>JASDDO010000001.1:202366490-203668248 GCA_030015575.1 Agapanthus africanus
CTCTCTCTCTCTCTCATTTTATCATAGAAACACAAAAGAAAAGAAAATGCTTCTTCTTCTTCTTCCTCTAGCTCACCATTTTCATGGATGGCATCACCTTCAACCTCCATCCATACAATGGATGCAAGAGACAAAGTTATCACACACATTCTCTACTTCGCCTTGGACACGTCGGCTAGCGAACTTCGTGCTTGAGTTGCTTCGGATGAAGCGGGAGCCCGTAAAAAGACTCGAAGATGTAGTGCCCTTTCCGACGAGGAGATCGAGACCGGAGATGCCGCGAGGAGATTGGGATGGTGGCCAAAGACCGAAGGACACGGATCGATCGGTATAGCCTTTCTATCCCTTCTCTAGTTTGCTAGTTGTAGGTTAATGGTTCGATCCGGATTTAAAGTATACGATTGCGCCGGTTTCTAGTTTAAGAAAAGTTTTCGTTTCCGCATTTTGGCCTCGGACAGACGGCCGAGGCGCTACCGTAGACTTACACCTACTGGGTTTTCAAGACATCAAGCATGCCAATTTCAAATTTTTAAGAGTGCTAAAGATCCATAACCTAGGATCTAGCTAGAATAAATAGACGAAATGAAACATGCAATCTACCATTACACTAAGTGAACTAGGAATACAAACTTTGTAGATCGGTCCTTCACTTCTAAAGCTCTGTGTAGTAGTCCCTTCACTGCGAGTAAAGATCTCCCTAACTCTAGTATGGGTTCCCTTGGAGAAATGAACAACCTTTGCTCGAAGTCTTCGAGGCCGAAGATGATCTACGTCGAGGAGACTCAAACCCAAGCTACCTCTTCGCTAGGTGATGAACTTTATGAAAAGAACACCCTAAACTAAATGGTAAATAGTAAAGAATGACAAAGTATGAAATGGTCTTATTTTAGATTTTATTTTCTTACAATATTTTCTCGCCATTTCGAAAGCTTGAGAGCTTTCATGAGGAGGAAGAAGATGAAAATGATCAAGATGAGAAAATGAAAACTAATGAGGTGAGAATAGCAACCATGGGTGAGTTAGTGTCATACATTTGTTAGTTATATGTATGCCCTAGATGCCATTACTGTACATACGATGTATATTGTAGTGGATGCTTGGACATATATATGGAGGACTTTCTTGCTCGACATGATAGTGTGCTATCTGGTTGCTCTTTATCTTAACATGTACGCTGATTGTCTATATGTTACAAGTTGATAAAGCCCTTAGGATGAGTACTTGACTACCAGGACTATGATGCAGATCATATTAGTGGGGACAGTATAGTCGATAAGTACATCCTTTAAATGTTCCTAGTCGAGGGTGTATCGAGACAGGGCATCGATATACCAGAGTAGACTAGCGTATAACTTCTCGACCTATGTAGATGGGCGATGGATGATCCCATATCCATTGGTGTTTGACATCAGAGATAGTATACGGGTGCTTAGTGGAGACTGGGTACACTGGACGGACTCACCGAGAACTCCCAGATGGTATTATACCTTACGTCAGATGGCAGTTCTCTGGTGATACTGGTACAGGTTAGTCTGTAGACCCGAGATCGTCATAGAGTCTTATTTGATTCCCACTGTGCTTTGATTTCCACCTTACCACGTTCAAGAGAATGTGCAAAACGGTGGCTTTTGGGTACAGTCCCGAGTCACATGGCGGCAATGAGCGATGGGAGGGGTTTCGTCTCTCCCGGTATGGGGAGTTGATGTTGCGCTATGCTCGATTGGCTATAACAGGAAGTCCTTGGCCTAGGCTGCTTCAGAGATATACTGGTAAGAGTTATCAGTAGTTTCTCGACCTGTTATGAGCCTCATATCGACACGACTTATCGAGTTACCGGGGTCTGACGTTTACCACCCCTAGACGAGATATGCGACATATCAGACGAAGAGACCGGACTGTACGGTAGTGTTACTGATTGGATTCGCAAGAGTGTGAGCATGCTTTCTTGTTGATCTTCTGATCGCTTAATACCCGGGTGGCCGTTACGTTTAGTAGACCGCTTGCGGCTTGTGGGTGTTTGATATGATCATCACCTACTGCCGGCGTATTGACGAGTCTTTAGAGTCCTACACAGGGGTTTCCTGACTCAAGCGAAACGGAGTAGGAGCACATATGTGATATGTGCGGTACCGAGATTGATACGATATGAGATACCGTATTCTATTCTTGCGATATGAGATATCGGTTAGTTATATATGATATAGCCGGGTTATCGGATCAAGTGTTGATTCAATAAGTTGATTCATATGATATTAGTCGGTTATAAGTGATATAGCTTGATTATTAAATCAAGAGTTGATTTGATAATCTAATATATAATTATATATTTGATATATTACATTACATTAACTAGTATTAGCCCACTTATGATTTCTTTTCTCACTTTGGATATATTGATGTATATGTGATATATGTTAAATGTATCAAGCTAGGTTAAAAATGCAACTAGGGTTTATGAGGATTGAACCATGCTAGGGTTAAGATTAGGGTTTTATATTTATCATTAAGTTATTTAAAATTGTGGATTTTATCATGGTTGATATTTGTTGAAAGCTTGTAGAAGCTTGTAAGCATATTTGACTTTGTCCACTCTTTTGTCTAGCTTAGGATATTTGTTTAACCCAACCCTTTAACCCATGGCCATGGTTAACTCTCTATAAAGGTTAAGCATGACATGCTTAACCCTTGGTTGCATTTATAATCTCACACAAAATAATTCATATGATGAGTTCATTCTTCTTCTTCTTCTTCCTCAAAGCTTTCTAGCTTCAATGGAGGTATGAGAAAAAGTGTGAGAAAATCAAATCTAAAGTGAGCCCACTTCTTACTTCATCATCCTCTACTACTTGCTATTTAGTATAGAGTGTTTGCTTCACTAATTCCGTAATTAGAAGAGATCGCTCGGGTTAGTGTCTCCTCGACGTAGATCATCTTCGGCCTCGAAGACTTCGAAGTAAGCATGTTCGTTTCTTCATCGGAGCCTCTCTAGAGTCCGGGATTTCTTGATCGCAGCGAAGGGAAAACTACACGGAACTAATGAAGTGAAGGACCGGTCTACAAAGGTTGTATTCCTTACTCACTAAGGATGTAAAGTGTTTACATATGTTATTCCGTCGATTTCTAGTATACGATTCTAGGGTTAGGGTTAGCTACAACGGCAAAATTTTAATTTGGTATGGACGATGCCTCCCAAAACCTTGCTGCCGTGCTAGGCAACCCTGCAGTGGTGTCAGAGCCATGCTAGAAATTTATACGGATTTTGTTAGAATTACGAAACCGAAACAACTCCGAAACTTGCAACGTGAAACCCTAGTTTCTGTCGATTTTAAGAAGCTTTCAAAATTTTTTTAAACAAGTACAGAGTGATGTATGAGATATATCATGAACACAGTCAAAATTTCAGGGCATTCTGCTAAATTTTGGCCGGCCACCACCATGCACATCTCGGCCAAATCCGAGCCTCCTCCCGTGAAAATTTTTGTGTGTTCCAGTGACTTGGTTTTGATGTTTCAGGTGTTGTTTGTTTTTGCTAATTTTGCATGTGATGTAATCTTACACTATAAACAATTCGGAGTGTTTCGTATTCGTATTTTTAACATTATTTTGGGTTATTCGCATGTTGTCTAAACGAAATTAAAAAGTTCGATCGAATGTTAAAAACCCATTTTTCTAAGTTTAACGTATTCGGAAAAACATGCAAATAATCCTATGAACCCTCTAGAAGAATGAAACCCTAACTCGATTTTTTGGATCGTGGAACCGCGGTCATACCCTAGGGTTTGGCGCAGTTCCGTGGCGACATGAGTAAGGCTTGGGTTTGCCCTTCTACGGCTGGTGCATAGGTACTGTGGCATATTCTGGGTATTGTGGAACCATGCTCAAGTGTTGAGCCATCAGGAAATTGTGGGATTTTGATGAATCGATCGAAAAGTTTAACGTCGTCCGGGTATCATGTGATGGGATACAATATTTGGAATCCACAAGTAGTTATGAGATAACTAATTTGAATGTTATAAATCTAGCAATTTAGTCTCATTTGATCGGTTGCCACGAGATTTTGATGAGATCAAAAGTCCGTCGTAATCACGTAGCGTACACGGATACTCGCCGGGTAAACTTAATAGATAGCCATGCCCCATAGCCCCGACAAGTGACTGTAGGAGAGCCCCGTCGCCAAAAGCATCCATTCGGGTGCTCACGACAGCAGTGTTCCGCCTTAGTGCACTTCGTCAACGGCATCGGGGGGTGCGGCCATCTGCTAAAGTTTCCGACAAGCATTCGATCAGGATGTCGGGAATCTTGTTGAATTGCCCGACTAGATATTAAAAGGTGTTTTCAATATCGAGATTAAAATGCGGGGTTTATAATTGTTAGGCATGTGATGTCTAAGGAATTGATATGGTTAGGCATGAAATCCAAAGTATGTGATACGTTGGGTTTATGATGTCTAAGGTGGTTGCGGATTCCAACTGTTGTAGTTTTTCACTTTCTTTTCTGCGACCGTAAGTGTAATATATGGTGTATCTCCGTTTTCGTTGCTATATGTCAACGACAATTAGGATACGCATATTTACTTACGTTGATGACATGTGATGTTATGTGTTACTGTGATATGTTATATTGGATCGTCGTGATTGAATAGCCGGAGTTTTTATGTGAGATGAGAGTTTTTCATTTTTATTCATGTAAAATTCATTGTATGTAATATTCTTTTATTGGGGCACTTCCGGGTTGAGGATGATGTCACCATTGTATATTATTCACTTTTCCGAATTAGGATAGACACAAGACGGGGAGCACAAGTAACCGGGTTCTAGGGTCTAGTGGGAGACCATCTCGAGGAGTCGAGACCGGGTCTCCTAACTCTAGAATTGGCAGGGTTGCTTTCCGCTTTCGTATGGGTCTAGGGGTATGGGATTGGCTATTCATCACAACCGTGAAATCCGTGTTTTATACAGGCTTAAAATAAAACCCGGAAATCCTAGTATATCCAATATTTCATATGTTTTTATTCTGCTGCGATATTCTATGATGTGATCATTGATTATATTCTGAGACAAATGCCTATATATTATATATATGAGATATAATTAATATTGCTGCTTTCGTTTCATATCTGATGCTTGGGAAGCATAATAAATGGGACTTCATTAATGAGATTAATGGAATAAAAGAAACCTAAAGATGTTGTAGAAATTTGTCTAGAAAACCGGTAGCTCTAGTTGTTGCTTTGCATAGCGGTATTCCTTGTAGAATATCCAGTACCTTATTCGATAAGGAAAGAGCTGAGATCTCTTCACCGGGAGTGACCTCTTTAGCGAAACTAGCTGATGCTACAAACTCGGTTTGTATTTTGATTGCTTTTATAGTTTTTGCTTTGCATAGTGGTATTTGTGAAATATCCTGCACTTTATTCGATAAGGAAAGAGCCGAGATCCCTTCACCGGGAGTGACCTCTTTAGCAAAACTAGTAAAACCCTCATAAACACTCATTTTCAAAATTATTCGATTCTACGACAATATCAAGTTCATTACGCTCATGGTTTTCTTAAAAACCTGCGTAGCCCTCCGACATTTTAGATAAGTACTTCATAATATTCGTGCTACGTTTGTTGGCTTTCGTCAAGGCGTAGTGTGCGGTAGCTATTTATGCTTATCTGCATAAGCATATGATGCGATTGAGTTAGGGTAGTCGTGCGACTTTGTTGGCTTTCGTCAAGGGTCGTATGGGTGGGTTTAATTCAATCAGGAAATGTACGGGTTGAACTTGACTAGCAGCCTATGATTTGTTGGCTTTCGTCAAGGTCATAGGATGCTAGGGGTAAAATACTATTGGGAATTTCTAGTGTTGAAATTTGCAATGAGATTGCATACCTCCTATGAGATAGTTGGATCCCGATACCCACTGCGAGTAAGAGTTACTCCTGGGAGAGTTTTACACATTACAATTAGCCGATCAAGTAGGTATCTAGAAAGGTGTTAACGGGGTTACGCCTCTGGGAAAACTAGATTTATTTTAATTAGGTCCGTGCGAAAGCACGGGGAACCTCCTTCAAAGTACTGGCACTGGCCTGGCTGAAAGATTGGCGAAATTGTAGGGTGTAATTTTTCCCGGCTAGTCTTTCCTTTTGGGGTTTGAAGGAAGATTTGACTAAAACAGCGGGAGCCATCCTGATTAGATAAATTAATAACCAATCTAATCTTGCAAGAGCATATGCTGAGTGTTTTCTTCTCTCTCTCTCCAGGTAGCGACCATGTTACGTCTTAATCAAGATAATAATATGGATGTATTGACCGAACCCGCTTGTTATACCGAGCTAAGGAACGTTGGTCCCGCTCCAACTTATAATTGTTATAAGACCGAGCAAGAAATAGGAGAATGCCAGAATTCCCGTGCCGCCCAAACGAGGAAAGTGCATGCTGATGCATCTTCTTCGGGTGTGTTCATTACCGAGAACTGTTTTTCAGTATCCTCTATGTCCTGGGTATGTGATACTGTATTAGGATCCCACATATGTAATATGTTACATGGGCTACAGAAAGATAGAGAACTGGGAACGGGTGATAAGTTTCAAGAGTTGGAAATGGTGCAAGTGTTGCAGCCAAAGCAGTTGGCAGTTATCACCCTGTATTATCAAATACATTGATTCTGAATGAATGTTATTAGATACCGAACCTGATATACAACATCATATCAGTCTCTTTATTTAGTAAAGGAGGATATAATTTTGTATTGTTGGATAATGTTTTGAACATTTCCTATATCAAGAGTTGATCAGTTCAGGCACGTTATCTAAAAGCATATACGTTCTAAATCAAACTACAGTTCTTAACGTACAGAACACACACAAGAGGAAGGGTTCAGAAATGAACGAATCCTTCTAGAGGAAATGTTGACTAGGTCATATCAATGCGACCCGACTAGCTGAAGTTACATAAAGATGCATATTTAAATCAGTTTGAATTTACATCTTGTGAAACTTGCCAGTCATGTCACAAAGATAAGATTACCATAGCTCCGTTTATTGGAAACAGAAAAAGAGTTAGTGAACTCTTGGGATTGATACATGATGATGTATGTAGGTCCTATGTCTACACATGCCAGGACTGGTTCTTTGTACTTCATTACATTTACTGATGATATCTCAAGATTCGGACATATGTTCCTGTTGAAACACAAGTCTGAAGCTTTAAGAAATTTAATAAATATAAGTCAGAAGTAGAGAACCAAAATGGGTATAAGTATTATGTCCTTTGATGTGATTAAAGAGGAGAATACTTGAGCATGGAATTCCTGGACTATTCTAAAGGAGAATGAGATTCACTCTCAGCATTACTCCTCCGTATACACCATAGATGAGTACTACTGAGATGCCTATTTCCTTTTGGGGGTTATGCACTTGTGAAGTTGAATACCTATTGAATAGGGTTCCAATCAATTCAGGTATCTACCACTCTATATGTGATATGGTATGGGAAGAGCCCATCTCTTAAGGATGTTAAGATTTAGGGTTTTCTGGCCTATGTCTAAAAGCAAAATCCGGATAAGCTCGAGGCAACGTCAGTTCTGTGGAAGTTTGTTGGATATCCCAAGCATTCGCAAGGGAATGTCTTCTATCACACCGAGGAACAAAAGGTGTTTTATTTCTCGGCATGCCACCTTTTTAGGAAAAGAATTTTCTTGTGAAGAAATTAGTGGTCATAAGGTAGAACTGGAAGGAGTTCCAGCTATACAAACTGCAGCTGATGATTTGGTAGAACCGGAGGATTCAATAGCTCCCGACGAACCTCAGCCTCTCCGCCGATCTAGTAGGGTTCCTCATCCACCTGAGAGACACTTCGGTTTTCTCTATGACAGTGGGAGCGAGGATTGCATCATGAGATGATGACCTAACTAGTTTCGAGCAGGCTATCAGGAGTTGGGACTCTGTGAGAATGGCTGGATGCTAAGCGATCTGAGATGGAATTCATATACACCAACAAAGTCTGGACTTTGGTTGCTTTATCTGAAAGGTTAAATCCCCATCAGGAGCAAGTATATCTTGAGAAGATTACTTGGTGTACATGGAAAAGTTGAGACTTTCAAAGCTAAGACTTAAGGAAAAAGGTTCTCGTCATCGATCAGATATGGATAATGATGAAACCTTTTCTAGTCCCTATGCTTAAGTCCATCCAGATCCTACTTGCCATTGCTACATACCATGACTACGATATCTGGCAGTTGGGTGTCATGATTGCTTTTCTAAATAGTGATTTAGAAGAGAGCGTCTATTAGTACACAGTCAGAGGGCTTCGTTGACAGTGGGAGCAGCGGAAACGTATGCAAGTTGCTTTATGGGATAAAACAGGCATCGCGGAGTTGGAACATCTGTTTTGATGTGGTAGTCAAAGCTTTTGACTTCATCAAAATGGTAGATGAACCTTGTATATACAAAAAGACAGCAGGGAGTATGGTGGTGATCCTCGTATTGTACGTGGATGACATACTCTTGATAGGAAAGAAGTTTCCTATGCTATGCTCGGTTAATCTCCTCTTATCACAAGGATTCTCCATATAGGATCAAGGTGAAACCTCCTAAATCCTGGGTTTTGGATCTATGAAATAGATATAAGTGGATGTTAGGATTCTCACTAGGTGTAGTGAGATAGTATCAATCGATCCTGGGGAGAATCACTGGATAGCTTCCAGGGTGGTAAGGACGACTGAATGTCAGTCACAGGCATTGTCTTTACCCTCAGTGGAGAGACGGTATGTTGGAATAGTTCCAAGTTAGATACCGTGGCAAACTAGACGATAAAGGTGGGATACATTGCTACCAAGGATGCTATCAAAGAGGTAGTCTGGATGTATATTGTTAGTTATATGTATGCCCTAGAGGCCATTACTATACATAGGATGTATATTGTAGTGGATGCTGGGACATATATAGGGAGGACTTTCTTGCTCGACATGATAGTATGCTATCTGGTTACTCTTTACCTTAACGTGTACACTACTTGTCTCTCTGTTACATGTTGGTAAAGCCCTTAGGATGTGTACTTGACTATCTGGACTATGATGCGGATCATACTAGTGGGGACATGATAGTCCATAAGTACATCCTTCAAAGTCCCTAGTCGTGGGTGTATCTAGACGGGGCATCGATATACCAGTGTAGACTAGCATATACCTTCTCGACCCATACAGATGGGCGATGGATGATCCCATATCCATTGGTGTTTGACATCAGAGATGATATACGGGTGCTCAGTAGAGACTGGGTACACTGGACGGACTCGCCGAGAACTCCCAGATGGTATTATACCTTACGTCAGATGGCAGTTCTCTGGTGACACTGGTACAGAGTAGTCTGTTGACCCGAGATCGTCATAGAGTCTTGTGTGGTTCCCACTGTGCTTTGATTTCCATCTTACCACGTCCAAGAGGGCGTGCAAAACGGTGGTTTTTGGGTACAGTCCCGAATCACATGGAGGCAATGAGCGATAGGAGGGGATTCGTCTCTCCCGGTATAGGGAGTTGATGTTGCGCTGTGTTCGATTGGCTATAACAGGAAATCCCTGGCCAGGGTTACTGAGATTTACTGGTAAGTGTTACCAGTAGTTTCTCGAATCGTTATAGACCTCATATCGACACGACTTATCGAGCTATTGGGGTCTGACGTTTACCACCCCTAGGCGAGATATGCGACATATCAGACGATCAGACCGGACTGTACGGTAAGTGTTACTGGTTGGATTCACAGGAGTGTGAGCGGGCTTGCTCGTCGATCTTCTGATCGCTCAATACCCGGGTGGCCGTTACGTTTACCAGACCGCTTGCGGCTTGTGGGTGTTTGATATGATCATCATCTGCTGCCGGCGTATTGACGAGTCTTTAGAGTTCTACACAGAGGTTTCCTGGCTCAAGCGAAACGAAATAGGAGCGCATATGAGATATGTGCGGGACCGAGAATTATGCGTGTATGTGATACCGTATTCTATTCTCACGATGAATGTATCGATATGGTTGTATGCGATATAACCTAGTTATCGAATCAAGGATTGATTCGGTAAGCCGATATATAGGATACTAGTCGGTTATATGCGATATGACCGGATCGTTAAATCAAGTGTTGATTTAATGATTTAATGTATAATTATATATTTGATATATTACTTTGCATTAACTAGTATTGGTTCACTTTAAATGGATTTTCTCACTTGGATGTACAAGTTGTATATGTGATATACTATTTGTGCAAATGATTGTATCATATTTGATGATACATGAATGCTAGGGTTTTTGTGTAAAGATCAAACCATGGTTACATGTTAATGGTTAGGGTTTTGATTTATTCATTTGTTTATTATTTTTGGAAAATAAATGGCATGAAAAGAAAATGGTGGCTTGATTTGTATTCTAGTTGAAGCTTCATGAAGCTTTGACCTAAGTGACCATTTTTGTCTCATGCTTAACCCTAACCATTCCCACTAACCCTAGTTTAATCTCTACACTTGACCATGGTTTACATTATGATAAGTATTCATTTTCTTTTCATTTTAAATAACTTATCATAATATAAGCTTCTTCTTCTTCATCTTCTTCAATGAAGAAAGCTTGACTTCATCAATGGTGAATTGATGAAATGAGTGAGAAATCCAATTCTAAAGTGAACCCACTTCCTATTTCTTCATCCTCTACCTCTTGCCAAGTAGTAGAGTGTGTTTCCTTCACAAGTTTTCTTGACTTGGTGAAGTTGGAGCTTGATCTAGCGATGCCTCGACGTAGATCATCTTCGGCACGAAGCCGACGATCTTGCCCGCCCATTTCTCCGATGAAGCCGACGCTAGAGCCCGGGTTTCCATTTGGACAGCGAGGAGACTTCATTGCGGAGCTATGGAGGTGGAGAACCGGATCTACAAAGGTTGTATTTCCGTTCTCTTAGTAAAGTAGTTTACTAGTTGCATCTTTCGCCTAGAATTCTAGCCAACGATCCGTAGTCTAGGGTTTCTCGGCACCGTAATTTTTGAAATTGGTATGGTTGATGCCTTGTGAGACCTCTTAAGAGTGCCTAGGAACCCTACATATATAATTTCATGAGATGAACTTCGTTCCTACCATTGTGTGACAATGGAGTTATGGCTTAGGTCTAGGAATCCCCGTCCCATCAGTAATCCAGACATATTCTTAGGCAGTATCACCTGATCATGGAGATGGATGATCTCCAGGGAGATCGAGGTTAGGAGAGTAGACTACAGAGGACAACACGGTGGATCCACTCATAAAGGCCTATTCACAGGAGAGACTTTTATATGATGGTTGAGTATGAGATATTTCAACTACTGTTGATTGTTGGGTATGAGATACTACAACAGATGGCCCTAGTACAAGTGGGAGATTGTTAGTTATATGTATGCCCTAGAGGCTATTACTTTACATACGATGTATATTGTAGTGGATGCTTGGATATTTATATGGAGGTCTTTCTCACTCGACATGATAGTATGCTATCTGGTTGCTCTTTATCTTAACATGTACGCTGATTGTCTCTATGTTACATGTTGATAAAGCCCTTAGGATGAGTACTTGACTACCAGGACTATGATGCAGATCATACTAGTGGACAGTGTAGTCGATAAGTACATCCTTCAAATGTTCCTAGTCGAGGGTGTATCGAGACAGGGCATCGATATACCAGAGTAGACTAGCGTATAGCTTCTCGACCTATGTAGATGGGCAACGGATGATCCCATATCCATTGGTGTTTGACATCAGAGATAGTATACGGGTGCTCAGTGGAGACTGGGTACACTGGACGGACTCGCCGAGAACTCCCAGATGGTATTATACCTTACGTTAGATGGCAGTTCTCTAGTGACACTGGTACATGTTAGTCTGTAGACCCGAGATCTTCATAGAGTCTTGTGTGATTCCCACTGGGCTTTGATTTCCACCTTACCATGTTCAAGAGAACGTGCAAAACGGTGGCTTTTGGGTACTGTCCCGAGTCACATGGAGGCAATGAGCGATAGGAGGGGTTTCGTCTCTCTCGATATGGGGAGTTGATCTTGCGCTGTGCTTGATTGGCTGTAACAGGAAGTCCTTGGCCAAGGCTGCTTCAGAGATATACTGGTAAGAGTTATCAGTAGTTTCTTGACCCGTTATGAGCCTCATATCGACATGACTTATCGAGTTACTGGGGTCTGACGTTTACCACCCCTAGACGAGATATGCGACATATCAGACGAAGAGACCGGACTGTACGGTAGTGTTACTGATTGGATTCACAGGAGTGTGAGCATGCTTGCTTGTTGATCTTCATATCGCTCAATACCCGGGTGGCCGTTACGTTTAGCAGACCGCTTGCGGCTTGTGGGTGTTTGATATGATCATCACCTATTGTCGGCGTATTGACGAGTCTTTAGAGTCCTACACAGGGGTTTCCTGGCTCAAGCGAAACGGAGTAGGAGCACATATGTGATATGTGCGGGACAGAGATTGGTATGATATGAGATACCGTATTCTATTCTCGCGATATGCGATATCGGTCGGTTATATATGATATAGCTTGGTTATCGGATCAAGTGTTGATTCGATAAGTTCATTCATATGATATTAGTCGGTTATAGGTGATATAGCCGGATTATTAAATCAAGAGTTGATTTGATAATCTAATGTATAATTATATATTTTATATATTACATTACATTAACTAGTATTAGCTCACTTATGATTTCTTTTCTCACTTTGGATATATTGATGTATATGTGATATATGTTGAATGTATCATGCTAGGTTAAAAATGCAACTAGGGTTTATGAGGATTGAACCATGCTAGAGTTAAGATTAGGGTTTTATATTTATCATTAAGTTATTCAAAATTATGGATTTTATCATGCTTGATATTTGTTGAAAGCTTGTAGAAGCTTGTAAGCATATTTGACTTTGTCCACTCTTTTGCCTAGCTTAGGATATTTGTTTAACCCAACCCTTTAACCCATGGCCATGGTTAACTCTCTACAAGGGTTAAGCATGGCATGCTTAACCCTTGGTTGCATTTATAACCTCTCACAAAATAATTCATATGATGAGTTCATTCTTCTTCTTCTTCTTCCTCAAAGCTTTCTAGCTTCAATGGAGGTATAAGAAAAAGTGTGAGAAAATCAAATCTAAAGTGAGCCCACTTCCTACTTCATCATCCTCTACTACTTTCCATTTAGTATAGGGTGTTTGCTTCACTAATTCCGTAATTAGAAGAGATAGCTTGGGTTAGTGTCTTCTCGACGTAGATCATCTTCGGCCTCGAAGATTTCGAAGCAAGCATGTTCGTTTCTTCATCGGAGCCTCTCTAGAGTCCGGGATTTCTTGATCGCAACGAAGGGACAACTACATGGAGCTAATGAAGTAAAGGACCGGTCTACAAAGGTTATATTTCTTGCTCACTTAGGATGTAAAGTGTTTACATATGTTATTCCGTCGATTTTTAGTATACGATTCTAGGGTTAGGGTTAGCTAGAACGGAAAAATTTTAATTTGGCATGGACGATACCTCCCGAAACCTTGCTGCCGTGCTAGGCAACCCTGCAACATTAACCCATGTACAGAATAAACCATGGGTTACAATAATGGTTAGGTTAATAAATATCTATAAGTAAAACAAAAAGAGTGGACTTGGTCAATGGTTCCACAAGTTTCTACAGGCTTCAACCACGCAACAATTTCCAACCAATTTTGATTTACTTTAAATAAATAAAACCCTCACATTATTATAAGTATGGTGTGAGTCTCATACACCCATGTAGCATGTGGCATCTAGTATGACACAAAATAATGTACACTAATATATCACATATATACTAATGCACAATCAAGTGAGAAAATAAATCTTAAGTGAGCTAATATTAGTCAATGTAAATTAATATATCAAATATATAATTATACATTAGATTATTAAATCAAAACTTCATTTAATAATCCGGCTATATCATATATAACCGACTAATATCATGTGTATCAATTTATCAAATCAACACTTGATTCGATAACCTGGCTATATCGCATATAACCGACCGATGACACAAACTGCCAGAATAGAATACGGTATCACATACACGTATTAATCTCGGTCCCGCACATATCTCATATGTGCTCCTACTTCATTTCGCCTGAGCCAGGAAACCTCTGTGTAGGATTCTAAAGACTCGTCAATACGCAGGCAGTAGGTGATGATCATATCAAACACCCACAAGTCGCAAGAGACGTGCTAAACGTAACGGCCACCTGGCTATTAAGCGATCAGAAGATCAACAAGCAAGCCTTCTCATACTCCTTCGAATCCAATCAGTAACACTACTGTACAGTCCGGTATCTTCATCTAATATGTCACATATCTCGCCTAGGGGTGGTAAACGTCAGACCCTAATAGCTTGATAAGTCATGCCGATGTAAGGTCCATAATGGGTCACGAAACTACTGATAACACATACCAGTATATCTCATCTACCCTGGCAAGGGATTTCAGTTATGGCCAATCGAGCATAGCGCAACATCAACCCCCAATACCCGGAGAGATGAATCCATTCCTATCGCTCATTGCCTCTATGTGACTCGGAACTGTACCAAAAAACCATCTGTTTGCACGACTCAGTAGAGCCGTGGTAGGGTGGAAATCAAAGCTCAGTGGGAGACACACAAGCCTCTATGACGGTCTCGGGTCGACAGTCTAACATGTACCAGTGTCATCAGAGAACTACTATCTGACGTGAGGTATATGTAACGCTTTGAATTTCGTTTAGGTAGTTTTTTGAAAATCGGTAAAATAATCAGTCTTTTCCGTAAAAAGTCAAAATAAGTATTTTTCAATATAGGCCTAATTATACAAAATTTAGATAAGATATTGCTAGAATTTGGTCACTAAATTGTCACTTACAAATTTCTAGTTATTTACAAAAAATTCCTTAATTAATTATTTTTAATATTATTTTAAGCTTTTAAAAATACATTAAATTAGTGATAAATACAAATTTAAATAGGTAAATTACATAATTAGGAACCATTATAAACTAAAATATAGTAGTAACAAAAATTTTATCAAAACTTTCCACGATTAGTTGTTTCATGGTTTAAAAAATGAATGAAAATGGTTTTTTTATAAAAAAAGATATGATGGACATTAAATGAGCTTGGGAAAGACTTTTTGTATAGAAATTTCTACAAAAATCTCTCACCACTCTCTCCTCCTACCTCAGGCCAAGCTCACCTGCAGGAACCCCCCCTCATTTTCCCCATTTCTTGCTTCAAAAATCATGCTAAAATGAACAAAAATACACAAAAATACACAATTTTCTTCACAAAATTCAAACCTAAATCCTATTCTACCTCTTCCCAAACCCTAATTGGTTTAAAATAAGGAGAAAAGAGACAACTTTGGAGGCTTGGTGCAAGAGGATCAACACTTGGGAGGTATAATTTTAATCTAGTTGTTAAATTTGTAGTTTAAACATGCTAATTTAGAAGTTTAAGTGTTAATTTCATTATAATGGTTTGTTTTTGAAAATTCTAGAAAAGGTTTGGTTTTTGTAATTAGGGTTTAAAGCATGGTAAATGGGTTAAAGTTAGTGTTGTGGCCATCTAGTGGGTTAGATCGGACGTTTGTGCTAGTTTGTGAACGCTATATTGTTAATTCGCAAGGTTCGCATCGGAATTTATATGCGAATGCTTACTAGGTTTTCTAAATTATTAGGAGGTGATCAATTGGCGATATCTTTCCGATACTATTAACATCTACTATGATTTGTAGGGTGTGCGAATGCGGAATTTGGTTTAGTCGGGTTTTAGTTTTGACGGTTGCCCCGAAACAACGATTTTAGTTAAGGTTTTAGCGATTTTCATGTGTTTTCCGCGCACCGAGTGCACGTTGTGCCTAACTTGTGTGCGTTGATCTTTTCATATTGTGACTTGCATCGTTCCATGATCTTTAATCTTATGTTGTGTGTTGTGCAATTTTAGGATCGGTTGCGGAAACATCAGACGCGGCGCGCAAAGGCAAAGCGGTGGTTGGATCAGATTAGCGAGGCGTCTGATTTGGATAGATTTATGATCAAAATTATTTGTTAACGGCAATCAAGAACGGCGTCGCTTGGTAGCTAGCCTGTGAGTACGGGTCGGTCCACAGGGATATTGTGTCTTTTCTAATTTGCTCAAACGAGTTAATTCCAAACGTCGTGAATGGATTATCTCTAAAACCTAAATAGATTTATACTAAGACTAAAATCTTGCTAGGGTTAGGTTTAGGGTAAGTTGGGAAATTGAATGTTTCCTCACCACTTTCAATGCCCTATTTTAGATCTATTAGGTGTTATGGTAATAATTAATAAAGGGGATTAGTACCATCGGGAAGAAACGATGTTCCTTCCTCTAGGTTCTTGTCCTTCCTTTCTCAATTATTACCCTAACCTCCATGGAAAACATACACAACCGGTCCTTTATACTACGGTATCACCGTTACCTTGAGGGGTAAGGTGCCGTAGGGAACGGTGTGTGTATGTATGCATGGAGTCCTAATTATTATGTGTGATGGGGCAAGAAAGGGGTGAGAGATTTCATCTCTTAAGCCTTTCCCTAAAGATAACCCTAACAAGTGAGGAGACTACTCGCTCATTAGGGAATTGAATGACATTCTAACTATCTAACTAGGGCAAATAATTAAAAGTAAACTAAGGCAATGAAATAGAAATCTTACTTTATTGATGGCTCTCTCCAAACATCAACACAGGAATTACAGATCTGAATTTATGAAATGAAAAGAGGCATACCTCAAAAGAGGTATTAGGGCTTCTATTTATAGATTCATAGAAAACCCTAGGGTTACAATCGACGCACATCTGCTATTACAAAAATAACCCCTAAGAAAAAGAACTAGTCAACGCTCGCAGCCGCCTCAAGATTTTCCACCGACACGGGTATAGCACGGCCGCGGTTCGGCGGCCAAATCCCATGTTTGGCCGTGGATCCGCGGCCGTATAGAGGCTTCATGAGTTGGACTTTCTAGGGTTTGGTCTGGTTGCAGTTTACTCCTTATTTCTTCACTTTGTTTCTCAGGTTGGTTTCTAGTTCTCTTCCAGATCTCCACAGTGAATAATTGTAGTGGATTTTTACCGTTGCTTCGTGACGAAGTCTTGAACCTTACGCTGTCTTTGTACTTTGTGAACTGATCTTCGTTTATTCTCCAAAATGTAGGCTTGATCAAGATTCTTCCACTTGTTGGTCGGAGTCTCACTTTTGTATCGTCTTTTGTCTTTTTCACTGTTTTTGTTCCGAGAACCTGTAACCTGCAACTATGTAGCAGACATGGGTCAAAAGCACCTGTTTATTTATAAAATGACTAAGAATAGGGAATATAATAATGCAATATTATGATATGAACAAATACCCCCAAACTTATCTTTTGCTCATCCTCGAGCAAACCTAGTTTTATTCTCAACAAAAACCTAACCTCACTTTCGCAGGGAAACGCGATTGCACTGAGCTCGTGCAACAAACTGTTAAACCTCTAGGTGTCGCTAGTAGGAGGAGTGTTGTCTTTTGAGGGTTTTCAGCGGATACTACCCACAAAATCCTATCAATTAGGCCCATTGACTTTTATTCTCCAATTAGGTTTTCTAATAAGAAACTCTATTATCTTCGACTCATAAATTATCCACCCATATTCTTCACGCTTCCTTATCATTTAACTTAAGATTATATATATTCTTGTGAATTTACTTAGCTTTTGGCATCTCTTAAGTTTTCCTTCTAGGGTTCTATCTCAACTTAGGAATTTTTATCATCTCTATTAAAGATATAAGTCTTATTCTTCATTCCTATCTCTTATCTAAACCCCAATCACATACCCCTACGTGTGTGTATAAATCACCCCTACACTTGGAAATTCAAATCAAGCTATCATACTCTTGTCCGTCGTCCAAAGCACTTCTTAATAGGTGAATTTTTAGATGAATTTCGCTCACACATCCTTCACGCGACCATTAATACTTCTTAAGGTACCAACAACCGATTACAGGATGTGTTTGCACATTAAAGCGTAATTCCTAGTCTTGCAACACCTAAGGCTTTAGCAGTGACTCCCAAACCAGTTGGTCTAAGGCACTAGGTGATGAAGCACCCTCGCTAAATATTTTTTCTATTAATGCAGCCTTAAGTAATCACAAAAAACCAGTGTTCATTTTTTTATTATCTCTTTATTCACACTTGAATTTTTTTATTTTATTTTCTTCGTACTGAGGACTTTAGACAAGAGCATTTCAATGTCTCTTCTACTATCCCAAGTTTCAAGGTTCGTGTTTGTGCAATTTGTAAGGTATACATTTTCAGAATTTAGACTTAAGTTTAGGAATTATTTTTCAAACTTACACTTTAATAAAAACATCAATACTCTTCCCTTGTTTTAACTTAGCCCAAGAAGTGAACTCAAAATTTGCCTATTTCTCAATAAACTATAAAGGCATATACTTTCTACCGTTAAACTTTAAGAAATGTTATTTTTAGGATTTTTAATTTACTAAGTATAAGATCTACTTGTTCCTAGCTAGTCAACCTTTTTGTCAAACTCAAGTCAATTATGGCCAAAATTGAATACTTTAATTTTTATTATTTTTTTAAAAAATTTCAATTTTTATGGGTTTTAAAATAAGTACGCAAATGCAAAAATATACACATGAATGCGAAGGAAGAAGGCTTACCGAGCACACCCCCAAACTTAAACTTGACAGTGTCCCACTGTCAGGCTACACTAAGAGGGTCAAGATGTCGGCACTCCCCTATTTATTTATTTATAATTTTTTTTATTGTTAAAAGAAAAACAAAAATATATACAAAAAGGCCTCCCCAAACTTCATTGAAACAATGTTAAACGTCTTTGCCAAACTTTGCAAAGACCAAACGTCAACACCAACCAGTCGAAAAATTTATCTGTATAGAGTATCGGTTGGTGGAAGATCATGTTGTACCGATCCAAAAAGAATTGGGGAAGATAGAAGTGGTGGTATGGAAAGTATGGAAGTGAATAGATAGGAGGTGATGATGAATCAAAACGAGAATGTGAATGATCAGCAATCAGTGGAATATTGGCATTCTCATAGCTTATTAAAAGAAAAGGGGGTGGTTCAACTTCTAAAGGAGGAGGTTGACTATCCACACTATCCCCAAAATGTTTCTGTGGATCCTTTATCGACTTGGCATCATCCATCATATGCATATGATATTCAATTATGAGGGAACTAATCTCCTCGATGTCCGCCATAGTCCAGCCGAAAGCTTGCCGCTTATCTTGTAAGACCATTAAAAGAGCTTTCTCTTGCTCGAGGGCCAGAGAGGCCGATATGATAACGGGAAAGGTCTCATTCTCACCTAGGTAAGCATATTTAAGGTGAGACGGCAAGGGCTTTAATTCGAGTTTCGGAGGCGAAACAATCAAAGGTAAAATTGGGGGATTTACCTCGAACTCAAAGGACTCCAACACTGGTTCGAAATCACTGCAAACAACCGATTTGGATGGTTCAACTAACTCATCCAAAAATTCAAAAGACTCATATTCGGGCAGTGAGTCATCAAAATCATCCGAAAAAGTGAAACATTCATAATCAATATCGGTTGTGTCAACTGTGGTAGATTTAAGGAGGGACGCACTAGTGGCGTCAAAACTGTTGTCATCAAACAGAAATCTTTCAAGCTCGCAGTCCTCCTGCGTGATTTCATGAATAGAGTAAACTTCTCGTGTACTAGTTTTAGGCACGGGGGGTAGACTTCCTATCTTGTAAATATTGAACTCACTAGACATCTTCCCGAAGGATAGAGTCATGGAGCCATTGCGACAATTTATTACGGCATTGGAAGTGGCCAAAATGGTCGACCGAGGATCACCGGAATTTGGTTTCCTGGGTAAGCAACTGGTTGTGTGTCCATAACAATAAAATCAACGGGGAATATGAAATCCCTTAGTTTGATCAACACATCCTCTAACTCACCCCTAGGATGGGTGATTGATCGATCAGCCATTTGGAGAGTACAACGAGTGGGTTTCAACTCTCCAACCCCTAATTGCTCGTACACGGAGTAGGGAAGCAGGTTAACACTAGACCCAAGATCTAAAAGTGCTCGATTGATGTTCTTATCCCCAATTGTTATTGAAATTGTAGGACAGCCAGGGTCCTTTCGTTTTTGGGGTAAGGGTTGAGGTTGGTTAATAGCATTGCTCACTGCACTAGCCACTAGCACTTTCTTTGGTATTTGAGACTTTCTCTTTGAGGAGCATAAGCCCTTTAAGATTTTCGCGTAAGAAGGGACTTGTTGGATTGCATCCAAGAGAGGTATATTTATGCTAACCTGTTTAAATAACTCCACAATCTTCTTTATTTGTGGAGTTGGTTTATTGGGACTCAACCTGTTTGGAAATGGAGCATTTTGAAAGTCTGTCGAGTCCAATGTCTGTGGAGTAGAATGTGGAGTTGGAACGGATCCTAGTGTGGGTGTGTTCGTGAAGCGAGAAGTGGGTCCGTTCGGATTAGAAGAAGAAGAACCTTTTGAAGAATGAAGAATAGGCTCTAGCGAAGAAGATGAAGGTGAAGAAGAAGATGATGGAGAAGAAGAAGAAGATGATGGAGAAGAAGAAGAAGAAGAAGATGATGGACCCACGTTATTTTGCAACACTCTTCCAGATCTCAACGCGGTCACCGCATTTACATTATGATTTTGATATTCATATGCGACATGTGCATTGTGTGTGTGACTGGGATTTGGTAATGGTTGAGATGGAAGCTTTCCCTTTTCTCTCTCGCTCAACGCAGCAGTTAGTTGTGCAGTTTGTGCCTCAATAGATTTGATGCTTTGATCGTGTGAAGCATTGTTGTGCACCAAAGACTGGAGGGAAGTTTCCAACCTTTCTGCGCATTGTGTAGATTGTTTGAGAAACGCATCTAGACTTTTTTCTAGCGAGATAACCTTATCATTATTTGGTTGAACAAAATTGTTTTGAGGGTAAAAATTGTTAGGCACAAAATTGTTCGTTTGATTTGGATAAGGTTGTGGTTGGAAAGGTTGCTGGTATTGAGTTTGTTGGGGTGCTTGTTGTTGTGGAGGAGGAGGCCTTTGAAAGTTGTTGTTTCCTTGGAGTTGTTGATTTTGATTCCATGCAAAATTTGGGTGACTCCTCCAACCCGGATTATAGGTTGAAGAGTAAGGATCATTTCTTTGTCGTTACTGAAGGGCAGCATTGACTTGATCTTGTCCTTGAACAGGTGGATTGTAAGTACACTCTTCGGTAAGGTGTGATGGATCCGAACAACAAGCACAAACAGTTCGTGGGGGTAAAGCAGGGGCAGGAGAAGGCGATGAGATTTTGGTCTCAATGGCTTCTAGCTTTTTCGTAAGTGCGGCCATCTCGGCCTTCATAGCAATCGACATATCTAATTGATGTATGTCTGCCTTAGACTGACCAATAGAAGAAGATGAGCTGGTCTTGGTGCTTTCCTACTGAAGTGTTTGTTCAGCAAGATCCTCGAGAAACTGCCATGCTTCCTCACTAGATTCGGTTAGAAAGTGACCTTGACAAATGGTTTCTAGCAACTGCTTCGTTGCTGGGTTCAATCCCTCGTATAATGTTTGGCAAAGTTGCCAATTTTCGATCCCATGGTGAGGGCATTGAATAAGTAGGTCTTTGAATCTTTCAAAACACTTCCAAAATAGTTCGGAAGGAAGCTGGGAAAATTGTATAATCTCATTGCGAATTCTCGCGGTCTTGTGATGAGGATAAAACTTTTTAAGAAAAGCTTTAACAAACTTGTCCTAATTTCTAATTGAATGTGATGCTGTGCTGTATAACCACTTCTTGGCTAAGTCACATAAGGTGAAAGGAATGACCCTTAGCCTTATAGCATCATCTGATAATTGGGTTGTTTTCATCATTGCGCAAACGTTTTGAAATTTGTTTATGAAGATGTAGGCATCTTCGGATTCCAGTCCGTGAAATTTTGGTAGCATATTGATGAAGTGGGGTTTTATCTCAAAATTGTCCCCATTTGCCTTTGGGAGTGAAAGACAGGTAGGTAAGGCGGTGCGGACAGGGTAGAAGAGATTCTGGAGCGTGATTCGTTGGGGCGCTTCAACAGGCGGATGATTCGGGTTATTCGCACCTAACAGAGGTGGAATTAGTCCCGTGGGTAAGGTGTTGTTAGGATTATATCCCGACATACCTTTGGAAGAAGAATTTGAAGGTGGAGGTAAGGAAGTGGAAGGAATTTCGACTTCGGAGTCGAATGCTTCATCGGTTGGTACCAACGAAACACAGACTAATCGGGCGCTAGTGTCCCTAGTCCACACGGACATACACTAAAGAGGTAGTGTAGTCAAAAAGGTGAAAAACAGAATGTGGGGGGTAAGAAAATGTCAATGAGAAGAAAGTGGGTGGTGGTGGGGTGCACGGATTTTAAGCGACAAGTTGCAAGTTTTTATAAAAAAAATTCCTTTTTCCTTTTTCTCTTTATTTGGAACTTTTTGCAAAAAAGATTTTCGATAAAGGGCTTAGACACACTTTCGATCAACCACAAATGCACAATCAGGCCTAGATCTAGGGTCGCCTAGGTCAGCTAGACAGCTCCTAACTGTTCCAAAGGGCTAGAATTAGGACCTCAAACCGCCTCTTCACCGCCAATTGCGGCCAGATAAGTGCCAGGTGAGTGGGAGGCTCTCTACTACAAGTAGTGGCCCTAATTAAGTAACCACTCGCCTTAGACACACTTGCCTAGACACCGCAAAGTCAGGTTAGGATCAACGGCCGATCACTACAACTAGTCCTCTGTCCTATTGAGCTCAACGTCCTTAGGGCTAAGTCTAGTATTTTTTTTAATTAATGATGGTCAATGCATATGCCTTATGTGATTTTTGGAGTCCTGGGAAGGGTGATGAAATCCCCACTCAATCTGGATTGGTCTCAAGCCCCTTAAAGTCCGATTAAAAATATGCAAAGCATTAACAATCACTTGCAATCATTTTTTTATTTTTTAGCGCGGCGCAAAGAATCCTGCACAAAATCAAGTTATTGGAAGGGGGAGAGATTTTTTTAGCGCAAAGAATCCTGCAGGAGATTTTTCAGAGGAGATATATGAGATTTGCAGAGGAGGAGAGAGAAAGCTCACAGAAATTTTTCTAAACCCTGACTCGACCAAGGTGTGGCGGTTCCGCAGCCAAGGGTAGCTTGGCGCGGCGGTTCCGCGGTGGCACGTGCGGATCAAGACTTCAAATTTTGCTGACGTCACCAATGCACGGCGGAACGCAGTTGGAGCAGGGATCTCGCGGCAGTTCCACGGTGGAGGCGACGGCACAGTTCCCAAAATTTTTTCTGTTGTTCTGTTGGTAAATTCCTTTGCTGTTCAGATCTGCCTTTTTCTGTTTTGATCTCTGGATTTTTCCAGATCCGAACTTCTTCGTTGTTCCTGCAAAATTCACACGAAAAATACCTTTCACACAATAAAAGAATGATAAAATTTTTATATATCTTTTTATTTTCTGTTTTTATGATTTTTTAATTTATATTAACCCGAAATTGCAAAAAGAAAATACTACGCTATCCCCGGCAACGGCGCCATTTGATTTGGATAGATTTATGATCAAAAATATTTGTTAACCGCAATCAAGAACGGCGTCGCTTGGTAGCTAGCCGATGAGTACGGGTCGGTCCACAGGGATGTTGTGTTTTTTCTAATTTGCTCAAACGAGTTAATTCCAAATGTCGTGAATGGATTATCTCTAAAACCTAAATTGATTTATACTAAGACTAGAATCTTGCTAGGGTTAGGTTTAGGGTAAGTTGGGAAATTGAATGTTTCATCACCACTTTCAATGCCCTATTTTAGATCTATTAGGTGTTATGGTAATAATTAATAAAGGGGATTAGTACCATCGGGAAGAAACGATGTTCCTTCCTCTAGGTTCTTGTCCTTCCTTTCTCAATTATTACCCTAACCTCCATGGAAAACATACACAACCGGTCCTTTATACTACGATATCACCGTTACCTCGAGGGGTAAGGTGCCGCAGGGAACGGTGTGTGTATGTATGCATGGAGTCCTAATTATTATGTGTGATGGGGAAAGAAAGGGGTGAGAGATTTCATCTCTCAAGCCTTTCCCTAAAGCTAACCGTAACAAGCGAGGAGACTACTCGCTCATTAAGGAATTGAATGGCATTCTAACTATCTAACTAGGGCAAATAATTAAAAGTAAACTAAGGCAATGAAATAGAAATCTTACTTTATTGATGGCTCTCTCCAAACATCAACACATGAATTACAGATCTGAATTTATGAAATGAAAAGTGGCATACCTCAAAAGAGGTATTAGGGCTTCTATTTATAGATTCATAGAAAACTCTAGGGTTACAATCGACGCACATCTGCTATTACAAAAATAACCCCTAAGAAAAAGACCTAGTCAACGCTCGCAGCTGCCTCAAGATTTTCCACCGACACGGGTATAGCACGGCCGCGGTTCCGCGGCCAAACCCCATGTTTGGCCGTGGATCCGCGGCCGTATAGAGGCTTCGTGAGTTGGACTTTCTAGGGTTTGGTCTGGTTGCAGTTTACTCCTTATTTCTTCACTTTATTTCTCAGGTTGGCTTCTAGTTCTCTTCCAGATCTCCACAGTGAATAATTGTAGTGGACTTTTATCGTTGCTTCGTGACGAAGTCTTGAACCTTGCGTTGCCTTTGTACTTTGTGAACTGATCTTCGTTTATTCTCCAAAATGTAGGCTTGATCAAGATTCTTCCACTTGTTGGTCGTAGTCTCACTTTTGTATCGTCTTTTGTCTTTTTCACTGTTTTTGTTCCGAGAACCTGTAACCTGCAACTATGTAGCAGACATGGGTCAAAAGCACATGTTTATTTGTAAAATGACTAAGAATGGGGAATATAATAATGCAATATTATGATATGAACAGCGTCTAGGTGAGTAGATGTATACATTTATGGGGAAATCGTCTGGATGGCGCGAGGCGCCCCATAATTAGGATCACTTTATTACTTGCAACTATATGCCTAGTTAGTTAGTTAACCATCTCATTCATTGCATACCTTTATAGCTATTCGTCTGCTGGCATTGCATAGTTATCCATATACACATGTGTGATATCACCTCTTAGGGCACATACACCATTACCATTGGCTCATGTTGCACGCGCACTATTCATGTGAACACACACGCCTTGGTAATTGACATGTCACGAGCACTTTAGAACCTGCTTAGTTCAGAATCAACAATTGCATCATATATGATACATTGAATTTTATAGCATGTATATACCTCATTTCATCATCATGCTTATATAGATTACTAGTCACAAATCAATTGCATACTTTTTATATCATAAACATTTATCATATACAACATGTTGGGTATTATGATTTTCTTGAGGATTTCAGTATTGATGCGATTTCTAGATTTTGGGGAAAGCCGTAAGAATTTAACAAAAACTTATTATTATAATTTTTTAAAATAAAGTTGCGGTTTTCTCGTGATGTATGTGTCGTCCACCATGAGTTTTCATGTTTTCTGTTGGATTTCGAGACCCGATTCGAGAAGTAGATGAACCGACTCGGGTACATGGTGGGCCCGGTATGGTATCCCGGGGAAAGAAGATCGAGTTGTAGACGATAAGCCTGGTAGGGGAAGACTACCTACCAGTGATGTCTGGCGCGGCGGATATCCGGAGGATACCGACCGTTGTCCTGAGATTTGATGATATGGGCCGATCCGGACTGACGGAGCCCGATGTATTGAGATATTGATATAGTGAGACATTGAGACAGATATATTTTCAGATTTGGTGTCGATGCTTGACACGGTTTTCGGATGATTTCATTGATGGTACCTAGCTATTGTACAGATGTTTTTCTAAGTTCAGAAGGCAGAGAATCATCGTATTTAAACACTTAAAGATTTCGTATTGATTTTTGCATACATATGGATACATATTAGTAGCATTACATCATATCTAGATATACATATTGTGGCGCATTTGCGTGCATTCTTACGATAGCCTTGTTAGACGTTATATTCTACCCACGAGCTGACAACTCACCCCCGTTGTGCCACAGTGTCTTGCAGGTCGGACCCGTCAGCCATGTAGCGGTGGGCTTATCTTATCATTGGCTTCTTTTGCTCAGACTCGCGGCATTGCTTGTAGGTGGGTTGCGAGGATACTATATCTCTTTTTTTGTACTTTCATTATATCTAGTATTCTCCATCTACCACTTCTTATTTGTATATACGACCTAGTGATGAGACTAAGAGATTTGTGTATATGTGGTTTCTTTGGGGTCGAGCTCACTTGAGCTGACGTTGTGTTTTTCTTATATTTTGCATTTCTTTATGCTTATTGTAGGGTTACTAGGCACACTAACAAGGCTCTACAAGGCATCGACCATGCCAAAATTAAATTTTTAGGTGCCGAACAACCCTAAGGAAGATCGTATACTAGAGTTTAGGCGACACAAAATAACAAGTAAACAACTTTAATCTAAAGGGATACGAAATACAGCCTTTGTAGATCGTTCCTCCACTTCTTTAGCTCCTTGATGAAGTCCCTTCGCTGCGATCGTGATTCTCCCGGACCCTTGCATGGCTTCACGAGGCGAAAGGTGCGACCTTGCTTGAAGTCTCCGAGGCCGAAGATGATCTACGTCGAGGGAATTCCGACTCAAGCTTCTACTTCACTAACTTAAGAATTGGTGAAGCAAACACCCTATACTAAAGTGCTAGTTTAGTAGAGGATGGAGAAATAGAAAGTGGGTACTCTTTAGAATTTTATTTCTCACAATCTTTCTCACTATTTTCAAAACCCTAGCAAGCTTTTTCTCTTGCTCAATGAAGAAGAAGATGATGAACAAAAGAAAAGCAATAAGGATAATGATCAAGTGTAAAGGGTAACCATGGTGAGTGAGTATCATATACTAACCCTTGTAGAGCCATAACCATAGCTAATTGTGTGATGGTTAGGTTAAAGTCCAAAGTAAAAACAAATCTAGTGGACTTTAGACAATGCATCCTCAAGCTTCCACAAGGTTCATGCATTTTCCAATTTCCCACTAATTTTGTAATTACTTTTAAACATTAAACCTAATCATAACAATTAGGATGGTGTATGTCTCATACACACAAGTCATGTGTATCATCAACCATGATACAATATGATAACACATTTTAACATATATCATATACATGTTAAAGTAGTGTACATGTGAGAAAACCCCTAAAGTGAACAAGTGTTAGCAAATGTAAATTAGTATATCTAATATACAATTATACACTTAATTATTAAATCAACACTTGACTTAATAATCCGGTCATATCTCATATAACCGGCTAGCATCTATCGTATCGACTTATCGAATCAACAGTTGATTCGATAACCCGGTCATATCATATATAACCGACTGATACAAAAAGTCGCGAGAATAGAATACGGTATCACATACACGCATTATTCTCGGTCCCGAACATATCACATATGCGCTCCTATTTCGTTTTGCCTGAGCCAGTAAAACCTCTGTGTAGGACTCTAAAAACTCGTCAATACGCCGGCAGTAGGTGATGATCACATCAAGCACCCACAAGCCGTCAGTGGTACTAGCTGGACGTAATGGCCACCCGGGTATTGAGCGATCAGAAGATCAGCAAGCAAGCCCGCTCCAACTCCTGTAAAAGCCTGCCGGTAACACTTCCCGTACAGTCCAGTCTCCTCGTCTGATATGTCGCATATCAAGTCTAGAGGTGGTAAACGTTAGACCCCAATAACCGATAAGTCGTGCCGATGTGAGGCTCATAACGGGTCGAGAAACTACTGGTAACACTTACCAGTAAATCTCTAATCAGCCCTGGCCAGGGACTTCCCTGTTACGGCCAATCGAGCACAACGCAAAATCAACCCCCAATACCGGGAGAGACGGAACCCCTCCTATCGCTCATTGCCTCCATGTGACTCGGGACTGTACCCAAAAACCACCGTTTTGTATGCCCTCATGGACGTGGTAAGGTGGAAATCAAAGCACAGTGGGAATTACACAAGACTCTATGATGATCTCGGGTCTACAGACTAACCTGCACAAGTGTCACCAGAGAACTGCCATCTGACGTAAGGTATAATACCAGCTGGGAGTTCTCGGCGAGTCCGTCCAGTGTACCCAGTCTCCACTGAGCACCCGTATACCATCTCTGATGTCAAACACCAATGGATATGGGATCATCCATCGCCTATCTCATGGGTCGAGAAGCATATACGCTAGTCTACACTGGTATATCGATGCCCTGAGATAGTGGGTAAAAACCCACGTTTGGACTCTTCCATACTAAACCTCTTTAGTATGGTGTCAATGTACCTGGATTGGGACAATCCCAATATCCTTTTAGATCTATCTCTGTAGATCCTAATTCCCAATATGCAGGAGGCATCACCAAGATCTTTCATTGAGAATCTTTGTGACAAGAAGAGCTTGACCGATTGTAGCATAGGAATGGCATTTCCTATCAAGAGTATGTCGTTCACGTACAATACGAGGAAGACAACCTTACTCTCTGCCTCCTTCTTGTAGATACAAGGTTCATCTACGTTTTTGACAAAATCAAACTCTTTGATAACGACGTCAAAACAGATGTTCCAACTCCGCGATGCTTGCTTTAATCCATAAATAGATTTAAGCAGCTTGCACACCTTCCCGCTGCTCCCACTATCTACGAAGCCCTCTGGCTGAGTCATGTACACGCACTCTTCTAAATCACCGTTTAGAAAGGCGGTCTTAACATCCATTTGCTAGATTTCGTAGTCATGATATGCTGCGATGGCAAGCATGATCCGGATGGATTTAAGCATAGCCTTTGGAGAAAAGGTTTCGTCATAGTCTACACCTGGTCTTTGACGAAAACCCTTTGCAACAAGTCTAGCTTTGAAAGTCTCCACTTTCCCATCTACACCAAGTTTTTTCTTGAAGATCCACTTGCTCCCAATGGGTTTTACCCCTTCATGAGCATCTTCCAAAGTCCATACTTTGTTGGTGTACATGGATTCCATCTCGGACCGCATTGCATCCAGCCATTTCACTGAGTCTCTACTCGTGATGGCCTACTCGAAGCTAGTTGGGTCATCATCAACCATGATGCAATCCTCGCTCCCACCATCCATGAGAAAACCGTAGTATCTCTCAGGTGGGTGAGGAACCCTACTAGATCGACGGAGTGGCCGGGGTTCATCGGGAACTACCGAATCCTCTGGTTCCACTAAATCTTCAGTTTGAGTTTGTATAGCCGGAATTTCTTTCAGTTCTACCTCACTGCCACTAATTTTTTTTGCAAGAAATTCCTTTTCTAAAAAGGTGGCATGTCGAGAAACAAACACTTTTTGTTCCTCAGTATGGTAGAAAAGATATCCATGTGAATGTTTAGGATATTCCACAAACTTGCATAGAACTGACCGTGCCTCGAGTTTGTCCGGATTTTGCCTTTTGACATAGGCCGGACAACCCCATATCTTAACTCGTTTAAGACATGGTCTCTTCCCACTCCATATCTCATATGGTGTGGTAGGTACAGATTTAGATGGAACTTGATTTAATAGGTATGCTGCTGTCTCCAGCGCATACCCCCAGAAGAAAATAGGTAACTCAGCTGTGCTCATCATAGAGCGCACCATATCTAATATGATGCGGTTTCTCCATTCCGATACACCGTTGTGCTGTAGTGTATATAGAGGAGTTAGCTGAGAGAGAATCCCATTCTCTTTTAGGAAGTCCAGGAATTCATTGCTCAAGTATTCCCCTCCTCGATCAGATCGAAGGATTTTAATACTTTTCCCGGTTTGGTTCTCGACTTCTTGTTTATATTCTCTAAATTTCTCAAAAGCTTCTGATTTGTGTTTCATCAGGAACACATATCCGAATCTAGAGAGATCGTCAGTGAATGTAATGAAGTACGAAGAACCATCCCTGGCATGTGTAGACATGGGACCGCATACATCACTATGTATCAGTCCCAAGAGTTTGGAAACTCTTTCTCCGTGTCCTGTAAACGGAGTTTTGGTCATCTTGCCTTTGAGACATGACTGGCAAGTATCATAAGATGAAAATTCAAACGGATTTAAATATCCATCCTTATGCAACTTAGCTAGTCGTGTCGCATTGATGTGACCCCGTCTACAATGCTATAAGAAGGATTCGTTCAGTTCTGAACTCTTCCTCTTGTGTGTGTTTGTTATGCTCAGAACTGTTGACTGATTTAGAACATAAATGCCATTGCATAACGTGCCTGATCCAACCAACTTTTGGTTAAGGAAAATGTTCATAACATTATCATATAATACAAAATTATATCCCTCTTTACTTAGTAAAGAAACCGATATAATGTTGCATATCAGGTTCGGCATGTAATAACATTCGTTCAGAACCAATGTATTACCAGTTGGCATTACAAGGTGATATTCCCCGACGGTTTTAGCTGCAACAATTGCACCATTTCCAACCCTTATGTCTTTATCACCTTCTCCAAGTTCTCTATCTTTTCTAAGCCCATGTAACTGATTACATATATAGGATCCTGACCCGGTATCTAATACCCAGGACGTAGAGGAAATGGAGAAACAGTTCTCTGTAACGAACACACCTGAAGAAAATGCATCAACATGTACTTTCTTCATACGGGTGGCATGGGAATCCTGGTATTCCCCTATATCCTGTTCAGTCTTATAACTCTTATAAGAAAGAACGGAACCAACGCTCCCCAGCACAGTATAACATGCGGGTTCGGTCAATACATCCATATTATTATCTTTATTAAGGCATGATATGGTCGCTACCTGGAGAAAGAGAGAAGAAAACACTTTAGCGTATGCTCTTGCAAGATCAGATTGGTTATTTTTCTTATCTAATCAGGATGGCTCCCACTGTTTTTATCAAATCTTCCTTCAAACCCTAAAAGGAAAGACTAGCCGGGATTAATTACACCCTACAACTTCGCCAATCTTTCAGCCAGGCCATTGTCGGTACTTTGAGGGAGGTTCCCTGTGCTTTCGCACGGACCTAATTAAAGTAAACCTCGTTTTCCCAGAGGCGTAACCCCGTTGACACCTTTCTAGACACCTACTTGATCGACTAATTGTCCTGTGTAAAACTCTCCCAGGAGTAACAATTACTCGCAGTGGGTATCGGGATCCAACTATCTCATAGAAGGTATGCAATCTCATTGAAAATCTCAACACTTGAAATTCCCGATAATATTTTGCCCCTAACCCCTATGACCTTGACAAAGGCCAACAAATCATAGGATGCTAGTCAAGTTCAACCCGTCATTTCTTGATTGAATCAAACCCACCCGCACGACCCTTGACAAAGGCCAATAAGGTCGTACGACTACCCCATAACAATCTGCATCATATGCATAAGCAGATAAGCACCATTTAGTTACCGCACACTACGCCTTGACAAAGGCCAACAAACGCAGCACGAATACTAAATAGTTCTTATCTGAAATGACGGATGGCAACGACAGGTTTTCCTGAAAACCTATTGCGTAATGAACTTGATATCGTTGTAGAATCAAGTGAATTTTGAAATGGAGTGATTTTGAGGCTTTTATTAGTTTTGCTAAAGAGGTCACTCCCGGTGAAGAGATCTCAGCTCTTTCCTCATCGAATAAGGTGCAGGATATATCATATATATCGCTATGCAAAGCAAAACTGTAGCTACCCTTTTTATTTGAAAATTTGATTCTACAACATCTTTTAGGTTTCTTTTCTTTCATTAATCACATTAATGAAGTCCCATCATTTAAGTCACCTAAACATCACAGATAAATACGACGTACACTTATGCCATCCGCATTCGCCTCGATGTCCCATCGTGCACCGTTAGGTTAGGTAACTAACGGCAGAGCAGGGCAGGGCTAGCGCGGGTGTAAAACATAAGTAACGTCTATATAATATATCATATATACTATATACAGTATTTATCACAGAACATCAAATGATCACATCACAGATATCGCAGCAGAAGAAATATATGAAACATTGGATATACTAGGACATCCGTGTTTTATTTTGAGCCTATATAAAGCACGGATTTCACGGTCGCGATGAATAGCCAAACCCACACCCCTAGACCCCTATGAGAGCGGCAAGCAACCCTACCAATTCTAGAATTAGGACACCCGGACTCGACTTCTCGAGTTGGTCTCCCACTGGACTCCAGAACCCGGTTACTTGTGCTCTCCTCCTTGGGTCTATCCTAGTGCGGAAAAGTAAATAATATACAAGTGGTGACATCAACCTCGACCCGGAAGTGCCCCAATAAAAGAATATTACATACATTTAAATTTTACATGAATGAAAATAAAAACTCTCATCTCACATAAAACCCCCCGGCTATTCAGAACGCGACGATCCAATATAACATATCCAGCAACACAGAACATCACATGTCATCAACGTAAGTAAATATGCGCATCCCAATTGTCGTTGACATATAGCAACGAAACCGGCGATATCACATATTACACTTACGGTCGCAGAAAAAAAAATGTAAAACTACAACATTTGGAATCCATAATCTCTTTAGACATCGTAAATCCGAAATATCACATATTTCGCATTTCATGCCTAACTGTATGAATTCCACATATTGTATCATATTTCAGATAAATAGAGAGTATTAAACTTTCCGAACAGATAATCAAATACCCAAGATTTCCATAATAGCTCAACACTTAAGCGGAGTTCAAAAATCCCAGAATACGTTACAGTAGCAACGGTCCAACCGTAGAAGGGTCAAACCAACGCCTCATATGTGGCACGCCGTACTGCCCCAAACCCTAAGGTTCAAAGGGCAGTTCAAGATGGTCACATAATCGAGTTAAGGTTTGTTGTCTTCTAGAGGGTCCATCACATTCTGTAACACCTGAGATTAGGGTTAGTGGTAATTGAGTTTTTATGTGGGGTTTTTGGTAAAAAGTTTACCAAAACGGGATTCTAGTAATTTATCTGGTTTTATGGTTATTTTGTAGAATTTTATCTTGACCACACACACTTGTGCACGTTAACTAGGGTTAAGATTAGGGTTTGCCATATATTTGAGCTTGTGGGTTAGCTATGTTTAAATTAACCATGGTGGGTTAGGTCCTTGGTTAAGTTAAGTGGGTTGTTAGAGCTAATTAGTTTTAATTGTGGATGGTTGGCTTTGACCATGGGTATTTAGAGAGTTTTAAGGTTGACTTAGAGAGAGAGAGAGGGAGGTGATGTTGTCATGATCGTTTAAGGATTAGTCACCCTCTTTCACCTCAAACTTTTGAAAGTCTTCTCACACTCAAACCCCTCTCTCACTCACACAGCAGTTCAGCCCATATACCAACAGATCAGCCATCCAAACCACCATCTTTTGCTGCTACAACAGTTGTTTCAGCCCCCAAAACAGCCATATTGCTGCTAAAGCAGCTATTGATCCATCATCTAGCCATTCTCAGCTCATTTCCAGCACCAGTTCTTCACAAAGCAACACTTTAACTGCTGCACCAACAACCATTTCAGCCCCTGACATCATTACAAGCAGCCCCAACCTTACAACCCTCTCTCACACACTCACATCAGCCCATTTCAAGCTCAATTCAGCCTAAAAAATCAGCATCAGCCATTGTATCAGAACATCAGCAACAGCAGCTGCTACATCAGCCCCAACTCCTTACATAACACCCCCTCCCAACACTCAAGCCTTCCCTCAACTTCACCCCAGCCCCCTGCTGCTGTTAATACTTCAAAAACAGCAAGCACCCCAAACCTGTTTCAGCTTCAGCATCAGCATCAGCTGAAACATCACTACCACCCTGAAAACAGCAATAGCCTCAACCCAGCACAACACCCACCAGCCACACAACTTCAGCCCAACACCATACCACCTCAGCTCAACATCACACCATATCAGTCCCAACACACAAACCAACACCATAGCAACAGCCCTACCATCACAAGCAACAGCAACAGCAACAGCAACATTTCAGCTTCAGCATCAGCATCAGCTTCAGCGACAGTGAAGCTCAGCTCATTCCAGCCAAGTTTTGCAGCACCTACTCCCTCCTCCTTCTCCTTCTCCTTGGTTGCAGGGTTCTTAGGGGGTATAACTCCTAAAATCTTTCTAATTTGTGTAGATTATGTGCTTGATTAGCTAGTTTGGTGTTTTATCGAAATTTTAGTACTAGACTTGTGTTGTGATGGTAGATCTAGTTTCATTAGAGTGCTTGTAGCTTAATGGAACCTTTTTTGGTGTTAATTAGTCTGTTTTAGCATAGTAGTGTCGTTAAATTTAGATGGATAGCCTTAAATTGCTAAAATTATGGTAATCTAGCTTAATTAGTGTCCATTTCATGCTTTAGTAGTGATTTTGGGTGATTTAAGGGAATTTTGGCAAAAGTGAAGGTAGTGTTAGTTAGAATAGCCCTTTTAGGTACTAATGAGGCCAGTTAACCAGAGGATTGCCCCAGATTTCACAAAGACACCCGTTTTTACCCGACTTGGCGTGATTTAGCAGTTTTAGTGACTTTTTAGCCTCTATTGGATCTGCTGTTGACCCGAGCCCTTCAGACTAAAATTGTGAAAACTGTAGCATGGTGAGACTAGTTGAAACACACACACAGAGCACGGGGACCCACCTCCCCCTCTCGGCTGCCGATTTAATCATTCTGGCCGCAAATTGCGGCCAGAGTAGGGGGTGGGGTGTGGGGGTTTTGGGTGTAGGGTCCTTCTAGGTAAGTTAGGCTTCTGGTACCTGCAACTTTTCAAGTTTGGCCCAGAGGCAAAATCTGGAGCTGTTTGTGTGTTTCCGATGTTTTTAAGTCTCGTGCGACACGCGCGTGATACGCGTGGTTCTATGGCGCGCTGCATGACACAGCGTGTCAGTTTAGGTTCTGGTGGTTTGTGCGCGTCGCGTCGTGTCGTGTGCACACGCGTTTAGTTTCACGCACGCGTATCCTTTTATCGATATATCGCGTTTTGCAGGATTTTTCCTTATATGGTGACTTTTGTAAATTCTAGGTTCGCCGGCGGGGACTTCAAGCGCAGCGGAGAAAGGAAAGCAGGTGGTCGGACACACCTAGCACGGGATCACGGGTGAGTAGATTTAACATCTACGGGGGACGATCGTTTGGATGGCGCGAGTCGCCCGATAGATATAGTAGACTTGATATTACTTGTGACATTATGATAAGAATACTTGCATGATAATTGCTGCAGTTAGGATCTATATGATGTTCCATATACGCAGACTCATTATGGGACACATGCACCATTACCAGGTTTATATGCAGCACGAGCACTATTCATGTGGACACACACACCCTGGTAATTGCCATGTCACGACACTAGATAACCATAAATCTGAAACATGTTAATTGCCTAGAAATGTGACATTGCAATAAGTATTTAAAATGAAATCATAAGAATTATTATCCTCATGCATATGTATCATTATATCATTTGCTCATGCCTAGTATAAATCATACATTGTAAATTGATACCATAGGCATTCATAATCATTGACATATGCATTCATAATGATTTCATGAGATTTATGATATTTCTGGATTTCGGGGAAAGCCGCAATATTTCAAACTTATAACCTTTTAAAATATAAAAGTTGCGGTTTTCTAGTGATGTAAAGTGTCGTCCACCATGAGTTTTGTTGTGGTTTTCGAGACCCGTTTCGAGGAGGTGGATGAACCGTCTCGGGTACATGGTGGGCCCGGTACGGTACCCTGGGGCAAGAAGATCGCAGGAGATGGCGTTGAGCCTGGCAGGGGAAGGATTACCTACCGGTGACTTCATTTGGCACGGCGGATATCCAGAGGATACCGACCGTGGCCGCTAGATTGAGATATGGATATTTGATATGGATCAGCCGGATGGCTGAGGCCAGGGATACTTGACACGGATATATAAGATTTGGACAGTTTTGGGGTGTCGTTGCTGGACACGGATTTTATTGATTTCTTGAATATTATGCTGATATTTAAAAAGGAAGTTTCAAAACAAAGGAAGGAACAATTCTTATACCTGTATGATGAGATCTTGAGTTGACTCATATAGCATACATACATGATAGTACTTTCATATGGCATACATACCTGTTATTACATCCATGTGACATATATACTGTTGATGTTAGTACACTATTGATGCATACATACCTGCTAGTACACTGTTGATGCATACATACCTGCTAGTACATGTAGCCATACCTGTTTTAGGGATGCCAGGATACTTGTGTGCATGCATACGATAGCCTTAGTAGATATTATTTTTTACTCACGAGCTGGCAACTCACCCCCGTTGTGCCACAGCTTTTCTGCAGGTCTTTTCCGTCAGCACTATAGCGGGGGATACTTTTGCTTCTTTTGCACTTTTTGCCTGGACTCGAGGCTTTTGCCCATAGGTGGGTTATTATCATTTTGTACCACCTTCTATATTCGTTGTATCTAGAACACTCCATCTACTGCTACTATTATTTCAGCTGTACCTGACTTATTTGGATTACTGTATATTGACTTAGAGACGAGGTTGTGAAACTAGGGAATTTATTTTATGATATATCTGGAGTCGAGCTCACTTGAGTCGACATGTCATTCTTATGCTTCATGCTTATTTATGCACACTGTCATTTTACATTGCGTGGGATTTGTGACCGCCTTGAGGCGAAGAGCTAGCTCCCGCTTGGGGATGCCATATTCATATATTCATTTATAGTCTGCTTTGCACCCGTCTGGGACTTGTTTTACAAGGAAATTCTGCATGAATTTTTAGAAAAAGGAAAGTCATTTTTAAAAGGGAATTTGATATGGTAATGGAGTAAAATGCTTAAATAAATTGGTTTTCCTTCACTCTAAAATTTTAATTGGGTTTTGTATTCTGGGCTTCGGCTTACTTAGTTCACGGACGCCTTGAGACGTTTCGTAACCTAAGTGCCGGTCACGTTCCGTACTTTACGGGTCGTGACAAAGTTGGTATCAGAGCGATAGGTTTCACCTTTCCGAGTGTAGGATGACCCTTAGTAGATAGAGTAAGTGACTTAAGCAGGGTAGCGTAGCGTACGTATGTCCGCGGCATACTTGCGATACGGTATTCCGCCTAAGTGACTTTAGGATATACTTGCTTGAAATTCCTTCTTCAATTCCATGTATCCTGTGATTCTATTGCACCATTCTTATTGTCCTGTTTCCTGTACCAGTCACTATGCCGCAGAGGGCTACCAGAGTGCAGAGGGCTGCCGCCCGAGACGAGATTCGAGCTGGCTCGTCCGAGACTAGGACTGAGCAGGGTGGTATGCCTACGCCGCAGGGACAGACCGATCCACCTTCCCCAGGCCGTATGGATAGGCTTGAGACTGGTATGGAGGAGCCGCGACAGATGATGGGGAGTATGCAGGAGCTACGTCAGATGGTAGGATCCCTAGTTGCAGCCAGTCGTACACCGAGGCCGGAGGATGCACCTACTACATCCCAGACTACTATGGTACCTGCTCCTACTACTACCGCCGTGACCATCCCGGTTTCACTACAGGAGTTCATGAGGCTGAGACCTCCAGTCTTTATGGGTACCGATGCAGCAGAGGACCCGCAGACGTTCCTTGACAGCTTAGCCAGGATCTCCCATTCGCTGAGATGTTCTGATGATCACTGGGTAGAGCTTGCGAGTTTCCGACTAGAGGGTCTCGCACAGATATGGTGGGAGTCGGTTCTGAGAGGTTGAGCTGCAGGTCTACCGCCCATGACCTGGACCGAGTTCACAGCAGTTTTCCTTGTCCGTTTCCTCCCGGAGAGTGTTCGCGGCGCCAGAGCTCGTAGTTTCGAGGCCTTGGTCAAGACACCTGGGATGACGGTGTCTGAGTATGACGTCCAGTTTACACAGTTGTCCCGATATGCTCCGTACCTGGTGGATACCGAAGCAAAGAGGGTGAAGAGGTTCATACAGGGACTGGATGCCCAGCTATATCTTGCCATTGGCGCCCAGCATTTCGATACCTATTCGGCAGCTATGGATACGGCGTTGCGGATGGAGGCACGTATTTCAGCGACGTCGGCCGTTCCCGGGCCGAAGAGGATTCGTACCGGCACGCCAGATCAGAGACAGCATGCCAGATTCATTCCGAGAGCTAGGACCGGCAGAAGGTTCGGACGAGGTCAGCTGTATGGGTCGTATACACAGGGACAGCAGTCATCGCCAGGGTGCTTTGGGTGCGGGAGTCTGCACCATCGTGTTAGAGATTGTCCAGCGAGACGACAGGGAGTGGCGACAGTTCCGAATGTGACTCTACCTCCATCACCGCCCCCTCCTCAGAGAGCTCTACTTCCTGCCACAGGCGATGCTCCACGCCAGTTAGGTGCACCCAGAGGCCGTGGGCGCGGCGCACCGATCCAGAGAGGACGAAGAGGCAGAGGCCGAGGCCGAGGTCATTGGAGGAGGTCAGGTCCGAGTATTTGCATTGACACCGCAGAATGCGCAGGCATCCAATGTCGTCGTTACAGGTACCCTATCAGTATGCTCTATTGATGCACACGTGTTGTTCGATCCCGGATCCACGCACTCATACGTTTCCACCCACTTCGTGCCGAGTTTGGATAGAGAGTCCGGTTTGCTTGATCAGCCACTCGTTGTGACCACTCCTGTGGGAGAGTCTTTTGTTGCTAGGCACGTGTTCCGATCCTGTACCGTTCGTATTGGCGAGCGAGAGCTTCCTGTCGACTTGATCCTTCTGGAGATGTTGGACTTCGACGTTCTTTTGGGCATGGATTGGTTAGCCACGTGCTATGCATCGGTGGACTGCCGCGGGAAGACAGTTAGGTTTTGTTTTCCCGGCGTGTCCGCTTTTGTTTTGCATGGGGACCGTGGTGCCGCCCCTCACATTTTGATTTCTTCTCTCCGCGCTGATCAGCTATTGAGAAAGGGATGTCGGGGATTTCTAGCCTGTGTATGCGATACTAGAGCTACGGATGTTCCATTAGACAAGGTTCCGATTGCGTGCAAGTTTCCCGATGTTTTCCCTGACGAGCTGCCAGGACTGCCGCCTGAACGTGATGTCGAGTTCTATATTGATTTGATTCCTAGCTCGGGGCCTATTTCTATACCGCCTTATCGAATGGTCCCGGCGGAGCTTAGAGAGTTGAAGGTTCAGCTGCAAGATTTGTTAGATAAGGGACTTATTCGACCCAGCGTTTCTCCATGGGGTGCTCCTGTCCTGTTTGTCAAGAAGAAGGACGGAAGCTTGCGCTTATGTATCAACTACCGCCAGCTGAACAAGGTTACCGTGCGGAATAGATATCCGTTGCAACGCATTGATGATTTGTTCGACCAGCTCCAGGGTGCGGGGTATTTTTCGAGGATCGACTTACGATCAGGATACCACCAGTTGCGAGTCCGACAGGAGGATATACCGAAGACAGCCTTCCGTACACGCTATGGCCACTATGAGTTTCTGGTGATGTCGTTCGGACTCACCAACGCCCCCGCAGCATTTATGGATTTGATGAACCGTACATTCAGGCCGTATCTTGACTTGTTCATCATCGTGTTCATCGACGATATTTTGGTGTATTCCCGGAGCCGAGAGGAGCACGAGCAGCACTTGCGGATTACGTTACAGACTCTGAGGGAGCACCAGCTGTTCGTGAAGTTCTCCAAGTGTGCATTCTAGCTGGACAGCGTCGGATTCTTGGGTCACGTGATTACGAGAGACGGCATATGTGTGGACCCGAAAAAGATTGAGGCCGTTCAGCAGTGGCCCCGACCTACATCGGTTACTGAGATCCGTAGTTTCCTAGGCCTGGCGGGCTACTACAGGCGTTTTGTTCAGGACTTCTCCCGTATAGCTGCACCTTTGACCGGTTTGACCCGGAAGGGAGTTCCTTTCGTTTGGACGGAGGAGTGCGAGCATAGTTTTCAGCAGCTACGGACTTGTTTGACTACGGCGCCGGTATTATCTTTGCCTTCGGGATCAGGCGGATTTGTGGTCTACTGTGACGCTTCACGAGTGGGGCTAGGATGCGTATTGATGCAGCATGACCGGGTGATCGCATATGCTTCTCGGCAGTTGAAGAAGCATGAACAGAACTACCCCACTCACGATTTGGAGATAGCTGCAGTGGTCTTTGCACTGAAGATATGGCGACATTACCTATATGGCGAGTCGTGCCAAATATTCACAGACCACAAGAGCTTAAAATACACATTTCAGCAGCGAGACCCGAACCTCAGACAGCGTCGTTGGATGGAGTTGGTGAAAGACTACGACTGTGAGATCTTATACCACCCGGGCAAGGCGAATGTAGTAGCGGATGCTTTGAGCAGGAGGCCCGGGGGTAGTCTATCCTGTTTGCACGCAGTGCAGAGGCAGTCGTCAGCAGATTGGCAGATTTTATGCGACAGCCGAGTTGAGTTTGAGTTCACTCCGACCGGGGGGCAGCTCGCGCATGTTCGTGCATGCCCACAGTTGCTTGACCGTATATATGAGGCACAGCGCAGAGATGACCGTTGCTCAGAGATCATGACACAGATGGGATAGGGCAGATTTTTCGAGTTCGTGATTGATGATCAGGGGATATTACGATTCGGATCTAGACTGTACATACCAGATGCTGAGGGATTGCGGCGCGATATTCTTGAGGAGGCACATCAATCGGTGTATAGTGTCCACCCCGGTTCCACCAAGATGTACCATGATATGAGAGAGACCTACTGGTGGGACGGAATGAAGAGGGACATCGCGGAGTTCGTATCGAGATGCCTGACTTGTCATCAAGTCAAGGCCGAGCACCAGAGGCCCGCAGGAGAGCTACAGCCGTTACCCATTCCGGAGTGGAAATGGGAGCAGATTTCGATAGATTTCATTGTGGGTCTACCCAGGACCAGTCGAGGGTACGACTCCATCTGGGTGATCGTGGATCGATTGACGAAAGCGGCTCACTTCTTGCCAGTGAAGACCACTTTCAGCTTCGCTCAGTATGCCCAGCTTTACATCGACGAGATCGTGCGGTTGCATGGCGTACCGACTTGTATCGTGTCAGATCAAGGCACCCAGTTTACTAGCCGACTATGGCAGAGGCTTCAGGAGGCATTAGGCACTCGTTTAAGTTTCAGCACAGCATTCCATCCGCAGACCGACGGACAGTCAGAGCGGACCATTCAGACTTTCGAGGACATGCTTAGAGCGTGCGTTTTGGACTTCGGCGGTAGCTGGGATCGTCATTTACCTCTAGTGGAGTTCTCCTACAACAGCAGCTTCCAGGATACTATTCAGATGGCACCTTTCGAGGCGTTGTATGGGAGGAGGTGTAGATCACCCGTTTGTTGGACCGAGCTGAGCGAGAGCAGTATTTTCGGGCCGCAGATCGTGCAGGAGACGACCGAGAAGGTGCAGTTGATTCGAGACCGGATGAGGACAGCTAAGAGCAGGCAGAAATCGTATGCAGACAGGCGCCGTCGCAGATTAGAGTTTGCAGTTGGTGACCATGTTTTTCTGAGAGTCTCTCCGATGAAGGGCGTGATGCGTTTTGGGCGAAAGGGAAAGCTTAGCCTTAGATTCATAGGTCCCTTCAAGATCCTCGAGCGTGTCGGCGCTGTTGCATATCGTTTGGCTCTTCCACCCAGCTTTTCAGATGTTCATCCTGTCTTCCACGTATCGATGCTACGCCGTTATCTCCATGACCCTTCCCACACGATTCAGCATCAGACAGTTCAGCTTGAGCCCGACCTTTCATTCACCGTGCAGCCAGTTGAGATATTGGATCGGCAGGTGAAGAAACTTCGATCAAAGGTCCTGCCATCCGTGAAAGTTCTTTGGCGCAGCCCAAGCAGTGAGGAGATCACTTGGGAGGCCGAAGGAGAGATGCGGAAGAAATTCCCTCATCTTTTTGAAGGTACGCGTAGTTGCATATTTTAAAATTCGGGGACGAATTTTCTTAAGGGGGAAGACCGTAACACCTGAGATTAGGGTTAGTGGTAATTGAGTTTTTATATGGGGTTTTTGGTAAAAAGTTTACCAAAACGGGATTCTAGTAATTTATCTGGTTTTATGGTTATTTTGTAGAATTTTATCTCGACCACACACACTTGTGCACGTTAACTAGGGTTAAGATTAGGGTTTGCCATATATTTGAGCTTGTGGGTTAGCTATGTTTAAATTAACCATGGTGGGTTAGGTCCTTGGTTAAGTTAATTGGGTTGTTAGAGCTAATTAGTTTTAATTGTGGATGGTTAGATTTGACCATGGGTATTTAGAGAGTTTTAAGGTTGACTTAGAGAGAGAGAGAGGGAGGTGATGTTGTCATGATGGTTTAAGGATTAGTCACCCTCTTTCACCTCAAACTTTTGAAAGTCTTCTCACACTCAAACCCCTCTCTCACTCACACAGCAGTTCAGCCCATATACCAACAGATCAGCCATCCAAACCACCATCTTTTGCTGCTACAGCAGCTGTTTCAGCCTCCAAAACAGCCATATTGCTGCTACAACAGCTATTGATCCATCATCTAGCTATTCTCAGCTCATTTCCAGCAGCAGTTCTTCACAAAGCAACACTTTAACTGCTGCACCAACATCCATTTCAGCCCCTAACATCATTACAAGCAGCCCTAACCTTACAACCCTCTCTCACACACTCACATCAGCCCATTTCTAGCTCAATTCAGCCTAAAAAATCAGCATCAGCCATTGTATCAGAACATCAGCAACAGCAGCTGCTACATCAGCCCCAACTCCTTACATAACACCCCCTCCCAACACTCAAGCCTTCCCTCAACTTCACCCCAGCCCCCTGCTGCTGCTAATACTTCAAAAACAGAAAGCATCCCAAACCTGTTTCAGCTTCAGCATCAGCATCAGCTGAAACATCACTACCACCCTGAAAACAGCAATAGCCTCAACCCAGCACAACACCCACCAGCCACACAACTTCAGCCCAACACCATACCACCTCAGCTCAACACCACACCATATCAGTCCCAACACACAAACCAACACCATATCAACCGCCCCACCATCACAAGCAACAGCAACAACAACATTTCAGCTTCAGCATCAGCATCAGCTTCAGCAACAGTGAAGCTCAGCTCATTCCAGCCAAGTTTTGCAGCACCTACTCCCTCTTTCTTCTCCTTCTCCTTGGTTGCAAGGTTCTTAGGGGGTATAACTCCTAAACTCTTTCCAATTTGTGTAGATTATGTGCTTGATTAGCTAGTTTGGTGTTTTATCGAAATTTTAGTACTAGACTTGTGTTGTGATGGTAGATCTAGTTTCATTAGAGTGCTTGTAGCTTAATGGAACCTTTTTTGGTGTTAATTAGTCTGTTTTAGCCTAGTAGTGTCGTTAAATTTAGATGGATAGCCTTAAATTGCTAAAATTATGGTAATCTAGCTTAATTAGTGTCCATTTCATGCTTTAGTAGTGATTTTGGGTGATTTAAGGGAATTTTGGCAAAAGTGAAGGTAGTGTTAGTTAGAATGGCCCTTTTAGGTACTAATGAGGCCAGTTAACCAGAGGATTGCCCCAGATTTCACAAAGACACCCGTTTTTACCCGACTTGGCGTGATTTAGCAGTTTTAGTAACTTTTTAGCCTCTATTGGATCTGCTGTTGACCCGAGCCCTTCAGACTAAAATTATGAAAACTATAGCATGGTGAGACTAGTTGAAACACACACACAGAGCACGGGGACCCACCTCCCCCTCTCGGCCGCCGATTTAATCATTCTGGCCGCAAATTGCGGCCAGAGTAGGGGGTGGGGTGTAGGGGTTTTGGGTGTAGGGTCCTTCTGGGTAGGTTAGGCTTCTGGTACCTGCAACTTTTTAAGTTTGGCCCAGAGGCAAAATCTGAAGCTGTTTGTGTGTTTCCGATGTTTTTAAGTCTCATGCGACATGCGCGTGATACGCGTAGTTCTGTGGTGCGCTGCGTGACCCAGCGTGTCAGTTTAGGTTCTGGTGGTTTGTGCGCGTCGCGTCGTGTCGTGTGCACGTGCGTTTAGTTTCACGCACGTGCGTTTAGTTTCACGCACGTGCGTTTAGTTTCACGCACGTGCGTTTAGTTTCACGCACGCGTATCCTTTTATCGATATATCGCGTTTTGCAGGATTTTTCCTTATATGGTGACTTTTGTAAATTCTAGGTTCGCCGGCGGGGACTTCAAGCGCAGCGGAGAAAGGAAAGCAGGTGGTCGGACACACCTAGCACGGGATCACGGGTGAGTAGATTTAACATCTACGGGGGACGATCGTTTGGATGGCGCGAGTCGCCCGATAGATATAGTAGACTTGATATTACTTGTGACATTATGATAAGAATACTTGCATGATAATTGCTGCAGTTAGGATCTATATGATGTTCCATATACGCAGACTCATTATGGGACACATGCACCATTACCAGGTTTATATGCAGCACAAGCACTATTCATGTGGACACACACACCCTGGTAATTGCCATGTCACGACACTAGATAACCATAAATCTGAAACATGTTAATTGCCTAGAAATGTGACATTGCAATAAGTATTTAAAATGAAATCATAAGAATTATTATCCTCATGCATATATATCATTATATCATTTGCTCATGCCTAGTATAAATCTTACATTGTAAATTGATACCATAGGCATTCATAATCATTGACATATGCATTCATGATGATTTCATGAGATTTATGATATTTCTGGATTTCGGGGAAAGTCGCAAGATTTCAAACTTATAACCTTTTAAAATATAAAAGTTGCGGTTTTCTAGTGATGTAAAGTGTCGTCCACCATGAGTTTTGCTGTGGTTTTCGAGACCCGTTTTGAGGAGGTAGATGAACCGTCTCGGGTACATGGTGGGCCCGGTACGGTACCCCAGGACAAGAAGATCGCAGGAGATGGCGTTGAGCCTGGCAGGGGAAGGATTACCAACCGGTGACTTCATTTGGCACGGCGGATATCCAGAGGATACCGACCGTAGCCGCTAGATTGAGATATGGATATTTGATATGGATCAGTCGAATGGCTGAGGCCAGGGATACTGGACACGGATATATGAGATTTGGACAGTTTTGGAGTGTCGTTGCTGGACACGGATTTTATTGATTTCTTGGATATTATGCTGATATTTAAAAAGGAAGTTTCAAAACAAAGGAAGGAACAATTCTTATACCTGCATGATGAGATCTTGAGTTGACTCGTATAGCATACATACTTGATAGTACTTTCATGTGGCATACATACCTGTTATTACATCCATGTGACATATATACTGTTGATGTTAGTACACTGTTGATGCATACATACCTTCTAGTACACTGTTAATGCATACATACCTGCTAGTACATGTAGCCATACCTATTTTAGGGATGCCAGGATACTTGTGTGCATGCATACGATAGCCTTAGTAGATATTATTTTTTTACTCACGAGCTGGCAACTCACCCCCGTTGTGCCACAGCTTTTCTGCAGGTCCTTTCCGTCAGCACTATAGCGGGGGATACTTTTGCTTCTTTTGCACTTTTTGCCTGGACTCGAGGCTTTTGCTCATGGGTGGGTTATTATCATTTTGTACCACCTTCTATATTCGTTGTATCTAGAACACTCCATCTACTGCTACTATTATTTCAGCTGTACCTGACTTATTTGGATTACTGTATATTGACTTAGAGACGAGGTTGTGAGACTTGGGGATTTATTTTATGATATATCTGGAGTCGAGCTCACTTAAGTCGACATGTCATTCTTATGCTTCATGCTTATTTATGCACACTGTCATTTTACATTGCGTGGGATTTGTGACCGCCTTGAGGCGAAGAGCTAGCTCCTGCTTGGGGATGCCATATTCATATATTCATTTATAGTCTGCTTTGCACCCGTCTGGGACTTGATTTACAAGGAAATTCTGCATGAATTTTGGGAAAAAGGAAAGTTATTTTAAAAAGGGAATTTGATATGGTAATGGAGTAAAATGCTTAAATAAATTGGTTTTCCTTCACTCTAAAATTTTAATTGGGTTTTGTATTCTGGGCTTCGGCTTACTTAGTTCACGGACGCCTTGAGACGTTTCGTAACCTATGTGCCGGTCGCGTTCCGTACTTTACGGGTCGTGACACATTCTTTGCACGTTTTTCCGAAAGATTTAAACCCGAGAAAAATTCAACACTTGAACGTTTTTCATGCCGGGAAAAATTGAGTTAATGATATCCGTTCGAACATTTTAATACTTACTAAATTATCCGGAAAACAGAATAACGAATTTAAAATTCCCGATCGAATCGACGATTACAAAATAAACCCCAAAATACTCAACACTTGAGTCAGTTTTAAAAATACCCAGAAAATATAAATTACAGAAGTAGAAATTACAGTCCAAAAATGATGGCCTATCTCCTCTATACGGCCGTGGAACCGCGGCCCAAACAGGGTATTGCCGCGGTTCCACGGTGGAATGTACGGATTAGGCTATCGTTTTTTACCACAATTCTTATATTTCCCTGCTGAATTTTTCAGGTATTTTTAATTCTGAAAAAACCCAGGTTTTGAAAAAAGTCTAGAAAGGGGTTGATTTCGACGTTGTCGGGTTCGTTCGGAGTTTTAACTTCGTTAACACATCGCCTAATGCTCTAGCTAGGCTCTGATACTACTGTAGGGTTATTAGGCACACTAACAAGGCTCTACAAGGCATCGACCATGCCAAAATCAAATTTTTAGGTGCCGAACAACCCTAAGGAAGATCGTATACTAGAGTTTGGGCGACACAAAATAACAAGTAAACAACTTTACTATAAAGGGATACGAAATAAAATCTTTGTAGATCGTTCCTCCACTTCTTTAGCTCCTTGATGAAGTCGCTTCGTTGCGATCGTGGTTCTCCCGGATCCTTACATGGCTTCACGAGGTGAAAGGTGCGACCTTGCTTGAAGTCTCTTAGGCCGAAGATGATCTACGTCGAGGGAATTCCGACTCAAGCTTCTACTTCACTAACTTGAGAATTGGTGAATCAAACACCCTATACTAAAGTGCTAGTCTAGTAGAGGATGGAGAAATAGGAAGTGGGTACTCTTTAGAATTTTATTTCTCACATTCTTTCTCACTATTTTCAAAACCCTAGCAAGCTTTTTCTCTTGCTCAATGAAGAAGAAGATGATGAACAAAAGAAAAGCAATAAGGATAATGATCAAGTGTAAAGGGTAACCATGGTGAGTGAGTATCATATACTAATCCTTGTAGAGCCATAACCATAGCTAATTGTTTGATGGTTAGGTTAAAGTCCAAAGTAAAAACAAATCTAGTGGACTTTAGTCAATGCATCCTCAAGCTTCCACAAGTTTCATGCATTTTCCAATTTCCCACTAATTTTGTAATTACTTTTAAACATTAAACCTAATCATAATAATTAGGATGGTGTATGTCTCATACACACAAGTCATGTGTATCATCAACCATGATACAATATGATAACACATTTTAACATATATCATATACATGTTAAAGTAGTGTACATGTGAGAAAAACCCTAAAGTGAACAAGTGTTAGAAAATGTAAATTAGTATATCTAATATACAATTATACACTTAATTATTAAATCAACAGTTGACTTAATAATCCGGTCATATCTCATATAACCGGATAACATCCATCGTATCGACTTATCGAATCAACACTTGATTCGATAACCCGGTCATATCATATATAACCGACCGATACAAAAAGTCGCGAGAATAGAATACGGTATCACATACACGCATTATTCTCGGTCCTGCACATATCACATATGCGCTCCTATTTCGTTTTGCCTGAGCCAGTAAAACCTCTGTGTAGGACTCTAAAGACTCGTCAATACGCCGGCAGTAGGTGATGATCACATCAAGCACCCACAAGCCGTCAGCGGTACTAGCTGGACGTAACGGCCACCCGGGTATTGAGCGATCAGAAGATCAGCAAGCAAGCCCGCTCTAACTCCTGTAAAAGCCTGCCGGTAACACTTCCCGTACAGTCCGATCTCCTCGTCTGATATGTCGCATATTAAGTCTAGGGGTGGTAAACGTCAGACCCCAATAACCGATAAGTCGTGCCGATGTGAGGCTCATAACGGGTCGAGAAACTACTGGTAACACTTACCAGTAAATCTCTAATCAGCCCTGGCCAGGGACTTCCCTGTTACGGCCAATCGAGCACAGCGCAACATCAACCCCCAATACCGGGAGAGACGAAACCCCTCCTATCGCTCATTGCCTCCATGTGACTCGGGACTGTACCCAAAAACCACCGTTTTGCATTCCCTCATGGACGTGGTAAGGTGGAAATCAAAGCACAGTGGGAATCACACAAGACTCTATGACGATCTCGGGTCTACAGACTAACCTGCACAAGTGTCACCAGAGAACTGCCATCTGACGTAAGGTATAATACCAGCTGGGAGTTCTCGGCGAGTCCGTCCAGTGTACCCAGTCTCCACTGAGCACCCGTATGCCATCTCTAATGTCAAACACCAATGGATATGGGATCATCCATCGCCCATCTCATCGGTCGAGAAACATATACGCTAGTCTACACTGGTATATCGATGCCCCGTCTCGATACACCCATGACTAGGGACCTTGAAGGATGTACTTATGGACTACCATGTCCCCACTAGTATGATCTGCATCATAGTCCAGGTAGTCAAGTACACATCCTAAGGGCTTACCAACATGTAACGATAAGACAGTATAAAGAGACAAGTATACATGTTAAAGTAAAGAGAAACCAGATAGCATACTATCATATCGAGCAAGAAAGTCCTCTCTATATATGTCCAAGCATCCAATATAATATACATCATCTGTACAATTCTGGTCTCTAGGGCATATATACAACTAACACTTATTAGCTTGATATTGCATATATGTTGCGTGTGGTTGTGATCCGCCTTGGACGAAGAGCTAGCTCCCGCTTGGGGATGCCATTTATTCATTACAGGTTATATATCTTGTTGTACCCATTTTTGGGGGCCAGTATTTACAAAGAAGACTCTGCCAAAATTTTCGGAAAATTTTGATATTTTTAAAAAGGGGTTAATGCAACTTAATTTATTTTAAAGTAGTTTCATAAAAGGTTTTCTTTCACTCTCATTGGTTATGGTTTAGATTTCCTGGGCTTTGGCTGACTTAGGTTACGTTACGCCTGTAAACGTCTCGTAATCTAAGTGCCAGTCACGTTCCGTACCTTCGGGTCGTGACAGTATAATACCATCTAGGAGTTCTCGGTGAGTCCGTTCAGTGTACCCAGTCTCCACTGAGCACTCGTATACCATCTCTGATGTCAAACACCAATGGATATGGGATCATCCATCGCCCATCACATGGGTCGAGAAGATATACGCTAGTCTACTCTGGAATATCGATGCCCCGTCTCGATATTCCCACGACTAGGAACATTGAAGGATGAACTCATGGACTACCCAGGCCCCACTAGTTTGATCTGCATCATAATCCTGGAAGTCAAGTACACATCCTATGTGCTTTATCAACATCTAACAGAGAGACAGTAGGTGTACATATTAAGATAAAGAGCAACCAGATAGCATACTATCTTGTCGAACGAGAAAGTCCTCCCTATATATGTCCCAGCATCCACTATAATATACATCTCATGTACAATAATGGCCTTTAGGGCATACATACAACTGACAATCTCCCACTTGCACTAAGGCCATCTGTTGCAGTATCTTATACCCAACAATCAGCAATGGTTGTAGTATCCCATACTCAACCATCCCTTAAAAATCTCTCTTGGGAAAAAGGCCTTCGTGAGTGGATCCGCCGTGCTGTCCTCTGAGTCTACTCTCCTAACCTCGATCTCCCTGGAGATCAGCCATCTCCATGATCAGCTGATACTGCCTTAGAATATGTCTGGGTCATTGATGGGACCGGGGTTCCTAGGCCAAAGCCACATCTCCATTGTCACACAATGGTGGGAACCTAGTTCATCTCATGAACATATATACACCCAGACTGCCTCTTTGGTAGTATCTTTGAGAGCGATGTATCCGGCCTTTATCGTCTAGTTTGCCCCGGTATTTAGCTTGGAACTCTTCCAACATACCGCCCCACTTCTGGGGTAAAGACAAAGCCTGTGACTGTCTGACAGTCGACCTTATCACCCTGGAAGCTTGAGTCGGTAAAGGACTCCTACTGGAGTTCGCTGTTACTAAAATCCAAGAACATTTCTTTAGTGCTTCACATGTACTTAAGAAAGTTCTCCAGAGCTGTCCAGTGATTCTCCCCAGGATCATTTGATACCATCTCACTACTCCTAGTGAGAATCCTAACATCCACTTAGATCTATCTCATAAATCCAAAAACCAGGATTTAGGAGGTATCACCTAGATCCTACAAGGAGAATCAATGTGATAAGAGGAGATTTACCGAGTGTAGCATAGGAAACTCCTTTCCTATGAAGAGTATGTCATCTACGTACAATACGAGGAAGACCACCTTACTTTCTACTACCCTTTTGTATATACAAGGTTCATCTACCATTTTGATGAAGTCAAACGCTTTGACTATCACATCAAAACAGATGTTCCAACTTTGCGATACCCGCTTTAACGCATAAAGCAACTTGCACACGTTTCCGCTGCTCTCATTGTCTATGAAGCCCTCTAGCTGTATACTTATAGACGCTCTCTTCTAAATCGGTATTCAGAAAAGCAGTCATGACACCCAACCACCAGATATCGTAGTCATGGTATGTAGCAATGGCAAGTAGGATCCGGATGGACTTAAGCATAGCCACTGGAGAAAAGGTTTCATCATTATCCATGCCTGGTCGATAACGAGAACCTTTTGCAACAAGTCTAGCTTTGAAAGTCTCAACTTTCCATCTACACCAAGTAATCTTTTCAAGATATACTTGCTCCTGATGGGGATTTAACCCTTCAGATATAGCAACCAAAGTCCATACTTTGTTGGTGTACATGGATTCCATCTCAGATCGCTTAGCATCCAGCCATTCTTACAGAGTCTCCACTCATGATGGCCTGCTCGAAACTAGTTGGGTCATCATCTCCATGATGCAATCCTCGCTCCCAATGTCATTGAGAAAACCGAAGTATCTCTCAGGAGGATGAGGAACCCTACTAAATCTGCGTAGAGGCTGAGGTTCGTTGGGAACTATTGAATTCTCTGGTTCTACCAAATCATCAACTGTAGTTTGTATAGCTAGAACTAATTCCAGTTCTACCTCATGATCACAAATTTCTTCCTTAAAAATTCCTTTTTCTAAAAAAGTGACATGTCGAGAAATAAAACACCTTTTGTTTCTCGGTGTGGTAGAAGATATTCCCTTGTGAACGCTTGGAATATCCAACAAACTTCCACAGAACTGACCTTGCCTCGAGGTTGTCTGGATTTTGCTTTTACACATAGGCCAGACAACCCAAATCTTAACAGGCTTAAGAGATGGGTTCTTCCCATACCATATCTCATATGGAGTGGTAGGCACTGATTTGATTGGAACCCAATTCAATAGGTATGCCGCTTCTTCAAGCGCATAACCCCAAAAGGAAACAGGCAACTCAGCAGTACTCATCATAGAGCGCACCATATCTAATAGGGTATGATTGCTCCTCCTCGATACATCGTTGTGCTGTGGTGTATACGGAGGAGTAATGCTGAGACAGAATCTCATTCCCCTTTTGAAAAAGTCCAGGAATTCCATGCACAAGTATTCTCCTCCCCGATTATATCAAAGGACATAATACTTATACCCGTTTGGCTCTCGACTTCTGACTTATATTCTTTGAATTTCTTAAAATCTTCAGGCTTGTGTTTCAACAGGAACACATGTCCGAATCCTGAGAGATTATCAGTGAATATAATGAAGTACAAAGAACCAGTCCTGGTATGTGTAGACAGGGGACCACATACATCATCATGTATCAGTCCCAAGAGTTCACTAACCCTTTCTCTGTTTCATGTAAACGGAGCTATGTTCATCTTATCTTTGTGACATGACTGGCAAGTTTCACAAGATGTAAATTCAAACTGATTTAAATATGCATTTTAATGTAACTTAGCTAGTCGGGTCGCATTGATATGACCTAGTCTATAATGCCACAAGAAAGATTCGTTCATTTCTGAACTCTTCCTCTTGTGTGTGTTCTGTACGTTAAGAACCGTGGTTTGATTTAGAATGCATATGTCATTAGATAATATGCCTGAATCGATCAACTCTTTGATATAGGAAACTTTCAAAACATTATCCAACAATACAAAATTATATCGTTCTTTAGTAAATAAAGAGACTGATATAATGTTGATATCAGGTTTGGTATCTAATAACATTCGTTCAGAATCAATGTATTTAGTAATACAAGGTGATAACTGCCAACACCTTGGCTGCAACAATTGCACCATTCTCTATACTTAGAGACATATCACCCATTCCAGTTCTCAACCTTTCTGTAGCCCATGTAACAGATTACATATACGGGATCCTGATCCGGTATCATATACCCAGGACGTAGAGGATACTGAGAAACAGTTTTCTGTAATGAACACACCCGAAGAAAATGTATCAATCATGCACTTTCTTCATTTGGGCGGCATGAGAATCCTGGTATTCCCCTATTTCCTGCTCGGTCTTATAACAATTATAAGTTTGAGCGGAACCAACGTTCCCCAGCATAGTATAACAAGCGGGTTCGGTCAATACATCCATATTATTATCTTGATTAAGGCGTGACATGGTCTCTATGTGGAAAGAGAGAGAGAAGAAAACACTCAGCGTGCGCTCTTGCAAGATTATATTGGTTATATATTTTATCTAATCAGGATGGCTCCCACTGTTTTTATCAAATCTTCCTTCAAACCTTAAAAGGAAAGACTAGCCAGGATTAATTACACCCTACAGGTTCGCCAATCTTTCAGCCAGGCCAGTGCCGGTACTTTGAGGGAGGTTCCCCGTGCTTTCGCACGGACCTAATTAAAATAAACCTCGTTTTCCCAGGGGCGTAACCCCGTTGACGCCTTTCTAGATACCTACTTGATCGGCTAATTGTAAAGTGCAAAATTCTCCCAGGAGTAACAATTACTCGCAGTGGGTATCGGGATCCAACTATCTCATAGAAGATATGCAATCTTATTGCAAATTTCAACACATAAAATTGCATATCTCAACACATAAAACTCCTGATGATGGTTTTTACCCCGATGGCTTATGACCTTGGCTATGGTCAACAAATCACAAGCACTAGTCAAGTTCTACTCGTCATTTCGTGATTAATTAGACCCACCCACATGACCCTTGGCTAAGGTCAACAAAGTCACATGACTGTCATAATTAATCGAATCATATGTTGTGTAGGAAGACATCACTTAGCTACCGTACACTACGTCTTGGCTAAGGTCAACAAACGCAGCACAAATACTAAGTATTCTACTTCCTAAAATGACGGAGGGTTACGGATGGTTTTTATAAAAACCTTTAACGCTTTGAACTTGATATCGTTGTAGAATCAAATGGTTTTAAAAGGAGTGGCTTAAACTTCGCATTTTGAAACTTTGCTTTTTCGTGAAAAGCCGAGTGGGTTTCAAATCCGATTCTACAACATCTTTAGCTTTATTTTCTTTCATTAATCTCATTAATGAATGTCCCATCATTTAAGTTACATAAGCATCACAGATAAATACAACGTACGCTTATGCCATCCGCATTCGCCACGAAGTCCCGTCGTGCACCGTTAGGTTAGGTAACTAATGGCAGAGCGGGGCAGGGCTAGCGCGGGTGAAAAACATAAGCAACGTCTATAATATATCATATATAATATATAATGTATCCATCTCAGAATATAAAGTGATCACATCACAGAATATCAACATCAGAAGACAACATATGAAATATTGGATATAATAGGATTTCCGGGTTTTAATTTAAGCCTGTATAAAGCACGGATTCCACAGTCATGATGAATAGCCAAACCCACATCCCTAGTCCCCTGCGAGAGCAGAAAGAAACCCTACCAATTCTAGAGTTAGGAGACCCGGACTCGACGCCTCGAGATGGTCTCCCACTGGACTCTAGAACCCGGTTACTTATGCTCCCCTCCTTGGGTTTATCCTAATGCGGAAAAGTAAATAATATACATCAACGGTGACATCTTCCTCAACCCCGAAGTGCCCCAATAAAAGAATATTACATACAAGTTTTTACATGAATGAAAAAGAAAAACTCTTATCTCACATAAAAAAACCCGGGCTATTCAAACACGACGATCCAATATAACATATCACAGCAACACATAACATCATATGTAATCAACGTAAGTAAATATGCGTATCCCAATTATCGTTGACGTATAGCAACGAAACCGGCGATACACCACATATTACACTTACGGTCACAGAAAAGAAAGTGAAAACTACAACAATTGGAATCCGCAACCACCTTAGATATCATAAACCCGAAATATCTCATATTCCGGATTTCATGCCTAACAATATGAATTCCTCAGACATTGCATGCCTAACAATTAAAAGCCCCGCATTTTAGTCTCGATATCGAAAACACTTTTCAATATCAAGTCGGGCACTTCAACAAGATTACCGACACCCTGATCTAATGCTCGTCAGAAACTTTAGTAGACGGCCGCACCACCGATACCATCGACGATGTGCACTTAGGCGTAACATCGCGGCCGCGAGAACCCTGACGGATGCTTTTGGCAACAGAGTTCTCCTGCAGTCACTTGGTCGGGGCTATGGGGCATGGCTATCTAGTATGGTTACCCGGCGAGTATCCGCGTACGCTACGTGATTGCGACGGACTTTTGATCATATCAAAATCCTGTGGTAACCGATCAAACGAGACTAAATTGCTAGATTTATAAAATTCAAATATTGTTGATTCCAAGTATTGTATACCATCATAAATATCCGAACGACGTTAAACTTTTCGATTGATTAATCAAACTCTCATAATTCCCCGAGAGCTCAACACTTGAGCATAGTTCAAAAATACCCAGAACATGCCACAACTCCTATGGACCAACCGTAGAAGGGCAAACCCAAGCCTCATTAATGGCACCGTGGAACTGCCCCAAACCCTAAGGTTCGAAAGCGGCTCCATGGTAATTATGTCGAGTTAGGATTTCATTCTTCTAGCGGGTCCACAGAATGACTTGCATGTTTTTCCGAATACCTAAAACTTCGAAAAATGGGTTTTTGACATTCGTTCGAATTTTTTAACTTCGCCTAGATAACATGTGAAAACCCGAAAACATTGTTAAACTATGAATACAAAACACTCCGAATTGCCTATCCAGTAAGACTACATCACATGCAATCTTAGAAAAAACAAACAACACCTGAAACATCAAAACCCAGAGGCTAGAACATGACAAAAATTTGAAGCCAAAACACCTGAAATGGGCCGACCTCCTCGGATTTTTTGTCACTTTGCTCGGCTAAAATCTGACCATATGGCTTCAACTTTCTGTCATGCTCATATTATATCTCATACAATATTCTGCACTTGTTTAAAAAAAATTTAGGGGTCATTTAGAAATCGACAGAAACTAGGTTTCGATGTTTCAAGTTTCGGAGTAGTTTCGGTTTCGTAATAACAAATATCGTCTAATACCCTAGCCCGGCTCTGATACCACTGTTTGGATTCCTTAGCACCCTACTGGGTTTTCAAGACATCAAGCATGCCAATTTAAAATTTTCAAGAGTGCTAAAGAACCATAACCTAGGATCTAGCTAGAGTAAATAGACGAAATGAAACATATAATCTACCATTACACTAAGTGAACAAGGAATACAACCTTTGTAGACCGTTCCTTCACTTCTAAAGCTCCGTGTAGTAGTCCCTTCGCTGCGAGTAAAGATCTCCTGAACTCTAGTATGGGTTCGCTTGGAGAAATGAACAACCTTTGCTCGAAGTCTTCGAGGCCGAAGATGATCTACGTCGAGGAGACTCAAACCCAAGCTACCTCTTCACTAGGTGATGAACTTTGTAAAGAGAACACCCTAAACTAAATGGTAAGTAGTAAAGGATGATGAAGTAGGAAATGGGCTCACTTTAGATTTCATTTTCTCACAATATTTTCTCACCATTTTGAAAGCTAGAGAGCTATCATGAGGAGGAGGAAGATGAAAATGATCAAGATGAGAAAATGAAAACTAATGAGGTGAGAATAGCAACCATGGATGAGTTAGTGTCATATATTAATCCATGTAGAGAATAAACCATGAGTTACAATAATGGTTAGGTTAATAAATATCTACACGTAAAACAAAAAGAGTGGACTTGGTCAATGATTTCACAATCTTCTACAAGCTTCAACCATGTGACAATTTCCAACTAATTTTGATTTAGTTTAAATAAATAAAACCTTCACATTATTATAAGCATGGTGTGAGTCTCATACACCCATGTAGCATGTGGCATCTAGCATGACACAAAATAATGTACACTAATATATATATCACATATATACTAATGCACAATCAAGTGAGAAAATAAATTTTAAGTGAGCTAATACTAGTTAATGTAAATTAACATATCAAATATATAATTATACATTAGATTATTAAATCAATACTTGATTTAATAATCCGGCTATATCATATATAACCGACTAATATCATGTGTATCAATTTATCGAATCAACACTTGATTCGATAACCCGGCTATATCGCATATAACCGACCGATAACACAAATCGCGAGAATAGAATACGGTATCATATACACGTATTAATCTCAGTCCCGCACATATCTCATATGTGCTCCTACTTCATTTCGCTTAAGCCAAGAAACCTCTGTGTAGGACTCTAAAGAGTCGTCAATACACCGGCAGTAGATGATAATCATATCAAACACCCACAAGCCGTAAGAGGAGTGCTAAACGTAACGGCCACCCAGGTATTGAGCGATCTGAAGATCAACAAGTAAGCCTACACATACTCCTTCGAATCTAATCAGTAACACTACCGCACAGTCCGGTCTTTTCGTCTGATATGTCGCATATCTCGTCTAGGGGTGGTAAACGTCAGACCCCAATAGCTTGATAAGTCATACCGATGTAAGGTCCATAATGGGTCGAGAAACTACTGATAACACTTACCGGTAAATCTCATCTACCCTGGCCAGGGATTTCAGTTATGGCCAATTGAGCATAGCGCAACATCAACCCCCAATGACGGGAGAGACGAATCCCCTCCTATCGCTCATTGCTTCCATGTGACTCGGGATTGTACCCAAAACCCATCTGTTTGCATGACTTAGTAGAGCCGTGGTAGGGTGGAAATAAAAGCACGGTGGGAGTCACACAAGACTCTATGACGATCTTAGGTCGACAGACTAACCTGTACCAGTGTCACCAGAGAACTGCTATCCGACGTGAGATATAATACCATCTAGGAGTTCTCGGCGAGTCCGTTCAGTGTACCCAGTCTTCACTGAGCACCCGTATTGTAAGTCTACGGTAGCGCCCCGGTCGTCTGTCCGACGCCAAAATGCAGAAACAAAAACTTTTTCAAACTAGAAACCAGCGCTATCGTATACTTTAAATCTGGATCGAACCATTAACCTACAACTAGCAACTATAGAAAGGGTTGGAAAGCTATACCGATCGATCCGTGTCCTTCGGTCTTTGGCCACCATCCCAAGCTCCTCGCGGCATCTCCGGTCTCAATCTCCTCGTCGGAAAGGGCACCACATCATCGATTCTTTTTACGGGCTCCCGCTTCATCCAAAGCAACTCAGGCACGAAGTGTGCTAGCCGACATGTCCAAGGTGATGTAGAGAATGTTTGTTATCACTTTGTCTCTTGCATTCATAAGATGGATGGAGGTTGAAGGTGTTGCCATTAATGGAGATTTTGAGCTAGAGGAGGAAGAAGAAGGAGAAGCTTTCTCTTTTGTGTTTTCTATATGATAAAATGAAAGAGAGTTGAAACAATAATATGAGAGCTCACCCCCTCATGGCAGCCCCTCTCTCTCTCCTCTTATCATATCAACATAAATCAAGCTCATAATGTGACACATGCACAAGAAAAGAGACCATGAGTCACCACTTGTGCATGTGTCACAATAAATGCTCCAAATCATGATATCTAGCTCATAATTACCATTTACAAACATTAATCCAAATGTTTGCAACAATAAAAAGATACGGCAACATCTAAAGTAAACTCGTGACGGATCACAAGGATACCCCTCACCTGTATATACATACCTGCATCTGCATTCCAACTGAATGCGAATGCGACGAGACTAAAGTAATCCAAAAAATCTAATACTAGGATCCGGCTTAAATCAAAGCCAACTAGTATGATCCGCCCGATCATGATCCGTACACTACCGCACGTATATGATCGAACCCTGCCATATATCATACAGCCTCTACATCGTTTCGCCCGAAACTTGAGAAACTGTCTGTGGGGGACTCTAAAGACTCGTCAATACTTTGGCTGTGGATTTAACCACTAGCACATCAGAGGTACTATCCGTACGTAACGGGCTACCAGGTATTGACCAAAAGGGAGGTCGATGAGCGAACTCATCCTGACACCCTACTGAGCCTGTCAGTGACAATATCCGTATAGTCCAGTCCGTTCGTCTATGAGCATCGCATGGCGGGCCTAGGGGGTTAGTAAAAGTCAGACCCCCAAAAGCGGTACAAGTCGTGTCAAAGTGTATCCCAGAATACCCTGAGATACTAATGGAATACCTACCAGTAAATCTCCTGCCTTGGCCAAGGACTTCATATAATGGCTCTTCTAGACACAGCGCGACCTCACCCCTAATACCGGGAGAGACGAACCCCTGCCGATCCGCTCACTGCCTCCATGTGGTTCGGGACTGTACCTAACTAAAACCTGTTTGCATGACTCCTTTGAGCCGTGGTAGGGTAGTAATCAAAGTACAGTGGGAACTCACACGAGACAAATGACGATCTCAGGTCGATGAACTAACCTGTACACATGTCACCATGGAACTACTATCTGACGTCAGGTATCATACCAACTAGCATGTTCCCGGCGAGTCCTGTCCGATGTACTCATAACCCAATAAGCACCTGTATACATCTTAGGTGAACCAACTGACACCAATAGCTTGTGAGACCGGCTACCGCCCCTCGTCGGGGTCTCGACTGTATACACTAGTCTACTAATGGAGTATCGATGCCCAGTCTCGAAACTCCCACGACTAGGGACATTTTAAGGATGTGCTTATAGACCACAGCTCCCATGTATATGATCGCCATGATACTGCTGGCCGTCAAGCAAGAATCCTAAGGGCTCTATCAACGCGCAATAGTGACCTGTAAGGTCACCTGAAGCAGTACACGATGATAAAGATAAACCAGATAGCATACTATCATCTTGAGTAAGACTGTCCTACCGGCATAGGTCCTCCCTCAATCATTGCAATCACGTGCCTGTGATCCAATAATTGACTTTGAGGGCACTATATCCAACAATCACCCACTTGCACTCAAGGCTAATTATTGCGATGTCGCATACTCACAGCCCGTGTGATACCGAACACCAAACTTCTCTACTAATCAGTTTCACAAAGCCCGTTTGCGAAACTGTTGCGTTCGATGAATAGCCTCAGTGAGTGGATCCGCCCTGATGTTCCTTTCTATGTCTCTCTTTATCTCAAGTTCACGGAGAAAGATATCTCCCGAAATGAGCAATACCTGTCTTAGAATATGTTTGGATATCTGATGGGACCTAGTTCATAAATAAACTCCAAATCCAAACTTCTTAGGCTGTATCGTCAACTGAACTTAATCAGTATCCTGCGCCATGCCTTCCTCAGTATCCGCTTAGACTACCTGTCCAAACTACTGCCCCTCGTCAGAGGGAAAATTATAACTCTGACAGCCACTCTGTCATCCAGGTCACCTTGGAAGCCTGGAATGATAACTGTCTCCTAAAAGAGGCTGTTGTTATCATATCCCTAGAACATCCACTTATGTTCTAAAACTGCCTCCGAACGTTTCTCCAGGATTGGATCAATATCAACTTATTGCATCTACTGCAAAAACAATATTTGGTGTGGTACTTGACATCTCATGATTGACTCAATTGCCTAGGCAGGTGATCTGCCAATCATGCACATCCCTCTCCCCTTTAGTCTGTAAGACACCTTTAGAGAGGGTGACTCCATCACCTGCAGGTACACTACCGTGCCAGGAGTCATCCATTCTAAAACACCTTTAGAATGCTGTCTAAGTACCCAGATTGGGAAACTATCCAAATCTAGATCTAAAACTATAGATCTAGTAAACAGAATATCGGATATAATATCCATATCCCATGTGGAGAAACCACTGTGTGACAACCAAAGTATAACCGATTGTAGTATAGGAATTTTACTTCTTATTCTGTGTATGTCATCCAAATACCAGGACATCACACCCTACTACCTTCTTAACAGATCCATCCCTTATTCTGATGAAGTCAAACGTATGACTGTCACATCAGAAATAGATGATCTATCTCCGCTATATCTGGTTTAGTCCATAAATAGACACAAGCTACTTGTCCACTATGCTTCCGCTGCTCCCACTGACTACGACAACCCTCTGGCAGAGTCATACACACGTACACTTCTAAAGCTAATTTAGAACGACGCTATACTCATCCTCCTGCCGGGTCTCACAGTCTGGAACAACAGCAATGGCAAGTCTGGGTAAACAAGAACCTCCCTGTCACCGTCCTTGAGGCTACCGGAGTACCTCTCGGGTGCCTAAGGTTACCCACCATATATGCGGAGTGGCCAATAGAATGTCAATCCAGATTGAATCTTTAGGTCCTATTAAATTTTCAGTAATCGTTTGCGGTTCTGAAATCACTTCCAGTTCTACCATACTTCCACTACTGTTTTCTGAAAAAAAATCCATTTTTATTAAAACTGTGGCGAGTCAAGAACAATATCACTATTGATCTTCCAGATGGTAGAAAGTCAACCCTCGTCATATCCCGAGTCAACCCACAAACAGCCATTACAGAAACGTGCCTTGAGTTATCTAGAGTCTGGTTTTAAGCATAAGCCGGACAACCCCCCGTACCTTAACATTGTTAAGATATGAACTATTCTATATCCAATATAGGAACAGAGGAACTGATTTAATTGGAACCAGATTCAAATCATGCAGCTGTCTCCAGTGCATGTCAACTAAATGGAGAGAGGCCGATCAGCATTACTCAACTTAGGAGTGATTCCAATTATGAGTAACCTGAAAGAGAAGCAAGATCTATTAATCATTACTATCAACTGAATACCATACACAAGTATCTACATCTTCGATCATCTTGAAGAATCTTAATACTTGCAACACCTGGTTCTCTACTTTATTCTTATACCTATAACTTCTCAAAACTTTGATGTTGTATTTCTACGAAACACATGTCTAAGAACTAGAGAAGTCATAAGTAAACAGAATATAGTACGAGTACCACCCCCTCTGTCCTAGTGGACACTGGACAACATACAATACTCTGTATAAGTCCCTTGAGTTTAATAACTCATTCCCTGTGTGTCGTAGGTTGAAAACTGTACTTATGGTTAAGAAGAATTACACCGCTGTTTAATGCTTCTTACCTAACCATCCACTGATATAGGTAAATGTCATAGACATAATTTCAAAAAGTTATATCTCACTTTATAAAAATAAACGTACAGATATATCAATTTGAAATTGGTGCATAACAACAGATATTCAAAACCAAATATTTGCCGTCCGGCAAACATCCCAGGCGATTTCCTCAAATATCACCAATTACAACGAATCCCGATATAATGAGGATGATCACCCAATTCCCAATAACTTACTCCCACTCATCATCTGTAAAACCATACAGATGTGAGAATCAAACGTGGTAAATACATACCCTGGAGCAAGGGCTAATTGGGAAATCAGTTTTTTTTAACAATACGCAGTGAAACTGAAACATATAAATGTTTCGAAGGGGTATCCGGGTATTCCTAGTAATGCCTCTTCCATTATCAGATTCACAACTGTAACCGTATATTTCTTTGCCATCTCTCCAAATCCCTTTATATGTCTTTAGTCATTACCTTCTGCACACCCCTTTAGACTAAATGGTTTTCTTCCTTCCCTACCGTTCGGCACCAGCCTATGGTTTGGAAGAAGACTATCCAATAAGCATAATGGGTGTACTGTCAAAATACTAGGAGCACTCGCAACCCGAGAGAAGGTAAAGATAAAAGACAACTGAATAAAACCTTATTCCTATTTCTCCTGCACCAGAATCCATCCCCGAACTGGAACAAGTTCCTTCGAGTTCGTATATAACCATACGATGGAGTATCCAAATAACTGTGGATCTTCGTAGTGATACGGAGTGTTCTGGAGAAATACAAAGGTGATATAGGATTGGCGAAGAAATATTTGGTTTGGTCATGAATAGCAGTCGCAATTTACTTTGCCCTCTTACTAATCCCTTTATTTGTCATAACTTATTACCTTCTGTACACCATCGTTAGGCTAATTGGTTTTCTTCATTCCCTACCGTTCGGCACCTGCCTATGGTTTGGAAGAAGACATCCAATAAGCGTAATAGGTGTACTGTCCTAATCCAAGGAGCACTCGCAACCTGAGAGAAGGTAAAAGGAAAAGACAACTGAATAGTCCTATTCATTTTCTCCAGAACCGGAAACCATCCTCGAATCTGGAACAAGTTACTTCGAGTTCGTATATAACCATACGATGGTTTTATCCAATGGAAGTGGATGTTCGTAGTAATACGGGGTGTTCTGAAGAAAAGGGTAAAAGTAGGAGTGGCAATGAGGTATGCAACTCTGACAATCCAAAAGCCAGTGATTTAAAAAGGTTCGGTTAACTTGGTCACTGAGTCATAGTCAAGGGTCGGGTCATGGTCGCTGCTAAAGAGAGAGAGAAAAGAAACACTATGCGTTCACTCTAACCTAGATCAGAATGGTTATAACTTTATGTAATCAGGAAACCTCCCACTGTAACTTCAAATTCTCCTCCAAACCTGAAAGAAGAATTAGTCGTGATCACCTGAGGAGTAAACCAACTCATCGGTGGGAATCGGGATCCAACTATCATTACATGATAATGTGATGGAATCCACTCACATTATCACACTCCAGAAGGTATGCGCATGCCTGGTAAGTTTCAGTTTCTTTAGAAACTCCCGATGTGATTTTTACCCCATGCTCTTATGACCTTGACGAAGGTCAACAAATCATAAGTCACATGTCAAGTTCTACCCGTCATTGTCCAAGTTAATTTGAACCCACCCGTATAAGCCCTTGACGAAGGTCAACAAGGCTGTACGACTGTCCCAAACCAACGCATCTATCTATGCAGCAGAAAGGTAACAAGCAGCTACCATTCACTATGCCTTGACGAAGGTCAACAAACATAGCATGAATACTAAGTGCTACCCGTCTGAAATGACGGAGGGCTACGAATGGTTTTTGGCGAAAAACCTTTAACGTAATGAACTTGATATCGTTGAAGGAACCGGATAGCTTTTTATAAAAATATAGTGGTGAAAACCTTTGCTAAAGAGGTCACTCCCGGTGAAGGGATCTCGGCTCTTTCCCCGTAGAATGAGGTGCAGGATATTCCAACTGAATACCACGATGCAAAGCAAAAAGTAATCGGCTATAGTGAAGTTATTACCCTGACGCAGACTTCTGTCGAAGAGGTCACTCCCGGTGAAGGGATCTCGGCCCTTGCCTCGTCGACTGAGGTGCTGGATATTCATAACCGAATACCACTGTGCAAAACAAAAGAGAACGTCCTTGCAATAACAGATTTTGAAAAACGTTCCAACAACATCAAAATAGGTTTGTTTAGCTTGCATTGATCCGAATCAATGCAGTCCCATCAATTAATCACAACACAAAAGAACAAAAATACGATGTACGTATATGCCATCCGCATTCGCCACTGGGTCCCGTCATCACCCGTTAGGTTACTTAACTAACGACAGAGCGGGGACTGGACTAGCGCGGGTGTAAAACATATACAACATCTAGTAGTATATATATCAATATATAATAATCGCTCAAGGCGTAATAAAAATGCAACATCACAGAAATGTAATAAGTATCACAGAACATTACAGATAATCTGGGATCCCCGGGTTTCATAGAGCCGCTACTGAAACCCGACGTTCCCCTGGTCGTCTGGATAGCCTGTGCAATGAAATCCTAGACCCCTACGGGCGCGGCAAGTTACCCGCCAAAACCTGAAGCGAGGCAGCCCCCTTCAACAACGTGAATGGACCACCCAGCACTTCACGGAATCCAGTAACTTGAGCACCCCTCCTTGGGTCAACCTGTACCCCCTACGAGTGCGGCGAATAGCCCGCCAATTCTAGAGTGAAGCCCCCTCCGTCTCAAAGCCATGAGATGCGGGCCCGTTGCCCTCTAGAACTCGGCTATCCATGCACCCCACCGCAGGGTAATCCTAGTACAGAAAGTAAAAATATATATACAACGGGTACATCGACCTCAGCCCGGTCGTGCCCCAAAAGAATAATATACAAACAGGCAGTGACGGCAGTCCACATGTCAGACGCTCGTCCCGCAATATCAAATATACAAATACAACCAAACTGTACTACCATTGCATCCAGGCTATCCACTACGACAAATCCGCAACATCACAGCACAACACAGAACATCAACGTGAATGTCACGTTCGTAAATCCGTCTAAAAGGGCTATAGCAGTTAGACAGGATTTACCGATCAAGTGACATTCATGGTCGCAGATATAATGTAAATACTGTGAACTAACATGTTTAAAATTTTCGATCGACAAAATTTCCTGAAGTGGGCCCCAAGTACAATACCCAGTACTCAGATAAATCTGGGCCCAAACAAAAAATACCAGAAACCCCATTTCCATGTCAGAGAGCACTGTAGAAATTTTGGTGCCCTAAAGCTACAGTGTTGCGGCGGAACCGCGGCCAATACAAGGGTCATGCCGCGGTTCCGCGGCACTACAGTAGATTCAGGCAACCAATTTTCTACAGTGCCCCTAAAAAACCATGCCTGATTTTCTGCAGCACACTAAATAATTTTTTGACCACAGGAAAAATTCGACAGAAACTGTGACTTGGAAATGCAGTTTTTAGAAAATTCGTTCGATCGGTATTTTAAATACATTAGAGTAAGCTAGTAAAGGTTAATGGCGTGGCTCTGATACCATGTAAGACTACGGTAGCGCCCCGGCCGTCTTTCCGAGGCCAAAATGCGGAAACGAAAATTTTTCTAAACATGAAACCGGCGCTATCGTATGCTTAAACCCGGATCGAACCATTAAGCTACAACTAGCAACTAGAGAAAGGGTTGGAAAGCTATATCGATCGATCCGTGTCCTTCGGTCTTTGGCCACCATCCCAAGCTCCTCGCTGCATCTCCGGTCTCGATCTCCTCGTCGGAAAGGGCACCACATCATCGATTCTTTTTACGGGCTCCTGCTTCATCCGAAGCAACTCGGGCACAAAGTGTGCTAGCCGACGTGTTCAAGGTGATGTAGAGAATGTTTGTGATCACTTTGTCTCTTGCATCAATGAGATGGATGGAGGCTGAACGTGTTGCCATTAATGAAGATTTTGAGCTAGAGGAGGAAGAAGAAGGAGAAGCTTTCTCTTTTGTGTTTTCTATATGATAAAATGAGAGAGAGTTGAAACAATAATATGAGAGCTCACCTCGTCATGGCAGCCCCTCTATCTCTCCTCTTATCATATCAACATAAATCAAGCTCATAATGTGACACATGCACAAGAAAAGAGACCATGAGTCACCACTTGTGCATGTGTCACAATAAATGCTCCAAATCATGATATCTAGCTCATAATTACCATTTACAAATATTAATCCAAATGTTTGCAACAATAAAAAGATGCGGCAACATCTAAAGTAAACTCGTGACGGATCACAAGGATACCCCTCACCTGTATATACATACCTGCATCCGCATTCCGACTGAATGCGAATGCGACGAGACTAAAGTAATCCAACAAATCTAATACTAGGATCTGGCTTAAACCAAATCCCACTAGTATGATCCGCCCGATCATAATCCGTGCACTACCGCACGTATATGATTAGACCCTGCCATATATCATACGGCCTCTACATCGTTTCGCCCGAAACTTGAGAAACTGTCTGTGGGGGACTCTAAAGACTCGTCAATACTTTGGCTATGGATTTAACCACTAGCACATCAGAGATACTAGCCGTACGTAATGGGCTACCACGTATTGACTAAAAGGGAGGTCGATGAGCGAACTTATCCTGACACCCTACGGAGCCTGTTAGTGACAATATCCGTACAGTCCGGTCCGTTCGTCTATGACCATCGCATGGCGGGCCTAGGGGGTTGGTAAAAGTCAGACCCCCAAAAGTAGTACAAGTCGTGTCGGTTTGTAGCCCAGAACACCCTGAGATACTACTGGAATACCTACCAGTAAATCTCCTGCCTTGGCCAAGGACTTCATGTAATGGCTCTCCTAGACACAGCGCGACTTCACCACCAATACCGGGAGAGAAGAACCCCTGCCGATCCGCTCACTGCCTCCATGTGGCTCGAGACTGTACCCAACTAAAACCTGTTTGCACGACTCCTTTGAGCCGTGGTAGGGTAGTAATCAAAGTACGGTGGGAACTCATACGAGACAAATGACGATCTCAGGTCAATAAACTAACTTGTACACATGTCACCAGGGAACTGCTATCTGACGTCAGGTATAATACCAACTAGCATGTTCCCGGCGAGTCCTGTCCGGTGTATTCATAACCCAATGAGCACCTGTATACATCTTAGGTGAACCAACTGACACCAATGGCTTGTGAGACCGGCCACCGCCCCTCGCGGGGTCTCGACTGTATACACTAGTCTACTAATGGAGTATCGATGCCCGGTCTTGAAACTCCCACGACTGGGGACCTTTTAAGGATGTGCTTATAGACCCCAGCTCCCACGTATATGATCGCCATCATACTGCTGGCCGTCAAGCAACAATCCTAAGGGCTCTATCAACGCACAATAGTGACCTGTAAGGTCACCTGAAGCAGTACACGATGATAAAGATAAACCAGATAGCATACTATCATCTTGAGTAAGACTGTCCTACCGGCATAGGTCCTCCTTCAATCATTGCAATTACGTGCCTGTGATCCAATAATTGACTTTGAGGGCACTATATCCAACACGTATACCATCTCTGATGTCAAACACCAATGGATATAGGATCATCTATCACCCATCACATGGGTCGAGAAGATATACGCTAGTATACTCTGGAATATCGATACCCCGTCTTGATATTCCCATGACTAGGAACATTGAAGGATGAACTCATGGACTACCCAGGCCCCACCAGTATGATTTGCATCATAATCCTAGAAGTCAAGTACACATCCTATGGGCTTTATCAACATGTAACAGAGAGACAGTAGGTGTACATGTTAAGATAAAGAGCAACCAGATAGCATACTATCATGTCGAGCGAGAAAGTCCTCCCTATATATGTCCCAGCATCCACTATAATATACATCTCATGTACAATAATGTCCTCTAGGGCATACATACAACTAACACATTCAATTCATCCAGGAAATAATTCTTTGACCTCTTCAAAACTTCATCTTCATCTTCAGCCTCTTCTGATCCCTACTTTTACACGCCCATGCCCTTCAGTAACATCTAACTTATACCTTTTCTTTTTCTTTTTTCTTTGTATATACATATTCTTTTACTAGCTATTGCACTATATAGACACAATTTTTAAATGGCTGGTATTAATTTATGGACTAACTCAATCTTTTAACATGTATATGTTGTAATTAGTCTTAGGTTTTTTCTTTTTCTTTGAATAAAATTCTCACCCTGATGTCTAAGTCTAGGTACCGGAGACGTAGGCAACGATGAGGAGATCGTAAAACTCAGGTTTGGGGGTGAGCACTGCGCATATTTTGCTACATCATGTGTATATTCTGCATTGCATACATATTATAACCCATAAAAATTGAAAAAATTTCCCAAAAATATAAAAACTTTTTCATGTTAGCTAGTGGGGGAACTTAGATTCGAAGTCTGATGGTTCGGTTGATAAGTTAGAAATAACTAAATCCTTTTCGAGAGACTGACGACCCGAAAAATAACCTTCCTTTGTGTTTAAACCATAGCTGATATACCTCTTTTTAAACACTTTACACGTGTCATACGTTTTTGAGAATTTGATAAAAGTCTGACATGTCTGTAAAACTTTTAAAATTTTGATAAATATCTTTAGGATCAAACAGGTTTGTTCTGAGTTAAGTAATATGAAGGATATTATTGAGGTTTTAATAGAAGCTATAAGTCTGAAAAATAACCCATCTGGATCTTTCTTGGAGTGATTACACAACTTATCCACATGTAACGTCTTCGGATTTAAAACAAGCTCCGTTTTCACTGAGTTCCGAATATTTTAAAATAAAATGAGTCTTTTGTTTTGTGGCCTCGGTAACTTGGGTAATTAAGTCCTTGGGGTGTCTCCACACCTAATGCCCTAAAATCATCTGGTTGGGAGTCATTGACCCAAAGCTTGCTAAGTTTCCAATCGCCAAATAAAATAAGCTAAGCAAGTATTCTCTCCGAGTTAAAAGTCCTCACGGTTCTTTGTCGGAGAATAATCTTAGAGGAGACGAGTTTTCTATTAAAACAGTTTTTTCGCGGAGATATGAAGGTATATTTGTATAAGATGTTTTGCACGATAACGAAGGGTGTGTATAAACAAAAACAGGTAAAAGGTAGGAGTGAAGAATAAGACTTAGATTCTCTGTTAAAAATGATATATATTCTGACTTGAAACCTAACTGGAGAATAAAACTTGAGAAAATCTTAACTCCTTTCAAACTCATGTGATCCTTTAGAAGTCTATCCTGGTCTGTAAGTATGACATGATGACCCTAATTAAAGTTCTTAAAAACTTATGAACACTATCCGCACAATCACGTAAAGACGTGTATGGGCTTATGTTAAACAAATTGCGAGGAGTGAAAAATAGGGTTTAACGTTTCTGACTTGGGTAATAGAAATTCTAACTTTGATTCTTAAACTTAAGATTAGAATCAACAGTTTCCGCCCAACGCTAACTTGACTGAATTTTGTGGGTGTAATCCACTGAAAACCCTTAGGAAACAACACTCCTCCTACTTGGGACACCTAGAGGTTTAACGGCTTGTTGCATGTGCTCAGTGCAATCGCGTTCCCTGCGAAAGCGAGGCTAGGATTTTTTGTTTTGCTCGGGACGAGAAAAAGATAAGTTTTGGGGTATTTGTTCATCTCAGAAAACTGCATTTTAATACCGCTCATTCATTATCTATTTTGTTATATATCGGTGCTATTAATCAGTGTTCGTGATAAAATACTGGAAACACATTCAAAATCACGGATATAACGTTTGGGAGCCGACACTGCAGACAGAACAGGAAACCGGCCGATATCCAAAAAGCTTTTGCAAAATAAATGTATGCACACAATTTTGGTCCAACACAATACAAGTGTACACACAACTCTTTGGTACATGGACCATGGTGGGGCTGCCTTGGCACACACAAATGATAAATTGTGCAACTGGTGGGCACATGTGAGGTGATGTGTGTTAAATGCATAAAGTTGTGATGTGATGTAATGCTTCATGTTTCCCTCCAAAGTCCTTAGTGCAAACCAGGCTATTTTAGACAAATCAAACAGCACCAAGATGATGTTGGAGTAGACACAAGACCACCACATCAAGACGAGCTCCTTCGCTCGGATTTTGACCGGTGGGCCCCCCATATAATCCGGCGATGCCGACCCCCAAATTTCCCAATTTTTCTTCTGGTTATTTCTTTAGGTCACATCATCTTATTTCTATTGTTTATTTATTCTGATATTAAGCCTATAAATACCAGAACAGAGTTGAGCAAAGGGATCATGTAGTATATAGTTTTGTTTTAGTTTGTTTTTGGTTTAGGCTTGAGAATGAGTGGGCTATCACTTGGTTTCTTCTTCTTCTTCTTCCCTCTTGAAGTTTTCTCTTGAGAGCTTCATTATGGAGGTTGAACAAGTTACCAATATCTTGTACCTCTTTTTCAAGTGTTAATAAATTTGTTGTTTCTTTTATTACTTATTTCTTGTTCTTATTTGCTTTTCTTTTTATCATGCTTAGTTAATCTCTTTGGTGGTGGTAATGGTAAGGAAGTGAGATGAAAGGATTTGCCTCCTCCTCCTCTTATTAATATTTAATACGCTTTAATATGATTATAAACTTAGTATTGTAACTTGGATGGGTTGATATGGTATGTTGATTCCATGGTTACTTTGTAACCTCATTACATACCATATTCTCCCCACAAACCCCATCTTGTAAGCTTAAGGTTAGAACCAATTTGGTGTTAAGTTTGCTAAGTTTGGATGTGGTATTTTGTAATTAAGTGACTTGACAAATCTCTTAGTATAACAACCCTAAACATTCTGTATGATATTTTTTTTCAAAAATATAGAAAGGGGTATTTTTTCTTGAGCACAACTTATAAGTTTGATTTGCTTTTTAATAACAAGAAAGAGCTTGTAGCTCACTGGTAAGACCTTACACTGCTGAACCAAAGCACCAGAGTTCAAATCCCATCAGCCACATTATTTTTTATATTGATTTGTTTTAATATTTTTAGAAGCCCAAGAGTCTACACATGCTTAACCCGTAAACCCAAAGGTCACACTAAAATCAAACGAGCCCAGGAGGTAGACCAAGAGGCATAGGACACGTGGCGACGAGCCCGGACCCGACTCGGCCGACTCGGGATGGCAGGAATCCTGACTCGGACGGCGAAGCCGAGTTGACTTTGCCGATTCCCTTGTTTACTTTAACTCCTGTGACTATTGTCCTACCCTCATTAACCCTGTACTATTTAAAAACCCTGCATAATTACAGAGACTATAAAATCCCTTTAATCTCAATTTTGCAATTTAAAGGCAATTTTTTTCTATCGAACCCTAACCCTAATATTTTCCTATAAATACCACTCCATCTCACACCCCCTCACTCACAATCTCTGTCTAAACTCTCAAGAAAAATCCCTAGAACTTTTGTGTACAAGTGGAGTTAGCAAACGGCGAAGCTCCGACGACGACCCTAGGAGCTCCCGGTGACGAAACGACACACCGGCACCTCCTACCACTCCCTCTTCCTCTCCTCTAACCTAAAATCCAGTAATTCCCTTCTCCCTCTTCTCTTTTCTATTCTGAAATCTCGTATTTCTAAAACCCGACGGAAGCGGAGTTAATCCAACTTCCGATTCGGTTTTTTTTAAAAAGTTTCAATTTTCTTAAATACAACAATACCATACTTGCACATCATGACCATTAAATATTAACAAAACATATTGAACAAGTTTCATAGCAAAAGAATTTATATTGTAATTTTTATAGAACTTTTACAGAAAAATACTATAAAGTTTAGTTTCGACATAAAACCTTATAATTCCTTAATATACCTTTAACTAGTTCACGAGGTAATGACCTACTCTTCATAGCACTCATATGCAATATAGCACGATGACATTGGGAAACATAGATTTTGGGAAATACGATTTTGCACAAAACTACCTCAAACTTATAAAAACCCTTTTCTACAAGATTATGTATTTTAAACAAATCTTTGCAAAGCGCCGCTACAACCCATTTTGGGGAACCCATTCGGGATGGTGCGAATTATCGCACATCCTCGGGCTTAGTAGTGCAAGATGCAGACCTCCGCAAGGAGCATACGGTCTCGAAAGATTTTAAAATATAAATATCTTAAGAAAATGAAATTTCTAGAAAAATAATAAATTTAATTATTTTATAAATATATATATGTATTATCAAAATATCTATTTTTGATATAATATAAATATTCCAACTTTACTAAATCAAAAGAATTACTTTACATGAAAATACCATGCAATTCCATACAAGTTCAATACTTTACAATTAAATACTATATATTATGAAATTAGATTTTATTCACTAGAAATATGACATATATAAAATATATATCTATGAAAACTCTAAAGACAATAATTAAATACTTGAGGTGTATTTTGAAAATTATACAAAATTATTTTTACATAAAACCCCCTCAAGTTCTATAAATTACAATAGTAAACATAGGTTTAAGCGGGACCGGACTCTTGGCCTTAGGGAGCCGGAGATATGGGTGCTTGCCTATTTAAGGTAGCCAACTTAACAAATGGTATTATCAACACAGTAATCGTCTTTGAAAAAGACACAAATCCTGTCGTCCATGTGCAGCGGTTACCGATAACACCAAAACCAAATTCTGGACTTCAATTTCTTTTCTAATTGTTCTGACTCAGACTGGGTCTCATTATAATCAATCTGACTTGAATGAGATTCAAGTATATATATATATATATAACAATTCAACATGAATCCATGAATCCATATAATCAATCTGTTCAATCTATTCAATCTGTATTGACCGAACCGAACCATGGATATACTTCCATTTACATGATTTTCCAGTTACATCCATTTACAGATATCATGGTTTCAGCAAGTCATCCATCTATACAATTTAATTACAAGACAATACAATACAAACAATACAAAGATATCGCGGGGTTTAAGGGGTAGATTGGAACGGAAGGTGTTAGAAGTGGCACGAGACAGCAACATTTAAGACACCTAACCTGTATTCCATTGTTGTTGTACCGTGGCATAAACGGTTCCTTGTACATTCCGTTCACCTTAGTCTCTGGTCTACTGAGACTCCTCTCGTATACACTGGTATCTTCTGTACCAAACTACAAACAACAGCGTTAACAATATAATACAACTTAAAAAGCTACACACACTCTCTCTGTCTATCCTACTACTCTCTTTCTGTCTATCCTACTTCTCCCTTATCTTTTTGACTTACCGAGCGATTGTTCGCTGACGACATTCCTTCTCTTTCTTCTTTGGAATGTTGTCAGATGATTCGGACCTTCAGGAGATCGAGTCCACCAACGAGGACTTGGATCGGCTAGCTTACGACCCGGAGCTCTAGATATTTGTACATTTCATTTCTGTATTTCCATTTCTGTTATACCATTGTTTAGGAATTGCTTTCCATTCCATGTATTTACTTTTCAGATGCATTGTACAAAAGAATGTTAATAAATAAAGTTGTTGTTCATTACATTTTGTCTCTTATGTATATTTCGTTTATATTGCTTAGTTACGCTTAGCGTATTTACTTCTGAGTAAATACATAGCGGCCTCATCGCCTCCCCTTCGCCGTACACCGGGAAGCGGGACGTGACAGGTTTTGTTGGTGGCCCATGCAGGTCAGAGCCGTATGGAACCCTACCATGCAGTTCAGCTCTGCGTGGACAACCTAAGAAATATAACAAAAGAACCAGCAACTAAAAACATTCTTTACAATTCATACTTCTTGAATCTTATCATTTAATGTACTTTGAATCTGTCCTAACCCAAAATTTTTATTCAAGGTTATGGATTCCCTAAATAACACCAGCACCAATGTCAACAACACACCACCACCACTACCACTCACACCTTCTGTCTCTACTCCGATCAACGAGCAGACAGTTCTGCTTGAAGCAATCCGCAGCCTCCTGGAAGGACAGAGCAGCAGACTGCTATCTTAATGAACCGACCAGAGGCAGAAGCACCTGGGGTGAAGCAATTCAGGGCTTTGCACCCCAAACAATTTGCAGGAAAAGAGTGCCCTCTAGAAGCTGAGGAATGGGCTCAGGGCATCGAAGATGATCTGGCAGCGGCACAGGTGCCAGAGATAGCTTGGGTCCGTGTTGCGAAACTGCAGCTCACAGACAATGCAAGGGTCTGGTGGAAGGCGGAAGAAATCCGTCTTGATCAACCCATCGAATGGAAGACTTTCCGCGATATGTTCGACGCAAAATACTTCCCTGAGACTGCCAGGTTCGACATGGAACACAGTTCATCCATCTGCAACAAGGTTCAATGTGGACCAAGTCAGTAGATGAATATGACGCTGAGTTCACCATGCTCAGTCGGTAAGAATGTCTCAATAATTTGATTCTTCAATATATCATATACTACACAGCTAACACAATACTTTAACAGATTTGTGGCACACCTGATACCGACGGATGAGATCAGAGCCCATCGATTTCAACAAGGTTTAGATTTGGAGATCCAGGCTGCACTAGCCATAGGAGATTTTCTGACTCATGAACCGGCTTTGAAAGCTGCCTGCCGTTATGAGGCAGTGGTGAAGAAGAAGGGCAGACCTCAATCTGCCGGAGTAAAGTACCCTGCCAATCAGATGGTAGGAGGAGCCTCTTCAAGGCCAACTGTTGAACCTAGAAGACCGGAAGAAACCAATAACTAGTCGAGTCCAGACTTTTGCTACTACTGCAAGAGAAAGGGACACTTGTGGGAGGACTGTAGGCATGCAAAAGGCCTGCGTCTAGTTTGTGGCGCATCCAATCACAGAATTGAAACCTGTCCTTATAAACACAACCCATCTCATACACCCACCAACTACCCGTAGCGGCCAGCTATCCATGCTCCTGCACCTCGTCTTGCGCTCCCAGCTCCACCACCTGCACAGTCTACTCGCCAATTTCAGCAGGCACTGAGGAACATGCCTCGAGGACAAAGGAATGTGCGCCCAGCTAGGAGAAACATGCCCCGGCGACAGGCTTACACCTTAGCAGCAGTAGAAGCTGAGACAGTTGACCAAGGTAACACTAGTAAGTCTCTTTCACATTTTTAAAACCCTTGTATCACTTTGTTATTTTTCATACACTATCAGTACTTCAGTCACCAAACTTTCCTTGAATCTGTTACACTTTCCTTTTACAAATTTCGAGGACGAAATTTTTAGAAGGAGGGTAGAATGTAACAACCCTAAACTTTCTGTACGAATTTTTTTTCTCAAAAATACAGAAAGGGGTACTTTTGCCTGAGCACAAGTTATAAGTTTGATTTTCTTTTTAATAGCAAGAAAGAGCTTGTAGCTCACTGGTAAGACCTTGCACTGCTGAACCAAAGCACAAGAGTTCAAATCCCATCAGCCACATTATTTTTTATATTGATTTCTTTTAATCTTTTTAGAAGCCCAAGAGTCTACACGTGCTTAACCCGTAAACCCAAAGGTCACACTAAAAACAAATGAGCCCAGGAGATAGACCAAGAGGCATAGGACACATGGCGACGAGCCCGGACCCGACTCGGCCGACTCGGGCCGGCGGGAATCCTGACTCGGCCGGCGAGGTGGGGTTGACTCGGCCGATTCCCATGTTTTCTTTAACTCCTATGATCATTGACCTACCCCCATTAACCCTGTACTATTTAAAAACCCTGCACAATTACAGAGACCATAAAATCCCTTTAATCTCCATTTTAATGCAATTTAAATGCAATTTTTTTCTATCAAACCCTAACCCTAATCTTTTCCTATAAATACCACTCCATCTCACACACCCCCTTACTCACAATCTCTGTTCAAAATCTCAAGAAAAATCCCTAGAACTATTGTGTACAAGTGGAGTTAGCGAAGGGCGAAGATCCGACGAACTTCCGACGACGACCCTAGGAGCTCCCGGTGACGAAAAGACGCACCGACACCTCCTACCACTCCCTCTTCCTCTTATCTAATCTAAAATCTAGTAAGTCTCTCCTCCCTCTTCTCTTTTCTATTCTGAAAACTTGTATTTCTAAAACCCGACAGAAGCAGAGTTAATCCGACTTCCAATTCGGTTTTCTTTAAAAAGATTCAATTTTCTTAAATACAACAATACCAAACTTGCACATCATGACCATTAAACATTAAAAAACATATTGAACAAGTTTCATAGCAAAAGAATTCATATTGTAATTTTTATAGCACTTTTACAGAACAATACCATACAGTTTAGTTTCGACATAAAACCTTATAATTCCTTGCTATACCTTTAAATAGTTCATGAGGTAATGACCTATCTCTTCACAACACTCATATGCAACATAGCATGATGACATTGGGAAACATAGATTTTAGGAAATACGATTTTACACAAAACTACCTCAAACTTATAAAAACCCTTTTCTACAAGATTATGTATTTTAAACAAATCTTTGCAAAGCGCCGCTACAACCCATTTTGGGGAACCCGTTCGGGATGGTGTGGATTATTCCACATCCTCGGGCTTAGTAGTGCGAGTTGCAGACCTCCGCAAGGAGCATACGGTTTCGAAAGATTTAAAAATACAAATATCTTAAGAAAATGAGATTTCTAGAAAAATAATAAATTTAATTATTTTATATATATATATATATGTATTATCAAAATATCTATTTTTGATATAATATAAATATTCTAACTTTTCTAAATCAAAAGAATCACTTTACATGAAAATACCATGCAATTCCATACAAGTTCAATACTTTACAATTAAATACCATATATTATGAAATTAGGTTTTATTCACTAGAAATGTCACACATATAAAATCTACATCTATAAAAACTCCAAAAACGACAATTAAATACTTGAGGTGTATTTTGAAAATTATACAAAATTAATTTTACATAAACCCCTCAAATTCTATAAATTACAATAAGGACCCTAATAAACATAGGTTTAAGCGGGACCAGTCTCTTGAGCCTCAGGGAGCCGGAGATATGGGTGCTTGCCTATTTAAGGTAGACAACTTAACAAACGGTGTTATCAACATGGTAATCATCTTTGAAAAAGACACAAATTCTGCCGCCCATGTGCAGCAGTTACCGATGACACCAAAACCAAATTCAGGACTTCGATTTCTTTTCTAATTGTTCTGACTCAGATTGAGTCTCATTATAATCAATCTGACTTGAATGAGATTCAAGTGTGTGTGTGTATGTGTATATATATATATATATATATAACAATTCAAGATGAATCCATGAATTCATATAATCAATTTTTTTAATCTATTCAATCTGTATTGACCGAACCGAACCATGGATATACTTCCATTTACATGATTTTCCAGTTATATTCATTTACTGATATCATAGTTTCGGCAAGTCATCCATCTATACAATTCAACTACAAGACAATACAATACAAATAATATCAAGCTATTACGGGGTTTAAGGGGTAGATTGGTATGGAAGGTGTTAGAAGTGGCACGAGACAGCAACATTTAAGACATCTAACCTGTATTCCATTGCTGTTGTACTATGGCATAAACGGTTCCTTGTACATTCCGTTCACCTTAGTCTCTGGTCTACTGAGACTCCTCTCGTATACACTGGCCTCTTCTGTACCAAGCTATAAACAACAGCGTTAATAATATAATACAACTTTAAAAGCTACACTCTCTCTCTGTGTGTCTATCCTACTTCTCCCTTATCTTTGGGACTTACCGAGTGATTGTTCGCTGATGACATTCCTTCTCTTTCTTCTTTGGAATGTTGTCAGGTGATTCGGACCTTCAGGAGATCGAGCCCACCAGTGAGGACTTGGATCAACTAATTATGACCCGGAGCTCTAGATATTTGTACATTTCATTTCTGTATTTCTATTTCTGTTATGCCACTGTTTAGGCATTGCTTTCCATTCCATGTATTTACTTTTCAGATGCATTGTAAAAAAGAATGTTAATAAATAAAGTTGTTGTTCATTACATTTGTCTCTTGTGTATATTTCTTTTATATTGCTTAGTTACGCTTAGCGTATTTACTTCTGAGTAAATACGTAGCGGCCCCGTCACGTCCCCTTTGCCGTACACCGGCAAGCGGGGCGTGACACTTGGTTTCATATACCATATACCATCACAATCACTTAGCACACTTAACACTAAAATCATTTGCTCTCACTCACCACTTTGTGTTTTTGATGTTGTGGTATGCTTGCTAACCCTTGTGTTTAGTGTTGATACCCCAAGCTTGGACATACAAATGATAAGTGAATAAACGGACTCGTTTTGTGATTTGCGACGAATATCAGAATTTGATGATTTGTGCTACTCAACCGCCTTGACAAGTCATGCTTCATACCGGGATCGACATAAGGACGAACAACTTATGATCAAGGGAGCGTCAAAAGAATCGTCGCGATTCGACCTTCCGAGCCAAAACCACAACCACTTCTTTCTTAGCTCCTTTGCTTGCTTTTCTTGTTTTTGTATTCTTTATTTTAGTGACAAACCAACCAATTCGTTATTTGTTGAACTTTAAACAAAAATACCTAATACACAATTCCCTGCGGATCGACCCGTACCTGTCGGCTTGCTACAACGCGCCGTGCACTTGCGGTTTATAAATTTTAAAATGAAAATGATCTCGCGTGCGCAATCCGTTTCCTTAAAATCATATTCATTTCTAAAACATACGCGTTTGCGCGCGCGGGTGAATTCCCAACACTATGTTTGTTGACCTTCGCCAAGGCATAGTATTTGGTAGCTACTGGATATTCATATGTAGCATAGATAGACGCGTTCGTTTGGGACAGTCATATTACTTTGTTGGCCTTCGTCAAGGGTATATACGGGTGGGTTCAAATTAACCTGGACAATGATGAATAGAACTTGACATATGACTTATGATTTGTTGGCCTTCGTCGAGGTCATAAGACCATGGGGCAAAAATCCACATCGAGAGTTTCTAAAGAAACTGAAGTTTGCTAGTGCTGCATACCATTTAGTGTGTGATAATATTGGTAGGATTCCTTCAGGATTATCACACAATGATATTTGGATCTCGATCCTACCGTAAGTATATGCTACTCCTCGGGAGATTTTTCACTTAACGATCAATGCTATAAACCAAGTTGGTGTCTAGAACAGTGTTAGCGCGGCTACACCTCCAGGGAAAAGAGGTTATTTAATTAAGGAGCTTCACGAAAGCGTCATAAAAGCTCCCTCGAAATACCGACACTAGCCTGGCCGAACGGTTAAGCAAGTATTGCATGGTGAGATTAATCCTAACTAATTCTTCTTTTATGGTTTGAGGAAGGATTCGAGAAACAGTAGGAGCCATCCTATTTAGATAAATTAAAAACCAATCTAAACTTCCAAGAGCATCATACTGAGTGTTTTCTTCTCTCTCTCCTAATTGCAGCGACCAGGTGACCAGATTAGGTTACAGATAGATAATAAAATGACTGAATTATACTATATTGATTGGCAAAGATTTGTTCAGATGCCCATTATCTTTGACAAGCTGGACCACCTCATTACTACTTAAGCCCTACCGTCCCAGGTCCAGTTTCCACCGTCGCGGATGATATCCGTAAGACAGGGGAAAAAGACAGTCCGGATAACAAGTGCCTCGTGTTGGCCTTAGTTGATGGTGTATACCAGAGGCAACACGCGAAGATGGACTTAATTTCCATCTTCCTCCATAACAAAGATTTATATGGAGAGCAATCTCGTATCGCAAGATATGAGACCTCGAAGGAATTACTTTAAGCGAGATTGGCTATCGGGTTATCTGTAGGGGACCATGTTCCTACAATGATTAGCTATATTAAAAATCTCACAGGACCTGGAGACCACATTGGAGAACGAGTCATGTACTGACTTGATTCTACAGTCCCTACCTTCTACTTACGCTCAGGGGAAGAAAGTTATACTTCCAGTTGAGAGCACCCTGAAGGAAACCAGGGTGACACTCGCTCTGCTTATTGGGGAATCTTACTCTTCTGGATCCAAGGCGAAAGCGAAGGGTGAGTAGAAGAAGACCTCCACAAAGCCGATAGGCGGTGTCAGTAAGGTAAAAGGAAAAAGGCAGGGCAAAAGTTTTGGGGTTAACAGTAAGGAAGGAGGGTAGTTCCTATTGTCACGGGAAAGGGCGTTGGCAGAAGGGATGCAGGACTTGGAAAGCCAGAATCCAGGATCCGAAGAATGTTGTGGCTTCGACTTCAGGTGTGTTTGTGATTGAAAAAAGTCTATCAATTAACATTACTTTCTTGGTACTAGATACCGGATTAGGATCTTATATCTGTAATTCATTACAGGCTTTAAGAAACTGTAGAGTTGTCCGGGCAGGTGATATGACTCTCAGGGTTACTAACGGTATGAGCGTGGATGCTATATCCGTAGGGAATATCATCTAGGATTGACAAGTGGGCAGATATTGATTCTACGTAACTGTTTGTGTATACCTAGTCTAGTTTGTAAGCGATGTGGTCTACATCCATCTAAATCAAATTTTGATTGGGTCAGGTACACTAGAGGATAGTATATACGTATTAAATCAAGCTCAGGTTTTCAACGTCCAGAACACACTTAAAAGAATGTCTCCAAAATTAAATAAAACATTCTTATGGCATTGTAGACAGGGTCACATCAATGAAACACAGTTGTCGAAGTTACATAGAGAGGGATATTTGGATCCGTTCGAATATCAGTCTTATGCAACTTGTCAATCTTGTCTCATAGGAAAGATGACAAATACTCTGCTCACTGGATACGGAGTAAGAGCGAGCGAGCTCTTAGGACTCATACACAGCAACGTGTGTGGTCCAATATCTACAGATGCACGAAGTGGTTATTCCTATTTCATTACTTTTACGGATGATTTCTCTAGGTAAGAATATGTCTTCTTGATGAAGCATAAATCTGAGACTCTTTGAGAAATTCCGGGAATAAAAGAATGAAGTGGAAAAACAAACAGGCAAAAGTATCAAGACACTGAGATCTGATCGATGCGGTGAATACTTAATTGCCGAGTTCCTGGGTTACTTAAAAGAGAAAGGAATTCTCTCTCAGCTTATTCTTCTATACACACCACAACACAACGGTGTATCGGAAAAGCGGAATCGAACCCTATTGGATATGGTTCATTCCATAATGAGTAGCGCCGAGTTAGCGCGATCCTTCTGAGGTTATGCTCTAGAATCAGCTGCATATCTTTTGAATAAAGTTCTTACCAAGACTGTGCCTACCACACCATATCAAATGTGAAGTGGGAAGAAACCCTATCTTCAGTATTTGAAGATATAGGGATGTCCAACTTTTGTCAAAAACCAGTATGCGGACAAGTTCGAGGCACGCTCAGTACTGTGTAGGTTTTTGGGATACCCAAAGAACTTCAGAGGGTATCTTTTCTATTACGCATAGGAACAAATGGTTTTTTGTTCCTCGTCATGCCCACTTTTTAGAAAATCAATTTTTTGAAAAAGTACTAGTGGAAGCGCAATAGAACTGGAAGAAGTTCCAGAACCACAAACTATTACTGAAAGTATGGTAGATCCAGATATTTCAAAAGAACAGGACATCCCTGTGCCAATCCGCAGGACTAGTAGGCAGTCTCATCCGCCCGAGAGATACTACGGTTTTCTCATAGATGGGGATAGATAGGATTGCATCATTGACAATGATGAGCCAACTAGATTCCAGCAAGCCATCCAGAGCGGAGACTCGGTAAAATGGCTGGATGAAATGCGGACCGAGATAGAGTCCATATACACCAACAAAGTATGCACTTTGAACATTGCTCCAAAAGGGGTAAAACCCGTAGGCGGCAAATGGATCTTCAGAAAGAAGATTGCTGTAGATGGATAGGTTGAAACCTATACGGCTAGACTTGTTACAAAAGGTTTTCGTCAAAAACCTGGTTTGGATTATGATGAAATCTTTTCTCCAGTGATTATGCTCAAATCCATTTGGATCCTTCTTGCCATTGCTGCCTTCCAAGATTATGAGATCCAGCAGATGGACATAAAGACGGCTTTTTCTAAATGGTAATTTGGAAGAGTGCGTCTATATGAATCAGCGAGAGGGTTTCAATCAGAGTGGGAGCAGCGGGAGAGTGTGCAAGTTGCTTAATTCCATTTATGGACTAAAGTAGGCATCGCAGAGTTGGAACATCTGTTTTAATGAGACAGTCAAAAGAATTCGATTTTATCAAAAATTCAGATGAACCATGGATTTATAGTAAGATTGTAGGAAGAACTGTGGGATTCCTCGTTTAGTACGTGTATGACTTTCTCTTGATAAGAAATGACACTCCTATATTGCAATCATTCAAATGATTCTTTGTAAGTCCACGTTACCCGTCCCGGTTCTTTCGGGGATGCGGAAACGGTAGAAAACGATTTTTACGATAAAGGTAACATGGACTTTAGAATAGGATATTTGCTAAACAAAAACCTAGCAAACTAACTAAAAGTTTAACTACTATGTTAGAGGGTTATACCTAGGTCATGAACTCCTTCTCTTCTTGCTCCTTGGAGTGGTTGGATCGGCTCCACCTCGTCGTCTCCTTGTTGTCCAAGAAGGATCCACCCGATAGGTTCTACCTTGAGCTCCTACCTCAACCGAGAGGAAACTAAAGTGCTTGGCTTGCTAGACCTTGTACTCTAGAGTGAGTAGAGAAGTGTTTTTGGGTTTTATCTCAATGGCTCATGTTTCTCAACTCATGAGACATGAGAGCCTTGAGAGAGAGAAAGAGGGAGAGCTTGGATAAGAGAGAATCAATATGATAGAATGAGCTTGACTTTTTGCTACCATACTCACAAAAGAGAAAATAATCATGATAATAATAATAATTAAGTATATGTGATGGTTCATATCAATGTCCATTATCATTTCATGCATTTAATGCATTTTGTAAAGAACGACAAGTAAACAAAAGGCATAGCCATGAAATGATGATGGTCAACAAGTCCAAAATAGTCAACCGGTCAACAAAATCAACAAGTCAACAAAAGTCAAAATTTCAACTCAACCATGGCACAATAATACTTAATTAATATTATTATTAATCATATTTCTTATTCTCATTAGGGTTTAGAAAAAGTCAACAGTCAACAACCCTGATGAGAATCCTCTGCCTCTGCCTCAGTCAACTGTGCATACACACCAGCATCCGTGTTCCGAGGAACAAGAATACAATGAGATAAAACCAATCCCAAAACATATACTAGGATCTGGCTTAAACCAAAGCCCGCTAGTAATAACTGCCCGGACACCAAACGTGCACAAGTGCGCGGATGCGAACGAACCCTGTCGCAAAACCATGCGACCTCTACTCTGTTTTACCCAAAGGCGAATAGCTCTCGGTGTGCGACTCTAAAGACTCGATACTACGCTGGCAGTGGGTTTAACCACAGACCGCAAGCGGTACTAGCTATACGTAACGGTCCCCAGGTAGATACCGATAAGAAGACTGATAAAGTGAACCTATCCGAACTCATACTGAGCCTGAATGTGACAATCTCCGTACAGTCCGGCATGTTCGTCTGAGAATATCGTATGGCGGGCCTATGGGTGGTAAACGTCAGTCCCCTAATAGCGGTATAAGTCATGTCGGAGTGTAGCCCAGAACACCCTGAGACAACACTGGATAACCTACCAGTACATCTCGCTTGCCCTAACCAGGGACGACTATGTGTAATGGCTCTCCTTGACACAGCACGATATCAACCCCCAATACTGGGAGAGACGAATCCTGTCTAACCGTCACTGCCTCCAACTGCTTCGGGACTGCACCCAACTGCTACCTGTTTGCACGACTCTTTTGAGCCGTGGTAAGGTAGCAATCTAAGAACAGTGGGAACACACTCGAGGCGAAGTGACAGTGTCAAGTCAGCGGACTAAACTGTACTCATGTCACCTGGGAACTGATAACTGACGATAGGTATAGTACCAACCAACAGTTCCCGATGAGTCCTGTCCAGTGTACTCGTAACCTAACGAGCACCCGCATACTATCTCAAGTACGACGTACTGACGGCTGTGGGACAGACCGCCTCCCCTGCTGGGATGAGAAGCGCATACGCTAGTCTACTCTGGAGTATCGATGCCCTGTCTCGATAATCCTATGACTAGGGACCTGTATAAGGATGTGCTTATAGATTACCCAGCCCCCACTAGTGTGACTGCCATCACAACGCTGGTAATCAAGCAAAGATCCTAAGGGCTCCACTAATGTGTATAGGCGATATGCCAAAAGAAACACATGCAAACTTTAAAGTAGAAACAAACCGAGTAGCATACTACCATTTCGAGCAAGATTGTCTATACAACTGTGAATATCCTAAGCTTCCATCAAGTAATATACAAACTAGTATGATACAGTAATGGCCTCTAGGGCATATACACTAACAATCTCCCACTTGCACTAAGGCCATGTACTGGCGTATCGAAGACCTATCATCTCGATCAGCCGCTCGAACTGAGTCTGGGGTAAGGCCTTCGTGAATGGATCTGCAGTGTTATCTTCTGTAGCAACCTTCCGAACCTCGATCTCCCGGCGATCCACAATCTCCCTGATCAGGTGATACCGCCTCAAGGTGTGTCTGGACTTCTGATACGACCTGGGTTCCTTCGCTAAAGCTATAGCCCCGTTGTTGTCACAATACAGAGGTATTGGATCAACAATGGAAGGAACCACCTGAAATTCTGTCAAGAACTTCCTCATCCAGATGGCTTCTTTTGCGGCATCAGATGCAGCGATATATTCCGCTTCCATCGTCGAGTCAGCAACGGTTTTCTGTTTGGAACTCTTCCAACACACCGCCCCTCCATTGAGGGTAAAGACATAACCCGACATGGACTTGGAGTCATCCTTGTCACTGTGGAAGCTGGAGTCAGCAAACGCCTCCATCTGGATGTCTTTTCCGCCGTAAACCAAAAATATGTCCTTAGTCCTTCTCAGGTACTTCAGAATGTTCTTTACCGCTATCCAGTGCTTCTCCCCAGGGTTTGACTGATACCGGCTTACCACACTCAGTGCATAAGCTACATCTGGTCTGGTACACAACATCGCATACATTATAGAGCCTACCGCAGAAGCGTATGGTATAATAGACATGCGATCCCTTTCCAAATCAGTCTTGGGAGACATCTCTTTGGAGAGGGTGATCCCGTGACAAGCCGGTAGATTACCGCGCTTGGAATCTTCCATACTGAATCTTTTCAGTATGGTGTCGATGTACCTGGACTGTGAAAGTCCTAATATCCTCTTGGATCTATCACGATGGATCCGGATCCCCAGAATGTAAGAAGCATCACCCAGGTATTTCATGGAGAACCTGTGTGACAAGAACCCTTTGACAGATTGTAGCATAGGAATATCATTTCCTATCAAGAGAATGTCATCCACGTATAAAATGAGGAATATGACAGTTCGTGCTACAAATTTACTATAGATGCATGGTTCATCTGGATTTTTATAAAGCCAAAATCTTTGACCGTCTCATCAAAACAGATGTTCCAACTCCGCGATGCCTGCTTTAGTCCATAAATGGACTTAAGCAACTTGCACACCTTCCCGCTACTCCCACTCTGAATGAAACCCTCTGGCTGGTCCATATAGACACACTCCTCTAAATTTCCATTTAGAAAAGCAGTCTTTACGTCCATCTGCCAAATCTCATAATCGTGGAAGGTAGCAATGGCAAGAAGGATCCGAATGGATTTGAGCATAGCCACTGGAGAAAAGGTTTCGTCATAGTCCAAACCAGGTCTTTGACGAAAACCCTTTACAACAAGTCTAGCCTTATAGGTCTCAACCTGTCCATCTACACCAATCTTCCTCTTGAAGATCCATTTGCATCCTACGGGTTTTACCCCTTCTGGAGCAATGTCCAAAATCCATACTTTGTTGGTGTACATGGACTCCATTTCGGTCCGCATTGCATCCAGCCATTTTACCGAGTCAACGCTCTGAATGGCCTGCTGGAAGCTAATCAGCTCATCATTATCAATGATGCAATCCTCTCTATCCCCGTCTATGAGAAAACCGTAGTATCTCTCGGGCGAATGAGACTGCCTACTGCTCCTGCGGAGCAACGCAGGAATGTCCTGTTCTTTCGAACCCTCTGGTTCTACTAAGCTTTCAGTAATAGTTTGTGGTTCTGGAATTTCTTCCAGTTCTATTGCGCTCCCACTTATTTCTTTTTCTAAGAACTGATGTTCCAGAAAGTGGGCATTACGAGAGACAAAAACCTTTTGTTCTTCTGCGTAATAGAAAAGATACCCCCTGGAGTTCTTTGGGTATCCCACAAACTTGCATTGTACTGAGCGTGCCTCGAGTTTGTCCGCATGCTTCTTTTTGACAAAAGCTGGACATCCCCAAATCTTCAGATATTGAAAATAGGGTTTCTTCCCACTCCATATCTGATATGGTGTGGTAGGCACAGTCTTAGTTGGAACTCGGTTCAAAAGATATGCAGCTGATTCTAGTGCATATCCCCAGAATGATCACGGCAACTCAGCGTTACTCATCATGGAACGTACCATATCTAATAGGGTTCGGTTCCGTCTCTCCGATACACCGTTATGTTGTGGAGTGTATGGAGGAGTAAGCTGAGAGAGAATTCCAATCTCTTTTAGGTAATCCAGGAACTCGGCACTCAAGTATTCACCACCTCGATCAGATCTTAGTGTCTTGATACTTTTGCCTGTTTGTTTTTCTACTTCATTCTTGTATTCCTGGAATTTTCCAAAGGCTTCAGATTTATGCTTCATTAAGAAGACATGCCCGAACCTTGAAAAATCATCCGTAAAAGTAATGAAGTAAGAATAACTACTTCGCGCATGTGTAGACATTGGACCGCATACATCACTGTGTACGAGTCCCAAGAGCTCGCTCGCTCTTACTCCGTGTCCAGTGAACGGAGTCTTTGTCATCTTTCCTTTGAGACAGGATTGACAAGTTGCATATGATTGATATTCGAACGGATCTAAATATCCTTCTGTATGCAACTTCGTCAACCTTCTCTCATTGATGTGACCTAGTCTACAATGCCATAAGAAAGCATGATTTATTTCTGGAGACTTTCTTTTGTGTGTATTTTGGACATTGAAAATCGGTGGTTGGTTTAATACGTATATACCGTTGCTTAATCTACCCGACCCAATCAGAACATGATTTAGGTGAATGTTTACAACATTGCTTACAAATGCAAAATCATAACCTTCTTTAGACATTAAAGATACAGATATGATATTACAAGTCGCACTGGGTACAAAATAACAATCCCGTAAAACCAAAACATGTCCATCTGACAATCCCAAGTGATAGTCCCCCATGGACTCAGCATCCATGCCAGCTCCGTTTGCAACTCTGAGGGTCATATCACCTGCCTTCAAAACCCTACACTTTCTCAGTGCCTGCAAAGAATTACAGATATGAGATCCTGATCCGGTATCCAATACCCAGGAAGTAGAGTTTATTGATAGACAGTTTTCAATAACATACACGCCTGAAGCCGAAGCCACAACTTGCTTCGGGTCCTGGTTCTTGGCCTTCCAAGCCCTGCAATCCTTTTTCCAATGTCCTTTCTTATGACAATAAAAGCACTCTTCCTTTCCCACAAGCTATCCCGCTACCTTTGTTGCCTTTGCTTTTCCCTTCGCTTCCACTTTACTAACACCGTCCCTTGGTTTGGTGGGAGCTTTCTTCTTCTTTCCCTTGGCTTTCGCCTTGGACCTAAAAGAGGAAGATCCTCCAACAAACAAAGTGGATGTTTCCCTTACTTTCTGTAAGGTGCCCTCTGCACTCTTCAACATGTTGAGGAGCTCCAGAAGTTCAACTTCTTTTCCTTGCAAGTTGAAGTTCAGGATAAACTGGGCGTAAGTGGAAGGAAGGGACTGGAGAATCAAGTCCGTATAGAGCTCGTTCTCTAACGTGGTCCCAAGGTCCGCGAGCTCTTCAATAAAGCCAATCATCTTAAGCACGTGTTCCGCTACCGATGATCCGATGGCCAATCTCGCTGAAAACAACTTTTTTGTGACTTCGTATCTGTCGATACGTGATTGCTCTCCATATAGTTCCTTAGTATGGAGAAATATGGATTCTAGGTCCATATTCTCGTGCCTCCTCTGATGTTCATTGTCCATAGAGGCAAGCATGAGGCACTTGGCCTTCACGCAGTCGATCTCCCAGGTCTTACGGATTTCCTTATCTGCGACGCTGGATTTGGGACCTGCGACAGGGGGAGCTTTGGTGGTAAGGAGATACCCCAACTTGTCATAAGTGATTGCCATTTTGATATTCCTGAGCCAATCTTTGTAGTTTGGCCCTGTCAGTATGTTTTTATCTAGTAGTAACTTAAGTCCGGTCATGATGTTTGGTCGCTGCAATTAGGAGAGAGAGAAGAAACACTTTAGCATGAGGCTCTTACAAGTTTAGAGTGGTTTTTAGTTTGTCTAAACAGGATGGCTCCCACTGTTTCTCGAATCTCTCCTCAAACCAAAAAGGAAGAATCAGTCGGGATCAATCTCACCGTACAATACTTGCTTAACCGTTCAGCCAGGCCAGTGTGGGTACTTCGAGGGAGGTTTTCTAACGCTTTCGTGAAGTTCCTTAATTAAATAATCTCTTTTCCCTGTGGGCGTAGCCCTGCTAACACCTTTCTAAACGCCTACTTGGTTTATAGCATTGATCGTTAAGTGAGAAATTTTCCGAGGAGTAGCATATACTCACAGTAGGATCGGGATCCAAATATCATCGTGTGATAAAACTGAAGGAATCCTACCAGAATCATCACACTCCAAATGGTATGCAGCACTAGCAAGTTTCAGTTTCTTTAGAAGCTCCCGATGTGGATTTTTGCCCCATGCTCTTATGACCTTGACGTAGGCCAAAATATCATAAGTCGCATGTCAAGTTCTACCCATCATTTACCAGGTTAATTTGAACCCACCCGTACATACCCTTGACGTAGGCCAAAATGGCAATACGACTGTCCCAAACCAACGCATCTATCTATGCAACAGATAAATATCCGGCAGCTACCAATCACTATGCCTTGGCGTAGGTAAAAATACATAGCTTGAATACTACCGAATATTTAACTAAAATGATGGAGGGCTACGAATGGTTTTGGCGAAACCGTGAACGTAGTGAACTTGATATAATCGAAGGATCTTTTAAAATGAGAGGTTTAAGCTCCGCGTTTAAAAGTTGTTTTTTGAAAAGAAACCGAGTGGTTTTTGAAATTGTTCCAACGACTTTAACTTTGGTTTATTTTCTTGCATTAATTAATGCGTCCCATCATTTAATCCTACCATTGCAGAAAACAACGAAAATATGACGTACGCTTATGCCATCCGCATTCGCCACGGGGCCCCGTCATTACCCGTTAGGTTACTTAACTAACGACAGAGCGGGAGCTGGACTAGCGCGGATGCAAAACATAAGCAACGCCTATTAGATATCATATATAGATATATACATTCGTCAGATGCAATGATAGTCATTCTAGATCACAGATAAACGCATTGGATATACTAGGAATCCGCGTTTCGTTGAGAAAAATAATCTTAAGTGAACCAATATTAGTTAATATAAAGTAATATATCAAATATATAATTATACATTAAATCATTAAATCAACACTTGATTTAATGATCCGGTCATACTGCATATAACCGACTAATATCAATAGTAACAACTTATCGAATCAACACTTGATCCGATAACCCGGCTATATCGCATATAACCGATCAATGTCACAATTCGTCAAAATCGAATACAGTATCACATACTGGTATTATTCTCGGTCCCGCACATATCTCATATGCGCTCCTATTTCGTTTCGCTTGAGCCAGGAAACCCCTGTGTAGGACTCTAAAAACTCGTCAATACGCCGGCAGTAGGTGATGATCATATCAAACACCCACAAGCCGCAAGCGGTCTGCTAAACGTAACGGCCACCCGGGTATTGAGCGATCAGAAGATCAACGAGCAAGCCCGCTCACACTCCTGTGAATCCAACCAGTAACACTTACCGTACAGTCCGGTCTCGTCGTCTGATATGTCGCATATCTCGCCTAGGGGTGGTAAACGTCAGACCCCAGTAGCTCGATAAGTCGTGTCGATATGTGGTCTATAACAGTTCGAGAAACTACTGGTAACACTTACCAGTAAATCTCAGCAACCCTGGCCAGGGATTTCCGGTTATAGCCAATCGAACATAGCGCAACATCAACTCCCTATACCGGGAGAGACGAATCCCCTCCTATCGCTCATTGCCTTCATGTGATTCGGGAATGTACCCAAAAACCACCGTTTTGCACGCCCTCTTGGACATGGGAAGGTGGAAATCAAAGCACAGTGGGAATCACAAAAGACTCCATGACGATCTCGGGTCTACATACTAACCTGTACCAGTGTCACCAGAGAACCGCCATCTGACGTTAGGTATAATAGCATCTGGGAGTTCTTGGCGAGTCCGTCCAGTGTTCCCAGTCTCCACTGAGCACCCGTATATCATCTCTGATGTCAAACACCAATGGATATGGGATCATCCATCGCCCATCTGTATGGGTCGAGAAGGTATACGCTAGTCTACTTTGGTATATCGATACCCCATCTGGATACACCCATGACTAGGGACCTTGAAGGATGTACTTATGGACTACCATGTCCCCACTAGTATGATCCGCATCATAGTCCAGGTAGTCAAGTACACATCCTAAGGGCTTTACCAACATGTAACAAAGAGACAATCAGTGTACACGTTAAGGTAAAGAGCAACCAGATAGCATACTATCATGTCGAGCAAGAAAGTCCTCCCTATATATGTCCAAGCATCCACTACAATATACATCCTATGTATAGTAATGGCCTCTAGGGCATACATATAAGTAACAATCTTTCACTTGCACTAGGGCCATCTGATAGCAGTGGTTGTAGTATCTCATCCTCAACCATCCCATAAAAGTCTCTCTCTGGGAAAAGGCCTTTATGAGTGGATCCGCCGTGTTGTCCTCTGAGTCTACTCTCCAAACCTTGATCTCCTTGGAGATCAACCACCTCCATGATCAGGTGATACTGCCTTAGAATATGTCTGGATCACTGATGGGACGGACGTTCCTTGGCATAAGCCACAACTCCATTGTCACACAATGGGAGGAACTAAGTTCATCTCATGAACTAATATACACTCAGACAGCCTCTTTGGTAGCATCTTAAGTAGCGATGTATCCAGCCTTTATCGTCTAGTATGCCACGGTATCTAGTTTGGAACTCTTCCAACATGCCTTCCCTTTACTAAGGGTAAAGACAATGCCTGTGACCGACTTCAGTCGTCCTTATCATCCTGGAACCTTTCCAGTGATTCTCCCCAGGATCGATTGATACCAACTCACTACATCTAGTGAGTATCCTGACATCCAATTAGATCTATCTCATAGATCCAAAACCTAGGATTTAGTAGGTATCACTTTGATCCTATATGGAGAATCATTGTGATAAGCGAAGAGTGACCGAGCGTAGCATAAGAAACTCCTTCCCCAACTAGAGTATGTCATCCACGTACTCTACGAGGATCACCACCATACTCCCTACTACCTTTTTGTATATACAAGGTTCATCTACCATATTGATGAAGTCAAACTCTTTGACTACCACATCAAAACAGACGTTCCAACTCCGCGATGCTTGCTTTATTCTATAAAGCATTTTGTACACGTTACCACTGCTCCCACTGTCTACGAAGCCCTCTGTCTGTGTACTTATAGACGCTCTCTTCCAAATTATCATTTAGAAAAGCAGTCATGACACCCAACCGCCAGATATCGTAGTCATGGTATGTAGCCGTGGCAAGTAGGATCTGGATGGACTTAAGCATAGGCCCCAGAAAAAGTTTCGTCATTAGCCACAATTGGTCTATGATACAAACTTTTAACAAGTCTAGCTTTGAAAGTCTCAACTTTTCCATGTACACTAATCTTCTCAAGATATACTTGCTCCTGATGGGGATTTAACCCTTCAGATAAAGCAACCAAAGTCCATACTTTGTTGGTGTATAAGGATTCCATCTCAGATCGCTAAGTATCTTGCCATTCTTACAGAGTCCCACTCCTGATGGCCATCTCGAAACTAGTTGGGTCATCATCTCATGATGCAATCCTCACTCCCACTGTCATAGAGAAACCAAAGTATCTCTCAGGTGGGTGAGGAACCCTACTAGATTGGCGGAGAGGCTGAGGTTCGTTGGTTACTATTGAATCCTTTGGTCCTACCAAATCATCTGCTGTAGTTTGTATAGCTGGAACTCTTTCCAGTTCTACCTCATGACCAATAATTCCTTCCAGAAGAAATTCCCTTTCACAAAGGTGGTATGTTGAGAAATAAAACGCTTTTGTTTCTCAGTTTGGTAGAAGATATTCCCTTGCGAATACTTGGGATATCCAACAAACTTCCACAGAACTGACTGTACCTCGAGCTTGTCCGGATTTTGCTTTTAGTCATAGGCTAGACAACCCCAAATCTTAACTAACTTAAGAAATGGGCTCTTCCCTTTCCATATCTCATATGAAGTGGTAGGCACTGATTTGATTCGAACACAATTCAATAGGTATGCAGCTTCTCATGTGCATAACCCCAAAAGGAAATAGGTAACTCAGTAGTACTCATCATAGAGCACACCATATCCAATATGGTACGATCGCTCCACCCCGATACGCCTACGTCCTGTGGTGTATACGGAGTAGTAATGCTAAGAGAGAATCTCATTCTCCTTTAGAATAATCCAGAAATTCCATGCTTAAGTATTCTCCTCCTTGATCGCATCAAAGGACATAATACTTATACCCGTTTTGGTTCTCTACTTCTATCTTATATTCTGTGAATATCTCAAAAGCTTCGGACTTATGTTTCAACAGAAGCATATGGTTGAATCTTGAGAGATCGTCAGAGAATGTAATGAAGTACAAAGAACCGGTCTTGGCATGTGTAGACAGGGGATCTTTATATATCAACATGTATCATCCTAAGAGTTCACTAACTCTTTCTCTGTTTCCAATAAACAGAGCTATGGTCATCTTATCTCTGTGACATGACCGGCAAGTTTCACCAGATGTAAATTCAAACAGATTTAAATATGCATCTATATGTAACTTCAGCTAGTCAGGTTGCATTGATATGACCTAGTCTACAATGCCTCAAGAAGGATCCGTTCATTTCTGAACTCTTCCTCTTGTGTGTGTTCTATATACTAAGAACTGTAGTTCGATTTAGAACGTCAATGCTTTTAGATAGCGTGCCTGAACCGATCAACTCTTGATATAGGAAATGTTCAAAACATTATCCATCAATACAAAATTTTATCATTTCTTTACTAATAAAGAAACTGATATGATTTTGTATATCAGGTTCGGTATCTAATGACATTCGTTCAGAATCAATGTATTTGGAAATACAGGGTGACAGTGACCAACAGACTTGGCTGCAACACTTGCACCGTTTTTTGTCTCATGAAACTTATCACCCATTCTCAGTTCTCTACCTGTCTATAGCCTATGTAACGGATTACATTTGCGGGGTCCTGATCCGGTATCTAATACCTAGGACGTAGAGGACACTGAGAAACAGTTCTTTATAATGAACACACCCGAAGATGATGCATCAACATGCACTTTCTTCGTTTGGGCGGCACGGGAATTCTGGTATTCCCTAATTTCCTGCTTTGTCTTATAACATTTATAAGTTGGAGCGGGACCAACGTTCCCTAGCTCAGTATAACAAGCGGGTTCGGTCAATACATCCGTATTATTATCTTGATTAAGGCGTGATATGGTCGCTACCTGGAGAAAGAGAGAAGAAAACACTCAGCGTATGCTCTTGCAAGATTAGATTGGTTATATATTTTATCTAATCAGGATGGCTCCCACTATTTTTATCAAATCTTCCTTCAAACCCTAAAAGGAAAGACTAGCCGGGATTAATTACATACTACAAGTTCGCCAATCTTTCAGCCAGGCCAGTGTCGGTACTTTGAGGGAGGTCCCCCGTGCTTTCGCACGAACCTAATTAATGTAAACCTTGTTTTCCCAGAGGCGTAACCCCGTTAACACCTTTCTAGACACCTACTCGATCGGCTAATTGTAATGCGTAAAACTCTCCCAGGAGTAACTCTTACTCGCAGTAGGTATCGGGATCCAACTATCTCATAGAAGGTATGCAATCTTATTGCAAATTTCAACACTTGAAATTCCCGATAATTTTGCCCCTAACGTGCTATGACCTTGACGAAAGCCAACAAACCATAGCCCGCTAGTCAAGTTCAACCCGTACATTTCTTGACTGAATTAAACCCACCCGCACGACCCTTGACGAAAGCCAACAAAGCCGTACGACTACCCTAATCCAATCGCATCGTATGCAGCAGATAAGCAGCATATAGCTACCGCACACTACACCTTGACGAAAGCCAACAAATGTAGCATGAATACTATATACAACTTATCTGAAATGACGGAGGGCTACGACAGGTTTTTCTGAAAACCTATTGCGTAATGAACTTGATATCGTTGTAGAATCAAATGATTTTAAAATGGAGTGTTTTTTAGGCTTTTCTAGTTTTGCTAAAGGGATCACTCCCGGTGAAGGGATCGTCGGCCCTTTCCTCGTCGAATGAGGTGCAGGATATATCATATATACCACTATGCAAAGAAAGAACTATAGAAGCAATCAAAAGACAAACCGAGTGTTGTAGTATCTGCCAGTTATTTCTAAAGGGGTCACTCCTGGTGAAGGGATCTCGGCCCTTTCCTCATCGAATAAGGTGCAAGATGTTCTACAAGGAACACCGCGATACAAGGAAAGAACTGTAGCTACCTGTTTTTGAAAATTCGATTCCACAACATCTTTTAGGTTTTTTTTCTTTCATTAATCATATTAATGAAGTCCCATCATTTAAGTCACCTAAACATCACAGATAAATACGACGTACAGTTATGCCATCCGCATTCGCCTCGATGTTCCGTCTGCACCGTTGGGTTAGGTAACTAACGGCAGAGCGAGGCAGGGCTAGCGCGGGTGTAAAACATAAGCCACGTCTATATAATATATCATATATACTATATATAGTATCTATCACAGCTCATCAAATGATCACATCACAGATATCGCAGCAGAAGAAACATATATGAAATATTGGATATACTAGGACATCCGTGTTTTAGTACGAGCCTGTATAAAACACGGATTCCACGGTCGTGATGAATAGCCAAACCCACACCCCTAGACCCCTACGAGAGCGACAAGCAACCCTACCAATTCTAGAGTTAGGAGACCCAGACTCGACTCCTCGAGTTGGTTTCCCACTGGACTCCAGAACCCGGTTACTTGCTCTCCATCTTGGGTCTGTCCTACTGCGGAAAAGTAAATAATATACAAATGGTGACATCATCTGCAACCTGGAAGTGTCCCAATAAAAGAATATTACATAAAAGTTTTTACATGAATGAAAATGAAAAACACTCATCTCACATAAAAAAAACCCGTCTATTCAAACACGACGATCCAATATAACATATCCAGCAACACATAACATCACATGTCATCAACGTAAGTAAATATGCACATCCCAATTGTCGTTGACATATAGTAACGAAACCGGCGATATCACATATTACACTTATGGTCACAGAAAAGAAAGTGTAAAACTACAACAGTTGGAATCCGCAACCTCTTTAGAGATCGCATGCCTAATCAGATGAATTCCTTAGACATCACATGCCTAACAATTATAAACCCCGCATTTTAGTCTCATTATCGAAAACTCTTTTCAATATCAAGTCGGACAATTCAACAAGATTCCCGACATCCTGATCGAATGCTCGTCGCAAACTTTAGTAGATAGCCGCACCCCCGATACCATCGACGAAGTGAACTAAGGCGGAACACCGCTGCCGCGAGCACCCGAACGGATGCTTTTGGCTACGGGGTTCTCCTACAGTCACTTGGTCAGGGCTATGGGGTGTAGCTGTCTATTAAGTTTACCGGCGAGTATCCGCGTACGCAACGTGAGTGCGATGGACTTTTGATCACATCAAAATTCCGTGGCAACCGATCAAGTGAGACTAAACTGCTATGTTTATAACATTCATTCAGTTATCTCATAACAACTTGAGGATTCCAAATATTGTATCACATTCCAGATAAACAAAAAATGTTAAACTTTCCGATCGAACAATCAAACACCCAAGTTTTCCCGAAAAGCTCAACACTTGAAATAAGTTTAAAAACATCCAGTTCATGCCACAGTAGCAACGGTCCAGCCGTAGAAGGGTCAACCCAACGCCTCACATGTGGCACGCCGTACTGCCCCAAACCCTAAGGTTCAAAGGGCAGTTCAAGACGGTCACATAATCGAGTTAAGGTTTCTTGTCTTCTAGAGGGTCCATCACGTTACTTGCACTACTTCGAACGTTCTTAAACTACGGAAAGATCTAACACTTGGAAATTTCCCAACAGGGGAAAAGTGGGTATTTATATCCGGTCGAACTTTTCAACATTTTCTAAAATTATCCGGAAAAACCTATAGACGAAGTTAAACATCCCGATCGAAACACCGAGTCCCCAATACAACCCAGAAAACTCAACTCTTGAGTAAATATTAAAAATTCCCAGAAAACACAACATTAACATAGAGAAATTACTGTGCAAACCACGTGCCCTGATTCAACACATTGGCCGCGGAACCGCCGCACAAACCAGGGTGGGGCCGCGGTTCCGCGGCGTATATGTCGAGTTATGGGCACGTGCTGCACAGTAAGTCCTAGAAAACCCTGCTGAATTTTTTGGATATTTTTAATCTGGAAAAATCCACAATTTCAGAAAATGTACAGAAAGGGGTATCGATTAGGGTTTCGGGGTTCGATCGAGTTTCTAACATCGTCTACACATCGCCTAAAGCTCTAGCTAGGCTCTAATACCACTGTAGGAGTTCTAGGCACACTCAAGAGGTTCCACTAGGTATCAACCATGCCAAATTCAAAAATTATGTGCCGAGAAACCCTATGGTAGATCGTTAACTAGAGGATAGGTGAAACTACAAGCAAGTTAACAACTTAACTATGAGTGAAGGGGACTACAACCTTTGTAGATCCGGTCCTCCACTTCCTTAGCTCCGTGATGACGTCCCTCCGCTGCGATCAACCGGATCCCGGACTCTAGCGTTTGTTTCATCGGAGAAATGATCGGGCTAGGTCGTTGCCTTCAATGCCGAAGATGATCTACGTCGAGGCGACTCAAACTCAAGCTCCATCTTCACTAGGTCATGAAACTTATGAAGAAAACACCATATACAACATGGCAAGTGGTAGAGGATGAAGAAATAGGAAGTGGGTTCAGTTTGGATTTAGATTTCTCACTTGATTTCATCACATGGAATTTTCAAGAAAGCTTTTCTTTTCTTCATGAAGAAGAAGAAGGAAAAATGAAAAAGAATTAACTTACAAGAAAATTCAAGTGAATCTTATCATAATGCAACCATGAGTAAGTTTAACTCATGTAGAGAGCAAACCATAGTTTAGGTAATGGTTAGGTTTAAGAACAAAACAAAATGGCTAGACTTTCCAAAGATGCTAAAAGCTTCATGAAGCTTCAAGTATAATACAAGAAAAGCCACCATTTTGTTTAATCAAAATAAATAAAGAAAATAAAACCCTAACCATTAACTAAACATGGTGTACATCAAACACATACCCAAGTGCATGTATCATTCAACATGATACAATCTAGTGCACAAACATATATCAAATATACAATGTGCGCAATCTAGTGAGAAAAATAATCTTAAGTGAACCAATATTGGTTAATGTAAAGTAATATATCAAATATATAATTATACATTAAATCATTAAATCAACACTTGATTTAATGATCCGGTCATACTGCATATAACCGACTAATATCAATAGTAACAACTTATCGAATCAACACTTGATCCGATAACCAGGCTATATCGCATATAACCGATCAATGTCACAAATCACGAGAATCGAATACAGTATCACATACTGGTATTATTCTCGGTCCCGCATATATCTCATATGCGCTCCTATTTCGTTTCGCTTGAGCCAAGAAACCCCTGTGTAGGACTCTAAAGACTCGTCAATACGCCGGCAGTAGGTGATGATCATATCAAACACCCACAAGCCGCAAGCGGTCTGCTAAACGTAACGGCCACCCGGGTATTGAGTGATCAGAAGATCAACGAACAAGCCCGCTCACACTCCTGTGAATCCAACCAGTAACACTTACCGTACAGTCCGGTCTCGTCGTCTGATATGTCGCATATCTCGCCTAGGGGTGGTAAACGTCAGACCCCAGTAGCTCGATAAGTCGTGTCGATATGTGGTCTATAACAGTTTGAGAAACTACTGGTAACACTTACCAGTAAATCTCAGCAACCCTGGCCAGAGATTTCCGGTTATAGTCAATCAAACACAGCGCAACATCAACTCCCTATACCGGGAGAGACGAATCCCCTCCTATCGCACATTGCCTTCATGTGATTCAGGACTGTACCCAAAAACCACCATTTTGCATGCCCTCTTGGATGTGGTAAGGTGGAAATCAAAGCACAGTGGGAATCACACAAGACTCTATGACGATCTCGGGTCTACAGACTAACCTGTACCAGGGTCACCAGAGAACCGCCATCTGACGTAAGATATAATACCATCTGGGAGTTCTCGGTGAGTCCGTCCAGTGTACCCAGTCTCCACTGAGCACCCGTATATCATCTCTGATGTCAAACACCAATGGATATGGGATCATCCATCGCCCATCTGTATGGGTCGAGAAGGTATACGCTAGTCTACTCTGGTATATCGATGCCCCGTCTCGATACACCCACGACTAGGGACCTGGAAGGATGTACTTATGGACTACCATGTCCCCAATAGTATGATCCGCATCATAGTCCAGGTAGTCAAGTACACATCCTAAGGGCTTTACCAACATGTAACAGAGAGACAATCAGTGTACACGTTAAGGTAAAGAGCAACCAGATAGCATACTATCATGTCGAGCAAGAAAGTCATCCCTATATATGTCCAATCATCCACTACAATATACATCCTATGTATAGTAATGGCCTCTAGGGCATACATATAACTAACATTACCCGGCCGCGGAACCGCGGCCACAGCCATGGTTTGGCCGCGGTTCTGCGGCCAAAAGATGGGATTGGATGCTCAATTTTCTTGTGTTGGTTCTGGGCTTTTTGGTCTTCCTACTTCTTTAGTTCTTTTCTCAAATTGGCTTCTAGGTTTCTTCCAGATCTTCCAGTGAATAATTGCAGTGGACTTTTACCGTTGCTTCGAGACGAAGTCTTGAATCTTGCGCTGCCTCATACTTTGTGAACTGATCTTCGTGTAGGCTTGATCAAGATTCTCTGTTTGTTGGTCAAAGTCTCACTTTTGCATCGTCTTTTGTCTTTTTCACTGCTTTTGTTCCGATAACCTGCAACCTGTAACTATGTAGCAGACATGGGTCAAAAGCACTTGTTTATTTGTAAAATGCATAAGAATGGGGAATGTAATAATGCAATATTATGATATGAACAAATACGCCCAAACTTATCTTTTGCTCGTCCTCGAGCAAACCTGGTTTTATTCTCAACAAAAACCTAACCTCACTTTCGCAGGGAAACGCGATTGCACTGAGCTCGTGCAACAAGCCGTTAAATCTCTTGGTGTCCCTAGTAGGAGGAGTGTTGTCTCCTGAGGGTTTTCAGCGGATACTACCCACAAAATCCTATCAATTTGGCTTATCGACTTTTATTTTTCAATTAGGTTTTCTAACAAGGAATTCTATTATCCACCCATATTCTTCACGCTTCCTTATCATTTAACTTAAGATTATATATGTTCTGCAGACCTATTTAGCTTTTGGCATCTCTTAAGTTTTCTTTCTAGGGTTCTATCTCAACTTAGGAATTTTTATCATCTTTATTAAAGATATAAATCATATTCTTCATTCCTATCTCTTATCTAAATCCCAATTACATACCCCTACGTGTGTGTAAATATCACCCCTACACTTGGAAATTCAAATTAAGCAATCATACTCTTCTCCGTTGTCCAAAGCACTTCTTAATTGGTGAATTTTTAAATGAATTTTGCTTACACATCCTTCATGCGACCTTTAATACTTCTTGAGGTACCAACAACCGATTACAAGATGTGTTTGCACATTAAAGCGTAATTCCTAGTCTTGCAACACCTAAGGCTTTAGCAGTGACTCCCAAACCAGTTGGTTTAAGGCACTAGGTGATGAAGCACCCTCGCTAAATATTTTTCTATTTTTGTAGCCTTAAGTAATCACAAAAACCAGTGTTCATTTTTTTCTCTTTATTCACATTTTTATTTTTATTTTCTTCGTACTAACGACTTTAGACAAGAGCATTTCAAGGTCTCTTCTACTATTCCAAGTTTCAAGGTGCGTGTTTGTGCAAGTTGTAGGATATATATTTTTAGAATCTAGACTTAAGCTAGGAATTATTTTTCAAAGTTATACTTTAATAAAAACATCAATACTCTTCCCTTGTTTTAACTTAGCCCAAAAAGTGAACTCAAAATTTGCCTATTTCTAAATAAACTACAAAGACATAAACTTTCTACCGTTAAACTTTAAGGAAGGTTATTTTTAGGGTTTTTAAGTTACTAAGTCTAAGATCTAGTTGTTCCTAGCTAGTTAACCTATTTGTCAAACTCAAGTCAATTATGGCCAAAATTGAATACATTTATTTTATAATTTTTGAAAATTTTTAATTTTTTATGGATTTAAAATAAGTATGCAAATGCAAAAAAAATGTACATATGAATGCGAAGGAAGAAGGCTTACCGAGCATACCCCCAAACTTAAACTTGACAGTGTCTTCACTGTCATGCTACACCAAGAGGGTCAAAATGTCGTCACTCCCCTGTTTATTTATTTATAATAATTTTATTTTATTATTGTTAAAAGAAAACAAAATATATATACAATAAGGTTCCCCCCAAACTTAAGTGAAACAACGTTAAAGTGCAGATTTAGGGAGGAGAAAAATCAAACTATACAAGGCCTTACACAGACCAAAAGTTAGCATCAACCATTCAAAAATCTTATCATGATAAAGGTAGAGTTGGTGAAAGAATGGAGTGTAAAGAAAAGAAATGAGAAACACATGAGACCGTATGGGAAGAAGAGTGGAATATGGTCTCGGTGGAGGAGAAGAATGACGGAAGGGAAAAAGAAATGGTAGTGGTTCTCCTTCTTTGAGTGGAGGTTGATTAATCACAAAATTCGTATCGTTTAAGAATGCGAGTTCGTCGGCGAAAATATTTTCGAAACTTTCGTCGAGGGTCCAATTGAAAATCATCGAACTCAAAATATTGGATTGTGATTCATCAACACTCGGCATTATTAAAGGAAGATTAGAAGAACCAAAGAAGGTGGGAATACGAACTTGAGGGTGGGGATGGAGCGTATAAATTAGCACAATTTGTAATGACCGATGTGTAAAAAGCGATTGTGCTAATCTATCGACCCGCAGAAAAGTGAGATTAAATCCCTCAAGATTCGTGAGCAAACATGGATACGTCGAACTTGGTATAGGAGATGAACGCGTAACGGTCTCTTGCAAGGTCAGAACGATAGGAAGGACGAAAGGGAGTGAATTAGGGATAGCCTCATTCTCACCGTAGTAAACTGTCGCGAACTTGAAAGATTACATCGATGGTTCGAATGAATGTAAGCAACCGAGTCTGATGGTTCAACTAACTCATCTGAAAATTCAAAGGACTCAAACACGGGCGGTGAGTCTTCAACATCGTTCGAAAAAGTGAAATACTCGTAAGTGTTATCGGCTGTGAGAACGGTGTCAGATTCAAAGGGAAATTTTTCAAGCTCACAGTCTTCAAGCGTGATCTTTTGCATGGTCGGAACGATGGAAAGGAGGGAGGGTAATATAACAGTTAAAGGTTCAGGAGGATGAATTGGAAAATCAGACACATCAAACAAAAATGGTTCAACCTCAATACTCTCCTCAATACTATCCTCATAATTCTCCTCAAAATTTAGCCTATCCATGCCATTATCATCAAAATCAAGACGCTTATGAGGTTCGGGAGAAACATTTAATGACTCGGGATGATGAATTGGACATAAAATTTCAATCAAATCGACGGGTTCATCATGCAAAAAATTCCCGACGTCTAAATCCTCAATCAAGTGAAAATCAATTTTTTCTGACACCTCATCAAAAGCATGGATATTTATCAATTCAGGTTCTAGATTGGAGGTGTAAAGGTCAAAAGGATTAGGTGTAGTTTCACTCGAAAGGGATTCTTCACAATCTGGCAAATCAAGCACTACAAAGTCACACAACTCGTTAGATGTTTTATTTTCAACTTGTGAATCATTTGGGACAATCGATGGAAAACCGGAGTTGTGGGCTTCAATTGGGTATGGGTAGGTTTGATTTGGAAAGGTGTAGAACTCACTCGCTCCTCTCAAATTCTCACTCTGTCCAACCGCCTCCTCATACAATGAAAAATTTGAAGCTAGTTGGAAACTAGCTCCCGGTTCACTAGGTTGTATAAGGGCGGCTATGGACGCATCCACATTCCTAATCATTTTGTTTGTTGCTGAAATATAAGCTTCCAACGACTGTTCCAAACTAGACATGGGTTGTGAAGGGGTCTCGGTAAAAGATTCGAAATTGTTTGGATACGTGAAACTCCCAAATGGCTGTGGAGAAGCAATGTCTAGTGAAGGTGGGAAAGTCAGGTAGGACTGGTAGGAATTGGATAGTTGGACAGGAGTAGGATCAACATTTGGATAAAAAGGTGAATGGACTTGTAGATTCCTAGAACTGGATGTGTGGAGAGGAGTGAAAGATCGGCTACGAGATTGTGCGATATGTTCGGCAATAGACATACGTTTAGGAGTTACAACAGGACTCGAAAAAGTGGTATCAACGTATGAAGGTGGTGAAGGTAGACATGGTTGACACGAAGTGGATTGCAATGTCGAACTGTTTCTCCTAGACGCTTATATTTGATCTTTCAAAGAAATTTTGGGCACGGAGGGATCTTAAATCGACCGAAACAATTGACGTACGAGGCAAAGTTAGGTTCGGGATACCAAAGTTCGGCAAGAGATTTGTGATGTGGGGTACCCATGATGGAAGAATGAGAAGAGAAAGAAGGTTGGGGTGCACGGATTTCTTAGCGACAAAAGTTGCAAGTCTTTTTTTTTTTTTTAAATTTCCTTTTTCCGTTTTCTCTCTATTTGGAAATTTTTGCAAAAAAGATTAAATGTATGCAAAACAGAAAAGATTTCTTGCAATCAATTTTTTATTTTAAGCGCGGCGCAAAGAATCCTGCACAAGATTTGTTATTTGGAAGGGGGAAGATTTTTAAAGCGCAAAGAATCCTGCAGGAAATTTTTCAGAAGATATATTGTAGGTTGCAGAGGAGAGAAAAAGGGAACAAACAGTGTTATTTTCGCGTGCTGACGTCAGCACCTTGCGGTGGATCCGCGGTGGGAGAGCGCTTGCGCGGTGGAAAGGCGGCGGAGTTGAAGCTTCAGGTCTCTGAAAAAGTTGTGCTGCTCTGTTGTTCCAATCCCTTTCTGTTCTGATCAATCTTTTTCTGTTTCGCTTTCTGGATTTTTCCAGATCCGTATCGATTGTAGATCCTGCAAAATTCAAACAAAAAAATACCCTTCACAAAATACAAAGATGATAAAATTTTTATATTTTTTTATTTTAATTTTTCAGATTTTTATGATTTTTTAGTTTATATTAACCCGAAATTGCAAAAAGGAAATAACACGCCATCCCTAGCAACGACGCCATTTGATTCGTGTGTCAAAGATATTTCTAGTAACCGCAATCAAGAACGGCGTCGCTTGGTAGCTAGCCGGTGAGTATGGGTCGGTCCACAGGGATTTTGTGACTTTCCTAATCGCTCTAACGAGTTAATTCCGAACGGTGTGAATGGATCAATTAAATCTAAAAAAAACTAAATTAATCTAGATCTAAATCTTGCTAGGGTTAGGTTTAGGTTAAGTTTGGAAAGTCAATAAATCTCACCGCTGTCTATACCCATATTAGGATCTATTAGGAGTTATGGTAATTATTAATAAAGTGGATTAGAACCATTCGGGAAGATGTTTCTTCCTCTAGGTTCTTGTCCTTCCTTTATCAATCCTTACCCTAACATCCATGGAAAACACGCGCAACCGGGCCTTTATACTACGGTATCACCGCTACCTCGTGGGATAGGGTGCCATAGGGAGCGGTGTGTGCATGTATGCATGGAGTCCTATTAATTATATGTGATGGGCAAGAAAGGGGTGAGAGATCTTCATCTCTCAAGCCTTCCCCAAAGCTAACCCTAACAAACGAGGAGACTACTCGCTCATTAGGGAATTGAAGAACAGATCTAAACTATCTATCTAGGGTAAGGAATTAAATCTAAACTAGGGCAAGGAATTAATCTAAACTAGGGCAAGAATAGAAATTACCTAGGGCAGATAAGAAATTTAACCTAGGGCAGAAAATAAATTAAGAACTTACAAATTGATGCTCTCCAAAAAGAATTCTGAATTTTATTAATGAAAGGAGGCATAACCTAATACAAGGATTTGGGCTTCTATTTATAGGACATAGAAAACCCTAGGTTAACAATTGTCGCATGTGTGCTTTTACAAAAATACCCCTAGGAAGACTAGTCAGCGCCGCCTCGAGACTTGGTAAATTTTTTAGCCACTACGGGCATTACCCGGCCGCGGAACCGCGGCCACAGCCATGGTTTGGCCGCGGTTCCGCGGCCAAAAGATGGGATTGGATGCTCAATTTTCTTGTGTTGGTTCTGGGCTTTTTGGTCTTCCTACTTCTTTAGTTCTTTTCTCAAATTGGCTTCTAGGTTTCTTCCAGATCTTCCAGTGAATAATTACAGTGGAGTTTTACCGTTGCTTCAAGACGAAGTCTTGAATCTTACGCTGCCTCGTACTTTGTGAACTGATCTTCGTGTACGCTTGATCAAGATTCTCTGTTTGTTGGTCAAAGTCTCACTTTTGCATCGTCTTTTGTCTTTTTCACTGCTTTTGTTCCGAGAACCTGCAACCTGTTACTATGTAGCAGACATGGGTCAAAAGCACCTGTTTATTTGTAAAATGCATAAGAATGAGGAATGTAATAATGCAATATTATGATATGAACAATAACCTACCAGTACATCTCGCTTGCCCTGGCCAGGGACGACTATGTGTAATGGCTCTCCTTGACACAGCGCGATATCAACCCCCAATACCGGGAGAGACGAATCCTGCCTAACCGTCACTGCCTCCAAGTGCTTCGGGACTACACCCAACTACTACCTATTTGTACGACTCTTTTGAGCCGTGGTAGGGTAGCAATCTAAGAACAGTGGGAACACACTCCAGGCGAAGTGACAGTGTCAAGTTAGCGGACTAAGCTGTACTCATGTCACCTGGGAACTAATAACTGACGATAGGTATAGTACCAACCAACAGTTCCTGACGAGTCCTGTCCAGTGTACTCGTAACCTAACGAGCACCCGCATACTATCTCAAGTATGACGTACTGACGGCTGTGGGACATACTGTCTCCCCTGCTGGGATGAGAAGCGCATACGCTAGTCTACTCCGGAGTATCGATGCCATGTCTCGATAATCCTACGACTAGAGACCTGTATAAGGATGTGCTTATAGATTACCCAGCCCCCACTAGTGTGACTGTCATCACAACGCTGGTAATCAAGCAAAGATCCTAAGGGCTCTACTAATGTGTATAGGCGATATGCTAAAAGAAACACATGCACACATTAAAGTAGAAACAAACCAAGTAGCATACTACCATTTCGAGCAAGATTGTCTATACAACTATGAATATCCCAAGCTTCCATCAAGTAATATACAAACTACTATGATACAGTAATGGCCTCTAGGGCATATACACTAACATTCTTGTCACTAAGGTTCTCCATCAATGACCTGGGTGATTCCAACTACATTCTGGGGATTCAGACCTATCGTGATAGATTAAAGAGGATGGTGGGACTTTCACAGTCAAGATATATCAACACCATACAGAAAATATTTAGTATGGAAGATTCTAAGCACGGTAGTCTACCGGCTTGTCACGGAATCATCCTCTCTAAAGAGATGTCTCCCAAAGACTGATTTGGAAAGGGCTCGCATGTCGATTATACCCTACGCTTCTGCTGTAGGCTCGATAATATATGCAATATTATGTACCAGACTAGATGTTGCTTACACACTCAGCGTGGTAAGCCGGTATCAGTCAAACCCAAGGGAGAAGCACTGGATAGCAGTAAAGAACGTTCTCAAGTACCTGGGAAAGACTAAGGAGATATTCTTGGTGTATGGCGGAAAAGACCTCCAGATTGAGGTCTTTGCTGACTCCAGCTTCCAGAGTGATAAGGATGACTCCAAGTCCATGTCGGCTTATGTCTTTACCCTCGGTGAAAGGGCGGTCTGTTGGAAGAGCTCCAAACAAGACACCGTTACAGACTTGACGATGAAAACTGAGTAGTTTGCTGCATGAGACGCCGCAAAAGAGGCAGTCTGGATGAAGAAGTTCTTAACCGAACTTCAGGTGGTTCCTTCCACTGTTGATCCAATATTTTAGTATTGTGACAACATACGGCGCTATAGCTTTAGGGAAGGAACCCAGGTCTCATTAGAGATCCAGACATATCTTGAGGCGGTACCACCTGATCAGGGAGATCATTGATCTCCGGGAGATCATTGATCCCCAAGAGATCGAGATGAGAAGAGTAGATACGGAGAATAATACTGCAGATCCACTCACAGAGGCCATCCCTCAGACACAGTTCGAGAGGCTATTCAAGATCTTTGATCTGCGATAGCCAATATATGGCCTTAGTGCAAGTGGAAGATTGTTAGTGATATATACCCTAGAGGCCATTATTGTATCATTCTGGATTGTATATTACTTAATAGAAGCTTGGGATATACACGGATATAGTAACAGTCTTGCTCGAAATGGTAGTATGCTACCTGGTTTGTTTCTACCTCAATATGTGCATGTGTTTTCTTAGCATATCGCTTATACATATTGGTAGAGCCCTTAGGATCTTTGCTTGATTACCAGCGTTGTGATGGCAGTCACACTAGTGGGGGTTTGGGTAGTCTAAAAGCACATCCTATACAAGTCCCTAGTCATAGTATTATCGAGACGGGGCATTGATACTCCAGAGTAGACTAGTGTATATGCTTCTCATCCCAGTAGAGGAGATGGTCTGTCCCACAACCATCAGTATGTCGTGCTGGAGATAGTATGCAGGTGCTCATTAGGTTATGAGTACGCTGGACAGGACTCGTCGGGAACTTTTGGTGGGTATTATACCTATCGTCGGGTAGCAATTCCCAGGTGACATGAGTACAACTTAGTTCGTCGACTTGTCACTGCTACTTAGCCTCGAGTATATTCCCACTGTACTTTGATTACTACCCTACCACGGCTCAATGGAGTCATGCAAATAGGTAGTAGTTAGGTGCAGTCCCGAAGCACTTGGAGGCAATAGCGGTTCGATAGGATTTGTCTTTCCCGGTGTTAGGAGTTGATATCGTTGTTCATACCAGAATATTGCATTTAGTACTGCCCATTCTTATACTCGTTTGTTTATAAGTAGGTGCTTTTGATCCCTGTTTTCTATATATTTACAGGTTATATGTTCCCAGTCCAAAATAAGGCAAATCATACAAAATCTCCACAGTTACGCCAAAATCCAGAATATCTGTCACAGACAGATAAAAGCCGGGTTCCGGTCATCCGCATCCGTCCAGTGTCGCTTACTAGTTCAAGAGACAAAATGAAAAACAGTGGTCATTCGTGTCTCGGACAAACATAGAGCACGAGAGGGGCAGCACAAGATTTAATGTGTGCGCGGAGCTCGAGAGAGATAAAGGTCAAATGAATTAAAAGTGAAGCCATTTTGGACTGTTGCAAATTCGAAGAAACTTTAGAAGCATCTTGCAATTTGGGACATGTAGAACAACAAAAAATAGCAACACAAGGAATCCCAGAAAATACGAGACCCCAATTCCATAAAACCGCGGCGGAACCGCCACCAAATATGGGTTTTTGCGGCGGTTCCACCGCGGTTTCGTGTCATAATCTGACCAAACTATAGGGTTATTTTAATCATTGTATTTGGGCTCAGAATTTAGCCCTAGAGTTTCAGCTCTCTGACTATAAATAGCCCAGTTTTGTGCTAAGTAAAGGAGGCTTCTTTTTAGTTAGATTTTAGTGTAGGTTAGTTTGTATCTTCTTCTTCCTCTTCATCTATTCTCTATTAAAGTGTAGTGAGAGCTCTTGAGTGGAAAATCAATGAAGATGAGGGTTTTTATTTAACTTGCATCTTTTAATTCTTGTATTGTAATTTTAATTCCTAAGTGTAATTGTATTTCTTGTTGTTAAGTAGTTGTTGATATTTCTTTACTTGTTTTATTTTCCTTCCCTTCTTATCCGTATTATTTTCAAGCCATGATACTCGACGGAGTTCCTTGCTTAGGTGAGGACTCAAGTAGTTAGCTTGTAAAACCGTAATTTTCCTTTCTTTCTTGATTTGTTTTCTTTTCATTTTCATGTGTGAATAATTTCCATACTTGTTAGGGGCTAAGGAAGGTTAGTATGAGGGATGGAAAAATCTCTTGTGCTTCTCTTCACCAAACATCCTAAAAACGAACCTAGACCAAACAAACGCAACCCCCTCACTTAGGCATGCTATACGTGATATATAGCCGCGACCTAAGTCGAGAAGTCCTTTAAGCGCACTACAACGTGACATGTAGCTGTGACTTAATTAGATACATGGTTGCAGGTGTTTGGCCTAGGGTTGGAAATAAGAGCATTTAGCGGACGGACAAGGGGCACTAGGAATGGATTTAGCATTGGAAAGCCTGCTTAAACTCGCAAATTTCATTCCTATGTCCTCCTAATCCCTGCTACTTTCGATTATCCCAACATCGTTTTAAGAATGGCAAAAAACAAGTACAAGACTAATCCTAACTCTACTAACCAACCTTAACCCTAACAAGCTTACTTGAATATACATACAAACACTTAGGATAGATTTGAACATACACATATACATTCGTCATTGACTCGTCTAAAATACGAACGGACATACTACCATCTCTCTGTGGATCGACCCGTGCTCAACCGGCTAATTGCAAAGTGACATCGTCTTGATTGCGGTAAGTAGAACAAATAGGACAAGGTAGAACGCACAAATCTAGATCAATCAAATGGCGTTGTTGCCGGGGAGACGGTAACGTATTTCTTTCTTGTTATTCGGGTTAATATATATTTTTTGTATATATATAAAGAAAATAATAAATATAATAAAAACCATTTTGTTATTTTTGATAATTTTTGTATGCAAGTGTGCAGGTTATCTGGAGCAAGTACAGTATTCAAATAAAGAGATAGAGGTTTTTATTCTGTCGTACAGAGAAAGAGGAGTGCAGGGACCTAAGTTTCAGGCGCCAATTCAACATTTTGACCGTGGAACCACGGTCAAAGCTTGGGTTATGCGGCGGTTCCGCGGTTATATTGTGGTTTCTTGGCCTCATTTTTTTTCTAACACTTCTCTTCCCTCTTATCTTCTCTGTGAATTCCACTAAACTGTATTTTATGCAGGTTTCTTTGCACAGATTGCACCGCCGCCAATAAAATTATATATATATATATATATATATATATTTGTTATTTTAGATTTTGTTTGTTTATACGCTTTGCATATAATAATATGGACATTAAGGGGCTTGAACACCAATTAAGATTGGGTGGGGATTTCATCACCCTTCCTAAGACCCCACAAATCACAAAAGCATACGCATTACCTTGAGCTAAACAAAAAAAATCTAGAACAAACCTATAAGGGCGCTCATTTTGGACAAGTGAGGGTTGCGGGGAATCAGTCGTTTATCTAAACTTGATTTTGTGGTGCCTAGACTAGACAAGTGATGAGGTAATTTTAAAAGGTCTGTCTCACGGTGATTTGTGAGCGGAACCCTCCTTACCCCACTTGTGCTTACCTGGCCACAATTGGCAGTAAAGAGGTGATCTGAGGGTTATCCTACAACTTGTTGCTTGAAAGTCTAGGAGCGTTCTAGTTGGACTTTGAAGACCCTAACTCTAGGTGTTGTTTGTGCATATTGTGATTGTGCTTGTGCTTATGTATAGTTTAGTCCCATAATTCCATATTCTTTCAAAAACAAACAATTTCGAAAAATCCAAAAGCAAAAAAAATTCAAAAATTTTTTAAAAAATTCCACTTCCACCCTCCCCACTTTTTATAACATGGGTACCCCAAAACGATCAACTCTTGCCGAACTTTGGTACCCAAAACCAGACATTACTTCTTACGGTTCTTGCTTTGGTCGAATTTCGAACGATCCCTCTATGCCCAAACTTTCTTTAAAAGATCGGATAGACGCGTCTAGGACAAACAAATGGACTCCGCAATCCATCTTGTATCAACCATTTCAACCTCCTGTTGGCTATAGTGCCCTCAAGGCAATTATCATAGTCGCGGACTTATGATTATGATGATTGAGTGAGGACCTATACCTATAAAACAGTCTTACTCAAGATGATAGTATACCATCTGGTTTGCCTATATCATCATGTACATGTTGATAGAGCCCATAGAATTCTTGCTTAACTGCCAGCATTATGATGGCGATCATATATGTGGGAGCTAGGGTCTATAAGCACATCCTTAAATGTCCCTAGTCGTAGGAGAATCGAGACCGGGCATCGATACTCCAGTGTAGACTAGTGTATACTGATCGAGACCTCGACGAGGGGCGGTGGCCAGGTCTCACAAGCCATTGGTGTTAGTTTGTTCACCTAAGATAGTATACAGGTGCTCATTGGGTTATGAGTACACTGGACGGACTCACCGGGAACCTGCTAGTTGGTATTATACCTATTGTCAGATAGCAGTTCCCAGGTGACATGTGTACAGGTTAGTCTGTCGATCTGAGATCGTCATTTGTCTCATGTGAGTTCCCACTGTGCTTTGATTACTACCCTACTACGGATCAAAAGAGGCGTGCAAACAGGTTTTAGTTCGGTACAGTCCCGAGCCACATGGAGGCAGTGATCGGATCATCAGGGACTCGTCTCTCCCGTTATTTGGGGTTGATGTCGCGTTGTGTACGGGTGGCCATCACCACAAATCCATGGCCATGGTAGACGAGGATTACCAATCCAGGATCGATAGTTTCTCAGGAGGTGATGGGTATCATGCCGACACTAAATATCACATTGTTGGGGGTCTGACTTTATCCACCCCCTAGACTCGATATGCGATACTCTTAGACGAACAGACCGGACTGTACGGATATTGTCACTATCAGGCTCAGTAGGGGTTCAGGATGAGTTTGCTCGTCGGCCTCCCTTTCGCTCAATACCTGGGTAGCCGTTACGTACAGCTAGTGCCGCTGACGTGCTTGTGGTTAAACCCACTGACAGCGTATTGACGAGTCTTTAGAGTCCCACACAGAGGGTTTTCACGGTTCAGGCGATATAGTGTACATGAGGTATGTTGATACATACAGGTGTCCGATTAAATATGTGCACATGCTGCGCAGACTTTAATCGGACGGTTGATAATACTAGCGGCTTAGGATTGAGCCGGATTATTAAATCGGGTTTTGATTTAATAATTTATATATGTATTTGTATATACGTATTCTAGTATTATTTTTCACTATTCGTTTTCTCTCTCGGCTATTCGTATTTTGGTACGAATATGCGTATATGTATTTCGGTACATGTACCGGGAAGTATTCCGTATTTTGTACGGAATAGATTCTAGAAGCTTTGCTACCTCATTATTTGATTTTCCATTTATGGAAATTCATTTTGTTTAATAATGAGGTGGAGGGTGTGAGGTGGCATTTGCATAGTGTTATGCATGTTCATGGCATGGGTTAAGGGTATGGTTCATTTGTTTATTGTATTTTGAGATTGAAAAAGATTTTTTTGGAATTGAGAGAGGGAGAGGGGCCGGACACTAAGGAGAGGGGTTTGATTTTCATTTGGTTTTTACATGATACATTACACAAGCCCACTCTCTCACTCTCTCATTTTCACATAAAACCCTTAACCATTTTTTGTTCATGAAAATGCTTCATCACCTCCATTCATCTTCTATGGTTGATCCATGAGCATTTTAGTTGAGAGAAAATTGTAGTGACATTTCCATACACCCCCACTCTCCATCACTAGCAACTATGGAGCGTCGGTTACCTCGTTCGTCGAGGTTGGAGCTTGTGCCGTTTCCCTCGGGTGGATCATCGGAGATGGAGGAAGACCGGCGACCAAACCACATCAAGGATCCGCTAGGAGCTTGGAATGAAGACCGAAGGACATGGATCAACTCAGTATAACGATTCTAACTCTTAGTTGGCTTGCTAGTTTAGGGTTTAAGGTTAATCCGTAAAAAGGGTAGCGGTAGCGCTGCATTTTGGCCGCGTTTTGATGGCCAGGGCGCTGCCGGAACCCTTCATGGTATCAGATCCACCCTTTAAACCACTTACTAGCTTGTTTAAATGTGCTTAAAAGATCGATCGACGAATTTTACCGAAATCACGATTTCATTTTTCTAGTTTCTGCCGATTTTCAAAAGTGGTCAAAAAATATTTTCCAGAGGCTTAAAAATCCGTGCAGGCTTTTTTAGGAGTACACAAAAAAGTTGGGCCCATGACTCCTCTAAAGCACCGCAGATCCGCCGCACTTAGTCCCCATTGGCGGCGGTTCCGCGGCGGATTAGTGGCAACGGGCGTCCAAATTTTTGCTATAGCTCTATTTCTTGGAATTGTGATTTTTGTGATATTCTGTTTTGGCCCAGGTTTCAGTGAAGTGTTGTTTTGCTATTGGGGCCAATTTGGAACTTATTTGATCGATATTTTAAGCGTGCGTTTGACAGTACATACATTATATTCTACGACCGTGAATGTCATTTGATCGGTAAACCCGTCTAACTGCTATATGCTCTTTTAGACGGGTTTCCAAACGTGACATTCACGTTGATGTTCTGTGTTGTGCTGTGATGTTTGGATTGTCATGGTGGATAGTTGTGGTGCAATGTTAGTATAGTTTTATTTCATTTGTACATTTGATATTGTGGGGCGAGCGTCCGACATGTAGACTGCCGTCACTGCCAGTTTGTATATTATTCTTTTGGGGCACGACCAGGCTGAGGTCAATGTCACCCTTGTATATTATTTTATTTTCTGTACTAGGATTACCCCGAGGTGGAGTGCACGAATAGCCGGGTTCTAGAGAGCAACCGGTCCGCATCTCAAGGCATTCAGACGGAGTGGACTTTACTATAGAATTGGCGGGCTATTCGCCGCACTCGTAGGGGGTATAGGTTAACCCAGGAGGGGTGCTCAAGTTACCGGATTCCGTGAAGTGTTGGGTGGTCCATTCACGTTGCTGAAGGGGGCTGCCTCGCTTCTGGTTTTGGCGGGTAACTTGCCGCGCTCATAGGGGTCTAGGTTTTATTCCACAGGCTATCCACACGACAGGGAACGTCGGGTCTCACTTGCGGCTCAAGTGAAACTTGGGGCTCCAGATTAGATGTTTCTGTGATGTTTCTGTGATGATGCTTTATATCATGCCTGGGACAAATGTTATATATATATATATATTTATATATTTATATATACTAGTAGATGTTGTATATGTTTTGCACCCGCGCTAGCCCAGTCCCCGCTCTATCGTTAGTTAAGTAACCTAACAGGTGATGACGGGACCCAGTGGTGAATGCGGATGGCATATACATACATTTTATTTTCGTTCTTTTCTGGTGTGATTAATTGATGGGACTGCATTGATTCTTATCAATACAAGGATAAAACAAACCTATATTTGATGTTGTTGGAACCAAGTTTTTTTTTTAAAAACTGACATTACAGATGTTCTCTTTTGCTTTGCATCGTGGTATTCATTTTGGAATATCCTGCACCTCATTCGACGAGGCAAGGGCCGAGATCCCTTCATAGGGAGTGACCCCTTGGGTATAAGTTTGCGTCAACGTAATAACTTCACTATAGTCATTTACTTTTGCTTTGCATCGTGGTATTCAGTTTGGAATATCCTGCACCTCATTCTACGAGGAAAGAGCCGAGATCCCTTCACCGGGAGTGACCTCTTTAGAAAAAGTTTTCGCCAGTATATTTTTTATAAAACCGATTGGATTCCTTCTACGAGATCAAGTTCATTACGTTAAGGGATTTTCGCCAAAAACCAGCCGTAGCCCTCTGTCATTTCCTATAAGTGGTACTTAGTATTCGTGTTGCTTTTGTTGACTCCATCAAGGCATAGTGTGCGGTAGCTGAGTGGTGCTTGTTTGTAGCATGGATATGTGATTGGTTAGGACAGTCGTGCGGCCTTGTTGACTCCGTGAAGGGCTCGTGCGGGTGGGTTTAATGCAATCAAGATAATGACGGGTTGAACTTGACTAGGACTCTTTGATTTGTTGACTCCGTCAAGGTCACTTGGGTCCTAGGGGTAAAAATCACATCGGTAGTTTCAAACATACAGGAAACTTTCCAGGTTTGCGCATACCTTCTGGAGTGTGGTGACTTGAGTGGCTTCCATCAAGTTATTATGCGATGATAGTTGGATCCCGATTCCCACTGATGAGTAGGATTACTCCTCGGGTGATTCCGACTAATTCTCTTTTTGGGTTTGGAGGAGAATTCGAGGAAACAGTGGGAGCCATCCAGATTAGATAAAATGATTAACCATTCTGATCTAGGTTAGAGTGCACGCTGAGTGTTTCTTTTCTCTCTCTCTCTGGCTGCGACTATGACCCGACCTTTAACTAAAACTCATAAAACCAAGTTGACCGAACTTTCTTAAAACACTTTGGCTTTTGGAATGTTACGGTGTCGCATACATCATTGCCACTTCTATATCACCTTTGCATTTCTCCAGAACACCTCGTATCACTACGAACGTCCACTTCCATTGGATAAATCAATCGTATGGTTATATACGAACTCGAAGGATCTGATTCGAGGATGGATTCTGGTTCTGGAGAGATTGAATAGGATTATTCGGTTGTCTTTTCTCTTTACCTTCTCTCAGGTTGTGAGGGCTCCTAGGATTAGGAGAGGGTACACCTATTGAGCTTATTGGATAGTCTTCCTCAAAACCATAGGCAGGTGCCGAACGGTAGGGAAGGAAGAAAACCAACAAGCTTAACTGTGGTGTACAGAAGGTAATAAGTAAAGACATATAAAGGGATTAAAATAATGGCAAAGGAAATTGCAACCACCATCATTCACGACAAAGACCGTGTATACCCCTGCCACTCTTATATTCACTTTACATTTCTCCAGAACACCTTATATCACTACGAACATCCACTTCCATTGGATAAATCCATCGTATAGTTACATACGAACTCGAAGGAACTTTTTCGAGGATGGATTCTGGTTCAGGAGAAAAAGAATAGGATTATTCAGATGCCTTTTCCCATTACCTTCTCTCAGGTTGTGAGGGCTCCTAGGATTAGGAGAGTACACCTATTACGCTTATTGGATTGTCTTCTTCCAAACCTTACGCTGGTGCCGAAAGGTAGGGAATGAAGAAAACCAATTAGCGTAAAGGAGGTGTACAGAATGTAGGGTTCCTAGGCACACTAATAAGGTCTCACAAGGCATCAACCATGCCAATTTCAAAGTTGACGAGTGCCAAGAAACCCTAATACGGATCGTTAACTAGATTTTAGGCGATAGATGCAACTAGTTAACAACTTAACTACAAGAACGGAAATACAACCTTTGTAGATCCGGTCCTCCACCTCCATAGATCCGTAATGAAGTCTTCTCGCTGTCCAAAAAGAATCCCGGGCTCAAGCGTCGGCTTCATCGGAGAAATGGGCGGGCAAGGTCGTCGGCTTCGTGCCGAAGATGATCTACGTCGAGGCATCACAAGATCAAGCTCCCACTTCACCAAGTCATGAAACTTGTGAAGAGAACACCCTATACTACTTGGCAAGAGGTAGAGGATGAAGAAATAGGAGGTGGGTTCACTTTAGAATTGGATTTCTCACTCATTTTCTCAAGTTGCCATTGAAGGAGGCAAGCTTCTTCTTGAAGAAGAAGAAGATGATGATGAAAAGAATTATGATAAGTTATTTCAAAAGAATAATAAAAATCATTCTTATCGTAATTTAAACCATGGTTAGATGTAGAGAATTAACTAAGGTTAGAAGAATGGTTAGGGTTTTGGAGATGAAGACAAAATGGTCACTTTGGTCAAAGTTGCATGAAGCTTCAAGAAGCATCATGAATGAAAGCAACCATTATGTTTTCATTTCTCATTTCTTTTAATCCAAATTATAAAGATAAATGAATGAATAAATAAGTAAAAACCCTAACCATTTACTTAACTAAGGCTTAACTCTTTACACAAACCCTAGCAATGATGTATCATCAAACATGATACAATCAAGTGAGAAAATCCTTTTAAACTGAACCGATACTAGTTAATGCAAAGTAATATATCAAATATATAATTATGCATTAAATCATTAAATCAACACTTGATTCAATGATCCGGTCATATCGTATATATAACCGACTAATATCAACAGTAACAATTTATCGAATCAACACTTGATCCGATATCCCGGCTATATCGCATATAACCGATCAATGTCACAAATCGCGAGAATCGAATACAGTATCACATACTGGTATCATTCTCGGTCCCGCACATATCTCATATGCGCTCCTATTTCGTTTCGCTTGAGCCAGGAAACCTCTGTGTAGGACTCTAAAGACTCGTCAATACGCCGGCAGCAGATGATGATCATATCAAACATCCACAAGCCGCAAGCGGTCTGCTAAACGTAACGGCCACCCGGGTATTGAGCGATCAGAAGATCGACGAGCAAGCCCGCTCATACTCCTGTGAATCCAACCAGTAACACTTACCGTACAGTCCGGTCTGTTCGTCTGATATGTCGCATATCTCGCATAGGGGTGGTAAACGTCAGACCCCAATAGCTTGATAAGTCGTGTCGATATGAGGTCTATAACAGTTCAAGAAACTACAGGTAACACTTACCAGTAAATCTCAGCAACCCTGGCCAGGGATTTCCGGTTATAGCCAATCGAACACAGCGCAACATCAACTCCCTATACTGGGAGAGACGAATCCCCTCCTATCACTCATTGCCTCCATGTGATTCGGGACTGTACCCAAAAACCACCGTTTTGCACGCCCTCTTGGACGTGGTAAGCTCGAAATCAAAGCACAGTGGGAACCACACAAGACTCTATGACGATCTCGGGTCAACAGACTACTCTGTACCAGTGTCACCAGAGAACTGCCATCTCACGTAAGGTATAATACCATCTGAGAGTTCTCGGCGAGTCCGTCCAGTGTACCCAGTCTCTACTGAGCACCCGTATATCATCTCTGATGTCAAACACCAATGGATATGGGATCATCCATCGCCCATCTGTATGGGTCGAGAAGGTATACGCTAGTCTACTCTGGTATATCGATGCCCCGTCTCGATACACCCACGACTAGGGACCTTGAAGGATGTACTTATGGACTACCATGTCCCCACTAGTATGATCCGCATCACAGTCCAGATAGTCAAGTACACATCCTAAGGGCTTTACCAACATGTAACAGAGAGACAATCAGTGTACACGTTAAGGTAAAGAGTAACCAGATAGCATACTATCATGTCGAGCAAGAAAGTCCTCCCTATATATGTCCCAGCATCCACTACAATATAAATCCTATGTATAGCAATGGCCTCTAGGGCATACATATAACTAACAATCTCCCACTTGCACTAGGGCCATCTGATAGCAGTGGTTGTAGTATCTCATACTCCACTATCCCATAAAAGTCTCTCTCTGGGAAAAGGCCATTGTGAGTGGATTCGCCGTGTTGTCCTCTGAGTCTACTCTCCTAACCTCGATCACCCTGGAGATTAACCATCTCCATGATCAGGTGACACTGCCTTAGAATATGTCTGGATCACTGATGGGATGGACGTTCCTTGGCATAAGCCACAACTCCATTGTCACACAATGGGAGGAACTAAGTTCATCTCATGAACAAATATACATCCAGACTGCCTCTTTGGTAGCATCTCAAGTAGCGATATATCGAGCCTTTATCGTCTAGTATGCCACGGTATCTAGCTTGGAACTCTTCCAACATACCGTCCCTTTACTGAGGGTAAAGACAATGCCTGCGACTGATATTCAGTCGTCTTTATCACCCTGGAACCCTTCCAGTGATTCTCCCCAGGATCGATTGATACCATCTCACTACTACTAGTGAGATTCCTAGCATCCAATTACATTTATCTCATAGATGATAACTCAGGATTTAGGAGGTATCACTTTGATCCTATATGGAGAATCCTTGTGATAAACGGAGATTGACCGAGCGTAGCATAGGAAACTCCTTCCCTATCAAGAGTATGTCATCCACGTACTCTACGAGGATCATTACCATACTCCCTACTACCTTCTTGTATATACAAGGTTCATCTACCATTTTGATGAAGTCAAACTTTTTGACTACCACATCAAAACAGATGTTCCAACCCCGCGATGCCTGCTTTATCCTATAAGCATCTTGCACACGTTTCCGCTGCTCCCACTGTCTACGAAGCCCTCTGGCTGTGTACTTATAGACGCTCTCTTCCAAAACATCATTTAGAAAAGCAGTCATGACATCCAACCACCAGATATCGTAGTCATGGTATGTAGCCGTGGTAAGTAGGATCTGGATGGACTTAAGCATAGCCACTTTAAAAGGTTTCATCATTATCCACGCCTGGTCGATGACGAAAAGCTTTAACAAGTCTAGTTTTGAAAGTCTCAACTTTTCCATCTACACCAAGTAATCTTCTCAAGATATACTTGCTCCTGATGGGGATTTAACCCTTCAGATATAGCAACCAAAGTCCATACTTTGTTGGTGTACATGGATTCCATCTCAGATCGCTAAGCATCCAGCCATTCTTACAGAGTCTTACTCCTGATGGCCAGCTCGAAACTAGTTGGGTCATCATCTCATGATGCAATCCTCGCTCCCACTGTCATAGAGAAACAGAAGTATCTCTCAGGTGGGTGAGAAACCCTACTAGATCGGCGGAGAGGCTGAGGTTCATTGGTAACTATTGAATCCTTTGGTTTTGTCAAATCATCTGCTGTAGTTTGTATAGCTGGAACATTTCCAGTTCTACATTACAGACCTTGCCTCGAGCTTGTCTGGATTTTGCCTTTTTAGACATAGGCTGGACAACCCCAAATCTTAACTAACTTAAGAGATGGGCTCTTCCCTTATCATATCAAATATGAAGTGGTAGGCAACTGATTTGATTTGAACCCTATTCAATAGTTATGCAGCTTCTCAAGTGCATAACTCCTAAAAGGGAACAGGTAACTCAGTATTACTCATCATAGAGCACACCTTATCACATAGGGTGTGATTGCTCCGCCCCGATATACCATCGTGCTATGGTGTATACGGAGGAGTAATGCTGAGAGAGAATCCCATTCTCCTTTAGAATAGTCCAGGAATTCCATGCTCAAGTATTCTCCTCCTTGATCACATCAAAGGACATAATACTTATACCCGTTTTGGTTCTCTACTTCTAACTTATATTCTGTGAATATCTCAAAAGGTTCGGACTTGTATTTCAACAAGAACATATGTCTGAATCTAAAGAGATTATCAGAGAATGTAATGAAGTACAAGGAACCAGTCTTGGCATGTGTAGACAGGGGACCTTACATACATCAACATGTATCATCCCAAGAGTTTACTAACTCTTTCTCTGCTTCCAGTAAACAGAGCTATGGTCATCGTATCTTTGTGACATGACTGGCAAGTTTCATAAGATGTAAATTCAAACAGATTTAAATATGCATCTAAATGTAACTTCAGCTAGTCAGGTCGCATTAATATGACCTAGTCTACAATGCCTCAAGAAGGATTTGTTCATTTCTGAACTCATCCTCCTGTGTGTGTTCTGTATACTAAGAACTGTAGTTTGATTTAAAGCATTAATTCTTTTAGATAACGTGCCTGAACCGATCAACTTTTGATATAGGAAATGTTCAAAACATAATCCAACAATACAAAATTTTATCATTTCTTTACTTATAAAGAGACTGATATGATTTTGTATATCAGGTTCGGTATCTAATAACATTCGTTCAGAATCAATGTATTTTGAATACAGGGTGACAGTGACCAACAGACTTGGCTGCAACACTTGCCCCGTTTTCTGCCTCATGAAACTTATTACCCGTTCTCAGTTCTCTACCTATCTGTAGCCCTATGTAACAGATTACATATCTGGGATCCTGATCCGGTATCATATACCCAAGATGCGGAGGATACTGAGAAACAGTTCTTTGTAACGAACACACCCGAAGATGATGCTGTTGGAGATAGTGCCCTCAGAGTCAATTATTGGATCACAGGCACGTGATTGCAATGATTGAGGGAGGACCTATCCCGGTACGACAGTCTTACTCGAGATGATAGTTTGCTATCTGGTTTACCTTTATCATCGTGTACTGCTTTAGGTGACCTGACAGGTCGCTATTGCACGTTGATAGAGCCCCTAGGATTCTTGCTTGACTGCCGGCAGTATGAGGGCGATCATATACGTAAGAGCTGGAGTCTACAAGCATATCCTTAAAAGGTCCCTAGTCGTGGGAGTTTCGAGACAGGGCATCGATTCTCCAGAGTAGACTAGTGTATACAGTCGAGACCCCGACGAGGGGCGGTGGCCGGTCTCACAAGCCACTGGTGTCAGTTGGTTCACCTAAGATGTATACAGGTGCTCATTGGGTTATGAGTACACCGGACAGGACTCGCCGGGAACATGCTAGTTGGTCTTATACCTGACGTCAGATAGCAGTTCCCAGGTGACATGTGTACAGGTTGGTTCATCGACCTGGGGATCGTCATTTGTCTCGTGTGAGTTCCCACTGTGCTTTGATTACTACCCTACCACGGCTCAAAGGAGTCGTGCAAACAGGTTTTAGTTGGGTATAGTCCCGAGCCACATGGAGGCAGTGAGCGGATCTTCGGGGGTTCGTCTCTCCCGGTATTGGGGGTGAGGTCGCGCTGTGTCTAGGAGAGCCATTACACGAAGTCCTTGGCCAAGGCAGGAGATTTACTGGTAGGTATTCCAGTAGTATCTCAGGGTGTTCTGGGCTACACTCCGACACGACTTGTACCGCTTTTGGGGGTCTGACTTTTACCCACCCCCTAGGCCCGACATGCGATGCTCATAGACGAACGGACCGGACTGTACGGATATTATCACTGACAGGCTCAGTAGGGTGTCTGGATGAGTTCGCTCATCGACGTCCCTTTTGGTCAATAGCTGGTGGCCCGTCACTTATTGGCTTATACCTCTGACGTGCTAGTGGTTAAATCCACAGCCATAGTATTGACGAGTCTTTAGAGTCCACCACACATTCAGTTACTCAGCTTTCGGGCGAAACGCTGTAGAGGCCGTATGGAGATATGGCAGGGTCCGATCAGATACGTGCGGTATTGCACGGATCAAGATCGGACGGTTAGTACTAGAGGCCGTATAGTTATATGGCAGTGTTCGATCTGATACATGCGGTATTGCACGGATCAGGATCGGACGAACATTACTAGCCGGCTTTGGTTTAAGCCGGATCCTAGTTTAGTACAGTGTAGATTTTGTCTCTTTGCATTTGTATCCGGACGGAATACAGATGCGGGTGTGTATGCACAGTATCGGGGTTTTCCTGTAATTTATTACGGGACCAGTTTTCTGGAGTTGCCAGTTTGCATTCCGCTCCGGCCGGTTTTCCTTTGTTCTTTCCCGGCCGGACTTTTCCGATGGAGGGGGTTATTTGCAATTGTGCAGATAACATTTGTGGAGGGGGTTTCTTGCACTTGTATTCATTATGGTAAGCATCTTTTGTTTTTCATCCATGATGGTGCTTTAATGAGATTTGAGTGAGTATGGGTTTGATGTAAGTAATAAGCATGGTTGATGTTTGTTTGTGGTCACCTCTTGATTTATCCTACACTCACCTCCCTTCATGATTTATTCATTCCCTCCACCATTTCCCACAAGAGAAGGGCCGGCCACATTTTGAGTGAGGATGAGAGAAATTTCCATTTTGGTGGTAGCACATATTTCATCATCTCATTCTTCTAGTTTTTGGAAAAATGAAAGCACCATTGTTCCTTAACCTTCATTCCTCCATCAAGGCAACCAATACCCCAAAGTGAGACATGCACTCTACACTATATTCTACAGCACATCTTGGGCACGTCGACTTGCCAGCTTCATGCCCGAGTTGCCTCGGTATTGAGGTGGGAGCCCGTAAAAGATGCAGGCGATGTGGTGCCCTTCCGGCAAGGAGGCGACGACCGGAGTTTCCGCGGGAGATCGGGACGATGACGAGAAGACCGGAGGACTCGGATCACTCGGTATATCTCTTCCCTATCTTGTTAGTTAGCTAGGACTAGTTTAATGGCCCGATCCGGGGTTTAGTGCGCGGTGGTGCCGGTTTGCTAAGATCGCAAAATTAAAGTTTATCACCGTTTCCGCATTTGGTCGTCGGATTGACGACCGGGGCGCTGCCGTGCACTTACAGTGGTATCAGAGCCTCGCCATTAACTTCGTCTAGCTTCGTTTGATGTGTTTTTCATTTCCGATCGACCAAAATTCCAAAACTTGCATTTTTGTTCACATCAGTTTTCTGTTGAAATTTTTTGGTCTCTAAAAATTTTTCAGGTTGTCTCAGAATGATGTGCAGGGAGTTCTAAGAACACTGTAAAAATTCGACGCAGTGACTCGATCACTGAAGCGCGGAACCGCGGCCAAACCCCCCCTTGGGCCGCGGTTCCGCCGCACATTGGTGTCGTCACTGTATCATATTTTTCCAGTGGGCTTCTGGGCTTATTTTAGGGGTTTTGGAATATTAATATTGGGCCCAGATTTTCTGTGAGTGCTACAGTATTGCTTGGGGGCCCACTTGTTAATTTTTGATCGATCGGATATTTTAAACACATTATTTCACAGTATTTACATTATATCTGCGACCGTGAATGTCACTTGATCGGTAAATCCAGTCTAACTGCTATAGCCCGGTTAGACGGATTTGCGAACGTGACTTTCACGTTGATGTTCTATGTATTTGTTGTGATGTTGCGGATCGGTCGTGGGGGATAGGCTGGATGCAATGCTAGTACAGTGTTGTTGTATTATGTACATTTGATATTGCGGGGCGAGCGTCCGACATGTGGACTGCCGTCACTGCCTGTTTGTATTATTATTTTGGGGCACGACCAGGTTGCGGTCGATGTACCCGTTGTATGTATATTTTACTTTCTGTACTAGGTTTACCCCGCGGTGGGGTGCACGGATAGCCGGGTTCTAGAGGGCAACAAGCCCGCATCTCATGGCATTGAGACGGAGGGGGCTTCAGTCTGGAATTGGCGGGCTATTCGCCGCACTCGTAGGGGGTACAGGTTGACCCAGGAGGGGTGCCCAAGTTACCGGATTCCGTGAAGTGCTGGGTGGTCCATTCACGGCGCTGAAGGGGGCTGCCTCGCTTCAGGTTTTGGCGGGTGACTTGCCGCGCCCGTAGGGGTCTAGGTTTTCATTGCACAGGCTATCCACACGACCAGGGGAACGTCGGGTTTCAGTAGTGGCTCTGTGAAACCCGGGGATCCCAGATATCTGTATTGTTCTGTGATGCTGTACATTTCTGTGATGTTGCATTTTTATTCACGCCTTGAGCGAAATACAATATATTGGTATATATATTAGTAGATGTTGTATATGTTTTTCATCCGCGCTAGTCCAGTCCCCGCTCTGCCGTTAGTTAGCTAACCTAACGGGTGATGAAGGGACCCAGTGGCGAATGCGGATGGCATATACGTACGTCAGTATATTTTCGTTCATTGTGGTGTGATCCATTGATGGGACTGCATTGATTCGGATCAATGCAAGTTAAAACAAACCTATTCTGATATTGTTGGAACACTTTTCAAAAAGCTGTTATTGCAAGGACGTTCACTTTTGTTTTGCATCGTGGTATTCATTTGGAATATTCTGCTGCTCAGTCGACGAGGCAAGGGCCGAGATCCCTTCACCGGGAGTGACCTCTTTAGTAAAGGTTTTCGTCACTATATTTTCTAAAAAGCTATCCGTTCCTTCAACGATATCAAGTTCATTACGTTAAAGGTTTTCGCCAGAAACCATTCGTAGCCCTCCGTCGTTTCATATGGGTAGTCAATAGTATTCAAGCTGTATATGTTGGCCAAAGTCAAGGCACAGTGTTTGGTAGCTGTTGGTTATTCATATGCAGCATAGATAGATGTGTTGGTTTGGGGCAGTGGTACTACCATTTTGGCCAAAGTCAAGGGTATGTACGGGTGGGCTCAAATTAACCTGGAGAATGACGGGTTGAACTTGACATGTGACTTATGATATGTTGGCCAAAGTCAAGGTCATAAGAGCATGGGGTAGAAATCACGTCGGGAGTTTCAAAAGAACTGAAACTTGCCAGATATGCGCATACCTTCTGGAGTGTGATACCGTGAGCGGATTCCGTCACGTTATCATGCGATGAGAGTTGGATCCCGATTCCCACTGATGAGTTAGTTTACTCCTCGGGTGACCCCGACTAATTCTTCTTTCAGGTTTGGAGGAGAATTTGAGGTACAGTGGGAGGTTTCCTGATTGGATAAATTGGTAACCATTCTGATCTAGGTTAGAGTGCACGCTGAGTGTTTCTTTTCTCTCTCTCTGGCAGCGACCATTGACCCGACCCTAGACTATGACTCAGTGACCAAGTTGACCGAACCTTCTTTACACTGGCTTTTGGATTGTCAGAGTTGCAGACCTCATTGCCACTCCTACTTTTACCCTTTTCTCCAGGACAACCCGTATTACTGCGAACGTCCACTTCCATTGGACAAAGCCATCGTATGGTTAGATACGAACTCGAAGGAATTCGAGGATGGTTTCCAGTTCTGGAGAAAACGGATAGGATTATTCAGTTGTCTTTTCCATTTTACCTTCTCTCAAGTTGTGAGTACTCCTTGGTTTAGGAGATAGTACACCTATTATGCAAATTGGATAGTCTTCTTCCAAACTTTAGGCTGGTGCCGAACAGTGTGGAATGAAGAAGACCAATTAGCCTAAACGGTGTACAGAAGGTATTAAGATTAAGACAAAGCAAGGGATTAGTAAGAGGGCAAAGTAAATTGCGACTGCTGATTCACGACCAAACCAAGTATTCCTTCGCCAATCCTAAATCACCTTTGTATTTCTCCAGGACACTCCGTATCACTACGAAGATCCACAGTTTATTTGGATACTCCATCGTATGGTTATATGCGAACTCGAAAGGAACTTGTTCCAGTTCGGGGATGGATTCTGGTTCAGGAGAAATAGGAATAAGGTTTATTCGGTTGTCTTTTATCTTCACCTTCTCTCTCATTGCGAGTACTCCTAGGATTAGGACAGTACACCCATTATGCTTATTGGATAGTCTTCTTCCAAACCATAGGCTGGTGCCGAACGGTAGGGAAGGAAGAAAACTATTTGGCCTAAGGGGTGTGCAGAAGGTAATGACTAAAGACATATAAAGGGATTTGGAGAGGTGGCAAAGAATTATACGGTTATAGTTGTGAATCTGGATAATGGTAGAGGCATTACTAAGAATACCAGGATACCCCATCGAAACATTTCAATGTTTCAGTTCAACTGTGTACTGTTAAAAGAAAACTGATTTCCCGATTGGACACTTGCTCCAGGGTATGTATTTACCAGGTTTGATTCTCACATCTGTATGGTTTTACAGATGATGAGTGGGAGTAAGTTATTGGGAATTAGGTGATCATCCTCATTATATCGGGATTCGTTGTAATCGGTGATATTTGAGGAGATCAACTGGGCTGTTTGCCGGTCGGCAAATATTTGGTTTTGAATATCCGCTGTTGTGCACCAATTTCAAATTGATATATCTGTACGTCTATTTTCATAGAGTGAGATATACCTTTTGATATTATGTCGATGACATTTACCTATATCAGTGGATGGTTAGGTAAGGAGCATTAAACAGCGGTGTAATTCTTCTTAACCATAAGTACAGTTTTCAACCTACGACACACAGTGAAAGAGTTGTTAGACTCACCGGACTTATACAGAGTATTGTATATTGTCCAGTGTCCATTAGGACAGAGGGGTTCGTCCTCATACTATATTCTGTTTACTTTTAACTTCTCTAGTTCTTAGACATGTGTTTCGTAGAAACACAGGGTCTAAGTTTTGAGGAGTTATAAGTATTTGAATAGAGTAGAGAACCAAGTGTAGCAAGTATCGGGATTCTTCAAAGTGATCGAAGATGTAGATACTTGTGTATGGTATTCAGTTGATAGTAATGATAAAGATAAATAGCTTCTCTTTCAGGTTACTCATAATTGGAAGCATTCCTAAGTTGAGTAACGCTGATCGGCCTCTCTCCATTTAGTTGACATGCACTGGAGACAGCTGCATGATTTGAATCTGGTTCAATTAAATCAGTGCCTCTGGTTCTATATTGGATATAGTACAGTTCATATCTTAACATTGTTAAGGTACGGGGAGTTGTCCGGCTTATGATTAAAACCAGACTCTGGATAACTCAAGGCACGTTTCTGTAATGGCTGTTTGTGGGTTGACCCAGGCTATGACGAGGGTTGATTTTCTACCATCTGGATGAACAATAGCGATATTGTTCTAGACTCGCCACAGTTTTATTAAAAATGGATTTTTTCAGAAAACAGTAGTGGGAGTATGGTAGAACTGGAAGTGATTCCAGAACCGCAAACGATTACTGAAGATTTGATAAGGAACCAAAAGATTCAATCTGATTTGACATTCCATTGGCCACTCCGCAGATAAGATGGGTAACTTCAGGCACCCGAGAGGTACTCCGGTAGCCTCAAAGACGGTGACAGGGAAGTTCTTGTTTACCCACACATGCCATTGTTGTTGTTCCAGGCTGCGAGACCCGGCAGGAGGATGAGTATAGCGTCGTTCTAAACTAGCTTTAGAAGTGCACGTCTATATGACTCTGCCAGAGGGTTTTCGTAGTCAGTGGGAGCAGCGGAAGCATTGGTGGACATCAGGCTTATGTCTATTTATAGACTTAAGCAGATATAGCGGAGATAGATCATCTATTTCTGATGTGACAGTCATGGGTTTGACGTCATCAGAATAGAGGATGGATCTATTGAGAAGGTAGTAGGGTATGATGTCATGGTATTTGGATGACATACACAAGGTAGGAAGTGACATTCCTATACTACGATCAGTTATACTTGGGTCGTCACATAGTGGTTTCTTCACAAAGGAAATGGATTTTGTATAAGACATACTGGTTACTAGATCTATGGTTTTAGATCTAGATTTGGGTAGTTTCCCAAGCAGGGTACTTTGACAGCATTCTAAGAGTATTTAGAATGGACGACTCCTGGCACGGTAGTGTACCTGCAGGTGATGGAGTCACCCTCTCTAAAGGTGTCTTATAGACTAAAGTAGAGAGGGATATGCATGATTGGCAGATCACTTGCTTAGGCAATTGAGTCAATCATGAGATGTCAAGTACCACACCAGATGTTGTTCTTGCACTAGATGCAATAAGTTGACATTGATCCAATCCTGAAGAAACAGTCGGAAGCAGTTATAGAACATAAGTGGATGTTCTAGGGATATGATAACGACAGCCTCATTTGGGAGACAGTTATCATTCCAGGCTTCCAAGGTGACATGGACGACAAGGAGGTTGTCAGAGTTATAGTTTTCCTTCTGACGAGGGGCAGTATTTTGGACAGGTGGTCCAAGGAAATACTGAGGGTGGCATGGCGGAGGATACTGATTAAGTTCAGTTGACGATACAGTCTAAGAAGTTTGGATTTGGAGTTCATTTATGAGCTCGGTCCCATCAGACATCCAGACACTCTAAGACAGGTATTGCTCATTTCGGGAGATGGTTTTCTCCGCGAACTTGAGATATAGAGAGACATAGAAAGAAACATCAGAGCGAATCCACTCGCTGATGCTATTCCTCGAACGCAATAGTCTCGCAAACGAGCTTTGTGAGACTGACTAGTAGAGGAGTTGGGTGTTCGGTATCACACGGGCTGTGAGTATGCGACATCGCAATAATTAGCCTTGAGTGCAAGTGGGAGATTGTTGGAGATAGTGCCCTCAGAGTCAATTATTGGATCACAGGCACGTGATTGCAATGATTGAGGGAGGACCTATCCCGGTACGACAGTCTTACTCGAGATGATAGTTTGCTATCTGGTTTACCTTTATCATCGTGTACTGCTTTAGGTGACCTGACAGGTCGCTATTGCACGTTGATAGAGCCCCTAGGATTCTTGCTTGACTGCCGGCAGTATGAGGGCGATCATGTACGTGAGAGCTGGGGTCTACAATCATATCCTTAAAAGGTCCCTAGTTGTGGGAGTTTCGAGACAGGGCATCGATTCTCCAGAGTAGACTAGTGTATACAGTCGAGACCCCGACGAGGGGCGGTGGCCGGTCTCACAAGCCACTGGTGTCAGTTGGTTCACCTAAGATGTATACAGGTGCTCATTGGGTTATGAGTACACCGGACAGGACTCGCCGGGAACATGCTAGTTGGTCTTATACCTGACGTCAGATAGCAGTTCCCAGGTGACATGTGTACAGGTTGGTTCATCGACCTGGGGATCGTCATTTGTCTCGTGTGAGTTCCCACTGTGCTTTGATTACTACCCTACCATGGCTCAAAGGAGTCGTGCAAACAGGTTTTAGTTGGGTACAGTCCCGAGCTACATGGAGGCAGTGAGCGGATCTTCGGGGGTTCGTCTCTCCCGGTATTGGGGGTGAGGTCGCGCTGTGTCTAGGAGAGCCATTACACGAAGTCCTTGGCCAAGGCAGGAGATTTACTGGTAGGTATTCCAGTAGTATCTCAGGGTGTTCTGGGCTACACTCCGACACGACTTGTACCGCTTTTGGGGGTCTGACTTTTACCCACCCCCTAGGCCCGACATGCGATGCTCATAGACGAACGGACCGGACTGTACGGATATTGTCACTGACAGGCTCAGTAGGGTGTCTGGATGAGTTCGCTCATCGATGTCCCTTTTGGTCAATAGCTGGTGGCCCGTCACGTATTGGCTTATACCTCTGACGTGCTAGTGGTTAAATCCACAGCCATAGTATTGACGAGTCTTTAGAGTCCACCTCACATTCAGTTACTCAGCTTTCGGGCGAAACGCTGTAGAGGCCGTATGGAGATATGGCAGGGTCCGATCAGATACGTGCGGTATTGCACGGATCAAGATCGGACGGTTAGTACTAGAGGCCGTATAGTTATATGGCAGTGTTCGATCTGATACGTGCGGTATTGCACGGATCAGGATCGGACGAACATTACTAGCCGGCTTTGGTTTAAGCCGGATCCTAGTTTAGTACAGTGTAGATTTTGTCTCTTTGCATTTGTATCCGGACGGAATACAGATGCGGGTGTGTATGCACAGTATCGGGGTTTTCCTGTAATTTATTACGGGACCAGTTTTCTGGAGTTGCCAGTTTGCATTCCGCTCCGGCCGGTTTTCCTTTGTTCTTTCCCGGCCGGACTTTTCCGATGGAGGGGGTTATTTGCAATTGTGCAAATAACATTTGTGGAGGGGGTTTCTTGCACTTGTATTCATTATGATAAGCATCTTTTGTTTTTCATCCATGATGGTGCTTTAATGAGATTTGAGTGAGTATGGGTTTGATGTAAGTAATAAGCATGGTTGATGTTTGTTTGTGGTCACCTCTTGATTTATCCTACACTCACCTCCCTTCATGATTTATTCATTCCCTCCACCATTTCCCACAAGAGAAGGGCCGGCCACATTTTGAGTGAGGATGAGAGAAATTTCTATTTTGGTGATAGCACATATTTCATCATCTCATTCTTCTAGTTTTTGGAAAAATGAAAGCACCATTGTTCCTTAACCTTCATTCCTCCATCAAGGCAACCAATACCCCAAAGTGAGACATGCACTCTACACTATATTCTACAGCACATCTTGGGCACGTCGACTTGCCAGCTTCGTGCCCGAGTTGCCTCGGTATTGAGGTGGGAGCCCGTAAAAGATGCAGGCGATGTGGTGCCCTTCCGGCAAGGAGGCGACGACCGGAGTTTCCGCGGGAGATCGGGACGATGACGAGAAGACCGGAGGACTCGGATCACTCGGTATATCTCTTCCCTATCTTGTTAGTTAGCTAGGACTAGTTTAATGGCCCGATCCGGGGTTTAGTGCGCGGTGGTGCCGGTTTGCTAAGATCGCAAAATTAAAGTTTATCACCGTTTCCGCATTTGGTCGTCGGATTGACGGCCGGGGCGCCGCCGTGCACTTACAGATGCATCAGCATACACTCTCTTCGTTTGGGCGGCACGGGAATTCTGGTAATCCCCAATTTCCTGCTCTGTCTTATAACAATTATAAGTTGGAGCGGGACCAACGTTCCCCAGCTCAGTATAATAAGCGGGTTCGGTCAATACATCCATATTATTATCTTGATTAAGGCGTGATATGGTTGCTACCAGGAGAGAGAGAGAAGAAAACACTCAGCGGCGCTCTTGCAAGAATAGATTGGTTATTATTTTATCTAATCAGGATGGCTCCCACTGTTTTTATCAAATCTTCCTTCAAACTCTAAAAGGAAAGACTAGCCAGGATTAATTACATACTACAAGTTCGCCAATCTTTCAGCCAGGCCAGTGTCGGTACTTTGAGGGAGGTCCCCCGTGCTTTCGCACGAACCTAATTAATGTAAACCTCGTTTTCCCAGAGGCGTAACCTCGTTAACACCTTTCTAGACACCTACTTGATCGGCTAATTGTAATGTGTAAAACTCTCCCAGGAGTAACTCTTACTCGCAGCGGGTATCGGGATCCAACTATCTCATAGAAGGTATGCAATATCATTGCAAATTTCAACACTTGAAATTCCCGATAATATTTTGCCCCGAACGATCTATGACCTTGACAAGGTCAACAAACCATAGACCGCAAGTCAAGTTCAACCCGTCATTTCTTGATTGAATCAAACCCACCCGTACGACCCTTGACAAGGTCAACAAGGCCGCACGACTACCCTAACCCAATCTGCATCATATGCATAAGCAGATAAATACTGGTTAGCTACCGCACACTGCGCCTTGACAAGGTCAACAAACGCAGCACGAATACTAAACAGGACTTATCTGAAATGACGGAGGGCTACGACAGGTTTTTCTGAAAACCTATTGCGTAATGAACTTGATATCGTTGTAGAATCAAATGATTTTTAAAATGGAGTGTTTTTTAGGCTTTTCTAGTTTTGCTAAAGGAGTCACTCCCGGTGAAGGGATCGTCGGTCCTTTCCTCGTCGAATGAGGTGCGGGATATATCATATATATCACTGTGCAAAGCAAAAACTTATAGAAGCTATCAAAAACAAACCGAGTGTGTAGCATCTGCCAGTTATTGCTAAAGGAGTCACTCCCGGTGAAGGGATCTCGGTCCTTTCCTCATCGAATAAGGTGCTGGATATATCACATATACCTCTGTGCAAAGCAAGAACTGTAGCTACCTGTTTTATTTTTGAAATTCGATTCTACAACATCTTTAGGTTTCTTTTATTTTCATTAATCATATTAATGAAGTCCCATCATTTAAATCACCTAAACATCACAGATAAATACGACGTACACTTATGCCATCCGCATTCGCCTCGATGTCCCCTCGTGCACCGTTAGGTTAGGTAACTAACGGCAGAGCGGGGCAGGGCTAGCGCGGGTGTAAAACATAAGTAACGCCTATATAATATATCATATATACTATATAAAGTATCCATCACAGAACATATCACATGATCACATCACAGAAATCGCAGCAGAAGAAACATATGAAATATTGGATATACTAGGACGTCCGTGTTTTCAATACGAGCCAGTATAAAACACGGATTCCACGGTCATGATGAATAGCCAAACCCACACCCCTAGACCCCTACGAGAGCTGCAAGCAACCCTACCAATTCTAGAGTTAGGAGACCTGGACTCGACTCCTCGAGTTGGTCTCCCACTGGACTCTAGAACCCGGTTACTTGTGCTCCCCTCCTTGGGTCTATCCTAGTGCAGAAAAGTAAATAATATACAAAAGGTGACAACATCCGCAACCTGGAAGTGCCCCAATAAAAGAATATTACATACAAGTTTTTACATGAATGAAAATGAAAAACACTCATCTCACATAAAAACCCCCGGCTATTCAAATACGACGATCCAATATAACATATCCAGCAACACATAACATCGCATGTCATCAACGTAAGTAAATATGTCCATCCCAATTTTCGTTGACATATAGCAACGAAACCGGCGATATCACATATTACACTTACGGTCACAGAAAAGAAAATGTAAAACTACAATAGTTGGAATCCGCAACCTACATAGACATCGCATGCCTAATCAAATGAATACCTTAGACATCACATGCCTAACAATTATAAACGCCGCATTTTAGTCTCATTATCGAAAACTCTTTTCAATATCAAGTCGGGCAATTCAACAGGATTCCCGACATGCTGATCGAATGCTCGTCGCAAACTTTAGTAGGCGGCCGCACCCCCGACGCCGCTAACGAAGTGCACCAAGGCGGAACACCGCTGCCGCGAGCACCCGGACGGATGCTTTCGACGACGGGGTTCTCCTACAGTCACTTGGTCGGGGCTATGGAGTGAGGCTGTCTATTAAGTTTACCCAGCAAGTATCCGCGTACGCTACGTGATTGCGACGGACTTTTGATCACATCAAAATTCCGTGGCAACCGATCAAGTGAGACTAAACTGCTATGTTTATAACATTCATTCGGTTATCTCATAACTAATTGTGAATTCCAATTATTGTATCCCATTCCGGATAAATAGAAAATGTTAAACTTTCCGATCGAACATTCAAACACCCAAGTTTTCCAAAACATATCAACACATGAAATTAGTTCAAAAACATTCACTTCATGCCTCAGTACCAACGGTCCAGCCGTAGAAGGGTCAAGCCAACGCCTCACATGTGGCACGCCGTACTTCCCCAAACCCTAAGGTTCAAAGGGCAGTTCAAGACGGTCACATAATCAAGTTAAGGTTTGTTGTCTTCTAGAGGGTTCATCGCGTTACTTGCACTACTTAGAACGTCTCTAAACCACGGAAAAATCCAACACTTGGAAATTTTTCCAGCAGGGGAAAGATTGGGTATTTACATCCGGTCGAACTTTTTAACATATTCCAAAATATCCGGAAAAACATATAGACGAAATTAGAAAATCCGATCGAAACACCGAGTCCCCAATACAACCCAGAAAAATCAACTCTTGAAAAAATATTAAAAATTCCCAGGAAAACCAGCACTGCAAACTAAGAATTACTGTGCAAAATTTAACACAAGAAGAGACCACATGGCCGCGGAACCGCCGCATTAGCCATGCTAATGCCGCGGTTCCGCCGCACTTTGGTGGATTCAGGGACACGTGTTGCACAGTAATCCTTAGGATTCCCTGCTGATTTTTCTGCATATTTTTAATATACAAAAATCCACAAATTTGAAAAATGTACAGAGAGCAATATTAGGGTTAGGGTTTCGGTTCGATCGGGTTTCTAACATCGTCTACGCATCGCCTAAGGCTCTAGCTAGGCTCTGATACCACTGTAGGTCAGGCAGCCACCCCATCTAATGGGGTCACCGTAGCACCTACGGGTCCCTCAGCAGCTACTTTTTACGCATGCCCCCTCGCGAGAACTACAACCCGCCGGAACACCTTCCGGTCTCGGGACACCCTGGGGGTAAGAGCCTATGCTTCACCACACTGTCACACAGTGAGAACCCCCATAGGTCGACATCTAATGCCTAGTAGCTCTGATACCACTGTAGGGTTCCTAGGAACACTAATGAGGTCTCAGAAGGCATCAACCATGCCAATTTCAAAGTTGACGGGTGCCAAGAAACCCTAATACGGATCGTTAACTAGATTTTAGGCGATAGATGCAACTAGTTAACAACTTAACTACAAGAACGGAAATACAACCTTTGTAGATCCGGTCCTCCACCTCCATAGCTCCGCAATGAAGTCTCCTCGCTGTCCAAAAAGAATCCCGGGCTCAAGCGTCAGCATCATCGGAGAAATGGGCGGGCAAGGTCGTCGGCTTCGTGCCGAAGATGATCTACGTCGAGGCATCACAAGATCAAGCTCCCACTTCACCAAGTCATGAAACTTGTGAAGAGAACACCCTATACTACTTGGCAAGAGGTAGAGGATGAAGAAATAGGAGGTGGGTTCACTTTAGAATTGGATTTCTCACTCATTTTCTCAAGTTGCCATTGAAGGAGGCAAGCTTCTTCTTGAAGAAGAAGAAGATGATGATGAAAAGAATTATGATAAGTTATTTCAAAAGAATAATAAAAATCATTCTTATCATAATTTAAACCATGGTTAGATGTAGAGAATTAACTAAGGTTAGAAGAATGGTTAGGGTTTTGGAGATGAAGACAAAATGGTCACTTTGGTCAAAGTTGCATGAAGCTTCAAGAAGCATCATGAATGAAAGCAACCATTATGTTTTCATTTCTCATTTCTTTTAATCCAAATTATAAAGATAAATGAATGAATAAATAAGTAAAAACCCTAACCATTTACTTAACCAAGGCTTAACTCTTTACACAAACCCTAGCAATGATGTATCATCAAACATGATACAATCAAGTGAGAAAATCCTTTTAAAGTGAACCGATACTAGTTAATGCAAAGTAATATATCAAATATATAATTATGCATTAAATCATTAAATCAACACTTGATTCAATGATCCGGTCATATCGTATACATAACCGACTAATATCAACAGTAACAATTTATCGAATCAACACTTGATTCGATATCCCGGCTATATCGCATATAACCGATCAATGTCACAAATCGCGAGAATCGAATACAGTATCACATACTGGTATCATTCTCGGTCCCGCACATATCTCATATGCGCTCCTATTTCGTTTCGCTTGAGCCAGGAAACCTCTGTGCAGGACTCTAAAGACTCGTCAATACGCCGGCAGCAGATGATGATCATATCAAACATCCACAAGCCGCAAGCGGTCTGCTAAACGTAACGGCCACCCGGGTATTGAGCGATCAGAAGATCGAAGAGCAAGCCCGCTCATACTCCTGTGAATCCAACCAGTAACACTTACCGTACAGTCCGGTCTGTTCGTCTGATATGTCGCATATCTCGCATAGGGGTGGTAAACGTCAGACCCCAATAGCTTGATAAGTCGTGTCGATATGAGGTCTATAACAGTTCGAGAAACTACAGGTAACACTTACCAGTAAATCTCAGCAACCCTGGCTAGGGATTTCCGGTTATAGCCAATCGAACACAGCGCAACATCAACTCCCTATACCGGGAGAGACGAATCCCCTCCTATCACTCATTGCCTCCATGTGATTCGGGACTGTACCCAAAAACCACCGTTTTGCACGCCCTCTTGGACGTGGTAAGCTCGAAATCAAAGCACAGTGGGAACCACACAAGACTCTATGACGATCTCGGGTCAACAGACTACTCTGTACCAGTGTCACCAGAGAACTGCCATCTCACGTAAGGTATAATACCATCTGAGAGTTCTCGGCGAGTCCGTCCAGTGTACCCAGTCTCTACTGAGCACCCGTATATCATCTCTGATGTCAAACACCAATGGATATGGGATCATCCATCGCCCATCTGTATGGGTCGAGAAGGTATACGCTAGTCTACTCTGGTATATCGATGCCCCGTCTCGATACACCCACGACTAGGGAGCTTGAAGGATGTACTTATGGACTACCATGTCCCCACTAGTATGATCCGCATCACAGTCCAGATAGTCAAGTACACATCCTAAGGGCTTTACCAACATGTAACAGAGAGACAATCAGTGTACACGTTAAGGTAAAGAGTAACCAGATAGCATACTATCATGTCGAGCAAGAAAGTCCTCCCTATATATGTCCCAGCATCCACTACAATATAAATCCTATGTATAGCAATGGCCTCTTGGGCATACATATAACTAACACAGAAGGTAATAAGTAAAGACATAATAAAGGGATTACAGTAAGGGCAGCTAAGTATATGATTACTGTCATGATTCAGGATAATGGAAGAGGCGTTATTAAGAATACCAGTTAACCTTTTTAAAACATTTTCATGTTTCGGTTTCACTGTGCAATGTTAATTGAAATCTGTTTTCCCAATTGGAATCTAACTCCAGGGTATGTATTTACCAGATCAGTTTCTCACATCTGTATGTTATTACGGATGGTGAGTGGGAGTAAGATATTAGGAATTAGGTGATTAGATCCTCATTATATCGGATCTCGTTGTAATTGGTGATATTTGAGGAAATCATCTGGATTTTGCTGGATGGCAAATATTTGGTTTTGAATATCCGTTGTTATGCACCAATTTCAAACTGATATATCTGTTCATTTATTTTATAAAGTGAGATATAAACTTTTTGATATTGTGTCTATGACATTTACCTATATCAGTTGGTGATTAGGTAAGGTGCATTCAACAGCGGTGTAATTCTTCTTAACCATAGTACAGTTTTTCAACCTATAACGCATAGGTTTGAGTTATTGAACTCAGAGGACTTATACAAAGTATTGTATGTTGTCCAGTGTCCATTAGGACAAAAAGGTTGGTACTCGTACTATATTCTGTTTACATATGACTTCTCCAGTTCTGGACATGTATTTCGTTGAAATGCAAGGTCCAGATATTCAGAAGTTATAAGTATAAGAATAAAGTAGAGAACCATCTGTTGTAAGTATCAGGATTCTTCGAGGAAGTTGAAGATGTAGATACTTGTGTTTGGTATTCAGTTAATAGTAATGGTTTTGAGAACTTGCTTCTCTTTCGGGTTACTCATATATGGATGCACTCCTAGATGAGTAATGCTAATTGTCCTCTTTCCATTTGGTTGATTTGCACTGGAGATAGATGCATGTTTTTGAATCTGGTTCAAATTAGATTAGTGCTTTTGTTTCTATATTAGATTAATATAGAATCAATTTATATCTTAACGATGTTAAGGTATAGGGAGTTGTCCGGCTGATGCTTAAAACCAGAATCCGGATAAACTCAAGGCACGTTTCAGTAATGGCTGTTTGTGGGTTATCCCGGGCTTTGACGAGGGTTAACTTTCTACCATCAGGAAGATCAATATTTATATTGTTCTTGACTCGCCACAGTTTTAATAAAATGCATTTTTTCAGAAAACAGAAGTGGGAGTATGGTAGAACTGGAAGTTATTCCAGAACCACAAACGATTACTGGAAATTTAATAGAACCTAAGGATTCAATTGGATTTGATGTTCCATTAGCCACTCCGCAGATTTGGTGGGTAACCTCAGTCACCCGAGAGGTATTTCGGTCTTCTCAAAGACGGTGACAGGGAGGTTCTTGTTTACCCAGAATTGCCATTGCTGTTGTTCTAGACTATAAGACCCGGCAGGAGGATGAGTATAGCGCCGTTCTAAACTAGTTTTAGAAGTGCACGTATATATGACTCTGCCAGAGGATTGTTGTAGTCAATGGGAGCAGAGGAAGCATAGTAGGCAAGTAGCTTGTGTCTATTTATAGACTAAAACAGGTATAGCGGAAATAGATCATCTATTTTTATTATGACAGTCATAGATTTTGACTTCATCAGAATAGGAGATGGATCTGGTAAGAAGGTAATAGGGTGTGATGTCCGAGGATTCGGGATGACATGCACTTGATAGGAAGAGATATTCCTATACTACGATCGGTTATACTGTGGTTGTCACAAAGTTGTTTTCTCCACATAGGATATGGATATAATATCAAGTTTTCTGGTTACTAGATCTATGCTTTTAGATCTAGATTTGGGAAGTATCCTAATATGGGTACTTTGACCTTAAATAGACGACTCCTGGCATGGTGGTGTACCTGCAGGTGATGGAGTCACCCTCTCTAAAGGTGTCTTACAGACTAAAGGGGAGAGGGGTCTGCATGATTAGCATATCACTTGCTTAGGCAATTGAGTTAATCATGAAATGTCAAGTACCACACCAGATATTGCTTTGCACTAGATGCAATAAGCAGATATATTGATCCAATCCTGGAGAAACATTGGAAAGCAGTTTATGAACATGAATGGATATTCTATGGATATGGTAACGGCGGCCTCTTTCAGGAGACGGTTATCATATCAGGCTTCCAAGGTGACATAGATGACAGAGTGACTGTCAGAGTTACAGTTTTTCCCTCTTTTGAGGAACAGTATGTTGGACAGGTGGTCCAAGCGGATACTGAGGAAAGGTAAGGCGCAGGATACTGATTAAATTCAGTGGACGATACAGTCTAAGTAGTTTGCTGGATTTGGAGTTCATTTGTGAATTGGGTCCCATCAGATATCCAGACAAATTCTAAAACAAGTATTGCTCATTTCGAGAGATAGTTTTCTCCGTGAAGTTGAGATTAAGAGAGATACAGAAAGAAACATTGGAGCGGATCCACTCACTGAGGCTATTTCTCGAACGCAATCATTTTTGGCAAACAGGCCTTGCGAAGCTGATTAGTAGAGAAGTTGGGGGTTCGGTATCACACGGGCTGTGAGTATGCGACATCGCAATAATTGGCCTTAAGTGCAAGTGGGAGATTGTTGGCTATAGTGCCCTCAAGGCAATTATCATAGTCGCGGACTTATGATTATGATGATTGAGTGAGGACCTATACCGATAAAACAGTCTTACTCAAGATGATAGTATGCTATCTGGTTTGCCTTTATCATCATGTACATGTTGATAGAGCCCATAGGATTCTTGCTTGACTGCCAGCATTATGATGACGATCATATATGTGGGAGCTGGGGTCTATAAGCACATCCTTAAATGTCCCTAGTCGTAGGAGTATCGAGACCGGGCATCGATACTTCAGTGTAGACTAGTGTATACTGATCAAGACCCCAACGAGGGGCGGTGGCCAGGTCTCACAAACCATTGGTGTTAGTTTGTTCACCTAAGATAGTATACAGGTGCTCATTGGGTTATGAGTACACTGGACGGACTCACCGGGAACCTGCTAGTTGGTATTATACCTATTGTCAGATAGCAGTTCCCAGGTGACATGTGTACAGGTTAGCCTGTCGACCTGAGATCGTCATTTATCTCGTGTGAGTTCCCACTGTGCTTTGATTACTACCCTACCACGGCTCAAAGGAGTCGTGCAAACAGGTTTTAGTTGGGTACAGTCCCGACCCACATGTAGGCAGTGATCGGATCGTCAGGGATTCGTTTCTTCCGGTATTGGGGGTTGATGTCGCGTTGTGTACGGGTGGCCATCACCACAAATCCATGGCCATGGTAGACGAGGATTACCGATCCAGGATCGATAGTTTCTCAGGAGGTGATGGGTATCATGCCGACCCTAAATATCGCGTTGTTGGGGGTCTGACTTTATCCACCCCCTAGACTCGATATGCGATACTCTTAGACGAACAGACGGACTGTACGGATATTGTCACTATCAGGCTCAGTAGGGGTTCAGGATGAATTTGCTCGTCGACCTCCCTTTTGCTCAATACCTGGGTAGCCGTTACGTACAGCTAGTGCCGCTGATGTGCTTGTGGTTAAACCCACTGACAGCGTATTGACGAGTCTTTAGAGTCCCACACAGAGGGTTTTCACGGTCAGGCGATATGGTGTACATGAGGTATGTTGATACATACAGGTGTCCGATTAAATATGTGCACATGTTGCGCAGACTTTAATCGGACGGTTGATAATACTAGCGACTTTAGATTGAGCCGGATTATTAAATCGGGTTTTGATTTAATAATTTATATATGTATTTGTATATACGTATTCTAGTATTATTGTTCACTATTCGTTTTCTCTCTCGGCTATTCGTATTTTGGTACGAATACGCGTATATGTATTTCGGTACATGTACCGGGAAGTATTCCGTATTTTGTACGGAATAGCTTCTAGAAGCTTTGCCACCTCATTATTTGATTTTCCATTTATGGAAATTCATTTTCTTTAATAATGAGGTGGAGGGTGTGAGGTGGCATTTGCATAGTGTTATGCATGTTCATGGCATAGGTTAAGGGTATGGTTCATTTGTTTATTGTATTTTGAGATTGAAAAAGATTTTTTTGGAATTGAGAGAGGGAGAGGGGCCGGCCACTAAGGAGAAGGGTTTGATTTTCATTTGGTTTTTACATGATACATTACACAAGCCCACTCTCCCACTCTCTCATTTTCACACAAAACCCTTATACATTTTTTGTTCATGAAAATGCTTCATCACCTCCATTCATCTTCTATGGTTGCTCCATGAGCATTTTAGTTGAGAGAAAATTGTAGTGACATTTCCATACACCCTGACTCTCCATCGCTAGCAACTATGGAGCGTCGATTACCTCGTTCGTCGAGGTTGGAGCTTGCGCCGTGTCCCTCGGGTGGATCATCGGAGATGGAGGAAGACCGCGATCAAACCACATCAAGGAGCCGCTAGGAGCTTGAAATGATGACCGAAGGACACGGATCAACTCGGTATAATGATTCTAACTCTTACTTAGCGTGCTAGTTTAGGGTTTAAGGTCGATCCGTAAAAAGGGTAGCGGTAGCACCAGTTTAGAAAATTTTGTTCCGCATTTTGGCCGCGTTTTGATGGCCGGGGCACTGCCGGAACCCTTCACCTCTCCAACCATCTTACGTTGATACCCTTTTTGAGAGTCATATTGCAACTCCGAAACCTATGTCCATTGCCGACAGAATTGAACAATCCCGTAGCCGATCTTTTACTCCTTTCACCACTTACAATTCTTTTGATCAACAATTCCATTCACCTTCTTATACGAATGTTGATCCTACTCCTGTCCTACCATTCGATTCCTATCAATCCTACCCAACTTTTACACCTTCCCTGGACATTGCTTCTGAACAACCTTGTGGGAGTTTCCAGTATCCAAACAATTTTGAATCTTTTACTGAAACCCCTTTACAACCCATGTCTAGTCTGGAACAGTCATTTGAAGACTTTCGGGTAGCGTCGTACCAACAGATGATGGATTTGAATGCGTCCATGGCCGCCCTCATACAACCTAATGAACCGGCAGCAAGTTTCCAACTAGCTCCAAATTTTCCAATATATGATGAGGCAGCAGGACAGATTGAGAATTTGAGTGGTGAGAATGAGCTGTACACCCTTCCAAATCAAACTTACCCATTGCAAATTGAATTCCACAACTCCGGTTTTGAAAGTCTATCAAGTGTCCCAAGTGATTCACCAAATGAAGATAGAATGATTAATGAGTTGTACGACTTTGTAGTGTTTGATTTACCCGATTGTGAAGGGACCCTGTCAGGTGAAACCACACTCAACCCCTTTGACCTCTACACCTCCATCTTAGAACCACAATTGATTGAAATCTATGCTTTTGATGAGGTGTCTGAGAATATTGTGTAAGGCTATGCCAGTGCCCCGGCCGTTAATCCGAGGCCAAATGTAGAACAAAAACTTTTCAAAATGGCGCTAACGTAACCGTAAATCCCAGATCGTGCCATTAACCCTATACTAGTTAACTGTAAAGTGGTTTAAGAGATTATACCGATTGATCCGTGTCCTTCGGTCTTCAATCTCTGTCCCAAGCTTGTCGCAGCTGCCCCGAACGAGTTCGCTCTCCGGTCTCCCTCGTCGAAGAGGCTCTACGTCGAGGATTCTTTATACGGGCTTTCGCTTCTAAACCGAAGCAACTCGGATATCAAGTTTGCTAGACGAGATGACCAAGATGAAGTAGAGAGTGTGTGTGAATACTTTGTCTCAATGCACCCTAGGATTCTCAACACATGAGAGGGATAGGGTGGAGGTGAAGAAGAAGCCATATAAAGTGAAGAGAGTGAGCTTAAGACTTAGCACCAAATGAAAGGGTAGCAACCCAAGAAAAAGATGGTGGCTACCCTCGTTTTGTGGTTTGAGATATTTTAGTATTAGCAAGCAACTAAAGAAAATCCACACCAGAAAATATCTCACAATCCCAATAATGTCAAGCATGGTTCAATAGTGTCACCATGAGTCACCACTTGAACCATGCCTTCATTAAATGCCCCATGCCAAGACGTATGCTCACACTTTCCACCTCAACAATAATATTAAACATTTATAAAATAAAACCCTAAATTTTTAATACTAGAAAAAGAAATGGCATCTTCAAAAGTAATATTGTAACAGATTACAAGAATACGCCTCATCTGTATATACATACCTGCATCCATATTCCGACTGAATACGAATACAACGAGACGAAAATAATCCAACAATATAATACTAAGATCCGGTTTAAACCAAAACCCACTAGTATTATCCGTCCGATCATGATCCATGCACAAGTGCACGTATATGATCGAACCCTGCCATAAAACCATACGGCCGCTACACGTTTCACCCGAACTTAGGAAACTCTCTGTGTGGGACTCTAAAGACTTGTCAATACGCTGGCAGTGGGTTTAACCACAAGCACGTCAGTGGAACTAGCTGTACGTAACGGCTTCCCAGGTATTGAGTGAAAGGGAGGCCGATGAGCGAACTCATCCTGAAACCCTACTGAGCCTGACAGTGATAATATCCGTACAGTCCGGTCCGTTCGTCTATGAATATCGCATATCGGGTCTAGGGGTGGATAATGTCATACCCCTAATAATGCGATATTCAGTATCGGTATGAAGCCCATCACCACCTGAGAAACTACTGATCCAAATCAGTAATTCTCAACTACCTTGGCTAAGGATTTCTGGTGATGGCCACCCATGCACTCCACGACATCAACCCCCAATACCGGGAGAGACGAATACCCTAACGATCCGCTCACTGCCTCCATGTGGCTCAGGACTGTACCCAACTAAAACTTGTTTGCACGACTCCTTTGAGCCGTGGTAGGGTAGTAATCAAAGTACAGTGGGAACTCACACAAGACAAATGACGATCTCAGGTCAATAGACTAACCTGTACACATGTCACCAGGGAACTGCTATCTGACAATAGGTATAATACCAACTAGCATGTTCCCGGCGAGTCCGTCCGGTGTACTCATAACCCAATGAGCACATGTATACTATCTTAGGTGAACCAACTGACACCAATGGCTTATGAGACCGGCCACCGCTCCTCATCAGAGTCTCAATCCGTATATGCTAATCTACTCATGGAGTATCGATGCCCAGTCTCGAAACTCCCATGACTAGGGACACTTTAAGGATGTGCTTATAGACTACCCAACTCTCACGTATATGATCGCCATCATACTTCTGGTAGTTAAGCAAGAATCCTATGGGCTCTATCAACATGTAATAGTGATCTATAATGTCACCTGAAGTATGTACACGATGATAAAGACAAACCAGATAGCATACTATCATCTCGAGTAAGACTGTTCTTCCGGTATAGGTCCTCCTTCAATCATTGCAATCACATGTCTGTGATCCAATAATTGACTTGAGGGCACTATATCCAACAATCTCCCACTTGCACTTAAGGCTAATTATTGCAATGTCGCATACTCACAGCCCGTGTGATACCGAAAACCCAACTCCTCTACTAATCAGTTTCACAAAGCTCGTTTGCGAAACTATTGTGTTCGAAAAATAGCCTCAGTGATGTTAGTGTATATGCCCTAGAGGCCATTACTGTATCATACTAGTATGTATATTACTTGATGGAAGCTTGGGATATTCACAGTTGTACAGACAATCTTGCTCAATATAGTAGTATGCTACTTGGTTTGTCTTTGCTTTAATGTGTACATGTGTGTTTATTTATTATATCACCTATACGCATTAGTAGAGCCCTTAGGATCTTTGCTTGATTACCGGCGTTGTGATGGCGATCACACTCGTGGGGGCTGGGTAATCTATAAGCACATCCTTATACACGTCCCTAGTCGTGGGAGTATCGAGATAGGGCATCGATACTCCAGAGTAGATTAGCGTATGCGCTTCTCATCCCAGCACGGGAGACGGTCTGTCCCACAGCCGTCAGTACGTCGTACTTGAGATAGTATGCGGGTGCTCGTTAGGTTACGAGTACACTGGACTGGACTCGTCGGGAACTGATGGTTGGTATTATACCTATCGTCAGTTATCAGTTCCCAGGTGACATGAGTACAGCTTAGTCCGCTGACTTGACACTGTCACTTCGCCTCGAGTGTGTTCCCACTGTTCTTTGATTACTACCCTACCACGGCTCTACTGAGTCGTGCAAACAGGTAGTAGTTGGGAGCAGTCCCGAAGCACTTGGAGGCAGTGACGGTTAGACAGGATTCGTCTCTCCCGGTATTGGGGGTTGACATCGCGCTGTGTTTAGGAGAGCCATTACACAAGTAGTCCCTGGCCAGGGCAAGCGAGATATACTGGTAGGTTTCCAGTGTTATCTCAGGGTGTTCTGGGCTTCACTCCGACACGACTTGTACCGCTATTAGGGGACTGACGTTTACCGCCCCCCTAGGCCCGCCATGCGATGTATCAGACGAACAGACCGGACTGTACGGAGATTGTCACATACAGACTCAGTAGGAGTTCGGATGGTGTAAGTCCATATTGCGACCCCCGGTGCTTACGGGGAGGCGGAAACGGTATAAAAAAACGAATTTTTATCGCAAGAGGCAACATGGACTAAACTTGGTCGGGATCGTTGTCTAAACTAAAACTAGCATTCTAGCTAAAGAGAGTTAGCTACTATGGAAGATGGTTATACCTAAACTTGAACTCCTTCTTCTTCAAACCTTGTAGAGGTTGATGGTTCTCTTTACGTCGCCTTCTCCCGTCGAAGATGGATCCACCTCGAAGGCTCGACCTTTGGGCTCTTTCTCGGACTTGGAGTGAACTAGAATCGCCGGCTTGCTAGACCCTTGATCCTAGAGTGAGTAGAGAGTGTCTAAGGGTTGCTTTTGTTTTTCAAGAGAAGGATTCTCAACTCATGAGAAGGTTTCTCTTGACTAGAGGAAGAAGAAGATGAAGTGAAGAGAGAGAGTGAGAATGATAGAAATGAGCTATTATTTTCTCTTCTTGCAACCATAATGCAAAAGAATAATATTATCTAAATGATAATAATTGAAAATGAGAATAGTTGATGGTAGTGTTTGGAATGACCACAACCATGCTTCATTTAAAAATGTAAGCATAAATCAAGGAAGACTTTTGAAGGCATGAAAGTGGTCAATGGTCAACAAGTCAACCAAGGTCAACAAGTCAACAAAGAACAACCATAACATAATTCTCATTTAATTATTATTATTAATAGATAATAAATAAATCCATTAGGGTTTGGAAAATAAAGACTGTCAACTGTGCATACGCACCCGTTCCGAAACCCTAATGAAAAACCTCATTCTCCTCCTCAAGCAACTGTGCATACACACCTGCATTCTCGTTCCGAAAAACAAGAATACCAAGATATAAAAGCAACCCCAAAACACATACCAGTATCTGGCTCAAACCAGAGCCTGCCAGTATAATCCGTCCGGACTCCAAACGTGCACAAGTGCGCGGATGAGAACGAACCCTGTCGCAAAACCATGCGACCTCTACTCTGTTTTGCCCAGAGGCGAATACCCTCTGTGTGGGACTCTAAAGACTCGACACTACGCTGGCAGTGGGTTTAACCACAGACCGCAAGCGGCACTAGCTGTGCGTAACGGTCCCCAGGTAGATGCCGACAAGAAGGCTGACGAGGTGAAACCCCATCTGAACTCCTACTGAGTCTGAATGTGACAGTCTCCGTACAGTCCGGTCTGTTCGTCTGATACATCGCATGGCGGGCCTAGGGGGTGGTAAACGTCAGTCCCCCAATAGCGGTACAAGTCGTGCCGGAGCGAAGCCCAAAACACCCTGAGATAACACTGGAAACCTACCAGTATATCTCGTTTGCCCTGGCCAGGGACTACTCGTGTAATGGCTCTCCTAGACACAGCGCGATGTCAACCCCCAATACCGGGAGAGACGAATCCTGTCTAACCGTCACTGCCTCCAAGTGCTTCGGGACTGCACCCAACCACCACCTGTTTGCACGACTCCTTTGAGCCGTGGTAGGGTAGTGATCAAAGTGCAGTGGGAACACACTTGAGGCGAAGTGCCAGTGTCAAGTCAGCGGACTAAGCTGTACTCATGTCACCTGGGAACTGATAACTGACGATAGGTATAATACCAACCTGTCAGTTCCCTACGAGTCCTGTCCAGTGTACTCGTAACCCAACGAGCACCCGTATACTATCTCCAGTACGACGTACTGATGGCTGTGGGACAGACCATCTCCCACACTGGGATGAGAAGCGCATACGCTAGTCTACTCCGGAGTATCGATGCCCCGTCTCGATAGTCCTGCGACTAGGGACCTGTATAAGGATGTGCCTATAGATTACCCAGCCCCCACTTGTGTGACTGCCATCACAACGCTGGTAATCAAGCAAAGATCCTAAGGGCTCCACTAATGCGTATAAGTGATATACTGAAATAAACACAAGTACACATTGAAGTAGAAACAAACCAAGTAGCATACTACTATTTTGAGCAAGATTGTATATACAAGGTGAATATCCCAAGCATCCATTAAGTAATATACAAACTAGTATGATACAGTAATGGCCTCTAGGGCATATACACTAACAATCTCCCACTTGCACTAAGGCCATGTACTGGCGTATCGAAGACCTATCATCTCGATCAGCCGCTCGAACTGAGTCTGGGGTAGGGCCTTGGTGAATGGATCTGCAGTGTTCTCTTCTGAAGCAACCCTCCGAACCTCGATCTCCTTGCGATCCACGATCTCCCTGATCAGGTGATACCGCCTCAAGATGTGCCTGGATCTCTGATGGGACCTGGGTTCCTTTGCTAAAGCTATAGCCCCGTTGTTGTCGCAATACAGAGGTATTGGGTCAACAATGGACGGAACCACCTGAAGTTCTTTCAAGAACTTCCTCATCCAGACAGCCTCTTTTGCGGCATCAGATGCAGCGATGTATTCCGCTTCCATCGTCGAGTCTGCAACGGTTTCCTGTTTGGAACTCTTCCAACACACCGCCCCTCCATTGAGGGTGAAGACAAAACCCGACATGGACTTGGAATCATCCTTGTCACTCTGGAAGCTGGAGTCAGCAAAGGCCTCGATCTGGAGGTCTTTTCCGCCATACACCAAGAACATCTCCTTAGTCCTTCTCAGGTATTTGAGAATGTTCTTTACTGCTATCCAGTGTTTCTCCCCAGGGTTAGACTGATACCGGCTTACCACACTCAGTGCATAAGCTACATCCGGTCTGGTACACAACATCGCATACATTATAGAGCCTACCGCAGAAGCGTAGGGTATAATAGACATGCGATCCCTCTCCAAATCAGTCTTGGGAGACATCTCTTTAGAGAGGGTGATCCCGTGACAAGCCGGTAGGTTACCGCGCTTGGAATCTTCCATACTGAATCTTTTCACTATGGTGTCGATGTACCTGGACTGAGAAAGTCCCAATATCCTCTTGGATCTATCACGATGGATCCGGATCCCCAGGATGTATGAGGCATCACCCAGGTCTTTCATGGAGAACCTTTGTGACAAGAACCCCTTGACAGATTGTAGCATAGGAATGTCATTTCCTATCAAGAGAATGTCATCCACGTATAAAACGAGGAATACTACAGTTCTCGCTACAAATCTACTATAGATGCATGGTTCATCTGGATTTTTGATAAAGCCAAATTCTTTGACTGTCTCATCAAAGCAGATGTTCCAACTCCGCGATGCCTGCTTTAGTCCATAGATGGACTTAAGCAACTTGCACACCTTTCCGCTGCTCCCACTCTGAATGAAACCCTCTGGCTGGTCCATATAGACACACTCCTCTAAATTTCCATTTAGAAAAGCTGTTTTTACGTCCATTTGCCAGATCTCATAATCGTGGAAGGCAGCAATGGCAAGAAGGATCCGAATGGATTTCAGCATGGCTACTGGAGAAAAGGTTTCGTCGTAGTCCAAGCCAGGTCTTTGACGAAAACCCTTTGCTACCAGCCTAGCTTTATAGGTCTCAACCTGTCCATCTACACCAATCTTCCTTTTGAAGATCCACTTGCATCCTACGGGTTTTACCCCGTCTGGAGCAATGTCCAACGTCCATACTTTGTTGGTGTACATGGACTCCATTTCGGTCCGCATTGCATCCAGCCATTTCACTGAGTCAACGCTCTGAACGGCCTGCTGGAAGCTAGTAGGCTCATCATAATCTATGATGCAATCCTCTCTATCCCCGTCTATGAGAAAACCGCAGTATCTCTCGGGCGGATGAGACTGCCTACTACTCCTGCGGAGCGGCATAGGAATGTCCTGTTCTGTTGAACCCTCTGGTTCCACTAAGCTTTCAGTAACAGTCTGTGGTTCTGGAACCTCTTCCAGTTCTATTGTGTTCCCACTTATCTGGGTTTCTAAAAACTCAGTTTCCAAGAAGCGGGCATGCTGAGAAACAAAGACCTTTTGCTCCTCAGCGGAATAGAAAAGATACCCCCTGGAGTTCCTTGGGTATCCCACAAACTTACACTGTACTGAACGTGCCTCAAGTTTGTCCGCATGCTGCTTTTTTACAAAAGCTGGACATCCCCATACCTTAAGATACTTAAGACAGGGTTTCTTCCCAGTCCACATCTCATATGGGGTGGTAGGCACAGTCTTGGTGGGAGCCTTGTTCAAGAGATACGCAGCTGCTTCTAGTGCATATCCCCAGAATGATCGCGGTAACTCAGCGTTACTCATCATGGACCGCACCATATCCAATAGGGTGCGGTTCCGTCTCTCCGATACACCGTTATGTTGCGGGGTGTATGGAGGAGTAAGCTGAGAGAGAATTCCGTTCTCTTTTAAATAGTCCAGGAATTCGGCACTTAAGTATTCTCCACCTCGATCCGATCTTAGAATCTTAATACTTTTGCCGGTCTGTTTCTCTACTTCATTCTTATACTCCTGGAATTTTCCAAAAGCCTCGGACTTATGTTTCATTAAGAAGACATAACCGTACCTTGAGAAGTCATCCGTAAAAGTAATGAAGTAAGAATGTCCGCTTCGGGCATGTGTAGACATTGGACCGCACACGTCACTGTGTACGAGTCCCAAGAGCTCGCTCGCTCTTACTCCATGTCCAGTAAACGGAGTCTTTGTCATCTTTCCTTTGAGACAAGATTGACAAGTGGCATATGATTGATATTCGAACGCATTCAAATATCCTTCTGTATGCAACTTAGTCAACCTTCTCTTATTGATGTGACCCAATCTACAATGCCATAAGAAAGTCTGATTTATTTCTGGAGACTTTCTTTTGTGTGTATTCTGGACATTGAAAATCTGTGGTTGGTTTAACACGTATATACCATTACTCAGAGTACCTGACCCAATCAATACTTGATTAAGGTGAATGTTTACAACATTACTTACAAACGCAAATTCATAACCTTCTTTAGAAACTAAAGATACAGAAATGATATTACAAGTTGCGTTGGGTACAAAAAAGCAATTACGCAAAACCAAAACATGTCCATCTGACATTCCCAGGTGATAGTCCCCCACGGCTTTAGCATCCATGCTAGCTCCGTTCGCAACTCTGAGGGTCATGTCACCTGCCTTCAAATCCCTACGGTTTCTCAACGCCTGCAAAGAATTACAGATATGAGATCCTGATCCGGTATCCAATACCCAGGAAGTAGAGTTTATTGAAAGACAGTTTTCAATAACATACACACCTGAAGCTGAAGCTACAACCTGCTTCAATTCCTGTGTTCTGGCCTTCCAGGCCCTGCAATCATTCTTCCAGTGTCCTTTCTTATGACAAAAGAAGCATTCTTCCTTATCCACAAGCTTCCCCGCTATCTTTGTTGCTTTCCCTTTTCCCTTCGTATCCACTTTACTAACACCGCCCCTTGGTTTGGCGGGGGCCTTCTTCTTCTTTCCCTTGGCTTTCGCCTTGGACCTAGAAGAAGATGATCCTCCTACAAACAAAGTGGATGTATCCCTACTTTTCTGTAGGGTGCCCTCTGCGCTCCTCAGCATGTTGAGGAGTTCTGATAGTTCAACCTCTTTTTCTTGTAGGTTGAAGTTCAGTATAAACTGGGCGTAAGTGGAAGGAAGGGACTGGAGAACTATATCCGTATATAGCTCACTCTCCAATGTGATCCCTAGGTCAGCGAGCTCCTCAATGTAGCCGATCATTTTTAGCACGTGCTCGGCTACTGATGATCCGACGGCCATCTTTGTCGAAAACAACTTTTTCGACGCTTCGTATCTTGCGATACGTGATTGCTCTCCATACAGTTCTTTTGTATGGAGCAATATGGACTCCATGTCCATATTCTCATGCCTCCTCTGATGTTCGTTGTCCATCGAGGCAAGCAGGAGGCACTTGGCCTTCGCGCTATCAATCTCCCAAGTCTTGCGGATTTCCTTATCCGCGATACTGGAAGTTGGACCAGGGACAGGGGGAGCTTTGGTGGTAAGAAGATACCCCAGCTTGTCATAAGTGATTGCTATCTTGACATTCCTGAGCCAATCTTTGTAGTTTGGCCCTGTCAGCTTGTTTTTATCTAGGAGTAACTTAAGTCCAGTCATGTTGATTGGTCGCTGCAATTAGGAGAGAGAAGAAGAAACACTCAGCATGATGCTCTTGCAAGTTTAGAGTGGTTTTTAGTTTGTCTAAACAGGATGGCTCCCACTGTTTCTCGAATCCCTCCTCAAACCAAAAAGGAAGAATTAGTCAGGATCAATCCCACCGTACAATACTTGCTTAACCGTTCAGCCAGGCCAGTGTCGGTACTTCGAGGGAGGTTTTCCAACGCTTTCGCGAAGTTCCTTAATTAAAGAACCTCTTTTCCCTGGGGGCGTAACCCCGCTAACACCTTTCTAGGCACCTACTAGGTTTATAGCATTGATCGTTAAGTGAGAAATTTCCCGAGGAGTAGCATATACTCACAGTAGGATCGGGATCCAAATATCATCGCGTGACGAAACTGAAGGAATCCTACCAGAATCACCACACTCCAAATGGTATGCAAATCTAGCAAGTTTCAGTACTTATGAAACTCCCGATGTGGATTTTTGCCCCATGCTCTTATGACCTTGACGAAGGTCAACAAATCATAAGTCACATGTCAAGTTCTGCCCGTCATTATCCAGGTTAATTTGAATCCACCCGTATATACCCTTGACGAAGGTCAACAAGGTAATGCGAGTGTCCCAAACCAACGCATCTATCTATGCTACATATGAACACCCAATAGCTACCAATCACTATGCCTTGACGAAGGTCAACAAACACAGCTTGAATACTATTGAATATTCATACGAAACGACGGAGGGCTACGAATGGTTTTGGCGAAACCGTGAACGTAGTGAACTTGATTTAATCGATGGAACGAGATAGCTTTTAGAAGGAGTGGCTCAATCTCCGCATTTAAAAGTTAGTTTTGAAAAGAACCGAGTGGTTTTTCGAAAGTGTTCCATCGACTTAAACTTGGTTTATTATCTTGCATTAGTTCTTTTAATGCGTGATATTCTTGCATTAGTACTTTTAATGCGTCCCATCATTTAATCCTACCATTGCAGAAAACAACCAAAATATGACGTACGCTTATGCCATTCGCATTCGCCACGGGGCCCCGTCATTACCCGTTAGGTTACTTAACTAACGACAGAGCGGGGGCTGGGCTAGCGCGTCTGTAAAACATAAGCAACGCCTAAATAGAAAGCAATGATAGACATTTCAGATCACAGATAAATACATTGGATATACTAGCAATCTGTAATTTGTACGAGCCTGTAACAAAAAACAGATAACACGGTCGCGGTGAATAGCCAAATCCCCACCCAAGACCCCTACGGGTGCGGCAAACTACCCGCCAAGTCCTCGGTAGTTTGTGCACCCCTCCATGGGTCTATCCTAGGAGCAAAAACAGTAAAAAGAATTATACAATGACGGCTACAACCCCGACCCGGTTGTGCGGCCAAACAAATAATATAATTACATCAATTTACATTTACAATGAATTGCAAGAAAAGAAAACTCTCGTCTCACAACCCCCGGTTATTCACCCGCGACAATCCAACATATTTATATACACATTCCAGCACATTACAGATCTTGTATAACCCCGACTAATCGTCTTTCTAGCGATTAGCCGACGTTCAATACAAGCAAACATCACAGATATAACCAACATAGCCAAAGTGCAGTGAAGTTCGGAAAAAATACGGAATTATAGGACCCCAAAAGTGAATTTCAGTTCTGGAAAATCTGGGTACATATAATATATCTTAAAAATCCCAAAACCAACACAGAAGAACACTGCACGAAAAACGATGCAAAGATGACACCAACTTGCGGCGGTTCCGCGGCATGATGAACAGGTGGGGCCGCGGAAGCGCGGCGCTTTGGAGGAATCATGCTATCGTTTTTCTTGAGTGTTCTTAAAAAACCCTGAGACGATTTTACAAGTATACAGTTTTTCATTTTGAGCCAAAAAATTTTCAACAGAAACTCAGGTTTTGTGATTTTCCGGTTTTGTGATTTTTTCGGTTCCGAACTTCGTTACACTTCACTACCTAGCTAGTTTAAGTTTAGTTAGGCTCTGATACCACTGTAAGTCCATATTGCGACCCCCGGTGCTTACGGGGAGGCGGAAACGGTATAAAAAAACGAATTTTTATCGCAAGAGGCAACATGGACTAAACTTGGTCGGGATCGTTGTCTAAACTAAAACTAGCATTCTAGCTAAAGAGAGTTAGCTACTATGGAAGATGGTTATACCTAAACTTGAACTCCTTCTTCTTCAAACCTTGTAGAGGTTGATGGTTCTCTTTACGTCGCCTTCTCCCGTCGAAGATGGATCCACCTCGAAGGCTCGACCTTTGGGCTCTTTCTCGGACTTGGAGTGAACTAGAATCGCCGGCTTGCTAGACCCTTGATCCTAGAGTGAGTAGAGAGTGTCTAAGGGTTGCTTTTGTTTTTCAAGAGAAGGATTCTCAACTCATGAGAAGGTTTCTCTTGACTAGAGGAAGAAGAAGATGAAGTGAAGAGAGAGAGTGAGAATGATAGAAATGAGCTATTATTTTCTCTTCTTGCAACCATAATGCAAAAGAATAATATTATCTAAATGATAATAATTGAAAATGAGAATAGTTGATGGTAGTGTTTGGAATGACCACAACCATGCTTCATTTAAAAATGTAAGCATAAATCAAGGAAGACTTTTGAAGGCATGAAAGTGGTCAATGGTCAACAAGTCAACCAAGGTCAACAAGTCAACAAAGAACAACCATAACATAATTCTCATTTAATTATTATTATTAATAGATAATAAATAAATCCATTAGGGTTTGGAAAATAAAGACTGTCAACTGTGCATACGCACCCGTTCCGAAACCCTAATGAAAAACCTCATTCTCCTCCTCAAGCAACTGTGCATACACACCTGCATTCTCGTTCCGAAAAACAAGAATACCAAGATATAAAAGCAACCCCAAAACACATACCAGTATCTGGCTCAAACCAGAGCCTGCCAGTATAATCCGTCCGGACTCCAAACGTGCACAAGTGCGCGGATGAGAACGAACCCTGTCGCAAAACCATGCGACCTCTACTCTGTTTTGCCCAGAGGCGAATACCCTCTGTGTGGGACTCTAAAGACTCGACACTACGCTGGCAGTGGGTTTAACCACAGACCGCAAGCGGCACTAGCTGTGCGTAACGGTCCCCAGGTAGATGCCGACAAGAAGGCTGACGAGGTGAAACCCCATCTGAACTCCTACTGAGTCTGAATGTGACAGTCTCCGTACAGTCCGGTCTGTTCGTCTGATACATTGCATGGCGGGCCTAGGGGGTGGTAAACGTCAGTCCCCCAATAGCGGTACAAGTCGTGCCGGAGCGAAGCCCAAAACACCCTGAGATAACACTGGAAACCTACCAGTATATCTCGTTTGCCCTGGCCAGGGACTACTCGTGTAATGGCTCTCCTAGACACAGCGCGATGTCAACCCCCAATACCGGGAGAGACGAATCCTGTCTAACCGTCACTGCCTCCAAGTGCTTCGGGACTGCACCCAACCACCACCTGTTTGCACGACTCCTTTGAGCCGTGGTAGGGTAGTGATCAAAGTGCAGTGGGAACACACTTGAGGCGAAGTGCCAGTGTCAAGTCAGCAGACTAAGCTGTACTCATGTCACCTGGGAACTGATTGTAAGTCTACGTTAGCGCCCCGGCAGTCTACAGACGCCAAATGCGGAATAAAACTTTTAAACTTGGCGCTATCGTATACTTTCACCCGGATCTGCCATTATTGCTAAACTAACAATCTACAAAGAGGGAAGAAGGGTTGTACCGAACGATCCGAGTCCTTCGTTCTTCAACCATCATCCCACGCTCCGTTGCGGCTGCTCCGATCTCTTCGAACTCCGATTCCTTCGTCGAGGTGGCACCACGTCGACGATTCTTTAAACGGGCTCCCGCCTCTGACTCGAGGCAACTCGATCGTCAAGTTTGCTAAAAGAGACGACCAAGATTGATGTAGAGAATGAGTAGATGACTTTGTCTCGTTCCGTCCAAAACTATGGACGGACGGTTAATGAAGTTGCCGTGGAAATCGGGTGATGGAATGAAATGAACTGTAAATTCCATACACCCCAAACTATCATAATCTTTTTCCTAACCGATGAAATCTCAAGTGAGAGAGTGAATTAGAGAGTGAGGAGGCTTATCATATATATAGAATGAAGAAGGAGAGTGAGTGTAGGAGCAAAAGGTGAGTATAAGAAAGCTTCTCACTCTTAAATATCTTAAGCAATCCAAAAAAGAATTAAACACAAAGCATGAGTCACTTAAACACCTCATCATGCCTTTAATGAAACCATTAATGCACTAATGAGTCATATGCCTCATCATCACTTCTAGAAACTTCTAGAATGATGACTCACTCATATCAGAAGAAAAGATAAATCCGTCTTTAACAGAATGTTAAAAGACGGCTGATAGAAAACTGGAAACTGGCAACTTCCAAAAGTGATCCTGAAACAACTTTCAGGAAAACCCCGAAACTGTATAAATATACCCGCATTTGTATTACGACCGAATACAAATGCAACTGAGACAAAGATATTATACCTACTCAATATAATACTCGGATCCGGCTTAAACCAAAGCCGACCAGTATTATCTGCCCGAAAAATAACACGTGCGTAAACGCACGTGCATTTTCCGAACCCTGCCATAAAACCATACGGCCTCTACAACGTTTCGCCCGAACTTGGGAAACTGCCTGTGGGGGACTCTAATGACTCGTCAGCACCCTGGCAGTGGGTTTAACCACAAACCGTCAGCGGCACTAGCAATGCATAACGGCTGCCCACGGACTGACCTCAAGGGTGGCCGAGGAGCGAACTCAAGGGAGACCGATGAGCGAACTCCTCCGAAAACCCTACTGAGCCTAACAGTGACAATGTATATACAGTCCGGTCCGTTCGTCAATGAGTATCGCATATCCGCCTAGGGGGCTAGTAACGTCAGACCCCCAATAGCAGTATAAGTCGTGTCGGAGTGAAGCCCAATTACACCCTGAGATACTACTGGAGTACCTACCAGTAAATCTCCTGCCACGGCCGTGGGCTTTGTGTAATGGCTCTCCTAGACACAGCACGATCTCGCCCCCAATACCGGGAGAGACGAATCCCCTGCCGATCCGCTCACGTGCCTCCATATGGCTCGGGACTGTACCCAAAAACTACCTGTTTGCACGACTCCTTTGAGCCGTGGTAGGGTAGAAATCAAAGCACAGTGGGAACTCATACGAGACAAATGACGACCTCAGGTCGATGAACTAACCTGTACACATGTCACCAGGGAACTGCTATCTGACGGTAGATATAATACTAACTAGCAGATTCCCGGCGAGTCCTGTCCGGTGTACTCATAACCCAATGAGCACCTGTATACATCTTAGGTGATCCAACTGTCACCAGTGGCTTGTGAGACCGGCCACCGCCCCTTGTCGGGGTCTCGACTGTACACACTAGTCTACTCCGGAGTATCGATGCCCTGTCTCGAAACTCCCACGACTAGGGACCACAATTAAGGATATGCATATAAACTACCCAACTCTCACGTATATGATCGCCCTCATGCAGTTGGTAGTAAAGCAAGATCCTAAGGGCTCTATCAAAGTGTAACATGCAATCAGTCACCTGAACATGAACACGACTGATAAAGGCAAACCAGATAGCATACTATCATCTCGAGTAAGACTGTCCTACCGGGATAGGTCCTCCGCAATCATTGCAATCACGTACCTGCGATCCAATAATTGACTATGAGGGCACTATCTCCAACAATCTCCCACTTGCACTCAAGGCTAATATTGCGATGTCGACTACTCACAGCCCGTGTGAAACCGAACATCCAACTCCTCTACTAATCAGTTTCACAAAGCCCGTTTGTAAAACTATTGTGTTCGAGAAATAGCCTCGGTGAGTGGATCCGCCTAGAAGTTTCTTTCTGTATGTCTCTCATAATCTCAAGTTCGCGGAGAAAGCCATCTCCCGAATTGAGTAGTACCTGTCTTAGAATATGTCTGGATATCTGATGGGACCTTAGTTCATAAATGAACTCCATATCCAAACTTCTTAGACTGTATCGATCACTGAACCTAATCAGCATCGGGCACCAAGCCACCCACAGTATCCCTTGGACCACCTGTCCATAATACTGTCCCTCGTCAGAGGGAAAACTAAAACTCTGACAATTACTCTGTCATCCATGTCACCTTTGAAGCCTGGAATGATAACCGTCTCCCGAAAGAGGCTGCCGTTATCAAATCCGTAGAACATGTACCAATGTTCTAAAACTGCTTCCTTATGTTTCTCCAGGATTGGATTAATACAAACTTATTGCATCTAGTGCAAAAACAACATCTGGTGTGGTACTTGACATCTCATGATTGACTCAATTGCCTAAGCAAGTGATCTGCCAATCATGCACATCCCTCTCCTCTTTAGTCTATACGACACCTTTAGAGAGGGTGACTCCATATACTGCAGGTACACTACCATGCTAGGAGTCAACTATTCTAAAAACCATTAGAATATCTGTCAAAATACCCACATTGGGAAACTACCCAAGTCCAGATCTAAAACCATAGATCCAGAAACCAGAATGTCTAATATTATATCCATGTCCTGTCTGGAGAAACAACTGTGTGACGACCACAGTACAACCGATCGTAGTATAGAAATTTTACTTCCTACTCTGTGTATGTCATCCAGATACCATGACATCACACCCTACTACCTTCTTAACTGATCCATCCCTTATTCTGATTGAAGTCAAACCCATGACTGTCACATCAAAAGTAGATGATCTATCTCCGCTATAACTGCTCAAGTCTATGAATAGATATAAGCTACTTGAACACTATGCTTCCGTTGCTCCCACTGACTACGACAACCCTCCTACCGGGTCTCATATCCTGGAACAACAGTAGTGTCAAGTCTGGGTAGATAAGAACCTCCCTGTCACCGTCCTTGAGCCTACCGAAGTACCTCTCGGGTGTCTGAGGTTACCTACCATACCTGCGGAGTGGCTATTGGAATGTCAAACCTGATTGAATGTATAGGTCCTATTAAATTTTCCGTAATCGTTCGCGGTTCTGGAATCACTTCCAGTTCTACCATACTCCCACTACTGTTTTCTGAAAAAGATCCATTTTATTAAAACTGTGGCGAGTCAAGAACAATATCACTATTGATCTTCCAAATGGTAGAATATCAACCCTCGTCATAGCCAGGGTCAACCCACAAAACAGCCATTACAGGAACGTGCCCTGAGTTATCCAGAGTCTGGTTTTAAGCATAAGCTGGACAACTCCCCATACCTTAATTTCTTTTAAGGTACGATCCATTCTATATCCAATACAGAAACTTTGGCACTTATTTAATTGGAACCATATTCAAATCATGCAGCTGTCTCCAGTGCATATCAACTTAATGGAAAGAGGCTAATCAACATTACTCAACTTAGGAAACCATCCAATTATGAGTAACCTGAAAGAGAAACACGTTTCTCAAAACCATCACTATCATCTGAATACCAATCACAAAAATCTACATCTTCGATCTCTTTGAAGAATCCCAATACTTGTGATACCTGGTTCTCTACTTTATTCTTATACCCACAACTTCTCAAAACTTAGACCTTGTATTTCTACGAAACACTCGTCTAAAAACTAGAGAAGTTATAAGTAAACAGAACAAAGTACGAGGACCTACCCCTTTATGCTGAAGGACACTTGGACAACATACAATACTCTGTATAAGTCCGCTGAGTTGAACAACTCATAACCTGTGCGTTGTAGGTGGAAAACTGTACCCTGGCGATTTCCTCAAATATCACCAATTACAACGAATTCCGATATAATGAGGATAATCACCTAATTCCCAATATCTTACTCCCACTCATCATCTGTAAAACCATACAGATATGAGAATGAAACCTGGTAAATACATACCCTTGGAGTAAGTGTCTAATCGGGAAAACAGTTTTTCTTTAACAATGCACTGAAACATGGAAATGTTTCGTAGGGGTATCCTGGTATTCATAGCAATGCCTCTTCCATAATCTAATTCATGACTTTAACCGTATATTTTATTGCCGTCTCTCCAAATCCCCTTTATTTGTCTTTAGTCGTTACCTTCTGTACACCATCGTTAGGCTAACTGGTTTTCTTCCTTCCCTACCGTTCGGCACCAGCCTATGGTTTGGAAGAAGACTATCCAGTAAGCATAATAGGTGTACCCTCCTAAACTAAGGAGTACTCGCATCTCGAGAGAAGGTGATGATAAAAGACAACTGAATAATACCTTATTCTTTTAAAGGTGAAATAGGAGTGGCGATGAAGTACGCGGTTTTGGTCGTGAATGATATCAGTCGCAATTTACTTTGCCCTCTTTCTAATCCCTTTATTTTGTCTTTACATATTACCTTCTGCACACCCTACTTAGGCTAATTGGTTTTCTTCATTCCCTACCTTTCGGCACCAGCCTATGGTTTGGAATAAGACTATCCAATAAGCGTAATAGGTGTACTCTCCTAAACCAAGGAGCTCTCGCAACCTGAGAGAAGGTGATAATAAAAGACAACTGAATAAACCAATTCTTTTCCTCCTGAACCTGGATCCATCCTCGAAGAAGTCCCTTCGAGTTCGTATATAACCATACGATGGATCTATCCAATGGAAGTGGATATCCGTAGTAATACGGGTGTTCTGAGAAATGCAAAGGGTAGAAGAAGGAGTGGCAATGACTTATGCAACTCAGACAATCCAAAAGCCAGTATTTTAAGAAGGTTCGGTCAACTTGGTCACTGAGTCATAGTCTAGGGTCGGTCAAAGGTCGCTGCCAAAGAGAGAGAGAGAAAAGAAACACTCTGCGTGCACTCTAACCTAGATCAGAATGGTCATCACTTTATCTAATCCGGAAACCTCCCACTGTCCTGTCAAATTCTCCTCCAAACCTAAAGAAGAATCAATCGGGATCACCCGAAGAGTAAACCAACTCATCAGTGGGAATCGGGATCCAACTCTCATCGCATGTTAACGTGATGGAATGCATCCACGTTATTCATACTCCAGAAGGTATGCGCATACTTGTCAAGTTTCAGTTTCTTTAGAAACTCCCGATATCATTTTCTTGCCCCATGCTCTTATGACCTTGGCGAAAGTCAACAAATCATAAGTCACATGTCAAGTTCTGCCCGTCATTATCTTGTTAATTTGAACCCACCCGTACATACCCTTGACGAAAGCCAACAAGGTAATACGACTGTCCCAAACCAACTCATCTATCTATGCAACAAATGAATACCCAGCAGCTACCAAACACTATGCCTTGACGAAAGCCAACAAACATAGCTTGAATACTACTGACCATCCATAAGAAACGACGGAGGGCTACGGCTGGTTTTGGCGAAAAACCTTTAGCGTAGTGAACTTGATATCGCTGAAGGAACCTGATAGCTTTTTTTTTTTTTTTTTTTTTTTTTTTTTTTTTTTTTTTTTTTTTAAAAATAGTGGCGAAAACCTTTTGCTAAAGAGGTCACTCCCGGTAAAGGGATCTCGGCTCTTTCCTCGTGGAATGAGGCGCTGGATATTCCACTGAATACCGCTATGCAAAGCAACTTGTAATCGACTATAGTAAAGTTATTACCCTGGCGCAAACTTCTGTCCAAGGGGTCTTTCCCGGTGAAGGGATATCAGCCCTTGCCTCATCGAATGAGGTGCTGGATATTCACACCGAATACCTCTATGCATAACAAAAGAAAACGTCTTTGCAATAACACTTTTTAAATTGTTCCAACAACTCAACAGGTTTGTTTTACTTTGTGTTGATCAGAATCAACACAGTCCCATCAATCAATCACACCAGAAAAGAACGAAAATAAAATGTACGTATATGCCATCCGCATTCGTCACTGGGTCCCGTCATCGCCCGTTAGGTTACTTAACTAACGACAGAGCGGGGACTGGACTAGCGCGGGTGTAAAACATATACAACATCTAATAGTATATAAACCAATATACATAATCGCTCCAGGCGTGATAATATGCAACATTACAGAAAAGTAATAAGCATCACAGAACAATACAGATATCTGGGATCCCCGAGTTTCACAGAGCCGCTGCTGAAACTCGACGTTCCCCTGTCGTGTGGATAGCCTGTGCAATGAAACCTAGACCCCTACGGGTGCGGCAAGTTACCCGCCAAAACCTGAAGCGAGGCAGCCCCCCTACAGCATAGTGAATGGACCACCCAACACTCCACGGAATCCGGTAATCTTGGGCACCCCTCCTTGGGTCAACCTGTACCCCCTATGAGTGCGGCGAATAGTCTGCCAATTCTGAAGTGGGGACCCTCTGCCTCTCAAAGCCATGAAATGCGGACCCGTTGCCCTCCAGAACCCGGCTATCCGTGCACTCCATCGCGGGGTAAAACCTAGTACAGTAATGAAAAAAAAAGTACAAAAGGTACATCGACCGCAACCTGGTCGTGTCCCAAAAGAATATTATACAACAGGCAGTGACGGCAGTCCACAAGTTGGACGCTCGCCCCGCAATATCAAATGTACAAATAAACACAAACTGTACTACCATTGCACACTGCTATCCACCACGACAAATCCGCAACAATACAGCACAACACAGAACATCAACGCGAATGTCACGTTCGCAAACCCGTCTAAAAGAACTATAGCAGTTAAACGCGGTTTACCGATCAAATGACATTCCCGGTCGGAGATATAATGTAAGCACTGTAAACTAACGTGTCTAAATTTCGATCGACCAAAGACGAAATATTAAAAAGTGGGCCCCACTGCTTACTGGTGAACAGTAACAAAATCTGGGCCAAAACTTTATATACCAAAAACCCCAAAATCCCACAAAGAACCAACTGAGAAAAACTGGTGCACTGTTCCCTCTGAAGCGCGGCGGTTCCGCGGTCAAACCCTAGGTTTGACCGCGGAAACGCGGCGCTTTAGTGGGATCACGTGACCGTCTTTTCTCAGATGTCTTAGAAAACCCTGCACTGATTTTTAAGATATACAGAAATCAATTTTGACACCGTTTAAAATTAACAGAAACTGTCGGGCATGGATTTTGCAGTTTTTAGTTTTCCGGTCGGATCGATGTTTTAAACGCGTTAGCACAAGTTAGTATAGCAAAATGGTTAGGCTCTGATACCACTGTAAGTCTACGTTAGCGCCCCGGCAGTCTACAGACGCCAAATGCGGAATAAAACTTTTAAACTTGGCGCTATCGTATACTTTCACCCGGATCTGCCATTATTGCTAAACTAACAATCTACAAAGAGGGAAGAAGGGTTGTACCGAACGATCCGAGTCCTTCGTTCTTCAACCATCATCCCACGCTCCGTTGCGGCTGCTCCGATCTCTTCGAACTCCGATTCCTTCGTCGAGGTGGCACCACGTCGACGATTCTTTAAACGGGCTCCCGCCTCTGACTCGAGGCAACTCGATCGTCAAGTTTGCTAAAAGAGACGACCAAGATTGATGTAGAGAATGAGTAGATGACTTTGTCTCGTTCCGTCCAAAACTATGGACGGACGGTTAATGAAGTTGCCGTGGAAATCGGGTGATGGAATGAAATGAACTGTAAATTCCATACACCCCAAACTATCATAATCTTTTTCCTAACCGATGAAATCTCAAGTGAGAGAGTGAATTAGAGAGTGAGGAGGCTTATCATATATATAGAATGAAGAAGGAGAGTGAGTGTAGGAGCAAAAGGTGAGTATAAGAAAGCTTCTCACTCTTAAATATCTTAAGCAATCCAAAAAAGAATTAAACACAAAGCATGAGTCACTTAAACACCTCATCATGCCTTTAATGAAACCATTAATGCACTAATGAGTCATATGCCTCATCATCACTTCTAGAAACTTCTAGAATGATGACTCACTCATATCAGAAGAAAAGATAAATCCGTCTTTAACAGAATGTTAAAAGACGGCTGATAGAAAACTGGAAACTGGCAACTTCCAAAAGTGATCCTGAAACAACTTTCAGGAAAACCCCGAAACTGTATAAATATACCCGCATTTGTATTACGACCGAATACAAATGCAACTGAGACAAAGATATTATACCTACTCAATATAATACTCGGATCCGGCTTAAACCAAAGCCGACCAGTATTATCTGCCCGAAAAATAACACGTGCGTAAACGCACGTGCATTTTCCGAACCCTGCCATAAAACCATACGGCCTCTACAACGTTTCGCCCGAACTTGGGAAACTGCCTGTGGGGGACTCTAATGACTCGTCAGCACCCTGGCAGTGGGTTTAACCACAAACCGTCAGCGGCACTAGCAATGCATAACGGCTGCCCACGGACTGACCTCAAGGGTGGCCGAGGAGCGAACTCAAGGGAGACCGATGAGCGAACTCCTCCGAAAACCCTACTGAGCCTAACAGTGACAATGTATATACAGTCCGGTCCGTTCGTCAATGAGTATCGCATATCCGCCTAGGGGGCTAGTAACGTCAGACCCCCAATAGCAGTATAAGTCGTGTCGGAGTGAAGCCCAATTACACCCTGAGATACTACTGGAGTACCTACCAGTAAATCTCCTGCCACGGCCGTGGGCTTTGTGTAATGGCTCTCCTAGACACAGCACGATCTCGCCCCCAATACCGGGAGAGACGAATCCCCTGCCGATCCGCTCACGTGCCTCCATATGGCTCGGGACTGTACCCAAAAACTACCTGTTTGCACGACTCCTTTGAGCCGTGGTAGGGTAGAAATCAAAGCACAGTGGGAACTCATACGAGACAAATGACGACCTCAGGTCGATGAACTAACCTGTACACATGTCACCAGGGAACTGCTATCTGACGGTAGATATAATACTAACTAGCAGATTCCCGGCGAGTCCTGTCCGGTGTACTCATAACCCAATGAGCACCTGTATACATCTTAGGTGATCCAACTGTCACCAGTGGCTTGTGAGACCGGCCACCGCCCCTTGTCGGGGTCTCGACTGTACACACTAGTCTACTCCGGAGTATCGATGCCCTGTCTCGAAACTCCCACGACTAGGGACCACAATTAAGGATATGCATATAAACTACCCAACTCTCACGTATATGATCGCCCTCATGCAGTTGGTAGTAAAGCAAGATCCTAAGGGCTCTATCAAAGTGTAACATGCAATCAGTCACCTGAACATGAACACGACTGATAAAGGCAAACCAGATAGCATACTATCATCTCGAGTAAGACTGTCCTACCGGGATAGGTCCTCCGCAATCATTGCAATCACGTACCTGCGATCCAATAATTGACTATGAGGGCACTATCTCCAACACTGATAACTGACGATAGGTATAATACCAACCTGTCAGTTCCCTACGAGTCCTGTCCAGTGTACTCGTAACCCAACGAGCACCCGTATACTATCTCCAGTACGACGTACTGATGGCTGTGGGACAGACCATCTCCCACACTGGGATGAGAAGCGCATACGCTAGTCTACTCCGGAGTATCGATGCCCCGTCTCGATAGTCCTGCGACTAGGGACCTGTATAAGGATGTGCCTATAGATTACCCAGCCCCCACTTGTGTGACTGCCATCACAACGCTGGTAATCAAGCAAAGATCCTAAGGGCTCCACTAATGCGTATAAGTGATATACTGAAATAAACACAAGTACACATTGAAGTAGAAACAAACCAAGTAGCATACTACTATTTTGAGCAAGATTGTATATACAAGGTGAATATCCCAAGCATCCATTAAGTAATATACAAACTAGTATGATACAGTAATGGCCTCTAGGGTATATACACTAACAGATGGGTGTACCTCATCGGCCTTCTTATCGACATCTACCTGGGGACCGTTACGTACAGCTAGTGCCGCTTGCGGTCTGTGGTTAAACCCACTGCCAGCGTAGTGTCGAGTCTTTAGAGTCCCACACAGAGAGTTTCCCTGCACTGAGCGAAACGTGTAGAGGCCGTATGGTTTTACGGCAGGGCTGCGATCACTTACGTACACTTGTGTGCGTATGGTGTTCGGGCAGGAAGTACTAGTAGGCTTTGGTTTAAGCCGGATCCTAGTATCGCACGGATGGATTTGTTTTGTCTTCTGTGTATCCGCATTCTACGGAATACGGATGCAGGTGTGTATGCACAGTTTTTCGGAGTGATGAAGGAGGAGGTGCCTCATTAGGGTTTTGGCAGTTGGTTCGGCCAAAACCATTATGTGGCAGGCTCATTAGGGTTTTGACAGTTCGTTTGGTCAAAACCATTATGAGCCGCGAACATCATTTACTAATCCTATTAGTGATAATCTTATGATGGCTAATTGCATTGACCATTTGACCCCGTTGACCTCTCTTGACTTTGTTGACCGGTTGACCGGGTTGACCATTGACTTTCAAGAGGGTTCTACACCTTTCTTTTCTTTTCCTTTTTCTTTTGGATTATGATAATGGTCATTTCAAAGTAGCCATCAACTTTATCTTGATGGAATTAGTAATGATGTTGTTTTGCATTATTTGCAACCATGGTTCTTTTCTTTTGTATCATAATTTTATTCTCATTCTCTCTCTTGAAATGAGAAGCTCCATGGTTGCAAGAAACCTTCCTTCTTCTTCCTCCTCTTGATTTCTCCTTTGATCTCATGTGTTGAGAGAAAAAGGATTCCACTTGACAAACACATCCATACATCTTCTCTATACATGCTAGGGCTTCTAGATTAGCAATCTCCTTGCCCTAGTTACCTCGGCTTGAGGTGGAGCTCGGTGTACATCTCTCGGGTGGATCGTCTTCGACTCAAGGAGGCCGCGGAGGTGACCGAAGTCCGGATCAACCATTGAGCAAGCAAAGAGAAGAACAACAAGAAGAGAAGAACAACAAGAAGAAGAACAACAAGAAGAGAAGGAGTTCAAGTTGAGGTATAACCCCTAACCGAGTAGATACATCTCTTGTTAGGTTGCTAGTATATTGTTTAGCAAAGATCCGGCTTTTACGGTCCATGTTACAAAGATTAGAAAAAATTTTGTTTTACCGTTTCCGCAACCCCGAAAGTACCGGGAGAGGTAACGTGGACCTAACAGTGGTATCAGAGCCTAACTAAACATAAACTAGCTTGGTAGTGAAGTGTATCGAAGTTCGAAACGGAAAAATCGATAAAACCAAGTTGCGAAAACCTGAGTTTCTGTTAAAAAGTTTTCTGGTCAAAACAAAATTTGTCATGCACCTAAAATCATCTCAGGGTTTTCTAAAGATAACCACCAAAAACGAGCCAGAGATCTGGCCAAACGAGCGCGTTTCCGCGGCGACAGCAAGCTAAGTCGCCGCGGATCCGCGGCCGTCTTGTCTCCTCTCTGCCTCGATTTTGGTGCAGTGTATCTCTGTATTGGTTTTAGGATTTTTAAGATATATTATATGTGCCCAGATTTTCCAGAATAGAAATTTGTTTTTGGGGGCCTATAATTCCGTATTTTTTCCGAACTTCACTACACTTTGACTATGTTGGTTATATCTGTGATGTTCATATGTATTGAACGTCGGCTAATCGCTATATGTCGATTAGTCGGGGTTATACATATCTGTGATCTGTGATTGTTGTTGATGGTTTGTGTATATGAACTCGTTGGATTGTCGCGGATGAATAGCCGGGGTGGATGTGAGATGAGAGTTTCTTTTTCTTTCATTCATGTAATAAATTTGTAAATTGATGTAATATTATTTGTATGGCCGCACAACCGGGTCAGGGTTGTAGCCGTCATTGTATAATTCTTTTTACTGTTTTTGCTCCTAGGATAGACCCATGGAGGGGGTGCACAAACTACCGGGTATCTCGAAGTGCCGAGTGGCCTACTCATGGCATTGAGGGAGGTTGCTTCGCTTCGGGTACTTGGCGGGTAGTTTGCCGCACCCGTAGGGGTCTTGGGTGGGGTATTGGCTATTCATCGCGACCGTGTAATCCGCTTTTCGTTGTAGGCTCGAACGAATCGCGGGTTCCTAGTATATCCAAAGTGTTCATCTGTGATCTGGATTGGTTTTCATTGCAGTATATCTATATATAATAACTATTTAGGCGTTGCTTATGTTTTACAGCCGCGCTAGCCCAGCCCCCGCTCTGTCGTTAGTTAAGTAACCTAACGGGTGATGACGGGGCCCCGTGGCGAATGCGAATGGCATAAGCGTACGTCATATTTTGGTTGTTTTCTGCAATGGTAGGATTTAAATGATGGGACGCATTAAAAGAACTAATGCAAGAAAATAAACCTAAAAGACGTTGTTGGAACAAGTTTTTCAAAAAGCTGTTATTACAAAGACGTTCATCTTTTTGTTTTGCATCGAGGTATTCGGTTATGAATGCCCAGCACCTCAATCGACGAGGCAAGGGCCGAGATCCCCTCATCGGGAGTGACCCCTTGGACAAAAGGTTTGCGTCAGGGTAATAACTTCACCATAGTCAATTATTCTTGCTTTGCATCGAGGTATTCATCTTACGAATGCCCAGCACCTCACTCGACGAGGAAAGAGCCGAGATCCCTTCACAGGGAGTGACCTCTTTAGCAAAAGTTTTCGCCACTATGTTTTTCAAAAGGATGTATCACGTTCCTTCAACGATATCAAGTTCATTACGTTAACGGGTTTTTCGCCAAAAACCCAGCCGTAGCCCTCCGTCATTTCTTATAAGTTATACTTAGTATTCCTGCTGCGTTTGTTGACTGTGTCAAGGCGCAGTGAACGGTAGCTAAGTGTAGCTTATTTGCTGGATACAATGTGATTGGTTAGGACATTTGTGGAACCTTGTTGACTGTGTCAAGGGTTATGCAGGTGGGTTTAATGCAATCAAGATAATGACGGGATGAACTTGACTAGGACTTTTTGATTTGTTGACTGTGTCAAGATCACTTGGGTCCTAGGGGCAAAAACTGCATCGGGAGTTTCAAAAGAACTGAAACTTGCAGATTTCGCATACCTTCTGGAGTGTGGTGACTAGAGTGGATTCCATCTAGGTTATCACACAATGACAGTTGGATCCCGATCCCACTGATGAGTTGGTTTACTCTCGGGAGATTATTTCACTTAACGATCAATGCTATAAACCTAGTAGGTGTCTAGAAAGGTGTTAGCGGGGCTACGCCCCCAGGGAAAAGAGGTTCTTTAATTAAGGAACTTCGTGAAAGCGTTGGAAAACCTTGTAAGTGCACGGCGGCGCCCCGGTCGTCAAACCGACGGCCAAATGCGGAAACGGTGATAAACTTTAATTTTGCGAACTTAGCAGACCGGCACCACCGCGCACTAAACCCCGGATCGGGCCATTAAACTAGATCTAGCTAACTACAAGACGGGTTAGAGATATACCGAGTGATCCGAGTCCTCCGGTCTTCTCGTCATCGTCCCGATCTCCCGCGGAAACTCCGGTCGTCGCCTCCTTGCCGGAAGGGCACCACATCGCCTGCATCTTTTACGGGCTCCCACCTCAATACCGAGGCAACTCGGGCATGAAGCTGGCAAGTCGACATGCCCAAGATGTGCTGTAGAATGTAGTGTAGAGTATGTCTCTTTGGGGTTGGTTGCCATAGACGGAGGAATGGTCTAAAGAAAATTGGTGCTTTCAATTTTCTAGCAAATGGAATGAGATGAAGAATGCTATACACAAAAATGAATCTCTCTCATTTTTCTCTCCTCTCTACCAAATGTGGCCGGCCAATACTTGTGGGAAATGGTGGAGAGAATCAAACATTATCAAAGAGGGAGGTGAGTGTAGTAGAAAGCAAGTGGTGACCACATCCAAAAACATCAACCATACTTCATTTAAATCCAACCCATACCCTTTCTAATCTCCTTAAATGCAAGTGATGGTGCAAAAGATATGAAGCTATCATAATCAAAGCATTTGCAAGAAACCCCCTCCTCAAAAGTTATTTGCACAATTGCAAATAACCCCCTCCATCGGAAAAGTCCGTCCGGGAAAGAACAAAGGAAAACCGGCCGGAACGGAATGCAAACTGGCAACTCCAGAAAACTGGTCCCATAATAAATTACAGGAAAACCCCGATACTGTGCATACACACCCGCATCTGTATTCCGTCCGGATACAAATGCAAAGAGACAAAATCTACACTGTACTAAACTAGGATCCGGCTTAAAACAAAGCCGGCTAATAATATCCGTTCGATCCTGATCCGTGCAATACCGCACGTATCTGATCGAACCCTGCCATATATCCATACGGCCACTAGTACAAACCGTCCGATCCTGACCCGTGCAATACCGCACGTATCTGATCAGACCCTGCCATATCTCCATACGGCCTCTACAGCGTTTCGCCCGAAAGCTGAGTAACTGAAAGTGTGATGGACTCTAAAGACTCGTCAATACTATGGTTGTGGATTTAACCACTAGCACGTCAGAGGTATAAGCCAATACGTGACGGGCCACCAGCTATTGACCAAAAGGGACGTCGATGAGCGAACTCATCCTGACACCCTACTGAGCCTGTCAGTGACAATATCCGTACAGTCCGGTCCGTTCGTCTATGAGCATCGCATGTCGGGCCTAGGGGGTTGGTAAAAGTCAGACCCCCAAAAGCGGTACAAGTCGTGTCGGAGTGTAGCCCAGAACACCCTGAGATACTACTGGAATACCTACCAGTAAATCTCCTGCCTTGGCCAAGGACTTCGTGTAATGGCTCTCCTAGACACAGCGCGACCTCACCCCCAATACCGGGAGAGACGAACCCCCGAAGATCCGCTCACTGCCTCCATGTGGCTCGGGACTGTACCCAACTGAAACCTGTTTGCACGACTCCTTTGAGCCGTGGTAGGGTAGTAATCAAAGTACAGTGGGAACTCACACGAGACAAATGACGATCCCCAGGTCGATGAACTAACCTGTACACATGTCACCTGGGAACTGCTATCTGACGTCAGGTATAAGACCAACTAGCATGTTCCCGGCGAGTCATGTCCGGTGTACTCATAACCCAATGAGCACCTGTATACATCTTAGGTGAACCAACAGACACCAGTGGCTTGTGAGACCGGCCACCGCCCCTCGTCGGGGTCTCGACTGTATACACTAGTCTACTATGGAGAATCGATGCCCTGTCTCGAAACTCCCACGACTAGGGACCTTTTAAGGATATGCTTGTAGACCCCAGCTCTCACATATATGATCGCCCTCATACTGCCGGCAGTCAAGCAAGAATCCTAGGGGCTCTATCAACGTGCAATAGCGACCTGTCAGGTCACCTAAAGCAGTACACGATGATAAAGGTAAACCAGATAGCAAACTATCATCTCGAGTAAGACTGTCGTACCGGGATAGGTCCTCCCTCAATCATTGCAATCACGTGCCTGTGATCCAATAATTGACTCTGAGGGCACTATCTCCAACAATCTCCCACTTGCACTCAAGGCTAATTATTGCGATGTCGCATACTCACAGCCCGTGTGATACCGAACACCCAACTCCTCTACTGGTCAGTCTCACAAAGCTTGTTTGCGAAACTATTGCGTTCAAGGAATAGCCTCAGTGAGTGGATCCGCCATGATGTTTCTTTCTATGTCTCTCTATATCTCAAGTTCGCGGAGAAAACCATCTCCCGAAATGAGCAATACCTGTCTTAGAGTGTCTGGATGTCTGATGGGACCGAGCTCATAAATGAACTCCAAATCCAAACTTCTTAGACTGTATCGTCAACTGAACTTAATCAGTATCCTGCGCCATGCCACCCTCAGTATTTCCTTGGATCACCTGTCCAAAATACTGCCCCTCGTCAGAAGGAAAACTATAACTCTGACAACCTCCTTGTCGTCCGGGTCACCTTGGAAGCCTGGAATGATTACTGTCTCCCAAATGAGGCTGTCGTTATCATATCCCTAGAACATCCACTTATGTTCTAAAACTGCTTCCGATTGTTTCTCCTGGATTGGATCAATGTCAACTTATTGCATCTAGTGCAAGAACAACATCTGGTGTGGTACTAGACATCTCATGATTGACTCAATTGCCTAAGCAAGTGATCTGCCAATCATGCACATCCCTCTCTACTTTAGTCTATAAGACACCTTTAGAGAGGGTGACTCCATCACCTGCAGGTACACTACCGTGCCAGGAGTCGTCCATTCTAAATACTCTTAGAATGTTGTCGAAGTACCCTGATTGGGAAACCACCCAAGTCTAGATCTAAAACCATAGATCTAGTAACCAGCATGTCTGATATAATGTCCAAGTCCCTTGTGGAGAAACCACTGTGTGACAACCAAAGAATAACCGATCGTAGTATAGGAGTTTCCTTTCCTACTTTGTGTATGTCATCCAAATACCATGACATCACACCCTACTACCTTCTCAACAGATCCATCCCCTATTCTGATGACGTCAAACCCATGACTGTCACATCAGAAATAGATGATCTATCTCCGCTATATCTGCTTTAGTCTATAAACAGACATAAGCCTGATGTCCACCAATGCTTCCGCTGCTCCCACTGACTACGACAACCTTCTGGCAGAGTCATATAGACGTGCACTTCTAAAGCTAGTTTAGAACGACGCTATACTCATCCTCCTGCCGGGTCTCGCAGCCTGGAACAACAACAATGGCAAGTGTGGGTAAACAAGAACTTCCCTGTCACCGTCCTTGAGGTTACCGGAGTACCTCTCGGGTGCCTGAAGTTACCCATCGTATCTGCGGAGTGGCCAATGGAATGTCAAAACAGATTGAATCTTTAGGTTCCTTATCAAATCTTCAGTAATCGTTTGCGGTTCTGGAATCACTTCCAGTTCTACCATACTCCCACTACTGTTTTTGAAAAAATCCATTTTTATTAAAACTGTGGCGAGTCAAGAACAATATCACTATTGATCTTTCTTATGGTAGAAAATCAACCCTCGTCATAGCATGGGTCAACCCACAAACAGCCATTACAGAAACGTGCCTTGAGTTGTCCAGTGTCTGGTTTTAATCATAAGCCGGACAACTCCCCGTACCTTAACATCGTTAAGATATGAACTGTTCTATATCTAATATAGAACCAGAGGCACTGATTTAATTGAACCAGATTCAAATCATGCAGCTATCTCCAGTGCACGTCAACCAAATGGAGAGAGGCCGATCAGCGTTACTCAACTTAGGAATGCTTCCAATTATGAGTAACCTGAAAGAGAAGCAATTTCTCTTTATCATTACTATCAGCTGAATACCATACACAAGTATCTATATCTTCGATCACTTTGAAGAATCCCGATACTTGCTACACCTGGTTCTCTACTCTATTCAAATACCTATAACTCCTCAAAACTTAGACCCTGTGTTTCTACGAAACACATGTCTAAGAACTAGAGAAGTTAAAAGTAAACAGAATATAGTATGAGGACCAACCCTTCTGTCCCAATGGACACTGGACAACATACAATACTCTGTATAAGTCCACTGAGTCTGACAACTCTTTCACTGTGTGTCGTAGGTTGAAAACTGTACTTATGATTAAGAAGAATTACACCGCTGTTTAATGCTCCTTACCTAACCATCCACTGATATAGGTAAATGTCATCGACATAATATCAAAAGGTATATCTCACTCTATGAAAATAGACGTACAGATATCTCCTGCCTTGGCCAAGGACTTCGTGTAATGGCTCTCCTAGACACAGCGCGACCTCACCCCCAATACCGGGAGAGACGAACCCCCGAAGATCCGCTCACTGCCTCCATGTGGCTCGGGACTGTACCCAACTGAAACCTGTTTGCACGACTCCTTTGAGCCGTGGTAGGGTAGTAATCAAAGTACAGTGGGAACTCACACGAGACAAATGACGATCCCCAGGTCGATGAACTAACCTGTACACATGTCACCTGGGAACTGCTATCTGACGTCAGGTATAAGACCAACTAGCATGTTCCCGGCGAGTCATGTCCGGTGTACTCATAACCCAATGAGCACCTGTATACATCTTAGGTGAACCAACAGACACCAGTGGCTTGTGAGACCGGCCACCGCCCCTCGTCGGGGTCTCGATTGTATACACTAGTCTACTCTGGAGAATCGATGCCCTGTCTCGAAACTCCCACGACTAGGGACCTTTTAAGGATATGCTTGTAGACCCCAGCTCTCACATATATGATCGCCCTCATACTGCCGGCAGTCAAGCAAGAATCCTAGGGGCTCTATCAACGTGCAATAGCGACCTGTCAGGTCACCTAAAGCAGTACACGATGATAAAGGTAAACCAGATAGCAAACTATCATCTCGAGTAAGACTGTCGTACCGGGATAGGTCCTCCCTCAATCATTGCAATCACGTGCCTGTGATCCAATAATTGACTCTGAGGGCACTATCTCCAACAAACCTCCCTCGAAGTACCGACACTAGCCTGGCTGAAAGGTTAAGCAAGTATTGTGACGTGAATTAAAAACCCGGCTAGTTCTTCTTTTAAAAGGGTTTTAAGAAGAATTTGAGGAAACAGTGGGAGACATCCTGGTTAGATAAATTAATAAACCAATCTAATCTTGCAAGAGCATACGCCGAGTATTTCTTTTCTCTCTCTCCAGGCAGCAACCTTTTCACGCCCTAATCAAGATAAATTAATGTATCGCTTGACCGATCCGAATTCTTATTCGGGACTGGGGAAAGTTGGTTCAGCTCTAACTTGTGACAACAGTCATGAGTATGAGAATGGGAAAAGGGAAAGTATGGATTTCCAGGATACCCAGTTGAAGAAGAAGCATGGTTTTGCATCTACTTCAGGTGTTCTTGTAATTGAGAACTGTTTTACGGTCAGCCCTACCTCCTGGGTACTTGATACCGGATCAGGATCTCATATCTGTAATTTATTGCAGGGACTGAGAAAAAGTAGGAAAGTTGCACCGGGTGATATGTCGCTCAGAGTAGCGAACGGAGCACAAGTTAATGCGGCAGCCGTCGGTGAATATCACCTAGTATTGCCAAATGGCAAGACTATGATTTTGAACGATTGCTACTATGTACCCTCCATGATTTGCAACATCATATCAGTTTCTTTACTCGATAAAGATGGATATAACTTTGTTCTTGAAAAGAATATCATGAACATTTACCTTCATAAGGTACTGGTTGCAGAGGGTACACTGTGTAATGGTATCTACGTTCTAAATCAGAATACAGTTCTCAATATACAAAACACACGCAAGAGGAAGAATTCAGATACGAATGAATCCTACTTGTGGCATTGTAGACTTGGTCATGTCGGAGAGAAAAGACTGAGTAAGTTGCATAAAGATGGACTCTTGGATGCGTTCGAGTTTTCATCTTATGAAACTTGTCAGTCTTGTCTCAAAGGGAAGATGACCAAATCTCCGTTCACCGGATATGGAGAAAGAGCAAGAGAGCTCTTGGGACTCATACACAGTGATGTGTGTGGTCCGATGTCTATACATGCAAGGGGTGGGTTCTCGTACTTCACCACATTCACTGACGATCTCTCTAGGTTCGGATATGTGTATCTGATGAAACACAAATCTGAAGCTTTTGAGAAATTCAAGGAATTCAGAAACGAAGTAGAGAACCAGACAGGCAAAAGTATCAAGATCCTCCGGTCTGACAGGGGAGGGGAGTACTTAAGCACGGAATTCCTAGATTACTTAAAAGAGAATGGTATTCTCTCTCAGCTTACTCCTCCTTATACACCACAGCACAACGGTGTTTCGGAGCGGAGGAATCGTACCCTATTGGATATGGTTCGCTCCATAATGAGTAGTGCTGAGTTACCTCTTTCATTCTGGGGATATGCACTTCAAACTGCAGCACATCTATTGAATCAAGTTCCATCCAAATCCGTGCCTAAGACTCCGTATGAAATATGGAGTGGTAAAAGTTTGTATCTTAAACATATTACGATTTGGGGTTGCCCAGCTTAAGTCAAAAAGCAGAACCCAGACAAACTTGAGGCACGGGCAGTTTTGTGTAAGTTTGTGGGATACCCAAAAGATTCAAGTGGGTATCTATTCTACCATGCAGAGGAACAGAAGATAATTGTTTCAAGAAATGCCACATTTTTAGAAAAAGAATTTCTTGTTAAAAACATTAGTGGCAGCACGGTAGAACTGGATGAAATTCCTGAAACACAAGCTTTAACAGAAAATTTGGAGGAACCGCTAGATTCAATAACCCCAAACGAACCTCAGCCACTCCGCAGATCTGGTAGGATTTCTCATCCGCCCGAGAGATACTACGGTTTTCTCATTGACGGGGATCGAGAGGATTGCATCTTGGAAGAAGATGACCCTACCAGTTTCAGGCAAGCCATTATCAGTAGGGACTCTGGTAAGTGGCAGGAAGCAATGCAATCCGAAATGGAGTCCATGTACGCCAATAAAGTGTGGACCTTGGATATTGCTCCACCTGGGGTAAAACCCGTTGGATGCAAATGGATCTACAAAAGGAAACTTGGTGTAGATGGGCAGGTGGAAACCTATAAAGCTAGACTCGTTGCAAAAGGTTTTCGTCAAAGACCTGGTTTGGACTACGATGAAACTTTTTCTCCGGTGGCTATGCTCAAATCCATTCGGATCCTACTTGCCATTGCTGCCTTCCATGACTATGAAATCTGGCAGATGGATGTTAAAACGGCTTTCCTAAACGATTATTTGGAAGAGTGCGTTTACATGGATCAACCAGAAGGTTTCGTAGACAGTGGGAGCAGCGGGAAGGTGTGCAAGTTACTTAAATCCATTTATGGATTAAAGCAGGCATCGCGGAGCTGGAACATCTGTTTTGATGAGGCAATCAAGGAATTTGATTTCATCAAGAACGAAGATGAACCCTGTGTATATAAGAAGATTGTAGGACGAACTGTCGTATTCCTAGTCTTGTACGTGGACGACATTCTTTTGATAGGAAATGACATTCCTATGCTACAATTGGTCAAGCTGTTTTTGTCACAAAGGTTCTCCATGAAGGACCTGGGTGATGCCTCGTACATTCTGGGGATCAAGATCTATAGAGATAGATCCAAGAAACTATTGGGACTTTCGCAGTCCAGGTACATAGAGACCGTACTAAAGAGATTTAGTATGGAGGGTTCCAAGCGCGGTAACATACCCGCATTGCACGGAATTACCCTCTCCAAGAAGATGTCTCCTAAGACTGACGAGGAGAGGGTTCGCATGAGCACTATACCCTACGCTTCGGCGGTAGGATCTATAATGTATGCGATGCTATGTACAAGACCAGATGTAGCTTACGCGTTGAGCGCAGTAAGCCGGTATCAGTCAGACCCAGGGGAGGACCACTGGACAGCGGTGAAGAACATTCTCAAGTACCTGAGAAGGACTAAGGAGATGTTCCTGGTTTACGGTAATGGAGACCTCAGGGTCGAGTCCTTTACCGATTCAAGCTTCCAGAGTGACAAAGATGACAGCAAGTCTGTCTCGGATTTTGTGTTTACCCTCAACGGAGGGGCGGTATGTTGGAGGAGTTCCAAGCAGGATACCGTCGCAGACTCGATGATGGAGGCTGAATACATTGCTGCAAGCGATGCCGCAAAAGAGGCGGTCTGGATGAAGAAGTTCATTAGTGAACTTCAGGTGGTTCCGTCCATTGTTGACCCAATACCTTTGTATTGCGATAACAATGGGGCTATAGCTTTAGCGAAGGAACCAAGGTCCCATCAGAAATCCAGGCACATCTTAAGGCGGTATCACCTGATCAGGGAGATCATTGATCGACAGGAGATCGAGGTGCGGAGAGTGGACACAAAGGACAACACTGCGGACCCATTCACGAAGGCTTTACCCCAGACTCAGTTCGAGCGGCTGATCGAGATGATAGGTCTTCGATATGCCAGTACATGGCCTTAGTGCAAGTGGGAGATTGTTAGTGTATATGCCCTAGAGGCCATTACTGTATCATACTAGTATGTATATTACTTGATGGAAGCTTGGGATATTCACAGTTGTACAGACAATCTTGCTCAATATAGTAGTATGCTACTTGGTTTGTCTCTGCTTTAATGTGTACATGTGTGTTTATTTATTATATCACCTATACGCATTAGTAGAGCCCTTAGGATCTTTGCTTGATTACCGGCGTTGTGATGGCGATCACACTCGTGGGGGCTGGGTAATCTATAAGCACATCCTTATACACGTCCCTAGTCGTGGGAGTATCGAGATAGGGCATCGATACTCCAGAGTAGATTAGCGTATGCGCTTCTCATCCCAGCACGGGAGACGGTCTGTCCCACAGCCGTCAGTACGTCGTACTTGAGATAGTATGCGGGTGCTCGTTAGGTTACGAGTACACTGGACAGGACTTGTCGGGAACTGATGGTTGGTATTATACCTATCGTCAGTTATCAGTTCCCAGGTGACATGAGTACAGCTTAGTCCGCTGACTTTACACTGTCACTTCGCCTCGAGTGTGTTCCCACTGTTCTTTGATTACTACCCTACCACGGCTCTACTGAGTCGTGCAAACAGGTAGTAGTTGGGAGCAGTCCCGAAGCACTTGGAGGCAGTGACGGTTAGACAGGATTCGTCTCTCCCGGTATTGGGGGTTGACATCGCGCTGTGTTTAGGAGAGCCATTACACAAGTAGTCCCTGGCCAGGGCAAGCGAGATATACTGGTAGGTTTCCAATATTATCTCAGGGTGTTCTGGGCTTCACTCCGACACGACTTGTACCGCTATTAGGGGACTGACGTTTACCGCCCCCCTAGGCCCGCCATGCGATGTATCAGACGAACAGACCGGACTGTACGGAGATTGTCACATACAGACTCAGTAGGAGTTCGGATGGGTGTACCTCATCGGCCTTCTTATCGACATCTACCTGGGGACCGTTACGTACAGCTAGTGCCGCTTGCGGTCTGTGGTTAAACCCACTGCCAGCGTAGTGTCGAGTCTTTAGAGTCCCACACAGAGAGTTTCCCTGCACTGAGCGAAACGTGTAGAGGCCGTATGGTTTTACGGCAGGGCTGCGATCACTTACGTACACTTGTGTGCGTATGGTGTTCGGGCAGGCAGTACTAGTAGGCTTTGGTTTAAGCCGGATCCTAGTATCGCACGGATGGATTTGTTTTGTCTTCTGTGTATCCGCATTCTACGGAATACGGATGCAGGTGTGTATGCACAGTTTTTCGGAGTGATGGTGGAGGAGGTGCCTCATTAGGGTTTTGGCAGTTGGTTCGGCCAAAACCATTATGTGGCAGGCTCATTAGGGTTTTGACAGTTCGTTTGGTCAAAACCATTATGAGCCGCGAACATCATTTACTAATCCTATTAGTGATAATCTTATGATGGCTAATTGCATTGACCATTTGACCCCGTTGACCTCTCTTGACTTTGTTGACCGGTTGACCGGGTTGACCATTGACTTTCAAGAGGGTTCTACACCTTTCTTTTCTTTTCCTTTTTCTTTTGGATTATGATAATGGTCATTTCAAAGTAGCCATCAACTTTATCTTGATGGAATTAGTAATGATGTTGTTTTGCATTATTTGCAACCATGGTTCTTTTCTTTTGTATCATAATTTTATTCTCATTCTCTCTCTTGAAATGAGAAGCTCCATGGTTGCAAGAAACCTTCCTTCTTCTTCCTCCTCTTGATTTCTCCTTTGATCTCATGTGTTGAGAGAAAAAGGATTCCACTTGACAAACACATCCATACATCTTCTCTACATATCCTAGGGCTTCTAGATTAGCAATCTCCTTGCCCTAGTTACCTCGGCTTGAGGTGGAGCTCGGTGTACATCTCTCGGGTGGATCGTCTTCGACTCAAGGAGGCCGCGAAGGTGACCGAAGTCCGGATCAACCATTGAGCAAGCAAAGAGAAGAACAACAAGAAGAGAAGAACAACAAGAAGAAGAACAACAAGAAGAGAAGGAGTTCAAGTTGAGATATAACCCCTAACCGAGTAGATACATCTCTTGTTAGGTTGCTAGTATATTGTTTAGCAAAGATCCGGCTTTTACGGTCCATGTTACAAAGATTAGAAAAATTTTTGTTTTACCGTTTCCGTAACCCCGAAAGTACCGGGAGAGGTAAGGTGGACCTAACAAGTGAGTGGATCCGCTCTGATGTTTCTTTCTATATCTCTCTTTATCTCAAGTTCGCAGAGAAAACCATCTCCTGAAATGAGCAATACCTGCCTTAGAACATGTCTGGATATCTGATGGGACCCAGTTCACAAATGAACTCCAAATCCAGCAAACTTCTTAGACTGTATCATCAACTGAATTTAATCAGTATCCTGCGCCATGCCTCCCTCAGTATCCGCTTGGACCACCTGTCCAAACTACTGCCCCTCGTCAGAGGGAAAACTATAACTCTGATAGTCACTCTGTCATCCAAGTCACCTTAGAAGCCTGGAATGAAAACCGTCTCCCGAAAGAGGCTTTTGTTATCATATCTCTAGAACATCCACTTATGTTCTAAAACTGCTTCCGAACGTTTCTCCAGGATTGGATTAATATATTGACTTATTGCATCTAGTGCAAAAACAACATTTGGTGTGGTACTTGATATCTCATGATTGACTCAATTGCCTAAGCAAGTGATATGCTAATCATGCACATCCCTCTCCCCTTTAGTCTGTAAGACACCTTTAGAGAGGGTGACTCTATCACCTGCAGGTACACCACCATGTCAGGAGTCGTCCATTCTAAAACACCTTTAGAATACTGTCTAAGTACCCAGATTGGGGAACTACCCAAATCTAGATCTAAAACTATAGATCTAGTAATCAGAATGCCAGATATAATATTCATATTCTATGTGGAGAAACCACTGTGTGACAACCACAGTATAACTAATCGTAGTATAGGAATTTCACTTCCTACAATGTGCATGTCATCCAAATACCAGGACATCACACTCTACTTCCTTCTTAACAGATCCATCCTCTATTCTGATGAAGTCAAAGCCTATGACTGTCACATCAAAAATAGATGATCTATCTCCGCTATATCTGCTTTAGTATATAAATAGACATAAGCAACTTGTCCACTATGCTTCTGCTGCTCCCACTGACTACGACAACCCTCTGGCAGAGTCATATACACGTGCACTACTAAAGCTAGTTTAGAAAGACGGTATACTCATCCTCCTGCCGGGTCTCATTGTCTGGAACAATAGTAGTGTCAAGTTTAGGCAAACAAGAACCTCCCTGTCACCGTCTTTGAGAATACCGAAGTACCTCTCGGGTGCCTGAGGTTACCCACCATATCTGCAGAGTGGCTAATAGAATGTCAAACCCGATTGAATCTTTAGGTTCTTATTAAATTTTTAGTAATCGTTTGTGGTTCTAGAATCACTTCTAGTTCTACCATACTCCCACTACTGTTTTATGAAAAAATCCATTTTGCTAAAACTGTGGCGGGTCAAGAACAATATCACTATTGATCTTCCAGATGGTAGAAAGTTAACCCTCGTCGTAGCCCGGGATATCCCACAAACTGCCATTACAGAAACGTGCCTTGAGTTATCCAGAGTCTGGTTTTAAGCATAAGCCGGACAACTCCATATACTTAACATCGTTAAGATATGAACCATTCTATATACAATATAGAAACAGAGGCACTGATTTAATTGGAACCAGATTCAAATTATGCAGCTGTCTCCAGTGCATGTCAACTAAATGGAAAGAAGCCGATCATCATTACTCAACTTAGAAGTGCATTCAGATATGAGTAACCTGAAAGAGAAGAAAATTCTCAAAAACTATTACTATCAACTGAATTCCAAACACAAGTATTTACATCTTTGATTACCTTGAAGAATCCTGATACTTGCATCACATGGTTCTCTACTTTATTCTTGTACCTATAACTTCTCAAAACTTAGACCTTGCATTTCTACGAAATACTTGTCTGAAACTGGAGAAGTCACAAGTAAACAGAATATAGTACGAGGACTAACCCCTTTGTCCTAATGGACACTGGACAACATACAATACTTTGTATAAGTCCCCTGAGTTGAATAACTCAAACCCTGTGCGTCGTAGGTTGAAAACTGTACTATGGTTAAGAAGAATTACACCGTTGTTGAATACTCCTTACCTAATCACCAACTGATATAGGTAAATGTCATAGACATAATTTCAAAAGGTTATATCTCACTTTATAAAATAAACATACAGATATATCAGTTTGAAATTGGTGCACAACAACGGATATTCAAAACCAAATATTTGACATCAGGCAAAACCCCAGGTGATTTCCTTAAATATCACCAATTACAACGAATTCCGATATAATGAGGATGATCACCTAATTCCCAATAACGTACTCCCACTCATCATCTGTAAAACCATACAGATATGAGAATGAAACCTGGTAAATACATACCCTGGAGCAAGGATCTAATTGGGAAATCAGTTTTCAATTAACAACGCACAGTGCAACTGAAACATGAAAATGTTTCGAAGGGGTATCCGGGTATTCCTAGTAATGCCTCTTCCACTATCCTGATTCATGACTATAACCGTATATTTCCTTACCATCTCTCCAAATCCCTTTATTTGTTCTTACTCATTTCCTTCTGTACACCATCTTTAGGCTAAATGGTTTTCTTCCTTCCCTACCATTCGGCACCAGCCTATGGGTTGGAAGAAAACTATCCAATAAGCGTAATAGGTGTACTCTCATAATCCTAGGAGTACTCGCAACTTGAGAGAAGCTAAAAATAAAAGACAACTGAATAAACCTTATTCTATTTCTCCTGAACCAGAATCCATTCTCGAACTGGAATAAATTCTTTCGAGTTCATAAATAACCATACGATGGATTTTCCGATAACTGTGGATCTTCATAGTGATACGGGGTGTTCTGGAGAAATACAAAGGTGAAGTAGGAGTGGCGATGAAGTACGTGGTTTGGTCGTGAATGATAGCAGTCACAATTTACTTTGCCCTCTTTCTAATCGCTTTATCTGTCTTTATTTATTACCTTCTGTACACCACACTTAGGCTAATTGGTTTTCTTCTTTCCCTACCTTTCGGCACCCGCCTATGGTTTGGAAGAAGACTATCCAATAAGCTCAATAGGTATACCCTCTCCTAGTCCTAGGAGCCCTCACAACCTGAGAGAAGGTAAAAGGAAAAGACACTGAATAAACCTTATTCTATTTCTCCAGAACCGGAAGCCATCCTCGAATCTGAAACAAGTTTCTTCGAGTTCGTATATAACTATACGATGGTCATATCCAATAACTGTGGATCTTCGTAATGATACAGAATGTTTCGGAGAAAAGCAAAGGGTAAAAGAAGGAGTGGCAATGATGTATGCAACTTTGACAATCCAAAGGCCAGTGTTTTAAGAAAGTTCGGTCAACTTGGTCACTAAGTTATAGTCTAGGGTCGGGCCATGGTCGCTACCAAAGAGAGAGAGAAAAGAAACACTCAGCGTACACTCTAACCTAGATCAGAATGGTCAATCACTTTATCTAATCAGGATGTCTCCCACTGGATCCTCAAATTCTCCTCCAAACCTGAAAGAAGAATTAGTCGGGATCACCCGAGAAGTAAACCAACTCATCAGTGAGTATCGGGATCCAACTATCATCGCATGATAACCTGATGGAATTCACTCACGTTATCACACTCAAGAAGGTATGCGCATGTCTGGAAAGTTTCCTGTATGTTTGAAACGCCCGATGTGATTTTTACGCCATGATCTTATGACCTTGACGAAGGCCAACAAATCATAAGTCACATGTCAAGTTCTACCCGTCATTGTCCATGTTAATTTGAACCCACCCGTACTCGCCCTTGACGAAGGCCAACAAGGTTGTTCCCTCATGGGAACTGAATAAAATACAAATAAAGCAGCAAGAAAAGCCCCTAAATGGGGCATCACGTGCTCATACATGACACGGCCTCACATGCAAACATGTGACCTTTTATAGGCAAATTTTATCTACGCCTGAATGCCAAATTGATTAAGTCACGTGCCCACACGTGATAGGCTCTTGAACCCACTGAATTAATAGAATTAAATTCTAATTAAAAGGAATTAAAAGCTTTTGTTCCCTCAAGGGAACTGAATAAAATATATAAATAAAGCAGCGAGGAAAACCCCCAAAGGGGGCATCACTTGCCCACACGTGACCTTTTACAGGCAAAGCCTATAGGCGCTGAATAAAATAAACACTTGGAAATGCTTAATCAGTGGGGTCACGTGCCAACACGTGAGGGGTTCCTGAGCCCTCTGAACCAATAGAATTAAATTCTAATTAATTGCTTTATCAGTGGGGTCACGTGCCAACACGTGATGGGTTCCTGAGAGCTCTGAACTAATAGAATTAAATTCTAATTAAATGCTTAATTGGTAAGGTCACGTGCCAACACGTAATAGACTCTTAAACTCTCTGAACTAATAGAATTAAATCCTAATTAAAAGGAATCAAAAACCCTAATTGGAAAAATATTTCCCTAGATCATTCCAAATAAAAAAAGATTGTGCTCTGTAAAAGGGAGCACCGTTGGATTAAAAATCCAATGGTGATTAAAAATCACCAATTTATAGAAAAATTCTATATAAGGAAATATTTTCCCAAAATTTGCCAGGAACAACAAATAAAATATCTTTTGGATTAAAAATCCAATGGTAAATAAAATTCACCGAGTGATCTAAAAGATCATTTTGGTTATAAAATCAATCAAAATCTTTTAATGAAAGATTGACTAAACAAACTGATTCTTTTCTTTCTCCTATAAATAGGAGCCAAGAAGAGAAGAGGAAAAAAGAGAGAAAAGAGATACAACAACAGAGAGAGAAGACAGAAGAAAAAAAAGAAGAGAATTTAATTCTCCAGAAAGAAAAGAAGATCTCTTCAAAGAAAGAAACTCTAGGTAAAGAGAAGGAAGGAGATCATTCCATAAAAAAAAGAGAATTTAATTCTCAAAACCAAGAGTTTAACTCTTCTAAATAAGAACTTAGTTCTTCCTCTGGTTGAAGATCTGCAGAAGCAGATCTCCCTATAAGTTGAGAATTTAATTCTCATCAGGGAGATTCTGCCATGCGGATCTAAAAACCTAAGGGAAGACCTAAGTTCAGAGAATTCTATTCTCCTACAAAACATATAGGAATTTAATTCCTCAAACAAGGATAGGGTTTAACCCCTAATATAAGAACTTAGTTCTTCATAAAATTGAAAAGTTAATTCTCATTGGGAAGACTCTGCCATGCAAATTTTCAAGGAATTAAATTCCCCTAAAAAAAGAAGAGAAGAGAAGAGAAGTTGTAAGGGGCTTGAAACTCAGAATTACATGCATATTGATGATCACATGGTAACACGTGACCCCCTTTCTTTGAACCAGAAAAAGAGATTTCCCAAAGTGTTTAACACTTATTTCAAAAGGGCAAACAATAAAGACAGTTTCTCTTTTAGGGTATATCACGTGTTCCTACGTGACCCTTAAAAAGCTCCTCAAAACAAAAGGGAGTAAGGCCAAGACAGTTCTCTTTTAGGTGTATCACGTACTCTCACGTGACCCCTGACAAGTATTTTTAATATCCAATGCATGGATACCCATCACTGCCCACACGTAATGGTCATCAAGGTCAAGTGTTTAATACTTATATATGCATATTTTGAGAGTAAAATAAAAGAAGTAAGGCCCAATCTTCAGGTGCCTCACGTGACCCCACGTGAGCGCTTCAGTTTCATTGTTTAACACTACTTTAAGCGCCGCACGTGGGAGCACGTGAGCGCCGAATGTACTCTAGTGTTTAACACTATATTCGAACCAATCTTAGCCCAAATTAGCTAAGTCTTCCAGAAGCAAGATCCCTTGAAATTGAACCCCAATTATACTCTTGTCTTCCAAAATTGATCATCCCACATGACATTCAAAGTAATCCCCAGAACCTTTCAACCAATATTGGTTCAAGGGTACATCTCTTCACTTCTCTGATATTTGTCGTTGTAATCCTTCAACGTCTTCAGAGAGGTGACGGGTCCCGACAACCAGACATTCTACGGACTGTGGGGTCCTTAAACTCATGGACTATGATGTCCTTAAACTTTACGGACTGTGGGGTCCTTAAACTCATGGACTATGATATCCTTAAACTTTACGGACTATGGGGTCTCTAAAATACCATGGACTGTGAGGTCCTTAAACTCATAGACTATGATGTGTTTAAACTATGGACTATGATGTCCTTAAACTTCATAGACTATGATGTCTCTAAACTTTACAGACTATGATGTCTTTAAACTGGACCGCAAAGTCCCTAAACTAAAACAATAGAGCCCAAATGCTCTTTTGTTGGATCTAAATGATCCTGTTAAGTAGATCTTAGTCTAAAATTAGACTTGTTAGTGTATATGCCCTAGAGGCCATTACTGTATCATACTAGTTTGTATATTACTTGATGGAAGCTTGGGATATTCACAGTTGTATATACAATCTTGCTCGAAATGGTAGTATGCTACTTGGTTTGTCTCTGGTTTAATATATGCATGTGTTTCTTTTAGCATATCGCTGATATACATATTAGTAGAGCCCTTAGGATCTTTGCTTGATTACCAGCGTTGTGATGGCACTCACACTCGTGGGGGCGGGGTAATCCATAAGCACATCCTTATACAGGTCCCTAGTCGTTGGACTATCGAGACAGGGCATCGATACTCCGGAGTAGACTAGCGTATGCGCTTCTCATCCCAACCTGGGAGACGGTCTGTCCCACAGCCGTCAGTACGTCATACTTGAGATAGTATGCGGGTGCTCGTTAGGTTACGAGTATACTGGACAGGACTCGTCGGGAACTGTTGGTTGGTATTATACATATCGTCAGTTATCAGTTCCCAGGTGACATGAGTACAGCTTAGTCCGCTGACTTGACACTGTCACTTCGCCTCAAGTGTGTTCCCACTGCACTTTGATTACTACCCTACCACGGCTCAAAGGAGTCGTGCAAACAGGTAGTTTTTGGGTGCAGTCCCGAAGCACTTGGAGGCAGTGACGATTAGATAGGATTCGTCTCTCCCGGTATTGGGGGTTGACATCGCGCTGTGTCTAGGAGAGCCATTACACGAGTAGTCCCTGGCCAGGGCAAGCGAGATATACTGGTAGGTTTCCAGTGTTATCTCAGGGTGTTCTGGGCTACACTCCGACACGACTTGTACCGCTATTAGGGGACTGACGTTCACCGCCCCCTAGACCCGCCATGCGATGTATCAGACGAACAGACCGGACTGTACGGAGACTGTCACATACAGGCTCAGTAGGAGTTCGGATGGGGGTTACCTCATCAGTCTTCTTATCGGCGTCTACCTGGGGACCGTTACGTACAGCTAGTGCCGCTTGCGGTCTGTGATTAAACCCACTTCCAGCGTAGTGTCGAGTCTTTAGAGTCCCACACAGAGGGCTATTCGCCTTTAGGCAAAATGAGTAGAGGTCGCATGGTTTTGCGACAGGGTTCGTTCACATCCACGCACTTGTGCACGTTTGCTGTCCGGACAGCTTATACTAGCGGGCTTTGGTTTAAGCCGGATCCTAGTATATGATTTGGGATTGGTTTTATCTCATTGTATTCGTGTTCCTCGGATCACGAATACAGATGCGTATGCACAGTTGCTTGAGACAGAGGGAGAGAACTTTGATTAGGGTTAATGACCATTGTCATTTTATTAACCCTAATGCTTATGTGTGTATTATGGTTAATTGATTTTAGTTTAATATAATTATGCATGGTTATGGTTGTTGACTATTTGACCTTCTTGACTTGTTGACCTAGGTTGACACTTTGACCATCATCATTTCATTTGGAAGATGCTCTTTGATCCTTGCAATTTGCATTAAAAATGAAATGATAATGGTCATGTCTTGATAAGCCATGACAATTATCTTACTAATTATCAATTTATAATAATTCACACATATATGTGAGAATGCTTCATATTTTCTCTCATTCTATCATATACTTTCTCTCTCTTGCTCTTCCTCTTCCTCAAGCTCTCCCCTCTCATGTGTTGAGAAACACTTGAGCTTGAGAAAAACCACTTCTTGATAATCTCTACTCTCATCTAGGGTTCTAGGATTAGCACTTCTAGCACCCTAGTTACTTCTAGCTTGGAGTTGAAGCCAAAGGTTGAGGCTTTCGGGTGGATCCTTCTTCGACGTGAGAAGACGACAAAGGTGATCCCTTTCTACTACTCCAAGGAGCATGGAGAGAAGGACATAAAGCCCTAGGTATAACCATTCTACCCTTCAACTAGTTTCTAGTTAGCTTTAGCTAGTTTTTGTTTAGCAAAGATCCGACTTTGTCTAGTCCATGTTGCCTAGAGTAGTAAAAATCCGATTTTTATTCCGTTTTCCGCCTCCCCGCAAGCACCGGGGTGGGCAACGTGGACTTACAAGACTAACGTATCATTAACAAATGGTTAAGTTGATCTTAGTCTAAAATTAGAATAACGTATCCTTAACAAACGTTTAAGTTGATTTTAGTCTCAAATGAGATTAACGATCCTTAAACCCAATCCAAACCCAAATCTAAGAAAATACGGATTTGGACTAATCCACGCTCTACGGTTGAAAACATAAATTAGTCTCCATATACAATCCACGGGCAACCAAAAATAAAACAAACACACACGACACGAAGTGACTATATGGAGAAGGAGAAAGTTGTTACCGCGATGCAGTAGCGTAATTAACTGCAGGGGCTTATGCCTGCAGGGAAGAGCATCCCCACAATCAAAAAACCCCTCAAATGAGGGGGAATCTGACAAAGTCTGCTACAACGGCCGCATCCGTCTAAACCTTCGATGCACGGTGCCATAAATCAACTTGGCATCTTTGGAAAAGTGGACGGATCAAACTAAATAGCATCTGCCCCCAAATTCAGGCAAGACGTCAGTCTTCCCGTGTCTTTTGGTGGAGAACAGATTCTGGCACGCCCGGTGGGACCTTTTCCTCTTTCCACTCCACACTTCGTGTGTCGTGTTTTTCCCGTGATCAGATAATCACGGTGTGTATGTTTGTGGTTGTCCTTAGGGGAGGGGATACAGAAGTCGGCACTTCATCTCTATGAAGAATGGCGTTTGTTTCCACCTTAGCAACTCAGGCTCTGTCATATCTGATGGAGTCAAGTACGGGCCACTTCCAGGCTCAAATCTCTGCAATTGGGCTCTTCAAGAAATCAATAGGCTTCTCTTTGGGTCGATGCTCCCACTTCCCACCCTCAGTGCCTCAACGCCGATGGAGGAAGCCCAGAGGAAGTCTGCCTTCCACAGGCTGGTTCCCCAAGCTGCAACTTTGCCGACGGAATTAGTCCTCAAACAACTGGCACCTGCCAAGGACCAAGGTCGACGCAGGGGGCAGAATATTCAAGCTTCTAAAGGAAACAGGGGGCAGGCTCGGCAAAATTCTGAGGCTAATCAAATCCCGGCCGTAAGAAATAGTCGACGTCGATATCGGCATCATACAAAATGAGCTGGGGGCAGTTCTCCGTATGGTCCTGTTTCAACCCCAGTGGTGAATGTTGTTCCAACCGGGAATAGCTTCAAATTGTTGCGAAGGGTCAGACAAAGTTCTCTTACCGCAATATTGAAGAAGTCTCCACAGCCCATGGAGATCCTATGAGAGAAGAAACCAATTCGCTCCTTAAAGCAACTTTCCTCATCTATATATAAAGTGTGAAAGCAAGTGAAGGTTTCTGTCGTCAACCGTGGCTCTTCCCCTAGACGTCAGCCAAATTCTGATGGATCTTGATACAGCGGTTACTCCCAAAACCAAAGCGGCTTTTCACAAAAAAGAAGGCCCAATAAAGCTCAAGTGCCCGAAGCAAACTCCAAAGGCCAAACCTCCAAACACCCCGAGCCTGGGGGCATGGTAGTTCACATAGTCTATGTGGTGAATTCCAAAGACGAAGTTCGAGCTTCTACTAGTCATCGACCTCAAACTCGGTCCTTAACAAAAGTTCAACTGCAACGTGAAAAGCTGCAGGAGATACTTGCTCAGGCGGCACCACTCGCTAATCCATCGTCTAAAGCAAATCCCGAAGATGCGCCTGGAGAAAGAATAGAGAAGGAGTCGGATATTGATTTCCTAAAGCGCGATCTGAAAAAGGGAGATGCAGAAGCGGCAGAAATGTCCACTAAAATGAACCAGATGGCCCTTCTGATTCAGAATATCGCTGGAATGATGGTTCAATCGGAACCACTGGCAGATGAACCGCTGGTAGTCGGTCTTAAAGATAAGGATGATATTCCAAATCCTCTGCAAAGCTCATCAATGGCTGGGGAGGAAATGATTCCTAAAAGCAAAGCTGAACGAATATATCGCTCAGCAAATCGAAGCTCACTATGCCAGTGAAGCCGCAAATAGATAAATCAAGATTGGTCGACCGTATCTGACATGGCATAATAAAATACAGTATCCGCAAGAGTACACACTTCCAACATGCCACATGTATAAAGGAACTGAGAATTCTCGCCGACACATTGCGCGATTTGAACCCATGTGCGGCAATACTGATATACTTCTCCTCTGACAGTTCATCGGATGTCTGGTGGGCATTGCCTTCAAATGGTATGCGGAACTCCCGAATGACTCCATGAATACCTTCGACGAAATGGAGATGCCCTCTTATCAGAGATTCGCTAGTGTGAATAAATGCACTATCGTGACGGCACTGGTCAACGAAAGGGTTAGACCGAATGAGACTTGGGTTCAATGTGTTACCCGATGGCGAAATCTCTGATCAAATACAAGCAACGCATCGATGAAGTTGCAGCCATGGGAATGCTCATAGCCACCCTTGACCCAAATTCAAAGTCGTCCTCGTATATGGCCCTCTTCAAGCCGACTACCTTCCAAGAGCTCATAGATAAAATGACTCAATTGGATCAGCTGAGTCAAGACCCTTCATCATCTGATGAAGATGAATGAAAAGCAGAGGTAAGATGGCGTTTGCCGCCTACGCTAAACAAAAATAAGCGGCTCTAAAGCAACCTGTCGCCAAAATAGCGATGAAGTGGGTACTCGTTCCCCCTGAGATATACACGGGGGCATATTCCTCACTGGCGGAAGAATCTCTGTGTAGAATAGTCCTTTCTTCTCAAAAGGTAGGAAGGATATTAAGGGGCCTACAAACAAGTCCTACAACCAAGTGGAATGCCCCGCTAAAAAAACGGTATGTCCACAAGCGAAATGGGCACGGATGAAAACCCGAAAGGGCGCCGTGAGTAAAACAGCAGGATTGCCGACGAGTTTGTGAAAACCCGGAAGGGCGCGATCTCGTTTTAAAAAAACGGTATGTCCACAAGCAAAATGGGCACGGTTGAAAACCCGAAAGGGCGCCGTGAGTAAAAACAGCAGGGTTACCGGCGAGTTTGTGAAAACCCAGAAGGGTGCAACCTCGTTAAATACACTTACGATATCCTCACGACTCGTAAGGAGAATCCCCCTGTGAGACCCTCACGGCTCATAGGATTTGAAAGCCTTAAGTTACAGGGATCTAGACCTGTTCTTAAGCCGTCACATCTCTCAAATTGCCCTACGGGCAGTCCATATTGACCCGTGTATACAATCTATGGGAACGAATAAATATTTCTTTGCCAAGTCCTACAAATGGCAAGAAATGTCCCCATATGGTGAATAACACTTGTAGGTCCTCTCGACTTATAAAGAGAAAACGCTTTTGGAAGATCCTTATGACTTACAAGAGAAGACATCACTTAGGAATCCCTACGATTCTTAAGGAGAAAATACGCCTACGATATCCTCATGACTCGTAGGGAGAAAACCCTTTATGAGACCCTTACGGCTCATAAAGTCAAAAGTCTTAGTCGACAGAATCCTAACCCTATCTACTAAGCCACCTTTGTTCAAATCAGCAAAGGCAAATGATGAGTTGCTCCTGGCAATATCCCAGTTGTAGCGAAACAGATGCCTAAACAGGTGTCAAACTCCAAGCTAATCTCTCCGGCAAGACCCACCCCTACAGCCATTTAATAAAGAAGGGAACCCCTTTCGTCTGAAATCGCAAATGCCAAAGCGCACTAGATGAAATCAAGCAATACCTGCAAAATCCGCCGGTACTGACCGCTCCGGTCAAGGGAAAACCTCTCATCCTGTACATAACTGCCCTTGAAGGTTCCTTAGGCATACTATGGGCACAGAAGAACGACCAAGGGAAGGAGAGAGCCCTTTACTATTTGAGTCGAGTGCTCCTGAGGGCAGAAAACAATTACTCCCCCATTGAAAAACACTGCCTGGCGTTGATCTTCGCGATAACGAAGCTCAGGCACTATGCTTTGGCGCATGAGGTCCACCTAATATCAAAAGTGGATCCTCTCAAATATTTGATGTCAAGACCCATACTAACAGGACGACTCACTAAATGGGTCCTTCTCTTAATGGAATTCTCGATAACTTATCGACCTCTCAAGGCAATGAAAGGCCAGGCCATCGCCGACTTCCTCGCCGAGCATCCTATACCTGCCGATCCACCTCTGAATTGCGAATTGCCAGACGAGCACGCGTTTGACACAATCGACGGGGAGAAAAGAGAGAGTAGCACCCGGTGGGAACTCTACTTCGACGGGACATCTTCCATGAAGAAGAGAAAGCACAACACCCCCATAATCAAATCTGGGGTAGGCCTCATCTTCGTGACTCCACAAGGAGGGATAATGCGCTTTGCCTTTTTCTTGACAGAGACGAGGAAAAACAATGAAGCCAAATATGAAACTTTGATAGCAGGTCTTGAGATCGCTGTCGATATGGGAATCGAAAATCTCCTCATATACGGAGACTCTCAGTTGATCGTTAGTCAAATAAATGGTGACTATCAAACGTGCAAACCAGAGTTGGTAAAGTACGGTGAGAGAGTGCAACAATTACTGACTCAAATCCCTTCCTACGCCCTGGAAAGCATACCGCGAGTGGAAAATAGTAAAGCAGATGCGTTAGCCAAACTCGCTAAAGAACTGGCTGACGAAAACCTCAATGACGTAAGGATCGTGGTACAAAGCCGTCGGGTTCTTACACCGGCAGAAATATATCCGGAGTCATTTGAAAAAAAGGGAGCGACCAAGAAAATGGCCCTACAAATAAAAGACCAGGAAAAGGCTAAGGATTGGAGAGAAGTCTTTATAGACTACTTCAAATCCCGTCGAACACCTGAAGATGCATCCTCAAGATTTCAGCTCATGAAACGAGCTCTATCCTTCGCCTTCATCAATGACACTCTATATAAGAGATCATTTGATTCTCTATGGCTAAGATGCCTGGGACCTGAAGAAGCAAGGAGAGTCATCCAAGAAACTCACGACGGACTCTGCGGTTCTCACCAAGCCGGGCCGAAGATGAAACTGAAGATCAAAAGGATGGGCTACTATTGGCCCACAATGATCCAAGATCGCCTCGAATACGCGAAGCAGTGCCACTCGTGCCAGATTCACGGGGACTTTATCCACCAGCATCCAAATCCGCTACATCCAACGGTGGCTAGCTGGCCGTTCGAAATGTGGGGAACTGACATAATCGGGCCCATTGAACCAGCATCGTTCAGAGGCCATCGGTTCATACTGGGGACAACTGATTACTTCTCCATATGGGAAGAAGCAGTACCAGTAAGAGAAGTGAAGACGGAGAATATCCTCCATTTCTTCAAGACACACGTCATTTATCGGGTCAGCACTCCGCGGCAGATTATGTCCGATAACGGGCCGGCTTACAGAAGTCACAAAATCAGACGCTTCGCACAGCAGCATAATATAGACTGGAGATACTCTTCGGTCTATAATCCTCGAGCTAATGGTCTAGCCGAGGCTTTCAACAAGACCTTGACGAAGATCATAAAGAAGACGGTGTCTCGAAATAGGAAGGACTGGCACGAGAGACTGCATGAAGCTCTCTGGCATATCGAACCACGTTCAAAATGGACACAAACACAACGCCGTATGCATTGGTATTTGGCACTGAAGCAGTACTCCCCTTGGAGATAGAGCTACCCTCCTTACGAGTGGCGGTTCATTACGAACTGACGGACGAAGACAATGCTCGTCTTTGGCTTGAGGAGCTCGACGCCCTTGACGAAACCCGGCTCATGGCGCAGCAAAACTTGGAAGCTTACAAAGCAAAGATGATGTGCCTATACGAGAGATTGACTAGGCCGAGAACATTTCTCCAAGGCGAACTCATGCTAGTGGTCAAGAGACCTATGATCCCCAATCGTGCCAAACGGGAGAAATTCGAGCCGAACTATGAAGGCCCGTACATCATAGACAAAGTCTACCAGGATGGGGATTACTTGCACATGGATATGCATTGCAAAAGATCCTTCAGGCCGATAAACGGCCGTTTCATGAAGAAATATTACGCCTGACTGAAACGTCTTTAAACTATTACAAACCCGCAGCATCCTTGGGCTGACTCGTAAAAAAAAAGGTACGTCCATAAGCGAGATGGGCACGGATGAAAACCCGAAAAGGCTCCGTGAGTAAAAACAGCAGGACTATCGACGAGTTTGTAAAAACCCGAAAGGGCGCAATCTCATTAAAAGACACTTGCAAGGTCCTCTCGACCCTGTAAAGAGGAAATACCTGCATGAGATCCTTACGACTCACAAGGGAGCAACACACTTAGGAATCCCTACGATTCCTAAGAAAAAAAACACACTTACGAGATCCTCACGACTCGTAAGGAGAATTCCCCTTTGAGACCGTCACGACTCATAGAATTCAAAAGCCTTAAACTACAGGGATCTGAACCTGTTCTTAAGCCGTCATACACCCAGCTTTTGCCCTACAACCGTTTCAATATTGACCCTTGTATACAATCCACAGGCATGAATAAATATTTCCCTAACAAAGTCCCACCAGCGACTAGGAATATGTTCACATAGTGAACGACCCTTGTAAGTCCTCTCGACTTATAAGGAGAAAACACTCTTGTAAGATCCTTACGACTTATAAGAGAACATACACTTAAGAATCCTCATGATTTTTAAGGAGAAAATGCACTTACGAGATCCTCACGACTCGTAGGAAGAAACACCTTTATGAGACCCTTACGGCTCATGAAGTCAAAAGCCTTAGTCAATAGGACCTTAACCCTGTTTGCTAAGCCACCTTTGTTCTAACGGACGAAGGCAAATGATGATTCGCTCCTGACAATATCTCAGTTGTAGCGATGTTGATGCCTAAATCGGTATCAGATCCCAAGTCTCATACTCGCGGCAAAAGTCAGCGAGCCATAAATGCATATGAAATAGCCGAAATGATGGGGCAACTTGCAACAAAATCAGCAAGTAAAATATATGCATACAAAAATAGCCAAAATGATTGGACAACTCGCAATAAAAAACAGCGAGTAAAAAAAATAGCCGAAATGATTGGGCAATCGCGACTTTCGCGATACAAAAAGCTAAAATGATAAAGCATCGCGGAAAGAAAACAAAAAAAAATAATACATATAAAATGAAACTTTTGCCCTACATATGAGATCACATCGATCCATGTATACAATCCACAGGCTCAAACAAAGAAGGAACCATATCATCCCACCAGGCTCTGTCAGAAAGAGAGCCAAGTCTCGATGGCAACATCTGCAACCTAGAGACCACCTTGACATTCGTCTCGTTACAGCAGACGCAACGTCAGCAAAGAGGAGCCACGGCAAAGTCCCTAGTTCTAAATCTCGACGGTTCACAGACAACCTAGAGACCACCTCGACATCGTCTCGTTACAACAGACGCAACGTCAGCAAAGCGGAGCTATGGCAAAGTTCCCAGTTCCAGGACTCGGCGGTGCACAGACAACCGAGAGTCAATCCAAGGAACCCGTCATGGAAATACGTCATCCAATGAACCCGTCGTGGAAATACGTCATCCAATGACCCCGTTGCGGAAATGCGTCATCAAATGACCCCGTCGCGGGAATAAGTCAGCCAATGACCCCGTCGCGGAAATACGTCAGCCAATGACCCCATCGTAGAAACACGTCATCCAATGACCCCGTCGTGGAAACACGTCAGCCAATGACCCCGTCGCGGAAATACGTCAGCAAATGATCCCGTCGTGGAAATACGTCAGCCAATGACTCCGTCGCGGAAACACGTCAGCAAATGACCCCGTCACGGAAATACGTCAGCTAATGATCCCGTCGCGGAAACACGTCAGCAAATGACCCCGTCGCGGAAACACGTCATCCAATGACCCCGTCACGGAAACACGTCATCCAATGACCCCGTCGCGGAAATACGTTAGCCAATGACCCCGTCACGGAAATACATCAGCAAATGACCCCGTCGCAGAAATACGTCAGCCAATGACCCCGTCGCGGAAATACGTCAGCAAATGACCCAGTCGCGGAAAAACGTCATCCAATGACCCCGTCGCAGAAATACGTCAGCCAATGACCCCGTCTCGGAAATACGTCATCCAAGGACCCCATCGCGGAAATACGTCATCCAATGACCCCGTCGCGGAAATACGTCAGCAAATGACCCTGTCGCGGAAATACGTCATCCAATGACCCCGTCTCAGAAATACGTCAGCAAATGACCCCGTCGCGGAAATACGTCAGCAAACGACCCCGTCTCGGAAATACGTGAGCCAATGACCCCGTCACTGAAATACTTCATCCAATGACCCCGTCGCGGAAATACATCATCAACTGACCCCGTATGGCTAAAGTCAATCCTGACCCCATACGGCTAAAGTCAATCTTGACCCCGTAGAACACTGCCAAAGTTAATCCTGACCCCGTGGAATACGGCCAAAGTCAACCCTTGACCTCCCCGTCAAAGCAATGTTTTGATTCGGGAGCAAGTGAACTCATCAATCACTTACGAGTCCTCTCGACTTGTAAGGAAGAAAATTCTCTTGGGAGATCCTTACGACTCTCAAGAGAAAAATACACTTAGGAATCCTCACGATTCCTCAGGAGAAAATACACCTACGAGATCCTCTCAACTCGTAGGGAGAAAAATCTTTATGAGACCCTCACGGCTCATAAAGTTGGAAAGCCTTAGGCGGCAGACCTGAACCTGTTGCCTAAGCCATCACTACCCTACAAAAAGGTCAAGATAGACTATTTACAGATCACATTTGCCAAAATTACATGCCAGAGAAATGGAGGTGCTACTCAAGAGTGCGTAAACTGCTCTGCGTCAAATCGAGATGAAAAGGCATAATCTACGGACGTCAATCACATACTTTGAATGACAGTAAGAAGAACATTTGATTCGCATCTAGTTAAGCGTTCGAAGCATACCCATTTATGTATGCGCGGAAAAGGTTTAGTGCATAAAATAAACATGCAGAAACAAGAATTATCTATTCATACTACAGAAAATTCTTACAGTGATGAAAACGGTAAACAAAAATGTCATTAAAATGTTTACAATGGCAAGACATCAAATCCAGGACATGGATTGAGAAATTCAAAAGTTAAGCCATCTAAAATGTTTCGGGCCTCTCTGACCATTCTCGTATGCTTCCTCTCACGATCACAAGCGTCAGGGTCCTCACTGATGTCCTCCGCCCTTCGATAGGCAGCGATTATCGTCGCCTGTTGAAAAGTTTGATGCAGTATATCAACAAGATTGTCTCTCCTTTTCTTTAAGATTAGGCCCATCAGATACACCGAGTGTACCTTATCTTCGGCGTCATCCAATGCTTTAATCGGCATGCCATCATAGAATAAAAGGAAGTGCTTCCCAAATCTCTCTCACAATGAGCTTCAAAAGAGCGGAACGACGAGAAAGCAGTCGACCATTGTATTCATCAAAGCGACGCATGATTTTGGCACACTGAGCGTTTGTAAACTCCTGGTTCTGGCAGCGATCTAGTGCGCGAATGTCTCCATAAAAAATAATCTCGTCGAGATCATATAGATGAGCGGCCATAATGTCTGAAAAGGAAAATCAGTAAGAGTTTAGTAGGCAGACTGATTAAGAAAAAGCTTATTGAAACAGACAATAAGTTTGAGGGCTTACTACCTAAATATCGTGCATTTTTAAAGCTCGGAAAGTTGAGTTTTCATTAAAGGGAAAAACCCTTGGTGTGGATTTAAAATCCAAAGAGAATTTTATAAAAGAAGAAGAAAAGTTCATCGGCCGTTCAAGATCCTTACCTGAAAAAGGATTCTTTTTGTTGACAGAGTTTAACTCTGGATTTGTAATGACAAAGAACAAAGCTCTGAGGAAGAGAATTAAATTCTCAAAGCAGGAATGAGGAAGGAAGAAGATGAAGGAGTGGAAGCGTTGTTGAAGAGACCCTTGCATTTATAAGATATGATAGGAAACGGTTCAACTTCCCCGTTCCCTAGGAAAATCCAACGACCACAAAAGTTACAGCGTTGCACTCACGTGCAAACATGTGAGAACAACGTTGTGGGCGCATTAGTTCCCTCATGGGAACTGAATAAAATACAAATAAAGAAGCAAGAAAAGCCCCCAAATGGGGCATCACGTGCTCACGTGACACGGCCTCACGTGCAAACACGTGACCTTTTATGGGCAGATTCTATCTATGCCTAAATGCCTAATTGATAAAGTCGCGTGCCCACAGGTGATAGGCTCTTGAACCCACTGAATTAATAGAATTAAATTCTAATTAAAAGGAATTAAAAACATTTGTTCTCTCATGGGAACTGAATAAAATATATAAATAAAGCAGCGAGGAAAACCCCCAAAGGGGGCATCACGTGCCCACACGTGACCTTTTACAGGTAAAGTCTATAGGCGCTGAATGAAATAAACACTTGAAAATGCTTAATCAGTGAGGTCGCGTGCCAACACGTGATGGATTCCTGAGCCCTCTGAACTAATAGAATTAAATTCTAATTAATGCTTTATCAGGGGGGTCACGTGCCAACACATGATCGGTTTCTGAGAGCTCTGAACTAATAGAATTAAATTCTAATTAAATGCTTAATTGGTAAGGTCACGTGCCAACACGTGATAGACTCTTAAACCCTCTGAACAAATAGAATTAAATTCTAATTAAAAGGAATCAAAAACCCTAATTGGAAAAATATTTCCCTAGATCTTTCAAAACAAAACAAGATTGCGATCTGTAAAAGGGAGCACCGTTGGATTAAAAATCCAATGGTGATTAAAAATCACCAATTTATAGAAAGATTCTATACAAGAAAATATTTTCCTAAAATTTTCCAGGAACAACAAATAAAATATCTTTTGGATTAAAAATCCAATGGTGAATAAAATTCATCAAGTGATCTAAAAGATCATGTTGGTTATAAAATCAATCAAAATCTTTCAATGAAAGATTGACTAAACAAACTGATTCTTTTCTTTCTCCTATAAATAGGAGCCAAGAAGAGAAGAGGAAAAAAAGAGAGAAAAGGGATACAACAACAGAGAGAGAAGATAGAAGGAAAAAAAAAGAAGAAAATTTAATTCTCCAGAAAGAAAAGTAGATCTCTTCAGAGAAAAAAACTCTAGGTAAAGAGAAGGAAGGAGATCATTCCATTAAAAAAAAAGAATTTAATTCTCAAAACCAAGAGTTTAACTCTTCTAAATAAGAACTTAGTTCTTTCTTTAGGTGAAGATCTGCAGAAGGAGATCTCCACATAAGTTGAGAATTTAATTCTCATCGAGGAGATTCTGCCATGCAGATCTAAAAACCTAAGGGAAGACCTAATTTCAGAGAATTCTATTCTCCCACAAAACATATAGGAATTTAATTCCTCCAACAAGGATAGGGTTTAACCCCTAATATAAGAACTTAGTTTTTCATAAAATTGAAAAGTTAATTCTTATTGGGGAGATTCTGCCATGCAAATTTTCGAGGAATTAAATTCCCCTAAAAAAAGAAGAAGAGAAGAGAAGTTAGTAAGGGACTTGAAACTCAGAATTACATGCATATTGATGATCACGTGGTAACACGTGACCCCATCTTTGAACCAGTAAAAGAGATTTCCCAAAGTGTTTAACACTTATTTAAAAGGGCAAACAATAAAGACAGTTTCTCTTTTAGGGTGTATCACGTGTTCCCACGTGACCCTTAAAAAGCTCCTCAAAACAAAAGGGAGTACGGCCAAGACAGTTCTCTTTTAGGTATATCACGTGCTCTCATGTGACCCCTGACAAGTACTTTTAATATCCAATGCATGGATACCCATCACGTGCCAACACGTGATGGTCATCAAGGTCAAGTGTTTAACACTTATATATGCATATTCTGATAGTAAAATAAAAGAAGTAAGGCCCAATCTTCAGGCGCCTCCCGTGACCCCACGTGAGCGCTTCAGTTTCATTGTTTAACACTAGTTTAAGCGCCTCACGTGGGAGCACTTGAGCGCCGACTCTAGTGTTTAACACTATATTTGAACCAATCTTAGCCCAAATTAGCTAAGTCTTCCAGAAGCAAGATCCCTTGAAATTGAACCCCAATTATACTCTTGTCTTCCAAAATTGATCATCCCACATGACATTCAAAGTAATCCCCAGAACCTTTCAACCAATATTGGTTCAAGGGTACATCTCTTCACTTCTCTGATATTTGTCGTAGTAATCCTTCAACGTCTTCAGAGAGGTGACGGGTCCCGACAACCAGACATTCCACGGACTGTAGGGTCCTTAAACTCATGGACTACGATTTCCTTAAACTTTACGAACTGTGAGGTCCTTAAACTCATAGACTATGATGTCCTTAAACTTTACGGACTATGATGTCTCTAAACTACCATGGACTGTGAGGTCCTTACACTCATAGACTATGATGTCTTTAAACTATGGACTATGATGTTCTTAAACTCTATAGACTATGATGTCTCTAAACTTTACAGACTATGATATCTTTAAACTGGAACGCAAAGTCCCTAAACTAAAACAATATTGCCCAAATGCTATTTTGTTGGATCTAAATGATCCTGTTAAGTAGATCTTAGTCTAAAATTAGACTAACGTATCCTTAACAAATGGTTAAGTAGATCTTAGTCTAAAATTAGACTAACGTATCCTTAACAAATGGTTAAGTTGATCTTAATCTAAAATTAGACTAACGTATCCTTAACAAACGTTTAAGTTTATTTTAGTCTCAAATGAGATTAACGATCCTTAAGCCCAACCCAAACCCAAATCTAAGAAAATACGGATTTGGACTAATCCACGCCCTACGGGCGACAACATAAATTAGTCTCCGTATAGAATCCACGGGCAACCAAAAATAAAATAAACACACATGACACGAAGTGGCCATATGGAGAAGGAGAAAGTTGTTACCGCGATGCGGTAGTGTAATTAACTGCAGGGGCTTGCGCCTGCAGGGAAGAGCGTCCCCACAATCAAAAACCACTCATATGAGGGGGAATCTGACGAAGTCTGCTACAACGGCCGCATCCGTCTAAACCTTCGATGCACAGGTGGAGGGATCAAACTAAATAGCATCTGCCCCAGAATTCAGGCAAGACGTCAGTCTTCCCGCATCTTTCAGCGGAGAACAAATATTGTACGACTGTCCCAAACTAACGCATCTATCTATGCAACAGAAAGGTAACAAGCAGCTACTATACACTATGCCTTGACGAAAGCCAACTAACATAGAATGAATACTAAGTGCTACCCGTCTGAAATGACGGAGGGCTACGAATGGTTTTTGGCAAAAAACCTTTAACGTAATGAACTTGATATCGTTGAAGGAACCGGATAGCTTTTTACAAATATATAGTGGCGAAAACCTTTGCTAAAGAGGTCACTCCTGGTGAAGAGATCTCGGCTCTTTCCTCGTGGAATGAGGTGCAGGATATTCCAACTGAATACCACGATGCAAAGGAAGAAGTAATCGACTATAATGAAGTTATTACCCTGACACAAACTTCTGCCCAAGGGGTCACTCTCGATGAAGGGATCTCGGCCCTTGCCTCGTCGAATGAGATGCTGGATATTCATAACCGAATACCTCTGTGCAAAACAAATGAAAATGTCCTTTTAATAACAGCTTTTTGAAAATTATTCCAACAACATCGAATAGGTCTGTTTTCCTTGCATTGATCTGAATCAATGTAGTCCCGTCAATTAATCACACCAAAAAGAACGAAAATATGATGTACGTATATGCCATCCGCATTCGCCACTGGGTCCCGTCATCACCCGTTAGGTTACTTAACTAACGACAGAGCGGGGACTGGACTAGCGCGGGTGTAAAACATATACAACATCTACTAGTATATATATAGCAATATATAATAATCGCTCCAGGCGTGATAAATGCAACATCACAGATAAGCAATAAACATCACAGAACAATACAGATAATCTGGGAGACCCAGGTTTCCTTTAAGCCGCAAGTGAAACCCGACGTTTCCCTGGTCGTGTGGATAGCCTATGCAATGAAAACCTAGACCCCTACAAGCGCGGCAAGTTACCCGCCAAAACCAGAAGTGAGACAACCCCTTCAACAAAATGAATGGGCCACCCAGCAGTTCACGGAATCCGGTAACTTAGACACCACTCCTTGGGTCAACCTGTACCCACTACCAGTGTGGCGAATAGCCCGCCAATTCTAGAGTGAGGCCCCCTCCTTCTCAACCCCATGAGATGTGGACCCGTTGCCCTCCAGAACCCGGCTATCCATGCACTCCATCATGGGGTAATCCTAGTACAGAAAAGAAAATATGTACAATGATGACATCGACCTCAACCCAAATAATATACAAACAGGCAGTGACGGCAGCCCACATGTCGGACGCTCGCCCCGCGATATCAAATGTACAAATAAAACTAAACTGTACAAACATTGCACCTAAGCTATCCACCACGATGAATCTGCAACAACACAGCACAACACAGAACATCAACGTGAATGTCGCGTTCGCAAACCCGTCTAAAAGGACTATAGAAATTAGATTAGTTGTACCGCTCGAATGACATTCAAGATCGCAGATAGAAATGTATGTACTGTAAACTTTAAATAATGTTAGAAATATCGAGTTCGAAATAACCCCGAATAGCCCCCAAACACCTAGATAAAACCATATCAAAACTGGGCTAAACAAATAATACCACTGAACCAACATTCCAGAGACTAAAACACACACGAAATACGAAGTCCAAAATCATGTTCTGGGCCGGCCGGCTCGGATTTTTTTGCAATGTGGCTGGTCCAAGTAGGGTGGAATCTGCTCGTATTTGGTGTGTGCTCTAGTGGTCAGGTCAGTAGTCTTCTGCAGTTACCAAAAAAATTTTAGAAGACACTTTAAAATTTGACAAAAACTGGAATGCATCGGGTATAGTTTGGGGTTGGTTCGGTTTTGATACTTTAACATTGTCTAAACCAACTAGTATGCGGTTAATGGGCTGGCTCTGATACAATGTGAGGCTACGCCACCGCCCCGGCCATCAATCTGAGGCCAAATGTGGAACAAAAACTTTTCAAAACTGCGCTAACGTAACCGTAAATCCAGGATCGTGCCATTAACCCTATACTAGTTAATTGTAAAGTGGTTTAAGAGATTATACAGATCGATCCATGTCCTTCGGTCTTCAATCTCTGTCCCAAGCTTGTCTTGGCTGCTCCGAATGAGTTCGCTCTCCGGTCTCCCTCGTCAAAAAGGCTCCACATTGAGGATTCTTTATACGGGCTCCCACTTCTAAACCGAAGCAACTCAGACAACAAGTTTGCTAGCCGAGATGACCAATATGAATTTGAGAGTGTGTGTGAATACTTTGTCTCAATGCATCCTAGGATTCTCAACACATGAGAGGGATAGGGTGGAGGTGAAGAAGAAGCCATATGAAGTGAAGAGAGTAAGCTTAAGACTTAGCACCAAATAAAAGAGTAGCAACCTAAGAAAAAGATGGTGGCTGCCCTCATTTTGTGTTGTGAGATATTTTAGTGTTAGCAAGCAACTAAAGAAAATCCACACCAAAAAATATCTCACAATCCCAATAATGTCAAGCATGGTTCAATAGTGTCATTATGAGTCACCACTTAAGCCATGCCTTCATTAAATGCCCCATGCCAAGACTTATACTCACACTTTCAACCTCAACAATAATATTAAACATTTATAAAACAAAACCCTAAATGTTTAATACTAGAAAATGAAATGACATCTTCAAAAGTAATCTTATAACGGATTACAAGAATACCCCTCATCTGTATATACATACCTGCATCCGTATTCCGACTGAATACGAATACAATAAGACGAAAATAATCCAACAATATAATACTAGGATCCGGCTTAAACCAAATCCCACTAGTATTATCCGTCCGATCATGATCCGTGCACAAGTGCACGTATATGATCGAACCATGCCATAAAACCATACGGCCTCTACAACGTTTTGCCCGAACTTGGGAAACTCTCTGTGTGGGACTCTAAAGACTCGTCAATACGCTGGCAGTAAGTTTAACCACAAGCACGTCAGCGGCACTGGCTGTACGTAACGGCTGCCCAGGTATTGAGCGAAAGGGAGGCCGACAAGCGAACTCATCCTGAAACCCTACTGAGCCTGACAGTGACAATATCCGTACAGTCCGGTCCATTCGTCTATGAGTATCGCATATCGAGTTGTGGGGGTGGATAAAGTCAGACCCCTAATAACGCGATATTCAGTGTCGGTATGAAGCCCATCACCACCTGGGAAACTACTGATCCGAATCAGTAATTCTCGACTACCTTGGCCAAGGATTTCTGGTGATGGTCACCTATGCACTCCGCGATATCAACCTCCAATACCGGGAGAGACGAATCCCCTGACGATCCGCTCACTGCCTCCATGTGGCTCGAGACTGTACCCAACTAAAACCTGTTTGCATGACTCCTTTGAGCCATGGTAGGGTAGTAATCAAAGCACAGTGGGAACTCACACGAGACAAATGACGATCTCAGGTCGATAGACTAACCTGTACACATGTCACCAGGGAACTTCTATCTGCCCAGGCTTTCTTCCGCCTTCCACCAAACCCGTGCATTATCAGTGAGCTGCAGCTTTGCAACTCAGACCCAAGCTATCTCTGGCACTTGTGCTGCTGCCAAGTCGTCTTCGATGCTCTGAGCCCATTTCTCAGCTTCCAGTGGGATCTCCTTTCCTGAGAAATGTTTGGGGTGCAAAGCCCTGAATTGCTTCACCCCAGGTGCTTCTGCCTCGGGATGGTTCATTAAAAGAGCAGTCTGCTGCTGCTGTCCTTCTAGGAAGCTACGGATTGCCTCTAGCAGAATCGTCTACTCGTTGATCCGAGGAGGAGCGGCAGGTGTGAGTGGTAGTGGTGGAGGTGTGTTGTTGATATTGGTACTGGTGTTGTTCGGGGAATCCATAACCTTGAAAGAAAATTTGGGTTAGGACAGATTCAAAATATATGAAATGATAAGATTAAAGGAATAGGTATTGTAAGGAATGTTTTTAGTTGCTGGTTCTTGTATTATATTGCTTAGGTTGTTCACGCATAACGGAACTGCATGGTAGGGTTCCATACAGCTCTGACCTGCATGGGCCACCAACAAAACCTGTCATGCCCCGCTCCCAGTATATGGGCAAAGGACGCGACGAGGCCGCTACGTATTTACTCTGAAGCAAATACGCTAAGCGTATCTAAGCAATATAAATAAAATGCACAAGAGACAAATGCAATGAACAGCAACTTTATTTATTCACATTCTTTTATAGTATATGGAAAAGTAAATACATCTGAATGAAAAGCCATGTCTAAACAGTGGCATAACAGAAATGGAAAGTGCTGGAAAAAATGTGTACAATGAATCTAAAGCTCTGGGTCATAGGCTAGCTGATCCAACTCCTCGCTGATGGGCTCGATCTCCTGAAGGTCCGAACCACCTGACAATATTCCAAAGAAGAAAGAGAAAGAATGTCGTCAGCGGACAATCGCTCGGTAACTCCCAAAGATAAAGGAGAAATAGAATAGACAGAGAGAGAGAAAGAGTGTAACCTTTAAAGTTGTATTATACTGTTATAATATTGTATTTTGTGTTAACACTGTTGTTTGTAGCTTGGTACAGAAGAGGACAGTGTATACGAGAGGAGTCTCACTTGCCCCGGAGACTAAGGTATAAGGAACACAAGGAACCGTTCTGTCACGTCCCGAAATAGTACGTGACTGGTACTTGAATCATATGAAGTCTATAGGACCCCATCTAATCCAAGTAAACCAAAAGCCCAGAAATCTAAAACCATTTTTAAGGAGTAAATGAAGAAAAATAGTTTTAAGAAGTAAGGAAAACATGTTTTAAAGTAAGGTTTTTAAATAATTAAGCCGAATATGCAATTTTAAAATGTATAGTCTTTTCTAAAAATTTCGGCAGAGTTTTCTTTGTAAATATTGGCCCCGAACGGGGTACAATAAGAATAATATATTTGCAATGATAAAAGGCATCCCCAAGCGGGAGCTAGCTCTTCGTCAATCGACGGTCATAACCACACAAACAATATAATATACAACGCCGAAAGGCGAGGATCAAAACTCAAAAAAAGGAAACTCAAACAGCATGAAAACCGTAATACTACAACGTGTGACTCTAAGGTCGAAATAATACATAACTGGTTTCTAAGTCTGAACAATATACAAGTTTTGGTTGATGGAATTTCTAGATACAATGAATAATACATATACAATGGTGGTTCTGATGCAAAAGAACCCACCTACCAAAGTAAATCACCCGCAAAGGAAGCAGTGTGCCAGAAATGCCGCCATGGAACCTGTACGGCAAAACCTGCAAGAACTGTAGTACAACGGGAGTGAGTTGCGAACTCGTGAGTAGAAAACATCTATAAGCAGAAATCGAATGCATAACATAATCCTAGGTCAATACGATCAGTAATAATATATCCTCAATATGAATAAGTCTGAAGCATGATAATGTGGCAATATAACATCTATACATGAGTGTAGTGCCAAGTGCTCGTGCCAGTGCCTCAGGTAATAACATATCATAAATATGAGATATAGTTGCATGAATAAATATGATGAAGTATCTAAATTGATATCGATACACATATATTTGCGTCCCATTCCACTAATATTGGTGTAAGGGCATATATAACAGCGTCCTACTCCACTGTTATATATACATATGAGGTATGATCAATGTAATCAAAGTCTATATGTATGTGGATCCCGCCCACATATCACCCAATGACAATAAACATCATGCATGTAAATATCGTAAAGCATATGCATGGAAATATGAGGATATAATCAAAATCATGGAACCTGAGTGCCTAGCATCGACACTCGAAAACATCATGAAACTTGTGCCTAGCGTCGGCACGAAAATCCTCATCTATCAGGCGCTGTCACCAGGACTGGCCCTGATAGGTACGTATCATACGCTATCTCGAAAACCCGAGTGCCCAGCTTCGACCCTCGAATTTCGACGTATCCATACGTACTTAAGTCCGGTCGGTATCCCCAAGATAACCGCCGAGTCCAAATACTATCACCGGTAGGTAGTACTCCCCCTGTCAGGCTCACCGTCTGTATACACAGCATCCCTTTCTTGCCCTGGGGTACCTCCGGACCCCACCATGTACCCTCATACGGTCTCGACGCCTCCTCGCATGGGGTATATATATATATATCAGAACCGATAAAACTCATGGTGGATGCTGAAATATCATATCAAGGGTAACCGGGCTTTTAAAACATTTACATAATCTCTTTGAAATACCCACGGTTCCTAAATCCAGAAATATCATGGAAACAACATATCTCAATGCGCATAATCAGAAAGCATGATGTATGCGACATATAAGGGAAAAGCAAGTATAACAGTATATCATGCAACATGGAATAATAGTATGCACATGCAAGGGTCATATCCTGATGCAATAATTCTACTGTGCAGTGACATGGCAATTATCGATGATGAAGTGTGTAAGCTGGCAAGCAAGTGTACGTGGAACATATGCATCATCGATAATGGTGCTGGTGTCCTAACAGCATGGTTTTAATATAGCAATAAACACATTTACACACGCAAAGCGATGCGAATAGAATGAATATGCGGAAATCGAATAATCAACACAACAGTAAAGAATCTACATTCATATGTATATGTCATGCAGTTATGCCATTTGAAATAAGACGAATCGGGGTTTTTGGTAAAATAAGGGCTATGGCGTTTTTAAGAAAAGATGCGTCTTTGAAAATGTCCGAAGAGTCCCTTTTTCCTATCTTTGAAATACTCCCGATTCGTTAGTTTTGAAAATAGGTATGACTCGGGTCTAGTCTAATGTCTACTAAGTAATCTACATTTAACTATCAAGTCAATCGGGAGGGATATGGAAACCACCTAAATCTGAGTCGATATATATAAATATAAATATAATAGTCGGTGATCCCGCCTCAATAGTATCGCGTACGATACAGTATATCATCTGATGTCCTCGAGTCATGAGTGCAGATCTATCATCAATATAAAGCTCGTACGGTAAATCGTCGTACGGCATCTCAATAGCTGGGTACGGGTCAATATCACATTTATCTCATCAATTATCTGGTATCCTTATCATCATATCACATAATCTGGGGTACCGATCTAAGTCTAGTATAATCGATACCGTCTATATAAATATGAATACGTGTGTGAAACACACGTCCAAAGGCTCGCTAAAAATCACACGTCGTATCCCAAATAAGAATCACATCATATCACCGATCTCATGGCACTATGCCCAAAATCATCGACTCATCTCCAATGTCATCCACTATCCTCATCATCACGGTATAAGTATAGCAAATAAGCATGTGTATGCATGTGGGTGTAAACCTATTCTAGGGTTCGCAACTAGGAACTATACTAGTTTACTTCTACGCCCTAATCTAACCACAGTACATCTAATCACAATATCCGCGACACACTATAAGCTACCATAAATATAATATATACATATATAGTATACCAACTTCGGACTGCGGGGGTGCTATACGCCATCCACCCGACTTCCCCCGTAGATATAATCTACTCACCTAGAATCCTGCGTGTCGGTGTCGATGTTGCCACCATCATCTTCATCGCCTCGGATCACCATGGGGTACCTACATATCACACGTATTGCATCGCATTAAAACAAAATCGAAACTAAAACGACACACGAAAACTTAACGACACGCTTAAAGGCCTATAGGTTAGAACCTATGGGTACGCCTTTAAAACCATCGAACAATCCTCGATATCGTCGTATAAACGCCAAGTATTCGAGGTAAAACACAGATACACAATTCCAGAATTCAAAATACGAAATACGGAAACTTGAATCAAAACAACAACTTAAGAAAATGGTCCCAGATTTCACCCTAGGTCAAATTGGACAATTTTGCATATACCCAGGGTCTAGTCTATAGATGTAGGAGCTACAGAACCAAAATGAGCCAAACTGGTGGGACCCAGGCCGCAAATTGCGGCCAAACAGATTAAATCTGCGGCCTGGTTGGGGAGGTAGGGGCTAGGGTTCTGGAGTTAGCTTCCTAGGAGCTTGCATGTATCACTGTCAATCCAAAAATATTTTCAAAGTCTCGGGGTTATAGCAGATCTCATATAACCGTCACGGATTGCACAAATCTTCCGATATCGGTTTCTAAATCCGTATTCCGGGTTTCAAGTCTCAGGTTTGGGTCTTAATTCAAGCACTAGGGTGTTGTACAGCCTCTAATGAGCTCAATTTCACATCACAACTCTCAAATTCCCATAACCCTAACTAGGTTTTCCTTAAGTCCACAACATCACACAATATCAGTTCTAATCTAGCATGGGGGTATAAGTAATGCAAAAACTAAGCTAATGGTCTAGAAAATACCTCATTTGGCAACTCAAGAAAATTCTTGAGTTGCCCCAAGTGGCCAAAATTCTTGCTTTCTTGGTCCAATGTGTTTGTCTTAAGCTTGAGCACCTTTTTAGTGAAATGGGAGTGGGGTTTTGGAGTGTTTTGAGGAGTTGAAGAGGGGAGGGAGCTAGGGCAGCAGCAACAGCAACCAAGGAAGAGGAAGAGAGGAAATGAGGTAAGAATGATGGAGGAATGGTTCAACAAGTCAATGGTAAAACCCCAATTTCTCTCTCTCACCCATACCTATATATTTTAATCCTTTTCCTTTCTTTTCTTTTCTTTTCTCTAAATCCTTCTCATATAAATAGTAAACCCAAAACAACCATGGTAGAAATGCACAAGTGTAAAAAAAAATATATGTGCATGTTTTGCACAAAAATGCTAAAAAACCGATTAGCGATTTTTGATCGCGATTAACACTAAATTAGCATACAATTAATCATAAAAACCTAAAAATGGCATAATTCCATAAAATACCCTATTTTAGAATTATCCAAATTTTTTCCTAATTTATCGGGATTTAATTATATCAAAATATTAAAATATTCATTAAAATAATATTAAATTATAAAAATTCCCAAAAATAATATTTTATTATTTTGAAATGTTACAATCTTCCCCCCTTAAAGAAATTCGGTCCCCGAATTTAAATTCAAACCCCCAAATTCTAAAACATTTCAAATGAAAATCTAAGTCATCGGGGCTCCGAAATCATCAATACATAAAACGCATCATAGCGCAATGCATGCGCATGAGTAATGAGCAGATAACTCAAAATCGAAACGCCGTCAAGCATCCCGCAATTATCCGAGTTATGGTAAAGACACGAATGTCAAATCCAAAGTAAAACCAATATGATATAAATCAGAACTATACATGTAAATAGCTGAAGTAAATGCATGCCAAATCTTTTTAAGTCGCTGTGCGATACGCATAACACTGCACAATGGCGGACGTCTATTATAATAAAATAACCATATACATATATATCTTTTGTGTAATATGTACGCTCCGCAGTTTTGAAAACAATTTAGAAGGGTTTCCTTGTTTTAAAGCGTGTCGTGTCATATCAGACACGTGGGTAAATACTGAGGCTATAACTCGCTTTTTGAAAATCCCTTTGATAACTATCAATGCATGCAAAATATATTCAGGTACTGTCCTCTGACTAGTCCTGCTCAGTATGAAAACACATAGCAAATATCATAAAAACATACTGCTCCATAAGGAATCAATCCTAAAATGTCTATAAGAATACCCTGTGTGTCTAGTGCGCACGGAAATCAAAATCCATATATGTGCCATACAGGTGCATAAAAACAACATCTAGGTGCAACGGGTGTGCACGAATCATCTGTCATAGGCAACATGTGTGCCCGACAGCAAAATCAGCTGCATCTGATATGCACGAAGAATCCCGATTTAGTGCAACTGGTGTGCACAAAAATCGCATCTCAAAACATATGCTCATCACGCGCGAAAGTCCAAATCAAATGCACGGAGTGCAAGAAAATCAACATCAATATCAGAATCAAAGTCGACAGTATACAATACGACTCAATCCAAATCAGGTATACCGTGGTATATAAGCTCACAACCATGTACATCAGCGTGCACAAATCAAATCAAAACACTAAAAGTGCATGAAAACAATGCTGAAAGCATAAATCAAATTACCGGCATAAAATAGGCATGAAATCACAATCAATACCTCAAGAGAAATAACTATGCGCAAAATATAAATACCCAGTAGGTGCAACCATGATGCGCGAAAACAAATATCATGAAACTCAGCCATCAAGACTAAATCATGCGAATAGATCGCCCAAAATATCGAAATCCAACATGACGGATACGTGATAATCGAATCACCAAATCACAATTCATAAATACCGTCGTTGGTATATCCTCCTTCAAACTCGAGAAGGTGTCGGTGCATCCAATGTTAGCAGCGCAAGATATCTACTTGCCTCTTGCTCAATGTCTGGCGTCCTCTGTCTCTAGGTCCTTATCTTCTCTGTGGATTACCAATCTCGCGATCCATCAGCTCATCCCCCTGTCAGGTGTGCTAACAGGAACGATTCCGTCCTGGCACTTCTCTGGTCATCTCTTGGTCAATCCTCACGACCACTCGTAAAGCAGCACATCACTGGCGCCGACCTCTGGTCCTCTGAATGCACGTCACACATCTGCTCCTGGTGCAAATCTTATTGCAGCGGTGTCCTGGAAGGAATCCTGCTCAAGGTCTTTTCCAATCTCGCCTAAGCCGAACTGGATGGAGGCTGATACTCTTGCATAATTTCTTCCTGCTCTCGGGACATCTGCGTCCTCAGCACAGCATTTTCTCGGAAACTGGTCGCATCCCAACACCTCTGTATGCATATCGCATCTCTGATATCAGCGGAGTGGAACGTCATCTCGTCGAAATCTCTTGCGAACTCTTTACTTCACTCTGCTCCAATGTCGACTGATTCAGACTCATCTCATCGTGGCTGCATGGACGGCGCTCCAACGGCTATACTCGTAACTGGAGTCTCCTAAGCAATGTGTCCCATCACATGATATCCGAATGATGTCGAATCATCCGATCGATTTGTCAAAACCTCATAATCCCCTAAGAGCTCAACATCTTGGGTACAGTTTAATAGTATCGAGCACATACCACAGTATCGGTGGTCCAGCCGTAGAAGGGCAAACCCAAGCCTCACTAATGGCGCCGCGGAACTGCCGCAAACCCTAAGGTTCAAAGGCTTTCACACGGTCATTATGTCGAGTTAGGGTTTCATTCTTCTATAGAGTCCATAGAATCGCTTGCATGTCTTTCCGAATACTTTAAACTTGGAAAATGGCTCCTGACATTCGATCGTCTCTATCGACTCTCAACGAACCTGCGTGAAGTCGTCTCTAGCTGGAATCAATCTATCTGATAACCTCGCATCGGGGTAAGCGAACGAACCACATATCCTAGTCATTCATCCTCAGTGACTAGTGACCTTCCATCATACCTCTAAGTATATACTCATGCTGCAGTAGCTCCAATCATCTCGGCGATATCTCGTCATTTGCAGCAGCAACTGGCTCATTCGTCTGTACGCTCAACAGCGCCTAAATCATCCTGAATAAGCGATATATCAATGGTCATCACATCTGGCTGGCCTCTAGCAGTAGCCTGATCCTCTAGTGCCGATCAGCACATTCGGGAAATCTCGTAAAAGCGATCTGTCAAACTCTCATGACGCGAAAACACAATAAGACGACGCCTCAATATGCAATCGTATGTCTCTGGAATTACGCCCTAGTCAATCCTCGTCCGTGACGAGCTCACGCTGACGCAACTCTAGCCATAGCTCTCTCTGCCCGTGTAGTCGTGGAAGCAAAATCATAACCAAAATCAATGAGGATAGATCATAGGAATGAATATAATACTGTGCAAGGAAATGTACATCCTAAGGTTTCTTAAGCGAATTAGCGTATCGTAAATATGCCGCGGAACATATGTACAGTACGTCACTCTACTCAAGCTACCTACTCCATCAACCAAGGGTCATCCTACGCGACGAAAATTCGGGTATAATACCCCCTCGACTAAGTCTAAGTTCCGTAAGGTCAAGCCTAAGTTCCGTATATATATAAACGCTCTAGGCTCCACATAGTCAAACTTAGACTTGAACCAAGGTTAACCTAGCGCTCTGATACCAACTTTGTCACGTCCCGAAATAGTACGTGACTGGCACTTGAATCATATGAAGTCTATAGGACCCAATCTAATCCAAATAAGCCAAAAGCCCAGAAATCTAAAATCATTTTTAAGGAGTAAATGAAGAAAAATAGTTTTAAGAAGTACGGAAAACATGTTTTAAAGTAAGGTTTTTAAATAATTAAGCCGAATATGCAATTTTAAAATGTATAGTCTTTTCTAAAAATTTCGGCAGAGTTTCCTTTGTAAATATTGGCCCCGAACGGGGTACAACAAGAATAATATAAATGCAATGATAAAAGGCAACCCCAAGCGGGAGCTAGCTCTTCGTCAATCGACGGTCATAACCAGACAAACAATATAATATACAACGACGAAGGGCGACGATCAAAACTCAAAAAAAAGGAAACTCAAACAGCATGAAAACCGTAATACTACTACGCGCGACTCTAAGATCGGAATAATAAATAACTGGTTTCTAAGTCTGAACAATATACAAGTTTTGGTTGATGGAATTTCTAGATACAATGAATAATACATATACAATGGTGGTTCTGATGCAAAAGAACCCACCTACCAAAGCAAATCACCCGCAAAAGAAGCAGTGTGCCAGAAATGCCGCCATGGAACCTGTACGGCAAAACCTGCAAGAACTGTAGCACAACGGGGGTGAGTTGCCAACTCGTGAGTAGAAAACATCTACAAGCAGAAATCGAATGCATGACAAAATCCTAGGTCAATACGATCAGTAATAATATATCCTCAATATGAAAAGTCTGAAGCATGATAAGGTGGCAATGTAACATCTATACATGAGTGCAGTGCCAAGTGCTCGTGCCAGTGCCTCAGGTAATAACATATCATAAATATGAGGTATAGTTGCATGAATAAATATGATGAAATATCTAAATTGATATCAATACACATATATTAGCGTCCCATTCCACTAATATTGGTGTAAGGGCATATATAACAGCGTCCTACTCCACTGTTATATATACATATGAAGTAAGATCAATGTAATCAAAGTCTGTATGTATGTGGATCCCGCCCACGTGTCACCCAATGACAATAAACATCATGCATGTAAATATCGTAAAGCATATGCATGGAAATATGAGGATATAATCAAAATAATGGAACCTGAGTGCCTAGCATCGACACTCGAAAACATCATGAAACCTGTGCCTAGCATCGGCACGAAAATCCTCATCTATCAGGCGCTGTCACCAGGACTGGCCCTGATAGGTACGTATCATACGCTATCTCAAAAACCCGAGTGCCCAGCTTCGACCCTCGAATTTCGACGTATCCATACGTACATAACTCCGGTCGGTATCCCCAAGATAACCGCCGAATCCAAATACTATCACCGGTAGGTAGTACTCCCCCTGTCAGGCTCACCGTCTGTATACACAGCATCCCTTTCTTTCCCTGGGGTACCTCCGGGCCCCACCATGTACCCTCATACGGCCTCGACGCCTCCTCGCATGGGGTATATATATATATAAGAACCGATAAAACTCATGGTGGATGCTGAAATATCATATCAAGGGTAACCGGGTTTTTTAGACATTTACATAATCTCTTTGAAATACCCACGGTTCCCAAATCCAGAAATATCATGGAAACAACATATCTCAATGCGCATAATCAGAAAGCATGATGTATGCGACATATAAGGGAAAAGCAAGTATAACAGTATATCATGCAACATGGAATAATAGTATGCACATGCAAGGGTCATATCCTGATGCAATAATTCTACTGTGTAGTGATATGGCAATTATCGATGATGAAGTGTGTGAGCCGGCAAGCAAGTGTACGTGGAACATATGCATCATCGATAATGGTGCTGGTGTCCTAACAGCATGGTTTTAATATAGCAATAAACACATTTACACACGCAAAGCGATGCGAATAGAATGAATATGCGGAAATTGAATAATCAACGCAACAGTAAAGAATCTACATCCATATGTATATGTCATGCAGTTATGCCATTTGAAATAAGACGAATCAGGGTTTTTGGTAAAATAAGGGCTATGGCGTTTTTAAGAAAGGATGCGTCTTTGAAAATGTCCGTAGAGTACCTTTTTCCTATCTTTAAAATACTCCCGATTCGTTAGTTTTGAAAATAGGTATGACTCGGGTCCAGTCTAATGTCTACTAAGTAATCTACATTTAACTATCAAGTCAATCGGGAGGGGTATGGAAACCACCTAAATCTGAGTCGATATATATAAATATAAATATAATAGTCAGTGATCCCGCCTCAATAGTATCGCGTACGATACAGTATATCATCTGACGTCCTCAAGTCATGAGTGCGGATCTATCATCAATATAAAGTTCGTATGGTAAATCGTCGTACGACATCCTAATAGCTGGGTATAGGTCAATATCACATTTATCTCATCAATTATCTGGTATCCTTATCATCATATCACATAATCTGGGGTACCGATCTAAGTCTAGTATAATCGATACCGTCTATATAAATATGAATACGTGTGTGAAACACACGTCCAAAGGCTCGCTAAAAATCACACGTCGTATCCCAAATACGAATCACATCATATCACCGATCTCATGGCACTATGCCCAAAATCATCGAATCATCTCCAATGTCATCCACTATCCTCATCATCACGGTATAAGTATAGCAAATAAGCATGTGTGTGCATGTGGGTGTAAACCTATTCTAGGGTTCGCAACTAGGAACTATACTAGTTTACTTCTACGCCCTAATCTAACCACAGTACATCTAATCACAATATCCGCGACACACTATAAGCTACCATAAATATAATATATACATATATAGTATACCAACTTCGGACTGCGGGGGTGCTATACGCCATCCACCCGATTTCCCCCGTAGATATAATCTACTCACCTAGAATCCTGCGTGTCGGTGTCGATGTTGCCACCATCATCTTCATCGCCTCGGATCACCGTGGGGTACCTACATATCACACGTATCGCATCGTATTAAAAAAATCGAAACTAAAACGACACACGAAAACTTAACGACACGCTTAAAGGCCTATAGGTTAGAACCTATGGGTAGGCCTTTAAAACCATCGAACAATCCTCGATATAGTCGTATAAACGCCAAGTATTCGAGGTAAAACACAGATACACAATTCCAGAATTCAAAATACGAAATACGGAAACATGAATCAAAACCGCAACTTAAGAAAAGGGTCCCAAATTTCACCCTAGGTCAAATTGGACAATTTTGTATATACCCAGGGTCTAGTCTATAGATGTAAAAGCTACAGAACCAAAACGAGCCAAACTGGTGGGACCCAGGCCGCAAATTGCGGCCAAACAGATTAAATCTACGGCCTGGTTGGGGAGGTAGGGGCTTGGGTTCTGGGGTTAGCTTCCTGGGAGCCTGCATGTATCACTGTCAATCCAAAAATATTTTCAGAGTCTCGGGGTGATAGCAGATCTCATATAACCTTCACAGATTGCACAAATCTTCCGATATCGGTTTCTAAATCTGTATTCCGGGTTTCCAGTCTCAGGTTTGGGTCTTAATTCAAGCACTAGGGTGTTGTGCAGCCTCTAATGAGCTCAATTTCACATCACAACTCTCAAATTCCCATAACCCTAACTAGGTTTTCCTTAAGTCCACAACATCACACAATATCGGTTCTAATCTAGCATGGGGGTATAAGTAATGCAAAAACTAAGCTAATGGTCCAGAAAATACCTCATTTGGCAACTCAAGAAAATTCTTGAGTTGCCCCAAGTGGCCAAAATTCTTGCTTTCTTGGTCCAATGTGTTTGTCTTGAGCTTGAGCACCTTTTTAGTGAAATGGGAGTAGGGTTTTGGAGTGTTTTGAGGAGATGAAGAGGGGAGGGAGCTAGGGCAGCAGCAGCAGCAACTAAGAAAGAGGGAGAGAGGAAATGAGGTAAGAATGATGGAGGAATGGTTCAACAAGTCAATGATAAAACCCCCCCTTTCTCTCTCTCACCCATACCTATATATTTTAATCATTTTCCTTTCTTTTCTTTTCTTTTCTCTAAATCCTTCTCATATAAATAGTAAACCCAAAACAACCATGGTAGAAATGCACAAGTGTAAAAAAAAATTGATATGTGCATGTTTTGCACAAAAATGCTAAAAAACCGATTAGCGATTTTTGATCGCGATTAGCACTAAATTAGCATATAATTAATCATAAAAACCTAAAAATGGCATAATTCCATAAAATACCCTATTTTAGAATTTTCCGTAATTTTCCAAATTTTTTCCCAATTTATCGGGATTTAATTATACCGAAATATTAAAATATTCATTAAAATAATATTAAATTATAAAAATTCCCAAAAATAATATTTTATTATTTTGAAATGTTACACGTTCATGCCACGGTACAACAACAATGGAATATAGGTTAGGTGTCTTATGGTTGCTGTCTCGTGCCACTTCTAACACCTTCCGTACCAATCTACCCCTTAAACCCCGCGATATCTTGATCGTATTGTTTGCATTGTTTGAATTGTAAATGTGTTGTTTGTACTATTTTGTAAATGTAACTGGAAGACTTGTATTGTAAATGGAAGACTTGCCGAAACCATGATATCGTATAAATGGAAATGGAGGTACTGGATAATCATGTAAATGGAATATATCAATGGTTCGGTTCAGTCAAGTTATATAGATTGAATATATTGAATAGATTGATTATATGGATTCATGGATTCATATTGAATTGTTACACACACACACACACACACACACACACACACACTTGAATCTCATTCAAGTCAGATTGATTATATCAAGACTCGGTCTGAGTCGGACAAATAGAAAAGAAATTGAAATCCTGAATTAGATTTTGATGTTATCGGTAACCACTGTGTTGGAGATAGTGCCCTCATAGTCAATTATTGGATCGCAGGTACGTGATTGCAATGATTGCGGAGGACTTATACCGGTGGGACAGTCTTACTCGAGATGATAGTATACTATCTAGTTTGCCTTTATCAGTTGTGTACATGTTCAGGTGACTGATTACATGTTACACTTTGATAGAGCCCTTAGGATCTTGCTTTACTACCAACAGTATGATGGCGATCATATACGTGAGAGTTGGGTGGTTTATATGCATATCCTTAATTGTGGTCCCTAGTCGTGGGAGTTTCGAGACAGGGCATCGATACTCCGGAGTAGACTAGTGTATACAGTCGAGACCCCGACGAGGGGCGGTGGCCGGTCTCACAAGCCACTGGTGTCAGTTGGATCACCTAAGATGTATACAGGTGCTCATTGGGTTATGAGTACACCGGACAGGACTCGCCGGGAACCTGCTAGTTGGTATTATACATATCGTCAGATAGCAGTTCCCTGGTGACATGTGTACAGGTTAGTTCATCGACCTGAGGTCGTCATTTGTCTCGTGTGAGTTCCCACTGTGCTTTGATTTCTACCCTACCACGGCTCAAAGGAGTCGTGCAAACAGGTAGCTTTTGGGTACTGTCCCGAGCCATATGGAGGCACGTGAGCGGATCGGCAGGGGATTCGTCTCTCCCGGTATTGGGGGCGAGATCGTGCTGTGTTTAGGAGAGCCATTACACATAGCCCATGGCCGTGGCAGGAGATTTACTGGTAGGTACTCCAGTAGTATCTGAGGGTGTTATTGGGCTACACTCCGACACGACTTATACTGCTATTGGGGGTCTGACATTTCTAGCCCCCTAGGCAGATATGCGATACTCATACACGAACGGACCGGACTGTATATACATTGTCACTGTTAGGCTCGGTAGGGTTTCCGGATGAGTTCGCTCATCGGCTTCCCTTCAGGTCAGTCCATGGGCAGCCGTTACGCATTGCTAGTGCCGCTGACGGTTTGTGGTTAAACCCACTGCCAGGGTACTGACGAGTCATTAGAGTCCCCCACAGACAGTTTCCCAAGTTCGGGCGAAACGTTGTAGAGGCCGTATGGTTTTATGGCAGGGTTCGGAAAATGCACGTGCGTTTACGCACGTGTTATTTTTCGGGCAGATGATACTGGTCGGCTTTGGTTTAAGCCGGATCCGAGTATTATATTGAGTAGATATAATATCTTTGTCTCAGTTGCATTTGTATTCGGTCGTAATACAAATGCGGGTATATTTATACAGTTACGGGGTTATCCTGAAAGTCGTTTCAGGATCACTTTTGGAAGTTGCCAGTTTTCAGTTTTCTATCAGCCGTCTTTTAACATTCGGTTAAAAACGGATTTATCTTTTCTTGGATGAAGGTGAGTCATGCTTCTAGAAGGTTCTAGAAGGTGATGACTTGGTTAATTGGTGTTGTGTTTTCATTGGTTGCATTAATGAATGGATGACTAGGTTTAGTGAGTCGTTCATTTCATTAATGAGTTTTGTTTTGCTTAAGGATATTTGTTGTTGATATTTATCCTTATGCTCACCCCCTTTGCTCCTACACTCACCCTCCTCCTCACTATATATGGCCGGCCCCTTTCCCCTCCTCTCTTGCTCTCTCTCACTTGAAAAAGATGGTTGAAAAAGATATGATAGATTTTGGGGTGCATAGAATTTCACAGCTCATTTCATTCCATCACCCGATTCCCACGGCAACTTCATTAACCGTTCGTCCATGGTTTTGGACGAAGCGAGACAAAGTATTCCACTCATTCTCTACATCATTCTTGGTCGTCTCTTTTAGCAAACTTGACGACCGAGTTGCCTCAAGTCAGAGGCGGGAGCCCGTTTAAAGAATCGTTGACGTGATGCCACCTGGACGAGGAGATCGGAGATCGACGAGATCGGAGCAGCCGAAACGGAGCGTGGGATGATGGTTAAAGAACGAAGGACTCGGATCGTTCGGTATAACCTTTCTACACTCTTTACAATTTGTTAGTTTAGCAATAATGGAAGATCCGGGTTATAGTATACGATAGCGCCAGTTAAAAAGTTTTTGTTCCGCATTTGGCGTCTGTAGACGGCCGAGGCGCTACCGTAGACTTACAGTGGTATCAGAGCCTCACCATTTTGCTATACTAACTTGTGCTAACGCGTTTAAAATATCGATCGAACCGGAAATCAAAAATCGCATTTTTCCAATTTGACAGTTTCTGTTGATTTTAAATGGTGTCCTAAAAATATTCCACACATCTCAGAAAACTGTGCAGGGTTTTTTAAGAACGCCGTACAAATTTGAGCACGTGAATCGACAAGATAGCCGCGGAAACGCGGCCAAACCCATGGTTTGGCCGCGCATCCGCGGCCGTTCTGAGCGATCATGCCCCCAAATTTGCACAGTGTATTCTTCTATGGAATTTGGGGTTTTTAGTATATATCTTTTGGGCCCAGATTTTATTACTGTTCAACAGATTTGCGTGGGGCCCACTTTGTGATATTTTGTCGATCGAAATTTAAACACGTTAGTTTACAGTGCTTACATTATATCTCCGACCGGGAATGTCATTTGATCGGTAAACCGCGTCCGATTGCTATAGTTTTTTTAGACGGGTTTGCGAACGTGACATTCGCGTTGATGTTCTGTGTTGTGCTGTGATGTTGCGGATTTGTCGTGGTGGATAGCAGTGTGCAATGGTAGTACAGTTTGAGTTTATTTGTACATTTGATATTGCGGGGCGAGCGTCCAACTTGTGGACTGCCGTCACTGCCTGTTGTATAATATTCTTTTGGGGCACGACCAGGTTGCGGTCGATGTACCTATTGTACTATTTTTCATTACTGTACTAGGTTTTTCCCCACGACGGAGTGCACGGATAGCCGGGTTCTGGAGGGCAACAGGTCCGCATCTCATGGCTTTGAGAGGCAGAGGGGTCCCACTCTAGAATTGGCAGACTATTCGCCGCACTCGTAGGGGGTACAGGTTGACCCAAGGAGGGGTGCCCAAGATTACCGGATTCCGTGAAGTGCTGGGTGGTCCATTCACTTTGCTGTAGGGGGCTGCCTCGCTTCAGGTTTTGGCGGGTAACTTACCGCACCCGTAGGGGTCTAGGTTTCATTGCACAGGCTATCCACACGACAAGGGAACGTCGGGTTTCAGCAGCGGCTCTGTGAAACCCGGGGATCCCAGATTATCTGTATTGTTCTGTGATGCTTATTACTTTTCTTAATGTTGCATATTATCATGCCTGGAGCGATTATTGTATATTGGTTTATATACTATTAGATGTTGTATATGTTTTACACCCGCGCTAGTCCAGTCCCCGCTCTGTCGTTAGTTAAGTAACCTAACGGGTGATGACGGGACCCAGTGACGAATGCGGATGGCATATACGTACATTTTATTTTCGTTCTTTTCTGGTGTGATTGATTGATGGGACTGCGTTGATTCTGATCAATGCAAAGTAAAACAAACCTATTTGGCAGTTGTTGGAACAATTTAAAAAGTGTTATTACAAATATGTTTCCTTTTGTTTTGCATAGCGGTATTCAGTGGAATATCCTGCACCTCATTCGACGGGGCAAGGGCCGATATCCCTTCACCGGGACTGACCCCTTGGGCAGAAGTTTGCGTCAGGGTAATAACTTCACTATAGTCGATTACAAGTTGCTTTGCATCGCGGTATTCAGTGGAATATCCTGCACCTCATTCCACGAGGAAAGAGCCGAGATCCCTTCACCGGGAATGACCTCTTTAGCAAAAGGTTTTCGCCACTATATTTTTTATAAAAAGCTATCAGGTTCCTTCAGCGATATCAAGTTCGTTACGTTAAAGGTTTTTTCGCCAAAAACCAGTCGTAGCCCTCCGTCGTTTCTTATGGATGGTCAGTAGTATTCAAGCTATGTTTGTTGGCTTACGTCAAGGCATAGTGTTTGGTAGCTGCTGGGTATTCATTTGTTGCATAGATAGATGAGTTGGTTTGGGACAGTCATATTACCTTGTTGGCTTACGTCAAGGGTATGTACGGGTGGGTTCAAATTAACAAGATAATGACGGGCAGAACTTGACATGTGACTTATGATTTGTTGACTTACGCCAAGGTCATAAGAGCATGGGGCATAAATCATATCGGGAGTTTCTAAAGAAACTGAAACTTGCCAAGTGTGCGCATACCTTCTGGAGTATGAGTAACGTGGATGCATTCCATCACGTTATCATGCAATGAGAGTTGGATCCCGATTCCCACTGATGAGTTGGTTTACTCTTCGGGTGATCCCGATTGATTCTTCTTTAGGTTTGGAGGAGAATTTGACAGGACAGTGGGAGGTTTCCGGATTAGATAAAGTGATAACCATTCTGATCTAGGTTAGAGTGCACGCAGAGCGTTTCTTTTCTCTCTCTCTTTGGCAGCGACCTTTGACCGATCCTAGACTATGACTCAGTGACCAGGTTGACCGAACCTTCTTAAAATACTGGCTTTTGGATTGTCTATGTTGCATAAGTCATTGCCACTCCTTCTTCTACCCTTTGAATTTCTCAGAACACCCGTATTACTACGGACATCCACTTCCATTGGATAGATCCATCGTATGGTTATATACGAACTCGAATGGACTTCTTCGAGGATGGATCCAGGTTCAGGAGAAATCGAATTGGTTTATTCAGTTGTCTTTTATTATCACCTTCTCTCAGGTTGCGAGAGCTCCTTGGTTTAGGAGAGTACACCTATTACGCTTATTGGATAGTCTTATTCCAAACCATAGGCAGGTGCCGAAAGGTAGGGAATGAAGAAAACCAATTAGCCTAAGCAGGGTGTGCAGAAGGTAATATGTAAAGACAAAATAAAGGGATTAGAAAGAGGGCAAAGTAAATTGCGACTGATATCATTCACCACCAAACCGCGTACTTCATCACCACTCTTATTTCACCTTTAAAAGAATAAGGTATTATTCAGTTGTCTTTTATCATCACCTTCTCTCGAGATGAGAGTACTCCTTGGTTTAGGAGGGTACACCTATTATGCTTACTGGATAGTCTTCTTCCAAACCATAGGCTGATGCCGAACGGTAGGGAAGGAAGAAAACCATTTAGCCTAACGATGGTGTAAAGAAGGTAACGACTAAAGACAAATAAAGGGATTTGGAGAGATGGCAATAAAATATACGGTTAAAGTCATGAATTGGATTTTGGAAGAGGCATTACTATGAATACCAGGATACCCCTACGAAACATTTTCATGTTTCAGTGCATTGTTAATGGAAAACTGTTTTCCCGATTAGATACTTACTCCAAGGGTATGTATTTACCAGGTTTCATTCTCATATCTGTATGATTTTACAGATGATGAGTGGGAGTAAGTTATTGGAAATTAGGTGATTATCCTCATTATATCGGAATTCGTTGTAATTGGTGATATTTGAGGAAATCGCCAGGGTACAGTTTTCAACCTACGACGCACAGGTTTTGAGTTGTTTAACTCAGCGGACTTATACAGAGTATTGTATATTGTCCAGTGTCCATCAGGACAAAGGGGTAGGTCCTCGTACTATGTTCTGTTTACTTATAACTTCTCTAGTATTTAGACAAGTGTTTCGTAGAAATACAAGGTCTAAGTTTTGAGAAGTTGTGGGTATAAGAATAAAGTAGAGAACCAGGTATCACAAGTATCGGGATTCTTCAAAGAGATCGAAAATGTAGATTCTTGTGATTGGTATTCAGATGATAGTGATGGTTTTGAGAAACTTGTTTCTCTTTCAGGTTACTCATAATTGGATGAATGCCTAAGTTGAGTAATGCTGATTAGCCTCTTTCCATTAAGTTGATATACACTGGAGACAGCTGCATGATTTGAATATGGTTCCAATTAAATAAGTGCCAAAGTTTCTATATTGGATATAGAATAGTTCGTACCTTAAAAGATGTTAAGGTACGGGGAGTTGTCCAGCTTATGCTTAAAACCAGACTCTGGATAACTCAGGGCACGTTTCTGTAATGGCTGTTTGTGGGTTGACCCTGGCTATGACGAGGGTTGATATTCTACCATTTGGAAGATCAATAGTGATATTGTTCTTGGCTTGCCACAGTTTTAGTAAAAATGGATCTTTTTCAGAAAACAGTAGTGGGAGTATGGTAGAACTGGAAGTGATTCCAGAACCGCGAACGATTACGGAAAATTTAATAGGACCTATATATTCAATCAGGTTTGACATTCCAATAGCCACTCCGCAGATATGGTGGGTAACCTCAGACACCCGAGAGGTACTTCGGTAGCCTCAAGGACGGTGACAGGGAGGTTCTTATCTACCCAAACTTGACACTACCGTTGTTCCAGGCTATGAGACCCGGTAGGAGGGTTGTCGTAGTCAGTGGGAGCAGCGAAAGCATAGTGGGCAAGACGCTTATATCTATTTATAGACTTGAGCAGTTATAGCGGGGATAGATCATCTATTTTTGATGTGATAGTCATGGGTTTGACTTCAATCAGAATAGGGGATGGATCTGTTAAGGAGGTAGTAGGGTGTGATGTCATGGTATCTGGATGATATACAAAGAGTAGGAAGTAAAAATCCTATACTACGATCGGTTGTACTGTGGTCGTCACACAGTTGTTTCTCCAGACAGGATATGGATATAATATTTGACGTTCTGGTTTCTGGATCTATGGTTTTAGATCTAGATTTGGGTAGTTTCCCAATGTGGGTACTTTGACAGATATTCTAATAGTTTTTAGAATAGTTGACTCCTAGAATGGTGGTGTACCTGCAGGTGATGGAGTCACCCTCTCTAAAAGTGTCGTATAGACTAAAGGGGAGAGGGATGGGCATGATTGGCAGATCACTTGCTTAGGCAACTGAGTCAATCATGAGATGTCAAGTACCGCACCAGATGTTGTTTTTGCACTAGATGCAATAAGTTTGTATTAATCCAATCCTGGAGAAACATAAGGAAGCAGTTTTAGAACATAAATGCATGTTCTACGGATTTGATGACGGCAGCCTCTTTCGGGAGACGGTTATCATTCCAGGCTTCAAAGGTGACATGGTTGACAGAGTGATTGTCAGAGTTATAGTTTTTCCCTCTGACGAAGAGGGACAGTATTATGGACAGGTGGTCCAAGAGGATACTGTGGGAGGCTTGGTGCCGGATACTGATTAGGTTCAGTGATCGATACAGTCTAAGAAGTTTGGATTTGGAGTTCATTTATGAACTAGGTCCCATCAGATATCCAGACATATTCTAAGACAGGTATTACTCGATTCGGGAGATAGTTTTCTCCGCGAACTTGAGATTTAGAGAGATATAGAAAGAAACATCTAGGCGGATCCACTCACTGAGGCTATTTCTCGAACACAATAGTTTTACAAACGGGCTTTGTGAAACTGATTAGTAGAGGAGTTGGATGTTCGGTTTCACACGGGCTGTGAGTAGTCGACATCGCAATAATTAGCCTTGAGTGCAAGTGGGAGATTGTTGGAGATAGTGCCCTCATAGTCAATTATTGGATCGCAGGTACGTGATTGCAATGATTGCGGAGGACCTATACCGGTGGGACAGTCTTACTCGAGATGATAGTATGCTATCTGGTTTGCCTTTATCAGTTGTGTACATGTTCAGGTGACTGATTACATGTTACACTTTGATAGAGCCCTTAGGATCTTGCTTTACTACCAACAGTATGATGGCGATCATATACGTGAGAGTTGGGTGGTTTATATGCATATCCTTAATTGTGGTCCGTAGTCGTGGGAGTTTCGAGACAGGGCATCGATACTCCGGAGTAGACTAGTGTATACAGTCGAGACCCCGACGAGAGGCGGTGGCCGGTCTCACAAGCCACTGGTATCAGTTGGATCACCTAAGATGTATACAGGTGCTCATTGGGTTATGAGTACACCGGACAGGACTCGCCGGGAACCTACTAGTTGGTATTATACATATCGTCAGATAGCAGTTCCCTGGTGACATGTGTACAGGTTAGTTCATCGACCTGAGGTCGTCATTTGTCTCGTGTGAGTTCCCACTGTGCTTTGATTTCTACCCTACCACGGCTCAAAGGAGTCATGCAAACAGGTAGCTTTTGAGTACAGTCCCGAGCCATATGGAGGCACGTGAGCGGATCGGCAGGGGATTCGTCTCTCCCGGTATTGGGGGAGAGATCGTGCTGTGTTTAGGAGAGCCATTACACATAGCCCACGGCCGTGGCAGGAGATTTACTGGTAGGTACTCCAGTAGTATCTCAGGGTGTTATTGGGCTACACTCCGACACGACTTATACTGCTATTGGGGGTCTGACGTTTCTAGCCCCCTAGGCAGATATGCGATACTCATAGACGAACGGACCGGACTGTATATACATTGTCACTGTTAGGCTCAGTAGGGTTTCCGGATGAGTTCACTCATCGGCCTCCCTTCAGGTCAGTCCGTGGGCAGCCGTTACGCATTGCTAGTGCCGCTGACGGTTTGTGGTTAAATCCACTGCCAGGGTACTGACGAGTCATTAGAGTCCCCCACAGACAGTTTCCCAAGTTCGGGCGAAACGTTGTAGAGGCCGTATGGTTTTATGGCAGGGTTCGGAAAATGCACGTGCGTTTACGCACGTGTTCTTTTTCGGGCAGATGATACTGATCGGCTTTGGTTTAAACCGGATCCGAGTATTATATTGAGTAGATATAATATCTTTGTCTCAGTTGCATTTGTATTCGGTCGTAATACAAATGCGGGTATATTTATACAGTTACGGGGTTATCCTGAAAGTCGTTTCAGGATCACTTTTGGAAGTTGCCAGTTTCCAGTTTTCTATCAGCCGTCTTTTAACATTCGGTTAAAGACGGATTTATCTTTTCTTGGATGAAGGTGAGTCATGCTTCTAGAAGGTTCTAGAAGGTGATGACTTGGTTAATTGGTGTTGTGTTTTCATTGGTTGCATTAATGAATGGATGACTAGGTTTAGTGAGTCATTCATTTCATTAATGAGTTTTGTTTTGCTTAAGGATATTTGTTGTTGATATTTATCCTTATGCTCACCCCCTTTGCTCCTACACTCACCCTCCTCCTCACTATATATGGCCGGGCCCTTTCCCCTCCTCTCTTGCTCTCTCTCACTTGAAAAAGATGGTTGAAAAAGATATGCTAGATTTTGGGGTGCATGGAATTTCACAGCTCATTTCATTCCATCACCCGATTCCCACGGCAACTTCATTAACCGTTCGTCCATGGTTTTGGACGAAGCGAGACAAAGTATTCCACTCATTCTCTACATCATTCTTGGTCGTCTCTTTTAGCAAACTTGATGACCGAGTTGCCTCAAGTCAGAGGCGGGAGCCCGTTTAAAGAATCGTTAACGTAGTGCCACCTGGACGAGGAGATCGGAGATCGACGAGATCGGAGCAGCCGCAACGGAGCGTGGGATGATGGTTAAAGAACGAAGGACTCAGATCGTTCGGTATAACGTTTCTACACTCTTTACAATTTGTTAGTTTAGCAATAATGGAAGATCCGGGTTATAGTATACGATAGCGCCAGTTAAAAAGTTTTTGTTCCGCATTTGGCGTCTGTAGACGGCCGAGGCGCTACCGTAGACTTACACACTGCACATGGACGGCAGGATTTGTGTCTTTTTCAAAGACGTTTACCGTATTGATAACACCGTTTGTTAAGTTGTCTACCTTAAATAGGCAAGCACCCATATCTCCGGCTCCATGAGGCTCAAGAGATTGGTCCCGCTTAAACCTATATTTACTAGGGTCCTTATTGTAATTTATATAACTTGAGGGGTTTTTATGTAAAACTAATTTTGTATAATTTTCAAAATATACCTCAAGTATTTAATTATCATCTTTAGAGTTTTCATGGAGGTATATTTTATATATATGACATTTCTAGTGAGTAAAACCTAATTTTCATAATATATGGTATTTATTTATAAAGTATTGAACTTGTATTTGGAATTTCATGGTATTTTCATGTAAAGTGATTCATTTTTATTTAGAAAAGTTGGAATATTTATACTATATTAAAAATAGATATTTTGATGATACGTACATACATACATACATACATACATACATATATATATATATATATATATATATATATATATAAAATAATTTAATTTATTATTTTTCTAGAAATCTCATTTTCTTAAGAAATTTGTATTTTTAAATCTTTCGAGACCGAATGCTCCTTGCGGAGGTATGCATCTCGCACTACTAAGCCCGAGAATATGCGATAATCCGCACCATCCCGAACGGGTTCCCCAAAATGGGTTGTAGCGGCGTTTTGCAAAGATTTATTTAAAATACATAATCTTATAGAAAAAGGTTTCAATAGTAAAAGGTATTTAAGTGTAAATTAGTATTCCCGTATTATATATTACCGAAAGATATCATGCTATATTTCATATAAGTGTTGTGAAGAGTTAGGTCATTACCTCGTGATCTATTTAAAGGTATAGCAAGAAATATGATGTTTAATGTCAAAACTAAACTATATGGTATTTTACTGAAAAAGAACAATAAAAATTATAATATGAAATATTTTGCTATGAAATTTGTTCTTGATGTTTTTTTAATGATTAATAGTCAAGATGTGAAAATTTGGAATGGTTGTGTTTAATAAAAATTGCACTTTTTATAGAAAACCGAATCGGAAGTCGGATTAACTCCGCTTCCGTCGGGTTTTAGGAATACGGGTTTTAAGAATAGAATAGAGAAGGGGAAGGTGGGACTTACTGGAATTTAGCTTAGAAAAGAGGAAGGGGGAGTGGAAATAGGTTCTGGTGCGTCGTTTCGTCGCCGGGAGCTCCTAAAGTCATCGTCGGAAGTTCGCCGGAGCTTCGCCCTTCGCTAACTCCACTTGTACACAAAAGTCTATAGATTTTTCTTGAGAGTTTGGACAGAGTTTGTGAGTGAGGGGGTGTGATTTGGAGTGGTATTTATAGTGTAATTTAGGGTTTAGGGTAGATGAAAGATTGTATGAAAATTGTATTAAAAATTGTATTTAAAATAGAGTAAATAGGTGTTTTTATTGACTCTGTAAATGTGCAGGGTTTTTAAAGTGTACAGGGGTTATGGGGAGGCAAAAAGACAGAGAAGTCAAGAAGACCAACTCAGATTTTGACCGAGTCAACTCGGCCTCGCCGGCCGAGTTGGGTCGGGGCATGGGATTTGAACTCTGGTGTTTTGGTTCAGCAGTGTAAGGTCTTACCAATGAACTACAAGCTCCTTCTTACTATTAAAAAGCAAATCAAATTTATAACTTGTGCTCAGGCAAAAATACCCCTTTCTGTATTTTTGAAAAAATTTCATACAGAAAGTTTATGGTTGTTACAGATCTCTTGAGTGGAAAATCAATGAAGATAAGGGTTTTTATTTAAGTTGTATTTTTTAATTCTTGTATTGTAATTTTAATTCCTAAGTGTAATTTTGTTTCTTGTTGTTAAGTAGTTGTTGATATTTTTTTGCTTGTTTTATTTTCCTTCCCTTCTTATCCGTATTATTTTCAAGTCATGATACTCGACGGAATTCCTTGCTTAGGTGAGGACCCAAGTAGTTAGCTTGTAAAACCGTATTTTCCTTTCTTTCTTTGCTTCTTTCTTGCTTTTTTTTCTTTTCATTTTCATGTGTGAATAATTTCCATACTTGTTAGGGACTAAGGAAGGTTAGTATGAGGGACGGAAAAATCCATTGTGCTTCTGTTCGCCAAACATCCTAAAACGAACCTAAACCAAACAAACGCAACCCCCTCACTTAGGCGCGCTATACGTGACATATAGCCGCGACCTAAGTCGAGAAGTCCTTTAAGCGCACTACAACGTGACATGTAGTTGTGACTTAATTGGATACATGGTTGCGGGTGTTTGGCCTAAGGTTGGAAATAAGAGTATTTAGCGGATGGACAAGGGGCATCAGGAATGGATTTAGCGTTGGAAAGCTTCCTTAAACTCTCAAATCTCATTCATATGTCTTCCTAATTCCCGCTACTTTCGATTATCCCAATATCATTTTAAGAATGGCAAAAGACAAGTACAAGACCAATCCTAACTCTACTAACCAATCTTAACCCTAGCAAGCTTACTTGAATATACATACAAACACTTAGGATAGATTTGAACATACACATATACATTCGTCATTGACTCGTCTAAAACACGAACGGACATACTACCATCTCTCTGTGGATTGACCTGTGCTCAACCGGCTAGCTGCAAATTGACACTGTCTTAATTGTGGAAAGTAGAACAAATAGGACAAGGTAGAACGCACAAATCTACATCAATCAATCGCGCTCTGTTCGGAAGGCCATTACACAAAGTCCTTGGCTAAGGCAAGCAAGATTTACTGGTAGGTATTCCAGTAGTTTGTCAGGGTGTTTTGGGCTACATTCTGACACGACTTATTGCGCTATTAGGGGTCTGACGATTACCGCCCCCCTAGGCCCGATATGCGATACTCTTAGATGAATAGACCAGACTGTACGGAGATTGTCACATACAGGCTCAGTAGGAGTTCGGATGAGTTAGCTCATCGGACTTCTTATTGACACATACCTGGGTAGCCGTTACGTGCAGCTAGTACCGCTTGCGGTTTGTGGTTAAACCCACTGCCAGCGTAGTGTCGAGTCTTTAGAATCCCACACAGAGGTTTTCCCTGCACCGAGCAAAAGGTGTAGAGGTCGTATGGTTTTACGACAGGGCTTCGATCACTTACGTGTACTTGTGTACGTATGATGATCGGACGGATAATACTAGTGGATTTTAGTTTAAGCCGGATCCTAATATTATATTGATGGATTATTTTTGTCTCTTTGTATTCGTATTCTTCGGAATGCGGATGCGGGTATGTATATACGAATGAGGGGCGTTCTCGTAATTCCTTGGGAAAGCTTCTAGAAGGTAACACCTAATTAGGGTTTTCTCTTTTTGATTAAACCTAAATTGGATGGAGGAAATGAGGTGGAGGTGGACAAAAATCAAGCATGACTCACCATTAGATATTTTCAAGTATGCTAGATATTTGTAGAGATATTTTTATCTCTCAATTATTAGTATGCATGATTATTCTTTTCTTGAGCCATTCTTTTTTTCCAAGCTCATTCTTCGCTAGCTTTTCCTCAAGTGCTATTCTTCTTCCTCTAAACCCTAAAGCTCTCATGAGTTAAGAATCCTAAGGTTCCAAGAGACAAAGTAACTCATCTTCACTCTCTACACCATCTAGGACTACTATTTTAGTGAACTAGAAGTCATAGTTATCTCAGATTCAAGATAGGAGCTCGGACTATAGACTCTCAGGTGGATCGTCTTTTACTCGAGGAGGCCGTCGAGGTTACCCGATCCGTTTTCGATCTTTGGAGCTGACGACGAGTAGAGGACAACGATGAAGACCCGAAGGACATGTATCGTGAGGTATAACTTCGTATCTGAGTAGTTAAATCTCATTGCAAGTTAGCTAGTTAGGGTTTAGTATCGATCCTGGAGTTCAAATCGGTGTTGTGATCTTTGAAAAATCGTTTTTTGTATATTCCGCCTCCCCGCGAACACGCGGGGTGCGCGACATCAATTTACATAAACACCCTAGGTTTCTAAACACATGAGACTTTTAGGGTGAAGGTAGAGGAAGAAGAAGCAATGAGGAGATGAGAGTGTAAGCATGAAGCAACTCAAGAAAAAAGGCTAAGTGTTGTGAAAAAGAATAATGAATCAAGTGAACAAAATATCTCCCAACACTAACAAATATCAAGCATGCCACAATAGTGATCCATGAGTCACACCATGAGTCACCCCATGAGTCACCAAGCGTGCCATACTTTATAAATGCCAAAGCACAACTCATCTCTCCACCTCATTAACCATTTAACTAAATGGTTAAAACTAAAATGAGGTGTTATCTTCTAGAATCTATCTTGTAATAAATTACAAAAATACCCCTCATCCATATATACATACCCGTATCCGTATTTCTAAAAATACGAATACAAAGAGACGAAAATAATCCAACAACATAATACTAGTATCCGGCTTAAACCAAAGCCACCAGTAAAAACCGTCCGAATCATGAAACGTGCACAAGTGCATGTATATGATTGAACCCTGCCGTAAAATCATACGACATCTATATTGTTTCACTCGAAATAGGGAAACCCTCTGTGTGGGACTCTAAAGACTCTAAAAATCGTTCGAATCATGATACGTGCAAAAGTGCACGTATATGATCGAACCCTGCCGTAAAATCATATGGCATCTACATCGTTTCGCCCGAAGCAGGGAAACCCTCTATGTGGGACTCTAAAGACTCGTCAATACGCTGGCAGTGGCTTTAACCACAAACACATCAGTGGCACTAGCTGTACGTAACAGCTACCCAGGAATTAAGCGAAAGGAAGACCGACGAGCAAATTCATCCTGACCCCTACTGAGCCAGTCCGTGACAATTTTCGTACAGTCTGGTTTGTTCATCTAAAAGTATCGCATATCGATTCTAAGGGGCTTATACACTTAAATATGGGACCTGCTGATTTTATGAGTGTTATGTAATTTGTTATGCAAAAAGAATTATGTGGTAACCTTTTTCTCTTAATTTAATGCACTGTCGTTTGTGCTTCAATATTGACTGATGATTTGTTCAATACATAGAAAATATTATAAATAATTGATTATTCCATGGTTACAGGCATATTTATTGAACAATTTTTACTAGCTTTTTTCTGTCTTTTGTTAATTAATAAATACCATTAATTATAATTTAAGAACATTTAGAGATTTATCTGTCAAAAACACATTTATATGTATCTTAAATAATAAATGAAATATTTTTGAGTTAATTGATCTAAATATTCTCCTAAATAAAATAGATGCTACTAAAAATTTGTTTTGAGATATTTTGCAGATTTAAATTCAGCCAAATCAAATCAAGAGACCAAATTAAATCAAGATCGGCAAATAATATCAGCCTAATATGGTAACTGATGGAGGATCAATACAACTGCAGAGCGATGGAAATATATTCAAGATATTATACAAGAAAAACTAACCAAATTAAAATAGGAGATCATAGACAAAATTAGAGCGCAAAAAGACGAAATATCACCGCTAAAACGCGGCCAATAGAATGGTCGAGACCGCTAAATCGCGGCCAAACTTCAAGATCCGCCGTTGATTTTTCACGTGCGGTTTCGATTTGTTTTAGGATTAGGGTTTCTATTGTAGGTCAATAAATATTATTTTTACAGAGCGTAAAAAAGATCTCGCCATTTTTATTCTCTATTTAAAACTCTAGTTTTTATTTTGGATGCTTGGTGGAGAGCAATAAGATTTTGGATCTGTTTTAATAAGTTTTCTTTAGTTTAATAATTTTCTCTGTTTCGTTATTATGTTTTCTTTTATTTTATACATATTTTCTTTCATTATTATAAGTAGGTAAATTTCTAAATTGTTTTTAGAATGATGAATCTAGATTTAGCATGGCAATATAATTCTTAGACTATTGCTTTATGTGCTTAATTAAATAAATATGTACTTCGTTTTTCTTAAATTCTTGTACGAACTTTGATAGGTTATTGAATTTTGGTTCATGATCTATACTTGGTTAATTATAATATTAAGGTCAATAGGATAGGATCTATACGAGTAGATTTCTATTGTGTTCTTCTTAAACTCTTGTAGGGATTTTGATAGTTTATACAATATTATTCATGGTTTATACTTAGGTACCATAAGATTAAGATCAATAAAATAAGAGCTATAATATTAAAAATCAAGATTTTTTGTAATTATGAAAGGAAGAAATTTGATAGGTTAACATTATTAAGAATTTAATCTATATTTATTAATATTCTTACTATAATTATTTATTAGTTAGATTTATAAAAAAAAGAAAAGAAATAGATCTATGGGTTTACATGCACATGTTAGATCTAGGAGATTCAACCTAAACGCAACATTTTTCTCATAAAAGACTTTTCTTAAATTAAATTAAATATTAGATTTTTAAATTAGATTTTTCAATTTTTTAGACTTAAATAAAAAAATCCTCTCATAACTTGATGAATAGTGAAGAAAATTATGAATTACACGTTATTCTTATGAACCGACCCGTAAACGCAGACTACAACAAACCGTGTGTTTGCAATAATTAAAATATATACATCAAGTTTTTGGCGCTGTTGCCGAGAATAACGGTAGTTAATTTTTAGTTTTCATACTATTCTTCAAGTTATTTGGAAAAAAAACTCTCCTTATTATTTTTTATCTTTCTGTTAAGTGAGTTGCAGGTGCGGAAAAATCCGTGAAGTAAAACATTTTTCAGGAGCAACCAAAGGAGAGAACAAGTAAACAGGAGCGTTCCATAGAAAATTGGGAAATAAAAGCTTCAAGACAATCGTGAAAACGCGGTCAATGCTGTAGTGGAGACCGCAAAAACACGGCGGTATTAAGGCTTCTCATCTTCATTCTTCTGGTTTGCACTTTCTGCCTCCTCTTCTCGATTCTCAAATTTGATCCCATTATTTCTTCTGCAGATTTCTTTGTGTTGCTCCCAAATATTTTTTTTAATTTATATATTTATATTTCTCACAATCTAAACCAACGGTAAATACGTTTGTTTATGATTATTTGATTTTATCTGGTTGTGTGCGGTTAATTATGATTTATATTTTTGAAAATGGATTTTATTGTTTGTCCTCCGCATTTTGACGGGAATGATTTTTTGGGATGAAAAATAAAAATAAAAGAATTTCTTTGCTCACTTGATAAAGATTTTTGGGAAATTATTGAAAATGAACATGATTTTCTTAAAAATATTGGTGAAAAAACGACATGGAATATGAGTGAACGAAAATTGGTTCTCTTGAACGAAGAAGTTGTAGATATTTTACAGAGTGTTTTACATTGTGAAATTCATATAAGTATTTCGTATTATGAGTCAGCTTATGATATTTGGTGTGCATTGTAACAAAGTTATGAAGAACACATCATAGAAAAAAAATCATGTAAAAATGATAGGTATGTTTCAACATTTTTCAAATAATGATATACTATCAATTTCTACCAAACCATGTGAAATTTCTCTTGATAATCATAATCTTACTCATGATCAATGATCGCACGCTTTTGACGTGTCGGATGTTCAAAGTTCTAAAGTTATAACCGCGATCAGGACGGTGTCGCTTTGCAGCTAGCCGGTTGAGCACGGGTCGATCCACAAGGAGATGGTTGTATGTCCGTTCTTGTCTTAGACGAGTCAATAAAGAAAGTGTATATATTTGTTTGATTCTAACCTATGTGTTATATGCAAGTATAAAGTTGTTAAAAAAAATATACTAAATTGTAAGCTAAAGAAATCCGTACTCAAAACCTTTGAGCCGAGTTTTGATCAATTGAAACTAGAGCAATCAGCAACAACGTGGATTAGGGGATTTAAGCATGGTATTCGTGGAATCCGGCTTATTTACCCTTCTCCTTCCGTTCTTGTCTCTTGCTTTCGCCTCCGGCCAAACCGAACGCAACCGGTCGCGGTTAGGAATCACCGTTACCTTGGTAGGGTAGGGTGCCTAACGGAGCGCTTGCGTAACGTTTGGGCGGAGTTCAATGGAAAATAACGGGAAAAGGAAATGAGCAAAGAAATATTAACTTACAATACCGTATTTATTCTTAACAACGATAATTACAACCATTCACAAAAACGAACCAAAAAAGAGCAAAAGAAAAGAAAAGATTACAAGTAAGTAAGTGTATGGAATTTAAGTGCAAGAAAGTAGAGCATGAATGTAAATCAAGTAATAAAAAGCAAGAAAGAAATAAGCAAGAAAGTAATTACAAGAATATAGAACTCAAGACAAGCATGGGATCAATAGCCAACCCTTAAACTTGCAAGCTCAATCAAAAGGTTGCAAGATCAAGAGAAGGGTAAAGAACTCATGTGAAATGAAGTACTAATTCCATAAGAAGATACAACCCTTGAAATCAATAACAAACCCTTAAACTTTCAAGCTCAATGAAGAGGTTGAAAGATCAAGAGAAAGCAAGGATATCAAGGGGAAGCTAAAACAAAAGAATGATACAAAAACCCTCATCTTCATTTCATCATCCACTCAAAAAGCTCTCACTACAATTTTCATGGAGGAAAGAATGAAGAAGAAGAAGAAGAAGACTAAACTACACTAAAAGAGGCTAAAGAACTTCACACTTGGCTTGGCTCAGAACTGGGGTATTTATAGGCAGGGAGCTGAAAATCTAGGGCAACATTCTGACCCTACAGGAAAAGACAAACCTACCCCTGAAAAATAATCATCTGAGGAGGCTATATGGCCGCGGTTCCGCGGCCTAAGCGTGCTTATGCCGCGGAACCGCAGCCATTTAGATGATTTGACATGTCGTATTTTGTGGTTTTGTCTGTTCTTCTGTCCTATGTTGTTCTACATATACCAAATTGCAAATTGCTTCCACAATTGCATCAGATCTGCACAGTCCAAACATAGCTACACTTTTGATTGATTTGACCTTTCTCCCTCGAGCTCCGCGCACCCATTGATTCTTGTGCTGCCCCTCTCGTGCTCTGTGCTTGTCCGAGATACGAATGACCACTGTCATATGTCTTGTCTCAGGAACCAGTGCGCGGCACTGGACGGATACGGATGACCGGAACCCGGCTTTTATCTGCTGTCAACAGATGTTCTGTATTTTGGCATAACAGTGGAGATTTTATGTCACTTGCGTTATTTTGGACTAGAAAACTGTGGCCTGTAAATATGAAGCAAACATGAATTAAAAGCACCTGCCTATAACCAAACGAGCGTAAGAATGGGCGGTATAAAATGCAATATTCTGGTATGAATAATCAACTTTCATATAATGCCCTTGCATCTAGGAATAGCATTCTCGAACAAGAGAAAAATAATTTATTTTCAAAGTGTGAGATTTTAATTGGTATAAGTAACGATCTGATTGAAAAACTTAACGTGTCAGATTCTGTTACTGTTTTAAATGAAAAGCTTGAAATTGTAAAAAAACAAATAGATTTCTAGAAATGAGTTTCTTGAAAAATAAAACTCGTCTTTAAAATTGGAAAACACAGAATTGATTTCTAGAAATGAATCTTTGAAACTCAGAAATGATGAATTGTTAGCCAAAATTAATGTACTTTCTTACTCTCATGATATTTCGATTGATAAACTGAAAAATGGAAAAAAAATGAGTTGCAGTCAAAACTTGAGAGTTTTTCCAAAACTTTGGCTACTTTAAAACAAGAAAGAGAACAAGAGAAGAATGAGTTTCTGTTGAAGTTTGAAAATCAGTCGAAAATTTTTGATACTTTGAAAAATGAAAACAAAAACTTGGTTTTGCCTTGTGCTTTTTTAAGAAATGAACATAAAAACTTAAGATCAATTTTTAAGAGTGAATTTGATTCCTTGAAATCCTCTATTCAATCTCAAGAGATTTTGACAAATAAAAATCTTTCTCTTTAAAAGAAAAATCATAATTTAATGGTTTCTCTTGATAAATATTCAAAAGGAAAAGTAAAGGTTAATCTTCCATCTAGTGAGGAAATGAAATTTTAAAATAGAAAAGATGTCGTTATGAATTTTTCAAAATCTCAAAAATATTTTTCTAAATTAGGTCAACTCTCTTTTAATTAAAATAATGCTCATAACTCTGTTCATGCAAAATCAGTATTCATTCACATGCATTTCTCTATACAAAACAAACTCTTCAAAAGCATGCTCATCATACACATCATATGCATGTTGATAGTTCGAGTCCCATATATGCACCTAATCACACTTGTCATTATTATGGTGTAAATGGCCATTTTGCATATGTTTGTGATTTGAAACGAAATTTCGCTCTATTTGCAAATTTGAAATGGGTCTCCAAGTCTAACCCTTATAAAACCATGAAGGTTTGGGTCCCAAGAGCTCCTCCTATACCTCCCATTATAGATGCATAGAAAGCTAAAACTTGAGATTTGGAGCTTAATGAGCTAGAGCACGTCACAGGTATATCTTAGCTCGTCATTTTTGGAAAATAAGGTCAACACACTAGAGCTAGATAACATTGACGACAATGTCTATCTTAGGCGTGTGGGGAGTTAGGTTATTTTTAGATTTCTTTATTTTATTTTAGATTATTTTGCTTTTCTTTTATTAAATAAAAGAATAATAATATAATAAAAGAGATAAAAAAAGAGAAAAGATGAAGGAAGAATTTTCGTGAGATTAAATTAGTTTGTTTGAAAATAAGTAATTTTGAGTGTATTTTTGAAGTGAAGTTAATATGAAGGATAAGTATTGAAGTTTTTAACAGATATAAAGTCTGAAAAATAACCCATTTTTAACTTGATCATAGTGAATTCACATCTTATTTATACATACATGTTTTTGGTTATAAGATGAATAAGATGACCAGAATATCTCCGTGAATTTTCTATCTCAGATGTTACATCTAATAATATATATATAAAAAATCTTTTTCTTCACAAAGTAGCTAGGAATTCATGCCTCAGAAAGTATTGGATGCTCACGCCGAAAGGTGGTTAAAAAGTATAAATATAAAAATTTCTACGAACTAGTTAGGGGGTAAATGCGTATGAATATATCTCTTTCTAACACCCTCACCAAGCAAGTATTCTTTCCGAGTTAAAAATTCTCACGGTTCTTCGTAGGAGAATAATCTTGGCTTACTACTACTATTGGTAGTTAATAAAGGGCTGGTTTCGAAATAAGTATGAATAAATAAATAAATAAAAGTTATTAGCGGTAATGTTTAAGGTAGGGAAGTAACGGAGATATGATGGTTTGAATAGGAGCTTTATAACTAAAATACTATTGCACGATCACAAGGTGTGTGTCACGACCCAAAATGGCACGTGACTGACACTTGAATCATATGAAGTCTATAGGACCCCATCTAATTCAAGTAAGCCAAAATCCCAAAAATCTAAACCATTTAAAACAAGAAAGTGAAAGAAAACTTGTTTAAAAGTTTGCGTATAAATCACTTTGAAAGTCGTAGTAAACATTTTTAAAATATCAAGTCTTTTCCGAAAATTTCGGCAGAATCTCCTTTGTAAATACTGACCCCAAACGGGTACAACATGAAAAATATACATAAAGAATAAAGGCATCCCCAAGCGAGAGCTAGCTCTTCGCCAAATGGCGGTCACAACCACGCAAACAATATAATATACAACGCCGAAGGGCGAGGATCAAAACTCATAAGAAAACCAAAAGAAAACCGTAATAATACAAGCGTGACTCTAAGGTCGAAAGAATATACACTGGTCTTCTAAGTCTATAAATATACAAGTCTGGTTGATGGAGTTACTGTAGGGTTCCTAGGCACACTCAAGAGGTTCCACAAGGCATCAACCATGCCAAAATCAAAAATTTATGTGCCAAAGAACCCTAATGCTAGATCGTTAACTAGAGGTTAGGCGAAAAAAACAAGCAAGCAAACAACTTTGCTAATAAGTGAATGGGATTACAACCTTTGTAGATCCGGTCCTCCACTTCTTTAGCTCCGTGATGACATCCCTCCACTGCGATCATCGGGATCCCGGACTCTAGCGATGATTTCGTCGGAGAAATGATCGGGCTAGGCCGTTGACTTCGATGCCGAAGATGATCTACGTCGAGGCGACTCAAACTCAAGCTCCATCTTCACTTGGTCATGAACCTTGTGAAAAAAACACCCTATACAACATGGCAAGTGGTAGAGGATGAAGAAATAGGAAGTGGGTTCACTTTGGATTTGGATTTCTCACTTGATTTCATCACTTAGAATTTTCTAGCAAGCTTTTCTTTTCTTCATGAAGAAGAAGAAGAAGAAGCAAGAAAAAGAATTATATCAAAATGAAAATTCAAGTGAAGCTTATTATTTAGAAACCATGGGTGAGTGTAACTAATGTAGAGAATAAACTAGGGTTTAGGTAAATGGTTAGGTTAAAGATAAAACAAAATGGTAGACTTTTTCAAAGATGCATGAAGCATCATGAAGCTTCTTGCATAAAACAAAGATAACCACCATTTTATTTTTTGCCAAAATTAAATAAAATAAATAAATAAGGCAAATGAAACCCTAACCATTAACTAAACACGGTGTATAGCATACACACACCCAAGTTTGCATGTATCATCAAACATGATACAATCAAGTGCACAAAAATATATCGCATATACTACTTGTGCACATCAAGTGAGAAAATCAATCTTAAGTGAACAAATACTAGTTAATGTAAAGTAATATATCAAATATATAATTATACATTAAATCATTAAATCAACACTTGATTTAATGATCCGGTCATATTGCATATAACCGACTAATATCAAGTGTATCAATATATCGAATCAACATTTGATTCGGTAACCCGGCTATATCTTATATAACCGTCCGATGATACGAATCGCGAGAATAGAATTCAGTATCACATACTGGTATTATTCTCGGTCCCGCACATATCTCATATGCGCTCCTATTTCATTTCGCTTGAGCCAGGAAACCTCTGTGTAGGACTCTAAAGACTCGTCAATACGCCGGCAGCAGGTGATGATCATATCAAACACCCACAAGCCGCAAGCGGTCTGCTAAACGTAACGGCCACCCGGGTATTGAGCGATCAGAAGATCAACGAGCAAGCCCGCTCACACTCGTGTGAATCCAACCAGTAACACTTACCGTACAGTCCAGTCTCGTCGTCTGATATGTCGCATATCTCGCCTAGGGGTGGTAAACGTCAGACCCCAGTAGCTCGATAAGTCGTGTCGATATGTGGTCTATAACAGTTCGAGATACTACTGATAACACTTACCAGTAAATCTCAGCAACCCTGGCCAGAGATTTCCGGTTATAGCCAATCAAACACAGCACAACATCAACTCCCTATACCGGGAGAGACGAATCCCCTCCTATCGCTCATTGCCTCCATGTGATTTGGGACTGTACCCAAAAACCACCGTTTTGCACGCCCTCTTGGACGTGGTAAGGTGGAAATCAAAGCACAGTGGGAATCACACAAGACTCTATGACGATCTCGAGTCTACAGACTAACCTGTACCAGTGTCACCAGAGAACTGCCATCTGACGTAAGGTATAATACCATCTGGGAGTTCTCGGCGAGTCCGTACAGTGTACCCAGTCTCCACTGAGCACCCGTATATCATTTCTGATGTCAAAAACCAATGGATATAGGATTATCCATCGCCCATTTGTATGGGTCGAGAAGGTATACGCTAGTCTACTCTGGTATATCGATGCCCCGTCTCGATACACCCACGACTAGGGACCTTGAAGGATGTACTTATGGACTACCATGTCCCCACTAGTATGATCCGCATCATAGTCCAGGTAGTCAAGTACACATCCTAAGGGCTTTACCAACATGTAACAGAGAGACAATCAGTGTACACGTTAAGGTAAAGAGTAACCAGATAGCATACTATCATATCGAGCAAGAAAGTCCTCCCTATATATGTCCAAGCATCCACTACAATATGCATCCTATGTATAGTAATGGCCTCTAGGGCATACATATAACTAACAATCTCCCACTTGCACTAGGGCCATCTGATAGCAGTGGTTGTAGTATCTCATGCTCAACCATCCCATAATAGTCTCTCTCTGGGAAAAGGCCTTTGTGAGTGGATCCGCCGTGTTGTCCTCTGAGTCTACTCTCCTAATCTCGATCTCCTTGGAGATCAGCCATCTCCATGATCTGGTGTTACTACCTTAGAATATGTCTGGATCACTGATGGGATGGGCGTTTCTAGGTATAAGCCACAACTCCATTGTCACGCATTGGTAGGAATGAAGTTCATCTCATGAACGAATATACACCCAGACTTCCTCTTTGGTAGTATCTTTGGTAGCGATGTATACAGCCTTTATCATCTATTATGCCACGGTATCTAGCTTGGAACTCTTCTAACATACCGTCCCTCTACTGAGGGTAAAGGCAATGCCTGTGACTGACATTCAGTCATCCTTATCACCCTGGAACCTTTCCAGTGATTCTCCCCAGGATCCATTGATACCATCTTACCACACCTAGTGAGAATCCTAACACCCATTTAGATCTATCTCATAGATCCAAAACCCAGGATTTAGGAGGTATCGCTTTGATCCTGTATGGAGAATCCATGTGATAAGCGGAGATTGACCGAGCGTAGCATAGGAAACTCCATCCTCATCAAGAGTATGTCATCCATGTACTCTACGAGGATTACCACCATACTCTCTACTACCTTTTTGTATATACAAGGTTCATCTACCATTTTGATGAAGTCAAACTCTTTGACTACCGCATCAAAACAGATGTTCCAACTCCGCGATGCCTGCTTTATCAACATAAAACATCTTGCTCATGTTTCCGCTGCTCCCACTGTCTACGAAGCCTTTGGCTGTATACTTATAGACGCTCTCTTCCAAAACATCATTTAGAAAAGCAGTCATGATACCCAACCGCCAGATATCGTAGTCATGGTATGTAGCCGTGGCAAGTAGGATCTGGATGGACTTAAGCATAGCTACTTAGAAAAGGTTTCATCATAATTCATACCTGGTCAATGATGCAAACCTTTAACAAGTCTAGCTTTGAAAGTCTCAACCTTTCCATGTATACCAAGTAATCTTCTCAAGATATACTTGCTCCTGATGGGGATTTAACCCTTCAGATAAAGCAACCAAAGTTCATACTTTGTTGGTGTATAAGGATTCCATCTCAGATCGCTAAGCATCCAGCCATTCTTACAGAGTCCCACTCCTGATGGCTAGCTCGAAACTAGTTGGGTCATCATCTCATGATGCAATCCTCACTCCCACTGTCATAGAGAAACCGAAGTATCTCTCAGGTGGGTGAGGAACCCTGCTAGATCGGCGGAGAGGCTGAGGTTCGTTGGTAACTATTGAATTCTTTGGTTCTATCAAATCATCTGCTGTAGTTTGTATAACTGGAACTTTTCCAGTTCTACATAACAGACCTTGTCTCGAGCTTGTCCGGATTTTGCTTTTAGACATATCCCGGACAACCCCAAATCTTAACTAACTTAAAATATGGGCTCTTCCCTTTCCATATCACATATGAAGTGGTAGGCATCTGATTTGATTGAAACCCTATTCAATAGGTATGCAGCTTCTCAAGTGCATAACTCCCAAAAGGAAATAGGAAACTCAGTAGTACTCATCATAGAGCACACCATATCACATGGGGTGCTATTGCTCCGCCCCGATACACCATGGTGCTATGGTGTATACGGAGGAATAATACTGAGAGAGAATCTCATTCTCCTTTAGAATAGTCCAGGATTTCCATGCTCAAGTATTCTCCTCCCTGATCACATCAAAGGACATAATACTTATACCCGTATTTTGGTTCTCTACTTCTAACTTATATTCTGTGAATATCTCAAAAGGTTCAGACTTGTGCTTCAACAGGAACATATGTCTAATTCTTGAGAAATCATCAGAGAATGTAATGAAGTACAAAGAACTGGTCTTGGCATGTGTAGACAGGGGACCTTCATACATCAACATGTATTATCCCAAAAGTTCACTAACTCTTTCTCTGTTTCCATTAAACAGAGCTTATGGTCATCTTATCTCTGTGACATGACCAGCAAGTTTCACAAGATGTAAATTCAAACTAATTTAAATATGCATCTATATGTAACTTTAGCTAGTCGGGTCGCATTGATATGACCTAGTCTACAATACCTCAAGAAGGATTCGTTCATTTCTGAACTCTTCCTCTTGTGTGTGTTCTGTATACTAAGAACTGTAGTTTGATTTAGAACGTCAATACTTTTAGATAACGTGCCTGAACCGATCAAATTTTGATATAGGAAATGTTTAGAACATTATCCAACAATACAAAATTATATTCTTCTTTACTAATAAAGAGACAGATATGATTTTGTATATCAGGTTCGGTATCTAATAACATTCGTTCAGAATCAATGTATTCTGGTAATACAAGGTGATAGTGACAAACAGACTTGGCTGCAACACTTGCACCATTTTTTATCTCATGAAACTTATCACCCGTTCTCAGTTCTCCACCTATCTGTAGCCCATGTAACAAATTACATATGCAGGATCCTAATCCGGTATCATATACCCAGGACGTAAAGGATACTGAGAAACAGTTCTCTGTAAAGAACACACCCGAAGATGATGCATCGGTATGCACTTTCTTCGTTTGGGCGGCACGGGAAATCTGGTATTCCCCAAATTTCCTGCTCGGTCTTATAACATTTATAAGTTGGAGCGGGACCAACGTTCCCCAGCTCAGTATAACAAGCGGGTTCGGTCAATACATCCGTATTATTATCTTGATTAAGGCGTGATATGGTCGCTACCTGGAGAGAGAGAAGAAAACACTCAGCGTGCGCTCTTGCAAGAATAGATTGGTTATTATTTTATCTAATCAGGATGGCTCCCACTATTTTTATCAAATCTTCCTTCAAACCCTAAAAGGAAAGACTAGCCGGGATTAATTACACGCTACAAGTTTGCCAATTTTTCAGCCAGGCCAGTGTCGGTACTTTGAGGGAGGTGCCCCGTGCTTTCGCACGGACCTAATTAAAATAATCCTCATTTTCCCAGAGGCATAAGCTCGTTAACACATTTCTAGACACCTACTTGATCGGCTAATTGTAATGTGTAAAACTCTCCCAGGAGTAACTCTTACTCGCAGCGGGTATCGGGATCCAACTATCTCATGAAAGGTATGTAATCTCATTGCAAATTTCAACACTTGAAATTCCCGATAATCTTGCCCCTAGCAGCTATATGACCTTAACATAGTCAACAAATCATAAGTACTAGTCAAATTCAACCCGTCATTTCCCGATTGAATTAAACCCACCCGCACGACCCTTAACATAGTCAACAAAGTCGCACGACTACCCTAATCCAATCGCATCATATACTTATACAGATAAGCACTAATCAGCTACCGCACACTACGCCTTAACATAGTCAACAAACGTAGCACGAATACTAACTAGTACTTATCTGAAATGACGGAGGGCTACGACAGGTTTTTAAGAAAACCTATTGCGTAATGAACTTGATATCGTTGTAGAATCAAATGATTTTAAAATGGAGTGTTTTTTAGGCTTTTCAAGTTTTGCTAAAGGGGTCACTCCCGGTGAAGGGATCGTCGGCCCTTTCCTCGTCGAATGAGGTGCGGGATATATCATATATATCACTGTGCAAAGCAGAAACTATAGAAGCAATCAAAAGACAAACCGAGTGTGTAGCATCTGCCAGTTATTGCTAAAGGGGTCACTCCCAGTGAAAGGATCTCGGCCCTTTCCTCATCGAATAAGGTGCAGGATGTTCTACAAGGAACACCACGATGCAAAGCAAGAACTGTAGCTACCTATTTTTGAAAATTCAATTCCACAACATCTTTTAGGTTTCTTTTATTTTCATTAATCATATTAATGAAGTCTCATCATTTAAACACCTAAACATCACAGATAAATACGACGTACACTTATGCCATCCGCATTCGCCTCGATGTCCCCTTGTGCACCGTTAGGTTAGGTAACTAACGGCAGAGCGGGGCAGGGCTAGCGCGGATGTAAAACATAAGTAACGTCTATATAATATATCATATATACTATATACAGTATCTATCACAGCACATCACATGATCACATCACAGATATCGCAGCAGAAGAAACATATGAAACATTGGATATACTAGGACGTCCATGTTTTATTTTGAGCCTCTATAAAACACGGATTCCACGGTCGCGATGAATAGCCAAACCCACACCCCTAGACCCCTACGAGAGCGGCAAGCAACCCTACCAATTCTAGAGTTAGGAGACCCGGACTCGACTCCTCGAGTTGGTCTCCCACTGGACTCTAGAACCCGGTTACTTGTGCTCCCCTCCTTGGGTCTATCCTAGTGCGGAAAAGTAAATAATATACAAATGGTGACAACAATCTCAACCCGGAAGTGTCCCAATAAAAGAATATTACATACAAGATTTTACATGAATGAAAATGAAAAACACCCATCTCACATAAAAAAAAGCCCGGCTATTCAAACACGACGATCCAATATAACATATCCAGCAACACATAACAACGCATGTCATCAACGTAAGTAAATATGCGCATCCCATTTGTCGTTGACATATAGCAACGAAACCGGCGATATCACATATTACACTTACGGTCGCAGAAAAGAAAGTGTAAAACTACAACAGTTGGAATCCGCAACATCTTTAGACATCGCATGCCTAATCAAATGAATTCCTTAGACATCGCATACCTAACAATTATAAACCCCGCATTTTAGTCTCAAAATCAAAAACTCTTTTCAAATCAAGTCGGGCAATTCAACAAGATTCTCGACATCCTGATCGAATGCTTGTCGCAAACTTTAGTAGACGGCCGCACCCCCGATGCCGTCGACGAAGTGCACCAAGGCGGAACACCGCTGCCGCGAGCACCGGAACGGATGCTTTTGGCGACGGGGTTCTCCTACAGTCACTTGGTCGGGGCTATGGGGTGTAGCTGTCTATTGAGTTTACCGGCAAGTATCCGCGTACGCTACGCGATTGCGACGGACTTTTGATCACATCAAAATCCCGTGGCAACCGATCAAGTGAGACTAAACTGCTAGATTTATAACATTCATTCAGTTATCTCATAACTACATGAGGATTCCAAATATTGTATCACATTCCAGATAAATAGAAAATGTTAAACTTTCCGATCAAACAATCAAACACCCAAGTTTTTCCGAAACAGCTCAACACTTTGAAATAAGTTTAAAAACATCCATTTCATGCCACAGTACCAACGGTCCAGCCGTAGAAGGGTCAAGCCAACGCCTCACATGTGGCACGCCGTACTGTCCCAAACCCTAAGGTTCAAAGGGCAGTTCAAGACGATCACATAATCGAGTTAAGGTTTGTTGTCTTCTAGAGGGTCCATCGCGTTACTTGCACTACTTAGAACGTTATTAAACTATGGAAAAATCCAACAATTGGAAATTTTCCGGCAGGGGAAAAATTGGGTATTTATATCCGGTCGAACTTTTTAACATATTCTAAATTACCCGGAAAAACACATAGACGCAGTTAAAGTTTCCGATCGAATCATTGAATCCCCAAAACACCCCAGATTACTCAACTCTTGAATGCAGATTAAAATTTCCCAGAGAACAGAGGAAACTGCTACGGAGGTAACTGAAGAAAATGGAGCACCCAATCATTACATACGGCCGTGGAACCACCGCAACAAGTAGGGTAAGGCCGCGGTTCCGCTGCGGTACTGTAGAGTTAGGTTGTCATTTTCTTCAGTTGTTCTTAGAATTTCCTGCTCTATTTTCTGACCATTTTTAATTTGGAAAAATCCACAGTTACAGAAAATGTACAGAGAGGGGTGAAATTTAGGGTTTCGGGGTTCGATCGGGTTTCTAACATCGTCTATACATCGCCTAAAACTCTAGCTAGGCTCTGATACCACTGTAGGGTTCCTAGGCAGACTCAAGAGGTTCCACAAGGCATCAACCATGCCAAAATCAAAAATTTATGTGCCAAAAAACCCTAATGCTAGATCGTTAACTAGAGGTTAGGCGAAAAAAACAAGCAAGCAAACAACTTTGCTAATAAGTGAATGGGATTACAACCTTTGTAGATCCGGTCCTCCACTTCTTTAGCTCCGTGATGACGTCCCTCCGCTGCGATCATCGGGATCCCGGACTCTAGCGATAGTTTCGTCGGAGAAATGATCGGGCTAGGTCATTAACTTCGATGCCGAAGATGATCTACGTCGAGGCGACTCAAACTCAAGCTCCATCTTTACTTGGTCATGAACCTTGTGAAGAAAATACCCTATACAACATGGCAAGTGGTAGAGGATGAAGAAATAGGAAGTGGGTTCACTTTGAATTTGGATTTCTCACTTGATTTCATCACTTAGAATTTCTAGCAAGCTTTTCTTTTCTTCATGAAGAAGAAAAAGAAGAAGCAAGAAAAAGAATTATATCAAAATGAAAATTCAAGTGAAACTTATCATTTAGCAACCATAGGTGAGTGTAACTAATGTAGAGAATAAACTAGGGTTTAGGTAAATGGTTAGGTTAAAGATAAAACAAAATGGTAGACTTTTTCAAAGATGCATGAAGCATCATGAAGCTTCTTGCATAAAACAAAGATAACCACCATTTTATTTTTTGCCAAAATTAAATAAAATAAATAAATAAAGCAAATGAAACCCTAACCATTAACTAAACATGGTGTATAGCATACACACACCCAAGTTTGCATGTATCATCAAACATAATACAATCAAGTGCACAAAAATATATCACATATACTACTTGTGCACATCAAGTGAGATAATCAATCTTAAGTGAACAAATACTAGTTAATGTAAAGTAATATATCAAATATATAATTATACATTAAATCATTAAATCAATAATTGATTTAATGATCCGGTCATATTGCATATAACCAACTAATATCAAGTGTATCAATATATCGAATCAACATTTGATTCGGTAACCCGGCTATATCTTATATAACCGTCCGATGATACGAATCGCGAGAATAGAATTCAGTATCACATACTGGTATTATTCTCGGTCCCGCACATATCTCATATGCGCTCCTATTTCGTTTCGCTTGAGCCAGGAAACCTCTGTGTAGGACTCTAAAGACTCGTCAATACGCCGGCAGCAGATGATGATCATATCAAACACCCACAAGCCGCAAGCGGTCTGCTAAACATAACGGCCACTCGGGTATTGAGCGATCAGAAGATCAACGAGCAAGCCCGCTCACACTCGTGTGAATCCAACCATTAACACTTACCGTACAGTCCGGTCTCGTCATCTGATATGTCGCATATCTCGTCTAGGGGTGGTAAACGTCAGACCCCAGTAGCTCGATAAGTCATGTCGATATGTGGTCTATAACAGTTCGAGATACTACTAATAACACTTACCAGTAAATCTCAGCAATCCTGGCCAGGGATTTCCGGTTATAGCCAATCGAACACAGAACAACATCAACTCCCTATACCGGGAGAGACGAATCCCCTCCTATCGCTCATTGCCTCCATGTGATTCGGGACTGTACCCAAAAACCACTGTTTTGCACGCCCTCTTGGACGTGGTAAGGTGGAAATCAAAGCACAGTGGGAATCATACAAGACTCTATGACGATCTCGGGTCTACAGACTAACCTGTACCAGTGTCACCAGAGAACTGCCATCTAACGTAAGGTATAATACCATCTGGGAGTTCTCGACGAGTCCGAACAGTGTACCCAGTCTCCACTGAGCACCCGTATATCACCTCTGATGTCAAACACCAATGGATATGGGATCATCCATCGCCCATCTGTATGGGTCGAGAAGGTATACGCTAGTCTACTCTGGTATATCGATGCCCCGTCTCGATACACCCACGACTAGGGACCTTGAAGGATGTACTTATGGACTACCATGTCCCCACTAGTATGATCCGCATCATAGTCCAGGTAGTCAAGTACACATCCTAAGGGCTTTACCAACATGTAACAGAGAGATAATCAGTGTACACATTAAGGTAAAGAGTAACCAGATAGCATACTATCATATCGAGCAAGAAAGTCCTCCCTATATATGTCCAAGCATCCACTACAATATACATCCTATATATAGTAATGGCCTCTAGGGCATACATATAACTAACAGTTATTAGATACAACTAAAATAAATAAATGTACAATGGTGGTCACGATACGAGTGAACCCACCTACCAAAGCAATCACCCGAAATGAAGCAGTGTGCCAGCAAAGCCGCCAAGGAAAATCTGTACGGCAAAACCTGCAAGAAACTGTGGCACAACGGGGGTGAGTTGCCAACTTGTGAGTAAAAAACATCACCGAGCAGAAATCGCATGTATGACTCTATCCTAGGTCATGCCATAGTAATATTCTCAAAAATAATATAGCCTGAAGCATATAATAATGGCAAGGGTAACATCTATACATAAGTGTAATACCATGTGCTCGTGTCAGTGCCTCAGGTAACAACATATTATAAATGTGATGTATGAATGCATGAAAACAGAATACATCTAAATGAGAAAACTGTTTTCTTATCTCAGTGAGATTTCTGTATAAAAATCGAGTATCATCAATGAAATCAACAGATAATCAGTGTCAAGTATCGACACAAAATATATATCTCAATATCTCAATATCTCAGGCTCCGGCTATCCGGACTGGCCTGTATCATCAAATCTCAATATCTTAGGCTCCGGCTATCCGGACTGGCCTGTATCATCAAATCTCAAGACCACGTCGGTATCCTCCGGATATCCGGCGCGTCACAATAACCGGTCGGTAGTGCTCCCCTGCCGGGCTCAACGCCATCTCCTGCGACCATCTTGCCCCGGGGTACCACACCGGGTCCACCATGCACCCACAGACAGTTCCTCCTCCTTCTTGAATCGGGTGTATGATATCGCTCAAGAGCCTAGAAAACTCATGGTGGACATATCTCACATCATAACATGAGAAAACCGCAATTTCTATCTTTTGAAAATGATAATGAGTTTATAAAATCCTTGCGGTTTCTTCAAATCCATAAATCTCATGGAAATCCGAATCCCATAATCACAAGTCAGTAAACAGTGAATACCATAATATTGCATGTCAATAAATATATGAATGTATCGGATATCAAACAAAGAATGCAATAATTAAACTAGCATATAAAAGCAAGCACACTAGTACTATATCGAAACTATCAGCTAGCAAATTATACTAATGAAATAGTGTTTTCTAATGTGTACGTGGCATGGCAATTACCGATGATGATATGTGTGAACCGGAAAGCAGGTGTACGTAGAGCATACGCATCATCGGTAATGGTGCTGGTGTCCTGACAGCATGATTTTATAACAACTAATGAAAACACAAATAAGCATGCAATGCGACGCGAATAGCAAGAATATACGGAAAATGAATTGTAAATGCAATAATAAAGAATGTACAATATATATATATATATGAATTGTAAACGCAATAATAAAGAATGTACAATATATATATATATAAGTCATACAGTTTTGGCATTTGAAATAACACGAATCGTGGTGTTTAGAAAATAGGGGCTACGGTGCTTTTAAGAAAAGGTACGTCCTTTAAAATATCCGTAGTATCTCTTGGTCTGTCTTTAAAATACTCACGATTCGTTAGTTTTGGAAATAAGTATGACTCGGGCCCAGTCTAAGATCTACGAAGTAAACTACAGGACTAAACTAACAGACTAGTCAAAAGGGTAAGAAAAACCACCTAAGTCTGAGTCGATATATATATATATATATATATATATATATATATATATATATATATATATATATAATAGTCGGTGATCCCGCCTCAATAGTGTCACGTACGATACAATTTATAATATGACATTCTCGAGTCAAGAGTGTGGATCTATCATCATAATTATATCTCGTATGGTAAATCCATCATATGGTATCCCAAATCTGGGTACGGGTCGAACATCACATTTATCTCACTATTCATCTGGTATCCTTATCGTCATATCCTGAATTAGGGGTACTGATCTAAAGTCTAGTACATTTCGATACAATCAACATATATATATATATATATATGCGTATGTATGAAAACACATCGCCTATAGATCCGCTATAATGTCATGTCGTATCTCATAATACGAACCAAGTCGCATCACCGATCTCGTGGCATCATGCCCAATCACATCGACTCATCTCCAAGTACCATATACTATCCTTATTAGCCATGTGTGTGTGTGTGTGTGTGTCCCCATATACGCACAAGTAAAACAAATGTATGCGCGTGTGTGTGCGTGTGTGCAAATCTTAACTCTAGAGTTTCGCGACTAAGAAGCTAAACTAAGTTACTTCTAATTACACTAAAACTAACCCATAAACACCTAAAACCTATCTCGATAATCATGAGTCTCACAACACACACACACACACACACACACACACACACACACACACACATTCGTATACTACACTACGAAACTGCGGGGGTGCTATACGCCATCCACCCGACTTCCCCTGTAGATATATATCTACTCACCTTGGTCCTCGCTTGCCCAAGTCGATGTCGCCATTCTCTTCTTCATCGTCCGAAGTCCACGTGAGGGTACCTACATATCACAAATATCGTATCGCATCAAAACGTCTAATTCAAAATCAAAACGACACGCGAAACACACATAGGTTAAAACATATGGTCTACTCATGCAAAAGAGGCCAAAAACCCTCGACATCGACGTACAAATGCCAATCGATCGAGACAACACATAAATACCCAAGTTCAAGTTACAGAATTCGCAAAACCCAAATCAGAAACGATGTAAAACACTTTCAGATTTTACCCTAGGTGAAATTAGCCAATTTTGCATATGTACCCAAGAACGAACGAACCAATTTGGAAGTACCCAGGCCGCAATTTGCGGCCCAAGGGATTAAATTTGCGGCCATGGTGAAGGGTTTGGGGCTCGGGTCTTCAGGGTATACTCCATATCACCTGCACACTTCACTGTAATCGCTAAATATTTTTCAGGTGCCCCGGGTCGTAGCGGATCCCTAAATATCATCGCAATTCCCCCAATCTTCCGATATCGGGGTTTCTAAGTTTAGGGTTTGGAGTTCTAGTCTCTGGTTTAGTTCAATAAACTAACACTACAGGGGTTGTAGTCACTAATACACTCAATTACACCCTTCACAACTCATACAATCTCCTAAAGCTTAACTTGGAATTTTCAAACATCATCAAACCTCACTAAATCAATTCTAAACTAAAATAGATGCTAAAGAAAATGAAATACTATACTAGTGATGAAAGAATTATCTTATTTGGGACTCAAGAATCCCCTAGAGCATCAAAATCCTATTTTTCTTGGTTCCCCATGCTTGTATTGAGTTTGTGCACATTTTTTGTGAAAGGGGTGAATGGTTTTAATGTGGTTTTGAGGTTGATATGAGGGGGTAGAGGAGGTGGGGAGAAGAGGGCTGCCATGGTAAGAGGGAGGGAAATGATGTAGATGATGAAAATGGAACACAATGAGTCAAGGGTCAAAGGAACCCCTCACCCTCTCTCTCTCATCTCTCTCTTGCCCATACCCCTTTCTGTATTCCCTTTTCTTTTCTATTTTCCTTTTTCTTTTCTTCTCTTCTCATTTAAAACAAAGCCATGCATGAAAAAAATAAGGAAAAACCCATAGTAGAAAATGTAACAAATGTGTAATATGATATGGTGCATGTCACATGCACAAAGCACTATCAATATGTGATTAGATACTAATCGTGTTTAGTAATACTTACTTATATACAAATCATTATATACTACACTGCAAAATTCCCAATTTTCATAAATTCATTTAAAATCAATAATTGATATAAATTTCCAAATATTTCCCAATTTATCGGTATTTAATTATACCGTATCATAAAAATATTCATAATATTTATTATTTTAATTATATCAATTCCCAAAATAATATTTTATTTTTCTGAAATGTTACAGTGTGTAGGAACGAAAATCAGTGAAAAAGTGGAGTGAAAAATAGGACAGAGTATTCAATTAAAGATGATAGAAATCCTAAATTAGAGACTAAAGTTTAAGATGAAAACTCAATAAAAATTACGACTTTATAAACTTTCAAGATACTTTTAGAGTTTTTCCCTAATCTTCATTTTCTTGTGTTTTTTTCCTTCTCTTTATGAATTTTGTGGGTGTAATTCACTAAAAACCCTCATAAGACAACACTCCTTCTAGTAGGGACACATAAAGATTTAACGGTTTTTTGCACGTGCTAAGTGCAAATGTGATGCCTGCGAAAGTGAGCTAGGATTTATTTAGATTTTATTTTTCTTTTTAAGATTTTTTTCTTTTCTTAGTTTTGCTCGAGAACTAGCAAAAGATAGGTGTGGAGGTATTTGATCAGCACATTTATTGCACAATTTTTACTATCTTGTCCCTATGTTTTGTTAATTAATAAATGTCATTAATTATAATTTAAAAACATTTAAAGATTTATCTGTCAAAAACACATTTATATGTATCTTAAGTAATAAATGAAATATTTATGAGTTAATTGATCTAAATATTCTCCTAAATAAAATAGATACTACTAAAAATTTGTTTTGAGATATTTTGCAGGTTTAAATTCAGCCAAATCAAATCAAGATTAGCAAATAATATCAACTTAATATGGTAACTGATGGAGAATCAACGCGACTGCAGAGAGATGACAAGATATTCAAGATATTATGTAAGAAAAACTAACCAAATTAAAGCATGAGATCATAGACAAAATTGGAGAGCAAAAAGACGAAATATCACCGCTAAAACGTGGCCAATACAATGGTCGAGACCGCTAAATCGCGGCCAAATTTCAAGATCCGCCGTTGATTTTTCACATGCGGTTTCGATTTGTTTTAGGATTAGGGTTTCTATTATAGGTCTATAAATATTATTTTCCACTTTTATTCTCTATTTAAAACCTTAGTTTTTATTTTGGATGCTTGGTAGATGCAATGTAGATTTTGGATATGTTTTAGTAAGTTTTCTTTAATTTAATAATTTTCTTTGTTTCATTATTATGCTTTCTTTTATTTTACGCATGTTTTCTTTCATTATTATGAGTAGGTAAATTTCTAGGCTGTGTTCAGAATGATGAACCTAGATTTAACATGACAATATAATTCTTAGGCTATTTCTTTATGTGCTTAATTAAATAGATATGTGCTCTGTTTTTCTTAAATTCTTATAAGACTTTGATAGGTTATTGAATTTTGGTTCATGATCTATACTTGATTAATTATAAAATTATGGTCAATAGGGTAGGATATATATGAGTAGATTTCTATTGTGTTCTTCTTAAATTCTTGTAAGGCTTTTAATAGATTATAGAATATTATTCACGGTCTATACTTAGATACCGCAAGATTAAGATCAATAAAATATGATCTATAATATTAAAAATCACGACTTTTAGCAATTATGTAAGGAAGAAATTTGATAGCATAACATTATTAGCAATTTAATATATACTTATTAATATTCTTGTTATAATTATTTATTAGTTAGATTTAAAAAAAGAAAAGAAATAGATTTATGGGTTTACATACACATGTTAGATCTAACAGATTCAACCTAAACACAATACTTTCCTCATAAAAGTCTTTTCTTAAATTAAATTAAAAATTAGATTTTCAAATTTTTAGTCTTAAATATAAAAAAAGTCTCATAAGTTGATTGAATAGCGAAGAAAATTATGAATTACATGTTATTCTGACCCGTAAACGCATACCACAGCAAACCGTGCGCTTGCGGTAATTAAAATTTATACATCATAACACAATACTATCAATCTGACATCAATCCCATCTTACGACTGTAAATTTACATAATTGAGGATTTTGTAATAAAGACCTTATCAAGCTCACCAAACAGTCCACATTTGCAATTACTTCTTTATTATAAATTATCATCTATAATTTGTAATTATACTGAAAAATACAACATAACAAGATATAATGTACAATTTCTCAAACAACATATGATCCATAGGTCCTTTCAAAACCCAGATAGGCTTTACTATCAATCATACTCTCTAATTTAAAAGGATAAATTAGAGAAACTATTTATGTTCGAAAATAATATTCCTTCATTGGAGCTGCAAAGCTTCCTTTGGTTTCCCCAAGAGCAAAAGCACCGTCCCTGCGATGTGCTTCGAAGAAAGCCCGGCTTCTTCAATTTGATCCTTAGGGGCTCCGTGATCGATATATCGATCGGGTAGCACCATTGATCTCAACTGTTGGATTAAAAAAACTCTAGTTAACATAATGTTCATAAGAAAAGAAAGCATACAAAGACTAGATTTTATTAAAATACCATGTCCCTTCAGTATATCTGGAAAACACTAAGAGGTCATGGTATTTTAGTGAAATTTAGTATGCATATAAATGGGATTTTGGGTTCTTAAAATTACCTTGAGATTTCCATCTAAAAGACCATTTAAGCTCAAGAAGTGTGTCACGTGGGACCCGAAACCCCCGATAGAGCCTTCTTCGACTATAATGAGGAACTCATGCTCATTGGCTAGTCTCCTTATAAGCTCCGTGTCGAGGGGCTTACAAAAGCGACCATCAGCTACAGTTGCAAATATGCCGTATTCTTTTAGGGAGTCGGCAGCTTTCAAGCATGATTGGACTATAGAACCATATCCCAAAATAGCAACTTTATCGCCTTCCCTTAATATTCTCCCCTTCCCGATCTGTTTGTAACCAAAAAGCCAAAAGGCATGTTAGAATATGAATGTTCATCGATTTTTATCAGTCAAAAAAAAATTTATACCAAAATCCTCTTCAAAGAGAGAATATAAAAATCTATCACGCAATGCTCATTACTAGTAGGAGCATTGTACCTCGATTGGGGTTCCTTTGTTGTCGGCGGGAAGAGCCACCCCAACTCCATTCCCTCGAGGGAACCTGAAACAACTCGGCCTATCATCGATAACCGCAGCCGTCGCAATCATGTGCATCAGCTCAGCTTCGTCCGATGGTGCCATCACAATCATATTAGGCAGGCAAGCCATGTAGGTTATGTCAAACGCACCGCAATGAGTGGGCCCATCGGCTCCGACAAGCCCAGCTCGGTCCAATGCAAACCTCACTGGCAACTTTTGCAAGTCGACATCATGGACCACCTTCAAGAGATTCCCATATTCAAATAAGTAGATGAATTCCAAATTAAAATCAACGTTTTAAGTGAAATTGTCGGTTTGACTGGTATACCAGTATAACGAAATATTTAGTATCAATAAGATATATTCAAAAAGGTTTTTAATCTTATAAACTATATATTCGTTATAAAATAATGTTAAATAAATTAAAATAAGTACATAAAAATGATATACCAGTAGTATACTGCATGGGATGCCAGATTACTTCAAACACTGATCAAAATAATTTGATAACTAACAAAATTTTACCTGATCGTATCCTCGTTGAAGGAAGGACGAATAAATGGCGCAAAAAGGCTTAAGGCCCTCAGCAGCCAAACCGGCTGCGAAAGTAACTGCATGCTGCTCAGCGATCCCTACGTCAAAGCATCTCTCAGGGAATTTCTTTTGGAAATAGTTAAGGCCTGTTCCCCCGCCCATCGCAGCATGGATTGCTATGATTTTATCGTCGATCTCTGCTTCTTTAGTTAGGGACTCGGCAAAATATTGTGTGTAGGAAAGTGTGGGGGATTTTGTTTTAAATTGCTTCCCAGTCCTAGTATCAAACTTAACCACACCTAAAACAAGAGGGGGAAAATAAATAAATAAATAAATAAATATATATATATATATATATATATATATATATATATATATATATATATGAACTTCCATAATGAAGAAAGCAATACAAATATAGACAAAATAGCATCTACAATTCCTAAGTCTTACCCCTTTTGTCAAACAATGGATTTACTTTTCAAGCATCCAAACAATAATTTTCAGCTTTAATTTCAGCAACAATAAAAACAATCCTCATAAATTGAATCAACCCGTGAAAGAGATGTTTACCATGCATTTTGTCGGCAGCGGCCTCCGCAGGAGGATATCCTTTCCCTTTCTCTGTGACAATGTGGATAAGGACAGGGCCGGGGGCAGGCATAGCTTTCACATTCTTGAAAATTGTGACTAAATCTTCGACATTGTGCCCATCTACTGGGCCGATATAATATAGGCCAAGCTCCTCGAATAAGCATGCGCCAGAGGCGCTGATCATTCCTCTAGCATATTCATCTACCTTGGCTGCAACCTCATATGTTTGTCCCCCGATTTGTTTTGTAATACTCTGCGAAAAAAGAAGTAATTTCAGATGAATGAGATTTTAGCAATTTAGCACCAGGTGATTCAAGATTTCATACCAATTTGACCCTCACTGGGTCACCAATTTCGAACTCTAGCTATGGATGCTATTTAAGTGTTAAGCTTGATATGCCTACAACCCAACAGCTTAACCTTACAGGTTAAGTGGTTCTTAAGTGGTTCTTGACAAGAGCACAAGGATTTCAAGATGCTTTCACTCATCATTGTCAGTTTGAAATATATTTATCGATCCCCATTTATTCTACCTTTACAAGTTTTATATCAGCTATGCGTCGTTACCCCCCACAACCCAACAACTTAAATATTCCAGAAAAATAAATTCTTGTTTTTGGTATAGAAACTAATTTGTTGTATACCAAAAATAATTTGCGATAGTTACATACTTTGTGTCATACCAAAAATAACTTCGACTAAATAATTCCTAAAAGAGAAAAGAGTTCCTAAGCAACTCTTTCTAAGGGCCTGATTGGGAATGGAGTTAAGTCATAAAGTTCGCAAAAGTTAACTCCAAAATGCAAACTTTGGCATGTTTGGCAATCAGAGTTGAGATAACTACAATTTTTCAGCATTAAACTGCAGTTATCTCACCTCCAATCTGGTCAAGGTTTAGGAGTTTAGGGCTTGCAAATCATACTTTGCAAGCCTCGTTTAGGGCTTGCAAACCATAGTTTGCAAGCCTCCTACCTCCACTTTAAAATAAACCATGGTTATCCTAACTTTGTATCCAAACAGGACCTAAGCAATTTCCTATTCAACATAAAGAAGGGATGGTGACCATTCATGGGGTGGGCTCCTCACTCCTTAGTCACGTTGTGTAGTAAATTGCTTAGGGGTTTGCTTCGGCCCCCTAAGCTCTTCTTAAAATTAGTTTTCTTGTGGGGATTCAACTTCCTTGATAATTTACTATTTTTAAATTGTAGCCAAACTCCCATTTTTGATAGCGACCAAATCGTATTCTATGTTCCTCGAGACAGACAAAAAAACCTTTATTTATAGTTTTAGTTACACCAGCAACTTCAAAATTTTGTGCAAGTTAATTGGATTGATCCAAAATCAAGTTTATAATTCGGTACCATATTTGGATAGCGACCTTGTCATATCCTATTTTCCTCAAGCACACAAGATATTTTATTTTATACTTTTAGTTACAGCAACAACTACTAAATATGTATATGTTCATTGTATTAACCCAATATGAACATTAAAATTCGTTTAAAAAAAAGTCCATGAAGTCATCTGATTTCTCACCTTCGCAGCTTCACGAAGCTTTCTAAACTTGGTGCTAGCTTGAAGCTTGGTGAGAGCACTGCTGAGAGCCCCCACGGGGGTGGCAGGTCCATCGAGAGTCGCAGTAGGCAAAGAAACTTGCTTGTTATCATTCAACACAACAATCAGATTAGAATCCAAATACCCCGCATTGTTCATCGCCTCATACGCCTGGCCTGCAGTCATTGCTCCATCTCCGATGACCGATATCACATGATTCTTCTTCCCTAGTAAATCTCTAGCAACCGCCATTCCTGATTAACCAAAGAAAGAAGCAATTAATACCTCATATTAATGTCTTTTATTTAGGTTAAACTGAAGTATCTTAGGGTCTATACCACTGCATCACATACCCAAAAGTTATGGTGAGGGCTAAGCGATGTGATTCTATATTTTAAGCCACCCCCCTCATTGTGTTCTTTTTATGGGCCAAAACCTGGGATTTTCGTACGATGATATCTATTTTAGAAATCGTGCTAAATAAATATCATGCCCAATGAATTTTGAACCTAGATCACTCTCGGACCAACTTAAAGTCTACGCCACAGCAGCAAAACTTGGCAGTTATGATGAGAGTTGAGGAATGAAATTCTATATCCTAACACAAAAAAAATATAAATAAATAAATACACCCTTATGCTTGTATTGCAGGCCTCTTTTCAAAATCTACACTTTACTCCCTACTTTAATAGACTTAATTATTTTTCCCATTTTTATAAAACTTTTAATTCCCAAGATACCCTTAAGTGAGATTACTAAACAGGCAATGTTAGTGGAAATAAGTCGCAGAAAAAAATGACATTGAATCAAGCAAAAATATCCTAAAAGAGAGGGATTTAATTACCCAAACCAGCAGAGATACTCGTTGAGCTGTGGCCGGCACCAAAGGCATCATGAACACTCTCATCCCTTTTCGGGAAGCCAGCAAGCCCCGACGTCTGCCTCAATGTATGCATCCTAGATCTTCTCCCTGTGAGAATCTTATGTGGGTATGCCTGAAACCACAATCAAAACTCAAATTTACAAACACCTAAAACTATTCAAAATCTTAATATTTCTATTTTTCAATACTTTTTTATATTCGGATTCTATCAATATGACGTGGAAACAAATCCTACCAACTTGTTTGCCTTTAGTTTTGCAAAAGTATACTAAAGGAGTAGAATATTTTTTGAATCCTATATTTTAGAATCCTAGTTGAACACATATTTAACCTAAGCTTACCTGATGACCAACATCCCATAAGATTTTATCATCAGGGGTGTTGAACACATGATGAAGAGCCACGGTCAATTCGACAACTCCTAAGCTAGAACTCAAATGACCCCCGGTTTTTGATACAGAATGCACTATGTCTACTCTCAGCTCTGCTGCCAATTGCTCCAAGTCCTAAACCAAAATTTAAAATAAAACAAAACTTTCAGTCAACCAAATTTTCGACTCCACAAAATGATCAAAAAACAAAAACAAAAACAAAATAAAGAAAGAAGTGAGTACCTGAGCTGTGAGATTCTTCATGTGGGCAGGATAATTAATTGTGTCCAGCAAAGGAGTAGCTGGCTTCTCACCTGAGAAATCAAGTTTCCAACTATTCTTGTCTTTCTTTAACACAACGTTTCTCTCTTCATTGGATCCACTAGCTCTCACATAGAACTGAAGACAAAGGAAAAACAGACCCAATGTGTAAAATTCAATGACCGAGGGTAGCAAGTCGCAAAAATACAAGAAACACCCCCCCCACTCCCCACCCCCCAAAAAAAATTAAAAAATAAAAAATCATTCATCGGAACCCAATAGGTGTAAGGAAAGTAATCAATGTAGCTAGATTCATATACCAAACATTTAAGCAAAAAATGATAGTAAATTCTGTTAAGAATAAGATATATATTTATGAGAGATGATTTGATATATTTAAGAGATCGGTAAGATTTAGATTTCATTTGATTATTTGTATTTCCTATTATTAGAAAAACAATATAAAACACACACACACGTATATATATATAAGGTAGAGGGGATTCTCTAGCTATCTCATAATTTTCTCTCTGATTATATGGTATCAGAGCCTAACCTACTCTAACCCTAACACCTAACCCCTCATCACCCCTCATAACCGCCGCTGCTTCCCCTTCACCCTTGATTCCCTAAAGTCGGCCATCGCCGCTCCCACCATCACCGCCGCTGCCCTCGCTCCGACCATCGTCACCATCATCGCTACCTCCACACTATCATCATCGTCATAATCATCTTCGCCCCCGATCCAGACCCACCAACATCGTCAGTCTCCCATCCTCCACCATCATCGATGCACTGACCCCAATCCAGACCCACCACCATCGACGCGTTGCCATCCTCCACCACCATCGATGCGCTGCCACCGCCGATTCCACCCCATCATCATCGCTACTGATTCCCACGCGCTGCCACTGCCCTCGCTGCCCCTTCACAATAATCCAGATCTGGATCAGATCCGATTCCCATGCCACCACCGCCCTCGCTGCCCCTTCACAATAATCCAAATCTAGATCAAATCCGATTCCTATGCCACCACCGCCAACATCCCCATGTCGTCTTCGGCCACCATTGAAGATATTATTTCTTAACTCTTATGAATTAAGAGTTATATATTTGATGTGATTTGTTGTTATTGGACTTGTGTTGATGATTGATCGGTGTTCCGGGTTAGAAAATTGTCGTCTTGTTGATTATTGTGAAGTTGTTAGCTCTCTTTGATCATGGGTGATAAAGAAAACATTTCTGAAGGACATACTAATATTTCGTATCTTAATTTTATTATAAGAACCCGATTGAACACCGACAACTATTCTCGATGGAAACAAACTGTGGAAATGTTTGCTAAGGAGCGTAGGTTAATGAAACATCTCATTGAGCCACCTCTTTCTGGGCCTTCTGAAAACTGGGCATCACATGATACTATGTTGCATCGCTTGATGGTTGAGGCCATGAAGCAAGAAATTGTGTTGTAATTTTTCAAATACTCAACCGTTTACTCTATTTGGAGTTATTCGGCAGAGATGTTTGAAAGGAAATTTAATGCTCATAGGGCTTTTGATACTTAGATTGTGCTAAATAAACTTGAGCGAGAGAATAAGTCTGTTTCTTTTTATTATGGTGAAATCAAGAAGCTTGAAACAGAACTTCTTTCTATTTATCCTATTGGTAGTGAAGAGAAAGGACGGAAGATATATCATGGTCATATGATGGCGATATCATTTCTTGCTGATCTTGGTCCCAAATTTGATAGTATACGCCCACAAATTTTAGGAGGATCAAAGGTTCTCTCTCTCATGGATGCTTATAAGGCTGTTTTTCATGTCTATCCTTCTTCTGTCGTTGAAGGTACTATTGATTCTGTTGCAAAAGAAAATGAAGACATATTTTCCCTTGTTTATTCTTATGGTGGTAGAGGACGAGATAGAGACACGACACGAGGACATGGTAGAGGAGGTCGAGGACCTTTTGGAGGAAGAGAGCGAGGAGGAGATCGTGATTGTTCACATTATGAGATGACTGGCCACACTAAGAATAATTGCTATTTGTTTCATCCGGAGCTCCGATTTCAGTGTGTTGCTAGAGTAGCTATTTCTGATATGACATCTGCCACTTCTACTTCTTATAGTGCTTTTGGACATTCTGAAGAGATATTGCGGCTTAGGCCTCTTCTTGCAAGATCTATTTCCTCAAGCTCCACTATTGTTCTGGTTAAAGGTAATACATGTTTTCTAACACATGCATCTCCATCCTCATAGATTATTGACTCAGGAGCATCGGATTATATGACTGGAACATCAGCTGTTTTCTCCTCCTTATCTAAAATTTTATATACCGGTGGTATTACACTTGCAGACGGTTCAATCTTTAAACTAGAGAGCATTGGTTCTATTTCTCTTACCCCATCTCTGTCTTTATCATCAGCATTATATGTCTCTTTATCTCTTTTTAACCTGATGTCTGTAAGTAAACTTGTTCACACCTTAAAATATTCAATAACCTTTTCTCCTTTAGGTTCTGTCATGTAGGATCTGAAGACGGAGGAGGTGATTGGTTCAGGATGTGAACTTGAAGGCCTTTATTATTTTGATGGACAACTACTAAAGGTTGTTTGCTCAACAAATAGCGATCTACTGGTTAACTACTGTCGCTTAAGTCATCCTTCTACTTTAAAGAAACCAGTTCCCTCTTTATCTAGTTTTTCATCATTATAGTGTATCGCTTGTGAGATGGGAAAACACACTTGTGCTTCTTATTAGTCTAGAGTCAATAAACATGCTAAGAAACTGTTTGATTTCGTGCATTCTGATGATTAAGGGCCATGTCCCATTATGTCAAACCGTGGTTTTCGTTATTTTGTTATTTTTATTGATGATTACTTTCGAGTGACATGGCTATATTTGTTGAGATCTAGAACTGAAGTCTTTGATACCCTTAAGTCATTTGTTATTGAGATGCAAAATCAATTTAGTATTAATATCAAAACTCTGAGAAGTGATAATGCAAAAGATTGCTTTAATAAAAAGTTTACTCGGATTCTCGACACCTTTGGTATTATACATCAGTCCTTGTGTCCCTATACACCTCAACAAAATGGTGTTTTTGAATGAAAGAATAGACATCTGTTGGAGATCACACGTTCTCTATTGTTCCATATAAATGTTCCTAAACGTTTTTGCGATGAAGTCGTTCTCATTGCTTGTCATCTCATCAATCGTCCACCAAGTTCAGTCTTAGAGAGAGAAATTCCAATCTCTATTTTATTTCTCGCCAAACCTTTATTTTCTCTTCCTCAACATGTTTTTGGTTGTAATTGTTTTGTCCACAATTATCAACCTAGCTTATCAAAATTCGATCCTAAGTCTATTATGTGTGTTTTCGTAGGATGTCCTCGGAATCAAAAGGGATACAAGTGTTATAACAAGAACACAATAGAGACTTCGTCTCTGCTGATGTGACCTTTCATGAAAATACCCCTTTTTTGGTACAAATGTAATACCCCAATCAGTTAGAAAGGATTTTCCTATTAATAAATATGATGTTCTTATTATTGAATCTTTTATAGCCAATCCTCATGTCTCAGCGGCACCAAATACTTTAGAATTAGATGATCATTTAATTGAGCAATCAACTCGGGTGGAAGAAAACGAGGAAGATGGGCCTCCGGTCAGTGAAGAACTTACACCTGTTACGGAATCAGATCCGATTTAGACTGATTTTGATCTTCCAATTGCCTTTCACAAAGGTACCCGTACTACTAAGCCACTCTGTTCTTCATCAGATTATGTCATACATGCTAGACTCTCTCTCGTATAGAACATTTGTTGCTGCTGTTGATTCCTATGCTATTCCTTCTTCCACATCTGATGCTCTGGCTCATCCCAGATGGAGGCAAGTTATGGAAAAAGAAATGTTAATCTTACTTTTGAATGGTACATGGAAGCTTACCCGATTACCTGTTGGAAAGAGAGCGGTTGATTGTAAATGAGTATATACTATAAAGCTTAATTCAAATGGCTCATTGGCTCGTTTGAAGGTCAGACTTGTTACCAAGGGTTATTCTCAGACCTATAGAGAAAATCATGATGAGATTTTTTCTCCTGTGGCAAAGATAGTGTTTGTACGTATATTTCTATCACTTGCAGCCACGTACAATTGGTCGCTACATCAGCTTGATATGAAAAATGCATTTCTTCATGATGACATGAAAGAGGAAGTATATATGGAGCAACCATCTGGTTTTGTTGCTCAGGTGGAGTATGGTAAAATCTGCAAACTTCAGAGAACTTTATATGGTCTCAAACAGTATTCGCGTGCTTGGTTTGGAAGACTAACTAGCAATGTTCAAGATTTTGGGTTATGCAGAAGCATGAATGACCATTCAGTTTTCTTTAGAAATCGATGAGGTTGCAAGATTTTGTTGGTTGTTTATGTTGATGATATTGTGATCACATGCGACGATACAAAAGGTTTTACTGAGTTAAAATCTTATTTTCAGAAGAAGTTCAGCACTAAAAACTTAGAAGAGTCGAAGTACTTCTTTGGTATTGAGCTGGCATGTTCTTCTCCTCAGAGCAGTATCTCTGTAACTCAAAGGAAATATGTTCTTGATATGCTTAAGCAAGCAAAAATGTTTGACTGTAAGCCAATTGACTCGTATATGGATCCCAATGTCAAGCTATATCCAGGACAGGGGGCCACATACCAATCCAAAACGATATCGTAGATTGGTTGGTAAACTTAATTATTTGACTGTGACAAGGCTTGACATCTCTTTTCCTTTTAGTATACTTAGCCAGTTTACGGCGGATCCTAGAGATTCACATTGGACTGCAGCGATACGTATCTTTCGCTATTTGAAAGCTATACCAGAGAAAGGAATTATGTATAAGAATTTTGCGCATTCTAAAGTTACTGCGTTTACATATGTAGATTAGGCTGGATCGCCAAGTGATCGAAAATCAACCATAGGTTTTTATGTATTTGTTGGAGTCAATATGGTCTCGTGGAAAAGCAAGAAACAGAATGTTGTCTCACATTCAAGTTTTGAATCAGAATATAGAGCCATGAACACTACTATGAGTGAGCTAGTGTGGATAGTTTCTCTTCGAGAACTTGGTTATCAATCTAAGGAGCCGGTAAAACTTTATTGTGACAACAAGGCTGCCATTTATATTGTCGACAATCCAGTTTTTCATGAACGAACAAAGCACGCATCGAAGTAAATTGCCATTTTATTCGGAAAAAATTAAAGAAGGGATCATTGATACAATCAACGTGAAAACCGACTATCAATTAGCATACCTATTTACCAAATTTTTGGGAAGGGGTCGACTGCAGTTTATTTGTATCAAGTTGGCATGTGTGATGTATATGCTCCAACTTGAGAGCGAGTGTTAAGAATTATAAGATATATATTTGTGAGAGAGATTATTTGATATGTTTAAGAGATTGGTAAGATTTAGATTTAATTAGATTATTTGTATTTTCTGTTTATTAAAAAAGCAACAATATATCTATATACATATACATATATATATAAGGTAGAGGGGATTCTCTAGCTACTTCATAATTTTCTCCCTGATTACATGGTAAATTCACATGAAAAAATTTAAACCAAACCCATCAAAACAATACAGCCAAGATGCCACCTTTTCCCCAAAAAGCTCAACTAGGACAAATTCTAACACATACCCAGATTGCAAAATTCAATCTACAAGATAAAAATTCAAAAAGAACTAGAAGAAAATTCCAATCACATATATTTATATACCTGTCCTCTGCAGCTGGTGGTTGGAGCTGAAGACCTGAGGAATGGAGAAGCTGCTGTTTGAGATGAGAGAAGAGACCCAGAAGCAGCAGCAGCAGCAGCAGCAGCAGCCATTGATGCTAACTAAGAAATTATGTGAGGGAGAGAGGAGAGAGGGAGAGAGGAGCTTGGGGTAAATGAAGAGAGAAATGGGGGGCTGAGTTTATAATGTGAGGGGGGCGGAGATTGGAAATTAGAAACAATGCCTGATATTTTTATTTCACCCGAGTTTATCGGTCCAAATTATCGTTTAGAGATGCTCTCTTTCCTCGAGGTTCCCCACATTTGGACATTTCCCAACCGGCCTTGAAACGGGTTTGGATCCGATATCGTTAAGTGTGGACCCGGCTCAAGATTTAAGCACTGAACCTTTTATGTTTATCGCAATAATTTGATTATACCTTCATTCTTGCTTGAGTTGGAAAAAATGGGAAGATATTTAGTGTATATGAAAGGTTAAGATGGGCGATAATTTGAAAATCTTGTTATATGATCATAAATACAAACTAGCGGTAAGCCCCGCGCGATACGGCATGTTTTGAAATAATCTGTGATAACGGTATTTATTTATGAAAAACAAAATTCATGGTATTTATCCGAAAAACGTTGAAGTTTATTTAAGAACGATGAAATTTAATATTATTTATTTGTAACAGACAAAACCATGGTATTTATCTAAGAAACGTTGAAATTTATTGATATTTTTTTGTAGCAGACAAAGTCCATAGTATTTATCTGAAAAACATTGAAAGTTTATGGTGTTTTTTTTATAACGGACAAAGTTCATGGTATGTATTTGAAAAAGGAAAATTTCATCATAGTTTAATGAATATCTATTACTATTAACTTATAAAACACTGAAAATTTATGTTACTTATTTGTAAACATAGCAAGTCGATGGTATTTATCTAAAAAACGGCGAAAGTTAATGTTATTCATTTGTAACGGAAAAATTCCATGATATTTATCTGAAGAACGTTAAAAGTTAATGATATTTATTTGTAACGGACAAAACACATTGTATTTATCTGGAAAATGCTGGATATTTATACTATTTTTTTTATGAACAAACTTCATAATATTTATTTAAAAATAGCGAAAGTCCATCGTATTTAAATGAAAGTCTAATTGTATTTATGTATAAAATATTGGAAATTCATGATATTTTTAGGAAACCTATTGGGATTTTGAATTGATGGCATGCTTGTAATTGTAGGGTGTTTTTCGTCACCCCATTGAGATGGGAATGCGCGCGCGCTTGTCAGACGCATTACAGATTCCTCCTGTTTAGGGTAGGCTGGGATTTATTGATTGTGCGAATCCGAATCTCCGGCAGCCGCGCACTAAGCTACCGTTAATTACCCCTCGCTTTTGGAGCGAGAGAACCTCCGATTAACGGGTTAAACTGGTCATGCGAACTCAATGTGCAGTGTTGTGTTTTGAAGGGGTTTTGGATATATCGGGAGCCCCGCAGAGTTTTTACGGGGGTACCGCTACCCGGATAGCGGGCTGGGGGTCAAGGAAGCTAGCAGCTCTCTTACGGGGTGGGAGGCAGCGTCCCGTTAGAAATTTTTTTCTAACGGAGGACAGTGTTGTAGAGTATGTGTGTGTGTATATGTATATATATATGTATATAAAAAGGGGAAAAGCGCTCAAAGGACGCATGGGGCCAGCGCCTCACGTGCCTAGCACGCGAGCGCTGGGCGCTTGAGCACTGTGCGCTTAGACGCTAGCGCATCATGTGCCCGGCACGTGGGCGCTGGGCGCTCGAACGCTAGCGCCTCATATGCCCGGCACGTGGGCGCTGGGCACTCAAGCGTTCGGGCTCTTAAACGCACGGTGCTCGAGCGCTAGCGCATCACGTGCCCCGCACGTGGGCATTGGGCACTTGAGCGCAAGGCGTTCGAGCGCTAGCGCTTCACGTGCCCGGCACGTGGGCGCTAAGCGCTTGAGCGCTTAGGCGCTAGGCGCTCAGGCGCTTGGGCGCCGGCGAGAAAAAGGCGCTTTTAGCCTCAGAAATAGAATTTAAACTTCGAAAGAGGATTTAGAGTGGAGTTAAACTCCTAAGATGTTTTTGGAGATGATGAAAGGGATTTCTCCCTTGAGCTCTGGATCTTCCTAAAGTGGGATTTTTGGGAGATGGGTCTCCTTCTTCCCCTTGGTTGACCGGATCTTGGATGAAAAGAGGGTGATTTTAAAAATCTCTCCTTTTTAAGATCTGATGGAAGATCCTAGCTCCCCTTTGTGGGTTTTATGGTGAAAAACTATTTAATTTTGGAAAAGGAAGGATAAAACTCTTGATTTAATTCAAAAGAAAGAAGAAGGGTTTATAACCTTGAGGAAGGAGAAGGAGGCACAAAGAACCCTAGATTTTTGAGGGAATGAAAAGTATATGCTTTATTCATCATCATGTTGCCTTATATAGGCTTACATATTTACATATAGCCCCTTGGGCTTTACAAAATGGCATTTTGCTCATCCCATGGCTCATGTGCCATTTCTTTTTGCACATAAGCCATGAGCTTTACAAAAATTTGGTTTTATGCCCATTCATGTATAAAAAAAATTACATAAAAATTATTTATTACATGATTTCATTTTGGCATGGGGGTGGCTGACCGCGGGGCTCGACTTGGGCATGGGCCCACTTGACCTGGGCTTGGGTCCACCTGGCTTGGGGTTGACCTTGATTTTGACTTGGTCAACCGGGGTGCAAATTTTGACCCCAACAAAGTGCCCCCCATCAATGAATGCACACCACGTATATGAGTTATGTGCATGAAATTGATGGATCTTGAAGTTGGACTTCGAGGTGGGACATCATTCTGGGGGCGGAGCATCCCTCAGAAAGCATGATTCCCAGGGATCGGAGCATCATTCCTATTTGCGGAGCATAATTCTAGGGTCGGAGTATCATTCTGAAGAGTCGGGGCATAATTTCGAAGGGTCGGGGCATAATTCTGAGGATCAGGGCATAATTCCGAAGGGTCGGAGCATAATTCCGGGGATCGGAGCATGATTCCTGAAGAGCAGAGCTTGATTCCAGGGATCGGAGCATCATTCCGAAGAGCGGAGCACGATTCCAGGGATCGGAGCATCATTCCGAAGAGCGGAGCACGATTCCAGGGATCGGAGCATCATTCCGAAGAGCGGCAGACATCCTGACCGAAGAATAATTTCGATACAGAGGTTGATTCCCAGGCGAAGCATAATTCCGACAGGGAAGGCAAATACTCCGAGGCGAAGCATGATTTCGACACGGGGTACATTCTGAGACGGAGCATGATTCCGGCGCAGAGCTTGTTGGCTGACTTGATTCTGAGGCGAACCATAATTTCAACAGGGAAGGCAGGTATACCGAGACGAAGCATGATTTTGACACGGGGGTGCACATTCTGAGACGAAGCATGATTCCGACGCAGAACTTGCTGGTTGACTTGATTCCGAGGCGGAGCATAATTTCGACGAGGAGGTCGTTGGTTGATTCCAAGCCGAAGCATAATTCCGACAGGGAAGGCAGGTACACCGAGGCGAAACTTGATTTCGACGCGGGGTACACTCTGAGACGAAGTATGACTCCGACGCAGAGCCGGTTAGTTGATTTGATTCTTAGGCGGAGCATAATTCCGGCAGGGAAGGCAGATATCCCGAGACGAAGCATGATTTCGACACGGGATAAATTCTGGGACGGAGCATGATTCCGCCGCAGAGGTTGTTGGTTTGACTTGATTTGGGTTGACATCAGTATCGCTACACTAGAATATGGTTCTAGGAGAGAATCATCATCCGTCTTTGAGAGGATTTAGGTTTTTGTTTAGCATCAGCATCGCTACACTGGAATATGGTACCAGGAGCGAATCATCATTTGCGTTTGCTTATTAGGAAGCGATGGCTTAGGAGATAGGTTTTAGGTTCCTATCCCTTAAGACTTTTCAATTTTATGAGCCGTAAGGGTCCCATAAAAGCATTTTCTTCCTACGAGTCGTAAGGATCCCGTAGGTGTATTTTCTCCTTAGGAGTCATAGGGACTCCTAAGTGTGTTGCTCCTTTGTGAGTCGTAAGGATCTCACACGGGAATTTTCTCCTCACAAAGTCGAGAGAACTTTGCGAGTGCATTTCATCTCTTTTTAACGAGTTTGCGCCCTTTCGGGTTTTCACAAACTCGCCAGCAGTCCTGCTGTTTTTACTCACGGAGCCCTTTCGGGTTTTCATTTGTGCCCATTTTGCTTGTGGACATACCCTTTTTTTTCCACCTCCGGTGGGACTTTGAATGTGGTTTCGCCGGTAGGACTTAGGAGAGATTGGGATCGTTTTACGCCCGTGGATTGTATACGGTTTTGCAGGATGTATGATCCAGACCGTAGGGCCGGAAAAATTTCGGGATTTTGTTGGCGTCTGCATCGTTGCACTGGAATATGGTACCAGGAGCGACTCATCATTCGCCGTTGGGGTATGGGATTTGGTTGGCTTATGCATCGCTGCACTGGAATATGGTACCAGGAGCGACTCATCATTCGCCATTTGGGGATTTGGATTTTGGCCGGCGTCTGCATCGCTGCACTGGAATATGGTACCAGGAGCGACTCATCATTCGCCATTTGGGGATTTGGATTTTGGCCGGCGTCTGCATCGCTGCACTGGAATATGGTACCAGGAGCGACTCATCATTCGCCATTGCCTATTGGGAAGCGATGGCTTAGGAGACAGGTTTAGATCCCTATCATCTAAGGCTTTTCAAATTTATGGGCTGTAAGGGTCCCATAAAAGCATTTTCTCCCTACGAGTCGTAAGGATCCCATAAGTGCATTTTCTCCTTAGGAGACGTAAGGACCCCCAAGTGTATTTTCCTTTTGTGAGTCATAAGAATCCCACGAATGTTTGTTCTCCTCATGTATCGTGAGGACACATGAGTGGATCTTCCCAATGGACCATAATTCCAAGGACATAGACCGGCCCCTGGACTGGTGATTGCGGTGGGGGTATGGGTATGATGAGAATTATTTGAGCCTTTGGATTGTATATGGTAATCAACTTGGGGACCAACCGTAGGGATGGAAGAATTTTGGGAAATTGTATTTTGGTTGGCGTCTGCATCGCTGCACTGGAATATGGTACCAGGAGCGACTCATCATTCGCCGTTGGGATCTGAGTTTCGGACGGCGTCTGCATCGCTGCACTGGAACATGGTACCAGGAGCAACTTATCATTCGCCGTTTTTTTTATCGCGATTGCTCTATCATTTCAGCTTTTCTTATCGCGAAAGTCGCGATTGCCCTATCATTTTGGCTATTTATTCGCGGTTCCCCCATCATTTCGGCTTTTTTTTATTTACACATTTTTTTTATACACACACATTTTTCTATTTTTCTATTTTTTTTACATTCCCAGTTTAACGACTTAGAGGTCGACTGTTCCCAGTTTAATGACGTGGTGGTCGATTGTTTTCAGAGAAAGGCAGATGTATGAGAAAATCAGTTTCACGAAGCACTTCGGTCTCCGTTTGTATGAAATTGGCGGTCGCGGCTTGACTGTTTGTTAACGCGCTTTTGGACAGTTCTATCTCTCTGCCTTGTATTGCTTTTCGACCCAATCTTTGAAGATGAAGCAGTTCTCAATGGCATGACCTATCACTCTGTGATAGGGGCAGTATTTGAGATCATCGGTCATATTCGCTTCTTGCGGTCTTTTTGACTCTGGTAGTTGTAAACCGTTCCTCAGGGCGTTTTTGAATATTTTACGGATTTTGTCCCTTCTGAAGGAATAGACCTTATCCAGTTTCTCTTTCAGTGGAGATTCTCCTCCCTCTCCGAACACTGGCTTCCGAGGCTGGTTGGCACTAGGTACACTCATCCCTCGCTTATTTCGGTTAGTCGGAGTGTTGAAAGATTCAGTATTGTCGGAATTTCCGCCTTTGCGATTTTCGTCCTTTCGGTTTATCCAGGATCTATTGTTGTTTTGGGAGTCAGAGGAGGACTCCTGCTTTGAGCGTTCTAACATCTGAACTTTCCTGGTCAGCTCTTGGAATGTTTTGAGACCCGAGGTGCATAGAAACGGGGCCATCCAATTGTTGAGATTTCCGACGAGGAGACTGACAGATTGGTCCTGCTCTATCAGCGGTTCACATTTGACGGAGAGATTGCGCCATCGGATTATAAAATCCGTGCTGCTTTCGTTGTTCTTTGGCTTGGTTCTTATGAGCTTGGCAATGGTGATCTTATCGCTGACGCTCATGAACCTCTGCCGAAACAGAGACTCTATTTGGATGAAGGTTGTGACGGAGCCATCCGGTATGCTCGCATACCGGTCGAAAGCAATATCGGCCAAGCTATTAACGAACTGGCGGAGGAGAAGCGCATCATTGCCCCCAGTATTCCCGCATGAGGCTTTAAAGTGGGCGACGTGCTGATTCGCATTTCCCGTCCCATCGAATCTTCCGAATTTAGGGATGACATAGCCGCTAGGAAATTCTACCAGATCATACTGAGCAGGATATGGTCTCCCGCTACTGCTAACATCTTTTTACGCTTCGGCTTCAGCTACCAATGATTTGACTTTGTTGGCAACCAAATCCATGATTTGATCTTGAGTTAGCGGGCTACTATTATCGGTAGCCAAGACATTTCCCGAGATAGGATGCGACTGACTTTCATACGGTCTGCCCACCTTTGGATTTGGGGGAATAGGCGTAGGCTGCCCTGGGACACCGTTTCCCGGTTCATGAGCAGAGCCCTGCGCTTGATTGGGCAGCTGAGAGGCAAGTCGGGCCGTGAGCTGCAAGACGACATTCGTCAAGTCGTCAATTTTTTAGTAGAGCTTGGCTATCTCCTTGTCTTTGCTTCTGAGCTGTTTTCGGAGCTCTTGGAGAAGTTGCTGCTCTGCGTTCTTGGGATGGAAGATCGGCTCATCTTCGCTTTCCGAGCCCGACTCCTCATGAACCGAGGGCTCTCTCTGCTTATCAACCTCACTGGAAGGGTCTTCATTACCTTCCAGAGGAGGCCGGTCTTGGAATGTGGCAGCCATATTCACACCAGATTGGATTTGAGATGCGGTGGCCCCATCCTTGCGTTTGCTGCGAAGGTTGTCGCTGGGACGCGTGCCCACCATGTAGACGGTGTGGATAACACATTCAGCCATCCTTTCATCACTGGCAGCTGGTTTCGCGGAGCGGTCCAGGTTTTGGAAATTCATAAATTTTAACATGGCCAGAGCCTTAGCCCTTTTGTTGGCTCTGTATCTGAGCCGCTTCTGCCTCAGTTTCTCTGCCTTGAGCGCTTGGCAGGCTTCTGCTCTTTGGGAAACCGCCATAGGCTGAGTGATAGGGAGGCTTGAGAAGACATCCGCCCGCGTATCCATCGAAGGTATCGCCTGGGCTTGCTCATGACGTCTGGCAACTTCTTTTGTTCTGACGGCTTTGCCCCCAGCTGGGGCCATGGAGAGCCGTTTGAACACCTACTCGCGTTTAGGTTGGGGCGCTCTCGAGATCACCACATTTGGCCTTTTGCCTTTCGAGGCCGGTTTGTCGGTTACTGGAGCTTGAAGTGTAGGGATGGCATTAGCCGACATGAACATAATAAAGCCAAATGGTAGCGGCGGCTCCTCCCATTGTCGTCCAAGACTGGCCGGGAGGACCGTCTCCATCTTCATCGTGTAAGAGATGGGAGCTGTGTCGAGAGCTGATCCGATCCTTAGAGACATTTTGTTGCTTCCGGGGATTGCAATTGGAAACTTAACCGGCACAAAGGAGCATGATTTCAGTACAGGCAATCGATATGTATATGATTGAGTTCGCATGAATATTTAACCCGAAATATGGGAGGAGAGATTGGTCCCACCGGGCGTGCCAGAATCTGTAGGGTGTTTTTCGTCACCACATTGAGATGGGAATGCGCGCGGGCTTGTCAAGCGCATTACAGATTCCCCCTACCTAGGGTAGGCTGAGGTTTATTGATTGTGGGGATCCAAATCTCCGGCAGCCGCGGACTAAGCTGTCGTTAATTACCCCTCGCCTTTGGATCGAGGGAACTTCCGATTAACGGGTTAAACTGGTCATGCGAACTCAATGTGCAATGTTGTGTTTTGAAGGGGTTTTGGATATATCGGGGGCCCCGCAGAGTTTTTACAGGGGTCCCGCTACCCGGATAGCGGGCTGAGGGTCAAGGGGGCTAGCAGCCCCTTGCGGGGTGCGGGACAGCGCCCCGTTAGAAATTTTTTCTAACAGAGGACAGTGTTGTAGAGTATGTGTGTGTGTGCGTGTATATATGTATATATACATGTATATAAAAAGGGGAAAAGCGCCCAAAGGACGCATGGGGCTCGAGCGCTAGCGCATCACGTGCCCGGCACTTGGGCGCTGGACGCTTGAGCGCAAGGCGTTCGAGCGCTAGCACTTCACGTACCCGTCACATGGGCGCTAAGCGCTTGAGCGCTAGGTGCTCGGGCGCTTGGGCGCCGGTAAGAAAAAAGGGCTTTTAGCCCCAGAAATAGGATTTAAACTCCCGAAAGAGAATTTAGAGTGGAGTTAAACTCCTAAGATATTTTTGGAGATGATGAAAGAGGCTTCTCCCTTGAGCTCTGGATCTTCCCAAAGTGGGATTTTTGGGAGATGGGTCTCCTTCTTCTTCCCCTTGGTTGGCCAGATCTTGGATGAGAAGAGGGGTGAGTGATTTTAAAAATCTCTCATTTTTAAGATCTGATGGAAGATCCAAGCTCCCCTTTGTGGGTTTTGTGGTGAAAAACTATTTAGTTTTGAAAAAGGAAGAGTAAAATTTTTTATTTAATTTAAAAGAAAAAAAAAGATTTTAGAACCTTAAGGAAGGAGGAGGCTCAAAGAATCCTAGATTTTTGAGGGAATGAAATGTATATATTTTATTCATCATCATGTTGCTTTCTATAGGTTTACATATTTACATATAGTCCCTTCGGCTTTAGAAAATGGCATTTTGCCCATCCCATGGTTCATGTGCCATTTCTTTTTGCACATAAACCATGGGCTTTATAAAAATTTGGCTTTATGCCCATTCATACATAAAAAAATTACATAAAAATTATTTATTACATGATTTCATTTTGGCATGGGGGTGGCTGGCCGCGGGGCTCGACTTGGGTATGGGCCCACTTGACCTGGGCTTGGGTCCATCTGTCTTGGGGTTGATCTTGACTTTAACTTGGTCAATCGGGGTGCAAAATTTGAGCCCAACAGTAATTATTGAAACTTTTTGAACGGACGGACACATTTGTAAATAGTGAGAAGTAAACATAATGGCAAAGTTGTAATTAATGAGAAGTTGGGAAAACTTTGACTTGAACTTCCTAAAATATCACCACCAAAACATTAGAGCTTACAAAATTACCAGATTTTTTTGCAAAAAATTCTAAAGGAGTATTATATTATTAGCGGCATTTCGGGAATATCACCAAATTTCCACTTCTCATATAGTTTTCTATTAGCATAAGAGAAAGAAATTTTAGTTGTTAGGTAAAGAAATATGTAAGTGGATTGATTTATAATTGATGGAAGGAATACTTGAATCCTGTTTGATGCTTGGTTCAGGAAATGCCCAGCCATTGTTATCCAATGACATATTTTTATAGCGTGATAGATATGGATAGAATCAACATACTATTTTTATCAGGAAGGAAATTGGGTTGAATCTAAAATAGGCTTACTTCCGAGGCCGTTAAACAATTAAGAAAATTTACTTATTTGTTCGATTGGAAGAAATGGTTCTTATTTGAGTAAGTTACATATAAAGGCACTACGGTTTTTCTAAACACAGTCTTTCGGACAAAGGTTTCATCACCCAGAGAATAGTGTGGTTCGCGCAATGAAACTGTTAAATAATTTAGTATCTATAGCAGGTTGAGTGAGGATTATATATATGCATGCCACGACCACGATGAAACTCCATCTCATCTCTTTCAAAATTGTTGGATCTAAAGGAAAATTATTCGAAAGATGGAAAATTAGCTTGGCTTCAAAATTATAATATGCACCGCATGTCGATTTTGAACATTAAGGCATTAAGGTGGACATCGACTCACCCAGAAGAAGAAACATCAGGAGAAAACCCTTTCGCAGGCAATGAATGCTCATTCGTACTCTCTGGATATTGTGGAAAAAAGGAGATGTACCAGGTGCCTAGATGAGGACCATGCATTATTTCACTGAAGGATTTGGTTGATGACATCGTGTTATGCATGGGATCGCTTGATATTTTGAAACATCTCAGAGCTAGCTTGTTTTCTATGAAGTCACAGGAGACTGATGATACCCGAGTATTATTAGTGGCTAAATAGTAAATGCACGGATATTGATAATACATAAATATTTATACTTATTATTATCGGCATGATAAAATGTGATACGGTTGTCACAGACATGATTGGTTTACACCCACCAAGGGTGATTTACAAGAACAGCAGGGTGAAGTATGGAACCCCCAAGGTTGTGCATGTATACTAATTAACTGAGCATGCTGGCTCATCTGCGGGATATGTTATTGCAGATAGCGGGTAAAATACCTTAAAAATATGGCAGGCGGTGTTAAACGGATACTGAATTACGTGTCCATCATCTGACCCGATATGGCAGGCAGCTGTACAGGTAACCCGTGCTTAAATAAACCGGTCATCTATACACGAGTTGTTGATGAGTAATTAATTTTAGAATGTTTGTTATGAAGATGTTTTCCGGGGAAGTGTATATTGACTTTTTGAAATTCAAATACATTACCAATCTTAATCAAAATCAATAACTACCTTCATATTAACAGTCTCAAAAAACTCTTAGTTTCCATATTATATTTTGTAACATGTAGTATTCATTATACCATGATTAGGAAAATAAATAATAAGCCTTTTGACCTTTTTTAATTCGGGCCGGATAAAACCCGCAACCCGCTGGTCAAATCGACCATTTGTGACGGGCTGGATAAAACCCTCAAATCCGTGGATTGGATCGACCCAATGATAATCTGTGACGACCCAAATTAGGAACACGACCGGCATTTAAATCACGCAACGTATAAAGACGTAACGTAATTCAAGTAAGCCGAAACCCAGAAATCTAAACTATGAAAAGAAGTAGAGTGGTAAAACATTTGTTTCAAAACATCACATCTCTTTTAAAATCTTAAGTTATTACAAAAATTTTGGCAGTATCTCCTTTGTAAAAACTGGTCTAAAACGGATACAAAATATAGTATATAAAAAAGCATCCCCAATTGGGAGCAATCTTACGCCTAAAGGCGGAACACAACCACAACATATATATACGACGCCGTAGGCGAAGAAATAAGCAAATAAGAAGTGAAAACAATATCGCGACATAAACAAAAGTCGTCTCACACGAGCACGATACCGAGAGTCACATATAATACAAATATCGAATCTCTCAGTCTCGTCTCTAAGTCAAATACATACAGGTGGTAGATGGAAAGTATAGGGATACTCGCACAAAAACCCACCTACAAAATATCTCGAGCTCCAAGATAGCAGTATTTGCAGAAATTGAAGGAGTAGTGTGCCCCACCTCAACTACACTTAGGATCAGTCTTGCAAGACACTGTGGCACAACGGGGGTGAGTAATAAATAACATCATACAGGTAATCGCAAGTATGCACGGAAAATCGACAAATCCTAAGTATGCAGCCATGAAGGTATATGTATAACAGTGTTGAATGCAACCTAATCATAATCAAGATACTGTTAGTGTATTTGCCATGGAGGTCATTATTATATCATACTGGTTTGTATATTACTTAATAGAAACTTGGGATATTCACAGTTGTATTGACAGTCTTGCTCAAAATGGTAGTATACTGCTTGGTTTGTTTCTACTTCATTATGTGCATGTATTTCTTTTAGCATATCACTTATACATATTAGTAGAGCCCTTAGGATCTTTGCTTGATCACCAGTGTTGTGATGGCGGTCACACTAGTGGGGGCTGGGTAATCTATAAGCACATCCTTATACAGATCCCTAGTCGTAGGATTATCGAGACGGGGTATCGATACCCTGGAGTAGACTAGTGCATACGCTTCTCATCCCAGCAGGGGAGATGGTCTGTCCCACAGCTATTAGTACGTCATACTGGAGATAATATGCAGGTGCTCGTTAGGTTACGAGTACACTGTACAGAACTCGTCGGGAACTATTGGTTGGTATTATACCTATCGTCGGGTAGCAATTTCTAGGTGACATGAGTACAGCTTAGTCCGTCGACTCGACACTGCTATTTCGCCTCGAGTGTGTTCCCACTGTACTTTGATTACTAGCATACCACGGCTCAAAAGAGTCATGCAAACATGTAATAGTTGGGTGCAGTCCCGAAATACTTAGAGGCAAGGGCGGTTAGATAGGATTCGTCTCTTCCGGTATTGGGGGTTGATATCGTGCTGTATTCGGAGAGCCATTACACAAAGTCCCTGGCCAGGGTAAGCGATATTTACTGGTAGGTATTTCAGTAGTTTCTCAAAGTATTTTGGGCTACACTCCGGCATGACTTATTGCGCTATTAGGGGTTTGACGATTACCGCCCCTACGCTCGATATGCGATACTCTTAGACGAACAGACTGGACTGTACAGAGATTGTTACATTCAGGCTCAGTAGGAGTTTGGATGAGGTTTTCCTCATCGGTCTTCTTATCGACATTTACCTGAGAACCGTTACGTGCAGCTAGTATCGCTTGCAGCCTGTGGTTAAATCTATTGCCAGCGTAGTGTCGAGTGTTTAGAGTCTCACATAGAGAGTTTCTCTGCACCAGGCAAAAGGTGTAGAGGTCGTATGGTTTTACGGTAGGGCTTCGATCACTTACGCGCACTTGTACGCGTATGATGTTCGGGCGGATAATACTAGTGGGCTTTGTGTAACAACCCTAAACTTCTGTACAACTTTCTGTACAATTTTTTCAAAAAATACAGAAAGGGGTATTTTTGCCTGAGCACAAGTTATAAATTTGTTTTGCTTTTTAATAACAAGCAAGAGCTTGTATCTCATTGGTAAGACCTTGCACTGCTGAACCAAAACACCAGAGTTCAAGTCTCATCACCCACATTATTTTTAATATTGTTTTCTTTTAAATTTTTTAGAAGCCTAAGAGTCTACACGTGCATAACTCGTAAAACCCCCACGTCACATATAAAAAAAACTATCCCACTGTGCAAACCAACCGACGAGCGACCCACGGCGACGATCCCCGGCTCGACTCACCGTGACTCGGCCAGCGGTGCGGCTGGATCGGCCGGCCAGGCCGGCCTAGCCGAGTCGGATCGGCCGATTCTCTTCTTGAACCCTCTGTCTTTTTGCATTCCCATAACTCCTGTACACTTTAAACCACCTGCAATTTAACAGAGACAATTAAAATTCAATTAAAACATTTTAATACAATTTATTTTAATAAATTTTCCTATCAAATCCTAACCCTATATTATCCTATAAATACCACCCCTAAACACACACCGCTCACTCACAAATTCTGTCCAAACTCTCAAGAAAACTCTCTACAATTTTTGTGTACAAGTGGAGTTAGCGAAGGGCGGACATCCGACGGCGATACGAGGAGTTTCCGGCGACGAAACGACGCACCGGCGATCCCCTCTCTACCTCTATCTTCCCTCTTTCTTGTTAGCTAGTAAGTCCTACCTTTCCCTTCTCTATTCTATTCTTAAAACTAATAATCCTAAAATCCGACGAAAGCGGAGTTAATCCGACTTCCGATTCGGTTTTCTTTAAAAAGTACAATTTTCATTAAATACAACCATTCCAAACTCTCACATCTTGACTAGTAATCATTAACAAAACATCATGAACAAGTTTCATAGCAAAATATTTCATATTGCAATTTTTATCGTACTTTTTCAGTAAAATACCATGTAGTTTAGTTTTGACATTAAACATCATATTTCATTCCTATACCTTTAAATAGATCACAAGGTAATGACCTACCTCTTCATAACACTCATATGCAATATAGCACGATACCTTTCGGGAACATAGAATACGGGAATAAGAAATTACACTTAATACCTTTTATTATTAAAACCGTTTTCTACAAGATTACGTATTTATACAAATCTTTGCAAAGCGCCGCTACAACCCATTTTAGAGAACCCGTCTGGGATGGTGCGGATTATCGCACATCCCTGGGTTTAGTAGTGCGAAATGCAGACCACCGCAAGGAGCATTCAGTCTCTAAAGATTTTAAAAATACAAATATCTTAAGAAAATGAGATTTCTAGAAAATAATAAATTAAAATTATTTTATATATATATATATATATGTATGTATGTATATATATGTATGTATGTATATATATGTATGTATGTATGTATGTATCATCAAAATATCTAATTTTTGTTATAAAATAAATATTCCAACTTTTCTAAATTAAAAGAATCCCTATACATGAAAATACCATGCAATTCCATACAAGTTCAATACATTACAATTAAATACCATATATTATGAAAAATAGTTTTATTCACTAGAATGTCACATATATAAAATCTACATTTATGAAAACTCAAAAAATGATAATTAAATACTTGAGGTGTGTTTTTGAAATTATACAAATTATTTTTACATAAAACCCCCTCAAGTTTATAAATTACAATAAGGACCCTAGTAAATATAGGTTTAAACGGGACCAGTTTCTTGAGCCTCTGGGAGCCGGAGATATGAGTGCTTGCCTATTTAAGGTAGACAACTTAACAAACGGTGTTATCAACATGGTAACCGTCTTTGAAAAAGACACAAATCCTACTGCCCATGTGCAGCGGTTACCGATAACACCAAAACCTAATTCAGGACTTCAATTTCTTTTTTAATTGTTTTGACTCAGACTGAGTCTCATTATAAATAAATCTGACTTGAATATAATTCAAGTACAAACTACAATTTAATATGAATCCATGAATCCATATATTCAATCTGTTCAATCTATCAATTTATAAAACTTGACTGAACCGAATCATGGATATACATCCATCTACATGATTCATACATTTACATGATTCTCCAGTTATATACATTTACTGATATCATGGTTTCGGCAAGTCACCCATCTGTACAATCTATAATACAAGGCATTACAATTTCAATACAATATAAACAATACAATCAAGATATCGCGGGGTTTAAGGGGTAGATTAGTATGGAAGGTGTTAGAAGTGGCACGAGACTGCAAGATTTAAGACACCTAATCTGAATTCAATCGCCGTTGTTCCGGGAATTCTAACGGAGCCTTGTACTCTATATCCCGTTGCCTTAGTCTCTGGCATACTGAGACTCCTCTCGTATACACTGGCATCCTTCTGTACCAAGCTACAAACAACAACGTTAACCATATAATACAACTTTAAAAATTATACTCTCTCTATCTGTCTATTATATTTCTCCCTTATCTTTGGGACTTACCGAGCGATTGTTCGCTGACGACATTCTCCTTCTTTTCTTTCGAATGTCGTCAGGTGTTTCGGACCTTCCAGAGATCGAGCCTAGCACTGAAGACTTGGACCAGTTTACTGAAGATCCCGAGCTGTAGTTACACTTGTACACATTTCATTTCAGTACTTTTCATTTCTGTTATGCCACCGTTGAAGCATCACTTTATCCCATGTATTTACTTTTCCATGTATTGTAAAAAGAATGTTAATAAATAAAGTTGCTGTTTCATTACATTTGTCTCTTATGTATATTTATTTTATATTGCTTAGTTACGTTTAGCGTATTTGCTTCATAGTAAATATGTAGCGGCCTCGTCGTGTCCTCTGCCCGTATATTGGGAAGCGGGGCGTGACAGGTTTTGTTGGTGGCCCATGCAGGTCAGAGATGTATGGAACCCTAAGCAATATAACAAAAGAACCAGCAACTAAAACATTATTTACAATTCATACTTCTTGAATCTTATCATTTCATATACCTTGAATCTGTCCTAACCCAAAATTTTCATTCAAGGTTATGGATTCCCCAAACAACACCAGCACCAACTTCAACAACATTCCACCACTATTACCAATCACACCTGCCGTCCCTGCTCCGATCAACGAGTAGACGGTTCTGCTTGAGGCGATCCGTAGCCTCTTGGAAGGACAGCAGCAGCAGACTGCCCTTTTAATGAACCGTCCCGAGGCAGAAGCACCTGGGGTGAAGCAATTCAGGGGTTTGCACCCCAAACAGTTTGCAGGAAAAGAGAGCCCACTGGAAGCTAAGGAATGCACTCAGAGCATCGAAGATGATCTGGCAGCGGCACAAGTGCCAGAGATAGCTTGGGTCCGTGTTGCAAAACTACAGCTCATGGACAATGCACGAGTTTTGTGGAAGGCGGAAGAAAGCCGTCTTGACCAATCTATCGAATGGAAGACTTTCCGCGACATGTTCGACGCAAAGTATTTCCCTGAGACTGCCAGGTTCGACATGGAACAACAGTTTATCCATCTGCAACAAGGTTTGATATGGACCAAGTCCGTGGATGAATATGACGCTGAGTTCACCATACTCAGTCGATTTGCGACACACCTGATACCGAAGGATGAGATCAGAGCCCGTCGATTTCAACAAGGTTTGGATTCGGAGATCCAGGCTGCACTGGCCACAAGAGATTTTCCGACTCATGAATCGGCTCTGAAAGCTGCCCGCCATTATGAGGCAGTGGTAAAGATGAGGGGCAGACCTCAATCTGCCGGAGTGAAGTGCCCTGCCAGTTAGATGGAAGGAGGAGCCTCTTCAAGGCCATTGTTTGAACCCAGGAGATCAGAAGAAATCATTAACCAGCCAAGTCTAGACTTCTGCTACTACTGCAGGAGAAAGGGACACTTGTGGAAGGACTGTAGGCGCGCAAAAGGCCTGTGTCTAATTTGTGGCATATCCAATCACGGAATTGGAAACTGTCCTTTTAATAGCAACCCAGATCACACACCCACTAACTACCTGCAGCGGCCAGCTATCCAGGCTCCTGCACCTCGTCTTGCACTCCCAGCTCCACCACCTGCACAGCCTACTCGCCAATTCCAACAGGCACTGAGAAACATGCCTCGAGGGCAGAGAAACATGCCCCAAAGACAGAGGAATATGCCCCCAGCTAGGAGAAATGTGCCCCGGCTACAGAATTACACCTTAGCAGCCGTAGAAACCGAGACAGTTGACCAAGGTAACACTAGTAATTCTCTTTCACATTTGTTTTAAAAACCCTTATATCAATTTGTTACTTCAGCCAACAAACTATCATTGAATCTTTTACACTTTCCTTTTACAAATTTCGAGGACGAAATTTTTATAAGGAGAGTAGAATGTAACAACCCTAAACTTCTGTACAATTTTTTCAAAAAATACAGAAAGGGGTACTTTTGCCTGAGCACAAGTTATAAATTTGTTTTGCTTTTTAATAGCAAGTAAGAGCTTGTAGCTCATTGGTAAGACCTTGCACTGCTGAACCAAAGCACCAGAGTTCAAGTCTCATCACCCACATTATTTTTAATATTGTTTTCTTTTAAATTTTTTAGAAGCCCAAGAGTCTACACGTGCATAACTCGTAAAAACTCCACGTCACATATAAAAAAACCTCCCACTGTGCAAAACAACCGACGAGCGACCCACGGCGACGATCCCCGGCTCGACTCACCGTGACTCGGCCAGCGGTGCGGCTGGATCGGCCGACCAGGCCGGCCTAGCCGAGTCGGATAGGCCGATTCTCTTCTTGAACCCTCTGTCTTTTTGCATTCCCATAACTCCTGTACACTTTAAACCACCTGCAATTTAACAGAGACAATTAAAATTCAATTAAAACTTTTTAATACAATTTATTTTAATAAATTTTCCTATCAAATCCTAACTCAAGATTATCCTATAAATACCACCCATAAACACCCCCCTTGAAGGGTTCCTTAGAACGACAGCAAGGTTTCGGGGGGTATCGTGCATGCCGTTTTTAACAATTTTGTCGTTACAAAGAACCATATGCTAGAATCGTTAACTAGAGATTTAGTCAGAATAGAATGCAAATATCTTTACATCTAAAAGGATCAAGAATACAACCTTTATAGACAGTCCTTCTCTTCAATATGCTCCGTGTAGTAGTCCCGCGACTCCACAAGGCTTCTCTTGAGACTTTGAACAAGCTTCCTTCGTTGCCTTCGCACCAAAGATGATCCACCACGAAGCTCCTACTAGTTCAAGCTACCACATCACACTAATTTGCTAGAATGGTGTGAGATGATGAAGTAGGGGATGTTAAGAGTTCACTAATTTGTGTTCAAGCTTCATGATTCACATCACATGTGAGGGTTGAAGCTCGAGGCAAAGCAAGAGGAGGAAGAAGAAGCATGAGAGAAAATGGCTAAGTCTTTTGGAATGAACATAATAAAAATAATATCAAGACCCCTCACTCATTCAAGCATGGAATTATGCAATATTAAATTGCAACCATGTTTGAATAGTGAGTCAAGAATGAATAAAGAAGATTATAACCCATACTTGCAACTATGCTTCAACTTTACACCTCATTTCTATTTTCACAAAATAGAAACGAAAATGCCATGCTTCATTATAATATGTATATATATATATATATTAATATATATTTAATGAAGATTAATTAGTGAGCTAATGATATTAGTTAATATATAATTATATCACATATAATTTATATTACATTATTAAATCAACACTTGATCTAATAATCCGGTTATATTACATATGACCGACTAATATCATTTATCTGTACATCACATTATCGAATCAATACTTGATTCGACAATCTGGTTATATCACATATAACCACACCGATAACAGATGACTGCCAGATTACAATACGGTATCACATAGTCGTATTCAATCAGGCCCACACATATATCACATATGTGTCCTACTTCGTTTCGCTTAAACCAGGGAACTTCTGTGTGGGACTCTAAAGACTCGTCAATACGCCGGCAGTAGGTGATGATCATATCAGTCACCTACAAGCCATCAGCGGTACTAGCTGGACGTAACGGCTACTCGGGTATTGAGCGATATGAAGATCAACAAGAAAGCCTGTCCACAGTCTCCATGAAGCCTATCAGTAACACTACCGTACAGTCAGGTCTCTTCGTCTGATATGTCGCATATCATGTCTAGGGGTGGAAATCGTCGACCCCAGTAACGTGATAAGTCATGCCGATGTGAGGCTCATAACAGGTCGAGAAACTACTGATAACACTTATCAGTAGATCTCCATATCAGCCCTGGCCAGGGACTTCGAGTTATTGTCAATCGAGCATAGCGCAACATCAACCCCTAATACCGGGAGAGACGAAACCCCTCCTATCGCTCATTGCCTCCATACGACTCGGGACTGTACCCAAAATCCACCTGTTTGCACGACTCCTCTTGAGCGTGGTAGGGAGGAAATCAAAGCACAGTGGGAGCCACACAAGACTCTATGACGATCTTGGGTCTACAGACTAACCTGTACCAGTGTCACCAGAGGACTGCTATCTGACAATAGGTATACTACCACATAGGAGTCCTCGGCGAGTCTTGTTCAGTGTACCCAGTCTCCACTGAGCACCCGTATACCATCTCTGATGTCAAACACCAATGTATGTGGGATCATCCATCGCCCATCATATGGGTCAAGAAGCGTATACGCTAGTCTACTCTGGAATATCGATGCCCTGTCTCGATATTCCCCCGACTAGGAACAATTGAAGGATGTACTTGTGAACTACCCTGGCCCCACTAGTATGATCTACATCATAGTCCTGGTAGTCAAGTACATATCCTAAGGGCTTTATCAACCCATGAGAGCAAGACAGTATCACAATACAAGTCTACATGTTAAGATAAAGATAACCAGATAGCATACTATCATGTCAAGCAAGAAAGTCCTCTCTCTCTCTCTATATATATATATCCAAGCATCCACTATAATATACATCATATGTACAATAATGGCCTCTAGGGCATACACATAACTAACAATCTCCCACTTGCACTAAGGCCATGTGTTGTAGTATCTCATACCCAACATTCCAAAGAGTCCCTCAAATTGCGTATGAGGGAGGGCCTTCGTGAGTGGATCCGCTACGTTGTCCTTCGTATCAACTCTCCTGACCTCGATCTCCCTGTGATCTACTATCTCCTGGATCAGATGATACCGTCTCAGAATATGTCTGGATTTCTGATGGGACCTGGGTTCCTTGGCCAAAGCCACCGCTCCATTGTTATCACAATACACGGGTATTGGATGATCAATAGATGGAACCACACCAAGCTCAGTAATGAACTTCTTCATTCAGACAGCTTCTTTGGCAGTATCGTTGGCAGCGATGTATTCAGCCTCCATCGTCGAGTCTGCAACGGTGTCTTGCTTGGAACTTTTCAAACACACCGCCCCTCCATTGAGGGTAAAGACAAAACTCGAGACCGACTTACTGTCATCCTTATCACTTTGGAAGCTCGAGTCGGTAAAGGACTCCACTTGGAGTTCACCGTTATCGTACACTAAGAACATCTCCTTAGTCCTTCTCAAGTACTTGAGAATGTTCTTAACAGCTATCCAGTGATTCTTTCCTGGATCTGCTTGATACCTACTCACTACACTTAGTGAGTACGCTACATCGGGTCTGGTACATAACATCACATACATGATAGAGCCTACTGCCGAAGCATAGGGTATCCCTTGCATGCAAATTCTCTCTAAATCAGTCTTGGGAGACATCTCTTTGGAGAGAGTGAGTCCAGAGATCGTGGGTACATTCCCACGCTTGTACTCTTCCATACTAAACCTTTTTAGTATGGTGTCTATGTATCTGGATTGGGACAATCCCAGTATCCTCTTAGATTTATCTCTATAGATCTTGATCCCTAAGATGTAGGAGGCATCACCTAGATCTTTTATTGAGAATCTCTGTGATAAGAAGAGCTTGACCGAGTGCAGCATAGGAACATCATTTCCTATCAAGAGTATGTCATCCACGTACAATACGAGGAAGACGGCCTTGCTCTCTGCAACCTTCTTGTATATACAAGGTTCATCTATATTTTTGATGAAGTCAAACTCTTTGACTACCTCATCAAAATAGATGTTCCAACTCTGCGAAGCCTGCTTTAACCCGTAGATGAATTTAAGTAGCTTGCACATCTTTCCGCTGCTCCCACTGTCTATGAAGCCCTCCGGCTGAGTCATGTATACACCCTCTTCTAAATCACCATTTAGAAAGGCGGTCTTAATATCCATTTGCCAGATTTCGTAGTCATGGTATGCAGCGATGGCAAGTAGGATCCGGATGGACTTAAGCATAGCCACTGGAGAAAGGTTTCATCATAATCCACACCTGGTCGTTGACGAAAACCTTTTGCAACAAGTCTAGCTTTGAAAGTCTCAACTTTTCCATCTACACCAAGTTTCTTCTTAAAGATCCATTTGCTCCCAATGGGTTTTACCCTTTCAGGAGCAACTTCTAAAGTCCATACTTTGTTGGTGTACATGGATTCCATCTCTGATCGCATTGCATCCAGCCATTTCATAGAGTCCCCACTCGTGATGGCCTGCTCGAAGCTAGTTGGGTCATCATCTTCCATGATGCAATCCTCGCTCCCACCATCAACGAGAAAACCGTAGTATCTCTCAGGTGGATGAGGAACCCTACTAGATCTGTAGAGAGGCTGGAGTTCGTTAGGAACTACTGAATCCTCTGGTTCCACTAAATCTTCAGTTGTAGTTTGTTCTGCTGGAGCTTCTTCCAGCTCTACCTCTTCGCCACTAATTTCTTTTGCAAGAAATTCCTTTTCTAAAAAGGTGCCATATTGAGCAACAAACATCTTTTGTTGTTCACTGTGGTAGAATAGATATCCATTTGAATGTTTAGGATATCCAACAAACTTACAAAGAAATGATCGTGCCTCGAGTTTGTCCGGATTTTGCTTTTTGACATAGGCCGGACAACCCCATATCTTAACTCGTTTAAGACATGGTCTCTTCCCACTCCATATCTCATATGGTGTGGTAGGTACAGATTTTGATGGAACTTGATTCAATAGGTATGCGGCTGCTTCAAGCGCATAACCCCAAAAGAAAATAGGTAACTCAGCGGTGCTCATCATAGAGCGCACCGTATCCAATAGGGTGCGATTCCTCTGCTCTGATACACCGTTGTGCTGTGGTGTATATGGAGGAGTAAGCTGAGAGAAAATCCCATTCTCTTTTAGATAGTCCAGGAACTTCGTGCTCAAGTATTCACCTCTTCGATCAGATCGAAGGATTTTAATACTTTTACCCGTTTGGTTTTCGACTTCGGATTTATATTCTTTGAATTTCTCAAAAGCTTCAGACTTATGTTTCAACAGGAACACATGACCGAATCTTGAGAGATCGTCAGTGAATGTAATGAAGTACGAGAAACCATTCCTGGCATGCGTAGACATGGGACCGCATACATCACTATGTATTAGTCCCAAGAGTTCAGTAGCTCTTTCTCCGTGTCCTGTAAACAGAGTTTTGGTCATCTTGCCTTTGAGACATGACTGGCAAGTGTCATAAGATGAAAATTCGAACAGATTCAAATATCTATTTTTATGCAACTTAGCTAGTCGTGTTGCATTGATATGACCTAGTCTACAATGCCACAAGAAGGATTCGTTCATTTTTGAACTCTTTCTCTTGTGTGTGTTTTGTACGTTAAGAACTGTGTTTTGATTCAGAATGTACAATCCGTTACATAACGCACCAAACCCAATCAACACTTGATTTAGGTAAATGTTCATAACATTATTCTCCACTAAAAAGTTATATCCTTCTTTATCTAATAAAGAGATTGATATTAAATTGCATATCATAGAGGGTACGTAGTAACAGTCATTCAGGATCAATGTATTCCCTGTTGTTAATACAAGGTGATATTCACCAACTGCTTTGGCTGCAACATTTGCACCATTCCCTACTTTTAGGGAATGATCACCTCTTCCCAGTTCTCTACCTTTCCTTAGTCCATGCAACATATTGTATATGTGGGATCCCGATCCGGTATCTAATACTCAGGACGTAGAGTGTACTGAGAAACAGTTCTCTGTAACTAACACACCCGAAGAAGATGCATCAACATGCTTATTCTTCGTTTGGGCGGCGTGGGAATCCGGATATGTTCCTATCTCCTGCTCGGACTTATAACACTTATAAGTTGGAGCGGGAGCAACGTTCCCCTGCTCAGTATAACAAGCGGGTTTGGTCAATACATCCATATTATTATCTTGATTAAGGCGTGGCATTGGTTGCTGCTTGGAGAAAGATAGAAGGAAACGCGTTAGCGTGCGCTCTTTGCAAGATTAGATTGGTTATTATCTTATCTAATCAGGACGTCTCCCACTGTTTTTATCAAATCTTCCTTCAAACCGTAAAAGGTAAGACTAGCCGAGATTAATTACACTTTACAAGTTTGCCAATCTTTCAGCCAGACAAGTGTTGGTACTTTGAGAGAGGTTCCCCGTGCTTTCGCACGGACCTAATTAGAATAAATCTCGTTTTCCCAGGGGCGTGACCCCGTTAACACCTTTCTAGACACCTACTTGATTGGCTAATTGTTATTTGTAAAACTCTCCCAGGAGTAACTCTTACTCGCAGTGGGTATCGGGATCCAACTATCTCATAGAAGGTATGCAATCTCATTGCAAATTTCAACACTTGAAATGCCCGATAATTCTTTTACCCTTAGCACGCTATAACCTTGACAGAGGTCAACAAATCATAGTGCAACAGTCAAGTTCAACCTGTCATTTCTGATTAAATCAAACCCACCCGCACGACCCTTGACAGAGGTCAACAAGGTCATACGACTACCCTAATCCAATTGCATCACATACTTTACAGATAAGCACTAATCAGCTACCGCACACTACGCCTTGATAGAGATCAACAAACGTAGCACGAATACTAAATAGTACCTATCTGAAATGACGGAGGGCTACGCAGGTTTTTAGAAAAACCATGAGCGTAATGAACTTGATATCGTTGTAGAATCTAGTGATTTTGAAAAGGAGTGTTTTTGAGACTTTTCGAGCTTCGCTAAAGAGGTCACTCCTGGTGAAGGGATCTCGGCTCTTTCCTTATCGAATAAGGTGATGGATATTTTACAGGGAATACCGCTATGCAAAGTAAGAACTATAGAAGCAATCAAAAACTAAACCGAGTGATTTGTAGTATTTGCTAGTTTCGCTAAAGAGATCACTCCCGGTGAAGGGATCTCGGCTTTTTCCTTATTGAATAAGGTGATGTATATTCTACAAGGAATACCGCTATGCAAAGCAAAAACTAGAGCTACCCTTTTTGAAAATTTGATTCTACAACATCATTTTGGTTTCTTTTCATTCATTAATCTCATTAATGAAGTCCCATCAATTAAGCTTCTTAAGCATCACAGAAGAAACGAAATACAACGTACATATAAAGTGATCACATCACAGAACATCAGCAGCAAAAGATAACATATGAAATATTGGATATACTAGGAATTCCGTATTTTAATTTAAGCCAGTATAAAACACAGATTTCACGACCACGATGAATAGCCAAACCCACATCCCTAGACCCCTACGAGAGCGGCAAGAAACCCTACCAATTCTAGAGTTAGGAGACCCGGACTCGACTCCTCGAGATGGTCTCCTACTGGACTCTAGAACCCGGTTGCTTGTGCTCCCCTCCTTGGGTCTATCCTAATGCGGAAAAGTAAATAATATACAACAATGGTGACATCGTCCTCACCCTGGAAGTGCCCCAATAAAAGAATATTACATACATTGAATTTTACATGAATGAAAATAAAAAACTCTCATCTCACATAAAACTGTTGGGGTAAAAATTTACACCCCGGTTGACCAAGTCAAAATCCAAGTCAACCCCAAGCCAAGTGGGCCCAGGCCCCGACCCAGTGGGCCCATGCCCGGGTCGAGCCCGAACATGAAGCGGCCGACCTCCCCCATGCCAAGATAAAAATTTTGTAATAAATAATTTTGTTGCATTTCTTTTATTTTATTTATGGATAAATGTAAGAAAAATAGGCATAAAGCCAAATTTTTGTAAAGCCCATGGCTTATGTGCAAAAAGAAATGGCACATGAGCCATGAAATAGGCAAAATGCCATTTTGTGAAGCCCAAGGGGCTATTTGTAAAGTGTATGGCCTATAAAGGCAAAGATAATGAAAATATCTCATAATTTTCTCTCTCTCCAAACAAAAAAAGTCTCAGAGCTGAGCTCTTTCTTCCATCTTCAAGGTTCCAAAACCTTCTTCTTTCTCTTGAATTAAAATCAAGAGTTTTACTCTTCCTTTTTCAAAACAAATTAGTTTTTCACCACAAAACCCACAAAGGGGAACTTGGATCTATCATTAGATCTGAAAAAGTAGAGATTTTGAGACTTCACATCTCTTGATCTTTAAGATCCAGCAAGCAACAGGAGGAAGAAGAACATCGTTCACTAAACCCCAAAAAAAAAAAAAAAAAAAAAAAACACACACACACACAGGAGTCCAACTCCTCTCTGATTTCTCTTCTGAGAAATTTGTTTTAGCAGCGCGTAGCGCAAGTGCGCAAAGCATCCGCGTGCCGACACGTGGCGCGCGCTTGCGCACCAGCGCGCTTGCGCATGTGCGCAAAGCGCCCGCGTGCCGACACGTGGCGCGCGCGCGCGCTTGCGCACCTGCGCGCTTGCGCAAGTGCCCAAAGCGCCCGCGTGCCGACACGTGGCGCGCGCGCTTGCGCTAGTGCGCAAAGCGCCCGCGTGCCGACACGTGGCGCGCGCGCTTGCGCACCTGCGCGCTTGCGCAAGTGCGCAAAGCGCCCACGTGCCTACACGTGGCGCGCTTGCGCACCTGCGCGCAGCGCTCATGCGCAAAGCGCCCACGTGCGGACACGTGGCGCGCTTGCGCCTGAGCGCACAGCACCTAAGCGCACAGCGCCCAAGGTGCTGCCCCACGCATTCTTTGGATGCCCTTTTCCCCTTTATTTATATATACATGTATATATATACATATGTATACAAATGTACACATACACATACTCCGCCACACTCTCCCCCTCAAAAAAATTTTCGGGCCGGGGCGCTGCCCCGAACCCCGCAAGGGGGCTGCTAGCCCCCTTGACCCCCAGCCCGCTATCCGGGTAGCGGGACCCCCGTAAAAACTCTGCGTGGCTCCCGATATATCCAAAACCCCCCTTTCAAAACAAAACACACGCACACCGCACATTGAGTTCGCATGACCAGTTTAACCCATTAATCGGAGGTTCCCTCGCCCCAAAGGCGAGGGGTAATTAACGGCAGCTTAGTCCGCGGCTGCCGGAGATTCGGATCCCCACAATCATTAAACCCCGGCCTACCCTGGGCAGGGGGAATCTGTAGTACGCCTGACCAGCGTGCGCGTATTCCCATCTCAATGGGGTGACGAAAAACACCCTACAGATTCTGGCACGCCCGGTGGGACCTTTCTCTCCTCCCATATTTCGGGTTAAACGTTCATGCGAACTCAATTAATATACATATCTATTGTCTATACTGAAATGATATTTTCTTTTCTATGCAGCAATCAACCTTCGACGACAATGTCTCTCCAGATGAATTCAGCTTCCAACGTGACCCCGATTCCATACGTGGTCAAGATCAACGCTCGTGTGGTTCTCCCTGCAAACCTCAGTCGACAGTGGGAGGAACCGCCCCGCCAGTTTGGCTCCGTCATCATCTACCCTGCTGGAAGCGCTCATCTGGCGGAAATCCCGGCGGAACAGGTGGTCAAGCCGGTCCCAAGGGGCAAGAGGCCGAATGTTGTGATTGCTAAGGCACCACAACCGAAACTTAAGATGGTGTCTGAACGATTCCCTGACGCTCTAGCTGGGGGCAAGACTTCCGGTGCGAAGGGCAACAACAAATGTCGCGGACGAGCTCAAGCGATAACTCCAACAAACGCACAATCGAGCGTATCTCCAAAGCCCTCCATCGCCCAGTCCGCGGTGTCTTCCCAAAAAGCTGAAGTCTGCCAGGTGCTTAGAACAGAAAAGTTAAGGCAGAAGCGGCTCAGGTATCGAGCCAACAAGAGGGCCAAGGCTTCAGCCAAATGGAATCATGTGAAGTTCCAAGTGCAGGATTGCCCCGCGACGACGGCTAAGTCGGACGTAAGAATCAGCAATTCCTTCGAGCCTCTGAAGTGGGTTCAGAAAAATGCCATGACCGCCAGAATCAAGAAGACAGCGGTCCGAACAGTGCTACAAAAAGAAGTGTCCCAGCCCCAACATAAAAAATATGACACTGTCTCTTCAAGAGTCTATCAGGCGCTCTGTGCCGCACGAAAGCAGCGGGGCAAATCCAGAAAAGAAGCGCCAGCACCATTTAAGAACCTGGTTAGGCCAGCCGCCTTCAATCGATTACCAGCTACCGAAGCAAGGGGGTCAAGACAGCGATCCGTGAAATCAGCGTCCAATGATAGAAAGACGGCTGGATACATCATCCATACGGTCTATATGGCGGGAGGACGCCCCAGCGACAACCTTCGCAGCAAAAGCAAGGATGGGGCCACCACATCCCAAGCTCAATCTAGCCCGAATGTGGTTGCCGCTGCCCAAGAACAGCCGCCCCCGCTGGATGAAGAAAACCCTCTCGATGAGGATGATAGGCAGAAAGACCCCTCGATCCATGCAGAGTCAAGCTCGGACAGTGAGGAGGAGCCAACTTTCCGCCCCAGGACTGCGGAGCAAGAGCTGCTTCAAGAGCTTCGAAAACAGCTCAGGAGCAAAGATAAAGAGATGGCCAAGCTCTATTCGAAGATAGACGACTTAACGAACGTGGTGATGCAGCTTACGGCTCAAATTGCTCGAGCGCCTCCCAATCGAGCACAAGCCGCTACTAATCAGCCGGGTGATGACAATCTGAGGCAGCCAATGCCTGTTCCTTTGGGTCCAAGACTGGTCGAGCCGCATGAAAGCCGGCCACACTCCGCTTCTGGGGACGCCTTGGCCCCAGATAGCACTATCCCGCTAACACAGGATCGGATAATGGATTTGGTCACCAGTAAGGTTAAAACATTGGTGGCCGAAGCCGAAGCTCAAAAAGAAATCGGCAGTAGTGGGCGGCCATATCCCGCGCAGTACGATCTGATTGAGTTCCCAAGCGGCTACATCATTCCTAAGTTCGGAAGATTTGATGGAACGGGGAATGCAAATCAGCACGTCGCCCACTTCAAAGCATCGTGCGGAAATACAGGGGGCAATGACGCGCTCCTTCTTCGTCAGTTTGTCAATAGCCTGACCGGCGTTGCTTTCGACTGGTACGCGAGCATACCAGATGGGTCCGTCATTACCTTTGCCCAAATGGAGTCTCTGTTCCGGCAAAGGTTCATGAGCGTCAGTGATAAAATCTCCATTGCCGACCTTGTGAGGACCAAGCCGGGGAAGAATGAAAGCAACACTGACTTTATCGCTCGATGGCGTAATCTCACAGTCAAGTGCGAACCGCCGCTGGAGCAGGACCAGTCCGTCAGCCTTCTCATTGGGAACCTCAGCAACTGGATGGTCCCATTCTTGTGTACAGCGGGCCTCAAGACATTTCAGGAGCTAACCAAGAAAGTTCAAATGCTGGAACGCTCGAAGCAAGAGTCCCCGCCAGACTCTCAGAGAGACAAAACCTGGAAAAGCAAGCGGGACGACGACCGTAGAAGCGGGAGTTCCAGCAGTACCAATGTCTTCAATGCCTCCGACAATGAAGAAAAGCGAAGGGCAGGCGAATCCAAAACCAACCGGTCTCGAAAGCCATTGCTGGGAGGAGATGGGCCTTCTCTAGAGGAGAAAAAGAACAAGGTTTACTCTTTCAGAAGGGACAAGGTCCGCAAGATATTTAAAGATGCCTTGAACAACGGCCTACAATTGCTGGAGTCGAAAAGACCCCAAGAAGCAAAAATGACCGACAATCCTTTGTATTGCCCGTACCACCGAGTAGTGAGCCATGCGATCGAGGATTGCTATATCTTCAAAGACTGGGTCGAGAAGCAGTACAAGGCTGGAGAGATCGAGCTGTCCAAAAGTGTGTTGGTGAACAATCAAGTTGCAACCACCAACTTTATACAGACAGAAACTGAAGCCTTCTGGGAGCAAACAGCCGAACCCGCTGCCCTGAGAAACGAAACCGACTCATCGCGGCCTCCATGGAGTACGCACATATCTAATAAGACGAAGAAGATGCTAAAGATGCTTCAGAAAGAGCCCAGGATGGAATGGGAAGGACAGAAGAGGCCTACCAGTCCAGCTGCCAATGCGGCTCCATCAGGCTCAAAATCCAAGAAGCTCAAGAAGAAGAAAAGTGCAGCTCGGCGCGAAAAAGAGTCTGAAGGGAGATCGACCATTCAAAAATATATCGATTCCCTTGAAGAATATGAACAAAAGGAAAGAACATTGATTCAATTGAATGAGTTCTTCCCTGTACAAGCGGCTGAAATTCTGGAGGAGTTAGAAGAAGACTCCAATGAAGAAATCCCAGTAGTGACCTGCTACGCCATCCATCTTGGCAGCGACACTGAAGAGTCGGAGGAAGAGGACCTGCCGTGCAACAGCGATGCAGATTGGACCCCTATGCAACAAGAGAAACTACGAGAGACCTTCGAAGTTGCAGAAGGGTCCCTAGCCGTGACAAGGGTACCAGAGCAGATGTACAAAGAGCTCGATGCGTTATCAGTCTCCACCGTGGACCAGCTGAAGACTTTCTACGTTCCTGGGAGGAATAGTGGACAGAAGGGCATCCTGTTTTATGGGTCAAACCCCGTTGCGCACCCGGACGATTTGTCTGTTGCGTGCCTTCCATATGAGAGAGGCATAAGAGCCATCCTCAATCCCAGATACTATGCGCCCGAGATGCGGGAATACTTTAAGAAGTGCGGATGCCGGTTATATCAAACGGAGTCCGAAGCAAAGTTTTACGAAGGCCTATGGCATCCGCCCCAGGTCCGAGCACTCATCGATGGACGAATTCCAGATAGACGGGGCATAGGCTACATTCAACCTGATTCCAAAGCGTGCTACATGATCCATGTTGGTGAGGCCAGCGAAAGATCAAATGATGACGACGAGATAGCCGAGCCAGAAGAAGCTCCTCAAGAGCTCGAAGATGGCGGACAAGCAACCTTTGACGAGCTAACCGAGATTGACTTAGGAACGCCCGATAATCCAAGGCCGACCTACATCAGCTCGCTCTTGTCAGAGGAAATGAAAGCGCAGATAATCGCCCTGCTGCATGAGTTCGTCGACTGCTTCGCGTGGACATACAAAGAAATGCCTGGCCTTTCCCCTGAAGTGGCCGTACATAAGTTGGCTATATCTCCTGATGCTAAGCCAGTCAAACAAGCTCCTCGAAGAATGAGAAGGGAGTTGGAAGAAAAGGTCATTGAGGAAACCAAGAAACTCATCGATGCCGGCTTCATCAGGGAAGAGAAATATGCAGACTGGATCGCATGCATAGTCCCAGTGAAGAAGAAAAATGGGCAGATCCGAGTCTGTGTCGATTTCAGGGACCTCAATAAGGCATGTCCTAAAGATGACTTCCCGCTACCGGTCATGGAAATGATGGTCGATGACACCTCAAATTATGAACTGTTCACCTTTATGGACGGCTCGTCTGGATATAATCAGATCAAGATGTCGCCTGGGGATGAGAAGCACACAGCATTTCGAACCCCGATCGGGATATATTGCTACAAGGTAATGCCATTCGGACTGAAGAACGCGGGTGCTACATATCAGAGGGCAATGACTAATATCTTTGATGACCTAATCCATAAAGTCGTCGAATGCTATGTTGATGATCTGGTCATCAAGACTAAAGCCAAGGCCGATCATATCCAAGATCTCAGGACTGTTCTCACCAGACTGAGGCAATACGATCTGAAGATGAATCCTTTAAAGTGCGCTTTTGGCGTGTCATCGGGAAAATTCCTGGGCTTCATAGTTCGACATCGAGGGATCGAAGTTGACCCATCAAAGATAAAGGCCATCATGGAGATGCCCCCTCCGAAGAGTCTGACGCAGCTGAGATCTTTTCAAGGCAAGCTTGCTTATATACGGAGGTTTATCTCAAATTTATCAGGGAGATGCAGGCCCCTCTCAAAGCTCATGAAGAAAGGAGCTCCTTTTATCTGGGATGCCGAATGTCAAGCAGCTTTCGAAAGCATCAAACAGTACTTGTTGCACCCTCCAGTGCTAGCCGCTCCCATTCCAAATAAACCGCTGATTCTCTACACTGCCGCGCTGGACGAGTCACTCGGTGCGCTCCTTGCCCAGAATAATGAGGAGGGAAAAGAAAATGCCCTCTACTACCTCAGTCGAACTCTAGTCGGGGCGGAACACAACTACTCCCCAATCGAAAAGCAATGCCTGGCTCTGATATTTGCTGTGAAGAAGCTGAGGCACTATTTGCTCGCTCATCGGGTTATGCTGATCTCCAAGGTCGACCCGCTCAAACACTTGATGACCAAAGCAAGCCTAGCCGGCAGAATGGCAAGATGGGCTGTCATGCTACTTGAGTTTGACATAGTTTATACCCCTCAGAAAGCAGTAAAAGGGCAAGCTCTTGCAGACTTTCTCGCTGCTCATCCCATACCAGAAGGGTCGCCGCTAAATTGTGAGTTACCCGATGAACAAGTGCTGCACCTCGAGGAAGATGAGCCATGTTGGGAGCTCTACTTCGATGGAGCCTCGTCAATAAGGACCTCCAGTAAATCAAGCGTCCCGGAGATAAAAGCAGGGATAGGATTGGTGTTCATCACACCATCAATGGGAACCCTACGGCGTTCTTTTGCTCTCACCGAGCCTCGGACAAACAATGAAGCTGAGTATGAAGCTCTGATAGCTGGTTTGGAGCTTGCCATAGAAATGGAAATCCTTCGGCTACGGGTTTACGGTGACTCCCAGCTTGTCGTCAACCAAGTAAGCGGCGACTATAAAATATACAAACCCGAGTTAGCTCGGTACAGAGGTCGAGTGGTGGAACTCATGAAACGGTTTACTCATATTGAACTAACGAGAGTCCCTAGAGCGTTGAACGGAAAGGCTGATGTACTCGCTCGCTTGGCCAAGGAGCTGGCTGATCCTGACATGGACGAAATTCTGATCACAGTCAGGAGCCGGCAAATTCTACCCCCAGTCTCTTTACGAGAAGAAGAAAGCGCGGAACAGAAGAGCAGTCCTGCGGAAGAAGCTTCGATCATCCAAGACGAGCCCGATTGGAGAGAACCCTTCATAGAGTACCTCCGATACGACAGGCTGCCCGAAGGAAAATCTGCGAGGATTCAGCTGAAGAAGAGAGCTCTCCGATACGTGTTTGTAAATGACACGCTATACCGCAGGTCATATGACCAACTTTGGCTCAGGTGCCTGTCATCGGCCGAAGCCCGATAGTCATGAAAGAAGTTCACTCAGGCGTTTGCGGTGCTCACCAATCTGGTCCCAAGATGCGACTGCAAATTAAATGGCTTGGGTATTACTGGCCCACCATGATACGGGATTGCGGAGAGCATGCAAAGAAATGTTATATCTGCCAAATTCACGGTGATTTTATTCACAAGCATCCCAATCCATTGCATCCTACGGTGGCGTCGTGGCCCTTCGAAGTCTGGGGCACCGACATTGTTGGCCCAATTGATCCTCCGTCATCTAAAGGCCACCGGTTCATACTGGCCGCGACAGACTACTTCTCCAGATGGGCTGAAGCTGTCCCGCTAAGAGAAGTCAAGACAAAAGATATTCTGACATTCTTCCAGCATAATATTCTATACCGCTTTGGTACACCAAGAAGAATCATTTCTGACAACGGGCCTTCTTTCAAGAGCTTCAATGTCTCAAGGTTCGCTATTCAGCATAAGATAGACTGGAGATATTCCTCCATCTATAATCCAAGAGCCAACGGGCTAGCCGAAGCCTTCAATAAGACTCTATGCAAGCTCCTGAGGAAAAATGCTTCAGCCAACAAGAGAGACTGGAATCTCAAACTTCACGAGGCGTTGTGGGCATATCGTACCACGCACCATACTCCAACACAGTCCACTCCATACTCATTGCTCTTCGGAGTGGAGGCGGTCCTCCCCCTCGAAGTCGAAGTCCCAAGCTTAAGAATGGCCGTTCAGCACGAGTTGACGGAGGAGGAAAACGTGCTCCTTCGACTTGAAGAGCTCGATGCCCTCGAAGAAAAGAGGCTCGCGGTGCAGAAAAATCTGGAGCTATACCGAGCCCAAATGTCACGGGCCTATGACAAGATAACCCGTCTCCGCGCTTTCAAGAAAGGTGAATTGGTGTTGGTCCTCAAAAGACCGATCATCCTCAATCGACATGCCAAGGGAAAATTCGAGCCAAATTGGGAAGGACCATACGTCATCGAGAAAGTGTTCGACGGAGGATCCTACCAACTAATAAGTACCGAGGGAGAAAGGCCCATGCCACCCATCAATGGCCGATATCTCAAGAAATACTACACATGAATGCTCTAAGTCGCAGGCGAATTGAGCACATCGGCCCTACGGTCTGGATCAGACATCCTGCAAAACCGTATACAATCCACGGGCGTAAATGACCCCTATCTCTCCCAAATCCTTCCGGTATGACTACTTTTAAAGTCCCACCAGCAAAAAAAGAAAAAAAAAAAAGATAAAGAAAAAAAAAAGGTATGTCCACAAGCAAAACGGGCACGGATGAAAACCCGAAAGGGCTCCGTGAGTAAAAACAGCAGGACTACCGGCGGGTCTGTGAAAACCCGAAAGGGCGCAAACTCGTGAAAAGAGATGAAATACACTCGCAAAGTACCCTCGACCTTGTGAGGAGGAAACCCTGCGTGAGATCCTTACAACTCACAAAGGAGCAAAACACTTAGGAATCCTCACGATTCCTAAGGAGAAAATACACCTGCGGGATCCTTACGACTCGTAGGGAGAAAATGCTTTTATGGGACCCTCACGGCCCATAAAATTGAAAAGCCTTGGGTGGTAGGGACCCAAACCTATCTTCTAAGCCATCGTTCCCCAACGGGCAACGGCAAATGATGAGTCGCTCCTGGCATTTCGCTTCAGTGTTAGCGGTGCTGATGCCGACCAAAAACCCAAATCCCAAGTCCTCCCAAGGCAAATGATGAGTTGCTCCTGGCATTATTCCAGTGCAGCAATGCTGATGCCAAACAAGATCCAAATTCCAAGTCCCCAAATGGCGAATGATGAGTCGCTCCTGGTACCATATTCCAGTGCAGCGATGCAGACGCCAACCAAATTCCAAATCCCATACCCCAACGGCGAATGATGAGTCGCTCCTGGTACCACATTCCAGTGCAGCGATGCAGACGCCAACAAATCCCTGAAATCTTTCTGGCCCTACGGTCTGGATCATACATCCTGCAAAACCGTATACAATCCACGGGCGTAAAACAATCCCAATCTCTCCTAAGTCCTACCGGTGAGACCACATTCAAAGTCCCACTAAAAATAAAAAAAAAAAAAAAAAAAAGAGAGAGAAAGGGTATGTCCACAAGCAAAATGGGCACGGAGGAAAACCCGAAAGGGCTCCGTGAGTAAAAACAGCAGGACTGCCGACGAGTTTGTGAAAACCTGAAAGGGCGCAAACTCGTGAAAAGAAGATGAAATGCACTCTCAAAGTCCTCTCGACTTTGAGAGGGGGAAATTCCCGCGTGAGATCCTTACGACTCACAAAGGAGCAACACACTTAGGAGTCCCCACGACTCCTATGGAGAAAATACGCCTACGAGATCCTTTCGACTAGTAGGGAGAAAATGCTTTTATGGGACCCTCACGGCCCATAAAATTGAAAAGTCTTAGGTGATAGGGATCTAAACCTGCCTCCTAAGCCATCAATTCTCAAATTCTCTCGGGGCAAATGATGAGTTGCTCCTGGCATTATTCCAGTGCAGCAATGCAGATGCCAAACAAAAACCAAAATCCCAAAGCCCTGTCATGACAAATGATGATTCGCTCCTGGTACCATGTTCCGGCGTAGCGATACTGACGTCAACCCAAATCGAAATCAACAAGTCAACTTCCACTCCGACACCGCAGAAAGCGGAGCAAGTCAGAATCCAATCTCGACACCGCAAGAGGCGGGGCAAGTCAAGTCTACCCCTGACACTGCAAGAAGCAGAGCAAGTCAAATCAAGCACCGACCGTCCAAGTCGCTAAAAGGGCAGCATCGACCGTCCAAGTCGCAAAAAGGGCAGCATCGACCGTCCACGTCGCTAAAAGGGCAGCACCGACCGTCCAAGTCGCAAAAAGGGCAGTATCGACCGTCCAGGTCGCAAAAAGGGCAGCATCGACCGTCCAAGTCGCTAAAAGGGCAGCACCGACCGTCCAAGTCGCAAAAAGGGCAGTATCGACCGTCCAAGTCGCAAAAAGGGCAGCACCGACCGTCCAAGTCGCTAAAAGGGCAGCATCGACCGTCCAAGTCGCAAAAAGGGCAGCATCGACCGTCCACGTCGCTAAAAGGGCAGCACCGACCGTCCAAGTCGCAAAAAGGGCAGTATCGACCGTCCAAGTCGCAAAAAGGGCAGCATCGACCGTCCAAGTCGCAAAAAGGGCAGCACCGACCGTCCAAGTCGCTAAAAGGGCAGCATCGACCGTCCAAGTCGCAAAAAGGGCAGCATCGACCGTCCACGTCGCTAAAAGGGCAGCACCGACCGTCCAAGTCGCAAAAAGGGCAGTATCGACCGTCCAAGTCGCAAAAAGGGCAGCACCGACCGTCCAAGTCGCAAAAAGGGCAGCATCGACCGTCCAAGTCGCTAAAAGGGCAGCATCGACCGTCCAAGTCGCAAAAAGGGCAGCATCGACCGTCTACGTCGCTAAAATGGCAGCATCGACCGTCTACGTCGCTAAAATGGCAGCATCGACCGTCCACGTCGCTAAAATGGCAGCACCGACCGTCCAAGTCGCAAAAAGGGCAGCATCGACCGTCCACGTCGCTAAAAGGGCAGATCGACCGTCCAAGTCGCAAAAAAAGGGCAGCGCGGGATTTCTACAAAGCGGGAATCAAATCGCTCCGGGCCAGGGAAACGTCTATCACGGACATTCCGTCTCGGAGACATGTCAAGCAATGACCGTCCATGTCATAAAAAGGGCAGCGCCGGCTTCCCAAAAAGCGGGAACCAAATCAGGTCGCTTCCAAGTAAAAGAAGATCCATCAATTTCATGTACACGACCCACATATGTGGTGTGCATGTATTGATGGGGGGCAATTTGTTGGGGTAAAAATTTACACCCCGGTTGACCAAGTCAAAATCCAAGTCAACCCCAAGCCAAGTGGGCCCAGGCCCCGACCCAGTGGGCCCATGCCCGGGTCGAGCCCGAACATGAAGCGGCCGACCTCCCCCATGCCAAGATAAAAATTTTGTAATAAATAATTTTGTTGCATTTCTTTTATTTTATTTATGGATAAATGTAAGAAAAATAGGCATAAAGCCAAATTTTTGTAAAGCCCATGGCTTATGTGCAAAAAGAAATGGCACATGAGCCATGAAATAGGCAAAATGCCATTTTGTGAAGCCCAAGGGGCTATTTGTAAAGTGTATGGCCTATAAAGGCAAAGATAATGAAAATATCTCATAATTTTCTCTCTCTCCAAACAAAAAAAGTCTCAGAGCTGAGCTCTTTCTTCCATCTTCAAGGTTCCAAAACCTTCTTCTTTCTCTTGAATTAAAATCAAGAGTTTTACTCTTTCTTTTTCAAAACAAATTAGTTTTTCACCACAAAACCTACAAAGGGGAACTTGGATCTATCATTAGATCTGAAAAAGTAGAGATTTTGAGACTTCACATCTCTTGATCTTTAAGATCCAGCAAGCAACAGGAGGAAGAAGAACATCGTTCACTAAACCCAAAAAAAAACAAAAAAACAAAAAAACACACACTCAGGAGTCCAACTCCTCTCTGATTTCTCTTCTGAGAAATTTGTTTTAGCAGCGCGCAGCGCAAGTGCGCAAAGCGTCCGCGTGCCGACACGTGGCGCGCGCTTGCGCACCAGCGCGCTTGCGCATGTGCGCAAAGCGCCCGCGTGCCGACACGTGGCGCGCGCGCGCGCTTGCGCAAGTGCCCAAAGCGCCCGCGTGCCGACACGTGGCGCGCGCGCTTGCGCTAGTGCGCAAAGCGCCCGCGTGCCGACACGTGGTGCGCGCGCGCTTGCGCACCTGCGCTCTTGCGCAAGTGCGCAAAGCGCCCGCGTGCCGACACGTGGCGCGCGCGCTTGCGCACCTGCGCGCTTGCGCAAGTGCGCAAAGCGCCCACGTGCCTACACGTGGCGCGCTTGCGCACCTGCGCGCAGCGCTCATGCGCAAAGCGCCCACGTGCGGACACGTGGCGCGCTTGCGCCTGAGCGCACAGCACCTAAGCGCACAGCGCCCAAGGTGCTGCCCCACGCATTCTTTGGATGCCCTTTTCCCCTTTATTTATATATACATGTATATATATACATATGTATACAAATGTACACATACACATACTCCGCCACACTCTCCCCCTCAAAAAAATTTTCGGGCCGGGGCGCTGCCCCGAACCCCGCAAGGGGGCTGCTAGCCCCCTTGACCCCCAGCCCGCTATCCGGGTAGCGGGACCCCCGTAAAAACTCTGCGTGGCTCCCGATATATCCAAAACCCCCCTTTCAAAACAAAACACACGCACACCGCACATTGAGTTCGCATGACCAGTTTAACCCATTAATCGGAGGTTCCCTCGCCCCAAAGGCGAGGGGTAATTAACGGCAGCTTAGTCCGCGGCTGCCGGAGATTCGGATCCCCACAATCATTAAACCCCGGCCTACCCTGGGCAGGGGGAATCTGTAGTACGCCTGACCAGCGTGCGCGTATTCCCATCTCAATGGGGTGACGAAAAACACCCTACAAAAACCCCCGGCTATTCAAAACGCGACGATCCAATATAACATATCCAAGTAACACAGAACATCACATGTCATCAAAATATTAGATGATGTTAAACATTCCGATCGAATCAACAAACACCCACAATTACCCAATAGTTCAACGCTTGAGCGTAGTTTGAAAGTATTCATCACATGCCACAGTACCAATGAACCAGCCGTAGAAGGGCCAACCAATGCCTCATATGTGGCACCGCTGAACCATCACGAACCATAGGGTTCAGTGGCGGTTCTGACGGTCATATAATCGAGTTAAGGTTTTGTTCTTCTAGAGGGTTCATCGAATAACTTGCACGATATTTGAATGTTTCAAACTACAGAAAAGATCCAACTCTTGAGTAAATTTCCAGTGAGGGTCAAAGTGGGTATTTGATATCCATTCGAACTTTTTAACACCGTCTAAAATAGCCCGAAAACAGTTAAAATTATGACTACGAAATACTCCGAGTTGCTGTTTTGGTAAATAAACATCACATGCAAATTTAACAAAAATAAATAACACCTGAAACACCAAAACCCAGAGACCAGAACACACTACAAAACCCATCCCCAAATTCCTTAAGAAATCCGGCGACGCCGGAATTTCATGCTTGGTCGCCGGCCAAAATCCGAGCACCGGGGGTGTAATTTGTACTGTGTTCTTATATTGTCCCATACTACATTCTGCACTTATTTAAATAATTTTTTGACAACTTTTAAAAATCGACAAAAAGTGGATTTTTAGGATTTCAAGTTTCGGAGTTTTTTGGTTTCGTAATTCTATGCAATCCGTCTAATTCTCTAGTTTGGCTCTGATACCACAGAAGGGTTCTTTAGAACGACAGCAAGGCTTCGGAGGGTATCGTGCATGTCGTTTTTAAAAATTTTGTCGTTACAAAGAACCTTACGCTAGAATTGTTAACTAGAGATTTAGTCGGAATAGAATGCAAACATCTTTACATTAAAAAGATCAAGAATACAACCTTTGTAGATAGTCCTTTTCTTCAATATGCTCCGTGTAGTAGTCCCGCGACTCCACAAGGCTTCTCTTGAGACTTTGAACAAGCTTCCTTCGTTGCCTTCGTACCAAAGATGATCCACCACGAAGCTCCTACTAGTTCAAGCGACCACTACACTAAACTCTTCTGTGTATGGAACACATCATACTAATTTGCTAGAATGGTGTAAGATGATGAAGTAGGGGATGTTAAGAGCTCACTAATTTGTGTTCAAGCTCCATGATTCAAATCACATATGAGGGTTGAAGCTTGAGGCAAAGCAAGAGGAGGAGGAAGAAGCATGAGAGAAAATGGCTAAGTCTTTTGGAATGAACATAATGAAAATAATATCAAGACCCCTCACTCATTCAATCATGGAATTATGCAATATTAAATTGCAACCATGTTTGAATAGTGAGTCAAGAATGAATAAAGAAGATTATAATCCATGCTTGCAACTATGCTTCAACTTTACACCTCATTTCTATTTTCACAAAATAGAAAAGAAAATGTCATGCTTCATTATAATATATATATATATATATTAATATATATTTAATGAAGATTAATTAGTGATCTAATGATATTAGTTAATATATAATTATATCACATATAATTTATATTACATTATTAAATCAACACTCGATCTAATAATCCGGTTATATTATATATAACTGACTAATATCATTTATCTGTACATCACATTATCAAATCAATACTTGATTCGACAATCTGGTTATATCACATATAACTACACCGATAACAGATGACTGCCAGATTACAATACGGTATCACATACTCGTATTCAATCAGGCCCATACACATATCACATATGTGTCCTACTTTGTTTTGCTTGAACCAGGGAATTTCTGTATGGGACTCTAAAGACTCGTCAATACGTCGGCAGTAGGTGATGATCATATCGGTCACCTACAAGCTGTTAGTGGTACTAGCTAGACGTAACGGCTACCCGAGTATTGAGTGATATGAAGATCAACAAGCAAGCCTGTCCACAGTCTCCATGAATCCTATCAGTAACACTACCGTACAGTCCGGTCTCTTCGTCTGATATGTCGCATATCTTGTCTAGGGGTAGAAATCGTCAAACCCCAGTAACGTGATAAGTCATGCCGATGTGAGGCTCATAAAAGGTCGAGAAACTACTGATAACACTTATCAGTAGATCTCCGTATCAGCCCTGGCCAGGGACTTCCAGTTATTGCCAATCGAGCATAGCGCAGCATCAACCCCCAATACCGGGAGAGACGAAACCCCTCCTATCGCTCATTGCCTCCATACGACTCGGGACTGTACCCAAAATCCACCTGTTTGCATGACTCCTCTTGAGCGTGGTAGGGAGGAAATCAAAGCACAGTGGGAGCCGCACAAGACTCTATGACGATCTCGGGTCTACAGACTAACCTGTACCAGTGTCACCAGAGGACTGCTATCTGACATAGGTATACTACCACATAGGAGTCCTCAGCGAGTCTTGTTCAGTGTACCCAGTCTCCACTGAGCACCCGTATACCATCTCTGATGTCAAACACCAATGGATGTGGGATCATCCATCGCCCATCATATGGGTCAAGAAGCGTATATGCTAGTCTAGTCTGGAATATCGATGCCCTGTCTCGATATTCCCTCGACCAGGAACAATTGAAGGATGTACTCGTGAACTACCCTGGCCCCACTAGTATGATCTACATCATAGTCCTGGTAGTCAAGTACATATCTTAAGGGCTTTATCAACACGTGAGAGCAAGACAGTATCACAATACAAGTCTACATGTTAAGATAAAGGTAACCAGATAGCATACTATCATGTCGAGCAAGAAAGCCCTCTCTGTATATATATATATATATATCCAAGCATCCACTATAATATACATCATATGTACAATAATGGCCTCTAGGGCATACACATAACTAACACCCCTCACTCACAAATTCTGTCCAAACTCTCAAGAAAACTCTTTAGAATTTTTGTGTACAAGTGGAGTTAGCGAAGGGCGAACTTCTGACTGCGATACGAGGAGTTTTCGGCGACGAAACGACGCACCGGTGATTCCTCTCTCTACCTCTATCTTCCCTCTTTCTTGTTAGCTTATAAGTTCCACCTTTCCCTTCTCTATTCTATTCTTAAAACTAGTATTCCTAAAACCCGACGGAAGCGGAGTTAATCCGACTTCCGATTCGGTTTTCATTAAAAAGTACAATTTTCATTAAACACAACCATTCCAAACCCTCACATCTTGACTAGTAATCATTAACAAAACATCATGAACAAGTTTCATAGCAAAATATTTCATATTGCAATTTTTATCGTACTTTTTCAGTAAAATACCATGTAATTTAGTTTTGACATTAAACAACATATTTCATTGCTATACTTTTAAATAGATTACGAGGTAATGACCTACCTCTTCATAACACTCATATGCAACATAGCACGATACCTTTCGGGAACATAGAATACGGGAATATGAAATTACACTTAAATACCTTTTACTATTAAAACCGTTTTCTACAAGATTACGTATTTATACAAATCTTTGCAAAGCGCCGCTACAACCCATTTTGGGGAACCCATCTGGGATGGTGCGGATTATCGCACATCCATAGGCATAGTAGTGCGAGATGCAGACCGCCGCAAGGAGCATTCGGTCTCGAAAGATTTTAAAAATACAAATATCTTAAGAAAATGAGATTTTTAGAAAATAATAAATTAAAATTATTTTATATATATATATATATGTATTATCAAAATATCTAATTTTTGTTATAAAATAAATATTCCAACTTTTCTAAATCAAAAGAATCCCTTTACATGAAAATACCATGCAATTCCATACAAGTTCAATAAATTACAATTAAATACCATATATTATGAAAAATAGGTTTATTCACTAGAATGTCACATATATAAAATCTACATCTATGAAAACTCAAAAGACGATAATTAAATACTTGAGGTGTATTTTGGAAATTATACAAATTATTTTTACATAAAACCCCTCAAGTTTATAAATTACAATAAGGACCCTAGTAAATATATGTTTAAGCGGGACCAGTCTCTTGAGCCTCAGGGAGCCGGAGATATGGGTGCTTGCCTATTTAAGGTAGAAAACTTAACAAACGGTGTTATCAACACGGTAATCGTCTTTGAAAAAGGACACAAATCCTGCTGCCCATGTGCAGCGGTTACCGATAACACCAAAACCTAATTTAGGACTTCAATTTCTTTTCTAATTGTTCTGACTCAGACCGAGTCTCATTATAAATAAATCTGACTTGAATATGATTCAAGTATAAAATACAATTCAATATGAATCCATGAATCCATATATTCAATCTGTTCAATCTATCAATTTATGCAACTTCACTGAACCAAACCATGGATATACATCCATCTACATCATTCATACATTTACATGATTCTCCAGTTGCATCCATTTACTAATATCATGGTTTTGACAAGTCATCCATCTGTACAATCTATAATACAAGACATTACAATTTCAATACAATACAATCAAAATATCGCGGGGTTTAAGGGGTAGATTGGTACGGAAGGTGTTAGAAGTGGCACGAGACTGCAAGATTTAAGACACCTAACCTGAATTCAATCGCCGTTGTTTCGGGCATTTTAACGGAGACTTGTACTCTATATCCCGTTGCCTTAGTCTCTGGCATACTGAGACTCCTCTCGTATACACTGGCATCCTTCTGTACCAAGTTACAAACAACAACGTTAACCATATAATACAACTTTAAAAGTTATACTCTCTCTATCTGTCTATTATATTTCTCCCTTATCTTTGGGACTTACCGAGCGATTATTCGCTGACGACATTCTCCTTCTTTTTCTTTGGAATGTCGTCAGGTGTTTCAGACCTTCCAAAGATCTAGCCTAGCACTGAAGACTTGGACCAGTTTACTGAAGATCACGAGCTGTAGTTACACTTGTACACATTTCATTTCAGTACTTTTCATTTCTGTTATGCCACTGTTTAGGCATCGCTTTATCCCATGTATTTACTTTTCCATGTATTGTAAAAGGAATGTTAATAAATAAAGTTGTTGTTTCATTACATTTGTCTCTTGTGTATATTTTTTTTATATTGCTTAGTTACGCTTAGCGTATTTGCTTCATAGTAAATACGTAGCGGCCCCGTCACATCCTCTGCCCGTATACTGGGAAGCGGGGCGTGATACTTTAGTTTAAGCCGGATCCTAATATTATATTGATGGATCAGTTTCGTCTCTTTGTATTCGTGTTTCTCGGAACACGAATGCGGGTATGTATATACGAATGAGAGGGGCATAGAAGGAGACATCTCATTAGGGTTTTGACCATTGACTTAATTAAAACAATTAAGAGGTGGAGGAAAGTATTTGTTATTTTTGTAAATGATAATTGAGGCATGGCTACTTTTTTTGACTACTTGACTTTGTTTGACCAATTGACTTGGTTTGACCACTTGACTTGGTTTGACTATTTGACTTAGATATTTTTGTGAGATTTTTTGTGACCTAGATATTTTGATGAGATATTTTTTCATGCCATGCTTGTGGTCATGTCAAGTTAGCCATCTCATTTTATCATATCATTATAAAAAATCATTTCTCTTTCCTCAAGCTAGCTCTCTTCTTCTTCCTCACATCAAAACCCTAAAAGCTCTCATGTGTTGAGAATTCTAGGGTTTCAAGAGACAAATAAATCCATCTTCATACTCTACATCACCTAGGCCATCAAGTTTAGCAAGCTTGTTGCCCTAGTTATCTCGGTTTTGAGGTGGAGCTCGGACTATAGACTCTCGGGTGGATCGTCTTTGACTCGAAGGGGCCGTCGAAGAAGCTACGATCTGGATCAATCCTTAGAGACTACGACGATGAGGAGGACAGAGGAGAAGACCCGAAGGACTTTTATCATGAGATATAACATTCTTTCCGAGTAGTTAAACCTCATGTAGTTTGCTAGCTAGGGTTTATGGACGATCCTTAGTTTTAGTCGGTGTTGCGAAGCTCATAAAAATCATTTTTTGCAAATTTTGCCTCCCCGCGAACACATGGGGTGCGCGACATCGACTTACAGTGGTATCAGAGCCTTTCATAAAGCTTAGATAGCTTGTAGCGATGTTAAAATTCCGCCGTTTTTGTCGCGCAAAAACTGTCGACAAAAACAGTTTTCAAAAGTGAGGTTTTGAGTTGTTTGCACACCCCGCGGGCCCACGATTTGAACCGAGAAGCCGCAGGGTGAAGAGTGCGCACCCCGGGGACACCTCGGGGGGACCAATGGCCAGGACCACCTCCAAGACCACCACTTGGTGGCCTTGGGGGCTGGTGACCCGAGAGCACCAGGAATTGGTGCTCTTGGGTCTGCCTTCCTTTGGGGGCCACCTTGTGGTGGCTCCCAGGGGTGGGCACCCCCTGAGGCCCCCCATTCAATAGTAAATCTTGTATCTTCGCCTCCGTGAAGATTCGGACGGGTTTCGAGTTCGTATCAACTCCTGGATTGACTCAAAACTATCGGTTTAAGAACTTTAGCTCATTGGATTTTCAAGTCTTGGAAAATTGTTTAAGTTTGCTAATTGCGTGCGGAGTTCTAATGTCGTAGTTACTTTACAAGTTTTGTGATCTATATATGTGTTTGGAAACGTCGACTTATTGCTATACGTCAATTAATTTCTATACGTCGATTAGTTGGGGTTGCACATATCTATGATGTTGTTGTGATGGTTTGTGTATATGAACTTATTGGATCGTCGTGGATGAATAGCTAGGGATGTGAGATAAGGGTTTTCATTCTTTCATTCGATGTAAAATTTGTAAAGTGATATAATATTATTTTGCGGGGCACATCCGGGTTAAGGTTGTAGCCACCGCTGTATTATTTCTTTTATTATTTTTGCTCCTAGGATAGACCCAATGTGGGGTGCACAAACTACCGGGTACTTTGAAGTGCCGAGTGGCCTACTCACTTTGTTGAGGGAGGTTGCTTCACTTCGGAATTTGGCGGGTAGTTTGTCACACCCGTAGGGGTCTAGGGTGGGATTTGGCTATTCATCACTGTTGGATATATGTATGCCCTAGAGGCCATTATTTGATACTGGATGTATCTTTACATGTATATAAATATTCAGAAGACATTCTTGCTCGACATGATAGTATGCTATCTAGTTACTCTTTATCCTGACATGTTCATCTGATCATGCTTTTATTCATTTGGTACATGTTGATAAAGCCTTGAGAATATTTGCTTGACTATTGTGATTATGATGCAGATCATACTAGTGGGACGCGTGTAGTTTATAAGCGTATCCTGAAATGTTCCTAGTCGTGGGTGTATCGAGATAAGGCATCGATATTCCAGAGTAGACTAGCGTATACGATTCTTGAACCATGTGATGGGCGATGGATGATCCCATATCCATTGGTGTTTGACACCAAGATTGTATACGGGTGCTCAGTGGAGACTGGGTACACTGGACGGACTCGCCGAGAACTCCTATGTAGTATTATATCTATCGTTGGATAGAAGTTCTCAGGTAACACTGTTATAGGTTAGTCTATAGACCCAAGATCGTCATAGAGTCTTGTGTGTTCTCCCACTGTTCTTTGATTTCCACCCTACCACGGCTCTACTGAGTCGTGCAAACAGGTGGCTTTTGGGTACAGTCTCGAGACACATGGAGGAAATGAGCGATAGGAGGGGTTTCGTCTCTTTCGGTATTGGGGTTTAATGTTGCGCTGTGCACGATTGACTATATCAGCAAGTTCCTGGCCAGGGCTGATGAGATTTACTGATAAGTGTTAGCAGTAGTTTCTCGATCTGTTATAGGCCATACATCGGCATGACTTATTGAGTTATTGAGGTCGACGATACCATCCCTAGACTCGATATGTAGCATATCTGACGAAGAGACCGGACTGTATGGTAAGTGTTACCGGTTGGCTCGACAGGAGTTTTGGTAGGTTCGCTTGTTTTTCTTCTGCTCGCTCAATACCCGGGTGGCCGTTACGTTTAGCTGACCGCTTGCGGCTTGTGGGTATTTGTTATGATCATCACCTACCGCCGACGTATTGACGAGCCTTAGAGTCCCACAAAGGGGTTACCTAGCTCAGGCGAAACGATGTGGGGATGCATATGGTGATATGCGCGGGTGCTTGATTAAATGCGTGTATATGATACCACATTATAATCTGGCGTTTTCTATTGGTCGGGTAGTATGAGATATGACCGGTTTGTTAAATCAATTGTTGATTTATTATTAATGACCATTAGCCATTTTACTTATAACCTTTTCTTTATTTATTGTATGCATGAATGTATGTATGTACATATGATGATATGAATGCACACATGCATGCATACATGTGTCATGGTTGTTGATACATTGGAGATGGCTATACAAGACTCACATGGTAAAGATATTTATTTATTTTTGATTATTGATTAAAGAATTAATTAGGATTAGATCATGGTTGCTTTGCTTCTACACTCTTCTTGGGTCAACCATGACTTGAACCATGGTTTAGTCTCTAAGTTATTCTTTAATTCACTAACAAAAATATCTAGATATTTTTAAACCATAGTTTGGAGTGAGTGTGACTCTCTCTTATATTGATTATTCATTTTATTATTTGGCATAACAATTATCTTGAGCTTGCTTAGCCATTTCCTCCTTCTTCTTCCTCAAAGCTTACTACCTCTTCTTAAGTGAGTGAAGGAGATAAAAAGAAAAGGTTTTTTAGTGAGATCCAAACCCACAACACCAATCTACACTAGTTTAGCCTACTAGTTTAGGTTGTTTGCATCACTTCTACTTTGTTCTAGTGAAGTAAGGAGCTTGAGCCAAGGTACTCCGTGGTGGATCGTCGTGGAAAAAGAAGGATTCAAGCGGACCCGTCCAACACCGAGTTGATCTAAAAAGTCTAAGGAGGAGGTCTACAAAGGTTGTATTACTATCCTCTTAGTGTCAGACAATAGATCTAGTATGTGAAACTATGTTTGTTACCCTAAACTTTTAGTTTGATCCTAGGTTAGTTTACTTAGCACCCCAAAATTTTTATTGTAGCATATTTGATGCAAGACAAACCCTTGGAATGGTGCTCGGTAAACCTATCAGTGGTATCAGAGCCAAGCTAGAAACTTAGACGATAATAAATATATTACGAAACCGAAACAACTCCGAAATTTCACAAATCTGGAACCTTGAAATCTGCTCTCTGTTGTTTTTAAAATGGCTCGAAAAAATTATTTAAACAACTGCAGAAGCTTGTATGTGCTACATTGAGAACACCAGAGAAAAACGGGGGAATTCTACCGGATTTGGACCGGCCACCAAGCCAAAAATTCCGGCCTGGACGGCCCCCCTTGCCCAGAATTGTCCCGTTTTGCTTTGGTGCTTTGGTCTGTAGGTTTTGGGGTTTCAGATGTTGTTTATTTAGGCCAAATTTTCATGTGATGCTAATTTTTCTTAGGGGCTTATTCGGAGTGTTTCGTAGTCGTATGTTTTAACATTGTATTGGTAACTTGGATGACGTTTAACTGTTCGAACGAATATCACACACTACCTCATTACTCTCGCTGATATTTTCCAAGTGTTGGAATTTTCCAAGTTAAGAATATTCGAGTAATCATTCAAGTAATTATATGGACCCTCTAGACGAACGTAATCCTAACTCGACATTATGACCATGAAACCGCGGCCAAACCTTAAGGTTTGCCATAGTCCTGTGGCGCCATAAGTGAGGCAAGGGTAGACCCTTCTTCGGCTGGTCCATAGACACTGCGGCAGATTTTTTGGATATTTTAACTTTGCTCAAGTGTTGAGCTTTCGGGATAATTTGTGGGTGTATTTTGATTCGATCGAAGGGTTTAATATCGTCTAGCTGTATTTGATACTTATTTCTGCGACCGTAAATGTAGTATATGGTGTATTGCCGGTTTCGTTGCTATATGTCAACGACAATTGGGGTACACATATTTGCTTACATTGATGACATGTGATGTTATGTGTTGCTGTGATATGAGGTATATGATCGTCGTGAATGAATGGCTGGGTTTTTTATGTGAGATAAGAGTTTTCTTTTTCATTCATGTAAAATTCATTGTATATAATATTCTTTTATTGGGGCACATCCGGGTTGAGGATGATGTTACCTTCGATGTATATTATTTAATTTTACGCATTAGGATAGACCCAAGGTGGGGAGCACAAGTGACCGGGTTCTAGAGTCCAGTGGGAGGCCATCTCGAGGAGTCGAGACCAGGTCTCCTAACTCTAGAATTATTAGGGTCACTTACTGCTCTCGTAGGGGTCTAGGGTGTGGGATTGGTTATTCATCACGACCGTGGAATCCGTATTTTCTATCGTTGGCTAAATACAAAATACGGAAATCCTAGTATATTCTATATGTTCATATATGTTCTTCTGCTATTGATATTCTGTGATGAGATCACTTTATATGATGAGACGAATGGTATTAATATATAATAAGCGTTGCCTATGTTTTACATCCGCGCTAGTCCTGCCCCGCTATACCATTAGTTAAGTAACCTAACGGTGCATAACGGGACATTATGGCGAATGCGAATGGTATAAGCGTACGTTCTATTTTCGTTTCTTTTCTGTGACGGCTTAAGGACTTAAATGATGGGACTACATTAATATGATTAATGTAAAGGAAAATAAACCTAAAAGATATTGTAGAATCGAATTTGAAACCCACTCGGTTTTTTATGAAAATGCTACATTTCAAAATGCGGAGATTAAGCCACTCCTTTTGAAAACCATTTGATTCTACAACGATATCAAGTTCAAAGCGTTAAAGGTTTTCTTAAAAACCATCCGCAACCCTCCGTCAGTTTAGGAAGTAGAGTACTTAGTGTTCGTGCTACGTTTGTTGACTATAGTTAAGGCGTAGTGTACGGTAACTAAGTGATATCTTCCTACACAGCATATGATGCGATTAATTAAGACAATTATATAACCTTGTTGACTATAGTTAAGGGTCATATAATTGGGTCTAATTAATCAAGAAATGATGGGTAGAGCTTGACTAGTGTTTGTGATTTGTTGATCATAGTTAAGGTCATGAGTACTAGGGGTAAAAACTATATCGAGAATTTCAAAAGTTGAAATTTGCAATGAGATTGCATACCTTCCATATGATGGTTGGATCCCGATCCCACTGTGAGCAAGAGTTGCTCCCAGGAGAGTTTTGCACTTTACAATTAGCTAACCTATTAGGTGTCTAGAAAGGTGTCTACGGGGCTACGCCTCTGAGAAAACGAGGTTTATTTTAATTACGTCCGTGCGAAAGCACGGGGAGCCTCCCTCAAAGTACCGACACTGGCCTGGCTTAACAGTTAGTGAAGTTATAGAATTTAATTAATCCTGGCTAGTTTTCTTTTTAAGCTTTGAAAGAAAATTTGATAAAAGCAGTGGGAGACATCGATTAGATAACATAATAACCAATCTGATCTTTGCAAGATCATTCGCTGAGTGTATTCTTTTCTTTCTCTTAATGGCAGATACCAATGACAGGACTTAAGCTTCTACTAGAGAAAAATAAACTGAATGAGACCAATTATAATGACTGGTTGAGGAATATTAACATTGCCCTAACTTATGGTAAGGTATCATATGTCTTCACAGCTCCAGCCCCATCCGTCCCACGCCCTAAATCTTCACTTGCGGATCGGGAGATCCGTAAAACCTGGGATACTGACTGTGCTACGGCCAAATGTCTCGTGCTTGTATCGATGGACAACACACATCAAAAGCAGCACAAGCAGATGGATGTTCAATCCATCTTTCTCCATACGAAAGAGTTGTATGGGGGGCAATCTCGTGTCGTACGATACGAAGCATCGCGAAAGTTGTTTCAGATGTGGATGGCTCCTGGCATACCAGCAGGTGACCACGTTTTGAAGATGATAACTCTTATTGAAGATCTTGAGGATCTCGGATGGACAATGGAGAACGAACAATATGTTGATATTGTTCTACAGTCTCCCCCCTGCCTTTGCTCAATTTGTAGTAAACTTCAACATGCACAACATTGAGAAGTCACTATCTGAATTTCTCAATATGTTGAGAAGTGCATAGAGCACACTCAAAGCAGTAAAGACTCCTGCTTTGATTGCTGGGCCATCTTCCTCCTCTCGCCCAAAAGCCAAGGCCAAGCGAAAGATGAAGAAGAAACCCACCAAAGCTAGAGGTGGAGTTAAAAAGGCTATGGGGAAAGACAAGTCCATGGCTGGGGAATCGGGGAAAGGGGAGTGTTATTACTGCCACAAAGCGGGACACTGGAAGCGCAACTGTGCTGAGTACCTGGATCTCAAGAAGAAGAAGCAGGTTGATGCTTCTGCTTCAGGTGTGTTTGTGACAGAAAACAGTTTTTCTATAAACTCTACTTCCTGGATATTAGATACCGTTTTAGGTTTTCACATATGCAATTCCACACAGGGGCTGAGAAATAGCACAGTTTTGAAGACAGGTGACCATACTCTCCAGGTTGGAAATGGTTCCAATGTACATGCGGTTTCAGTGGGAGAGTATCACCTGCGGTTGCCATCGGGATGCATATTGGTTTTGAACCCATGTTATTATGTACCTAGTATGCTTTGTAATATAATATCCATTTCTTTGTTAGACAATGAAGGATATAATTTTGTATTGCAGAACAATGTTATGAACATTAACCTGAATCAAATGTTGGTTGGGTATGGTACACTTAATAACGGGATATACGTCCTAAATCAACACACAGTTTTCAGCATACAACACACTACTAAAAGAAAATTTTCAGATATAAATGAGGCTTTTCTTTGGCACTGTAGACTTGGTCATATTAACGAAACAAGACTAAACAAGTTACATAAAGATGGATATTTGAATCCCTTTGAATATAAATCTTATGCGACTTGTCAGTCTTGCATCAAGGGTAAAATGACCAAAACTCTGTTTACAGGACACGGAGAAAAAGCCACTGAGCTCTTAGGCCTCATACATAGTGATGTATGCGGGCCAATGTCTATACAGGCTAGAGGCGGTTTTTCTTACTTCATAACTTTTACTGATGATTTCTCAAGATTCGGTCATGTGTTTTTAATAAAGTATAAGTCTAAAGCTTTCGAGAAATTCACTGAGTACAAACTTGAAGTAGAAAAACAAATCGGATTGAGTATCAAGACACTTCGATCAGATCGAGGTGGAGAGTATCTCAGTATAGAGTTTTCAGACTTTCTAAAAGAGAATGGGATTCTCTCTCAGCTCACTCCTCCTTACACACACAGCACAACGGTGTGTCAGAACGACGAAATCGGACCCTATTAGATATGGTACATTCCATGATGAGTGATACTGAGTTACCTGTCTCATTTTGGGGGCACGCATTGGAGACTGCAGCGTTTCTGTTGAACAGGGTTCCAACCAAAACCGTGTCTACCACACCATATGAGATATGGTATGGGAAGAGACCGTCTCTTAAACGAGTTAAGATTTGGGGTTGTCTGGCCTATGTCAAAAAGCAGAATCCGAAAAAACTCGAGACACGGTCAGTCATGTGTAAGTTTGTGGGATATCCAAAGAATTCATATGGATATCTATTCTACCATAAAGAAGAACAAAAGGTATTTGTTTCTTAGTATGCCACAATTTTAGAAAGAGAATTTTTTACAAATGATACTAATGGCAATGTGGTAGACCTAAAAGAGGTTCTAGAGACATAAGTTATAAATAACGACTTAGTTGAACCTATTGTTGCAACAGAAACAGATGAACCTCAGCCACTCCGTAGATCTAGTAGGACTTCTAGCCCACCGGAGAGGTACTACGGTTTCCTCATTGATGGTGATAGAGAAGATTACATCAAGGAGGAGGATGATCCTACTACTTTTCAGCAAGCTATCACGAGTGGTGACTCTGTGAAGTGGCTGGATGCTATGAAATCTGAAATGGAGTCTATGTACACCAACAAAGTATGAACTTTGGACGTTGTACTCTCTGGGGTAAACCCCGTAGGGTGCAAATGGATCTTTAAAAGAAAGATTGGTGTAGATGGACAGGTGGAGACCTATAAGGCAAGACTTGTGGCGAAAGGATTTCGTCAAAGGCCAGGTCTGGACTATGACGAAACTTTTTCTCCTGTAGCCATGCTTAAATCCATCCGGATCCTACTTGCTATTGCTGCTCACTATGACCATGAAATCTGGCAGATGGACGTTAAAACTGCATTTCTAAATGGTGATTTAGAAGAATGTGTTTATATGGATCAGCCAGAGGGTTTCGTTGACATTGGGAGCAGCGGGAAAGCATGTAGATTGCTTAAATCCATTTATAGATTAAAGCAGGCATCACGGAGTTGGAACATCTGTTTTGATGATGTTATCAAAGAGTTTGATTTCATCAAAAATCCAGATGAACCTTGTGTTTATAAGAAGATTGTAGGGAGAACTGTCGCATTCCTCGTATTGTACGTAGATGACATTCTTCTGATAGGAAATGATGTTCCTATGCTACAGTCGGTCAAATCATTCTTATCACAAAGGTTCTCCATGAAGGACCTGGGTGATACCACGTACATATTGGGCATTCAGATCTATAGGGATAGATCCAAAAGGTTATGGGATTGTCCCAAACCAGGTACATCAACACCATCCTAAAGAGGTTTAGTATGGAAGACTCTAAGCGGGGTGCCTTACCCACATGCCATGGAGTCACTCTCTCCAAGAACTTTTGCCTAAAGACTGATGAAGAGAGAGCTCGCATGAGCATTATTCCCTACGCTTTAGCCGTAGGATTTATAATGTATGCGATGTTATGTACACGCCCTGATGTAGCTTATGCATTAGGTGTAGTAAGCAGGTATCAATCCAACTCAGGGGAGAATCGTTGGACAGCTGTGAAGAACATTCTTAAGTACTTGCGAAGGACTAAAGAATTGTTCTTGGTGTATGGTAATAGAGATCTCTAAATGGAGGCCTTTACCAATTCAAGCTTCCATAGTGATAAGGACGACAGTAAATCTATCTCTGGGTTTGTATTTACCCTCAACGGAGAGATGGTGTATTGGAAGAGTTCCAAACAGGATACCATTGCAGACTCTACGACGGAAGCTGAGTACATTGCTGCAAATGATGCCGCCAAGGAAGCCGTCTAGACGAGGAAGTTCGTCTCGGAGCTAGGAGTAGTTCCAACCATTATTGATCCAATACTATTGTATTGTGATAATAATGGGGCTATGGCATTAGCCAAGGAGCCTAGGTCCTATCAGTGATCCAGATACATCCTGAGGCGATTTCATCTGATCCGGGAGATAGTTGATCGCCGCGAGATCGAGATTCGGAGAGTAGATACAAAGAATAACACCGCGGATCTACTCACCAAGACCCTCCCTCAGCCGCAGTATGAGAGACTTTTTGAGATGTTGGGTATGAGATACACCAACAATTGGCCTTAGTGCAAGTGGGAGATTGTTGGATATATGTATGCCCTAGAGGCCATTATTTGATAGTGGATGTATCTTTATATGTATATATATATATTCAGAGGACATTCTTACTCGACATGATAGTATACTATCTGGTTACTCTTTATCCTGACATGTTCACTTGATCATGCTTTTATTCATTTGGTACATGTTGATAAAGCCCTGAGGATATTTGCTTGACTACTGTGATTAAGATGCAGATCATACTAGTGGGACATGTGTAGTTTATAAGCATATCCTGAAATGTCCCTAGTCGTGGGTGTATCGAGACGCGGTATCAATATTCCAGAGTAGACTAGCGTATTGTAAAATTTTGGAAAATTATAAATATTAATTTATAATTTTAAATAAGAATTTAAACAAAGTTTGTAAAATGATATCACATACGACTTTTGATATCGGAATTATATCCGTAAAAATTGTAATTATTTTGGTAAATATGAAGAAAAAATGTGATATCATAAATATGATATTTTAATTATTCTAAAAATGACATGATATTTTATATTAAGATAATAATATTTAAGTGTTGGAATAAGTATCTCATATCTTTTATTTTACATGGATTTAGATTGTAAAATGAATTTAAATTGTAACATGATAGGTTATGTTATTTGATAATTCTTTTAAGAGTGGATATATCTTAACTTAGTTTATACTCTCATAACACCTTACCCTCAACCATGCTTAACTCTCTCCACATCCTCCTTCACAATTCTCCACCTCCTCCTTCCATCATGCCACCTCCATCTCACCCTTCCACCTCATGTATTCTCTATACACAATCATAATACCTCCACCCTATCTTATTATAACACCTAGGGAATTCTTATCTCAACTGAATAACACACTTCTTCAGCCCCAAACCAAGAAAATTCCTAAGTGTTCATACCACAAGAGAGAAGCCATAAATTTCCTTCACCAATTTGCTCACACTATCAACCTAGAAACCATTACAAACCCTAGATACTTCTATGGGCAATTCTTGAGCTAGTGTTCCCTTATACATAATCTCCACCGGTATAATTCCTTCTTTCTTTGCATATTCAATTCTGTTTATAATCTGTTTTGATGTGCAGTATAGGAAAATTTTTAGTTTTGTGATATTTAGCCTACAGATATTGAATCTGGAACCACTAGGTGTAATCACTAGAAAATCTAGCAATACCAGAAGTATCATAAGATCACTAGAAGACTTCACTTAAAGCCCAAGCCCTTAATTCATTGGTTGAACCGGCGATAATTACCCATTTTCCGAGCTCGCCGGCCTCCCTAGGCTTTTTGTGTTGATTTTTCTTCTTCAGCTTTAGTTTGGTATTTTGTAAGTCACTGTATTGTTTGATTTACTCCATTATTCATGTATAAAAATCTGGGAATGATTAGTAAAGGTTTTACCAAATTTCAGATATTACGATATGGGTTTTCGTATTTTGAACTGCAACTGAAACGTTGACGTTCATACGTTAAGTTCAGAGGCATTTGATCGTCTTTGGGGTAAGTGAGCTGTAGTTTCTAACCTAAGGGTGCTTAGCTTGTTGTTTTGGTTTTCGATATGATATTTATATCGATGTGATTTTAAATACGATTATAGGTACGATTTCGAAGATTTTCGAGACGGAGTTGGCGGATATAGCAGCGTGGATTTCAGCAAGCTCATCAAGTTGGTGAGTAGATTTACATCTACGGCGGAAGTCGGGTGGATGGCGTATAGCACCCCCGCAATCTTATAAATAGTATTATGATATATAGTAGTTTTAGAAATTAATTAAGATATGGATATTTGAATTAAATTGCATCTGGTATGATACTCATTTGTATATAGTTTACGGATGGTTTGGTAAATTGGTACGAAGGATCATGCCGTACTAGAGAGGATTTGAGATATAGTGATAATGTGAGACATTAGATGAGGAATTATACCGTATTGGTGATGAAGAGTTTCGTATGCCGAATATCGGCCCAGTTTCCTTTAGGCTCGCAGAATAATGTTTATTCTTTTTGAACGTATACCCTTTTTAAAAACTAACGTTTCGTTTCATTTTTCCAAGATAATGGTATAGCTCATAGCAAGTAATTATATTATTAGATACGCTTAGGATTACTTAATTGTGCACGTTAAAATGATTGATGTTATACGTTTCCATAATACGAACAGTCTGATAGAACACTGCACAACTACCAATGAGTACTATGCTGCACAAATATGTATACATATGTTACATTACACCTTATTGGTACTGCCATGTCACTGTAGGACCGTTATGATATATATTGCATATGTAGATGTCGATATAAGTAGGTTATTACACTTTTAGAACACTTGCACAAATACTAATGATTGCCATGCTGCACGAGCACAGACGCATATGTTACACTATACATCATCAGTAGTTCCATGACACAGTAGAATTAATATCTTTGTGCCTGTATGATTTAATTACGCAGTCTTTCTTTATTACTTGTTGTAAATTATGAATATCAGTACTATAGATGTTGTATTTGATTCTTATAGATTTTCTGGATATTTTACTCCTGATGATATATATCGGTGGTATAGAACACTGTTATATATGTATATATATATATATATATATAATATATCATCAGAATGATCTATGCAAGTATTTACATTCTTTACTTGATATTTTTGGATATGATGAGTTGGCGTCCACCATGAGCTTGATATTTTCTGATGGTTTTATTCCGAACCGAGTGGGGGAGCTATACGGTTTCAGACTTGTTCTTATCTGTACCGAGTGAGGGAGATATACAGTCGGATACATGGTGGATCCAGATCGAGATCGAGGGGCAGGATAGCCAGAGTTGAGGCGGGAAGCCTAGCGAGGATACTTGATACTAGAGATTGAGATGAGCACGGCAGATATCCAGAGGATACTGATCGGGGTTCGATTGGGCACGGCGGATATACAGGGGATACCGACCGGGGCCAGGGATATCAGGTGGCGATCATCTATTGAGATGGTGTCGACGATATCTGCATTTACGTGTCGGTGATGGACACGAGAGATTTCTGATTTCGGGTATCGATACCGGACATCCCTATATATATTGATGTGATTACTATCATGAGGTACACGGTTAGATTTCAGTTATTGTAGCCGACCAGGACTGATCCGGGGACAGTACCTGCATATCTTTTTAGAGGCATTCATGTACACAAAAAGAAATTCAAAACAAGCTATAGTCTCATTACTTTGATATGTATGATATGACACTGAGATCTTTAAATTTATAAACTTCTAAACATTTTTACCAAATAGCAGGACGTATATCTAAATTAAGATACCTATTATACTTCATACTATCATGTCTGCTGTTATGCTCTGACATATCTATTCCGCGGCTATTTTAAAGAAGAGGTTTATATATATATATTTTCGGCTACATTTGGCTAATACCTAGATACAGGTCATTTGCATTTGATATATTCTACTTGGGACTGCATGATAGTTACTGTTGCATTATGATACATATGCATATCATATATTATATTAGTACAGATTATGATAGTACCATACTTATGACCTAGGTATCGTCGTGCATTTCGATTTCTACCTTGTGATGTACTTTTATTCACTGATTTGGCAACTCATCTCCGTTGTGCCACAGTTTCTTGCAGGTTTTACCGTTTGGATTATTAGCAGATTGGTACACATTCCTTTCGGTGATCACTTTGGGTAGGTGAGTTACTATTGTATCGTACTTACATTTGGTTATATATATATTCTTGTATCTAGCAAAAACTCCATCAACTTAGAAATGGTATACTATGGACTTAGAAGCGAGACTTAGAATTTATGTGTGGTGATGTCGCACTTATTGGAGTCGACTTCTGATATAGATTGTTTGATTGTTCTGTCATTTGGGTGTGGTGGAGGTTAGCTCCGGTTGGGATGCTATTTTATTGTTGTAGTTATATCGGGTTTTTATGCATAATTTACAAAAGAGGTGCTGTCAAATTTCAAATTGTCATAGATACTCTTTAAACATACTTAGTTAAATTTAAGTGGTTATTTTAAATTGATTCCATCTGATGATTTTTAAAACTTCACCTCCAATGTTTTCAAAAGAAAAAGATTTAGATTCCGGGTTTCGGCTTACTTAAACCGCGTTGGCGTCTTTAGATGTCACGTGATTTAAGTGCCGGTCACATGCCACATTTGGGTCGTGACAAAGTTGGTATTAGAGCGTTTGGTTTAACCTTTTTTCGAGTCTAGGGTTGGCTATATGGGGTCTAGGCATGCACTTTTGTTACCTAGACTTTACATTATAGGACTTAGACTCGACTTTGGGGGTCTTATACCCGAAGTTTCATTATATAGGATGACCTTGGTGGAGTAGGTACTATGTAAAGTGACGTACCGTACATATGTTCTGTGGTATATTTACGATATGATACTCCGCCTAAGTTACCTTAGGATTTATATCGTGAGATCTTCCTTCTATTCATCCCGTTGATCTATCCTCGTCAATGCATGTTGATTATTCCGGACACCATGTTTATAGGAGCCGAGAGGGCTGCAGTAGAGATACGGTCAAAGCAGACTTTTCTGGGAAAAGGACTGACCAGGGTGACATTCCGATGATATAGAGACATGCTGTTTATTCTTATTTGGTCGAGTTCTAATATTGAAGTGAGTTCTTCGGGATCCGCACCAGATGGTAGAGTCATTGCTAGAGATCAGCCGGACTTGAGGCGCAGTGTTTTCCCCTCTCCGAAGATTGTGGTGTTGCGTACTGTTTAGATAGCGGTACCAAACATTGCTGAGGTTATCGAGATGTTGCTCCCAGAGTTCATGAAGTTAAAAGTTGACGATATTTACAAGTGTAGATAGATCAGAAGGATTCGTAGCCGTTCATATGTGGGATGGTTAGGACTTTTAATCTGTGGTGGCGCTCCGATACGAGATCGGTGAAATTGATTTGCTTCTTCCGATGGATCTTGCTCAGACCTGATGCAAGTCGCTCGAGAAAGAGATCGTATAGTAAGTTTTCCTCCGACGAATTAGGACGAGTTTTCGAAGGTGAGCTTAGCCAGATTCTTCTACAGAGTATCAGAGATGCCGGATTCTTGTTTTTGGAAGTCTTATAAGGCTCCGGGTATGGTCATAATCGAGTATGACTTGCAACTCGAATGATTTTCGTGATACGCTCCTTAAGTGGTGATTTGTGCTAAGTTTTACGATCAAAGAATTAATTACCGCAATCAAGAACGGCATCGCTTGGTAGCTAGCCGGTGAGTACGGGTCGGTCCACAGGGATTTTGTGTATTCTCAATTTGTTTTAACGAGTTAATTCCAAACGGTGTTGGGTTGATTATCTTTAAAAACTAAGTTGATTTAGACTAGGATTTAAAATCTTGCTAGGGTTTGGTTTAGATTAAGTTTGGAAATTTAAGATTTCCCACCGCTTTCAATGCCCTAATTTAGATCTCTTTAGGTGTTATGGTAATAATTAATAAAGGGGATTAGGACGATCGGGAAGAAACGATATTTCTTCCTCTAGGTCCTTGTCCGTCCTTTCTTAATTCTTAGCCTAACCTCCATGGAAAACATGCACAACCGGTCTTCTAAACTACGGTATCACCGTTACCTCATAGGGTAGGGTGCCGTAGGGAGTCGTGTGTGTATGTATGCATGGAGTCCTATGAATTAATATGTGATGGGCAAGAAAGGGGTGAGAGATTTTCATCTCTCAAACCTTCCCTATTCCTAACCCTAACAAGTGAGGAACTACTCACTCATTAGGGGATTGATAAAAGATATTTTTATGAGTTTTCAATTTAAAAATACTAACTATCTAAACTACAGCAGATTAATAAAAGTTCTAAGCTAATTAACTAGGGCAGATAATAAAATCTATACTGGGGCAGAAAAGAATTTAAGAACTAGGGCAATAAAAAAAATCTACTTATTTTATGTGATGCTCTCACAACATTTACAACGGATTTCTGAATTTTTGATCAATGAAAAGAGGCATACCTCCAAAAGAGGTTTAGGATTTCTATTTATAGATCATAGAAACCGTAGGGTTACATTCGATTCATATCTGCATTTACAATTTTACCCTAAAGAAGACTAGTCAACACACCGCCACACCGCCACGAATTTTCACCGACACGGGCTTATTATGGCTGCGGAACCGCCGCCAAAACCTATGTTTAGCCGCGGATCCGTGGCCATATAGAAGGCTTATGGGCGCTGCTTCTCTGGTAATTCTCATGTTGCTTTTTCCTTGGCTTTTCTTCACTTGGTTTCTCAGATTGTCTTCTAGTTTTCTTCCAGATTTCCACAGTGCATAATGTCGTGGACTTTACCGTTCGCTTCGTGTCGAAATCTTGAACCTTGCGCTGCCTTTGTACTTTGTGAACTTGTTCATTGATTCTTCGTTTATTCTCCAAACTGTAGTCTTGATCAAGATTCTTCCATTTGTTGATCGTAGTCTCACTTTTGTATCGTCTTTTCATCATTTTCACTGTTTTTATTCCGAGAACCTGTAACCTGCAACTATGTAGCAGACAAGGATCAAACGCACCTATTTATTTGTAAAATGAATAAGAATGGGGACTATAATAATGCAAAATTATGATCTGAACAAATACCCCAAACTTATCTTTTGCTCGTCCTCGAGCAAAACTAGTTTTTATTCTCGAAAAAGACCTAGCCTCACTTTCGCAGGGAAACGCGATTGCATTGAGCTCGTACAATAAGCCGTTAAACCTCTAGGTGTCCCTAATAGGAGGAGTGTTGTCTCCTGAGGGTTTTCAGCGGATACTACCCACAAAATTCTATCAATTTGGCCCATTGACTTTTATTCTCCAATTAGGTTTTCTAACAAGAAACTCAATTATCTTTGACTCAGAAATTATCAACCCGTATTTTTCACGCTTTTTTATTATTTAAGTGAAGATTATATATATTCTTGTAAATTTACTTAGCTTTTAGCATCTTTTAAGTTTTCCTTCTAGGGTTCTATCTCAACTTAGGAATTTCTATCATCTCTACTAAAGATACAAGTCATATTTTTCATTCCTATCTCTTATCTAAACCCCAATCACATACCCCTACGTGTGTGTATATATCACCCCTACACTTGGAAATTCAAATCAAGCTATTATACTATTGTCCATCGTCCAAAGTACTTTTCAATTGGTGAATTTTTAGATGAAATTGCTCACACATTCTTCATGCGACCGTTAATATTTCTTGAGGTACCAACGACCGATTACAAAATGTGTTTGCACATTAAGACGTAATTCCTAGTCTTGTAATACCTAAGGCTTTTAGCAGTGACTCCCAAACCAGTTGGTCTAAGGCACTAGGTGATAAAGCACCCTCGCTAAATATTTTTTCTATTTATGCAGCCTTAAGTAATTACAAAATCCAGTGTTCATTTTTTTTTTATCTCTTTATTCACACTTGTATTTTTATTTTTATTTTCCTTCATACTAAGGACTTTAGACAAGAGCTTTTCAAGGTCTTTTCTACTATTCCAAGTTTCAAGGTTCGTGTTTGTGCAATTTGTAGAGTATATATTTTTAGAATTTAGACTTAAGCTTAGGAACTATTTTTCAGACTTATACTTTAATAAAAATATCAATACTTTTCCTTTGTTTTAACTTAGCCTAAGAAGTGAACTCGAAATTTGCCTATTTCTAAATAAACTACAAAGACATATACTTTCTACCGTTAAATTTTAAGAAAGGTTATTTTTAGAGTTTTTAATTTACTAAGTCTAAGATCTAGTTGTTCTTAGATAGTTAACATTTTTTTCAAACTCAAGTCAATTATTGCCAAAATTGAATATTTTTAATTTTTATAATTTTTCAGTTTTTATTTGATTTTTATTTTTCTATTTTTTTTATGTTCAAAATTTTCAATTTTTATGATTTTTATATAAGGATGCAATGCAGAATTTAAACATGCAAAAGAAAAGGAAAAATATATACAAAAGTTTAGAAAAGTATACAATGCAAAAGATAACTATATACAACCACCAGCTCCCCCAAACTTATCCAAAGCAGTGCCCTCACTGCTTGACCCCACGCCACGCTCTCAAGCGTGAATGTGAACGCTTAGCCCTACCCAGCAGGGTTCGAATCCCCTGCTCTACCTCCGTCAACCGCCGGTCATGCGCCCTCGATATCTCCCTTAACTCCTCTATGCCCCTGTAGTATAGTGGTGAGTATTCCCGCCTATCATGCGGGTGACCCGGGTTCGATCCCCGGCAATGGCGCCATTTGATTTGTGCTAAGTTTTCAAAGAATTAATTACCGCAATCAAGAACGGCGTCGCTTGGTAGCTAGCCGGTGAGTACGGGTCAGTCCACAGGGATTTTGTGTATTCTCAATTTGTTTTAAAGAGTTAATTCCAAACGGTGTTGGGTTGATTATCTCTAAAAACTAAGTTGATTTAGACTAGGATTTAAAATCTTGCTAGGGTTAGGTTTAGGTTAAGTTTGGAAATTTAAGATTTCCCACTGCTTTCAATGCCCTAATTTAGATCTCCTTAGGTGTTATGGTAATAATTAATAAAGGTGATTAGGACGATCGGGAAGAAACGATGTTTCTTCCTCTAGGTCCTTGTCCATCCTTTCTTAATTCTTACCCTAACCTCCATAGAAAACATGCACAACTGGTCTTTTAAACTACGGTATCACCGTTACCTCGTGGGGTAGGGTGCCGTAGGGAACGGTGTGTGTATATATGCATGGAGTCCTATGAATTAATATGTGATGGGCAAGAAAGGGGTGAAAGATTTTCATCTATCAAACCTTCCCTATTCCTAACCCTAAAAAGGGAGGAACTACTCACTCATTAGGGGATTGATAAAAGACATTTTTTTATGAGTTTTCAATTTAAAAAGACTAACTATCTAAACTACTACAGATTAATAAAAGTTCTAAGCTAATTAACTAGGGCAGATAATAAAATGTATACTAGGGTAGAAAAGAATTTAAGAACTAGGGCAATAAAAAAAATCTACTTACTTTATTTGATGCTCTCAAAACATTTACAACGGATTTCTGAATTTTTGATCAATGAAAAGAGGCATACCTCAAAAGAGGTTTAGGATTTCTATTTATAGAGCATAGAAACCCTAGGGTTACATTCGATACAGATCTGCATTTACAAATTTACCCCTAAGAAGACTAGTCAACACACCGCCATGCCGTTAGAATTTGCACGGACACGCGCTTCCCATGGCCGCGGAACCGCGACCAAAAGCCCTGTTTGGCCGCGGATCCACGGCCATATAATGGCTTTTTGAGCTGCAATTTTTAGGGGTTCTTTCTGTTGCTTTTGGCTTCTTATTTCTTCACTTGGTTTCTCAGATTGTCCTCTAGTTCTCTTCCAGATTTCCACAGTGCATATTGTCGTGGACTTTTACCCTTTGCTTCGTGTCGAAGTCTTGAACCTTGCGCTGCCTTTGTGCTTTGTGAACTTGTCCATTGATCTTCATTTGTCTCTCAAACTGTAGGCATGATCAAGATTTTTCTATTTGTTGGTTGTAGTCTCACTTTTGTATCGTCTTTTCATCATTTTCACTGTTTTGTTCCGAGAACCTGTAACCTGCAACTATATAGCAGACATGGATCAAAAGCACCTGTTTATTTGTAAAATGAATAAGAATGGGGAATATAATAATGCAAAATTATGATATGAACAAATACCCCCAAACTTATCTTTTGCTCGTCCTCGAGCAAAACTAGTTTTTATTCTCGAAAAAGACCTAGCCTCACTTTCGCAGGGAAACGCGATTGCACTGAGCTCGTGCAACAAGTCGTTAAATCTCTAGGTGTCCCTAGTAGGAGGAGTGTTGTCTTCTGAGGGTTTTTAGCGGATACTACCCACAAAATCCTATCAATTCGGCCTATTGACTTTTATTCTCCAATTAGGTTTTCTGACAAGAAACTCTATTATCTTCGGCTCAAAAATTATCCACCTGTATTTTTCACACTTCCTTATTATTTAACTTAAGATTATATATATTCTTGTAAATTTACTTAGCTTTTAGCATTTTTTAAGTTTTCCTTCTAGGGTTCTATCTCAATTTAGGAATTTTTATCATCTCTACTAAAGATACAAGTCCTATTTTTCATTTCTATCTCTTATCTAAACCCCAATCATATACCCCCTACGTATGTGTATATATCACCCCTACACGTGGAAATTCAAATCAAGCTATTATACTCTTGTCCATCTTCCAAAGTACTTTTCAATTGGTGAATTTTTAGATGAAATTGCTCACACATTTTTCATGCGACCGTTAATAATTCTTGAGGTACCAACGACCGATTACAAAATGTGTTTGCACATTAAAGCGTAATTCCTAGTCTTGTAACACCTAAGGATTTAGCAGTGACTCCCAAACCAGTTGGTCTAAGGCACTAGATGATAAAGCACCCTTGCTAAATATTTTTCTATTTATGCAGCCTTAAGTAATTACAAAAACCAGTATTTATTTTTTTTTATCTCTTTATTCACACTTGTATATTTTTTTAAAATTATTTTCCTTCATACTAAGGACTTTAGACAAGAGCTTTTCAAGGTCTTTTCTATTATTCCAAGTTTCAAGGTTCGTGTTTGTGCAATTTGTAGGGTATATATTTTTAGAATTTAGATTTAAGCTTAGGAACTATTTTTCAGACTTATACTTTAATAAAAATATCAATACTTTTCCTTTGTTTTAACTTAGCCCAAGAAGTGAACTCGAAATTTGTCTATTTCTAAATAAACTACAAAAATATATACTTTCTACCGTTAAATTTTAAGAAAGGTTATTTTTAGGGTTTTTAATTTACTAAGTCTAAGATCTAGTTGTTCCTAACTAGTTAACCTTTTTGTCAAACTCAAGTCAATTATTACCAAAATTGAATGTTTTTAATTTTTATAATTTTTCAAATTTTTCAGTTTTTATTTGATTTTTATTTTTCTATTTTTTTTTATTTTCGAAATTTTCAATTTTTATGATTTTTATATAAGGATGCAATGCAGAATTTAAACATGCAAAAGAAAAGGAAAAATATATACAAAAATTTAAAAAAGTATGCAATGCAAAAGATAACTATATATAACCACCAACTTCCCCAAACTTATCCAAAGCAGTGCCCTCACTGCTCGGCCCCACGCCGCGCTCTCGAGCGTGAACGTGAACGCTCAGCCCTACCCAGCAGAGTTCGAATCCCATGTTCTACCTCCGTCAACCGCCGGTCATGCACCCTCGATATCTCTCTCAACTCTTCTATGCCCCTCACAGCTCTCCGCATCAACTGTGCATGTTCTAGAGGGGTCATTTCTCCTTCGCTCGCGGCCGAGCTAGAGCTAGGTGTGCGGGCGGGCATGTGCTCCGCCGGTTCAGTCCTCGACCATACTTTTATCAATCGAGAATAGAACGTAGAAACGCCCTCAATAAGAGGTATGACCGGAATGCCTCCATGCATATAAAATTCGAACTTCTCCACGGGGAGGAAATATCGACAAAGTTGTGTAACCAGCATGGGACAAGGGTAATTTGCGGCTCGTTTACCCGCACCTATGGAGTTTAGCAAAACTGTGCACATGTCGAAACGGGTGTTTCGTGTCATGAGGGTGTGCACAATATACAGGGAGGGTGTAAAAAATGTTGTGTTGTGGGAGCTACCGAAAATATTATTGTGTGCCCACCGGCACACAGTCAAAACATTCGCGAAAAGGGTTCTCGCTTAGATACCCGTCCGCGGCTCCCTTGAGCAATCGTTGACCTTCAAGGGCATGTAATCCTCAAATTGTAAGGGTTGGTCATGTGCTGGTATGCAAGGTATTAGTGTGACTTCGTGTATAATGTCCCTATCAATGATAATTTCCCGATCACCCCATTGCAATTTAATAAATCCAAATTGGGTGAGACACCCATCCTCCATACACTCGTAAAAACGAGTGACTAATTCCAGCAATGCATAAGCGTTAGGGTGATTGTATATTAAATAGTTCCAACCCCTACGCGCTATTTCGTTTGCAAAATAACTATCGTACACCTCGTGTGAAAAAACTTGCGAAAAATCGCGTTCAAGCTGCATGCTGTGTGCCATCAGGTGTTCTACAGATCTAGAAATTTAAAAACAGAGAGGTTTTGAAAGATCGTACCTCCCCTGAAAATTTCAGGGGGTGAAGACACTGTAGCGCGGCGGATTAACGGCAGGAAGTGGGCTTCGGTTTGAGAGGAAATTTTTTTAAGGTTTAGAAACACAGAGAGGGGTCGGGGTCTTTATAAAGGGGAAATGTGTTGGTTCCCTCTAAAAAGAGAGATTTATTTGCAAATTAAAATCTTATTTTATTTATTTAATCTGTAAATTTACAAAAATGCCCAATTTTTTTTTTATTTTCAAAATTTTATTTTGTATTTATATATTTACAAATGATACACACCCCCAAACTTGTTTGAAACAAAGTCATGGCTAGATGATCAAAAATTTGGGGGTAAAATGGAGGAAGATCAATCAGTGTAAACCGGCTCCTGCAAAAACAGGAGTTCCTCCGACAGGTCCGCAGTGAGGAACGGTTTGAGTCGATATCCATTCACTTTAAACAAAGTACCGTCATCCGGATTTTCTAGGTCTACCGCACCGTGCGGATATACGGTGCGTACCAAAAACGGCCCTTTCCACCTAGATTTGAGCTTACCGGGGTGAAAGTGTAACCGAGTGTCATAAAGCAAAACCTGTTGGCCAGGTTTAAACGTTTTGCGCATAAGGTGTTTGTCATGGAACACCTTCATTTGGTTTTTAACAATGACCGCATTTTCGTAGTTCTCATCCCGCAGCTCATCTACTTCATTCAGTTGCAGCCTTCTATTGCTGCCCGCATCTCCCATCGATAAATTCAACTCCTTAATCGTCCCAAATGCCTTGTGCTCAATTTCAACTGGGAGGTGGCAAGCCTTCCCATAAACAAGCCGGTATGGAGACATACCAAGATCGGTCTTGTATGCAGTACGGAATGCCCATAGTGCATCAATCAGTTTGTGTGACCAATCTTTACGGTTTTTAGAAACCGTCTTCTCCAAGATTTTTTTAATCTTCCGATTCGAAACTTCGGCTTGCCCACAAGTTTGGGGATGGTATGGCGTTGACAATTTGTGAGTAATGGAATATTTGCGCATTAAGGACTCAAAAGTCCTATTACAGAAGTGAGATCCATTATCACTTATAATTACTCGAGGGTGCCCAAACCGAGAAAAGATATTTTCTTTAAGAAATCGAACGACAACCTTGTTATCATTCGTTCGGCTAGGAACAGCCTCGACCCATTTTGACACATAGTCAACAGCCAAAAGAATATACATATTCCTAAATGAATTGGGAAATGGTCCCATGAAGTTTATTCCCTAAATATCAAAGATGTCCACAACCAAAATTGGTTGGAGCGGCATTTCATTTCTCCGCGATATCCGGCCAGAGTGTTGGCATCGGGAGCATGTCTTGCAGTATTCATATGCATCTTTAAAGAGTCGTGGCCAGTGGAAACCACACTGCAAGATCTTTTCTGCTGTCTTCTTGGGGCCAAAATGCCCGCCACACGCTTGATCGTGGCAAAAAGACAGCACACTCTTAAACTCATTTTCGGGGACACACCGATGAATGATTTGGTCGGAACAGTATTTAAAAAGATAAGGTTCATCCCAGTAAAAATGTTTTACTTGGGATAGGAACCGGAGTTTGTCCTATTTTGACCAATCTTTTGGTATCAGTCCGGTGGCCAAGTAGTTTACTATATCAGTGAACCAAGGTTCGCATGACACGGTCAAGAGCTGCTCATCGGGAAAAACATCTTTAATTGGAATTTCAAGTGTAGGCGAAGAAGGAAGTCGTGAAAGGTGGTCGGCAACTACATTTTCACATCCTCTTTTGTCCCTTATGACAAGGTCAAACTCCTGTAGAAAGAGGATCCAACGTATTAGCCGCGATTTAGCATTCTTCTTCGCAAAAAAGTGGCGAAGAGCTGAATGGTCCGTGTAGACAATCACTGAAGAGCCGATTAAATAGAGCCGGAATTTTTCAAGTGCAAACACAACGGCTAAAAATTCTTTTTCTGTTGTTGTGTAATTTAATTGGGCCTCATTTAATGTTCGGCTAGCGTAATAAATTACGTGCGGCATCTTATTAATGTGCTGTCCAAGAACAGCACCAATGGTGACATCAGATGCATCGCACATAATTTCGAATGGATGCGTCCAGTCGGGAGATGAAAGAATGGGCGCAGAAATGAATGAGTGTTTCAATGACTCGAACGCTTTCATGCATGTTGAGTCAAAATCAAAAGTGGTATCCTTGGCCAATAAAAAAGTCAAGGGTCTAGCTATCTTGCTAAAATCCTTGATGAACCCTCTATAGAAACCGGCATGGCCAAGGAAGGTTCGGATGTCTTTGACGCATTTAGGAGGAGGAAGATTGGAAATGACTTCAATCTTGGCTTTATCAACTTCTATGCCATTTTGCGAGATGACATGTCCTAAGACAATACCCTCTCGTACCATAAAGTGGCACTTCTCCCAATTTAAAGTGAGGTTCTTATCCCTACAACGGGTAAGAACTACGTCAAGGTATAGCAAACACTCATCAAAGGAGTCACCGAAAATGGAGAAATCATCCATAAAGATCTCCAAAAATTTCTCCACCATGTCAGAAAAGATCCCCATCATACACCGCTGAAATGTAGCGGGTGCATTACATAACCCAAAGGGCATGCGACGGTAAGCAAAGGTACCGAAAGGACAAGTAAATATGGTCTTGTCTTGATCCTTTTCGGCGATGGGGACTTGATTATAGCCAGAATAGCCATCCAAAAAGCAGTAAAATTCATGCCCAGCCAATCGTTCTAGCATTTGGTCAATGAAAAGTAAAGGAAAGTGGTTTTTCCTTGTCGCAGCATTGAGTTTTCTATAGTCGATGCAAACTCGCCACCCAGTTTTGGTGCGAGTAGGTATTAACTCATTCGCCTCATTTGTTATGACCGTTATGCCTGATTTCTTTAGGACAACATGAATGGGGCTAACCCACTGGCTATCCGAGATAGGGTAAATGATACCACTATCAAGACATTGACAATCTCCTTCTTGACAGCCTCCTTCATTATGGGGTTGAGGCGTCTTTGTGGATCCCTTACTGGCTTGGCATCATCCATCATGTGTATATGATGTTCAACTATGAGGGGACTAATCCCCTTGATGTCTGCCATAGTCCAGCCAAAAGCTTGCCGGTTATTTTGCAAGACCATTAAAAGGGCTTTCTCTTGCTCGAGAGCTAGAGAGGCCGATATGATAACGGGAAGGGTCTCATTCTCACCTAGGTAAGCATATTTAAGGTGAGACGGCAAAAGCTTTAGTTCGAGTTTTGGAGGTGAAACAATTGAAGGTAACATTGGTGAAACTGTTTCAAACTCGAAGGATTCCATCAATAGTTCAAATCGAGTGTAAGCAACCGAGTCGGATGGTTCAACTAACTCATCCGAAAAATCAGAAGACTCAAACTCGGGTGGTGAGTCTTTAAAATCGTCCAAAAAAGTGAAACACTCGTAATCGTTTTCCGGCGTGAAGGCTGTGTCAGATTCTAGGAGGAACGCACTAGAGGCGTCAAAACTGCTGTGATCGAACAGAAATTTTTCGAGCTCACAGTCCTCCTGTGTGATCTCATGGATCGAGCAAACATCAAGTATACTAGCATTAGGCTCGGAGGGCTGATTCCCCAACTTAAAAATGTTGAGTTCAATTGTCATATTTCCAAAAGATAGGTTCATTGAACCATTTCGACAATTAATCACCGCATTAGAAGTCGCAAGGAATGGTCGACCAAGTATCACCGGAATTTGACTCCAGGGGTTAGCTACAGGTTGTGTATCCATAACAATGAAGTCAACGGGGAAAATGAAATCCCCTAATTTAATTAACACATCCTCTAACTCACCCCTAGGATGGGTGATGGATCGGTCGGCCATTTGGAGAGTATAATGAGTGGGTTTAAGCTCTCCAATGCCTAATTGTTCGTATACTGAATAGAGTAGCAAATTGACACTAGCACCAAGATCTAATAGTGCTCTATTGATGTTCTTGTCCCCAATTGTTATCGAAATTGTAGGACAGCCGGGGTCCTTATGTTTTTGGGGTAAAGATTGGACAAGAGCATCACTTACAGACTAGCTACGAAAACTTTCTTTGGTACTTGTGACTTCCTCTTCTTGGTGCATAAGTCCTTTAAGATTTTCGCGTAAGAAGAAACCTGTTGGATTGCATCCAAGAGAGGTATGTTTATGCTAACTTGTTTGAACAACTCTACAATCTTCTCCATTTGTGGAGTCGGTTTATTTGATCTCAACCTGTTTGGAAAAGGAACATTTTGAAAATTTGTTGAGTCTAATTTTTGTGGATTAGATTGCGGAGTTGGAACGGATCCCAGTGTTGGTGTGTTTGTGAAGTGAGATGTGGGTCCGTTCAAATTAGAAGAAGTAGAGCCTTGTGAAGAATGAAGAATAGGCTCTAACGAAGAAAATGAAGAAGAAGAAGAAGATGAAGAAGATGAAGAAGAACCACCGGCAGGGGTGTCATTACTAATACCCACGTATTGTGGAACACTTTTCCAGATCTCAACGTGGTCACAACATTTACATTATGATTTTGTTGTTCATATGCAACATGTGCATTGTGTGCGTGACCGGGATTTGGCAATGGTTGAGATGGAAGCTTTCCCTTTTCTCGCTCGCTCAACGCAGCATTTAGTTGTGCAATTTGGGCCTCAATTGATTTGATGCTTTGATCGTGTGAGGCACTGTTTTGCGCCAAAGATTGAATGGAAGTCTCCAACCTTGCTGCGGATTATGTAGATTGTTTTAGAAACGCATCTAGACTTCTTTCTAGCGAGGTAACCTTATCATTATTCGGTTGAACAAAATTGTTTTGAGGATAAGAGTTGTTGGGCATAAAATTGTTCATTTGGTTTGGGTAAGGTTGTGGTTGGAAAGGTTGCTGGTATTGAGTTTGTGGAGGTGCTTGTTGTTGTGGAGGAGGAGGCCTTTGAAAGTTGTTGTTTCCTTGGAATTGTTGATTTTGATTCCAAGCAAAATTTGGGTGACTCCTCCAACCAGGATTTTAAGTCGAAGAGTATGGATCATTTCTTTGTCTTTGCTGAAAGGCAGTATTGACTTGATCTTGTCCTTGAACAGGTGGATTGTAAGGACACTCTTCGGTAAGATGTGATGGATCCGAACAACAAGCGCAAATAGTTCGTGGGGGTAAAGCAGGGGCAGGAGAAAGCGATGAGATTTTGGTCTCAATTGCTTCTAGCTTTTTCGTAAGTGCGGCCATTTCAGCCTTCATTGCAATCGACATATCTAATTGATGTATGTCTGCCCTAGACTGACCAACAGAAGATGAGATGGTCTTAATGCTAACCCACTAAAGTGTTTGTTCAGCAAGATCGTCGAGAAATTGCCAAGCTTCCTTGCTAGATTTTGTTAGAAAGTGACCTTGACAAATGCTTTCCAACAACTGCTTAGTTGCTGGGTTCAATCCTTCGTATAAAATTTGGCAAAGTTGCCAATTCTCGATACCGTGGTGAGGGCATTGAACAAGTAGGTCTTTAAATCTTTCAAAACACTTCCATAAAGGTTCGGAAGGAAGCTGGGAAAATTGAATGATCTCATTGCAAATTCTCGCGGTCTTGTGATGTGGATAAAACTTTTTAAGAAAAGCTTTAACAAACTGTTCCCAATTTTTAATCGAGTGTGATGCTGTGCTATACAACCATTTCTCGGCTAGGTCACATAAGGTGAAAGGAATGACCCTTAGCCTAATAGCATCATCTGAAAGTTGTGTTGTTTTCATCATTGCACAAACATTCTGGAATTTGTTTATGAAGATATAGGCATCTTCGGATTCCAGTCCGTGAAATTTTGGCAACATGTTGATGAAGTGGGGTTTGATCTCAAAGTTATCCCCATTTACCGGTGGGAGTGAAAGACAAATAGGTAAGGCAGTGCGGATAGGGGAGAAAAGATCCTGGAGCGCTATTCATTGAGGCGCTTCAACAGGCGGGTTTTGTGGGTTATTCGTACCTAACGGAGGTGGAATCAGTCCCGCGGGTAAGGGGTTGTTAGGATCAAATCCTGACATCTCCTTAGAAGACGAAGAATGTGAAGGTGAAGGTAAGGAAGTGGAAGGAATTTCGACTTCGGAGTCGAAAGCGTTGTCAGTCGGTACCAACGAGACACGGACTAATCGGGCACTAGTGTCCTTAGTCCAACCAGACATACACTGAAGAGGTAGTGTAGTCAAAAAGGTGAAAAACAGAAGGTGGGGGTAAGAAAACGTCAATGGAAAGAAAGTGGGTGTAAGTGGGGTGCACGGATTTCTTAGCGACAAGTTGCAAGTTTTTGTAAATTTTTTTTCTTTTTGTGTTTTTCTTTTTATTTTTATAAGGGCTATTTGCAAAAAGATTTTTCAATAAAAGGCTTAGACACGCGTTCAATCAATCACAAATGCACAATCAAGCCTAAATCTAGGGTCACCTAGGTCAGCTAGACAGCTCCTAACTGTTCCAAAGGGCAAGATGTGAGGTCCTCAAACCGTCTCTTCACCGCCAATTGTGGCCAGGTAAGCACAAGTAGAGAAAGGAGGGATCCGCTCACGAATCACCGTGAGACGGGCCTTTTAAAATTACCTTTCCCTACCTGTCTAGCCTAGGCACCACAAAGTCAGGTTAGGATCAACGGTCAATGCCTACAACTATTCCTTTGTACTATTGAGCGTGAAGTCCTTAGGACTGAGTCTAATCTTTTTTTTAATTACTTGATGGTCAATGCAATATGCCTTATGTGATTTTTGGGGTCCTGAAAAGGGTGATGAAATCCTCACCCAATCTGAATTGGTGTTCAAGCCCCTTAAAGTCAATTTAAATATGCAAAGCAGTAAACACAATCACTTGCAAACAATTTTATTTTTAGCGGCGCAAAGAATCCTGCACAAGATCAAGTTGTTGAAGAAGGGGAGAAATTTTTGCGCAAAGAATTCTGCAGGAAATTTTTACAGAGGAGATATCAGGGGGTTCAGAAGAAGGAAAGAAAACTTATAGTGATTTTTCACGCGCTGACGTCACTATCAGACCGCGGATCAGCGGCAGAAGTGTGGTTTTCGCGGCGGAAACGCAGTGGAAGGTACGGTTCAGTCCCCGAGATTTTTTTCTGCTCCTCTGGTCTGACTTTTCTCTGTTGTTCAGATTTAGGGTTTTCTGTTTTGCTTTCTGGATTTTTCCAGATCCGAACTTGTTCGTCAATCCTGCACAATTCAAACAAAACACCCTTCAAAAAATAACAAGATGATAAATTTATTTATTTTTTTAAATTTTTTCAGTTTTTATGAGTTTTATGATTTTATATTAACCCGAAATTGCAAAAAGAAAATACTACGCCATCCCCGGCAACGGCGCCATTTGATTTGTGCTAAGTTTTACGATCAAAGAATTAATTACCGCAATCAAGAACGGCGTCGCTTGGTAGCTAGCCGGTGAGTACGGGTCGGTCCACAGGGATTTTATGTATTCTCAATTTGTTTTAACGAGTTAATTCCAAACGGTGTTGGGTTGATTATCTCTAAAAACTAAGTTGATTTATACTAGGATTTAAAATCTTGCTAGGGTTAGGTTTAGGTTAAGTTTGGAAATTTAAGATTTCCCACCGCTTTCAATGCCCTAATTTAGATCTCTTTAGGTGTTATGGTAATAATTAATAAAGAGGATTAGGACGATCGGGAAGAAACGATGTTTCTTCCTCTAGGTCCTTGTCCGTCCTTTCTTAATTCTTAGCCTAACCTCCATGGAAAACATGCACAACCGGTCTTTTAAACTACGGTATCACCGTTACCTCGTGGGGTAGGGTGCCGTAGGGAGTGGTGTGTGTATGTATGCATGGAGTCCTATGAATTAATATGTGATGGGCAAGAAAGGGGTGAGAGATTTTCATCTCTTAAACCTTCCCTATTCCTAACCCTAACAAGTGAGGAACTACTCACTCATTAGGGGATTGATAAAAGATATTTTTTATGAGTTTTCAATTTAAAAAGACTAACTATCTAAACTACAGCAGATTAATAAAAGTTCTAAGCTAATTAACTAGGGCAGATAATAAAATCTATACTAAGGCAGAAAAGAATTTAAGAACTAGGGCAATAAAAAAAATCTACTTATTTTATTTGATGCTCTCAAAACATTTACAATGGATTTCTGAATTTTTGATCAATGAAAAGAGGCATACCTCCAAAAGAGGTTTAGGATTTCTATTTATAGATTATAGAAACCCTAGGGTTACATTCGATTCACATCTGCATTTACAATTTTACCCTAAAGAAGACTAGTCAACGCACCGCCATGAATTTTCACCGACACGGGCTTATTATGGCCGCGGAACCGCCGCCAAAACCCATGTTTGGTCGCGGATCCGCGGGCATATAGATGGCTTATGGGCACTGCTTCTCTGGTAATTCTCATGTTGCTTTTTCCTTGGCTTTTCTTCACTTGGTTTCTCAGATTGTCTTCTAGTTTTTTTCCAGATTTCCAAAGTGCATAATGTCGTGGACTTTACCGTTCGCTTCGTGTCGAAGTCTTGAACCTTGCGTTGCCTTTGTACTTTGTGAACTTGTTCATTGATTCTTCGTTTATTCTCCAAACTGTAGGCTTGATCAAGATTCTTCCATTTGTTGGTCGTAGTCTCACTTTTGTATCGTCTTTTCATCATTTTCACTGTTTTTATTCCGAGAACCTGTAACCTGCAACTATGTAGCAGACATGGATCAAATGCACCTGTTTATTTGTAAAATGAATAAGAATGGGGACTATAATAATGCAAAATTATGATCTGAACAAGTGGTTGATATTAGAGATTTATAGAACAAGAGATTGGTGTGAAGTTTCAGTGGACAGTTGTTCTTCACAGTTGATATTGAAGATTTGATGCATATACTGAGGCACGTACGACTACACTTTCTGGAGGAAAAAAGGAATGTCAGTTGTTACTAAAGAGGAAGTGGATTCAGTAATTAGTGCTAGTTCCGGGCAGGCTGGATAGCTGAGATCAGCAGGAGACTTGAAGGGTTTTTTTTTCTGAAAGTTGATAATAAGTAAGATTGGACCCAGGATCAGTTGTTAACACACAAGCAGAGGATAGAGATTTCCGTCATCAACATGTTGCGTTACGAGAGACTGGACTACTGGCCAAGGATATGTGGTAAGAGGTATCAGCAGTAGGACTGATTGTGTTGTTGCTCCTCACCGGACAATTGTACGAAGAGATCCTGATGTTAGAGATCCGCAGGAAAACTCAAAATTCAGAGACAGAGAACGTTAGATCATGGCAGACGACAAGTAGTAATCCTTGCTCTGCCAATTTAGGGCGTATAAACACCTTTCGACATTGGAGAGGATATACTTCGATGTCATTTGGGTACGATTTGCGTTTTTATGATCCAGATATTTGGTCTTCAACGTTAAAGAAAAGGATAACTCAACGTCCGTTATTTTGATATATGTATTTTTGAAGATTTGAGGGTCATATTACGTTTTGTGCACATCAGGTGCACTTGATGAGATTTTCGTGCATAGTGATTTCACTTCGATTTATGTTTTGTGCACACCAGGTGCACTTGTTGAGATTTTCGTGTGAGGTGACTGCACTCGATTGGAGTGTTGTGTACACCGGATGTACTATATCGATATTTTCCATGCATATCAATTGCACATGATTAAGAGATTACACACACACACACACACACACACTCTATGTATACTCAGTATGATTTTGTGCACCCTGATGCACTTGGATTTGATTTTGTGCACCCCGATGCACTTGATACTATTTTGTACACTATTGTTCCATGCACAGTGGATGCAGTAGATATCGTTTCGTGCACGCCTGTTGCACTTAGCGTTGTTTTGTTTTCATGCACACCGTGATATGTGGTTTGAGATTTGCACGCAAACCCATTAGGGCGATTTTGTTTTCGTGCTTTGCACTTGATAGGATATGTTGTAGATTTGATTTCTATATTTTCGCTTGGTCATGTACACCGATATTGCATTACGACTATAGCATTGATTGTGTACTTGGGATACACAACGGTTTGCGTATTTGGCAATTTGCACATAACTGGAGTAATTCTCATAGCAACCGCTAGAGTTACAGTTACATGAAATTATATCTTTTGAGTTTTCACGCACACTATTGCAATATGATGCGTTTTAGCTCATGTGGGACTTTGGAGTTCCATTATGTGGAGCGGACTTTGTAATTTAAAAATTTAGGACCCCGGAAAATTGTTTTGAAATGAGTTGATTGGATTGAGAAAAATGTTTTAAGAAGAGGGTTTAATTTAAATTCGGGGACCGAATTTCTGTAAGGGGGAGAGACTGTAACATTTTGGAAAATTATAAATATTAATTTATAATTTTAAATAGGAATTTAAATAACGTTTGCAAAATGATATCACTTACGACTTTTGGTATCGGAATTATATCCGTAAAAATTGTAATTATTTTGGTAAATATGAAGAAAAGATGTGATATCATAAATATGATATTCTAATTGTTCAAAACATGACATGATATTTTATATTAAGATAATGATATTTAAGTGTTGGAATAAGTATCTCATATCTTTTATTTTACATGGATTTAGATTGTAAAGTGAATTTAAATTGTAACATGATAGGTTATGTTATTTGATAGTTCTTTTAAGAGTGGATATATCTTAACTTAGGTTACACTCTCATAACACCTTACCCTCAACCATGCTTAACTCTCTCCACCTTCTCCTTCTATCATGCCACCTCCGTCTCACCCCTCTACCTCATGTATTCTCTACACACAATCATAATACCTCCACCCTATCTTATCATAACACGTAGGGAATTCTTATCTCAACTGAAAAACACACTTCTTCAGCCCCAAACCAAGAATATTACTAAGTGTTCATACCACAAGAGAGAAGCCATAAATTTCCTTCACCAATTTGCTCACACTATCAACCTAGAAGCCATTACAAACCCTATATACTTCTATGAGCAATTCTTGAGCTGGTGTTCCCTTATACATAATCTCCACTGGTATAATTCCTTCTTTCTTTGCATATTCAATTTTGTTTATAATCTGTATTGATGTGCAGTATAGGAAAAATTTTAGTTTTGTGATATTTAGCCTACAGATATTGAATCTGGAACCACTAGGTGTAATCACTAGAAAATCTAGCAATACCAGAAGTATCATAAGACCACTAGAAGACTTCACTTGGTTAGTTATATGTATGCCCTAGAGGCCATTACTGTACATGCGTTGTATATTGTAGTGGATGCTTGGACATATATAGGGAGGACTTTCTTGCTCGACATGATAGTATGCTATCTGGTTACTCTTTATCTTAACATGTACTCTGATTGTCTCTATGTCACATGTTGATAAAGCCCTTAGGATGAGTACTTGACTACCAGGACTATGATGCAGATCATACTAGTGGGGACAGTGTATTCGCCAAGTACATCCTTCAAATATTCCTAGTCGTGGGAGTACCGAGACAGGGCATCGCTACTCCAGAGTAGACTAGTGTATGCGCTTCTTGACCCATATGATGGGTGATGGATGATCCCATATCCATTGGTGTTTGACATCAGAGAAGGTATACGGGTGCTCAGTGGAGCTGGGTACACTGGACGGACTCGCCGAGAACTCCCAGATGGTATTATACCTCACGTCAGATGTCAGTTCTCTGGTGACACTGGTACAGGTTAGTCTGTAGACCCGAGATCGTCATAGAGTCTTGTGTGATTCCCACTGTGCTTTGATTTCCATCATACCATGTCCAAGAGGGCGTGAAAAACGGTGGCTTTTGGGTACAGTCCCGAATCACATGGAGACAATGAGCGATAGGAGGGGTTTCGTCTCTCCCGGTATAGGGAGTTGATGTTGCGCTGTGTTCGATTGGCTATAACTGGAAATCCCTGGCCAGGGTTGCTGAGATTTACTGGTAAATATTATCAGTAGTTTCTCGAACTGTTATGGACCTCATATCGACACGACTTATCAAGCTACTGGGGTCTGACGTTTACCGCCCTTAGGTGAGATATACGACATATCAGACGAAGAGACCGGACTGTACGGTAGTGTTACTGGTTGGATTCACAGGAGAATGTACAGGCTTGCTTGTTGATCTTCTGATTGCTCAATATCTGGGTGGTTGTTACGTTTAGCTGACCGCTTGCAGCTTTTGGGTGTTTGATATGATCATCACCTACTGCCTGCGTATTGACGATTCTTTAGAGTCCTACACAGAGGTTTCCTGGCTCAGACAAAACGGAGTAGGAGCACATATATGATATGTGCGGGACCGGGAATAATACGTGTATGCGATACCATATTAGATTCTCGCGATATGAGATATCGGCCGGGTATATGTGATATAGCCGGGTCATCGGATCAAGTGTTGATTCGATGAACTGATACAGATTATATTAGTCGGTTATTTGTGAAATAGCCGGATTATCGGATCAAGTGTTGATTCGATAATTTGATGTATAATTATATATTTGATATATTATATTACATTAACTAATATAAGCTCACTTAAAAATTCTTTTTCTCACTTGGATAATACATTGATATATATGCGATATATGTTAATTGTATTATTTTATTTTGTTACAAAATATATTATATATGTGATATATAATATTGTAACAAGTTATGATTACAAATGCAACATGTTTTGTGGAGATTAAACATATTTAGGGTTTGATTTGGGTTAGCTTTTTCATGAAGCTTCTAGAACCTTTATTTTTGTTTTAAGCAAAGATATTTTTGTATAGATATTTTATTAACCCAACCCAAACCCTTTACCCTAGTTAACTCTCTACATGGGTTAAGTCTTCATTCTTAACCATGGGTTGCAATTGTAACCATAGAACAATAATTAATTATTCATCACAAAAGTAATTTCTTCTTCTTCTTCTTCTTTTGAGAAAAGCTTTCTAGCTTTTTCTTATGTGATGATTTTGAGTGAGAAATTGAAAACAAATGAGAGCTAAATTCCTATTTCATCATCCTCATCTATTCTAGCCACTTAGATTAGGGTGTTTGCTTTGCTAATACTTGATTAGCAAAGCAAGAGCATGGGCTTGAGTTTCTTCAAGGTAGATCATCTTTGTTGTTGAAGATTGGAAGCAAGTTTGCATCTTTCTCTTCATGGAGGCTCTCTTGAGTCCGGGTACTCGATGATCGCAGCGAAGGGAGCTCAACACGGAGCTTTAGAAGTAAAGGAACGGACTACAAAGTTTGTAATCCCTAACTCTTAGATGTAAAAATGTTTACATGCTTTGTTTATCCTAATACTCTAGTTAAGATCTTGGTTAGGGTTTGTTTAGCACCCCAAAAATTTTAAAGTAGCATGTTCGATACTTGCCAAAACCTTGCTAAGGTACTAAGCCAACCCTACAATAGTATCAGAGCCAGGTTAGAGCATTAGGCGATGTGTAGGCGAAGTCTGAAGTCCGATCGAACTCCGAAAACCCGATATATCCCCCTTCTCTGGAAATTTTTTCAAAAGTTAAAATTTTTTATATTAAAAATACTCAGAAAATCATGCAGGGAATTTTAAGAATTACCGTGAAGTACGAAACCCTAACTACCTCAAAGGACCGCGGAACCGCGGCCAAACCATGCGTTTGGCGGCGGTTCCGCAGCCAACTTTGGGAGTTGGGGGCTAATACTTCATGGTTATATTCTTGGATATTTTTCATGCTTCTGGGAATTTTTAGTTCTACTCAAGTGTTAAGCCTTCTGGGATATATTGGGAACTCGTTGATTCGATCGGATAATTAAACTTTGTTTAACTTTTTCCGGGTAATTTAGAACGTGTTAAAAAGTTCGAACGGATATCAATAACTCACTTTTTCCCCTGTTGGAAAATTTCCAAATGTTGGATTTTTCCTCAGTTAAAGAACGCTCAAAGTCGTGCAAGTAACGCGGTGGACTCTCTAGAAGAACACAAACCTTAACTCGATTATGTGACCATCTGAACCGCCTCTAAACCTTAGGGTTTGGGGCAGTACGACGTTGCCACATGTGAGGCGTTGGTTTGACCCTTCTACGACTGGACCATTGGTACTGTGGCATGTGATGGATGCTTTTAAACTAAGTTCAAGTGTTGAGCTATTTGGGAAATCTTGGGTGTTTGATTATTCGATCGGAAAGTTTAATATTGTCTATTTATCTGAAATGCGATACAATATTTGGAATCCACAAGTAGTTATGAGATAACTAATTTGAATGTTATAAATCTAGCAGTTTTTAGTCTCATTTGATCGGTTGCCACGGGATTTTGATGTGATCAAAAGTCCGTCGCAATCACGTAGCGTACGCGGATACTCGCCGGGTAAACTTAATAGATAGACACATCCCATAGCCCCGACCAAGTGACTGTAGGAGAAGCCCGTCACCAAAAGCATCCGTTCGGGTGCTCGCGGCAGCGGTGTTCCGCCTTAGTGCACTTCGTCGACGGCGTCGGGGGTGCGGCCGTCTACTAAAGTTTCCGACGAGCATTCGATCAGGATGTCGGGAATCTTGTTGAATTGCCCGACTAGATATTGAAAAGTGTTTTCGATATTGAGACTAAAATGCGGGGTTTATAATTGTTAGGCATGCGATATCTAAGGAATTCATTTGGTTAAGCATGAGATATCTAAGGAGGTTGCGGATTCCAACTGTTATAGTTTTACACTTTCTTTTCTGCGACAGTAAGCGTAGTATGTGGTGTATCGCCGGCTTCGTTGCTATACATCAACGACAATCGGGATACGCATACTTGCTTGCGTTGATGATATGAGATATTATGTGTTGCTGTGATATGTTATATTGGATCGTCGTGTTCTGAATAGCCGGGGGTTTTATGTGAGATGAGGGTTTTTATTTTCATTCATGTAAAATTCATTTGTATGTAATATTCTTTTATTGGGGCACTTCCGGGCTGAGGATGATGTCACCATTGTATATTATTTTCTTTTCCGCATTAGGATAGACCCAAGGCGGGGAGCACAAGTAACCGGGTTCTATGGTCCAGTGGGAGACCATCTCGAGGAGTCGAGACTGGGTGTCCTAACTCTAGAATTGGCAGTGTTACTTGCCGCTCTCATAGGGGTCTAGGGATGTGGGTTTGGCTATTCATCGCGACCGTGGAATCCGCGTTTTATACAGGCTAGCATAAAACACGGAAATCCTAGTATATCCAATATTTCATATGTTATCTTCTGCTGTAATGTTCTGTGATGAGATCATATTACTGCCTTAGACGAATGTTTATATTATATATATGAGATATATGTTATATTGCTGATTTCGTTTCAAATGTGATGCTTATGAAGCATAATAAAATGGGACTCATTAATGAGATTAATGAAACTAAAAGAAACCTAAAGATGTTGTAGAAACTTGTCTCAAAAACAGGTAGCTTTAGTTCTTGCTTTGCATAGCGGTGTTCCTTGAAGAACATCCAGCACCTTATTCGATAAGGAAAGAGCCGAGATCCCTTCACCGGGAGTGACCACTGTAGCGAAACTCGCAAATGCTACAAACTCGGTTTGTCTTTTGATTGTTTTTATAGTTTCTGCTTTGCATAGTGATATTTGTGAAATATCCTGCACCTTTTTCGATGAGGAAAGAGACGAGATCCCTTCACCGGGAGTGACCTCTTTAGCAAAACTAGAAAAGGCCTCAAAAACATTCCATTTAAAATCACTCGATTTTACAACAATATCAAGTTCATTACACAAAGGGTTTTTTTAAAAACCTGTTGTAGCCCTCCGTCATTTCAGATAAGCACTTCATAGTATTCGTGTTGCGTTTGTTGACCTGGTCAAGGCGTAGTGTGCGGTAGCTATTTATGCTTATCTGCAATAGCATATGATGCGATTGAGTTAGGGTAGTCGTGTGACTTTGTTGACCTTGTCAAGGGTCATGCGGGTGGGTTTAATTCAATCGGGAAATGACAGGTTGAACTTGACTTGTGGTCTATGGTTTGTTGACCTTGTCAAGGTCATAGATCGCTCGGGATAAAATATTATTGGGAGTTTCAAGAGTTGAAATTTGCAATGAGATTGCATACCTTCTATGAGATAGTTGGATCCCGATACCCGCTGCGAGTAAGAGTTACTCCTGGGAGAGTTTTACACATTACAATTAGCCGATCAAGTAGGTGTCTAGAAACGTGTCAACGGGTTTAAGCCTCTGGGAAAACGAGGTTTACTTTAATTAGGTCCGTGCTAAAGTACAGGGAACCTCCCTCAAAGTACCGACACTGGCCTGGCTGAAAGATTGGCGAACTTGTAGAGTGTAATTAATCCCGGCTAGTCTTTCCTTTTAGAGTTTGAAGGAAGATTTGACTTAAACAGTGGGAGACATCCTGATTGGATATATTAATAACCAATCTAATCTTGCAAGAGCATACGCTGAGTGTTTTCTTCTCTCTCTCTCCAGATAGCGACTATGTCACGCCTTAATCAAGATAATAATACGGATGTATTGACCGAACCCGCTTATTATACTGCGCTAGGGAACGTTGGTCCCGCTCTAACTTATAATTGTTATAAGACCGAGCAGGAAAAAGAGGATCACCAGAATTCCCGTGCCGCCCAAACGAAGAAAGTGCATGCTGATGCATCTTCTTCGGGTGTGTTCATTACCGAGAACTGTTTCTCAGTATCCTTTACGTCCTGGATATGCGATACCGGATCAGGATCCCGCAAATGTAATTTGTTACATGGGCTACAGATAGGTAGAGAACTGAGAACGGGTGATAAATTTGAAGAGTTGGAAATGATACAAGTGTTGCAGCCAAGTCTGTTGGTAGTTATCACCATGTATTACTAGAATGCATTGATTCTGAACGAATGTTATTAAATACCGAACCTGATATACAACATCATATCAGTCTCTTTATTAGTAAAGAAGGATATAATTTTGTATTATTGGATAATGTTTTTAACATTTCCTATATCAAGAGTTGATCGGTTCAGGCACATTATCTAAAAGCATAGACGTTCTAAATCAAACCACAGTTCTTAACGTACAGAACACACACAAGAGGAAGAGTTCAGAAATGAACGAATCCTTCTTGAGGCATTGTAGACTAGGTCATATTAATGCGACCCGATTAGCTGAAGTTACATAAAAATGCATATTTAAATTAGTTTGGATTTACATCTTGTAAAACTTGCCAGTCATGTCACAAAGATAAGATGACCACAGCTCCGTTTATTGGAAACAGAGAAAGAGTTAGTGACCTCTTGGGATTGATACATGATGATGTATAATAGTCCCATGTCTACATATGCCAGGACAGGTTCTTTGTACTTCATTACATTCACTGATGATCTCTCAAGATTCAGACATATGTTCCTGTTGAAACACAAGTCCGAAACTTTTGAGATAATCACAGAATATAAGTTAGAAGTAGAGAACCAAAAACGGGTATAAGTATTATGTCCTTTGATGTGATCAAGGAGGAGAATACTTGAGTGCGGAATTCCTGGATTATTCTAAAGGAGAATGAGATTCTCTCTCGGCATTACTCCTCCGAATACACCACAGCACGTTAGTGTATCGGGGCGGAGCAATCGCACCCTATGTGATATGGTGTGCTCTATGATGAGTACAACTGAGTTGCCTATTTTCTTTTAGGGTTATGCACTTGAGAAGTTGTATACCTATTGAATAGGGTTCCAACCAAATCAGATACCTACCACTACATATGTGATATGGTATGGGAAGAACCCATCTCTTAAAGATGCTAAGATTTGGGGTTGTCCGGCCTATGCCAAAAGAAAAATCCAGACAAGCTCGAGGCAAGGTCAGTTCTATGAAAGTTTGTTGGATATACCAAGCATTCGCAAGGGAATATCTTCTACCACACCGAGGAACGAAAGATGTTTTATTTCTCGGCATACCACTTTTTAAGAAAAAAGGAATTTCTTGTGAAGAAATAAGTGGTCATGAGGTAGAACTGGAAAGAGTTCCAGCTATACAAACTGTAGCTGATGATTTGGTAAACCCGGAGGATTCAATAGTTTCCAACGAACCTCAGCCTCTCCACCGATCTGGTAGGGTTTCTCATCCATCTGAGAGATACTTCGGTCTCTCTATGACAGTGGGAGAGAGGATTGCATCATGAGATGATGACCCAACTAGTTTCGAGCAGGCCATCAGGAGTGGTGACTCTGTGAGAATGGCTGGATGCTTAGCGATCTGAGATGGAATCCTTATACACCAACGAAGTATGGACTTTGGTTGCTTTATCTGAAGGGTTAAATCCCTATCAGGAGCAAGTATATCTTGAGAAGATTACTTGGTGTACATGGAAAAGTTGAGACTTTCAAAGCTATGCTTAAGTCCATCCAGATCCTACTTGCCACTGCTACATACCATGACTACGATATCTGGCGGTTGGGTGTCATGACTGCTTTTCTAAATGATGATTTTGAAGAGAGTGTCTATAAGTACACAGCCAGAGGGTTTCGTAGACAGTGGGAGCAGCGGAAACGTGTGCAAGTTGTTTTATGCGATAAATCAGGCATCGCGGAGTTGGAACGTCTGTTTTGATGTGGTAGTCAAAGAGTTTGACTTCATCAAAATAGTAGATGAACCTTGTATATACAAAAAGGTAGTAGAGAGTATGGTGGTGATCCTCGTAGAGTACGTAGATGACATACTCTTGATAGGGAAAGAGTTTCCTATGCTACACTCGGTCAATCTCCTCTTATCACCAAGATTCTCCATATAGGATCAAGGTGATACCTCCTAAATCCTGGATTATGGATCTATGAGATAGATCTAATTGGATGTTAGGATTCTCACTAGTCATAGTGAGATGGTATCAATCGATCCTGGGGAGAATCACTGGAAAGGTTACAGGGTGATAAGGACGACTGAATGTCAGTCGCTGGCATTGTCTTTACCCTCAGTAGAGGGACGGTATGTTGGAAGAGTTCCAAGCTAGATACCGTGACATACTAGACGATTAAAGGCTAGATACATCGTTACCAAGGATGCTACCAAAGAGGCAGTCTGGATATATATAAGTTCATGAGATGAATTTTGTTCCTACCATTGTGTGACAATGGAGTTGTGGCTTATGCCTAGGAACCCCCGTCCCATCAGAGATCCAGACATATTCTTAGGCAGTATCGCCTGATCATGGAGATGGTTGATCTCCAGGGAGATCAAGGTTAGGAGAGTAGACACAGAGGACAACAGCGCGGATTCACTCACAAAGGCCTATTTCCCAGTAGAGACTTTTATGGGATGGTTGAGTATGAGATACTTTAACCACAGCTTATTGTTGGGTATGAGATATTACAATAGATGGCCTTAGTGCAAGTGGGAGATTGTTAGTTATATGTATGCCCTAGAGGCCATTACTGTACATGCGTTGTATATTGTAGTGGATGCTTGGACATATATAGGGAGGACTTTCTTGCTCGACATGATAGTATGCTATCTGGTTACTCTTTATCTTAACATGTAATCTGATTGTCTCTATGTCACATGTTGATAAAGCCCTTAGATGAGTACTTGACTACCAGGACTATGATGCAGATCATACTAGTGGGGACAGTGTAGTCGCCAAGTACATCCTTCAAATGTTCCTAGTCGTGGGAGTACCGAGACAGGGCATTGATACTCCAGAGTAGACTAGCGTATGCGCTTCTTGACCCATATGATGGGCGATGGATGATCCCATATCCATTGGTGTTTGACATCAGAGAAGGTATACGGGTGCTCAGTGGAGACTGGGTACACTGGACGGACTCACCGAGAACTCTCAGATGGTATTATACCTCACGTCAGATGGCAGTTCTCTGGTGACACTGGTACAGGTTAGTCTGTAGACCCGAGATCGTCATAGAGTCTTGTGTGATTCCCACTGTGCTTTGATTTCCATCATACCACGTCCAAGAGGGCGTGTAAAACGGTGGCTTTTGGGTACAGTCCCGAATCACATGGAGGCAATGAGCGATAGGAGGGGTTTCGTCTCTCCCGGTATAGGGAGTTGATGTTGTGCTGTGTTCGATTGGCTATAACTAGAAATCTCTGGCCAGGGTTGCTGAGATTTACTGGTAAATGCTATCAGTAGTTTCTCGAACTGTTATGGACCTCATATCGACACGACTTATCAAGGTACCGGGGTCTGACGTTTACCGCCCCTAGGCGAGATATGCGACATATCAGACGAAGAGACCGGACTGTACGGGAGTGTTACTGGTTGGATTCACAGGAGAATGTACAGGCTTACTTGTTGATCTTCTGATTTCTCAATACCTGGGTGGCTGTTATGTTTAGCTAACCGCTTGCAGCTTGTGGGTGTTTGATATGATCATCACCTACTGTCGGCGTATTGACGATTCTTTAGAGTCCTACACAGAGGTTTCCTGGCTCAGACAAAACGGATTAGGAGAACATATATGATATGTGCGGGACCGGAAATAATACGTGTATGCGATACCGTATTAGATTCTCGCGATATGAGATATCGGCTGGGTATATGTTATATAGCCGGGTCATCGGATCAAGTGTTGATTCGATAAACTGATACAGATTACACTACACCTTATTGAACACTGCACAACTACCAATGAGAACTATGCTGCACAAACACGTATACATATATTACACTACACCTTATTGGTACTGCCATGTCACTGTAGGACCGTTATGATATATATTGCATATGTAGATGTCGATATGAGTAGGCTATTACACTTTTAGAACACTTGCACAAATACTAATGATTGCCATGCTGCACGAGCACAGACGTATATATTATACTACATATCATTAGTAGTGCCATAACATAGTAGAATTAATATCTTTGTGTCTGTATGATTTAATTACGCAGTCTTTCTTTATTACTTGTTGTAAATTACGAATATCAGTACTATAGATGTTGTATTTGATTCTTATGGATTTTCTGGATATTTTACTCCTGATGATATATATCGGTGGTATGAGACACTGTTATATATGTATATATATAATATATCATCAGAATGATCTATGCAAGTATTCACATTCTTTACTTGATATTTTTGGATATGATGAGTTGGCATCTATCATGAGCTTGATGTTTTCTGATGGTTTTATTCCGAACCGAGTGGGGGAGCTATACGGTTTCGGACTTGTTCTTATCCGGATTGAGTGGGGGAGATATATAGTCGGATACATGGTGGATCCAGATCAAGACCGAGGGGCATGATAGCCGCAGTTGAGGCGGGGAGTCTTGCAAGGATACTCGATATAGTAGATTGAGATGAGCACGGCAGATATCCAGGGAATATTGACCGGGGTTCGATTGGGCACGGCGGATATCCAGAGGATACCGACCGAGGCCAGGGATATCGGGTGACGATCGTCTATTGATATGGTGTCGACGATATCTGCATTTACGTGTCGGTGATGGACAAGAGAGAATTCTGATTTCGGGTGTCGATACCGAACATCCCTATATATATTGATGTGATTACTATCATGAGGTACACAGTTAGATTTCAGTTATTGTAGCCGACCAGGACTGATCCGGGTGATAGTACCTGCATATCTTTTTAGAGGCATTCATGTACACAAAAAGAAATTCAAAACGAGCTATAGTCTCATTACTTTGATATGTATGATATGACACTGAGATCTTTAAATTTATAAACCTCTAAACATTTTTACCAATAAGCAGGACGTATATCTAAATTAAGATACCTATTATACTTCATACTATCATGTTTGCTGTTATACTGTGACATATCTATTCCGCGGCTATTTTAAAGAAGAGGTTTATATATATATATATTCGGCTACATTGGGCTAATACCTAGATACAGGTCATTTGCATTTGATATATTCTACTTGGGACTGCATGATAGTTAGTGTTGCATTATGATACATATGCATATCATATATTATATTAGTGCAGATTATGATGGTACTATACTTATGACCTAGGTATCGTCGTGCATTTCGATTTCTACCTTGTGATGTACTTTTATTCACTGAGTTGGCAACTCATCCCCGTTGTGCCACAGTTTCTTGCAGGTTTTACTGTTTGGATTATCAGCAGATTGACACACATTCCTTTCGGTGATCAATTTGGGTAGGTGAGTTACTATTGTATCGTATTCACATTTGGTTATATATATATTCTTGTATCTAGCAAAATCTCTATCAACTTAGAAATGGTATATTATGGACTTAAAAGCGAGACTTAGAATTTATGTGTGGTGATGTCGCACTCATTGGATTCGACTTCTGATATAGATTGTTTGGTTGCTCCGTCGTTTGGGTGTGGAGGTTAGCTCCCGTTGGGATGCTATTTTATTGTTGTAGTTGTATCGGATTTTTATGCAAAATTTACAAAGGAGGTGCTGTCAAATTTCAAATTGTCATAAATGCTCTTTAAACATACTTAGTTAAATTTAAGTGGTTATTTTAAATTGATTCCATCTGATGATTTTTAAAACTTCACCTCCAATGTTTTCAAAAGAAAAAGGTTTAGATTCCGGGTTTCGGCTTACTTAAGCCGTGTCGGCGTCTTTAGATGTCACGTGATTTAAGTGCCGATCATGTGCCACATTTGGGTCGTGATACGTATATGATTCTTGACCCATGTGATGGGCGATGGATGATCCCATATCATTGGTGTTTGACACCAAGATTGTATACGGGTGCTCAGTGGAGACTGGGTACACTAGGCGGACTCGCCGTGAACTCCTATATGGTATTATATCTACCGTCGGATAGCAGTTCTTAGGTGACACTGGTACAGATTAGTCTGTAGACCCGAGATCGTCATAGAGTCTTGTGTGTTCTTCCACCGTGCTTTGATTTCCACCCTACCACGGTTCTACCGAGTCGTGTAAATAGGTGGCTTTTGGGTACAGTCCCGAGAACATGGAGGTAATGAGCTATAGGAAGGGTTTCGTCTCTCCCGGTATTGGGGGTTAACATTGCGCTGTGCACGATTGGCTATATCAGTAAGTCTCTGGCCAGGGCTGATGAGATTTACTGATAAGTGTTATCAGTAGTTTCTCGATCTGTTATAGGCCATACATCGGCATGACTTATTGAGTTATTGGGGTCGACGATACCATCCCTAGACTCAATATGCAGCATATCTGACGAAGAGACCGGACTGTACGGTAAGTGTTACCGGTTGGCTCGACATGAGTTTTGGCAGGTTCGCTTATTTTTCTTCTGCTCGCTCAATACCTGGGTGGCCGTTACATTTAGTTGTCCGTTTACGGCTTGTGGGTGTTTGATATGATCATCACCTACTGCCGGCGTATTGACAAGCTTAGAGTCCTACAAAGGGGTAACCTAGCTCAGGCGAAACGATGTGGGGTGCATATGGTGATATGTGCGGGTGCTTGATTAAATGCGTGTATATGATACCGCATTATAATCTGGCATTTTCTATTGGTCGGGTCGTATGAGATATGACCGGTTTATTAAATCAATTGTTGATTTAACATTAATAACCATTAGCCATTTTACTTATAACCTTTTCTTTATTTATTGTATGCATGAATGTATGTATGTACATATGATGATATGAATGCACACATGCATGCATACATGTTTCATGGTTGTTGATACATTGGAGATGGCTATACAAGACTCACATGGTAAAGATATTTATTTATTTTTGATTATTGATTAAAGAATTAATTAGGATTAAATCAGGTTGCTTTGCTTCTACACTCTTCTTGAGTCAACCATGACTTGAACCATGGTTTAGTCTCTAAGTTATTCTTTAACTCACTAACAAAAATATCTAGATATTTTTAAACTATAGTTTGGAGTGAGTGTGGCTCTCTCTTATATTGATTATTCATGTTATTATTTGGCATAACAATTATCTTGAGCTTGCTTAGCCATTTCCTCTTTCTTCTTCCTCAAAACTTACTACCTCTTCTTAAGTGAGTGAAGGAGATAAAAAGAAAAGGTTTTAAGTGAGATCCAAACCCACATCACCAATCTACACTAGTTTAGCCCACTAGTTTAGGTTGTTTGTATTACTTCTACTTTGTTCTAGTGAAGCAAGGAGCTTGAGCCAAGGTACTCCATGGTGGATTGTCGTGGACAACGAAAGTCTCAAGCGGACCCGTCCAAACACCGAGTTGATCTAAGGAGTCTAAGGAGGAGTTCTACAAAGGTTGTATTACTATCCTCTTAGTGTTAGACACTAGATCTAGTATGTGAAACTATGTTTGTTACCCTAAACTTCTAGTTTGATCCTAGATACTTAGCACCCTAAAATTTTTATTGTAGCATTTTTGATGCAAGACAACCCCTTGAAATGGTGCTTGGTAAACCCATCAATCACGACCGTGGAATCTATCTTTCGTTACAGGCTCAAACGAAACGCAGAATTCCTAGTATATCTAATGTGTTCATCTGTGATCTGGAATGCCTATCATTAAGTCTGACGAATGGATATTATTATATATGTATTATATAATAGACGTTGCTTATGTTTTGCATCTACGCTAGTCCAGCCCCCGCTCTGTCGTTAGTTATGTAACCTAACGGATGATGATGGGGCCCAGTGGCAAATGCGGATGGCATAAGCGTAAGTTGTATTTTTGTTGTTTTCTGTAATGGTAGATTAATTGATGGGACTGCATTAAATTAATGCAAAGCAAACAAACCAAAACTGAATCGTTGGATCAATTTTAAAACCAGCCGGTTTTTTCAAAACAGCAAACTTTTAAAAATGCGGAGCTTAAACCACTCCTTTTAAAAGCTATCAGGTTCCATCGATTATATCAAATTCACTACGTTCACGGTTTCGCCAAAACCATTTGTAGCCCTCCGTCATTTCATATGAATATTCAATAGTATTCAAGCTATGTTTGTTGGCCTTAGTCAAGGCATAGTGATTAGTAGCTGCTGAGTATTCATATGCTGCATAGATAGATGCGTTGGTTTGGGACAGTCGTACTAATTTTTTGGCCTTAGTTAAGGGTATGTACGGGTGGGTTCAAATTAACCTGGACAATGACGGGTAGAACTTGATATGTGACTTATGATTTGTTGGCCTTAGTCAAATGTAGGGTTTCCATAGCACCTCATATAGGGTTTGGAAGCATCACACATACCACAATTTAAATTTTAAGAGGTGCTAAGCAAACTAACCAAGGAATCGAACTAGAAATTTAGGGTAACATCTAATAGTATCACATACAATAAATAATCTATCAGTAAGTGGAGAGACTACAACCTTTGTATACCTCCTTGAGTGACTCCTTGGATCTCCTAAAGTTTGGAACGGCTCGCTTGAATCCTTCCTAGTCCATGAGGATCCACCCGAAGTCCCTTTGCTCAAAGCTCTTTACTTCACTTGATCAATGAGGAAGTGATGCAAACACTCTAAACTAATAGGCTAAACTAATATAGAATGATTGTGTGGTTTGTTATCTCACTTAAAAACCCTTTCTTTTTCTTTTCCTCACACTTAAAGAAACTCAAGAGAGCTTGAAGAAGGAGGAAGATGAAGATGGCAAAGCTTTTTTCAAGATAATGATAATTGTTATGTTTTAAAATAAAAACAAAAGGATATATATGTGAGACACTCGCATATCCAACCATGGTTAAAAGAAATATCTAGATATTTTGTGATGAGTTAAAAGAACAAAGGAAATAAACCTAGGGTTAAGTCAATGGTCAACCCTAGAAGAGTGTAGAAAGAATGAGTCATTTGTTAATTTTCTTTTTCTTTTATCTCAAAACAAAAATACACATATTAATTTGAACCATGTGAGTCTTGCATTGCCATCATCCATGTATCATCAACCATGATACACTTGTATGTATGTATGTGTGCATACACATCATCATGTGTATGTATATACATATATGCATACATCCATAAAGAAAAGGTTTAATAAAAGTGAGCTAAAAGTCATTATTAAATCAACACTTGATTTAATAAACCGGTCATATCACATATGACCCGACCAATAGTAAACGCCCGATTAATATACGGTATCTCATACACGCATTTAATCGAGCTCCCACGCATATCTCATATGCACACCACATCGTTTTGCCTGAGCTAGGAAACTTCTGTGTGGGACTCTAAGACTCGTCAATACGCCGGCAGTAGGTGATGATCACATCAAACACCCACAAGCCGCAAGCAATCAGCTAAACGTAACGGCCACCCGGGTATTGAGCGATCAGAAGAAGAATAAGTGAACCTGTCAAAACTCCCGTCAATCCAACTGGCAATACTTACCGTACAGTCCGGTCTCTTCGTCAAATATACTGCATATCGAGTCTGGGTATGGAATCGTCGACCCCAATAACTTAATAAGTCATGCCGGTATATGGCTTATAACAGATCGAGAAACTACTGATAACACTTATCAGTAAATCTCAGCAGCCCTGGACAGGGACTTGCTGTTATACCCAATCGAGCATAGCGCAACATCAACCCCCAATACCGAGAGAGACGAGACCCCTCCTATCGCTCATCACCTCCATGTGCCTCGGGACTGTACCCAAAATCCACCTGTTTGTACGACTCGGTAGAGCCGTAGTAGGGTGGAGATCAAAGTATAGTGGGAGGACACACAAGACTCCATGACGATCTCGGGTCTACAGACTAACCTGTACCAGTGTCACCTGAGAACTGCTATCCGACGTATGATATAATACCACATAGGAGTTCTCAGTGAGTCCGTTCAGTGTACCCAGTCTTACTGAGCACCCGTATACAATGTTTGGTGTCACCACACTAGATGGATATGGGATCATCCATCGCCCATCATATGGAACAAGAATGGTATACGCTAGTCTACTCTGAAATATCGATGCCCTGTCTCGATATACCTACGACTAGGAACATTTCAAGGATATGCTTATAAACTACAGGTGTCCCACTAGTATAATCCACATTATAATCCCAGTAGTCAAGCCAATATCCTAAGGGCTTTATCAACATGTATCAAATGAGTAAAAGCATGATCAAGTGAACATATGATAAAGAGCAATCAGATAGCAGACTATCATGTCGAGCAAGACTGTCCTCTGAATATATATATATATATATATACACACACACACACACACATCAGTACATACACTATCATATAATGGCCTCTAGGGCATACATATATCCAACATCAAGGTCATAAGAGCATGGGGCAAAAATCTATATCGGGAGTTTCTAAAGAAACTGAAACTTGCTAGTGCTGAATACCATTTGGAGTTTGATAATGTTGGTAGGATTCCTTCAGCATTATCACACAATGATATTTGGGTCCCGATCCTACTGTGAGTATCCGTTACTCCTCGGGAGAATTTTTCACTTAACGATCAATGTTATAAACCAAGTAGGTGTCTAGAACAGTGTTAGCGGGGCTACGCCTCCAGAGAAAAGAGGTTATTTAATTAAGGAACTTTGAAAAAGAGTCGTAAAACCTCCCTCGAAGTACCGACACTAGCCTGGATGAATGGTTAAGCAAGAATTGTACGGTGAGATTAATCCTGACTAATTCTTCTTTTATGGTTTGAAGAAGCATTTGAGGAACAGTGGGAGACATCCGGTTTAGAAAAATTAAAAACCAATCTAAACTTGCAAGAGAATCATGCTAAGTGTTTTCTTCTCTCTCTCTTAATTGCAGCGACCCCATGACCGGACATAGGTTACATCTAGATAATAAAATGACTGAATCTGACTATAATGACTGGCAAAGGTCTGTCCAGATGTCTATTTCCTATGACAAGCTGGGACACCTCATTACTACTCAAGCCCCTGCCGTCCCAGGTCCAGTTTCCACCGTCATGGATATTGATATCTGTAAGACATCAGAAAAAGACTATGCGAATGCCAAATGCCTCGTGTTGGCTTTAGTGGATGGTGTAAACTAGAGGCAGCACTAGAAGATGGACTTAGCTTCCATCTTCCTCCATAACAAAGATTTATATGGAGAGCAATCTCGTATCGCAAGATATGAGACCTCGAAGGAATTTCTTTAAGCGAGGTTGGCTGTCGGGTCATCTGTAGGGGACACCGTCCTTACGATGACTAGGTATATTGATAAGCTCACGGACCTGGAGACCACGTTGGGAAACGGGTTATATACTGACTTATTTCTATAGTCCCTACCATCTACTTTTGCCCTGGGGAAGGAAGTTATACTTCCAGTTGAGGGCACCTAAAAGGAAACCAGGGTGACACCCACTCAGCTTATTGGGGAATCTTCCTCTTCTGCATCCAAGGCGAAAGCAAAGGGTGAGAAGAAGAAAACCTCCACAAAGCCGATATGCGGTGTCAATAAGGTAGAAGGACATAGAAGGGCAAAAGTTTCTGGGCTAACAGCAGAGAAGGAGGGATATTCCTATTGTCACGGGAAAGGGCATTGGCAGAGGGATTACAGGGTTTTGAAAGCCAGAATCAAGGATCCGAAGCATGTTATGGCTTCGACTTCGGGTGTGTTTGTAATAGAAAACTGTATGTCAATTAACTTTACTTCCTGAGTACTAGATACCGGATCAGGATTTCATATCTGTAATTCATTACAGGCTTTGAGAAACCGTAGAGTTATCAGGTTAGGTGATATGACTCTCAGGATTGCTAACAGAATGAGCGTGGACGCTGAATCCGTAGGGGAATATCATCTTGGATTGACAAGTGGGCAGATATTGATTCTACGTAACTGTTTGTATGTACCTAGTCTAGCTTGTAATATCATATCTGTAACCTTACTTTCTAAGGAAGGATATGATTTTACATTTGTAAGCGATTGTCACGACCCGAAATGGCACGTGACTGGCACTTGAATCATATGAAGTCTATAAGACCCTATCTAATTCAAGTAAGCCAAAAATCCCAAAAATCTAAACCAGTTTAAAGAGGAAGTGAAGAAAACTTATCTTTAAAGCAAGTGGTTTTAATAACATAAGCCGAAGTATTGCGTTTTAAAATCTTAAGTCTTTTCTGAAAATTTCGGCAGAGTTTCCTTTGTAAATACTGGCCCCAAAAGGGGTACAACATGCATAATATGAATAAAGGCATCCCCAAGCGGGAGCTAGCTCTTCGTCAATTGACGGTCACAACCACGCAAGTAATATAATATACAACGCCGAAGGGCGAGGGTCAAAACTCAAAAGGAAACTCAAATCGTCAAGAAAACCATAATAATACAACGCGCGACTCTAAGGTCGAAATAATACACAACTGGTTTTCTAAGTCTGAAATAATATACAAGTCTGGTTGATGGAGTTTACTAGATACAACTGAAATATAAATAAATGTACAATGGTGGTCACGATACAAGTGAACCCACCTACCAAAACAATCACCCGGAAAGAAGCAGTGTGCCAACAAAGCCGCAATGAAACCTGTACGGCAAAACCTGCAAGAAACTGTGGCACAGCGGGGGGTGAGTTGCCAACTCGTGAGTAGAAAACTTCACAGAGCAGAAATCATGTGTATGACTCAATCCTAGGTCATACGATCAGTAATATCCTCAAATAATAATATGGCCTGAAGCATATAATAATGACAAAGGTACATCTATGCATAAAGTGTAATCCCATGTGCTCGTGTCAGTGCCTCAGGAAGCAATATATCATAAACATGAGGTATGAATGCAATATAATGAAAACAGAATGTATCATGTATGAGAAAACTGTTTTCTTAATTTAGTGAGATTTCTGTATTTATAAGTTTGCGTATCATCAATGAAATCATCAGAAATCAGTGTCAAGCATCGACACAAAATATATCTCAAATCTCAGGCTCCGGCTATCCGGACTGGCCTGTATCATCAAATCTCAATATCTCAGGCTCCGACTATATGGACTGGCCTGTATCATAAATCTCAAGACCACGTCGGTATCCTTCGGATATCCGGCGTGTCACAATAAAATCACCGGTCAGTAGTGCACCCCTGTCTCAGGCTCAACGCCATCATCTGCGACCTTCTCGCCCCGGGTACCACACCGGGTCCACCATACACCCACAGAAGGTTCCTCCTCCTCCTCTAATCGGGTGTATGATATCGCTCAAGAGCCGAGAAAACTCATGGTGGACGTATCTCAAATCATATCATGAGAAAACCGCATTTTCTATCTTTTAAAAAGATGATAAGTTTATAAAATCTTCGCGCTTTCTCTAAATCCAGAAATCTCATGGAAATCCGAAATCCAAAATGAAAAGTCAATAATAATGAATACTGGGCTCCGGCGATCCGGACTGGCCCTTATAATATTGCATGACTAATGAATATAAAAATATGCATGAAAATCAAGCAATGAATGCAATAATGAACTAACATATGAAACAATAACATATAGGAACTATCAGCTAGCAAGCTATGTCAATGAAATAATATTCTCTAAGTGTACGTGACATAGCAATTACCGAGGAAGATATGTGTGAGCCGACAAGCAAGTGTACGTGGAGCATACACATCATCGGTAATGGTGCTGGTGTCCTAACAACAGGTTTCATCATTACTCACGAAAATACATATAGACATGCAATGCAATGCGAACAGCAAAATAAATGGCAATGAATAGTAAATGCAGCAATAATATGCGGAACATGAATAATAACGCAACAATAAAGAAACCACATTACTATATATGTTTCATACCGTTTTGCCATTTGAAATAATACGAATCGTGGTGTTTTGAAAATAGGGCTACGGTGTTTTTAAGAAAAGGTACGTCCTTCGAAATATCCGTAAAATCTCTTGGCATGTCTTTAAAATACTCATGATTCGTTAGTTTTGAAATAGGTATGACTCGAATCTACTCTAACATCTACGAGTAAACTACATGACTAAACTAACAGGCTAATCGAAAAGGTAAGGAAACCACCTAAATCTGAGTCGATATATATATATATATATATATATATATATATATATATATATATATAGGGTTCCTAGGCACACTCTAGAGGTCTCACAAGGCATCAACCATGCCAAATTCAAATTTTTCCGGTGCCGAGAAACCCTAATGCGATCGTTAACTAGAAATTAGGCGAAACTACAAGCTAGTTAACAACTTAACTACTAAGTGAACGGAAATACAACCTTTGTAGATCCGGTCCTCCACCTCCATAGCTCCGCGTTGACGTCTCTCCGCTGCGATCATCGGATCCCGAACTCTAGTAATGGTTTCGTCGAAGAAATGATCGGGCTAGATCGTCGACTTCGATGCCGAAGATGATCTACGTCGAGGCAACTCAAGATCAAGCTCCAACTTCACCAAGTCATGAAACTTGTGAAGAAAACACCCTATACTACTTGGCAAGTGGTAGAGGATGAAGAAATAGGAAGTGGGTTCACTTTAGATTTGGGTTTCTCACTTGATTTCATCACTTGACATTTTTGTAGAAAGCTTTTCTTTCTTCATCTTGAAGAAGAAGAAGAAGAAGGAGGATGAAAAAGAATAATAATCAATAATAAAAATCAAGTGATGGTTATCATTTTGTAACCATGGGTGAGTGTAGAGAATAAACTAGGGTTAAGTTGAATGGTTAGGTTAAAGGAAAGAAACAAAATGGTTACTTCTTCAAAGCTTCATGAAGCTTCAACAAAAGACAAAGCAAGCCACCATTTCATTTTCCTTTGCCAAAAAGAATAAAGAGAATAAATAAATAAGTAAATCATAACCCTAACCATTAACATAACCATGGTTTAATCATACACACCCAAGTTTGCATGTATCATCAAACATGATACAAACTAGTGCACAAAACTATATCATATATACAATGTGCACATCAAGTGAGAAAATCCATCTTAAGTGAACAAATACTAGTTAATATAAAGTAATATATCAAATATATAATTATACATTAAATCATTAAATCAACACTTGATTTAACGATCCGGTCATATCGCATATGACCGACTAATATCCAATGTATCGACTTATCGAATCAATCCTTAATTCGATAACTAGGTTATATCGCATATAACCAATCGATACATTCATCGCGAGAATAGAATACGGTATCACATACACGTATTATTCTCGGTCCCGCACATATCTCATATGCGCTCCTATTTCGTTTCGCTTGAGCCAGGAAACCTCTGTGTAGGACTCTAAAGACTCGTCAATACGCCGGCAGCAGGTGATGATCATATCAAACACCCACAAGCCGCAAGCGGTCTGCTAAACGTAACGGCCACCCGGGTATTGAGCGATCAGAAGATCGACGAGCAAACCCGCTCACACTCCTGTGAATCCAACCAGTAACACTTACCGTACAGTCCGGTCTGATCATCTGATATGTCGCATATCTCGCCTAGGGGTGGTAAACGTCAGACCCCAATAGCTCGATAAGTCGTGTCGATATAAGGTCTATAACAGTTCGAGAAACTACTGGTAACACTTACCAGTAAATCTCAGCAACCCTGGCCAGGGATTTCCGGTTATAGCCAATTGAACACAGTGCAACATCAACTCCCTATACCGGGAGAGACGAATCCCCTCCAATCGCTCATTGCCTCCAAGTGATTCGGGACTGTACCCAAAAGCCACCGTTTTGCACGCCCTCTTGGACGTGGTAAGGTGGAAAACAAAGCACAGTGGGAATCACACAAGACTCTATGACGATCTCGGGTCTACAGACTAACCTGTACAAGTGTCACCAGAGAACTGCCATCTGACGTAAGGTATAATACCATCTGGGAGTTCTCGGCGAGTCCGTCCAGTGTACCCAGTCTCCACTGAGCACCCGTATATCATCTCTGATGTCAAACACCAATGGATATGGGATCATCCATCGCCCATCTGTATGGGTCGAGAAGGTATACGCTAGTCTCCTCTGGTATATCGATGCCCCGTCTCGATACACCCACGACTAGGGACTTTGAAGGATGTACTTATGGACTACCATGTCCCCACTAGTATGATCTGCATCATAGTCCAGGTAGTCAAGTACATATCCTAAGGGCTTTACCAACATGTAACAGAGAGACAATCAGTGTACACGTTAAGGTAAAGAGCAACCAGATAGCATACTATCATGTCGAGCAAGAAAGTCCTCCCTATATATGTCCAAGCATCCACTACAATATACATCCTATGTATAGTAATGGCCTCTAGGGCATACATATAACTAACAATCTCCCACTTGCACTAGGGCCATCTGATAGCAGTGGTTGTAGTATCTCATACTCAACCATCCCATAAAAGTCTCTCTCTGGGAAAAGGCCATTATGAGTGGATCCGCCGTGTTGTCCTCTGAGTCTGTTCTCCTAACCTCGATCACCCTGGAGATCAACCATCTTAATGATCAGGTGATACTGCCTTAGAATATGTCTCGATCACTGATGGGGCTGGCGTTCCTAGGCATAAGCCACAACTCCATTGTCTCACAATGGCAGGAACGAAGTTCATCTCATGAACTAATATACATCCAGACTGCCTCTTTGGTAGCATCTTAAGTAGCGATATATCCAGCCTTTATTGTCTAGTATGCCACGGTTTCTAGCTTGGAACTCTTCCAACATACCGTCCCTTTACTAAGGGTAAAGACAATGCCTGTGACTGACATTCAGTCGTCCTTATCACCCTGGAACACTTCCAGTGATTCTCCCCAGGATCGATTGATACCATATCACTACATTTAGTGAGAATCCTAACATCCATTTAGATCTATCTCATAGATCCAAAACCCACGATTTAGTAGGTATCACTTTGATCCTATGTGGAGAATCATTGTGATAAGCGGAGATTGATCGAGCGTAGCATAGGAAACTCCTTCCCTATCAAGAGTATGTCATCCACGTACTCTATGAGGATCGTCACCATACTCCCTACTACCTTTTTGTTTATACAAGGTTCATCTACCATTTTGATGATGTTAAACTCTTTGACTAATACATCAAAATAGATGTTCTAACTCCGCGATGCCTGCTTTATCACATAAAACATCTTGCACATGTTTCCGCTGCTCCCACTGTCTACGAAGCCCTCTGACTGTGTACTTACAGACTCTCTTTTCTGAAACATCATTTTAGAAAAACAGTCATGACACCCAACCACCAGATATCGTAGTCATGGTATGTAGCCGTGGCAAGTAGGATCTGGATGGACTTAAGCATAGCTACTTAGAAAAGGTTTCAACAAAATCCATACCTGGTCAATGATGCAAACCTTTAACAAGTCTAGCTTTGAAAGTCTCAACTTTTCTAAGTACACCAAGTAATATTCTCATGATATACTTGCTCCTGATGGGGATTTAACCTTTCAGATAAAGCAACCAAAGTCCATACTTTGTTGGTGTATAAGGATTCCATCTCAGATCGCTAAGCATCCAGCCATTCTTACAGAGCCCCACTCCTGATGGCCAGCTCGAAACTAGTTGGGTCATCATCTCATGATGCAATCCACGCTCCCACTGTCATAGAGAAATAGAAGTATCTCTCAGGTGGGTGAGGAACCCTACTAGATCGACGGAGAGGCTGAGCTTCGTTGGTAACTATTGAATCTTTTGGTTCTTTCAAATCATCAGCTGCAGTTTGTATAGCTGGAACATTTCCAGTTCTACATAACAGATCTTGCCTCGAGCTTGTCCGGATTTTGCTTTTTAGACATAGGCTGGACAACCCCAAATCTTATCAAACTTAAGATATGGACTCTTCCCTTTCCATATCACATATGAAGTGGTAGACAACTGATTTGATTTGAATCCTATTCAATAGGTATGCAGCTTCTCAAGCGCATAACTCCCAAAAGGAAATAGGTAACTCAGTAGTACTCATCATAGAGCACACCTTATCATATAGGGTGTGATTGCTCCGTCCCTATACACCGATGTACTGTTGTGTATACGGAGGAGTAATGCTGAGAGAGAATCTCATTCTCCTTTAGGACAGTCCAGAAATTCCGTGCTCAAGTATTCTCCTCCTTGATCACATCAAAGGACATAATACTTATTCCCGTATATTGGTTCTCTACTTCTAACTTATATTCTGTGAATATCTCAAAAGGTTCGGACTTGTGTTTCAACAGGAACATATGTCTGAATCTAAAGAGATTATCAGAGAATGTAATGAAATACAAAGAACCGGTCTTGGCATGTGTAGACAGGGGACCTTCATACATCAGCATGTATCAATCCCAAGTGTTCACTAACTCTTTCTCTGTTTCCAATAAACAGAGCTATGGTCATCATATCTCTGTGACATGAATGGCAAGTTTCACAAGATGTAAATTCAAACTTATTTAAATATGCATCTTAATGTAACTTCAGCCAATCGGGTCGCATTGATATGACCTAGTCTACAATGCCTCAAGAAGGATTCATTCATTTCTGAACTCTTCCTCTTGTGTGTGTTCTGTATACTAAGAACTGTAGTTTGATTTAGAACATTAATGCTTTTAGATAACGTGCCTGAACCGATCAACTTTTGATATAGGAAATGTTCAAAACATTATCCAACAATACAAAATTTTATCATTTCTTTACTAATAAAGAGACTGATATGATTTTGTATATCAGGTTCGGTATCTAATAACATTCGTTCAGAATCAATGTATTTGGAATACAGGGTGACAGTGACCAACAGACTTGGTTGCAACACTTGCCCCGTTTTCTGTCTCATGAAACTTATCACCCGTTCTCAGTTCTCTACCTTTCTGTAGCTCTATGTAATAGATTACATATCTGGGATTCTGATCTGGTATCAAATACCCAGAACGTAGAGGATACAGAGAAACAGTTCTTTTTAATGAACACACCCGAAGGAGATGCATCATATGCACTTTCTTCGTTTGGGTGGCGCGGGAATTTTGGTAATCCCCAATTTCCTGCTCTGTCTTATAACAATTATAAGTTGGAGCGGGACCAACGTTCCCCAAGCTCAGTATAACAAGCGGGTTCGGTCAATAATCCGTATTATTATCTTGATTAAGGTGTGATATGGTCGCTACCTGGAGAGAGAGAGAAGAAAACACTCAGTGTATGCCCTTGCAAGATCAGATTGGTTATAATTTTATCTAATCAGGATGGCTCCCACTGCTTTTTATCAAATCTTCCTTCAAACCCTAAAAGGAAAGACCAGCCGGGATTAATTACACACTACAAGTTCGCCAATCTTTCAGCCAGGCCAGTGTCGGTACTTTGAGGGAGGTCCCCCGTGCTTTCGCACGAACCTAATTAATGTAAACCTCGTTTTCCCAGAGGCGTAATCTCGTTAACACCTTTCTAGACACCTACTTGATCGGCTAAATGTAATGTGTAAAATTCTCCCAGGAGTAACCCTTACTCGCAGTGGGTATCGGGATCCAACTATCTCATAGAAGGTATGCAATCTCATTGCAAATTTCAACACTTGAAATTCCCGATAATTTTGCCCCTAGCGTCCTATGACCTTGACGGAGGCCAAACTACCCATAGTCCGCTAGTCAAGTTCAACCCGTCATTTCCTGATTGAATTAAACCCACCCGCACGACCCTTGACGGAGGCCAAACAATGCCGTACGAATACCCTAATCCAATCGCATCATATGCTAGCAGATAAGCACTAGTTAGCTACCGTACACTACGTCTTGACGGAGGCCAAACTACCGCAGCACGAATACTAATTAGTACTTATCTGAAATGACGGAGGGCTACGACAGGTTTTTCTGAAAACCTATTGCGTAATGAACTTGATATCGTTGTAGAATCAAATGATTTTAAAATGGAGTGTTTTTTAGGCTTTTCTAGTTTTGCTAAAGGAGTCACTCCGGGTGAAGGGATCGTCGGTCCTTTCCTCGTCGAATGAGGTGCGGGATATATCATATATATCACTGTGCAAAGCAGAAACTATAGAAGCAATCAAAAAGACAAACCGAGGGTTGTAGCATCTGCCAGTTATTGCTAAAGGAGTCACTTCCGGTGAAGGGATCTCGGTCCTTTCCTTATCGAATAAGGTGCAGTATGTTCTACAAGGAACACCGCGATGCAAAGCAAGAACTGTAGCTACCTGTTTTTATTTTTAAGAAATTCGATTCCACAATATCTTAGGTTTCTTTTCTTTCATTAATCATATTAATGAAGTCCCATCATTTAAATACCTAAACATCACAGATAAGTACGACGTACACTTATGCCATCCGCATTCGCCTCGATGTCCTCTCGTGCACCGTTAGGTTAGGTAACTAACGGCAGAGCAGGGCAGGGTTAGCGCGGGTGTAAAACATAAGTAACGTCTATATAATATATCATATATACTATATACAGTATTTATCACAGAACATCATATGATCACATCACAGATATCGCAGCAGAAAATATCATATGAAATATTGGATATACTAGGACGTCCGTGTTTTCAATACGAGTCAGTATAAAACACGGATTCCACGGTCGCGATGAATAGCCAAACCCACACCCCTAGACCCCTACGAGAGCGGCAAGTAACCCTACCAATTCTAGAGTTAGGAGACCCGGACTCGACTCCTCGAGTTGGTCTCCCACTGGACTCCAGAACCCGGTTACTTGTGCCCTCCTCCTTGGGTCTATCCTAGTGTGGAAAAGTAAATAATATACAAAAGGTGACATCTTCCGCAACCTGGAAGTGCCCCAATAAAAGAATATTACATACAAGTTTTTACATGAATGAAAATGAAAAACACTCATCTCACATAAAAAAAACCTGGCTATTCAAACACGATGATCCAATATAACATATCCAGCAACACATAACATCACATGTCATCAACGTAAGTAAATATGCCCATCCCAATTGTCGTTGACATATAGAAACGAAACCGGCGATATCAAATATTACACTTACGGTCACAGAAAAGAAAGTGTAAAACTACAACAGTTGGAATCCGCAGGCTCTTTAGACATCGCATGCCTAATCAAATGAAATACTTAGACATCGCATGCCTAACAATTATAAACCCCGCATTTTAGTCTCATTATCGAAAACTCTTTTCAATGTTAAGTCGGGCAATTCAACAAGATTCCCGACATTTTGATCGAATGCTCGTCGCAAACTTTATTAGGCGGCCGCACCCCCGATGCCATCGACGAAGTGCACCAAGGCGGAACACCATTGCCGCGAGCACCCGAACGGATGCTTTCGGTGACGGGGTTCTCCTACAGTCACTTGGTGGGGCTATGGGGTGTAGCTGTCTATTAAGCATACTCGGAGAGTATCCGCGTACGCTACGTGATTGCGATGGATTTTTGATCGCATCAAAATTCCGTGGCAACCAATCAAGTGAGACTAAACTGCTAGATTTATAACATTCATTCAGTTATCTCATAACTACTTGTGAATTCCAAATGTTGTATCACATTCCGGATAAATAGAAAATGTTAAACTTTCCGATCAAACAATCAAACACCCAAGTTTTCCCGAAACAGCTCAACACATGAAACAAGTTTAAAAACATCCAGTTCATGCCTCAGTACCGACGGTCCAGCCGTAGAAGGGTCAAGCCAACGCCTCACATGTGGCACGCCGTACTGCCCCAAACCCTAAGGTTCAAAGGGCAGTTCAAGACGGTCACATAATCGAGTTAAAGTTTGTTGTCTTCTAGAGGGTCCATCGCGTTACTTGCACTACTTAGAACGTCATTAAACTACGGAAAGATCCAACACTTGGAAATTTCCCAACAGGGGAAAAATTGGGTATTTATATCCGGTCGAACTTTTCAAGATTTTCTAAAATTATCCGGAAAAACACAGACGAAGTTAAACTTCCCGATCGAAACACCGAGTCCCCAATACAACCCAGAAAACTCAACTCTTGAGTAAATATTAAAAATTCCCAGAAAATACAGCTCTAAAAGCTAGGAATTACTGTGCAACCAGAAGTGAACAAACCCACTATTTTGCCGTAGAACCGCCGCCCAACCTAGGCTATGGCCGCGGTTCCGCGGCGGTTTTATCGAATTGGGTACTCGAATTTCACAGTAATTCCTATAAATCCCTGCTGAATTTTCTGCATATTTTTAATTCACAAAAATCCACTGTTTTGAAAAATGTACAGAGAAGGGTTTTGTCGGGGTTTACGGGTTCGATCGGACTTCTAACTTCGTTTACACTTCGCCTAAAGCTCTAGCTAGGCTCTGATACCACTGTAGGGTTCCTAGAAACACTCTAGAGGTCTCACAAGGCATCAACCATGCCAAATTCAAATTTTTCCGGTGCCGAGAAACCCTAATGTGATCGTTAACTAGAAATTAGGCGAAACTACAAGCTAGTTAACAACTTAACTAATAAGTGAACGGAAATACAACCTTTGTAGATCCGGTACTCCACCTCCATAGCTCCGTGTTGACGTCCCTCCGCTGCGATCATCGGATCCCGGACTCTAGTAATGGTTTCGTCGAAGAAATGATCGGGCTAGATCGTCGACTTCGATGCCGAAGATGATCTACGTCGAGGCAACTCAAGATCAAGCTCCAACTTCACCAAGTCATGAAACGTGTGAAGAAAACACCCTATACTACTTGGCAAGTGGTAGAGGATGAAGAAATAGGAAGTGGGTTCACTTTAGATTTGGGTTTCTCACTTGATTTCATCACTTGACATTTTTGTAGAAAGCTTTTCTTTCTTCTTCTTGAAGAAGAAGAAGAAGGAGGATGAAAAAGAATAATAATCAATAATAAAAATCAAGTGATGGTTATCATTTTGTAACCATGGGTGAGTGTAGAGAATAAACTAGGGTTAAGTTGAATGGTTAGGTTAAAGAAAAGAAACAAAATGGTTACTTCTTCAAAGCTTCATGAAGCTTCAACAAAAGACAAAGCAAGCCACCATTTCATTTTCCTTTGCCAAAAGGAATAAAGAGAATAAATAAATAAGTAAATCATAACCCTAACCATTAACATAACCATGGTTTAATCATACACACCCAAGTTTGCATGTATCATCAAACATGATGCAAACTAGTGCACAAAACTATATCATATATACAATGTGCATATCAAGTGAGAAAATCCATCTTAAGTGAACAAATACTAGTTAATATAAAGTAATATATCAAATATATAATTATACATTAAATCATTAAATCAACACTTGATTTAACGATCCGGTCATATCGCATATGACCAACTAATATCTAATGTATCGACTTATCGAATCAATCCTTGATTCGATAACTAGGTTATATCGCATACAACCAATCGATACATTCATCGCGAGAATAGAATACGGTATCACATACACGTATTATTCTCGGTCCCGCACATATCTCATATGCGCTCCTATTTCGTTTCGCTTGAGCCAGGAAACCTCTGTGTAGGACTCTAAAGACTCGTCAATACGCCGGCAGCAGGTGATGATCATATCAAACACCCACAAGCCGCAAGCGGTCTGCTAAACGTAACGGCCACCCGAGTATTGAGCGATCAGAAGATCGACGAGCAAGCCCGCTCACACTCCTGTGAATCCAACCAGTAACACTTACCGTACAGTCCGGTCTGATCGTCTGATATGTCGCATATCTCGCCTAGGGGTGGTAAACGTCAGACCCCAATAGCTCGATAAGTCGTGTCGATATAAGGTCTATAACAGTTCGAGAAACTACTGGTAACACTTACCAGTAAATCTCAGCAACCCTGGCCAGGGATTTCCGGTTATAGCCAATTGAACACAGTGCAACATCAACTCCCTATACCGGGAGAGACGAATCCCCTCCTATCGCTCATTGCCTCCATGTGATTCGGGACTGTACCCAAAAGCCACCGTTTTGGACGCCCTCTTGGACGTGGTAAGGTGGAAATCAAAGCACAGTGGGAATCACACAAGACTCTATGACGATCTTGGGTCTACAGACTAACCTGTACAAGTGTCACCAGAGAACTGCCATCTGACGTAAGGTATAATACCATCTGGGAGTTCTCGGCGAGTCCGTCCAGTGTACCCAGTCTCCACTGAGCACCCGTATATCATCTCTGATGTCAAACACCAATGGATATGGGATTATCCATCGCCAATCTGTATGGGTCGAGAAGGTATACGCTAGTCTACTCTGGTATATCGATGCCCCGTCTCGATACACCCACGACTAGGGACTTTGAAGGATTTACTTATGGACTACCATGTCCCCACTAGTATGATCTGCATCATAGTCCAGGTAGTCAAGTACACATCCTAAGGGCTTTACCAACATGTAACAGAGAGACAATCAGTGTACACGTTAAGGTAAAGAGCAACCAGATAGCATACTATCATGTCGAGCAAGAAAGTCCTCTCTATATATGTCCAAGCATCCATTACAATATACATCCTATGTATAGTAATGGCCTCTAGGGCATACATATAACTAACACACACACACACACACACACATATATATATATATATATATATATAATATTCGGTGATCCCGCCTCAATAGTATGACATACGATACAATATATAATATGACATTCTCGAGTCAAGAGTGCGGATCTATCATCAATATATAGCTCGTACGATAATCCATCGTACAGCATCCCAATCTGGGTACGGATCGAATATCACATTTATCTCATTATTTATCTGGTATCCTTATCATCATATCCTGTATTAGGGGTACTGGTCTAAGTCTAGTACATACTGATACCATCTACATATATATATGCGTATGTATGAAACGCAACGCCCAAGGACCTACTATAATATCGTGTCGTATCTCATAATATGAAACACGTCATATCACCGATCTCATGGCACCAAACCCAATCTCATCGACTCCTCTCCAAATACCATATACTATCCTCATCATCCATGTATATGTATACGTATATATATATACATCGTTCCATACCTATGTGTGTGTGTGTGTGTATATATACATATCCCCATATACGCACAAGTAATAAAATGTATGCAAGTGTGTGTGCGCGTGTATACAAATCACTACTCTAGGGTTCGCGACTAATAAACTAACTAAACACTATTTTACAAGTACACTATACTAACCCAAAGTCATTTCGTATATATATATATATATATATATATATATATATATATATATAACGCATTCGCGTTCTATACTACGAAACTGTGGGGGTTCTATACGCCATCCACCCGACTTCCCCCGTAGATATATATCTACTCACCTTGATCCTCGCTTGCTGGAGTCGATGACGCCACGCTCATCCTCGTCGTCTTGAAGTCCACGTGGGGGTACCTACATGTCATAACATATCGTGTCGCATTAACATCCAATTCAAAACCAAAAAGACACGCTAAAAGCCTATAGGTTAGAACCTACGGACTACACATGCAAGAATAACCAGCAACTCTCGACGATTGACGTATAAACGTGAATCGACCGATAAAAACATGAATATCAACACTTCAATTCAAAAACGTCATGAAATACAAGGCAACAACTCATGAAAATGATCCTAGATTTTACCCTAGCTGAAATTAGTCAATTTTGCACATAGGAGGGGTCTAGTTTACTGGAAATGGAGACACAAAACAAGCACGAGGCCCAAAGCTCATGCCCTGGCCGCAAATTGCGGCCAGAAGGGTTAAATTGGCGGGGATAAGGAAAGGATAGGGTCTCGGGTCTTCAGGGTATGCTCCATATCACCTGCACATCTCTATGTGATCGGTAAATAAATTTCAGGTCACCCGGGTTATAGCAGATGTCAAAATACCATCACAGAACCAACACAAAACCGATATCGGGGTTTCTAAGTTTGGGGTTTGGGGATCTAGTCTATGGTTTAAGTCTCTAATCACACACTATAGGGGTTGTATGGTCACCACTAACCTCAATTATACTATCTCAATTCAAATCAAACCCTAATCCCTTCTAGGAATTTTCAAAGCTCACGAAACAACACTATATCGATTCAAAACATGTATAGGTGCTAAGGTGAATGAAATACAATACAAACGGTGAAAGAATTATCTCATTTGACAACTCAAGAAAATCCCAAGTGTCCAAAATCCTTGCTTTCTTGGTCCAAAGTGTTTGTGTGAAGCTTGTGCACATCTTTAATGAAGTGGAGATGATGTTTTAATGGATTTTTGGTGTTGTGGTGAGGTGTTTGAGGAGGGAGGAGGTGGAGGGCAGCAGCCATGGGTGAAAGAGGAAGGAAAAGAGATGAAGGAAATGAAGAGGGAAGAGAATTGGTCATGATCAATTGACCCCCTCACCTCTCTCTCTCATGCCCATGCTTATTTGTTTATCATTTTCTCTTTTCTTTTTCTTTTCTATTCTTATCTTTTCTTTATCTTTTCCTTTTCATTTTAAAACCAAACATTCATGAAGAAGAAAAGAATAAGAAAGCCATGCAAGAAAAATGTAACAATGTGTAACATGACATGGTATATGTCATGTGCACAAATCCGGATTAATGCAAGATTAACGATATTTAATCGCGATTAATATTAAAATAGAGTATAATTAATTATAGAAATTTGTAATTTGCATGAATCACATAAAACGCCCTCATTTCAGTAATTCCTATAATTTTCCAATTTTCCCCCCAATTTATCGGTATTTAATTATACCGCAATATTAAAATATTCCTAAAATTAATTATTTAATTATTTTAAATTTCCAAAAATAATATTTTATTTTTCTGAAATGTTACAGCGATGTGGTCCACATCCACCTAAATCAAGCTTTGATTGGGTCAGGTATATTAGATAACGGTATATACGTATTAAATCAAGCTCAGGTTTTCAGTGTTCAGAACACACTTAAAAGAAAGTCTCTGGAATTAAATCTGGCTTTCTTATGGTATTATAGACTGGGTCACATCAATGGAACACGGTTGACGAAGCTACATAGAGAGGGATATTTGGATCTGTTCGAATATCAGTCTATGCAACTTGTCAATCTTGTCTCATGGGAAAGATGACAAAGACTCTGTTCACTGGACACGGAGTAAGAGAAAGCGAGCTCTTGAGACTCATACACAGCGATGTGTGTGGTCCAATGTCTACACATGCACGAAATGGTTATTCCTATTTCATTACTTTTACGGATGATTTCTCTAGGTATGGACATGTCTTCTTGATGAAGCATAAATCTGAGGCCTTTGAGAGATTCCGGGAATACAAGAATGAAGTGGAAAAACAAACAGGCAAAAGTATCAAGACACTGAGATCTGATCGAGGTGGTGAATACTTAAGTGTCGAGGTTCTGGACTGCTTAAAAAAGAATGGAATTCTCTCTCAGCTTACTCCTCCATACACGCCACAACACAATGGTGTATCGGAAAGGCGGAACAGAACCCTATTGGATATGGTTCGTTCAATGATGAGTAAGGCTGAGTTGCCGCGATCCTTCTGGGGATATGCACTAGAATCAGCTGTATATCTTTTGAACCATGCTCCTACTAAGTCAGTGCCTACCACACTATATCAGATGTGGAGTAGGAAGAAACCCTGTCTTAAACACTTTAAGATATGGGGATGTCCAGCTTTTGTCAAAAAGCAGCATGCGGACAAACTCGAGGTACGCCCAGTACAGTGTAAGTTTGTGGGATACCCAAAAAACTCCAAGGGGTATCTTTCCTATTACGCAGAGGAGCAAAAGGTCTTTTTTCTCGTCATGCCTGCTTCTTGGAAACTGAACTTTTAGAAAATCAGATAAGTGGGAGCGCAATAGAACTGGAAGAAATTTCAGAACCACGAGCTATTACTGAAAGCTTGGTAGAACCAGAGAGTTCAGAAGAATCGGACATCCCCACGTCACTCCGTAAAAGTAGTAGGCAGTCTCTGTTAGTTATATGTATGCCCTAGAGGCCATTACTGTACATTGGATGTATATTGTAGTGGATGCTGGGACATATATAGGTAGGACTTTCTTGCTCGACATGATAGTACGCTATCTGGTTGCACTTTATCTTAACATGTATACTTTCTGTCTCTCTGATTACATGTTGATAAAGCCCTTAGGATGTATACTTGACTTCCAGGACAGTGATGCAGATCATACTAGTGGGGCCTGGATAGTCCATGAGTACATCCTTGAAATGTTCATAGTCGAGGGAATATCGAGACGGGGCATCGATATTCCAGAGTAGACTAGCGTATATCTTCTCGACCCATGCGATGGGCGATGGATGATCCCATATCCATTGGTGTTTGACATCGGAGATGGTATGCGGGTGCTCGGTGGAGACTGGGTACACTGAACGGACTCGCCGAGAACTCCCAGATGGTATTATACCTCACGTCAGATGGCAGTTCTCTGGTGACACTGGTACAGCTTAGTCTGTTGACCCGAGATCGTCATAGAGACTTGTGTGTCTCCCACTGTGCTTTGATTTCCACCCTACCACGGCTCTACTGAGTCGTGCAAACAGGTGGTTTTTGGGTACAGTCCCGATTCACATGGAGGCAATGAGCGATAGGAGGGGATTCGTCTCTCCCGGTATTGGGGGTTGATGTTGTGCTATGCTCGACTGGCCATAACAGGAAATCCCTGGCCAGGGTTGCTGTGATATACTGGTAAGAGTTATCAGTAGTTTCACGAATGTTATGGACCTTAAGTCGGCATGACTTATCGAGCTATTGGGGTCTGACGTTTACCACCCCTAGGCGAGATATGCGATATATCAGACGAACAGACCGGACTGTACGGTAAGTGTTACTGGTTGGATTCGCAGGAGTGTGAGCGGGCTTGCTCGTCGATCTTCTGATCGCTCAATACCCGGGTGGCCGTTACGTTTAGCAGACCGCTTGCGGCTTGCGGATGTTTGATATGATCATCATCTGCTACCGGCGTATTGACGAGTCTTTAGAGTCCTACACAGAGGTTTCCTAGCTCAAGCGAAACGAAATAGGAGCGCATATGAGATATGTGCGGGACCGAGAATAATGCGTGTATATGATACCGTATTCTATTCTCGCGATCAATGTATCGAATGGTTATATGCGATATAACCTAGTTATCGAATCAAGGATTGATTCGATAAGCCGACACATTGGATACTAGCCGGTTATATGCGATATGACCGGATCGTTAAATCAAGTGTTGATTTAATGATTTAATACATAATTATATATTTGATATATTGCTTTGCATTAACTAGTATCGGTTCACTTTAAATGGATTTTCTCGCGCGGATGTGCACATTGTATATTCGATATAGTTTTGTGCACATGATTGTATCATGTTTGATGATACATTCTAGCTTAGTTTTGTGTAAAGTGTTAAACCATGGTTAATTAGTGATTAGGGTTTCTTTTTCATTTACTTAATCATTTATTTATTCCTTTTGTTTATTTTGGAAAAAGAAAAGATAAAGAGATAAGAATGGTTGCTAGTTTTTGTTTTTATTTGAAAGCTTCTTGAAGCTTTGAACTTAGTCCACCATTCTTGTCTTTTATCTAACCCTAACCACTCTCTAACCTTAGTTAAAACTCTACACTAAACCATGGTCAAAGAGATGATAAGTATTCATTTATTTTATTTTTCTTTTAAGGAATATCTTATCATATCATCTTCTTTTTTCTTCATCTTCTTCAACATTGAAGAAAGCTTGCTACTCCAATGGCAAGTCATGAAGTCTAGTGAGAAATCCAAAACTAAAGTTTACCCACTTCCTATTTCTTCATCCTCTACCTCTTGCCAAGTAGTATAGGGTGTTTCCTTCACAAGTTTTTCCGACTTGGTGAAGTTGGAGCTTGTTCTAGCGATGCCTCGACGTAGATCATCTTCGGCATCGAACCGACGATCAAGCCCGCCCATTCTTCGATGATGCCGACGCTAGAGCCCAAGACATGATTTGGACAGTGAGGGGACTTCATTGCGGAGCCATGGAGGTGGTGGACCGGATCTACAAAGGTTGTATATCCGTTCCCTTAGTTAAAATGTTAACTAGTTTATGTTTTCGCCTAAATATCTAGTCAACGATCCGTTCTAGGTTTTCTTGGCACCGTAATTTTGAGAAATTAGCATGTTTGATCACTTGTGAGACTTAACTAGGGTGCCTAGGAACCCTACAGTCTCATCCGACCGAGAGATACTACGGTTTTCTTATAGACGGGGTCGAGAGGATTGCATCATTGACAATGATGAGTCTACTATCTTCCAGCAAGCCAGTCAGAGCGGCGACTCGGTAAAATGGCTGGATGCAATGTGGACCAAGATGGAGTCCATGTACACCAACAAAGTATGGACTTTGGACATTGCTCCAGAAGGGGTAAAACCCGTAGGCTGCAAATGGATCTTCAGAAAGAAGATTGGTGTAGATGGTGTAACGCTTTAGAAATCGTTTAAGCGGATTTTCCGATAATCGGTAAAATAATTTGTGTTTTCCGTAAAAAACCAAGATATAATCATTTTTCAATATAAACTTAAATGCACCTTGTTTAACTAGGAAATTGCTAGTATGCGGTATTTATTTAGTCACTTATAATTATTAGTTCACTTAAATATTTTTTCTTAATTAAATTTTTATTATAAGCTTTTATTTATACATTTAATTAGTGGTAATTACAAATTGGAATGGGTTAAATATACAAATGTGAACCATGTCAACTTAAATACAAGTTTACAAAATTGTTTTCTTTTTCTTCAAATATCTTAAAGGGTTCTAGACTTTTCTAGGATTAAGAAAATTAGAAAATAAAAGGAATTAGAGATAAGATTGATGTGAGGTGCATTAATGGAGGCTTAAGGGTTAACTTAATCTAGATATTTCCACACCCTCTCACACAACACCCTCCCCTCTTCCTCCTTGGCCGAGCCTCATAGTGGTGGCCCCAAATTTTCCCCACCTCCTTTTCCACTTCAAAATCCCCAAAAATCCATCAAAAATCCACATAAAACATCACTAATTCCTAAATCAAATCCTTACCCATTATTCCTTAGCCTAATCTATCTTGGATCAAGGATCAAGTTAGCATTTTGGAGGCCATTTTGGGAGTCAAGTTTTCAAGTTTGATATCAAGTTTGTGAGGTATAAATCCTAACCCTAAGGTTTAATTGTTTTGATAATTACTTTAATTTAGCTTATTAGGTGTTTAAATTATGGTTTTATTAGCAAGTTTAGAAATTCAAGAGAGAGTTTTGAAAATCAAGTTAGGGTTTTTGTCAATTGGATATGGTTATATGTGTAGTTTAACATCTTTAGACATGGAAAATCTAGCCTAGTTGTTAAATTGTAAATTGTTATTTTCCAAATTGTCCAAACTAAGTATTTTGCAAACTAACTTTTAATAAATCTAAAATGTGTGAGATTAAAAGTTTAGTAAGGGTTTGTATGGATTAATTAAGATATTATGTGATTATTGTGGCGACTAGTTTTGTTGAAATATCTAGTTTTGGACTAAAATGGTAAATCGATACTTACTAGGTTTTTAGAATAAATCGATTTTGATTAAGTTTTAGGTTTTGATGATATACAATCTATTTCTTATAATATATATTGTGTTGTGAATGTGCGATCGGTATGATCGGGTTCTAGGTTCGGTGGTTATCTCGTATAGCGATCTTAGTTGAGATTGTGGCGACGTCGTACACGATTTGTGCACTGAGTGCACAATGTGTCTATCTTGTGGACGTTGATCTCGCACTTTGTTGTCTTTATGTCGGCTCAGGATATTTAGCCATATGTATTATGTTTGTGAAATTTTAGGATCGATTGCGGGAACATCGGACGCTATTAGAAAAGGGAAGAAGGTGGTTGGATTTACGTAGCTCGAGATCATCGGTGAGTAGATTTAACATCTACGGGGAAATCGCCCGTATGGCGTTATGCGTCAGGGCTAGATATGATATTATAGCCGCATGTTTATACGTATATGAGTTGATTGTGCATGAGCATCATTGCATATTATTACTTGTTGTGCATTGACTTAGTACCTATTGGACACCGCAACATTACTGACGGTTCATGTTGCACGAGCACTAAATTGTATGCTACACACACCGTTGGTAATTGCCATGACATGCACAACATATACACCTATGTGGTATTGTATCATTATTGACATTTATATACACATACCTTGCTATAGCTACATATACCCCTATATGGTATTGCATACATACTTACATGTATAACGTACCTTGCTATAGTTACATATACCCCTATGTGGTATTACATACATACTTACATGTATATACACATACCTTGCTATAGCTACATATTGTTAGTTATATGTATGCCCTAGAGGCCATTACTGTACATACGATGTATATTGTAGTGGATGCTTGGACATATATAGGGATGACTTTCTTGCTCGACATGATAGTATGCTATCAGGTTGCTCTTTATCTTAACATGTACACTTATTGTCTCTCTATTACATGTTGATAAAGCCCTTAGGATTAGTACTTGACTACCAGGATTATGATGCAGATCATACTAGTGGGGACAGAGTAGTCGGTAAGTACATCCTTCAAATGTTCCTAGTCGTGGGTGTATCGAGATAGGGCATCGATATACCATAGTAGACTAGCGTATAACTTCTCGACCCATGTAGATGGGCGATAGATGATCCTATATCCATTGGTGTTTGACATCAGAGATAGTATACGGGTGCTCAGTGGAGACTGGTTACACTGAATGGACTCTCCGAGAACTCCTAGATGGTATTATTCCTATCGTCAGATAGCAGTTCTCTGGTGACACTGGTACAGGTTAGTCTGTAAACCCGAGATCGTCATAGAGTCTTGTGTGATTCCCACTGTGCTTTGATTTTCACCATACCACGTTCAAGAGAACGTGCAAAATGGTGGCTTTTGAGTATAGTCCCGAATCACATGGAGGCAATGAGCGATAGGAGGGGTTTCATATCTCTCGGTATTGGGGGTTGATGTTACGCTGTGCTCGATAGGCTATAACAGGAAGTCCCTGTCCAGGGCTGCTTCAGAGATATACCGGTAAGTGTTATCAGTAGTTTCTCGACCCGTTATGAGCCTCACATCGGCTCGACATATCGAGTTACTGGGGTCTGACGTTTACCACCCCTAGACGAGATATACGACATATCAGATGAAGAGACCGGACTGTACGGTAGTGTTACTGATTGGATTCGCAGGAGTATGAGCAGGCTTGCTTGTTGATCTTCTGATCGCTCAATACCCGGATGGCCGTTACATTTAGCAGACCGCTTGCGGCTTGTGGGTGTTTGATATGATCATCACCTGCTGCCGGCGTATTGACGAGTCTTTAGAGTCCTACACAAAGGTTTCCTGGCTCAAGCGAAATGGAGTAGGAGCACATATGCGATATGTGCGGGACCGAGATTAATACGATATGTGATACCGTATTCTATTCTCGCGATATATGACATCGGTCGGTTATATGTGATATAGCCGGTTATCGAATCAAGTATTGATTTGATAAATTGATACACATGGTATTAGTCGGTTATATGTGATATATCCGGATTATTAAGTCATGTATTGATATGATAATTTAATGTATAATTATATATTTGATATATTAACATACATTAACTAATACATGCTCACTTATGATTTGTTTTCTCACTTGACTTGTGCACATTGTATATATATGATGTGTGTGTGTGTACATGATATGTGTGCCATGCTTGATGATACATGCAACAAGGGTGTGTGTATGACTTACACCATGCTTGCTTTAATGTAAGGTTTTTAATTATTTAAGTAATTCAAAATTAATGGAATTAGTCATGCTTGAAGCTTGTAGAAGCTTGTAGTGTTCTTTGACTAAGTCCACAAGTTTTGTTTTACTAAACATATTTATAAACCTAACCATTATAGCTATCCATGGTTAACTCTCTACAAAGGTTAACATATGATGTTAACTCACCATGGTTGCCATTCTCTACTTGAGATTTATTCATGAGAGATTTCTTCTTCTTCTTCTTCCATAAAAAGCTTTCTAGCTTCAATGGAGATGAGGAAAAATAGTGAGAAAACTATTTCTAAAATGAGTAAAATTTCTATTACATCATCCTCTACTACTTGCCATTTAGAATAGGGTGTTTGCTTCACTAATTCCACAATTAGTGAAGAGGTAACTTGGGTTACTGTCTCCTCGACGTAGATCATCTTCGGCCTCGAAGACTTCGTGCAAGCTTGCTCATTTCTTTAGGAGAACCCTTTCGAGTGTTCGGGCGTTCATGATTCGCAACGAAGGGACGACTACACGGAGCTATTGAAGTGAAGGACCGGTCTACAAAGGTTGTATTCCTTGTTCACTTCTGTGCAAATTTGTTTGCATTATATTTCGTCTGATTTTCTAGTAACGATTATAGGGTTAGGGTTAGCTAGAACGACAAATTTTTGAAATTGGCATGGACGATGCCTCCCGAAATTTTGCTGTCGTGCTAGACAACGCTGCAGTGGTATCAGATCCATGCTAGAAAATTAGACGGATTTTGTTAGGATTACGAAACCGAAATGACTCCGAAACTTGAAACACCAAACATTAGTTTCTGTCGATTTTAAAAGGTCTTCAAAATTTTTTTAAACAACTGCAGAATGTTGTATGAGATGCAACATTAACACACAAGAAAATTTAGCCCATCTCTCCAGATTTTGACCGAGCACAATGATATTTTTTCCGAGCTCGCCGGCCAAGTAGTGGGGTTTGGGGTTGAATTTTTTGGTGTGTTTCAGAATCTGGGTTTTGGTATTTCAGATGTTGTTTGTTTTTTCTAAGTTTGCATGTTATGTGATCTTACACTATAAGCAATTCGGAGTGTTTCGTATTCGTAGTTTTAATATTGTTTCGGGGATTCACATGTTGTCTAGTCAAAGTTAAAAAGTTCGATCGAATGTCAAAAACCCATTTTTCCAAGTTTATAGTATTCGGAAAAACATACAAGTAATTCTGTGGACCCTCTAAAAGAATGAAACCCTAACTAGACATAATGACCATGGAACACTTTCGAACCTTAGGGTTTGCGGCAGTTCCGTGGTGCCATTAATGAGGCTTGGGTTTGCCCTTCTACGGCTGGTCCATAGGTACTGTAGCATGTTCTGGGTATTTGTGAACAATGCTCAAGTGTTGAGCTGTCGGGAAATTGTGGGATTTTGATGAATCGATCGAAAAGTTTAACGTCGTCCAGATATCATGTGATGGGATACAATACTTGGAATCCACAAGGAAACTAATTTGAATTTTATAAATCAAGCAATTTAGTCTCATTTGATCGGTTGCCACGGGATTTTGATGTGATCAAAAGTCCGTCGTAATTACATAGCGTACGCGGATACTCGCTGGGTAACCTTACTAGATAGCCATACCGCATAGCCCCGACCAAGTGACTGTAGGAGAACCCCGTTGCCAAAAGCATCCGTCCGGGTGCTCGCGGCCGCGGTGTTCCGCCTAAGTGCACTTCGTTGACGGTATCGGGGGGTGCGGCCGTCTACTAAAGTTTCCGACGAGCATTCGATCAGGATGTTGGGAATCTTGTTGAATTACCCAATCAGATATTTAAAAGTGTTTTCGATATCGAGACTAAAATACGGGGTTTATAATTGTTAGGTATGTGATGTCTAAGAAATTCATTTGGTTGGGCATGAAATCCTCACATACATTGGGTTTAGGATGTCCAAGGTGGTTGCGGATTCTAATTGTTGTAGTTTTTCACTTTCTTTTCTGTAACCGTAAGTATAATATGTGGTATATCACCGGTTCGGTGATATATGTCAGCGACAATTGGGATACGCATATTTATTTACATTGATGACATGTGATGTTATGTGTTGCTGTAATATGTTATATTGGATCGTCATGTTTGAATAGCCATTTTTTTATGTGAGATGAGAGTTTTTCATTTTCATTCATGTAAAAGCTTGTATGTAATGCACTTCTGGGTTGAGGAAGATGTCACCGTTGATGTATATTATTTACTTTTCCGCATTAGGATAGACCCAAGGAGGGGAGCACAGGTAACCGGGTTCTAGATTCCAGTAGAAGACCATCTCGAGGCATCGAGACCGGGTCTCCTAACTCTAGAATTGGTAGGATTGCTTGCCGCTCTCATAGGGGTCTAGGGATGTGGGTTTGGCTATTCATCGCGATCGTGGAATCCGTGTTTTATACAGGCTTAATCTAAAACACGGAAATCCTAGTATATCCAATATTTCATATGTTGATTTTTCTGCTGTGATATTCTATGATGTGATCACTTTATATGATGAGATAGATACTGTATATAGTATATGTGATATATTATATAGACGTTGCTTATGTTTTACACCTGCGCTAGCCCTGCCTCGCTCTGTCGTTAGTTACCTGACCTAATGGTGCATGATGGGACATCGAGGCGAATGCGGATGGTATAAGCGTACGTTGTATTTATCTGTGATGCTTAGGTAACTTAAATGATGGGACTTCATTAATAAGATTAATGAAATAAAAGAAACCTAAAAGATATTGTAGAAACTTGTTTTAAAAACTGGTAGCTCTAGTTCTTGCTTTGTATAGCTGTATTTCTTGTAGAATAACCAGCACCTTATTCGATAAGGAAAGAGCCGAGATCCCTTCACCGGGAGTGACCACTTTAGCGAAACTAGCAGATACTACAACCCACTCGGTTTGTCTTTTTATTGCTTTTATAATTTTTGCTTTGCATAGTGGTATTCCTTGTAGAATATCCAACATCTTATTCGATAAGGAAAGAGCTAAGATCCCTTCACCGGGAGTGACCTCTTTAGCAAAATTAGTAAAATCCTCAAAAACACCCATTTTACAAAATCACTCGATTCTACAACGAGATCAAGTTCATTACGCAAAAGGTTTTCTTAAAAACCTGTCGTAGCCCTCCGTCATTTCAGATAAATACTAGTTGGTATTCATGCTACGTTTGTTGATCTTAGCCAAGGCGTAGTGTGCGGTAGCTAATTAGTACTTATCTGCTAAGTATATGATGTGATTGAGTTAGGGTAGTCGTGCGACTTTGTTAACCTTAGCTAAGGGTCGTGCGGGTGGGTTTAATTCAATCACGAAATGACGGGTTGAACTTGACTACCACTTATAATTTGTTGACCTTAGATCATAAGTTGCTAGGGGCAAAATTATCGGGAATTTCAAGTGTTGAAATTTGCAATGAGATTGCATACCTTCTATGAGATGGTTGGATCCCGATACCCACTGCGAGTAATAGTTACTCCTGCGAGAGTTTTGCTTTTTACAATTAGCCGATCAAGTAGGTGTCTAGAAAAGTGTCAACGGGGTTACGCCCCTGGAAAAACAAGGTTTATTTTAATTAGGTCCGTGCGAAAGCATGGGGAACCTCCCTCAAATTACCGGCACTGGCCTGGCTGAAAGATTGGCGAACTTGTAGAGTGTAATTAATCCCAGCTAGTCTTTCCTTTCAGGGTTTGGAGGAAGATTTGATAGAAACAGTGGGAGCCATCCTGATTAGATAAAATAATAACCGATCTAATCTTGCGAGAGTATACGCAGAGTGTTTTCTTCTCTCTCTCTCTCTCCAGGTAGCAACTATGTCACGCCTTAATCAAGATAATAATATGGATGTATTGACCGAACACGTTTGTTATACTGAGCTGGGGAACGTTGTTCCTGCTTCAACTTATAATTGTTATAAGACCGAGCAGGAAATAGGGGATTACCAGGATTTCCGTGCCGCCCAAATGAAGAAAGTGCATGTTGATGCATCTTCTTCGAGTATGTTTATTATCGAGAACCGTTTCTCAGTATTCTCTACGTCTTAGGTATGAGATACCGGATCAGGATCCCATATATGTAATCTGTTACATAGGATACAGATAGGTAGAGAACTGGTAATGGGTGATAAGTTTCAAGAGTTGGAAACGGTGCAAGTGTTGCAGCCAAGTTTGTTGGCAGTTATCACCCTGTATTACCAAATACATTAATTTTGAACGAATATTATTAGATACCGAACCTGATATACAATATCATATCAGTCTCTTTATTTTGTAAAGAAGGATATAATTTTTTATTGTTGGATAATGTTTTGAACATTTCCTATATCAAGAGTTGATCGGTTCAGGCACGTTATCTAATAACATATATGTTCTAAATCAAACTACAGTTCTTAACATACAGAACACACACAAGAGGAAGAGTTTATAAATGAACGAATCCTTCTTAAGGCATTATAGACTAGGTCATATCAATGCGACACAACTAGCTAAGTAACATTTAGATGTATATTTAAATCAGTTTGAATTTACATTTTATGAAACTTGCCAGTCATGTCACAAAAATAGGATGACCATAGCTCCGTTTACTGGAAACAGAGAAAGAGTTAGTGAACTCTTGGAATTGATACATGATGATGTATGTAATTCCCCTGTCTACACATGTCAGGACCGATTCTTTGTACTTCATTACATTCACTGATAATCTCTCAAGATTCGGACGTATATTCCTGTTAAAACACAAGTCTGAAACTTTTGAGAAATTCAAAGAATATAAGTTAGAAGTAGAGAACCAAAACATGTATAAGTATTATGTCCTTTGATATGATCAGGGAGGAGAATACTTGAGCACGGAATTCCTGGACTATTCTAAAGGAGAATGAGATTCTTTCTCAGCATTACTCCTCCGTATACACCACAGCACAACGGTGTATCGGGACGGATCAATCACACCTATTAGATATGGTGCGCTTTATGATGAGTACTACTGAGTTGCCTATTTTCTTTTGGGAGTTATGCACTTGAGAAGCTGCATACCTATTGAATTGGGTTCTAACCAAATCAGGAGCCTACCACTCTATATGAGATATGGAATGGGAAAAGCCCATGTCTTAAGCAAGTTAAGATTTGGGGTTGTCCGGCCTATGTCAAAAGCAAAATCCGGACAAGCTCGAGGCAAGGTCGGTTCTGTAGAAGTTTGTTGGATATCCCAAGCTTCCGCAAGGGAATATTTTCTACCGCACCGAGGAACAAAAGTGTAGGGTTCCTAGGTACACTAATGAGGTCTCACAAGGCATCAACCATGCCAATTTCAAATTTTACAAGTGCCGAGAGACCCTAATACGGATCGTTAACTAGATATATAGGCTATGTGATGCAACTAGTTAACAACTTAACTAAGTGAACGAAAATACAACCTTTGTAGATCCGGTGCTCCACCTCCATAGCTCCGCAATGATGTCCCTCCGCTGTCCAAATCGGATCACGGACTCTTGCGTCGGCTTCGTCGGAGAAATGGACGGGCTAGGTCGTCGATATCGATGCCGAAGATGATCTACGTCGAGGCATCACAAGATCAAGCTCCCACTTCACCAAGTCATGAAACTTGTGAAGAAAACACCCTATACTACTTGGCAAGAGGTAGAGGGTGAAGAAATAGGAGGTGGGTACACTTTAGAATTGGATTTCTCACTCTTTTTTATCAATCACCATTGATGGTCAAGCTTTTTCTACTTTGAAAGAAGAAGAAGAAGAAGAAGATGAATAATATGATATAATGATGATCTTTCAAAAAGAAAATAAAATGTATACTTATCATAATCCAACCATGGTCAAGTGTAGAGAATGAACTAGGGTTAAGTGGAATGGTTAGGGTTAAGCATGAGACAAAATGATGACTTAGTCAAAGCTTCATGAAGCTTCAATATCAAACAAAGAAAGCCACCATTTTCTTTTTATCATTTTCTTTTGCCAAAATGAACAAAAGAAATAAATAAATGAATAAGTAAATAAACAAAACCCTAACCACTCATATAACCATGGTTTAATCTTTACACAAACTCAAGTTAACATGTATCATCAAACATGATACAATCAAGTGCACAAAAGTATATCACATATACAACTTGTGAACTTCAAGTGAGAAAATCCATTTAAAGTGAACCTATACTAGTTAATGCAAAGTAATATATCAAATATATAATTATGCATTAAATCATTAAATCAACACTTGATTCAATGATCCGGTCATGTCGCACACAACCGACTAGTATACAATGTATCGTTTTATCGAATCAATCCTTGATTCGATAACTAGGTTATATCGCATATAACCATTCGACACATTCATCGCGAGAATGAAATACGGTATCACATACACGCATTATTCTCGGTCCCGCACATATCTCATATGCGCTCCTATTTCGTTTCGCTTGAGCCAGGAAACCTCTGTGTAGGACTCTAAAGACTCGTCAATACGCCGGTAGCAGATGATGATCATATCAAACACCCACAAGCCGCAAGCGGTCTGCTAAACGTAACGGCCATCCGGGTATTGAGCGATCAGAAGATCGACGAGCAAGCCCGCTCATACTCCTGTGAATCCAACCAGTAACACTTACCGTACAGTCCGGTCTGTTCGTCTGATATGTCGCATATCTCGCCTAGGGGTGGTAAACGTCAGACCCCAAAAGCTCGATAAGTCATGTCGATATGAGGTCTATAACAGTTCGAGAAACTACAGGTAAAACTTACCAGTAAATCTCAGCAACCCTGGCCAGGGATTTCCGGTTATAGCCAATCGAACACAGCTCAACATCAACTCCCTATACCGGGAGAGACGAATCCCCTCCTATCGCTCATTGCCTCCATGTGACTCGGGACTGTACCCAAAAACCACCGTTTTGCACGCTCTCTTGGACGTGGTAAGATGGAAATCAAAGCACAGTGGGAACCACACAAGACTCTACGATGATCTCGGGTCAACAGACTACTCTGTACCAGTATCACCAGAGAACTGCTATCTGACGTAAGGTATAATACCATCTGGGAGTTCTCGGCGAGTCCGTCCAGTGTACCCAATCTCCACTGAGCACCCGTATATCATCTCTGATGTCAAACACCAATGGATATGGGATCATCCATCGCCCATCTGTATGGGTCGAGAAGGTATACGCTAGTCTACTCTGGTATATCGATGCCCCGTCTCGATACACCCACGACTAGGGACCTTGAAGGATGTACTTATGGACTACCCTGTCCCCACTAGTATGATCCGCATCATAGTCCAGGTAGTCAAGTACACATCCTAAGGGCTTTACCAACATGTAGCAGAGAGACAATCAGTGTACACGTTAAGGTAAAGAGCAACCAGATAGCATACTATCATGTCGAGCAAGAAAGTCCTCCCTATATATGTCCAAGCATCCACTACAATATACATCCTATGTATAGTAATGGCCTCTAGGGCATACATATAACTAACAATCTCCCACTTGCACTAGGGCCATCTGATAGCAGTGGTTGTAGTATCTCATACTCAACCATCCCATAAAAGTCTCTCTCTGGGAAAAGGCCTTTGTGAGTGGATCCGCCGTGTTGTCCTCTGAGTCTACTCTCCTAACCTCGATCACCCTGGAGATCAACTATCTCCTTGATCAGGTGATACTGCCTTAGAATATGTCTTGATCACTGATGGGACGGTCGTTCCTGGGCCGAAGCCCTAACTCCATTGACACACAATGGGAGGAACTAAGTTCATCTCATGAACAAATATACATCCAGACTGCCTCTTTGGTAGCATCTTAAGTAGCGATGTATCGAGCCTTTATCGTCTAGTATGCCACGGTATCTAGCTTGGAACTCTTCCAACATACCGTCCCTTTACTGAGGGTAAAGACAATGCCTGTGACTGACATTCAGTCGTCCTTATCACTCTGGAACCCTTCCAGTGATTCTCCCCAGGATCGATTGATACCATCTCACTACAACTAGTGAGAATCCTAACATCCAATTAGGTCTATCTCATAGATCCAAAACCCAGGATTTAGGAGGTATCACTTTGATCCTATATGGAGAATCATTGTGATAAGCGGAGATTGACCGAGCGTAACATAGGAAACTCCTTCCCTATCAAGAGTATGTCATCCACGTACTCTACGAGGATCATTACCATACTCCCTACTACCTTTTTGTATATACAAGGTTCATCTACCATTTTGATGAAGTCAAACTTTTTGACAACCACATCAAAACAGACGTTCCAACTCCGCGATACCTGCTATATCCTATAAAGCATCTTGCACACGTTTCCGCTGCTCCCACTGTCTACGAAGCCCTCTGACTGTGTACTTATAGACTCTCTCTTCTAAAACATCATTTAGAAAAGCAGTCATGACACCCAACCGCCAGATATCGTAATTATGGTATGAAGCCGTGGCAAGTAGGATCTGAATGGACTTAAGAATAGCTCCGTAGAAAAGGTTTCATCATGATCCATGCCTGGTTAATGATGCAAAGCTTTAACAAGTCTAGCTTTGAAAGTCTCAACTTTTCCATGTATACCAAGTAATCTTCTCAAGATTTACTTGCTCCTGATGGGGATTTAACCCTTCAGATATAGCAGCCAAAGTCCATACTTTGTTGGTGTACATGGATTCCATCTCAGATCACTAAGCATCCAGCCATTCTTACAGAGTCTTACTCCTAATGGCCAGCTCGAAACTAGTTGGGTCATCATCTCATGATGCAATCCTCGCTCCCACTGTCATCGAGAAACCGAGGTATCTCTCAGGTGGATGAGGAACCCTACTAGATCGGCGGAGAGGCTGAAGTTCGTCGGGAACTATTGAATCCTTTTGGTTCTTTCAAATCATCTGTTGTAGTTTGTATAGCTGGAACCTTTCCAGTTCTACATAACAGACCTTGCCTCGAGCTTGTCCGGATTTTGCTTTTTGACATAGGCCGGACAACCCCAAATCTTAACTAGCTTAAGACATGGGCTCTTCCCATTCCATATCACATATGAAGTGGTAAGCAACTGATTTGATTTGAACCCTATTCAATAGGTATGCAGCTTCTCAAGCGCATAACTCCCAATAAGGAAACAGGTAACTCAGTATTACTCATCATAGAGCACACCATATCACATAGGGTGCTATTGCTCCGCCACGATATACCATCGTGCTATGGTGTATACAGAGGAGTAATGCTGAGAGAGAATTACATTCTCCTTTAGAATAATCCAGAATTTTCGTGCTCAAGTATTCTCCTCCTCGATCACATGAAAGGACATAATACTTATACCCGTATTTTGGTTCTCTACTTCTAACTTATATTCTGTGAATATCTCAAAAGGTTCGGACTTGTGTTTCAACAGGAACATATATCTGAATCTTGAGAGATTATCAGTGAATGTAACGAAGTACAAAGAACCGTTCTTGGCATGTGTAGACAGGGGATCTTACATACATCATCATGTATCAATCCCAAGAGTCGACTAACTCTTTCTCTGTTTCCAATAAGCAGAGCCATGGTCATATAGTCTTTGTGACATGACTGGCAAGTTTCATAAGATGTAAATTCAAACTGATTTAAATATGCATCTACATGTAACTTCAGCTAGTCGGGTCGCATTGATATGACCTAGTCTACAATGCCTCAAGTAGGATTCGTTCATTTCTGAACTCATCCTCCTGTGTGTGTTCTGTATACTAAGAACTGTAGTTTGATTTAGAACATCAACGCTTTTAGATAACGTGCCTGATCCGATCAACTTTTGATATAGGAAATGTTCAAAACATCATCCAACTATACAAAATTTTATCATTTCTCTACTAATAAAGAGATTGATATGATTTTGTATATCAGGTTCTGTATCTAATAACATTCGTTCAGAATCAATGTATTTGGAATACAGGGTGACAGTGACCAACAGACTTGGCTGCAACACTTGCCCCGTTTTCTGCCTCATGAAACTTATCACCCGTTTTCAGTTCTCTACCTTTCTGTAGCCCTATGTAACATATTACATATCTGGGATCCTGATCCGGTATCAAATACCCAGGATGCAGAGGATACTGAGAAACAGTTCTTTGTAATGAACACACCCGAAGATGATGCATCAGCATGCACTCTCTTCGTTTGGGCGGCACGGGAATTCTGGTAATCCCCAATTTCCTGCTCTGTCTTATAACAATTATAAGTTTGAGCGGGACCAACGTTCCCCAGCTCAGTATAACAAGCGGGTTCGGTCAATATCCGTATTATTATCTTGATTAAGGCGTGATATGGTCGCTACCTGGAGAGAGAGAGAAGAAAACACTCAGCGTGCGCTCTGGCAAGATCAGATTGGTGTTTATTTTATCTAATCAGGATGGCTCCCACTGTTTTTTATCAAATCTTCCTTCAAACCCTACTAGGAAAGACTAGCCGGGATTAATTACACGCTACAGGTTCGCCAATCTTTCAGTCAGGCCAGTGTCGGTACTTTGAGGGAGGTCCCCCGTGCATTCGCACGAACCTAATTAATGTAAACCTCGTTTTCCCAGAGGCGTAACCTCGTTAACACCTTTCTAGACACCTACTTGATCGGCTAATTGTAATGTGTAAAACTCTCCCAGGAGTAACAATTACTCGCAGTGGGTATCGGGATCCAACTATCTCATAGAAGGTATGCAATCTCATTGCAAATTTCAACACTTGAAATTCCCGATAATATTTTGCCCCTAGCAGCTATATGACCTTAACATAGTCAACAAATCATAAGTGCTAGTCAAGTTCAACCCGTCATTTCCCGATTGAATTAAACCCACCCGCACGACCCTTAACATAGTCAACAAAGTCGCACGACTACCCTAATCCAATCGCATCATATGCTTATGCAGATAAGCACTAATTAGCTACCGCACACTACGCCTTAACATAGTCAACAAACGTAGCACGAATACTAACTAGCACTTATCTGAAATGACGGAGGGCTACGACAGGTTTTTCTGAAAACCTATTGCGTAATGAACTTGATATCGTTGTAGAATCAAATGATTTTAAAATGGAGTGTTTTTAAGGCTTTTCTAGTTTTGCTAAAGGAGTCACTCCCGGTGAAGGGATCGTCGGTCCTTTCCTCATCGAATAAGATGCGGGATATATCATATATATCACTGCGCAAAGCAAAAACTCTTAAAAGCAATCAAAAGACAAACCGAGTGTGTAGCATCTGCCAGTTATTGCTAAAGGAGTCACTCCCGGTGAAGGGATCTCGGTCCTTTCCTCATCGAATAAGGTGCAGGATATATCACATATACCGCTGTGCAAAGCAAGAACTGTAGCTACCTGTTTTATTTTGAAATTCGATTCTACAATATCTTAGGTTTCTTTTATTTCATTAATCACATTAATGAAGTCCCATCATTTAAGTACCTAAACATCACAGATAAATACGACGTACACTTATGCCATCCGCATTCGCCTCGATGTCCCCTCGTGCACCGTTAGGTTAGGTGACTAACGGCAGAGCGGGGCAGGGCTAGCGCGGGTGTAAAACATAAGTAACGCCTATATAATATATCATATATACTATATACAGTATCCATCACAGAACATCACATGGTCACATTACAGATATCGCAGCAGAAGAATCATATGAAATATTGGATATTCTAGGACGTCCGTGTTTTAAATACGAGCCAGTATAAAACACGGATTCCACGGTCGTGATGAATAGCCAAACCCACACCCCTAGACCCCTACGAGAGTGGCAAGCAACCCTACCAATTCTGGAGTTAGGAGACCCGGACTCGACTCCTCGAGTTGGTCTCCCATTGGACTCCAGAACCCGGTTACTTGTGTTCCCCTCCTTGGGTCTATCCTAGTGCGGAAAAGTAAATAATATACAAAGGGTGACAACTTCCGCTACCTGGAAGTGCCCCAAATAAAAGAATATTACATACAAGTTTTTACATGAATGAAAATGAAAAACACTCATCTCACATAAAAAAAAACCCGGCTATTCAAACACGACGATCCAATATAACATATCCAGCAACACATAACATCACATGTCATCAACGTAAGTAAATATGCGCATCCCAATTGTCGTTGACATATAGCAACGAAACCGGCGATATCACATATTACACTTACGGTCACAGAAAAGAAAGTGTAAAACTACAACAGTTGGAATCCGCAACCTGCATAGACATCGCATGCCTAATCAAATGAATTACTTAGACATCGCATGCCTAACAATTATAAACCCCGCATTTTAGTCTCAAAATCGAAAACACTTTTCAATATAGAGTCGGGTAATTCAACAGGATTCCCGACATACTGATCGAATGCTCGTCGCAAACTTTAGTAGACGGCCGCACCCCCGACGCCGTCGACGAAGTGCACCAAGGCGGAACACCGCTGCCGTGAGCACCCGGACGGATTCTTTCGGCGACGGGGTTCTCCTACATTCACTTGGTCGGGGCTATGGAGCGAGGCCGTCTATTAAGTTTACCCGGCGAGTATCCGCGTACGCTACGTGATTGCGACGGACTTTTGATCACATCAAAATTCCGTGGCAACCGATCAAGTGAGACTAAAGTGCTATGTTTATAACATTCATTCAGTTATCTCATAACTACTTGTGAATTCCAATTATTGTATCCCATTCCAGATAAATAGAAAATGTTAAACTTTCCGATCAAACAATCAAACACCCAAGTTTTCCCGAAACAGATCAACACATGAAATAAGTTCAAAGACATTCACTTCATGCCTCAATACCAACGGTCCAGCCGTAGAAGGGTCAAGCCAACGCCTCACATGTGGCACGCCGTACTGCCCCAAACCCTAAGGTTCAAAGGGCAGTTCAAGACGGTCACATAATCGAGTTAAGGTTTGTTGTCTTCTAGAGGGACCATCGCGTTACTTGCACTACTTAGAATGTCCTTAAACCACAGAAAAATCCAACACTTGGAAATTTTCCGACAGGAGAAAAAGTGGGTATTTATATCCGGTCGAACTTTTTAACATATTCAAAAATTATCCGGAAAAGCACATAGACAAAATTAGAAAATCCGATCGAAACACCGAGTCCCCAATACAACCCAGAAAACTCAACTCTTGAGTAAATTTTAAAAATTCCCATAAAACTCAGCATTTAAATAAAGAAGTTATTGTGCAAAAATGGTTGACTGAAGAGACTAAATGGGCGCGGAACCGCCGCAATAGGCGACGAATGCCGCGGATCCGCCGCGCTTTAGACAGATCATTAGGTAATTTTTGCACCGTAATTCTTAGAATTTCCAGCTGAATTTTTTAAGCATTTTTAATTTGGAAAAAACCACTTTTTCAGAAAAAGTCCAGAGAGGGTTAAAAGTTAGGGTTTCGGGGTTCGATCGGGTTTCTAACATCGTCTACGCATCGCCTAAGGCTCTAACTAGGCTCTGATACCACTGTAGGGTTCCTAGGCACACTAATGAGGTCTCACAAGGCATCAACCATGCCAATTTCAAATTTTACAAGTGCCGAGAGACCCTAATACGGATCGTTAACTAGATATATAGGCTATGCGATGCAACTAGTTAACAACTTAACTAAGTGAACGAAAATACAACCTTTGTAGATCTGATGCTCCACCTCCATAGCTCCGCAATGATATCCCTCCGCTGTCCAAATCAGATCCTGGACTCTTGCGTCGGCTTCGTCGGAGAAATAGGCGGGCTAGGTCGTCGATGTCGATGCCGAAGATGATCTACGTCGAGGCATCACAAGATCAAGCTCCCACTTCACCAAGTCATGAAACTTGTGAAGAAAACACCCTATACTACTTGGCAAGAGGTAAAGGGTGAAGAAATAGGAGGTGGGTGCACTTTAGAATTGGATTTCTCACTCTTTTTCATCAATCACCATTGATGGTCAAGCTTTTTCTACATTGAAAGAAGAAGAAGAAGAAGATGAATAATATGATATAATGATGATCTTTCAAAAAGAAAATAAAATGTATACTTATCATAATCCAACCATGGTCAAGTATAGAGAATGAACTAGGGTTAAGTGGAATGGTTAGGGTTAAGCATGAGACAAAATGGTGACTTAGTCAAAGCTTCATGAAACTTCAATATCAAACAAAGAAAGCCACCATTTTCTCTTTATCATTTTCTTTTGCCAAAATGAACAAAAGAAATAAATAAATGAATAAGTAAATAAACAAAACCCTAACCACTCATATAACCATGGTTTAATCTTTACACAAACTCAAGTTAACATGTATCATCAAACATGATACAATCAAGTGCACAAAAGTATATCACATATACAACTTGTGAACTTCAAGTGAGAAAATCCATTTAAAGTGAACCTATACTAGTTAATGCAAAGTAATATATCAAATATATAATTATGCATTAAATCATTAAATCAACACTTGATTCAATGATTCGGTCATGTCGCACACAACCGACTAGTATACAATGTATCGTTTTATCGAATCAATCCTTGATTCGATAACTAGGTTATATCGCATATAACCATTCGACACATTCATCGCGAGCATGAAATACGGTATCACATACACGCATTATTCTCGGTCCCACACATATCTCATATGCACTCCTATTTCGTTTCGCTTGAGCCAGGAAACCTCTGTGTAGGACTCTAAAGACTCGTCAATACGCCGGTAGCAGATGATGATCATATCAAACACCCACAAGCCGCAAGCGGTCTGCTAAACGTAACGGCCACCCGGGTATTGAGCGATCAGAAGATCGACGAGCAAGCCCGCTCATACTCCTGTGAATCCAACCAGTAACACTTACCGTACAGTCCGGTCTGTTCGTCTGATATGTCGCATATATCGCCTAAGGGTGGTAAACGTCAGACCCCAAAAGCTCGATAAGTCATGTCGATATGAGGTCTATAACAGTTCGAGAAACTACAGGTACCACTTACCAGTAAATCTCAGCAACCCTGGCCAGGGATTTCCGGTTATAGCCAATCGAACACAGCGCAACATCAACTCCCTATACCGGGAGAGTCGAATCCCCTCCTATCGCTCATTGCCTCCATGTGACTCGGGACTGTACCCAAAAACCACCGTTTTGCATGCCCTCTTGGACGTGGTAAGATGGAAATCAAAGCACAGTGGGAACCACACAAGACTCTATGATGATCTCGGGTCAACAGACTACTCTGTACCAGTGTCACCAGAGAACTGCCATCTGACGTAAGGTATAATACCATCTGGGAGTTCTCGGCGAGTCCGTCCAGTGTACCCAGTCTCCACTGAGCACCCGTATATCATCTCTGATGTCAAACACCAATGGATATGGGATCATCCATCGCCCATCTGTATGGGTCGAGAAGGTATACGCGAGTCTACTCTGGTATATCGATGCCCCGTCTCGATACACCCACGACTAGGGACCTTGAAGGATGTACTTATGGACTACCCTGTCCCCACTAGTATGATCCGCATCATAGTCCAGGTAGTCAAGTACACATCCTAAGGGCTTTACCAACATGTAGCAGAGAGACAATCAGTGTACACGTTAAGGTAAAGAGCAACCAGATAGCATACTATCATGTCGAGCAAGAAAGTCCTCCCTATATATGTCCAAGCATCCACTACAATATACATCCTATATATAGTAATGGCCTCTAGGACATACATATAACTAACAAAAAGGTGTTTTATTTCTCGGCATGACCGCCTTTTTAGAAAAGGAATTTATTTTGGAAACAAATTTGTGGTCATGAGGTAGAACTGGAAGGAGTTCCAGCCATACAAACTACAGCTGACGATTTGGTAGTGTTGAGGTCAAAATTTGCACCCCGGTTGACCGAGTCAAAGTCAAGATCAACCCAAAGTTAGGTGGGCCCAAGCCCAGGTCAAGCGGGCCCATGCCCAAGTCAAGCCCGCGGCCAGCCTCCTCCATGCCAAAATATAGATCATGTAATAAATAATTTTTATGTAATTTTTTATGCATGAATGTATGCAAAATGGGCATAAAGCCAAATTTTTGTAAAGCCCATGGCTTATGTGCAAAAAGAAATGGCACATGAGCCATGAGATGGGCAAAATGCCATTTTGTAAAGCCCAAAGGGCTATATGCAAATATGTAAGCCTATATAAGGCAACATGATGATGAATAAAGCATATACTTTTCATCCCCAAAAATTAGGGCATGTGCCACTTTCTCCTTCCTCAAGGTTCTAAAACCTGTTAGTTGTATGTATGCCCTAGAGGCCAGTATTGTACAGATGATGTATATTATATTGGATGCTTGGACATATATAGAGATGACTTTCTTGCTCGACATGATAGTATGCTATCTGGTTGCTCTTTATCTTAACATGTACACTAGTCTCTTTATACTGTATTATAGTTACATGTTGGTAAAGCCCTTAGGATTTGTACTTGACTACCTGGACTATGATGCAGATCATACTAGTGGGGACATGGTAGTCCATAAGTACATCCTTCAAGGTCCCTAGTCGTGGGTGTATCGAGACGGGGCATCGATATACCAGTGTAGACTAGCGTATACGCTTCTCGACCCATGTGATGGGCGATGGATGATCCCATATCCATTGGTGTTTGACATCAGAGATGGTATACGGGTGCTCAGTGGAGACTGAGTACACTGGACGGACTCGCCGAGAACTCCCAGATGGTATTATACCCAACGTCAGATGGCAGTTCTCAGGTGACACTTGTACAGGTTAGTCTGTAGACCCGAGATCGTCATAGAGTCTTGTGTGATTCCCACTGTGCTTTGATCTCCACCTTACCACGTCCATGAGGGCATGCAAAACGGTGGTCTTTGGGTACAGTCCCGAGTCACATGGAGGCAATGAGCGATAGGAGGGGTTTCGTCTCTCCCGGTATTGGGGGTTGATGTTGCGCTGTGCTCGATTGGCCGTAACAGGGAAGTCCCTGGCCAGGGCTGATCAGAGATTTGCTGGTAAGTGTTACCAGTAGTTTCTCGACCCGTTATGAGCCTCACATCGGCACGACTTATCGGTTATTGGGGTCTGACGTATACCACCCCTAGACTTGATATGCGACGTATCAGACGAACAGACCGGACTGTACGGTAAGTGTTACTGGTTGGATTCACAGGAGTGTGAGCGGGCTAGCTCGTCGATCTTCTGATCGCTCAATACCCGGATGGCCGTTACGTTTAGCAGACCGCTTGCGGCTTGTGGGTGCTTGATATGATCATCATCTGCTACCGGCGTATTGACGAGTCTTTAGAGTCCTATACAGAGGTTTCCTGGCTCAAGCGAAACGAAATAGGAGTGCATATAAGATATGTGCGGGAGCGAGAATAATGCGTGTATGTGATACCGCATTTCATTCTCGCGATAAATGTTTCGATTGGTTATATTCGATATGACCTAGTTATCGAATCATTGATTCGATAAATCGATACATTGAATACTAGTCGGTTATATGCGACATGACCGGATCATTGAATCAAATGTTGATTTAATGATTTAATGTATAATTATATATTTGATATATTACTTTGCATTAACTAGTATTGGTTCACTTTATACGGATTTTCTCACTTGATGTGCAAGTTGTATATGTGATATACTTTTGTGCACATATATGTATCATGTTTGATGATACTTGATCATTTAGTTAAGTGTATAGGATTAAACCATGATTAATTTGATAATTAGGGTTTTGCATATCCATTTATTTATTTATTTGTTTATTTATTTATTTGGAAATGATTATGATAAGAATGGTGGCTTTCTTTGTCTTTTAGTTGAAGCTTCATGAAGCTTTGACTTCTTAACCATTCTTGTCATCATGCTTAACCCTAACCCATCCATTAACCATGGTCTATTCTCTACACTTAACCCTAGTTAGAATTATGATAAGTATTCTTTTTCTTTTCATTTTAAAAAGACTTATCATAATTCTAGCTCATCTTCTTCTTCATCTTCAAGTTTGAAACCTTGAGGCCATCAATGGCAACTTGAGCTTGAGAGTGAGAAATCCAATTCTAAAGAGAACCCACCTCCTATTTCTTCATCCTCTACCTCTTGCCAAGTAGTAGAGTGTGTTTTCTTCACAAGTCTCATCACTTTGTGAAGTGGGAGCTTGATCTAGCGATGCCTCGACGTAGATCATCTTCGGCATCGTCGTCGATGACCAAGCCCGTTCATTCTCCGATGAAGCCGACGCAAGAGCCCGGAGTTCGACTTGGACAGCGAGGAGCTTTCGTTGCGGAGCCGTGGAGGTGGATATCCGGATCTACAAAGGTTGTAATTTCCAGATTCTAGTAGTTAAGTGTTAACTAGTTTACTTTTCGCCTAGATTCTAGCAACGATCCGTTAACTAGGGTTTCTCGGCACCCTTTTTTTTTGTAAAATGGCATGGTTGATGCCTTGTGAGACCTCTACTGTGTGCCTAGGAACCCTACAAAACCTTCTTCTTTCTTTTGAATTAAATCAAAAGTTTTACTCTTCCTTTTCCAAAACTAAATAGTTTTTCACCACAAAACCCACAAAGGGGAGTTTAGATCTCCCATCAGATCTTAAAAAGAAGAGATTTTTAAAATCTCACATCTCTTGATCTTCAAGATCCTGCCAACAGAGGAGGAAGAAGGAGGTCCATCTCCGAAAACCCCATTTTGGGGAAGACCCAGGGCTCCAAAGAAGAACCCCTTTCATCAACTCCAAAACACCTTAGGAGTTTAACTCCACTCTAAATCCTCTTTTGGGATTTTAAATCCTATTTCTGGGACTAAAAGCCCCATTTTCCTCGCCGTGCTTAAGCGCCTACATGCCAGGCACGTGGTGCGCTAGCGCTCGAGCGCCCAGTGCCCACGTGCCGGACACGTGGTGCGCTAGCGCTCGAGCGCCTGGCACTCAAACGCCCACATGCCAGGCACGTGGTGCGCTAGCGCTCGAGCGCCTAGCGCTCAAGCACCCTGCACCCACTTGCCAGGCACGTAGTGCGCCAATGCCTAAGCGCCCAGCGCTCGCGTGTTAGACACGTGAGGCGCTGGCCCCCACGCATCCTTTGGATGCCCTTTCCCTTTTTCATATATATATGTATGTATGTATGTATGTATGTATGTATATACATACACACACACACACATACTCTTTAGCGGGACCCCCGTAAAAACTCTGCATGACTTTCGATATATCCAAGCCCCCTCCAAAACAAAACACACTTACACTGCACATTGAGTTCGCATGACCAGTTTAACCCATCAATCGGAGGTTCCCTCGCTCCAAAGGCGAAGGGTAATTAACGGCAGCTTAGTCCGCGGCTGCCGGAGATTCAGATCCCCATAATTAATAAACCTCGGCCTACCCTAGGCAGGGGGAATCTGTAGTACGCCTGACAAGCGCGTGCGTATTCCCATCTCAATGGGGTGACGAAAAACACCCTACAGGTAGAACCGAAGGATTCAATAGTTCCCGATGAACCTCAGCCTATCCACCAATCTGGTAGGGTTCCTCATCCGCCTAAGAGATACATCGGTTTTATCAATGACAATAGGAGCGAGGATTGCATCATGAGATGATGACCCAACTAGTTTCGAGCAGGCTATCAGGAGTGGGGACTCTGTGAGAATGGCTGGATGCTAAGCGATCTGAGTTGGAATCTATATACACCAACAAAGTATGGACTTTGGTTGCTATATCTGAAGGGTTAAATTCCCATCAGGAGCAAGTATATCTTGAGAAGATTACTTGGTGTAGATGGAAAAGTTGAGACTTTCAAAGCTAGACTTATTGAAAAGGGTTCTCGTCATCAATCAGGTGTGGTTTATGATGAAACCTTTTCTCCAGTAGCTATGCTTAAGTCCATCCAGATCCTACTTGCCATTGCTACATACCATGACTACGATATCTGGCGGTTGGGTGTCATGACTGCTTTTCTAGATAGTGATTTAGAAGAGAGCGTCTATATGTACATGGCCAGAGGGCTTCGTAGACAGTGGGAGCAGCGGAAACGTGTGCAATTTGCTTTATGGGATAAAGCAGGTATCGCGGAGTTGTATCATCTGTTTTGATGTCGTAGTCAAAGAGTTTGACTTCATCAAAAGGGTAGATGAATCTTGTATATACAAAAAGGTAGCAGGGAGTATGGTGGAGTTCCTCGTATTGTACGTGGATGACATACTCTTGATAGGAAAGATGGTTCCTATGCTACACTTGGTCAATCTCCTCTTATCATAAGGATTCTCCATAGAGGGTCAAGGCGATACCTCCTAAATCCTGGGTTTTGGATCTATGAGATAGATCTAAGTGGATGTTATAATTCTCACTAGGTGTAGTGAGATGGTATTAATCGATCCTGGGGAGAATCACTGGATAGCTTCCAGGGTGATAAGGTCGACTGAATGTCAGTCACAGGTATTGTCTTTACCCTCAGTAGAGGGACGGTATGTTGGAAGAGTTCCAAGCTAGATACCGTGGCAAACTAGATGATAAAGGCTGGATATATCACTACCAAGGATGCTACCAAAGAGGCAGTCTGGGTGTATATAAGTTCATGAGATGAACTTCGTGCCTACCATTGTGTGACAATGGAGTTGTGGCTTTGGCGTAGGAACCCCCGTCCCATCAGTGATCCAGACATATTCTAAGGCAGTATCACCTGATCATGGAGTTAGTTGATCTCCAGGGAGATCGAGGTTAGGAGAGTAGACACAGAGAACAACACGGCGGATCCACTCACAAAGGCCTTTTCCAAAAAGAGACTTTTATGGGATGGTTGTGTATGAGATACTACAACCACTGCTGATTGTTGGGTATTGGATACTACGACAGATGGCCCTAGTGCAAGTGGGAGATTGTTAGTTATATGTATGCCCTAGAGGCCATTACTGTACATACGATGTATATTGTATTGGATGCTTGGACATATATAGGGATGACTTTCTTGCTCGACATGATAGTATGCTATCAGGTTGCTCTTTATCTTAACATGTACACTTATTGTCTCTCTATTACATATTGATAAAGCCCTTAGGATTAGTACTTGACTACCAGGATTATGATGCAGATCATACTAGTGGGGAAAGAGTAGTCGGTAAGTACATCCTTCAAATGTTCCTAGTCATGGGTGTATCGAGACAGGGAATCAATATACCAGAGTAGACTAGCGTATAGCTTCTCGACCCATGTAGATGGGCGATGGATGATCCTATATCCATTGGTGTTTGACATCAGAGATAGTATACGAGTGCTCAGTGGAGACTGGGTACACTGAACGGACTCGCCGAGAACTCCTAGATGGTATTATACGTTTCGTCAGATAGCAGTTCTCTGGTGACACTGTTACAGGTTAGTCTTTAGACCCGAGATAGTCATAGAGTCTTGTGTGATTCCCACTGTGCTTTGATTTTCACCTTACCACGTTCAATAGAACGTGCAAAACGGTGGTTTTTGGGTACAGTCCCGAATCACATGGAGGCAATGAGCGATAGGAGGGGTTTCATCTCTCCCGGTATTGGGGGTTGATGTTGCGCTATGCTCGATTGGCTATAATAGGAAGTTCCTGGACAGGGCTGCTTCAGAGATATACTGGTAAGTGTTATCAGTAGTATCTCGACCCGTTATGAGCCTCACATCGGCACGACTTATCGAGTTACTGGGGTCTGACGTTTACTACCCCTAGACGAGATATGCGACATATCAGATGAAGAGACCGGACTGTATGGTAGTGTTAGTGATTGGATTCGCAGGAGTATGAGCAGGATTGCTTGTTGATCTTCTAATCGCTCAAAACCCAGGTGGCCATTACGTTTAGCAGACCGCTTGCGGCTTGTGGGTGTTTGATATGATCAATACCTACTGCCAGCGTATTGACGAGTCTTTAGAGTCCTACACAGAGGTTTCCTGGCTCAAGCGAAACGGAGTAGGAGCACATATGTGATATGTGCGGGACCGAGATTAATACGATATGTGATACCGTATTCTATTCTCGCGATATGTGACATCAGTCGGTTATATGTGATATAGCCGGGTTATTGAATCAAGCATTGATTCGATAAGTTGATACACATGGTATTAGTCGTTTATATGTGATATAGACGGATTATTAAGCCATGTATTGATTTGATGATTTAATGTATAATTATATATTTGATATATTAACATACATTAACTAATACATGCTCACTTATGATTTGTTTTCTCACTTGACTTGTGCACATTGTATATATGTGATATATGTGTGTGTGTGTGTGTGTGTGTGTGTGTGTGTGTGTGTGTGTGTACATGATATGTGTGTCATGCTTGATGATACATGCAACAAGGGGGTGTGTATGACTTACACCATGCTTGCTTTAATGTAAGGTTTTTAATTATTTAAGTAATTCAAAATTGATGGAAATAGTCTTGCTTGAAGCTTGTAGAAGCTTGTAGTGTTCTTTGACTAAGTCCACAAGTTTTGTTTTACTAAACATATTTATAAACCTAACCGTTATAGCTAGCCATGGTTAACTCTCTATAAAGGTTAACATATGATGTTAACTCACCATGGTTGCCATTCTCTACTTGAGATTTATTCATGAGAGATTTCTTCTTCTTCTTCTTCTTCCATCAAAAGCTTTCTAGCTTCAATGGAGATGAGGAAAAATAGTGAGAAAATTATTTCTAAATGAGTAAAATTCCTACTTCATCATCTTCTACTACTTGCCATTTAGTATAGGGTGTTTGCTGTACTAATTCCACAATTAGTGAAGAGATAGCTTGGGTTAGTGTCTCCTCGACGTAGATCATCTTCGGCCTCGAAGATTTCGTGCAAGCTTGCTCATTTCTTTAGGAGAACCCTTTCGAGAGTTCGGGCGTTCATAATTCGAAGCGAAGGGATGACTATACGGAGCTATTAAAGTGAAGGACCGGTCTCTAAAGGTTGTATTCCTTGTTCACTTCTTTGCAAAGTTGTTTGCATTATATTTCGTCGGATTTTCTAGTAATGATTATAGTGTTAGGGTTAGTTAGAACGGAAAATTTTTGAAATTGGCATGGACGGTGTCTCCCGAAACCTTGCCGCCGTACTAGACAACCCTGCACATATACCCCTATATGGTATTGCATACATACTTAGCTGTATATACACATACCTTGCTATAGCTACATATACCCCTATGTGGTATTGCATACATACTTACCTATATATACACATACCTTACTATAGCTACATATACCCCTATGTGGTATTGCATACATACTTACATGTATACACCCATACCTTGCTATAGCTACATATACACCTATGTGGTATTGTATTGTTATTGATATTGAGACCTTAATTCTTGTTCTATTACGCATATGAAATGCATCATGCATACATACTTACTGTTAGTTATATGTATACTCTAGAGGCCATTACTATACATAGGATGTATATTGTAGTGGATGCTTGGACATATATAGGGAGGACTTTCTTGTTCGACATGATAGTATGCTATCTGGTTGCTCTTTACCTTAACGTGTATACTGATTGTCTCTCTGTTACATGTTGGTAAAGCCCTTAGGATGTGTACTTGACCACCTGGACTATGATGCGGATCATACTAGTAGGGACATGGTAGTCCATAAGTACATCCTTCAAGGTCCCTAGTCATGGGTATATCGAGACGGGGCATCGATATACCAGAGTAGACTAGCGTATACCTTCTCGACCCATACAGATGGGCGATGGATGATCCCATATCCATTGGTGTTTGACATCAGAGATGATATACGGGTGCTCAGTGGAGACTTGGTACACTGGACGGACTCGCCGAGAACTCCCAGATGGTATTATACCTTACGTCAGATGGCAGTTCTCTGGTGACACTGGTACAGAGTAGTCTGTTGACCCAAGATCGTCATAGAGTCTTGTATGGTTCCCACTGTGCTTTGATTTCCACCTTACCACGTCCAAGAGGGCGTGCAAAACGGTGGTTTTTAGGTACAGTCCCGAATCACATGGAGGCAATGAGCGATAGGAGGGGATTCGTCTCTCCCGGTATAGGGAGTTGATGTTGCACTGTGTTCGATTGGCTATAACCGGAAATCCCTGGCCAGGGTTGCTGAGATTTACTGGTAAGTGTTACCAGTAGTTTCTCGAACTGTTATAGGCCTCATATTGACACGACTTATCGAGCTATTGGGGTCTGACGTTTACCACCCCTAGGCGAGATATGCGACATATCAGACGACGAGACCGGACTGTACGGTAAGTGTTACTGGTTGGATTCACAGGAGTATGAGCGGGCTTGCTCGTCGATCTTCTGATCGCTCAATACCCGGGTGGCCGTTACGTTTAGCAGACCGCTTGCGGCTTGTGGGTGTTTGATATGATCATCACCTGCTGTCGGCGTATTGACGAGTCTTTAGAGTCCTACACAGAGGTTTCCTGGCTCAAGCGAAACGAAATAGGAGCGCATATGAGATATGTGCGGGACCGAGAATAATGCATGTATGTGATACCGTATTTCATTCTCGCGATGAATGTATCGATATGGTTGTATGCGATATAACCTAGTTATCGAATCAAGGATTGATTCGATAAATCGATACATTGTATATTAGTCGGTTATATGCGATATGACCGGGTCGTTAAATCAAATGTTGATTTAATGATTTAATGTATAATTATATATTTGATATATCACTTTACATTAACTAATAAAGGTTCACTTAAAAAGGATTTTCTCACTTGAAGTGCACATTGTATATATGATATACTTTTGTGCATTTGATTGTATCAAGTTTGATGATACATGATAGTTTGGTGTATAGTTTAAACCATGGTTGGTCAATGGTTAGGGTTTCTTTTGCTTCATTTACTTATTCATTTATTCATTTATTTATCCATTTTGTTTATTTTAGCAAAAGAAAATGATAAAGAGAAAATGGTGGATTTCTTTGTTTGTTTTTAAAGCTTCTTGAAGCTTTGACCTAGTGACCATTTTGTCTTCATGTTTAACCCTAACCCTTCCAATTAACCATGGTCTATTCTCTACACCTAATCATGGTTGCCATATGATAAGTATTGATTTTATTATTCATTTTGGAAAAACTTATCATAATATTTCTTCTTCTTCTTCTTCTTCATCAACATGAAGAAAGCTTGCTCCATCAATGGCAACTTGAGCTAATGAGTGAGAAATCCAATTCTAAAGTGAACCCACCTCCTATTTCTTCATCCTCTACCTCTTGCCAAGTAGTATAGGGTGTTTTCTTCACAAGTTTCATGACTTGGTGAAGTGGGAGCTTGATCTTGTGATGCCTCGACGTAGATCATCTTCGGCATCGTCGTCGATGACCTAGCCCGCTTTTTCTCCGATGAAGCCGACGCTAGAGCCCGGAATCCGATGATCGCAGCGAGGAGACATCATCACAGAGCTATGGAGGTGGAGCACCGGATCTACAAAGGTTGTATTTTTGATAACTCATAGTTAAGTTGTTAACTTGTTATCGGTTTCGCCTAAAATTCTAGTTAACGATCCGTATTAGGGTTTCTCGGCACCCGTAAAATTTGTAATTGGCATGGTTGATGCCTTGTGAGACCTCCTTTGTGTGCCTAGGAACCCTTCAGTGGTATCAGAGCCTAGCTAGAGCCTTAGGCGAAGTGTAGACGCCGTTTGAAGTCCGATCGAACCGAAACCCTAATACAAACATGCTCTCTGTACTTTTTTCAAAAACAGGGATTTTTGATAATTAAAAATATGCAGAAAATTCAGCAGGGAATTGTAAGAATTACTGTGAAGCCCGTACCCATGATTCCCTCATTGCGCGGCGGAACCGCGGCGGCGGAACCGCGGCGGCGGAACCGCGGCACAAGCATGGCTTGTGCGGCGGTTCCGCGGCCAAATTGTCATATCATCCAACATTTTTTGCACAATAATTCCTCTTTTATGGTGCTGGATTTTATGGAGATTTTTAATATTTATTCAAGAGTTGAATATTCTGGGTTGCTTTGGGGTTTCGTATATTCGATCGGATTATCAAGCTTTGTCTATGTGTTTTCCGGATAATTTTTGAATATGTTAAAAAGTTCGACCGGATATAAACACCCACCTTTTCCCCTGTCGGGAAATTTCCAAGTGTTGGATCTTTCCGTAGTTTAAAGACGTTCTAAGTAGTGCAAGTAACGCGATGGACCCTCTAGAAGACAACAAACCTTAACTCGATTATGTGACCGTCTTGAACTGCCCTTTGAACCTTAGGGTTTGGGGCAGTACGGCGTGCCACATGTGAGGCGTTGGCTTGACCCTTCTACGGCTGGACCGTTGGTACTGAGGCACGAACTGAATGTTTTTAGACTTGTTTCATGTGTTGAGCTGTATCGGGAAAACTTGGGTGTTTGGATGTTCGATCGGAAAGTTTAACATTTTCTATTTATCTGGAATGGGATACAATAATTGGAATTCACAAACAGTTATGAGATAACTGAATGAATGTTATATATCTAGCGGTTTAGTTTCATTTGATATTGAAAAGAGTTTTCGATAATGAGACTAAAATGCGGGGTTTATAACTGTTAGGCATGTGATGTCTAAGTATTTCATTTGATTAGGCATGTGATGTCTAAAGAGGTTGCGGATTCCAACTGTTATAGTTTTACACTTTCTTTTCTGTAACCGTAAGTGTAATATGTGATATCGCCGGTTTCGTTGCTATATGTCAACGACAATTGGGATGCGCATATTTACTTACGTTGATGACGTGTGATGTTATGTGTTGCTCGATATGTTATATTGGATTGTCGTGATTGAATAGCCGGGGGTTTTATGTGAGATGAGTGTTTTTCATTTTCATTCATGTAAAAACTTGTATGTAATATTCTTTTATTGGGACACTTCCAGGTTGCGGAAGATGTCACCCTTTGTATATTATTTACTTTTCCGCACTAGGATAGACCCAAGGAGGGGAGCACAAGTAACCGGGTTCTGGAGTCCAGTGGGAGACCAACTCGAGGAGTCGAGTCCGGGTCTCCTAACTCCAGAATTGGTAGGGTTGCTTGCCGCTCTCGTAGGGGTCTAGAGGTGTGGGTTTGGCTATTCATCACGACCGTGGAATCCGTGTTTTATACTGGCTCGTATTGAAAACACGGACGTCCTAGTATATCCAATATTTCATATGATTCTTTTGCTGCGATATCTGTGATGTGATCATGCGATATGTTCTGTGATGGATACTTTATATAGTATATATGATATATTATATAGGCGTTACTTATGTTTTACACCCGTGCTAGCCCTGCCCCGCTCTGCCGTTAGTTACCTAACCTAACGGTGCACGAGGGGACATCGAGGCGAATGCGGATGGCATAAGTGTACGTCGTATTTATCTGTGATGTTTAGGTAACTTAATGATGGGACTTCATTAATAAGATTAATGAAATAAATGAAACCTAAGATGTTGTAGAATCGAATTTCAAAAATAAAACAGGTAGCTACAGTTCTTGCTTTGCACAGCGGTATATATGATATATCCTGCACCTTATTCGATGAGGAAAGGGCCGACGATCCCTTCACCGGGAGTGACCCCTTTAGCAATAACTGGCAGATGCTACACACTCGGTTTGTCTTTTGATTGCTTTTAAGAGTTTTTGCTTTGCACAGTGATATATATGATATATCCCGCACCTCATTCGACGAGGAAAGGACCGACGATCCCTTCACCGGGAGTGACTCCTTTAGAAAAACTAAAAAAGCCTCAAAAGCACTCCATTTTAAAATCATTTGATTCTACAACAATATCAAGTTCATTACGCAATAGGTTTTCAGAAAAACCTGTCGTAGCCCTCCGTCATTTCAGATAAGTGCTAGTTAGTATTCGTGCTACGTTTATTGGCCTGCGTCAAGGCGTAGTGTGCGGTAGCTAACTAGTATTTATCTGCTTATGCATATGATGCAGATTGGATTAGGGTAGTCGTGCGACTTTGTTGGCCTGCGTCAAGGGTCATGCGGGTGGGTATAATTCAATCAGGAAATGACGGGTTGAACTTGACTAGCGCACTATGGTTTGTTGGCCTGCGTCAAGGTCATAGGACGCTAGGGGCAAAATATTATCGGGAATTTCAAGTGTTGAAATTTGCAATGAGATTGCATACCTTCTATGAGATAGTTGGATCCCGATACCCGCTGCGAGTAAGAGTTACTCCTGGGAGAGTTTTACATATTACAATTAGCCGATCAAGTAGGTGTCTAGAAAGGTGTCAACGAGCTTACGCCTCTGGAAAAACGAGGTTTACATTAATTAGGTTCGTGCGAAAGCACGGGGGACCTCCCTCAAAGTACCGACACTGGCCTGGCTGAAAGATTGGTGAACTTGTAGTGTGTAATTAATCCCGGCTAGTCTTTCCTTTTAGGGTTTGAAGGAAGATTTGATAAAAACAGTGGGAGCCATCCTGATTAGATAAAATAATAACCAATCTATTCTTGAAAGAGCGCACGCTGAGTGTTTTCTTCTCTCTCTCTCCAGGTAGCGATCATATCACGCCTTAATCAAGATAATAATACGGAATATTGACCGAACCCGCTTATTATACTGAGCTGAGGAACGTTGGTCCCGCTCCAACTTATAATTGTTATAAGACAGAGTAGGAAATTGGGGATTACCAGAATTCCCGTGCCGCCCAAACGAAGAGAGTGCATGCTGATGCATCATCTTCGGGTGTGTTCGTTACACAGAACTGTTTCTCTATATCCTCTACGTCCTGGGTATGTGATACCAGATCAGGATCCCAGATGTGTATCTGTTACATAGGGCTACAGCTAGGTAGAGAACTGAGAACGGGTGATAAGTTTCATGAGGCAGAAAACGGGGCAAGTGTTGCAGCCAAGTCTGTTGGTCACTGTCACCCTGTATTACCAATACATTGATTCTGAACGAATGTTATTAGATACCGAACCTGATATACAAAATTATATCAATCTCTTTAGAAGTAAAGAAATGATAAAATTTTGTATTGATGGATAATGTTTTGAACATTTTCTATATCAAAAGTTGATCGGTTCAGGCACGTTATATAAAAGCATTAATGTTCTAAATCAAACTACAGTTCTTTAGTATACAGAACACACACAAGAGGATGAGTTCAGAAATGAACGAATCCTACTTGAGGCATTGTAGACTAGGTCATATCAATGCGACCCGACTAGCTGAAGTTACATGAAGATGCATATTTAAATCAGTTTGAATTTACATCTTGTGAAACTTGCCAGTCATGTCACAGAGATAAGATGACCATAACTCCGTTTACTGGAAACAGAGAAAGAGTTAATGAACTCTTGGGATGATATATGTTGATGTATGTAAAGTCCCCTGTCTACATATGCCAAGACCGGTTCTTTGTACTTCATTAAATTCTCTGATGATCTCTTTTGATTCAGACGTATGTTCCTGTTGAAACACAAGTCCGAACCTTTTGAGATATTCACAGAATATAAGTTAGAAGTAGAGAACCAAAATACGGGTATAAGTATTATGTCTTTTGATGAGATCAAGAAGGAGAATACTTGAGCACGAAAATCCTGGATTATTCTAAAGGAGAATGAGATTCTCTCTCAGCATTACTCCTCCGTATACACCACGGTACGTCGGTGTATCGGAGCGGAGCAGATGCACCCTATATGATATGGTGTGTTCTATGATGAGTACTACTGAGTTTCCTATTTCCTTTTTGGGAGTTATGCACTTGAGAAGCTGCATACCTATTGAATAGGATTCGAATCAAATCTATGCCTACCACTTCATATGTGATATGGAAAGGGAAGAGCCCATATCTTAAGTTGGTTGAGATTTGGGGCTGTCCGGCCTATGTCTAAAAGCAAAATCCGGACAAGCTCGAGGCAAGGTCAGTTATGTAGAACTGGAAATGTTCCAGCTATACAAACTGCAGCTGACGATTTGAAAGAACCAAAGGATTCAATAGTTACCAACGAACCTCAGCCTCTCCGCCGATCTAGTAAGGTTCCTCACCCACCTTAGAGATACTACGGTTACTCTATGACAGTGGGAGCGAGGATTGCATCATGAGATGATGACCCAACTAGTTTCGAGCTGGCCATCAGGAGTGGGACTCTGTAAGAATGGCTGGATGCTTAGCGATCTGAGATGGAATCCATGTACACCAACAAAGTATGGACTTTGGTTGCTATATCTGAAGGGTTAAATCCCCATCAGGAGCAAGTATATCTTGAGAAGATTACTTGGTGTAGATGGAAAAGTTGAGACTTTCAAAGCTAGACTTGTTAAAGCTTTTCGTCATTGACTAGACGTGGATAATGATGAAACCTTTTCTAAGGAGCTATGTTTAAGTCCATTCAGATCCTACTTGCCACGGCTACATACCATGACTATGATATCTGGCGGTTGGGTGCCATGACTGCTTTTCTAAATGATGTTTTAGAAGAGAACGTCTATAAGTACACAGCCAGAGGGCTTCGTAAACAGTGGGAGCAGCAGAAACGTGTACAAGATGCTTTATAGGATAAAGCAGGTATCGCGGAGTTGGAACATCTGTTGTGATGAGTTAGTCAAAGAGTTTGACATCATCAAAATGGTAGATGAACCTTGTATAAACAAAAGGGTAGTAGGGAGTATAGTGACGATCCTCGTAGAGTACGTGGATGACATGCTCTTGATAGGGAAAGAGTTTCCTATGCTACGCTCGGTCAATCTCCGCTTATCACAATGATTCTCCATATAGGATCAAATTGATACCTCCTAAATCCTGGGTTTTGGATCTATGAGATAGATCTAATTGGATGTTAGGATTCTCACTAGTTGTAGTGAGATGGTATCAACCGATCCTGGGGAGAATCACTGGAAGGGTTCTAGGGTGATAAGGACGACTGAATGTCAGTCACAGGCATTATCCCTCAGTAAAGGGACGGTATGTTGGAAGAGTTCCAAGCTAGATACCGTGGCATACTAGACGATAAAGGCTGGATACATCGCTATTTGAGATGCTACCAAAGAGGCAGTCTGGGTGTGTATTAGTTCATGAGATGAACTTCGTTCCTTCCATTGTGTGACAATGGAGTTGTGGCTTATGCCAAGGAACGTCCGTCCCATCAGTGATCCAGACATATTCTAAGTCAGTATCACCTGATCATGGAGATAGTTGATCTCCAGGGTGATCGAGGTTAGGAGAGTAGACTCAGAGGACAACACGGCGGATCCACTCACAAAGGCCTTTTCCCAGAGAGAGACTTTTATGGGATGGTTGAGTATGAGATACTATAACCACTGCTATCAGATGGCCCTAGTGCAAGTGGGAGATTGTTAGTTATATGTATGCCCTAGAGGCCATTACTATACATAGGATGTATATTGTAGTGGATGCTTGGACATATATAGGGAGGACTTTCTTGCTCGACATGATAGTATATGCTATCTGGTTGCTCTTTACCTTAACGTGTATACTGATTGTCTCTCTGTTACATGTTGGTAAAGCCCTTAGGATGTGTACTTGACCACCTGGACTATGATGTGGATCATACTAGTGGGGACATGGTAGTCTATAAGTACATCCTTCAAGGTCCCTAGTCGTGGGTATATCGAGACGGGGCATCGATATACCAGAGTAGACTAGCGTATACCTTCTCGACCCATACAGATGGGCGATGGATGATCCCATATCCATTGGTGTTTGACATCAGAGATGATATACGGGTGCTCAGTGGAGACTGGGTACACTGGACGGACTCGCCGAGAACTCCCAGATGGTATTATACCTTACGTCAGATGGCAGTTCTCTGGTGACACTGGTACAGAGTAGTCTGTTGACCCGAGATCGTCATAGAGTCTTGTATGGTTCCCACTGTGCTTTGATTTCCACCTTACCACGTCCAAGAGGGCGTGCAAAACGGTGGTTTTTGGGTACAGTCCCGAATCACATGGAGGCAATGAGCGATAGGAGGGGATTCGTCTCTCCCGGTATAGGGAGTTGATGTTGCACTGTGTTCGATTGGCTATAACCGGAAATCCCTGGCCAGGGTTGCTGAGATTTACTGGTAAGTGTTACCAGTAGTTTCTCGAACTGTTATAGGCCTCATATCGACACGACTTATCGAGCTATTGGGGTCTGACGTTTACCACCCCTAGGCGAGATATGCGACATATCAGACGACGAGACCGGACTGTACGGTAAGTGTTACTGGTTGGATTCACAGGAGTATGAGCAGGCTTGCTCGTCGATCTTCTGATCGCTCAATACCCGGGTGGCCGTTACGTTTAGCAGACCGCTTGCGGCTTGTGGGTGTTTGATATGATCATCACCTGCTGCCGGCGTATTGACGAGTCTTTAAAGTCCTACACAGAGATTTCCTGGCTCAAGCGAAACGAAATAGGAGCGCATATGACATATGTGCGGGACCGAGAATAATGCGTGTATGTGATACCGTATTTCATTTTCGCGATGAATGTATCGATATGGTTGTATGCGATATAACCTAGTTATCGAATCAAGGATTGATTCGATAAATCGATACATTGTATATTAGTCGGTTATATGCGATATGACCGGGTCGTTAAATCAAGTGTTGATTTAATGATTTAATGTATAATTATATATTTGATATATCACTTTACATTAACTAATAAAGGTTCACTTAAAAAGGATTTTCTCACTTGAAGTGCACATTGTATATATGATATACTTTTGTGCGTTTGATTGTATCATGTTTGATGATACATGATAGTTTGGTGTATAGTTTAAACCATGGTTGGTCAATGGTTAGGGTTTCTTTTGCTTCATTTACTTATTCATTTATTCATTTATTTATCCATTTTGTTTATTTTAGCAAAAGAAAATGATGAAGAGAAAATGGTGGCTTTGTTTGTTTGTTTTTAAAGCTTCTTGAAGCTTTGACCTAGTGACCATTTTGTCTTCATGTTTAACCCTAACCCTTCCAATTAACCATGGTCTATTCTCTACACCTAATCATGGTTGCCATATGATAAGTATTGATTTTATTATTCATTTTGGAAAAACTTATCATAATATTTCTTCTTCTTCTTCTTCATCATCAACATGAAGAAAGCTTGCTCCATCAATGGCAACTTGAGCTAATGAGTGAGAAATCCAATTCTAAAGTGAACCCATCTCCTATTTCTTCATCCTCTACCTCTTGCCAAGTAGTATAGGGTGTTTTCTTCACAAGTTTCATGACTTGGTGAAGTGGGAGCTTGATCTTGTGATGCCTCGACGTAGATCATCTTCGGCATCGTCGTCGATGACCTAGCCCGCTTTTTCTCCGATGAAGCCGACGCTAGAGCCCGGAATCCGATGATCGCAGCGAGGAGACATCATCACGGAGCTATGGAGGTGGAGCACCGGATCTACAAAGGTTGTATTTTCGATAACTCATAGTTAAGTTGTTAATTTGTTATCGGTTTCGCCTAAAATTCTAGTTAACGATCCGTATTAGGGTTTCTCGGCACCCGTAAAATTTGTAATTGGCATGGTTGATGCCTTGTGAGACCTCCTTTGTGTGCCTAGGAACCCTACACTTACATGTATACACACATACCTTGCTATAGCTACATGTACACTTTTATATGATATTGCATTTGATTTCGGAGGAATTGGGAACCGCATGATATATTTAAAACTGGATTTATCTAAAAGAGTGGTTTTCTCTTGATATGCTCATATTACTGTTTTATGTTGCATATATTATATTTCATGGATTTACGCATTGAGATACGGATTTCATGTGATTTATGGATTTGAGAACCGTGAGGATATTTCAAGAAAGTATGCATTGTTTTGAAAACCCGGTTTCTCTTGATATGATATTTCAGTATGTCCACCATGAGTTTTCTCGGTTCTGAGATTTGTGTTAGAAACCCGATTCGAGGAGCGGTAGGCACCGTCTGCGGGTACATGGTGTACCCGGTATGGTACCCCGGGGCAAGAAATGGTTTTTGTGGTGTAGACAATGAGCCTGCCGGAGGGAGCACTACCTACCGGTGTACCGGAACAGGATCTCATATATGTAATTTGTTACATGGGCTACATAAAGGTAGAGAACTGGGATTGGGTGATATGTCTCTAAGTGGTAGAGAATGGTGCAATTGTTGCAGCCAAGTCAGTTGGCAAATATCACCTTGTATTACCAAATGGTAAATACATTGATTCTGAACAAATATTATTACATGCCGAACCTGATATACAACATTAAATCAATTTCTTTATTAAGTTAAGGAAGCATATAATTTTGTATTGCAGGATAATGTTGTGAACATTTTTCTTAATCAAGAGTTGATTGGATCAGGCACGTTATGTAATGGCATATATGTTCTAAATCAAATAACAGCTCAAAATATATAGAACACACACAAGAGGATAAGTTCAGAATGAATGAATCCTTCTTGTGGCATTGTAGACTAGGTCATATCAATGCAACACGACCAGCTAAGTTACATAAGAATGAATATTTGAATTTGTTCGAATTTTCATCTTATGATACTTGCCGGTCTTGTCTCAAAGATAAAATGACCAATACTCCATTTATTGAAAACAGAGAAAGAGTTATTGAACATTTGGGACGGATACATGATGATGTATACGGTCCTATGTTTACAAATGCCAAGGTTGGTTCTTTGTACTTCATTACATTCATCGACGATCTTTCAAGATTCGGACATGTGTTCCTGTTGAAACACGAGTCTGAAACTTTTGAGAAATTCAAGGAATATAAGCTTGAAGTTAAGAACCAGACGGGTAGGAGTATTAAAGTCCTTTGATGAGATCGAGGAGGAGAATACTTAGGCATGGAGTTCCTGGATTTTCTAAACCGAGAATGGGATTCTCTCTCATCTTACTCCTTCGTATACACCATAGCACAACGTTGTATCGGGGCGGAGGTATCGCACCCTATGAGATATGGCGCGCTCTATAATGAGTATTGCTGAGTTGCTTGTTTCCTTTTGAATTTATGCACTTGAGAAGCTGCATACCTATTGAATAAGGTTCCGACGAAATAAGTGCCTACCACTCCATATGTGATATGGTATGGGATGAGACCAAGTCCTTCATTTCTATAACTCCAAGTAGTAGTCCCTAAGCTCCAAGTAGTAGTCCCTAAAACTCTTCTTGGCTCCACTTGAAGAAAGGAACGAACTTGCTACGTGATCTTCGAAGCCGAAGATGATCTACCTTGAAGCCTTTCTAGGTCATGCTAACTCTTCAATAATCAAGGTATTAGTGAAGCAAACAACCTATACTAAAGTGCTAAGATAGTGTAGGTTGACGAAGTAGAAATTTTGCTCACTTTAGAAATATATTTCTCTTTTTATTTCCAACTCAAGAAAAACCCTAGAGTTCACTTAAGAGGAAGAAGATGAACTTGGGTGAATGAGAGTTGTGGTGAATTAAAAATGAGAGAATGAACCATGGGCCAAAGATAAGAGTGGGATCAACAAATATCTAAGAGTAAAACAAAACACAAGAGATGAGTCATGCCTTCTCAATACTTCTCCAAGTATCCAAGCCATAACTCATTTCTAATCCTTTTATTTTTCTCTTTAAAATAAATCTATCCCAATTATCTTAAACCCTAGTGTGAGTCTCATACACCCATGTTCTATGTATCATCAACCATGATATAATATCATTTTATATATAATTAAATATATATATATATATCATATATATATATATATCATATATATATATATATATATATATATTTAAACAATTATATATCAAGAGAAGAAAATCATAAGTGAGCAATAATATTAGTTAATATATAAATATATAAAATATAAATATATATCAAATTATTAAATTAACACTTGATTCAATAATCCGGTTATATCATATATAACCGACTAATATCATATATATATGTATATCAAATTATCAAATCAATACTTGATTCAATAATCCGGTTATATCACATATAACCGACAATATTCAATATTCAATATCAAATCAACACTTGATTCAATAATCCGGTCATATCATATATAACCGACCAATATCAAATATATATACATATAACAAATCATTGAATCAACACTTGATTCAATAATCCGGTTATATCACATATAACCTAACCGATATCATATATCGCGAGATTAGAATACGGTATCACATACTCGTATTTAATCAAGCACCCGCACATACCACCATATGTGCTCTAATTCGTTTCGCTTGAGCTAGGAAACCTCTGTGCAGGACTCTAAAAACTCGTCAATACGCCAGCAGTAGGTACTGATCACATCAGTCACCCACAAGCCGTCAGCGGTACTAGCTGGATGTAACGGCTACCCAGGTATTGAGCGAATAGAAGATCAACACGCAAGCTTGTCCAAACTCCCGTAAAGCCTATAAGCAACACTTACCATACAGTCCGGTCTCTTCGTCTGATATGTTGCATATCGAATCTGGGGGTGGAAAACGTCAAACCCTAGTAATTTGATAAGTCACGTCAATGTATGGCCTATAACCGTTCGAGAAACTACTGATAACACTTACCAGTAAATCTCATCAGCCCTAGCCAGGGACTGGCTGTTATAGCCAATCGAGCATAGCGCAATATCAACTCCCAATACCGGGAGAGACGAAACCCCTCCTATCGCTCACTGCCTCCATGTGATTTGGGACTGTACCCAAAATCCACCAGTTTGCACGACTCCTTTGAGCCGTGGTAGGGAGGAAATCAAAGCACGGTGGGAACCACACAAGACACTATGATGATCTCGGGTTTATAGACTAACATGTACAGGTGTCACTGATCAGTCGAAAATATTGTATATTTTAGCCGGCAATTTCCCCATCTTTTGCATACATTTAGAAGTGTTCGGTATTCATATTTCACATATTAGCAAATCAGTCGTAAAATACCAGATTGCATGTATTAGACTTTTAAACCGACACTTTAAGGGAAATTAACCGCATTTCATGGCATCGCATCATTTCTGTATTTGCGAAACACTTGTCTTGGGTCTGTGCAGGAAATACGGAAGAAAAGCAAAAGAGTTGATCAAAAATACGCCAACTAAATCATTTCAGATCTGGTAGCAATTCAGATGGAGAAATACAAATCAATACATCAAAAGAAGGCCCATGAGACATCCCAAGACTGTACCAGAAATATCAAAGCCCAAGGCCCACAAGTAGCCGCGGATCCGCGGCAGGAGCTTGCTTGAGCCGCGGATCCGCCGCATTATTGCCACGTCAGCGCTTTATTTTTAGTGAAAAATTCCCAGCTCTGGTCCCACATTCCTTTATGATACTTCAAATTCCATAATTCTCTCGAAGCTACTGCCAGATCAGCAAAGAAGATTAAGCAAGGCTAATCCTAATTAAGCTCCTAACTAATCCTCTTCTAGAAGCTCCCTCCTAACTAATCACATCTAGAAGCTTCTCCCCTAACTAACTTTTGGAGGGAAATTTGAATTTCCTCAACAAACTTTTGGAGGGAAACTTAGAATTTGAAATCCTAGATCTAGGGTTTGGTTATCTATAAATAGAGCCTAGATCTAAGGGTTAAGATTATTCAATCTTTAGGTAATCAATTTTAGTTAATCTTTCCCTCTTTCATCATCTTCTTCCACAAGTCTAGTGACAAGGCTTGTGCGAAACCCTAACCCTAATTCCACTCCAAATTCAAGATCTTGAGTGCCAATCAAGCAAGAAGCCTTCAACCTTTTAGGAGCCGAGCCGATCTTCAATCGGGCAAGTGATCCAAGCCGATCCGCGACCCACGGAGACAAGCGAAGCCAAATCGACGATCGAGTTCTTCCTCTTGTAGTTCTTGAGCGATTGTAACGAAATTGTTGATATAAATAAAAGGTGAAATTCTTGAATCTTGCTTTCTTTAATGTCTTGCATCATGATTAGATCTCAATTTGTAATTGTTGTTCTTGTTGTGATGTTTGAGTAAAACTCCGCTCGTAAAGGAGTCGAGACGATTGTAGAATGATGATGTAATAAATCTTAATATGATTTTTAAGTCCTACGAGTTTTGTAAACCCTAGCAAGTTCAAGAATCGATGACCTAGTTTCGTAGCGATACTTTCTTGATTGTGATCGCTCAAAATTAGGGATCTACGATCGTTTCTTGAATTTACTAGAGGCTAGAATGTGAATGATATCGACGAAAGAACAAGGGATAAGATGAAACCCTAGTTTCACAAGAAATCCGTAATTCTTGTCGATCATCATCGATCTAGTATCAATTCATCGAAGGATAAGAATACGTAATTGTAAGATTACATCACATCTATAGATCCGATCGATTCCTACGAGCCTCATTTCGATTCTTGATATTTGGTTTGGAAAAATCATCAAACTATCAATTCTTGATTCTATCTTTTTCTTGTTATTAGATCTATGTTTTCTAATTCTTGAACTTCAACTATAAATCTTGAATTGTTTGTTTTCTTTTCTTTAAAGTTTCGACTCATCTAAATCGAAACACGAACGATTACACTTTCCCTGTGGACGATCCGCACTCACTTACAATCTACATCCGACACCGTAGTTGATTGCGGTCAAATAATTTTTGGTTGTGATTTCTTTACAATTTCCAACTACACAAACAAGAATTCGTTACAATCAAATGGCGCCGTTGCCGGGGATAGTGCGCTAATTGTTCGTATTTTGAAATTTGAGTTGAAAATTTTATTCCATCTAAATTTTGTGATCTAAACTCGCACAAACTCTAATACGTGTGTTGTGATTTGATTGCGAGGAATTCTGGAATCATTGGAGCTTGGATAAAAATTTTCTGAGCATTCCAGAGAGCTAAGGAGAGCAACAGAAGCATTCTCCTAAATTTGTGTGCAGTGATCCCTTTCCCCAACCGCGATTCCGCGGCAATAACCACCCTACTGCGGCGGTTCCGCGGCAATCTTGCTGCCTCTCTGCACCAACTTTCCTCTGTAAGTTTCTTACCTTCTCCTCTCTCCTCTTTTTAGCTCCAAATAAGAAATTTCTGAAGGTTTCTTTGCAAATAATCGCAGCGCCGCAAAAGCAAAATAAAATTTGTGCGTGTTTTTGATTTTTGGTTGTTTGCATATTAATACGGAAATTAAGGGGCACGACCAAATCCAAATTAGGTGGGGAGTTCATTACCCTTCCTAGGCCCCGAAAACCACAAACTTGCATCCGCATTGACCCTCATTAATAAAAAAAATATCTAGAGATGACTCTAAGGACTGTCGCGCTCAATTAGGACAAGAGAAGGCCGTGGGTAATTCATTGCTTATCCGCGTTTTCTTGTGGTGTCTAAGGCGAGTGTGTCTAAGGCTAGTGGTTTTTAATTAGGCCCACTACTTACGTAGTGTAGTACCTTCCCACTTACCTGGCACTTATCCGGCCACAGGGGAACAAAGAGGCAGTGGAGGATTTATCCTGCGACTTGTCTTTTGGCAGTTAGGAGCGGTCTAGAGTTTGACCTAGGTGACCACTAGATTCTAGGGTTTTGCTTGTTGCATTTGTTGTGTTGCATCATTTTTTCAAAAATCCGTATCAATTTTTTTTTAAAACAAACACCAACACTTCATTTCCCCTAATTATAAATTCACGCTGCCACTTGTACTAACCCTTTTTAGTGCAAGATAGGCTGGACACAGGTTTCTAGTGCCCGTTAGTCCGCGTTTCCCTCATCGACCTTAAAGTCGGTATTTCTACATTTACCTTTTCTTTTACCCACCACCACACCCACATCGATGGATCCACCTCCATCGAACTTCTTTTCCACTACTCTGCCGCCGTCCGTTGGTGCGCAGAATCCACCTCGCATCTCTCTCCAAGAGAGATGCTATCCTACACGAGGCCCACTTTCCACCTGTCTTTCCATTCCACCAGCCAACGGGGAAAATTTTCAAATAAAACCCCAATACATCAACCTTCTACCAAAATTTCACGGTCTCGAGTCTGAAGACGCATACGTGTTTATCACGAAATTTGAAAATGTATGCGCAATGATGGGTACTTCACAGCTTTCTGTGGATGCTTTCCGTCTATGTCTTCTCCCATTCACTTTGTGCGATTTAGCCGAGAAGTGGCTATATAACACTACCGCACATTCCATTTCAAATTGGGACGAATTCGTCAAAGCATTCCTTAAGAAATTCTACCCATATCAAAAGACAGCTCGAGTCCGTAGCGAAATCTATCAATTCACCCAGCTTCCAAATGAAACATTTTCAAAATGTCTTGAACGTTTCAAGGATCTGTTAGTCCAATGTCCACATCACGGCATCCCGAGATGGGAATTGTGCCGAATCATTTATGAGGGCATTACTCCTTACACGAGACAGACCCTTGAATCCATGTGTCAAGGCAACTTTATGACCAAAGATGATGGGGAAGCCTGGAACTTTCTAGAAGATTTCGCTGAAAAATCCTTACAGTGGGAGGGTGTGAGTCAATCATCTAGGGATGGCAATGATATTTCCATAGGAGTTAGAGCTGACATTGCAGCTATCAATAAGAAACTCGAGAATATGGAAAATAAATTTTTAGCCGCCGCCCTAAGTCAAATGTCACTCTCCAAAACTGTATGTGGTTGCTGTTCTGATCCGTCTCACTTGACGGAAGAATGTCCGTTTCAAGGTCATGAGCATACCAATGCCGCATTTCAAAGACCTAGAAATGATCCATCTTCATCCACATATGATCAGGGTTGGAGGAATCACCCTAACTTTGATTGGAACCAATCCTAATTTCAAAACACGGTTCCAACCCAAAACAACTTCCAAGGGGCCCCTCCACCACAACAGCACCCACAACTTCTTTTGAGTCAGCACCCCTTTCAATCACAAAACTTCCAAAATCCGGCCAATACTTTTGCACCACATGAAAACTTTTTGCAATTGACCGGTACAGATAATACCTCTGCACTAGCACAAACCTTAGATACTTTCATGAAACAATCCATCCAAGGGACGGCAAGTTTGCAATCTTCCGTCGAGAATGTAATGAAGATCATTATCTCTCAAAATGATAATATCAAATCGATGGAAGAACAAATTGCACAACTAAAAGCCGAAATGAGTGCACGAGAGAAAGCGAAACTTCCAGCTCAACCTTTACCCAATTCTGGCTATTCACATCTTGTGAATGCAACCACGTTGAGATCTGGAAGAGTGCTTGACAATCACATTGGGGAAGAGTTTGATGATACTGAAAAATCAATTAATGATACCCCGGCTGAGACCTTTCCTCACACACACACTTCTGACCCCAGTTCTTCTACCCCACCATCTTCTTCCGAGCCTATTCTTCGTTTCCCAAAAGGCTCGCCACTACAGCCCACCTCTTTTACCCCTCCACGGACGATCCCCACTTCTATTTTGGGATCGGTTCCACACACACTTTCTTCTCCTATGATGGACCCAGCGCTTATTGCTAAAGCACCTTATCCTAATCGGTTAAGGGCTAACACACCGAGTCCACATATGGAGAAGATTATGAACATTTTTAAGCAAGTAAACACCAACATCCCTCTCCTAGATGCCATCCAACAAGTTCCGTCCTATGCGAAAACTCTTAAGAACTTGTGCACTAGGAAGAGGAAGACTCAAGTGCCCAAGAAGATTTTCATGGAAAAGACAATAGACACGGCTTTCCCCCAACAATTACCGAAGAAACGTAAGGATCCAGGATATCCTACTATTTCCGTTTCTATTGGGGAAAAACACATTAACCGTGCTCTACTAGACCTTGGCGTTAGTGTTAACTTGCTTCCTTTCTCAGTCTATGAGCAATTAGGGATCGGAGAGTTGAAACCAACCAATTGCACTCTCCAGATGGCTGACCGATCAATCACCAAACCCAGGGGTGAACTGGAGGATGTGTTAATAAAAATCGGAGAATTTATATTCCCGGTAGATTTTATTGTAATTGATACACAGCCTGTAGCGAACCCACGGAATCAAATTCCGGTGATTTTAGGTCGTCCCTTTTTGGCCACTTCCAATGCTATTATCAACTGTCGTAACGGTTCTATGACCCTATCTTTCGAGAATAGGTCAATAGAACTAAACATTTACAAGTTGGGAAGTGTACCCTCCGAACCTACTGCTCAGGTCTGTTCTGTCGACTTAATGGATGTCGACAGCAGCGAATTTTATGATCCTCCTGATATCGATCTTGACTCTTTTCATACGTTATTGTTTGACCCAACTATGTATCATACACATACGGACTCTTCCACCGAGATGTCCGGGTCAACAATTAACACTGATTATGAACTGCTTTTAGAGTCTGAAGATCACCCCGCACTTTGTGATGACATTATTCATCGGGGTATTGATGGAACTTTTGAGGAGATCTTCGCTGATGAACTCGCATTTTTAAATGACACGGGTGTTGAGATGAATCATGTCCCAATCAATGAAATTGAACCTCCACCCCTTCCTCTGAACTGTAAAAAGAATGCGAGCAATCCATCACATTCACTGCATCGTCTCTCCAAAACGAGACGCACACACATTCTATTCCACCCCTTACCCTTTCCCCGTTTCTTCTTCCACCAACCAGAGCACTGCATTGATAAAATTTTTGAATGGTTGGTGTTAACATTCGGTCTTTGCAAAGCTTGGCATCGACCACTGATTTTTGACCCCCCCATATGATTTTGAAAGATTAACATTGCATAAGTTTGGGCGGGTATATTTTCTGGCTCTTGAAAAGAAAATTTTTACAAAATGATGAGCCAAAAATAAGTTTGGGGGAGGTTCTTCACTTAAATATTTTGCCCTCACTAATAAATTCCTCCCAAGCTTACAGGTTTTTCGAGATTTAGCTGATGGCAACAGTGAGGACACTGTTGAAAACAAGTTTGGGGGAGGTTTGTGCTTATTTTCGCATCATTTGCATATCATTTGCATAAGCACAAAACATTTTCGAAAACCCATAAAAATTTAAAAATTTTCAAAACTATAAAAATATTTTTGTACATAAATAAGATAATAAAAGTTTAGATAGTGAAAAATTGCATCCATGAGATTAGAAAAATTTAAGAAAACTAAGAAAATTAGAAGTTTTCTTATACGAACTAGTAATAAGAAGTTATGAGCTGTTGTCCCATGGGTTAGTAAGATGAAGGACGTCACTAATCTGAGGATAAAAATAAGTCTGAAAAATAGTTTCTATTCTGGAAGCCAAACATTTTGAACGTTGATACCCTGCTATTCGCACTTACACACGTCTTAAAGCCCGGGATAGTAGAGGATACCTTGAAATGCTCTTGTCTTAAAGCCAAAAGTATGAAGGGAATAATAAAAAAAAAATGAAGAAAATATAAAATGGTGAGAAAAATAGACACTGGTTTTGTATCACCAAGGGCAATAAAAAATATATAGCGAGGGTGCCTTTTCACCTAGTGCCCTAAGGCCAACTGGTCTGGGAGTCACTGCTATGTCTGAGGTGGTGCAAGACGAGGAAAATACACCAAGTAAGCAAGCACAGGAGTAATCGGTCGGTTAGTACCTCAAGAAGTATTAACGGTCGCATGAAAGTGTGTGAGCAATCTCATCTAAATATTCATTAATTAAAAAGTACTGAGGCTGATGGGCAAGAGTATGATAGCTTGAATTGAATTCTCCGGGTGTAGGGATGTCCTTTACACACACGCAGGGTTATATGATCGATGTTTGGAAAACAGATAGGAATGAAGAATAAGACGATGTTTTATTGAGGGAGGACGTGATTTCTGACATCTTTTCATGACCATTAAGATAGGGCTCATGACAACCGAAAAGCTAGCTTAGTTGGAAACCCTAATTTTCAAGGCTTTTCTTCTACGATTCTTTTCTTTAAATGTAATATTCATGATCTTCCTTTTAATATTGGATTTTGTGGGTGCAATCCGCTGAAAACCCTCAGGAGACAACACTCCTCCTACTAGGGACACCTAGAGGTTTAAAGGCTTGTTGCACGTGCTCAGTGCAATCGTGTTGCCTACGAAAGTGTGCTAGTTAGTTTTTCTCTTTCTTTATTTTCTCCTTCTCTTTTTAATAAAACATTCGCTCGAGACGATCGAAATTAAGTTTGGGGGTATTTGATCAGTCGAAAATATTGTATATTTTAGCCGGCAATTTCCCCATCTTTTGCATACATTTAGAAGTGTTCGGTATTCATATTTCACATATTAGCAAATCAGTCGTAAAATACCAGATTGTATGTATTAGACTTTTAAACCGACACTTTAAGGGAAATTAACCGTATTTCATGGCATCGCATCATTTCTGTATTTGCGCAACACTTGTCTTGGGTATGTGCAGGAAATACGGAAGAAAAGCAAAAGAGTTGATCAAAAATACGCCAACTAAATCATTTCAGATCTGGTAGCAATTCAGATGGAGAAATACAAATCAATACATCAAAAGAAGGCCCATGAGACATCCCAAGACTGTACCAGAAATATCAAAGCCCAAGGCCCACAAGTAGCCGCGGATCCGCGGCAGGAGCTTGCTTGAGCCGCGGATCTGCCGCATTATTGCCACGTCAGCGCTTTATTTTTAGTGAAAAATTCCCAGCTCTGGTCCCACATTCCTTTATGATACTTCAAATTCCATAATTCTCTCGAAGCTACTGCCAGATCAGCAAAGAAGATTAAGCAAGGTTAATCCTATTTAAGCTCCTAACTAATCCTCTTCTAGAAGCTCCCTCCTAACTAATCACATCTAGAAGCTTCTCCCCTAACTAACTTTTGGAGGGAAATTTGAATTTCCTCAACAAACTTTTGGAGGGAAACTTAGAATTTGAAATCCTAGATCTAGGGTTTGGTTATCTATAAATAGAGCCTAGATCTAAGGGTTAAGATTATTCAATCTTTAGGTAATCAATTTTAGTTAATCTTTCCCTCTTTCATCATCTTCTTCCACAAGTCTAGTGACAAGGCTTGTGCGAAACCCTAACCCTAATTCCACTCCAAATTCAAGATCTTGAGTGCCAATCAAGCAAGAAGCCTTCAACCTTTTAGGAGCCGAGCCGATCTTCAATCGGGCAAGTGATCCAAGCCGATCCGCGACCCACGGAGACGAGCGAAGCCAAATCGACGATCGAGTTCTTCCTCTTGTAGTTCTTGAGCGATTGTAACGAAATTGTTGATATAAATAAAAGGTGAAATTCTTGAATCTTGCTTTCTTTAATGTCTTGCATCATGATTAGATCTCAATTTGTAATTGTTGTTCTTGTTGTGATGTTTGAGTAAAACTCCGCTCGTAAAGGAGTCGAGACGATTGTAGAATGATGATGTAATAAATCTTAATACGATTTTTAAGTCCTACGAGTTTTGTAAACCCTAGCAAGTTCAAGAATCGATGACCTAGTTTCGTAGCGATGCTTTCTTGATTGTGATCGCTCGAAATTAGGGATCTACGATCGTTTCTTGAATTTACTAGAGGCTAGAATGTGAATGATATCGACGAAAGAACAAGGGATAAGATGAAACCCTAGTTTCACAAGAAATCCCTAATTCTTATCGATCATCATCGATCTAGTATCAATTCATCGAAGGATAAGAATACGTAATTGTAAGATTACATCACATCTATAGATCCGATCGATTCCTACGAGCCTCATTTCGATTCTTGATATTTGGTTTGGAAAAATCATCAAACTATCAATTCTTGATTCTATCTTTTTCTTGTTATTAGATCTATATTTTCTAATTCTTGAACTTCAACTATAAATCTTGAATTGTTTGTTTTCTTTTCTTTAAAGTTTCGACTCATCTAAATCGAAACACGAACGATTACACTTTCCCTGTGGACGATCCGCACTCACTTACAATCTACATCCGACACCGTAGTTGATTGCGGTCAAATAATTTTTGGTTGTGATTTCTTTACAATTTCCAACTACACAAACAAGAATTCGTTACAATCAGTCACCAGAGAACTGCTATCTGACGATAGGTATAGTACCATCTAGGGGTTCTCGGCGAGTCATGTTCGGTGTACCCATTCTCTAATGAGCTCATGTGTACAATCTTTGATGTCAAACACCAATGGTAGTGGGATCAACCATCGCCTCATACAGGGCCAAGAAACGTACACACTAGTCTACTCTGAAATATCGATGCCCTATCTCGATACTCCCTCGACTAGGAACTGTTAAAGGATGTGCTTGTGGACTATCCAGACCCCACTAATATGATCTGCATCATAGTCCTGGTAGTCAAGCTAACATCCTAAGGGCTTTATCAACATGTATCAGAGAGACAGTATAATACTACAAGTGTACATGTTAAGATAAAGAACAACCAGATAGCATACTATCATGTCGAGCAAGAAAGTCCTCTCTATATATATGTCCAAGCATCCACTATATCATACAATAATGGCCTCTAGGGCATACATATTCCTAACAAAAACAGCAAAATAATTCCTGACGTCGACGCACGAATGTCGAACGACCAAGTCACATCATGAAAATCCAAAAATCAAGTCAAATATCGGAAAATATTGACCGAAATCAAGTAAAACGACTCCAGATTTTTCTTAAGGTGATCTGAGACTTTTTAGCGTATAGGATAATCTTAGTTATCTAATGAGTGAGCTACAGGACAATATTCAAACCCTAATTCCAAAGTTGAACCGCAATTTGCGGCCATATGCAAGTAATTTGCGACCATGAATTGGATTGGGTGGCTCGGGCTTCTACGGTGGCTTTCTACTGCTCTGCATATTTCATTGTATCCTTTATTAAATTTTCAGAGTTCTCATATAGTACCAGATTTCATTTGATCCTCAAGTCTTAATGAAAAACCGATAACGAAAAATTCTAAACTCATCTATTCCAAGAATTTCTCCACTAAAATACTATCACTTATCACTAAGGAGTTTGTATACACTCACTAAACCTTTACTACATCACCATTACAAGTTTCATCCATCAAAAGCTCACTTTAGAAATTCTAAGTTAAGTAAACATACACTAAAAGCTCTAAAATCAACTCTAGCTAATATGTGGGGTGAAGAAAACTAAATACTAGATAAAGGTGAGAGTTTTACCTCAAGAAAACAACTCAAGAAAATTCTATGATGGCCAAAAGAGCTCAAAACGAAAACTTGATGCCACCATAAGCTTTAGGATGAAGTTGCGAACAATTTTAGTGAAGGTTACATAGGTTTTTAGGTGGATTAAGGGATGCATTGTGGTGGTAGAAGATAATGGAGGGAGGTAGAGAAAGATGAAGAAGAAGGAGATGAAGAAGGGAAATGCAGAAAATGAGTTGAGAAATGCAAATAAATGGTTAAGGAAGCCATATCACACACACTCTCTCACTCTCTTTCCTAACCATACCTCCATGTCCCCCTTGTTTGCTCATTATCTTTTCATTTGCATTTTCTTTTCTTTTCTTTTCTTTGCAAATGAAAAACCAAAAATGAAAATAAAACGATGCATAGAATACAAATGTAATGTGTCATTGCACATTGAAATATGGTTTACAAAAATAAAATTAGGTTTAATGCATAATTAGGAAAATACTAATCAAGTTTAACATTAAACTTGTATGCAAATAATTATATATTAATTTATAAAAAGCCTAAATCAAATAAACGCTTTCATAAATGAAAATTCATTTTAATTTCCGATTATTTTCCAAAATATAGGTATATAATTACACCAATATATTAAAACGTAAATCTATATTCGTATAATATCCGTGAAATTTATTATTTTGTTATTTAAGTTCCAAAATAATATTTTCTATTTTCTGCAATGTTACACACGCATAGGGTTTTAAGATAGTGGGACTATATCCAAAAGACTCAAGCCTTTTAGAGGTTTATCAATACTCCCCATGCAACGTGGACAAACAAACACCCGATAACATGTAAAACTCGGTTTGGGCCGACATATGGTTGCACATGAGTTTTTAATACAGTGGGACTCCATCCAAATGACTCAAGCCTTATGGAGGTTTATCATATTTTATATTTTATACCCATATGAATCCTACAATTTTCCCGAGACTATATTAACCGTATTCTCAACAAATACCATATTAAGGTAACAGAGACATCTAGAGAGTTAAGGTTAAAGTGAGAGCAAGAGAGAAGAACAAGAGATGAAATAGATTAAGATCATTTTAATTTTCTCTCCATCCCTGTAGTTAAAATAAGGTAACAATCACATGAGACCCCACCTCCACCCCCACTCCCCACCATAGTCATTCGTGAATTATTAGGCGAATTCGTTAATAATTCACGAATTATGTGACTGCTGATTAAATCTGAGAATTATTCGCCATCACCAAACGCGCCGAATTATTGCCGAATTATTCGCGAATAATTCCTGAATTATTCGCGAATTATTCAAAAAAAACGAATTATTCAAAAAACAGCAAATAATTCACGAAATCAAAATCTAGCGTTTCATATATTAATTTTATATTAATTTTTTGGTCGAAATCCTTTCCGAACATTTCCCGAATCTTTCCCGAATACCTGCCGATTTTTTCTCAATAGTTCATCGAATCTGAATTTTCGACCTCGTCGAATTGTTGCCGAATCATAAATTTGTGACTATACTCTCCACCCCCTCCTACCCACCATCTAAAACATATTAATATATAGTACACAGATATTACAACAATAATTAAATGGAAGGAAGAATATTGTTCTCTCAATTCTTATCATACACATTGTGGGACTAAAAAATAATATCTCATATCAATTGTCAAGTTCAAACCAATCGACCGAGTATTTGGAACAGGTTAACTAAAACTTTAATCATGCTGCGAAAATTTAGGTTTTAAACCAGGAAGGCACCTTTTATCAATTCTGCATTTGACTTTTAAACTGCATGTCGATTGTGAACGTCATGAGACCCCACATGAGCCCCTACGTCCTCAATTGAATCAATTAATGCTTTAAGTGCTCAATTTCTCATCTCCTGAGATTCCACAATTAACTCGTGGCAGTGAAAACTCAATTTGGCTCGTTATATTTTTGATGAGAGATGAACAATAACAGAAATTGATGCTCATGTTTCTTTGCTGCTCTTGTGCTCTTCTTATTTTGTTTGTACAATTGGCAAAAGAGACCCCTGCTGTATTTGTGATATTGACACCCTTTAAATATGGTTTTTTTAATGTGGGATAGACACAAATCTTTAAAATTGCTAAATTCATGGTAATTATTAAAAAATTATAAAGTTTATAGTATTTATGTGGGGAAAAAATTCATTCATGGTGTTGTAGTGAAATCAAGACTCTTTTATTTATAAGCATATATAGATGTTTCTTCATATCGTGTATTTAGAACTATTAAGATTTATGGGATTGCACTGGAATGCAACTTCTTGGCAGCCGTGGTGAAGGAACAGATAAGTGGAGACCTTCGTTTTAAGTTAGGATGGGACTCATCTTCCAATGTTGGGTCATGCGTGTGCAATATCATGGCTGCACTTAACGTCCACACCATGTATCGCTGCAAAAAGGGGAGTGGGGTTAGAGATTTATTTTTATCTTTTTCCTATGAATGCCCAAAAGAATCTAACAGGCAATATTCACATGTTTGAGATACTTTATATGATACTCAGTATAAGAAACGTGCAACTTTTGTTTGTGACATAGTTGTACAAAACAAAGAAATTTTTTAGAGGGATAGAAGATAGTGGGATCCATTAAATTAATGTAGTTGTTTATTGGTACACTTAACTTGGGGTTTTGGGCGTTTTAGGAATTCTACTTTCCAAAAAACTCCTCTTCATCTTCCTCGGTCGTATATATTTCAATGCTAAATTTATCAAGAATATTCGGTGATCGGTCATAAGTCTATGATTTATGATGTGTTCAAAAAACACCCCATCCTGATCCATCCGTTTAAAAGTAACATTGGATTGGCTCAATCGTGCGACAGTAGGTTGTACAATCCACATCCAGAAAAATTCAATAATGTTTTATTTACAGCTTTTACTGGATATATATTATAATTTTTCTATATTAAATTATATCATGAATATTAAACGTTTTTGAGAATGCAAATTCAAATATAATATGGTTTTTAATTATGATATTAATCCACTTATACACCAAAAAGTCTAAAAACCAATATTTTTGTTTTAAATTGCAAAACCATCTCCAAGGGAACCATAAGAAGATAAGAAACCAGCATACCGATTCATAGGTGACCCAATTATCTATAAACGGATTATCCGACCACCATCCATCATATTCGGGTCGGGTGACGGACATAAATTTAGTACCCGTTAAATTTAGATAATTTTACTGGTACTATTTTTACCCATCATCTGCAATGACCCATCTGCGGATTGCCCAACTCATTCATTTTGACATCTTTAATATTCTAGTTCTCTACATGGACACCGACACTTTAGAACAGAAGCAATATAGAAGACCGTTAATCCTCATTTAGTGATAATTTTGGGAAGTATGAGTAAGCTCAATTACCCTGTTAACATCCATCATGATCGGTGTCGAGAATGGGGTATGACCCTTTGAATTCGTGAATGACTGGAAAAACATGGTCACTGGTCAAAAATCTACTAACCATTAACAAATTTACCTGAACATGTCCAGCTAGTTCAAGAGTATACCCGGGTCGATCTTACATACGGGTTTGGTTGATTGTTATGTAGCATGTAAAGAAGAAGCGTAAAGATAATTTTTAATATTTCTTTTCACATAATTTCTAAGATAAATAAATTAGGGTAAAGTGTTGAAGTCTCTGGCAAGTCAAAAATCACCTGAAAAGTTTTCAGTTATCAGAAAAACGCTTGCATGCGGATCTATATATTTGCCAGCTATATCTAGTTATTATGCTATATCTATACATGTGCATGCGATATCTATACAGCTGCAACTATTTAGATATGGCATGTAACTATGCAGATACCGCATGAAAAAAATTTTGGCGTTTTTTGACTACCGCTTCGAGGCCAGGATTTTTCGTCATCCGTGAAACCTGCTTGGGGGTTTTGACAATTTACCCAATAAATTAAAGTTCCAAAATCAAATTAAAAAATTATTCTTTGAATTGGAAAAATAACACATACAAAAAATAAGAATATATAGCGACAAGACTTAATAAAAATTCGATTCAATCAAACTTTTTAAAGTACGAATGCAACCATTTCTTGATTACCCGTCATCCTATTCATGGACAATCTGTTATCTATTACGGGTAACAGTCCACATCTGCGTCACATATACGGTGATAGACATACAACTTTGCACCCATTAATTTATATTCGGGTTTGTCTCATTGCCGGCAGTGACTGATCCGCTTGTAGCCAGATCCATCTGTTTGACGACTCTTCCTTCATGAACGGGTTAACGTATTTTCTTTGACTTTTATTTTACCCTTTTGGGGTTTGAAAAGTACTAAATCTTTTATGACTTTTATATTCGATCAAGGTCCTTTGAGAGACTATCTGACATGACATTTAGAATGGAAGAAAATTTCAAGATTGAGAAAAATTGCATCTCATTTCGGTCAATACTGTTTTTTTTCCCCTTCAAAGTTTATATTTACGTCTACTTGCTAATTTTGCATAATTAACTATAATATTCTAGTCCAAAATAAAACCTAGCTACCTTATACCACTGCATGGCCAGCTACCCATCAAAAAGACTTTTTTTATTCCAAAAATGCCATTTTAATTAATTTAATTGACTAACCTAATATTTTATTTTATTTTTATTGTTTTTCTTTCTTTTTCAAATCCTTACTCTTTCGAATCTTTGCTTATTCGCAAAGAAAAGGTAACTGATATTTTGAATTAAAGATTATGGGAAAGAAATGAGTGGAAACAAGTTTGGACAGAAAAATTTAGAGCGAAAAGTTGGGATCGGAAAAGAAAGACTTGGGGCATTATGGGAAATATACACGAAAAAACTAATGGTGTTAATTATTTGGGATAAAGTGCATGTTTTTCAAGTTCATGGGGGTTTCTCGATTTTCAGGTAAAAGTGAGAGGTTTCCGTATTTTAGCCTATTTTCAACTTTACACTTATTGTTCATAGGCTAAAATGAGGAAAACCCCTCACTTTTGCTTGAAGAGCAAGAAATCTTTCTTAACCTGAAAAACATGCAGTTTGCCACAAAAACCCAGAGGGTGTTAACTTTTCCATTGATAAGAACTTTTTATATCAAAAATGCCTCTCTAATAAATGGAAAAAGCTAGTATGCAAGGATTTGGATGGTGCAAGCCACTTGTAAGCTCTTGGATGACATTGGGATTTATACAAGAAAAGCTAACCAAGAACTTACAAGTGGTTTGCACCATGTAAGTTCTTGCACTAGTTTTTTCCCTAATAAATTTAATTGAGTAACTTATTTTCTTTTTCTTCATTTTGTCTGAATTCATACTTTCTTAAATCTATTCTCACTCTTTTAAAAAGGAGAATGAAGATAGCATTTTGAATTAAAGATTTAGAAAAAAGAAAAAAAATTGGTGGGATAAAAAGTTTAGAAAAGAAAGAGGAAAAAAATTAAAGAAGAAAGACCTGAATGGCATTATGGGAAATATACACCAAAAAACTAACTGTCATGACTCGAAATAACACGTGACTGGCACTTGAATCATGTGAAGTCTATAGGACCCCACCTAATTCAAGTAAGCCAAAAACCCAGAAATCTAAACCCTTTTAAAGAAGAAGTGAAGAAAAACTTGTTTTAAAGTAAGTGGTTTCAATAAAATAAGCCGTAATAAGCATTTTTAAAGCCTCAAGTCTTTTCCAAAAATTTCGGCAGAGTTTCCTTTGTAAATACTGGCCCCAAATGGGTACAAACATGAATAATTTACATAATGAATAAAGGCATCCCCAAGCGGGAGCTAGCTCTTCGCCAATTGGCGGATACAACCACGCAAGCAATATAATATACAGCGCTGAAGGACGAGGATCAAAATTCAGAAATAAACCAACATTTTCAAGAAAACCAGAGAAAAACCATAATAATATAAGCGCGCGACTCTAAGATCGAAAGAATATACAACTGGTCTTCTAAGTCTATCAAATATACAAGTCTGGTTGATAGAGTTTACTAAATACAACTGAAAATAAATAAGGTACAATGGTGATCACGATACGAGTGAACCCACCTACCAAAGCAATCACCCGGGATGAAGCGGTGCCAACAAGCCGCCAAGGAAACCTGTACGGCAAAACCCCTGCAAGAACAGTGGCACAACGGGGGGGGGGGGGGGGGGGGGCGAGTTTCCAACTCGTGAGTAGAAAATATCACCGAGAAGAAATCGCATGTATGACTCTATCCTAAGTCATACAATAATAATATCCTCAATATAATATAAACTGAAGTATCTAATAATGGCCAGGGTAAATATCTATACATAAGTGTAATACTAAGTGCTCATGTCAGTGCCTCAGATAACAACATATCATATATATGATGTATGAATGCATTACAAATGAAAACAGAATACATCATGAATGAGAAAACTGTTTTCTTAAATTAGTGAGATTTATGTATATAAAAAGCGAGGTATCATCAATGAAATCAACATAAAATCTGTGTCAAGTATCGACACAAAACATATATCTTAATATCCAATATCTCGGGCTCCGGCAATCTGGACTGTGTTGGCCATAGTGCCCTCAAGGCAATTATCATAGTCGCGGACTTGTGATTATGATGATTGAGTGAGGACCTATACCGATAAAACAGTCTTACTCAAGATGATAGTATGCTATCTGGTTTGTCTTTATCATCATGTTGATAGAGCCTATAGGATTCTTGCTTGACTGCCAGTATTATGATGGCGATCATATATGTGAGAGCTGTGTCTATAAGCACATCCTTAAATGTCCACAGTCGTAGGAGTATCGAGACCGGGTATTGATACTCCGGTGTAGACTAGTGTATACTGATCGAGACCCCGACGAGGGGCGGTGGCCAGGTCTCACAAGCCATTGGTGTTAGTTTGTTCACCTAAGATAGTATACAGGTGCTCATTGGGTTATGAGTACACTGGACGGACTCGCCGGGAACTTGCTGGTTGGTATTATACCTATTGTCAGATAGCAGTTCCCAGGTGACATGTGTACAGGTTAGTCTGTCGACCTGAGATCGTCATTTGTCTCGTGTGAGTTCCCACTGTGCTTTGATTACTACCCTACCACGGCTCAAAGAAGTCGTGCAAACATGTTTTAGTTGGGTACGGTCCCGAGCCATATGGAGGCAGTGATCGGATCGTCGGGGATTCGTCTCTCCCGGTATTGGGGGTTGATGTCGCGTTGTGTACGGATGGCCATCACCATAAATCCGTGGCCACGGTGGACGAGAATTACCGATCCAGGATCGATAGTTTCTCAGGTGGTGATGAGTTTCATACCGACACTAAATATCGCGTTGTTGGGGGTCTGACTTTATCCACCCCCCTAAACACGATATGCGATACTCTTAGACGAACATGCCAGACTGTACGGATATTGTCACTGTCAGGCTCGGTAGGGGTTCAGGATGAGTTTGCTCATCGGCCTCCCTTTCGCTCATTACCTGGGTAGCCGTTACGTACAGCTAGCGCCGCTGACGTGTTTGTGGTTAAACCCACTGCCAGCGTATTGACGAGTCTTTAGAGTCCCATACAGAGGATTTTCACGGTTCAGGCGATATGGTGTACATGGCGTATGTTGGTACATACAGGTGTCCGATTAAATATGTGCATGCTGCGCAGATTTTAATCGGACTGTTGATAATACTAGCGGCTTAGGATTAAGCCGGACTATTAAATCGGGTTTTGATTTAATAATTTATATATGTATTTGTATATACGTATTCTAGTATTATTGTTCACTATTCGTTTTCTCTCTCGGCCATTCGTATTTTGGTACGAATACGCGTATATGTATTTCGATACATGTACCGGGAAGTATTACGTATTTTATACGGAATAGCTTCTAGAAGATGCCACCTTATTTATATGATTTTCCATTTATGGAAATTCATTTGTTTTCATTAATGAGGTGTAAAAGGTGATATGATTTGTGGCATGGGTTTGTGCATGTAGCACAGTATGGTCTCATTTGTTTAATGATTAATTGTAAAAAGGAAATGTTTTTTTTGTGTGAAGGAGAGAGAAGGGGGGCCGGCCACATATTTGAGTGGGGCTCATTCTTCATTTGCTTGATTACACATTACACACATGCTCTCTCTCACTCTCTCATTCACATAAAAAGACTTAGCGATATTTAGCTCATGCCAAGTTTTTCATCACCTCCATTCATCTTCTATGGATGCTCTCTTGAGCTCATGGATAGAGAGAAAATTGTAGTGACACTTTCATACACCCCCACTCTCCATCGCTAGTTACTTTAGAGCGTCGGTTGCCTTGTTCGACGAGGTTGGAGCTTGCGCCGTTTCCCTCGGATGGATCATCGGAGATGGAGGAAGACCGGCGACCAAACCACATCAAGGAATTGCGAGGAGCTTGGAATGAAGACCGAAGGACACGGATCAACTCGGTATAATGATTCTATCTCTTAGTTTAGCTCGCTAGATTAGGGTTTAAGGACAATCCATAAATCAGGTAACGGTAGCACCAGTTTAGAAATTTTTGTTCCACATTTTGGCCGCGTTTCGATGGCCGGGGTGCCGCCGGGACCCTTCATGGTATCAGAGCCACCCTTTAAACCCCTTACTAGCTTGTTTAAATGTGCTTAATAGATCGATCGACGGAAATTTATGAAATCACGATTCCATTTTCATAGTTTCTGCCGATTTTCAAAAGTGTTCAAAAAAATATTTTTCAGGGGTTTAAAAATCCGTGCAGGCAATTTTAAGGGTACAGAAAAAATTTGGGCTCCTGATGCCTCCAAGTCGCCGCGGAACCGCCGCACTTATCCCCTATTGGCGACGGTTCCGCGGCCATTTAGTGGCGACGGGCTTCGAAATTTTTCCTGTAGCCCCCTGACTCGGAATTGTGATTTTTGACATATACTGTCTTGGCCCAGGTTTCAGTGAAGCGTTGTTTCTGCATTTGGGGCCAATTTGGGAAATTTAGTCGATCGATATTTTAAGTATGTGTTTAACAGTACTTACATTATAATCTACGACCGTGAATGTCATTTGATCGGTAAACCCGTCCAACTGCTATATGTTCCTTTAGACGGATTTGCTAACATGACATTCACGTTGATGTTCTGTGTTGTGCAGTGATGTTGGTTGGATCGTCGTGGTGGATAGTTATGGTGCAATGTTAGTACAGTTTTATTTCATTTGTACATTTGATATTGCGGGACGAGCGTCCGACATGTGGACTGCCGTCACTGCCAGTTTGTATATTATTCTTTTGGGGCACGACCGGGTTGAGGTCGATGTCACCCTTGTATATTATTTTATTTTTGTACTAGGATTACCTCGCGGTGGAGTGCACGAATAGCCGGGTTCTAGAGGGCAACTGGTCCGCATCACATGGCGTTGAGACGGAGGGGACCTTACTCTAGAATTGGCGGGCTATTCGCCACACTCGTAGGGGGTATAGGATGACCCAGGAGGGGTGCTCAAGTTACCGGATTCCGTGAAGTGCTGGGTGGCCCATTCACGTTGTTGAAGGGGGATGCCTCACTTCTGGTTTTACGGGTAACTTGCCGCGCTCGTAGGGGTCTAGGTTTCATTGCACAGGCTATTTACAAGACAGGAAACGTCGGGTCTCACTTGTGGCTCAAGTGAAACCCGGGGCTCCAGATTATCCACCATTCTGTGTTGCTTCTATGATGTTTCTGTGATGTTGAATTATATCATGCTTGGGACGATTGTTATATATTTATATATATACTATTAGATGTTATATTTGTTCTGCACCCGCGCTAGCCCAGTCCCCGCTCTGTCGTTAGTTAAGTAACCTAACGGGTGATGACGGGACCCAGTGGCGAATGCGGATGGCATATACATACATTTTATTTTTGTTCTTTTCTGGTGTGATTAATTGATGGGACTGCATTGATTCTTATCAATGCAAGGATAAAACAAACCTATATATATGTTGCTGTTGGAACCAAGTTTTAAAAAAAAAATAAAATAAAAAAACTGACATTACAGACGTTCTTTTTTGCTTTGCACAGTGGTATTCGATTGCGAATATTCTGCACCTCATTCGACGAGGTAAGGGCCGAGATCCCTTCATCGGGAGTGACCCCTTGAGTAAAAGTTGGCGTCAACGTAATAACTTCACTATAGTCGTTTCTTTTTGCTTTGCATCATGGTATTCAGTTTGGAATATCCTGCACCTCATTCTACGAGGAAAGAGCCGAGATCCTTTCATCGGGAGTGACCTCTTTAGCAAAAGTTTTCGCCACTATATATTTGTAAAACCACTTGGATTTCTTCAACGATATCAAGTTCATTACGTTAAAGGTTTTTCGCAAAAAACCAGCCGTAGCCCTCCGTCATTTCAGACTAGTATTGCTTAGTATTCGTGCTGCGTATGTCGTGCATTAGCCGAGGCGTAGTGTTCGGTAGCTATATAGTGCTTTTCTGTTGCAGAGATAATGCGATTGGTTAGGACAGTCGTACGATCATTTTGATCTTTAGTCAAGGCTCGTACGGGTGGGTCTAATGCAGTCAAGATAATGACGGGTAGAACTTGACTAGGACCTTTTGACATTTTGATCTTTAGTCAAGGTCACTTGGATCCTAGGGGTAAAAATCACATCGGGAGTTTCAAACATACAGAAAACTTGCCAGGCTTGCGCATACCTTATGGAGTGTGGTGACTTGAGTGGCTTCCATCAAGTTATCATACGATGATAGTTGGATCCCGATTCCCACTGATGAGTAGGATTACTCCTCGGATGATTCCGACTAATTCTCCTTTTGGGTTTGGAGGAGAATTCGAGGAAACTGTGGGAGCCATCCAGATTAGATAAAATGATTAGCCATTCTAATCTAGGTTAGAGTGCACGCTGAGTGTTTCTTTTCTCTCTCTCTCTCTCTCTCTGGCTGCGACTATGGCCCGACCTTTGACTAAAACTCATGAACCCAATTAACCGAACCTTCTTAAAACATTTTGGCTTTTGGAATGTCACGGTGTCGCATACATCATTCCACTTCTATATCACCTTTGCTTTTCTCCAGAACACCTCGTATCACTACGAACATCCACTTCCATTGGATAAATCCATCGTATAGTTACATACGAACTCGAAGGAACTTTTTCGAGGATGGATTCTGGTTCTGGAGAAATTGAATAGGATTATTCGGTTGTCTTTTCTCTTTACCTTCTCTTAGATTGTGAGGGCTCCTAGAATTAGGAGAGGGTACACTCATTGAGCTTATTGGATAGTCTTCCTCCAGACCATAGGCAGGTGCCGAACGGTAGGGAAGGAAGAAAACCAACAAGCTTAACTGTGGTGTACAGAAGGTAACAAGTAAAGACATATAAAGGGATTAGAATAATGGCAAAGGAAATTGCGATCACCATCATTCACGACGAAACCAGGTATACCCATGCCACTCCTACATCCACTTTGCATTTCTCCAGAACACCTCGTATCACTACGAACATCCACTTCCATTGGATAAATCCATCGTATAGTTACATACGAACTCGAAGGAACTTTTTCGAGGATGGATTCTGGTTCTGGAGAGATTGAATAGGATTATTCAGATGTTTTTTCCCATTACCTTCTCTCAGGCTGCGAGGGCTCCTAGGATTAGGAGAGTACACCTATTGCGCTTATTGGATAGTCTTCTTCAAAACCTTAGGCTGGTGCCGAAGGGTAGGGAATGAAGAAAACCAATTGGCGTAAAGGAGGTGTACAGAAGGTAATAAGTAAAGACATAATAAAGGGATTGCAGTGAAGGCATGTAATTATATGGTTGCTGTCATGAATCAAGATAGTGGATGAGGCGTTACTAGGAATACCAGTTAACCCTTTTGAAACATTTTCATGTTTCAGTTTCACTGTGCAATGTTAATTGAAAACTGTTTTTCCAATTGGAATCTAACTCCAGGGTATGTATTTACTAGATCAGTTTCTCACATCTGCATGTTATTACGGATGGTGAGTGGGAGTAAGATATTGGGAATTGGGTGATTAGATCCTCATTATATCAGAATTCGTTGTAATTGGTGATATTTGAGGAAATCATCTGGATTTTGCCGGATGGCAAATATTTGGTTTTGAATATCCGTTGTTATGCACCAATTTCAAACTGATATATCTGTACATTTATTTTATAAAGTGAGATATAACTTTTTGATATTATGTCTGTGACATTTACCTATATCAGTTGGTGATTAGGTAAGGTGCATTCAACAGCGGTGTAATTCTTCTTAACCATACTACAGTTTTTCAACCTACGACGCACAGGGTTTGAGTTGTTGAACTCAGGAGACTTATACAAAGTATTGTATGTTGTCCGGTGTCCATTAGGACAAAGGGGTTGTTACTCGTACTATATTCTGTTTACTTGTGACTTCTCCAGTTCTGGACAAGTATTTCGTTGAAATGCAAAGTCCAGATATTGAGAAGTTATAGGTATAAGAATAAAGTAGAGAACCATTTGTTAGAAGTATCAGGATTATTCGATGAAGTCGAAGATGTAGATACTTGTGTTTGGTATTCCGTTAATAGTAATGGTTTTGAGAACTTGTTTCTCTTTCAGGTTACTCATATATGGATGCACTCCTAGATGAGTAATGCTGATTGACCTCATTCCATTTGGTTGATATGCACTAGAGACAGCTGCATGATTTTAAATCTGGTTCAAAATTAAATTAGTGCTTTTGATTCTATATAGAATCAATTTATATTTTAACGATGTTAAGGTATAGGGAGTTATCCGGCTGATACTTAAAACCAGAATCCGGATAAACTCAAGGCACGTTTCAGTAATGGATGTTTGTGGGTTATCCCGGGCTTTGACGAGGGTTAACTTTCTACCATCAGGAAGATCAATATTTATATTGTTCTTGACTCGCCACAGTTTTAGTAAAATGGAATTTTTCAGAAAACACAAGTGGGAATATGGTAGAACTGGAAGTTATTCCAGAACCACAAACGATTACTGGAAATTTAATAGAACCTAAGGATTCAATTGGATTTGATGTTCCATTAGCCATACCGCAGATTTGGTGGGTAACCTCAGGCACCCGAGAGGTACTTCGGTCTTTTCAGGGATGGTGACAGGGAGGTTCTTGTTTACCCAGACTTGCCATTGCTGTTGTTCTAGACTATAAGACCCGGCAGGAGGATGAGTATAGCGTCATTCTAAACTAGGTTTAGAAGTGCACATATATATGACTCTGCCAGAGGGTCGTTGTAGTCAGTGGGAGCAATGGAAGAATAGTAGGCAAGTAGCTTATGTCTAATTATAGACTAAAGCAGTATAGCGGAAAAAGATCATCTATTTTTTGTGTGACAGTCATAGGCTTTGACTTCATCAGAATAGGAGATGGATCTGCTAAGAAGGTAGTAGGGTGTGATGTCCAGGTATTAGGATGACATGCACTTGATAGGAAGAAATATTCCTATACTACGATCGGATATATTGTGTTTGTCACAAAGTTGTTTCTCCACACAGGATATGGACATAATATCAGGGTTTCTGGCTACTAGATCTATGGTTTTAGATCTAGATTTGGGAAGTATCCTAATCTAGATACTTTGATATTACATGGACGATTCCTGACGCGGTGGTGTACCTGCAGGTGTTGGAGCCACCCTCTCTAAAAGTGTCTTACAGACTAAAGGAGAGAGGGGTCTGCATGATCAGCATATCACTTGCTTAGGCAATTGAGTTAATCATGAAATGTCTAGTACCACACCAGATGTTGTTTTTGCACTAGCTGCAATAAACAGATATTAATCCAATCCTGGAGAAACACAAGAAAGCAGTTTATGAACATAAATGGATGTTCTCGGGAAATGATTACGGCAACCTCCTTCGGGAGACGATTATCATTTCAGGCTTCCAAGGTGACATGGATGACAGAATGACTGTCAGAGTTATATTTTTTCCCTCTTCTGAGGGACGGTATGTCGGACAGGTGGTCCAAGCGGATACTGAGGAAAGGCATGACGCAGAATACTGATTAAATTCAGTGGACAATACAGTCTATGAAGTTTGCTGGAATTGGAGTTCTTTTGTGAACTGGGTCCCATCAGATATCCAGACAAATTCTAAGATAGGTATTGCTCATTTCGGGAGATAGATTTCTCTGCGAAAATGAGATATAGAGAGATGCAGAAAGAAACATTGGAGCGGATCCACTCATTGAGGCTATTTCTCGAACGCAATCATTTTTCGCAAATGGGCTTAGCGAAACTGATTAGTAAAGAAGTTGGGTGTTCGGTATTACACGGGCTGTGTGAATGCGATATCGCAATAATTGGCCTTAAGTGCAAGTGGGAGATTGTTGGCCATAGTGCCCTCAAGGCAATTATTATAGTCGCAGACTTGTGATTATGATGATTGAGTGAGGACCTGTACAGATAAAACAGTCTTACTCAAGATGATAGTATGCTATCTGGTTTGTCTTTATCATCATGTTGATAGAGCCAATAGGATTCTTGCTTGACTGCCAGCATTATGATGGCGATCATATATGTGGGAGCTGGGGTCTATAAGCACATCCTTAAATGTCCCTAGTCGTAGGAGTATCGAGACCGGGCATCGATACTCCAGTGTAGACTAGTGTATACTGATCGAGACCCCGACGAGGGGCGGTGGCCAGGTCTCACAAGCCATTGGTGTTAGTTTGTTCACTTAAGATAGTATACAGGTGCTCATTGTGTTATCAGTACACTGGACGGACTCGCCGGGAACTTGCTGGTTGGTATTATACCTATTGTCAGATATCAGTTCCCAGGTGACATGTGTACAGGTTAGTCTGTCGACCTGAGATCGTCATTTGTCTCGTGTGATTTTCCACTGTGCTTTGATTACTACCCTACCACGGCTTAAAGGAGTCGTGCAAACAGGTTTTCGTTGGGTACAGTCCTGAGCCATATGGAGGCAGTGATCGGATCGTCGGGGATTCGTCTCTCCCGGTATTGGGGGTTGATGTCGCGTTGTGTACGGATGGCCATCACCATAAATCCGTGGCCACGGTATACGAGAATTACCGATCCAGGATCGATAGTTTCTCAGGTGGTGATGAGTTTCATACCGACACTAAATATCGCGTTGTTGGGGGTCTAACTTTATCCACTCCCTAGACACGATATGCGATACTCTTAGACGAACACACCGGACTGTACGGATATTGTCACTGTCAGGATCGGTAGGGGTTCAGGATGAGTTTGCTCGTCCGCCTCCCTTTAACTCAATACCTGGGTAGCCGTTACGTACAGCTAGTGCCGCTGACGTGCTTGTGGTTAAACCCACTGCCAGCGTATTGACGAGTCTTTAGAGTCCCACATAGAGGGTTTTCACGGTTTAGGCGATATGGTGTACATGGCGTATGTTGGTACATACAGGTGTCCGATTAAATATGTGCATGCTGCGCAGACTTTAATCGGACGGTTGATAATACTAGCGGCTTAGGATTAAGCCGGATTATTAAATCGGGTTTTGATTTAATAATTTATATATATATATATATATATATTTGTATATACGTATTCTAGTATTATTGTTCACTATTCGTTCTCTCTCTCGGCTATTCGTATTTTGGTACGAATACGCGTATATGTATTTCGATACATGTACCGGGAAGTATTCCGTATTTTATACGGAATAGCTTCTAGAAGATGCCACCTCATTTATATGATTTTCCATTTATGGAAATTCATTTGTTTTCATTAATGAGGTGGAAAAGGTGATATGATTTGTGGCATGGGTTTGTGCATGTAGCATAGTATGGTCTCATTTGTTTAATGATTAATTGTAAAAAGGAAATGTTTTTTTTTGTGTGAAGGAAAGAGAAGGGGGGCCGGCCACATATTTGAGTGGGGCTCATTTTTCATTTGCTTGATTACACATTACACACATGCTCTCTCGCACTCTCTCATTCACATAAAAAGACTTAGCCATTTTTAGCTCATGCCAAGTTTTTCATCACCTCCATTCATCTTCTATGGATGCTCTCTTGAGCTCATGGGTAGAGAGAAAATTGTAGTGACACTTTCATACACCCCCACTCTCCATCGCTAGCGACTTTGGAGCGTCGGTTGCCTCGTTCGACGAGATTGGAGCTTACGCCGTTTCCCTCGGGTGGATCATCGGAGATGGAAGAAGACCGGCGACTAAACCACATCAAGGAGCTGCTAGGAGCTTGGAATGAAGACCGAAGAACACGGATCAACTCGGTATAATGATTCTATCTCTTAGTTTAGCTCGCTAGATTAGGGTTTAAGGACGATCCGTAAATCGGGTAACGGTAGCACCAGTTTAGAAATTTTTGTTCCGCATTTTGGCCGCGTTTCGATGGCCGGGGCGCCGCCGGGACCCTTCAGACTGGCCCCTGTCATGTAACCTCAATGTCTCAATATCTCGGGCTCCGGCAATCCGGACTGGCCCAAATCATAAAATCTCACGACTACGCCGGTATCCTCCGGATATCCACCGCGTCACAAATAACCGGTCGGTAGTACTCCCCTGCCAGGCGCAACGCCATCATCTGCGACCATCTTGCCCCGGAGTACCGCACCGGGTCCACCATGCACCCGCAGACGGTTCATCCTTCTCCTCGAATCGGATGTATGATACTGCTCAAGAGCCGAGAAAACTCATGGTGGGCATATCTGACATCATATCACGAGAAAACCGCAATTTTCCATTTTTAAAATGATAATAAATTTATAAAAGCTTTGCGGTTCCTCCAAATCCAGAAATCTCATAGAAATCCGAAATCCCAATCTCAAGAGTAAATAATAGTGAATTACCGGCATAAAGTTCCATAATATTGCATGACAAATGAATATATGAATGCATCTGATATCAAGTACGGAATGCGATAATTAAACTAGCTTACGAAAGCAATAACCTATTGGAACTATCAACTAGCAAGTTATGTCAATGAAATAATATTATCTAATCTGTACGTGTCATGGCAATTACCGATGATGATGTGTGTGAGCCGGCAAGCAAGTGTACGTGGAGCATATGCATCATCGATAATGGTGCTGGTGTCCTGACAGCATGGGTTCATAATAACTAACGAAAACACATTTAAGCATGCAATGCGATGCGAACAGCAAGAATATACGGAAAATGAATAGTAAACACAACATATAAGAATGAACATTTATATACGAGTCATACAGTTTTGGCATTTGGAAAAGCACGAATCGTGGTTTTTAGTAAGTAGGGGCTACGGTGTTTTTAAGAAAAGGTACATCCTTTGAAAAATCCGTAATATCTCTCGGGTTGTCTTTTGAAAATAATCACGATTCGTTAGTTTTGAAAATAAGTATGACTCGAGCCCAGATCTGACATCTACTAAGTAAACTACAGGACAAACTAAGAAACTAACCAAAGGGGTAAGGAAATCCACCTAAGTCCGAGTCGATATATTTAGTAGTCGGTGATCCCGCCTTAATAGCGTCACGTACGATAAAATATATAATACGACATTCTCGAGTCGTGAGTGCGGATCAATCATCATATTTATACATCGTACGGTAAAATCCATCGTACGACATCCCAAATCGGGGTACGGGACAATATCATATATAACACATTACTTATCTGGTATCATTATCATCATATTCTGAATTAGGTGTAATGATATAAAGTCTAGTACATTCCGATATCATCAACAAATATATATATATATATATATATATATATATATATATATACGCGTGTGTATGAAATCAAATCGCCCAACGATCCGCTATAATATCATGTTGTGTCTCATCACCCGACCCAAATTACATCACCGATCTCATGGCATCATGCCCAATCACATCGACTCATCTCCAAGTATCATATACTATCCTCATCAAACGTGTGTGTGTGTGTGTGTGTGTGTGTGTGTGTGTGTGTAGCAACACATCCACACACACACACACACACACACACACACACATATCATATGCACCAAAATATATCTCGTGTGTGCATGTGTGTGTGTATATCTTAACTCTATGGTTTCACAACTACGAAACTAAACTAAAATCACATTCTTTCAATTATACTAAAACCAACCCAAGTCTCCTAAAGTCTTTCTTGCTATGTATATACAACACACACACACACACACACACACACACACACACACAGACACATATATATCCTACGAAAATGCGGGGGTGCTATACGCCATCCACCCGACTTCTCCCGTAGATATATATCTATCCACCTGGACGCCTCAGCTAATCTGCTCCGATTGCAGCTCTGTTCTTTCCGTGCCACATCTGACACCTCTGCACCCGATCCTAGCAACGTACACAAGGAAAAAGAGAATAAATATGTATATATTCGCGGACACAAACAAATACAAGTCCACCACGCGCACTAACTAAACGCACGCACACTTGGTGCACGAAACGCGTCGCGACAACGCTACAAATCACCACTAGGGTCGCAATACGTGAAAATCACTAATTTCAGTATCCACTCGAACCAATTGCACATTCTCAATACTCTAAATATTATATGGAAATAATTGTAAATCACCAAAAGCTCGAAATAAATCAAATCGTTTTATTTCCAAAAACCTAGTAAGCCACAATTTCCCGTTTTAGCACAATTCTAAATGTTTTAATAATTTTAGTGGCCACAATGCTCACTAAATATCTTAATTAAGTCACACAAACCACAACTAAGTTTTAATTTCATCTCATTACATTAATCCTAAAAACCTAGTTTGCTAAATATCTTAATTAGAACAATTTTAAAAATACAATTAGTAAACTAGCAACTAGCTTTGTTTTTACATGACTTAAGATGTTAAATACAACACACAACCATAATCCAAATACTCAAAAGCCTAACTTGAATTCAAACCCCATTCTTGAATTTCCAAGTTTGAAATTAAAACCTAATTAAGCATCTAATTAGCTTATATTGAAGTATTATAGCAACAATTAAACAAATTAGTTATGATTTATACCTCACAAACCATAAATCTAGCTTGCAACTTAGCTATCCCAAAATGCTCTCTTGCTCCCAAAATCCATGCTTGATTAGGAGTTAATTGAAATTGGTGTTGATTTTATTGGATTTTTGAGGCAAAAATAATGAATTTTTGATGTGAGAATGAGGTGGAGAAAGTTCGGGCTGTTGCCATGGGTTTCGGCCATGATTGGGAGAGGGGAAAAAATGAGTGAGTTGTGAGATAAAAGCCAAGTCAAGACAACCCCATAACACTAGTCAACAAGCCCATACTTCATTCTTTATTATTTCCTTTCTAAATTTTCTTTTCTTTTTGACTTGGAATTGTGAGGTGTGTGTAGGCAGCCTCATGGGCTCGGCCATGCCTTAGAAATGGGTGAGTGTGGATTTGGGTAGGAGTTCTCAAGTCAAGAAAAACCTCTCTTAGCTCAATAATGCAACATACAACAAAATTCTATTTTTTATTTTATTTCCAATTTCCCTTTATCTTTTCTATACAAATAAACTAGAACCATCAAAATATTTTTCTTTGAAAGAACATATTACAATATGTGTTTAGACGTGTCATGTTACACTAAACTTGTATTAACCCATTCTAATTTATAATTATCACTAATTAAATGTATTAGTGAAATCTTATAATAATATTTTAAAAAATAATTAATTACGGAAAATATTTGAGTAAACTTGAAATGTACAAGTGACCAATTAAATACCAAATACTAGCAATTACATAGCTAGAATAGATATATTTAATTCTATGTTGAAAAATAATTGTATCTTGGTTTTTACGAAAAACACCTGTTATTTTACCGATTATCCGAAATTTCACCTAAACGGTTTTCAAAACGTTATACTAACGGTGTTAAATTTTGGAAGCAAACTACATGTTTTTAAAGTTAAGGGTTCCTGCTATTTGACCATAAGTGAGGGAGGTTTCGTGCATTTTAGACTAGTATGCATGTCCCTCCGTCTCCACACCCACAGACCCGCACACGTGCATTGCCCGTGACAAAAAGCTAATTTGATTATATTGAAACAACTTCAAGTAATTAAAATTGAAAAGGTAAAGTTTCACAAAATGAAACCCCATTATAAGAAAAAACAAGTTCAGGACTCTGCCTTTTTCTTTTTTCTTTTTAACTTTACCTGTGAATATTATCCAAGGAAACAAAAGGACACTCTCCCAATGGATGAAAGTGCCGTCATTGATCAAATTCCTTGATATGCAACATTTAGTAGTGAAATCAATTTATTGGGGATGCCGACTTATTTTGTTAAGTAGCAAAATCCAAACATAATTAAGTAATCAAATTAACAGCCGACTAAGATTCTGTGCTTTGGCTCGTATACAGAAATGTCTACTCACACACATTCTCTCTGTTTGTGCTCATTCCCTATTTATTTTGTTGGGTTTCAACATATGTTTGTTTTCTTTTGGGGGGCAATTACATATGTTTGGGTCGCCATTAGGCTTACATGTGTATTAATATGCCTAAGTCAAGTTTATAGACGAGATTAATGAAACTTCTTCATATGCACATGGATTTGGAAAGGAATGATGATTTAAACTTATTTATTTATTTTTTTATCTAAAAAAGACCCCGTCACTGCAAGAAACTGAAAGACCGCGGAAGCTCACACCAAATAGTTCTGGTGTGTGGGAAGGTTTTTTTTTTTTTTTTTTGAATAGGACTATACTAACTATATGCCTGATGGAGGTCCTTTTCAGGTCTCTGTCAGATGCTGTCTTCCGTTGATCTTCCGGTGGATTTCGGTGGTGATCTTCTGTTGCGTGTGGATCTCAATGGTTTTGGTGAGATTGGTGATTTGAGGAGTTTAGCGCCGAGTATCTGCAAAGAAGTTTCGGGATGGTTTGGTACCATCGAGGACCCTCCGACGATCAAGTTAGTACTAGATCCGAGCAGAGTAACGGCTAAGTGGAATAAAAAATGGCTTACTTGACCCCTCTGTGATGGGGGTTTATATAGCGGTGATGAGACGCAGCAGCAGACGCGAGAATCTCGCCAGCAGTTATGCTCCCAACGTCATGCCCGCGTAGAGAGCGGATCGCCCATTAATGGGGACCGCGGAGACGTGGAACGTGGGATGTTGCTGGCGGAGAATCCGCGCATGGCGAGATTCGCGGAGCGGCGGTTACGCCTGTGAGCGGTGGAGCTGGTCGGAGGGGCCGAGGAAGACGGCCTCGGCTGGGGAGCTCGGAACTGAGCAAGAGGGTTAAGGAATCTTGGTCCTGTGGCAGCTCGGGACGAGCTAAGGGGCCGAGAAGGCAAATTTGCAGGGGGCCCCGTGAAGGGCCAGCTTGTGCTTGCAGGTCGGGTACAAGGGTGGCATGGTCGGTCTCTGTGGGCCCTTCCTTCCGGGTCTTGGGACATATCATCAGCCACGTGTCCTAATCTCGTATCGCCAATATTGGGCATTATCAATGCCCAAATTAAAAATTCTAATAAGTACTTGCTAATGTAACACACAATTGCAAAGAGATATAATATCAAACAATACTACAATTGTCAATAAAGAGCATACATCAAGGAAGAGCAATATCAAGTATAAGCAATGTGCATAAAGAGCATATAGGCAACAAGTATGCAATTGAGAAATTTCTAAGTTATGAAAGTAAAACCAGAGAGTAATAAATTACAAACACAACCAATTGCAAACACGCAATATTGGGCATATCATTAGCCACGTGTCCTGATCTCGTATCGCCAATATTGGGCATTATCAATGCCCAAATTAAAAATTCTAATAAGTACTTGCTAATATAAAACACAATTGCAAAGAGATATAATATCAAACAATACTACAATTGTCAATAAAGAGCATACATCAAGGAAGAACAATATCAAGTATAAGCAATATGCATAAAGAGCATATAGGAAACACGTATGCAATTGAGAAATTTCTAAGTTATGAAAGTAAAACCAGAGAGTAATAAATTACAAACACAACCAATCGCAAACACGCAAGATTTATAGATTGCTTCGAGAGATCCTCTAGTCCACTTTCTTTAGGCGCACGAGCCCGTTCTACTAATTCACGTCTTTTTCGGAGACGCACGTTGGACACCCGCAACCAACAACCCCACTTCTAGTGGAGGCCTAACCAACACATCTCCTCAAAATACTATACGTTGTTTGCCATTATGAATAACACTTCTTACAAGCTCGTCGCTTTTCTCCCTACAAAAATACTCTCCTTTCTTACAATGGCAATTTTGCACTCGAGATCCAAAATACAAAGAAGAAGGAGATTACAATTGAAATACAGTACTCTCAAAAGAGTTTAAAATTAAGCTCAACAAATACTTAAGAAGATGGATATCAAAATATAGTTCTTGAGTGTGTGTGTGTGTGAGGGATTTGGATAAGCAAATCAAAAGCTATTTTGAACTCTCACAAGATGTGGGGTTTTCTTTCAAGATGTGGGGTTTTCTCTCAAGATCACTTAGAAATTTAGCAAACTGAAATATTGAGTGATTGAAACTCAAAAAACCAATCCAAAACTCTTTTATAATCTCACACTAAAAACTAGTTGTTATAAATCAAATCAGCATTTTTTAGTAAAAACAGACATCTGAACAACAATAGGACATACTTCTGAAGTTTTAACAAAATAAATCTCAATGGCTCTATTTTCAAAAACTTTCTACTGCAGTCGTTGTTAGGTTGTTAGGCTCCTCTAGTTGAGTTTAAAGCGCGACGTAAGTGGTAATTTTAAAAATCTAGAGAGCATTAGTATACCTAAACCAAGAATCAAACCAAACTACTAAACTTGTGACTAAACTAGTAAGGTAAAAATCAGAGTGTCGCAGGCTATAACCTTTGTAGCGGGTTAGCCATCTCTCCTTAGACTCCGGCTAGTCTCCACGAAGCCCGGATCAAGCTTGCTCGATTATCTCTTCGCCGAAGATGATCCATCTTGAGATAATTCCACCACAAGTTTTAGCTTCAAATTGATATCATCAAAATGAAACAACCGACTAATTAAACTTCTTAAGAATGATTAGTAGGAGATGCAGAATAATTAGCTCACTTAATATTTCTCTTTTCTTTCTCCATTCCTTACTTGAAAAAAATCAAGAGAGGATGAAGAAGAACCATGGAGGAGATGAGGGTGAGAAGAAGATAAGGTTCAATAATCATATTAACTAGAAACAAAAATGTGTCGTAACGGACTCACAAAAATGAGTCAATAAAAAGAATCATCTAATGAATTCTATAACCAACTAAAACCATGACTCGTTCTTATTTCTATCATATAAGTCTTATACTCCCATCACTTATGTATCAACATACATGTCACAATATTTATATCAAATATAAATATAATTAAAAAGAAGAAAATAATAAAGTGAGTATGATATTAGTTAATATATAAATATATCAATATAAAAATATACATTTAATTATTAAATCAACACTTGATTTAATAATCCGGTTATATATATATATATATATATATATATATATATATATATATATATATATATATATATATATTATCAATAAACACTCGATTAAAATACGCGTATCAAATTCACATGTTTAATCGAACTCCTGCACGTATCCCTATACGTGTCCTATGTCATTTCACATGTGCTAGAAAACCTCTGTATGGGACTCTAAAGACTCGACAATACGCTGGCAGTAGGTTAGAATCATATCCATAACCCATAAGCACGTCAGCGGTACTAGCTGCACGTAACGGCTACCCAGGTAATGAACGAAAGAAGGTCAACAAGCAAAAGCTCATTTGAACCTTACAAAGTCTATCAGTGACATCACCGATGTAACGTTTTAAAAATAATTAAATGAATAAAATTGTTTAAGTGAATTTTATGATTTTCGGTAAAGTAAAATGTATTTTTCGTAAAACCAAACCGTGATTGCTTTTCATTATAATTTCAAAAATACCTATTTTAATTATGTAATTACTAGTAAATGGTGTTTATTTAGCCACTTATAAATTTTTAGTTTAATTAAATATTTTTCCTAAATTAATTATTTTAAATATTAACATAACCTTTATTTTTACACTAAATTAGTGTAAATTACAAATTTGAATGATTTTAATTTGTAAAAATGAACCATTGCATATTAGAATTTAGTGTGTATCATGCAAAATTTATTTGCAAACTTTTCCATTTTTCTAGAGCTTTCTTGAGTTGCTATAGTAAAGAAATAAAGTAAAATAAAGAAATGCATGAAAAGACATAATGAAGTGATATTTTGGTGGAGACTTCTACACATTTTCTCACCCTCTTCTTTCTCTCCCTCACCTCCAAAAAAATGGCCGGCCTCACCCCCCATGGTAGCCCCCATTTTCCTCATTTTATTTTGCTCCAAAATTTATCAAAAATCCTTTTAAAAATCAATAAAAATCCACAAAATCCTATTTATTTCATACCTTTTATTCCTTGCTCATTTTTATATGGAATTTGGAGATGGAAAGCATGCATTTTGGAGGCTCATTTTCTTGTTTGGATTTCATATTTTGGAGGTATAAATTTCCTTCTTTTGTTTATTTATTATTAGATATTTCTTTTAAGCATGTTTAGATTTAATGAATTAATTCTATGTTCAATTTTTAAAATTCAAGTTAGGCTTTGTAAATTCAAGTTATGATTTATATTAATTAATTAGGGTTATAATAGTTAGTTTAACACTTTTAGAATTGGAAAATCTTGCATGGTTGTTGAATTGTAAATTTTTCATTTAAAATTGTTTAAATTAGGAATTTTGCTAACTAGGTTTCTATAAAACATAATTTTTGGTGAAATAAAATTTCAATTAATATTTGTAACACTAGATTGTGGTCTTAATAAGGGTATTAACTTGTTGGTGGAATGGAAACTTAAATTGATTGCTAGTTTCTATTGATAATTGATAAATTGTGATAAAAATTGCTATTTTGTAAACTAGATTTTAGAAATTTCTAAATAAATGAGATTAAAAATATAATTTATGGTTTCATTAAATCATTATCATCATGAATTGTGGTTTAATACATTAATTCATGCAAAATTATGTTTTGTGGTGGAATTGTGGTATTTTGCTTGAAAAACGTTGAAAATTTTTAAAGGTTGCAAACTAGAAATTTTAAATTAATACAAATTTGTGTAATAAAAATATAGTAATGGTTTGTATAGTCTAGTTATGCTATTTAATGAGTTTTATGACCATTGGTTTCATTTAAATGTCAAGTTTTGATGAAAAACGGTAAATTGGCATTTTCGGGTTTTACGAAATTAGACGGTTTGATGGATTTTAGGGTTTCGATGGATTTAATCATGTTTTATAATATAAGTAATGTGTTTTAAAACTACGAGTTATTTGTTGATGTTATGTCGATCCATCGGAGTTTGTACGCCGATATCGAGCGATATTTGGTGCTTTTGCGTGGACGGGACATATGTTTTAACCTATGCTTGTTCCTTGCGTCGTTTTGACTTTTGTATATGATTCAGTTTACGATCCTATTTATATGTTTGCGTTTAGGTACCCCTCATGTGGACTGCGGGCGATGAAGAGGAGGATGGCGACACCGTCTTCGGCAGACATGGACCAGGTGAGTAGATGCATATCTACGGGGGGAAGTCGGGTGGATGGCGTTTAGCACCCCCGCAACGTAGAATAGGAATAGTACTTATTGACATTAGGAAACAAGATGTGACCCTAGATTCTTAATGAGTAGGACCCTAGTAATGACCCTAGGCTGGACTAGACTGATTTAGGAAAACCTTATCAGAGGATGAGGTCCTTGGAAGAGGTTCGTAGGTTTCAGATAGAAAAACACACGCACACACTGAAACTCGATATGGTGTATACGTATATGTGTATGTATATATAGGACTAGGTATAGTTATATATATATATATATATACAACACGTATATGGGATTCATTGATGTGATATGATATCTGAGGTGTGATGAAACAGTATAACTGGGCTTGATGCCGTGATTCTTGGCTATACAGTTGTATTAAGTGTTAGCGGATCATTAGAGAATGAGATAATGAACATATATACATAAATTATAATGGGTGGTGATGATATTGAGATAGATGGGACTCTAAAATAGTACCCGGACTGTAACTTGTGACTGATCACGATATGATATATGTATGACTTGATTACGACATCATATAGGCGTGACCAGATGTCGATATCATATAAGTGTGACTTGATGACGATATGATATCAGTATGACTTAATCACAATATGATACATATGACATGATATTTCTGAGGATAAACTAATGATGCATATTATGATGGCAATGATATATAATTGATGTAGGCGGTTACAGTTTAGCACCTTGATCATGAGATGTGTTGTTGATGACATTATACGAATGATGAGACACCTAGGAGATACTTGACCCGTACCCCGATATTGGGATGACGTACGATGGATTTTACCGTACGAGGTATAGATATGATGATTGATCCGCACTCTTGTTTTGAGGAAGTCGTACTACGTACGTGACGCTATTGAGGCAGGATCGCCGACTATTAGAGATATGGACTCAGGCGTTAGGTGTACTTCTATTGACCAGTTCTTAGGTTTAGTTTTCCTTAGGAGGGTTAGATGAACACTAGGTTAGGTTTGAGCCATATAGTGGTAGTGGTATTTGTATATCAAATGAGTGGATAACACATATCCGTCTTTACTTTTTTTCACTGTAATAATAATGTTGCATGTTCATGCATATGTTGCTATAATCAGTATAAATTTTACCTGTTAGGACACCAGCACCATTACCGATGATGTGTATATTCCACGCACACTTATTTGCCGGCTCATACACATCATCATTGGTAATTGCTATGTCACGTACACTTTAGATCATATTATTTTTTATGGATAGAATAAGTTAACAACTAGACCGATATAATATTGTGATTATTCTCTGATGTTAGAATAGACATGATGTTTATTACTTAGACATTCATGCATTCATATTTTCATGTTATCATGCAGTATTATGGGCATATGCCGACACTTATCATTTACTTACTCATGATTTTGAGATTTGGATTTCTATGAGATTTCTGGATTTTGGGGAAAACTGCAAGAATATATAAAAACTTCTCTCTCTCCTCCTCCTCTCTTTTTAAAATATAAGATGCGGTTTTCTCGTGATGTATGTGTCTTCCACCATGAGATTTCATGTTTTCTGATGGATTTCGAGACCCGATTCGAGGAGTGGATGAGGCGTCTCGGGTACATGGTGGGCCCGGTATGGTACCCCGGGGCAAGAAGATCGAGTTGTAGACGATGAGCCTGGCAGGGGAAGGCTACCTACCGGTGATGTCTGGCGCGGCGGATATCCGGAGGATACTGACCGTTGTCGTGAGATTTGATGATATGGGCCGATCCGGACTGACGGAGCCCGAGATATTGAGACTTGAGATTACATGTGTTGTGTCGTTGCTTGACACGGATTTCCATGTATTTCATTGTTGAGATTTCAGATTCTTATACACATTTTACTATGATAACAGCTAAAAATTTCTTATACAGATATATCTGGATTTCAGGATTTGTTACTTTACATTCATGGTGCATGCATTTCATTTCATTTCATATGACATAGTATTATATGAGGCACTGACCCGAGCACGGAGTATCTGCACTTACACGTAGTATTACCCTGCTATTACTAGATGATTGGGATATAGTAGTGTATTATTATGACTTAGGATAGCGTCGTGCATTCGATTTCTTTTCGTAGATGTCTTCTACTCACGAGTTGGCAACTCACATCCGTTGTGCCAAATTTTATTATAGGTTCGATGTACAGGTTTCCCTGGCAGCTTGCTGGCACATCTTTTCTTCAGGGTGATTTGCACGGTAGGTTGGTTCACTTGTATCTGAACCACCATTGTATTTTTATTCTTTCATTTGTATCTAGTGAGCTCCATCAACCATACTTGTATTACTTGACAAGTTTATTGGACCAATATTTTTTTTTATTTCGACTTTAGAGTCGCGCATGTATTATTCTGATATGGTGGTTTTGTTTTCTTTGAGTTTTGAGCCTCGCCCTTTGGCGTTGTATATTATTGTGCTTGTTATGGTTGTTTCCGCCTGTTGGCGTTGAGCTAGCACCCGTTTGGGGATGCTTTTTATTGTTTATGTATATTATACTTGTTGTACCCGTTTGGGGCCAGTTTTTACAGAGGAGACATCAGCAAATTTTTGGGAAAATTTGCTGATGTTTTAAACTTGTTCCTTCATGTTTCCTTTTACTGCTTCTTCTTTTTCATGGTTTAGATTTCTGGGCTTCGGCTTACTTAGCTTATGTGGCATCTCTAGACGCTTCGTAATCTAAGTGCCGGTCACGTTCCGTACTTTCGGGTCGTGACAAAGTTGGTATCAGAGCGCTAGGTTTAACCTTGTATAAGTCTAGGTGACCCTTGGTTGATGGAGTAGGCGATTTAGGTAGAGTAACGTACCGTGGATATGGTCCGCGGCATACTTACGATACGCTACTCTGCTTAAGGAGCCTTAGGATGTACAATTGTTTGCACCGTATTCCATTCGTTCTTTTGATCTATCTTCGTCAATGTTGGAGGGTGGTTTCTGTTACCACGGGCATACTGGCAGAGGGAGCTGCAGCTCGAATGCGATAACCATTAGAGTATTGGTTATTCTTGAGGATTGAAGCATTGCTTAGCGTGCGGACGAAGGGTATTCACATGCCGTCCGGATGAAGTTAAAGGGTTCGAACGATTATCAGAAAACCATTTTTCAAAGTTTAAAGTATTCGGAAGAACATGCAGGTATTTCGATGGACCCTCTAGAAGAATGAAACCCTAACTCGACATAATGACCACGAGAACGCCCTTGAACCTTAGGGTTTACGGCAGTTCCGCGGTGCCATTAGTGAGGCTTGGGTTTGCCCTTCTACGGCTGGATCATCGATGCTGGGGTATGTACTGGATATTTTTAAGCTGTACTTGAGTGTTGAGCTCTCGGGGAATTATGGGATTTTGATGGATCGATCGAAAAGTTTAATGTAGTCCGGATCAGGTGAAGGGATCGACTATGTAGGAGACTCTAGATATGAGTATTGCCGTTGGTAGCGCAGTCAGCACACTTATGAAGAGACAAGTTTGAAGCAGCAGACATCAGAGGAAAGAGGCGCACATTGACGATAGTGATTACGATGTGACTTGGTGATTTGAATTTCATATTTCTGTTATTGGATTTTGGTATTTTGAGGATTTTGTTCTACGATTGGTATTTCTTATGTGTACCTTCATTACATTCTATCTGTGTTTCATATATCAGTTGCATTGATGTTGCTTAGTATACACCCAGTACACTTGATTTGGTTTTATATATTTTGAGATTTTTGATTTGATTTCGTGCATAGGGGTCACACATGATTTTGACATATGTTTCGACCTAGTTTTCATGCATTTTTGTGCTGTGATTTCGATTTTGATATTCGATGTATGTTTTCGTGCACCATGTGCACCTGATTAGGATTCTTGCGCATACTTGGCGCACTTGATGCGATTTTGTGCACACCAGATGCACTAAATCGGGGTTTTGTGCAGATTAGATGCACCTGATAGTGAGTCGTGCACGCCCGTTGCACTTGACAGATGTTTTGGTGCACACCTGTTGCACTTATTTTGTTTTTGTGTGTATTCATGGTATCTGTATTTGGTTTCGATTTCAGTGCGCACCGGACGCACATGATATTTTATTGATGTGATTGGGATTGATTTCAGTTTGAGCAGTATGTTTCATAATCATTATTATTTGATTTAGTAACCAGGCGGGACGTGTATGTTAAATAAAATATATATATATATATATAGCTATTTTTAAAAAAAAATAAACATCCGCTACTTATGCCGTGACACGTGCATTGCACGGCGATTTTCAAGAGGGGTTTTTGTATGCTTCTTTATTATGATGTTTAGGCGATTTTACTATGATGCGCACTATATATAAGTTATAGATTGATGTATATTATGATGGTTTTCATATTGGGTTTTAATATTTTATCTTCACCATAACTCCGATGATTGCGTTATGCTTGATGGAGTTGATTTTTGTTATGTATTGATGATTTCGGAGCCCCGACGATTTGAGTATTTTGCTAAATATTTTAGTATTTGGAGGGGGAGTTTTAATTTAAATTCGGGGACCGAATTTCTTAAAGGGGGGAAGATTGTAACGTTTTAAAAATAATTAAATAAATAATTAAATGAATAAAATTGTTTAAGTGAATTTTATAATTTTCGGTAAAGTAAAATGTATTTTTCGTAAAAGCAAATCGTGATTGCTTTTCATTATAATTTCAAAAATACCTATTTTAATTATGTAATTACTAGTAAATGGTGTTTATTTATCCACTTATAAATTTTTAGTTTAATTAAATATTTTTCCTAAATTAATTATTTTAAATATTAACATAAGCTTTATTTTTACACTAAATTAGTGTAAATTACAAATTTGAATGATTTTAATTTGTAAAAATGAACCATGGCATATTAGAATTTAGTGTGTATCATGCAAAATTTATTTGCAAATTTTTCCATTTTTCTAGAACTTTCTTGAGTTGCTATAGTAAAGAAATAAAGTAAAATAAAGAAATGCATGAAAAGACATAATGAAGTGATATTTTGGTGGAGACTTCTACACATTTTCTCACCCTCTTCTTTCTCTCCCTCACCTCCAAAAAAATGTCCGGCCTCACCCCCCATGGTAGCCCCCATTTTCCTCATTTTATTTTGCTCCAAAATTCATCAAAAATCCTTTAAAAAATTCAATAAAAATCCACAAAATCCTATTTATTTCATTCCTTTTATTCCTTGCTCATTTTTATATGGAATTTGGAGATGGAAAGCATGAATTTTGGAGGCTCATTTTCTTGTTTGGATTTCATATTTTGGAGGTATAAATTTCCTTCTTTTGTTTATTTATTATTAGATGTTTCTTTTAAGCATGTTTAGATTTAATAAATTAATTCTATGTTCAATTTTTAAAATTCAAGTTAGGGTTTGTAAATTCAAGTTATGATTTTTATTAATTAATTAGGGTTATAATAGTTAGTTTAACACTTTTAGAATTGGAAAATCTTGCATGGTTGTTGAATTATAAATGTTTTATTTAAAATTGTTTAAATTAGGAATTTTGCTAACTAGGTTTCTATAAAACATAATTTTTGGTGAAATAAAATTTCAATTAATATTTGTAACACTAGATTGTGGTATTAATAAGGGTATTAACTTGTTGGTGGAATGGAAACTTAAATTGATTGCTAGTTTCTATTGATAATTGATAAATTGTGATAAAAATTGCTATTTTGTAAACTAGATTTTAGAAATTTCTAAATAAATGAGATTAAAAATATAATTTATGGTTTCATTAAATCATTATCATCATGAATTGTGGTTTAATATATTAATTCATGCAAAATCATGTTTTGTGGTGGAATTGTGGTATTTTGCTTGAAAAACGTTGAAAATTGTTAAAGGTTGCAAACTAGAAATTTCAAATTAATACAAATTTGTGTAATAAAAATATAGTAACGGTTTGTATAGTCTAGTTATGCTATTTAATGAGTTTTATGACCATTGGTTTCATTTAAATGTCAAGTTTTGATGAAAAACGGTAAATTGGTATTTTCGGGTTTTACGAAATTGGACGGTTTGATGGATTTTAGGGTTTCGATGGATTTAATCATATTTTATAATATAAGTAATGTGTTTTAAAACTACGAGTTATTTGTTGATGTTATCTCGATCCATCGGAGTTTGTACGCCGATATCGAGCGATATTTGGTGCTTTTGCGTGGACGGGACATAGGTTTTAACCTATGCTTGTTCCTTGCGTCGTTTTGATTTTTGTATGTGATTCAGTTTACGATGCTATTTATATGTTTGCGTTTAGGTACCCCTCACGTGGACTGCGGGCGATGAAGAGGAGGATGGCGACACCGTCTTCGGCAGACATGGACCAGGTGAGTAGATGCATATCTACGGGGGGAAGTCGGGTGGATGGCGTTTAGCACCCCCGCAACGTAGAATAGGAATAGTACTTATTGACATTAGGAAACAAGATGTGACCCTAGATTCTTAATGAGTAGGACCCTAGTAATGACCCTAGGCTGGACTAGACTGATTTAGGAAAACCATATTAGAGGATGAGGTCCTTGTAAGAGGTTCGTAGGTTTCAGATAGAAACACACACGCACACACTGAAACTCGACTTGGTGTATACGTATATGTGTATGTATATATAGGACTAGGTATAGTTATATATATATATATACAACACGTATATGGGATTCATTGATGTGATATGATATCTGAGGTGTGATGAAACAGTATAACTGGGCTTGATGCCGTGATTCTTGGCTATACAGTCGTATTAAGTGTTAGCGGATCATTAGAGAATGAGATAATGAACATATATACATAAATTATAATGGATGGTGATGATATTGAGGTACATGGGACTCTAAAATAGTACCCGGACTGTAACTTGTGACTGATCACGATATGATATATGTATGACTTGATTACGACATCATATAGGTGTGACCAGATGTCGATATCATATAAGTGTGACTTGATGACGATATGATATCAGTATGACTTAATCACAATATGATACATATGACATGATATTTCTGAGGATAAACTAATGATGCATATTATGATGGCAATGATATATAATTGATGTAGGCAGTTACAGTTTAGCACCTTGATCATGAGATGTGTTGATGATGACATTATACGAATGATGAGACACCTAGGAGATACTTGACCCGTACCCCGATATTGGGATGACGTACGATGGATTTTACCGTACGAGGCATAGATATGATGATTGATCCGCACTCTTGTTTTGAGGAAGTCGTACTACGTACGTGACGCTATTGAGGCAGGATCGCCGACTATTAGAGATATGGACTCAGGCGTTAGGTGTACTTCTATTGACCAGTTCTTAGGTTTAGTTTTCCTTAGGAGGGTTAGATGAACACTAGGTTAGGTTTGAGCCATATAGTGGTAGTGGTATTTGTATATCAAATGAGTGGATAACACATATCCGTCTTTACTTTTTTTCACTGTAATCATAATGTTGCATGTTCATGCATATGTTGCTATAACCAGTATAAATTTTACCTGTTAGGACACCAGCACCATTACCGATGATGTGTATATTCCACGCACACTTATTTGCCGGCTCACACACATCATCATTGGTAATTGCTATGTCACGTACACTTTAGATCATATTATCTTTTATGGATAGAATCAGTTAACAACTAGACCAATATAATATTGTGATTATTCTCTGATGTTAGTATAGACATGATGTTTATTAGTTAGACATTCATGCATTCATATTTTCATGTTATCATGCAGTATTATGGGCATATGCCGACACTTATCATTTACTTACTCATGATTTTGAGATTTGGATTTTTATGAGATTTCTGGATTTTGGGGAAAACCGCAAGAATATATAAAAACTTCTCTCTCTCCTCCTCCTCTCTTTTTAAAATATAAGATGCGGTTTTCTCGTGATGTATGTGTCGTCCACCATGAGATTTCATGTTTTCTGATGGATTTCGAGACCCGATTCGAGGAGTGGATGAACCGTCTCGGGTACATGGTGGGCCCGGTATGGTACCCCGGGGCAAGAAGATTGAGTTGTAGACGATGAGCCTGGCAGGGGAAGGCTACCTACCGGTGATGTCTGGCGCGGTGGATATCCGGAGGATACCGACCGTTGTCGTGAGATTTGATGATATGGGCCGATCCGGACTGACGGAGGCCGAGATATTGAGACTTGAGATTACATGTGTTGTGTCGTTGCTTGACACGGATTTCCATGGATTTCATTGTTGAGATTTCAGATTCTTATACACATTTTACTATGATAACAGCTAAAAATTTCTTATACAGATATATCTGGATTTCAGGATTTGTTACTTTACATTCATGGTGCATGCATTTCATTTCATTTCATATGACATAGTATTATATGAGGCACTGACCCGAGCACGGAGTATCTGCACTTACACGTAGTATTACCCTGCTATTACTAGATGATTGGGATATAGTAATGTATTATTATGACTTAGGATAGCGTCGTGCATTCGATTTCTTTTCGTAGATGTCTTCTACTCACGAGTTGGCAACTCACACCCGTTGTGTCAAATTTTATTACAGGTTCGATGTACAGGTTTCCCTGGCAGCTTGCTGGCACATCTTTTCTTCAGGGTGATTTGCACGGTAGGTTGGTTCATTTATATCTGAACCACCATTGTATTTTTATTCTTTCATTTGTATCTAGTGAGCTCCATCAACCATACTTGTATTACTTGACAAGTTTATTGGACCAGTATTTTTTTTTATTTCGACTTTAGAGTCGCGCATGTATTATTCTGATATGGTGGTTTTGTTTTCTTTGAGTTTTGAGCCTCACCCTTTGGCGTTGTATATTATTGTGCTTGTTGTGGTTGTTTCCGCCTGTTGGCGTTGAGCTAGCACCCGTTTGGGGATGCTTTTTATTGTTTATGTATATTATACTTGTTGTACCCGTTTGGGGCCAGTTTTTACAGAGGAGACATCAGCAAATTTTTGAGAAAATTTGCTGATGTTTTAAACTTGTTCCTTCATGTTTCCTTTTACTGCTTCTTCTTCTTTTTCATGGTTTAGATTTCTGGGCTTCGGCTTACTTAGGTTACGCGGCGCCTCTAGATGCTTCGTAATCTAAGTGCCGGTCACGTTCCGTACTTTCGGGTCGTGACAACCGAACAGTCCGGTCTCTTCTTCTAAGGGTATCACATATCGGGTCTAGGATTTAGAATCTGTCAGACCCCAATAACTCGATAAGTCGTGCGATAGAGGACTCATAACCAACCGGAGATACAACTGATAACACTTATCAGTTTATCTCCACTGCGACGTCCATAGACTTGTGGTTGTAGTCATGTCCTGCACAACGCGACATCAACTCTCTATACCGGGAGAGATGAATCCCTTCGACTGCTCACTGCCTTCATATGCTTCGGGACTATACCTAACAAAAACGTGTTTGCATGACTCCTTTGAGCTGTGGTAGGGAAGAAGTCTAAGTATAGTGGGTATACACATGAGACACTATGAAGATTTTAGGTCCTAAGGACTACCCTGTACCCATATCATAAGAGAACTGCTACCTGACATTGGTATATTACCAATTAGAAGTTCTCGGTGTGTTTGTCTAGTGTAACTCATCCAATGAGCACCTGTATACAATCCTCGATGTTAAACATCAATAGCTGCAGGATCAGCTATCGCCCTCCAACTGGGTCAGGAAACGTACACACTAGTCTAAACTGGAGTACTGATACCCATTCTCGATACTCCTACGATTAGGAACTTTTAAGGATGTGCTTATCGACTACTCAGGCCCAACCAATATGATCTATATCATCGTCCTGATAGTCAAGCAAAATCCTAAAGCTTTATCACATGTCTAAAAGATATGTGATAGTGAAAAAATGCATCACATGAAAGATAAAAACAAACCAGATAGTATACTATCACCTCGAGTAAAATTGTTCTCTCGTATAGGTCCTCCTTCAATTACAATAATTGTCTTGAGGGCACCTATATCCAACAATCTCCTACATGCACTTAAGACCAATTTGTCAGTTATATGTATACCTTAGAGGCCATTATTATACATGTGATGTATATTATAGTGGATGCTTGGACATATATAGGGAGGACTTTCTTGCTCGACATGATAGTATGCTATCTGGTTGCTCTTTATCTTAACACGTACACTTATTGTCTCTCTATTACATGTTGATAAAGCCCTTAGGATGAGTACTTGACTACCAGAATTATGATGCAGATCATACTAGTGGGGCAAGGGTAGCCGGTAAGTACATTCTTCAATTGTTCCTAGTCATGAGAGTATTGAGACGGGGCATCGATATTCCCAAGTAGACTAGCGTATACGCTTCTCGACCCATATGATGGGCGATTGGATGATCCTATATCCATTGGTGTTTGACATCAGAGATGGTATACAGGTGCTCAGTGGAGACTGGGTACACTGAACGGACTCGTCGAGAACTCCTAAATGGTATTATACATATCGTCAGATAGCAGTTCTCTGGTGACACCGGTACAGGTTAATCTGTCGACCCAAGATCGTCATAAAGTCTTGTGTAATTCCCACTGTGCTTTGATTTCCACCTTACCACATTCAAGAGAATGTGCAAAACGATAGTTTTTGGGTACAGTCCCAAGTCACATGGAGGCAATGAGCGATAAGAGGGGATTTCGTCTCTCCCGGTATTTGGGATTGATGTTGCGCTATGCTCGATTGGCCATAACAGTAAATCCCTGGTCAGGGTTGTTGAGATTTACTGATAAGTGTTATCAGTAGTTTCTCGAACCGTTATGAGCCTCACATCGGCATGACTCATCAGGCTATTGGGGTTTGACGTTTACCACACCTAGGCTGTGATATGTGACATATCTGACGAAGAGACTGGACTGTACGGTAGTGTTACTTATTGGATTCGCAGGAGTATGAGTAGACTTGTTTGTTGATTTTCTGATTGCTCAATACCCGGATAGCCGTTACGTCCAGCTAGTACCGCTGACGGCTTGTAGGTGTTTGATATGATCATCACCTACTGCCGGCGTATTGACGAGTCTTTAGAGTCCTATACAGAGGTTTCCTGGCTCAGGCGAAACAAAGTAGGAGCACATATGTAATATGTGCGGAACCAATATTAATACGAGTATGTGATACCGTATTCTATTCTCGCGAAATGTGATATATGACGGTTATACGTGATATAGCCGGGTTATCCGATCAAGTGTTGATTCGATAAGTTGATACATTTGATATTAGTCGGTTATATGTGATATAGCCAGATTATTAAATCAAGTGTTGATTTAATAATTTAATGTATACTTATATATTTGATATATTGATTTACTTTAACTAATATTTGCTCACTTAAGCATTTCTTTTTCTCACATGTGTGCACGCTTAATATATATGTAATATATATTATTGTGTCATGCTTGTTGCTACATGCAACATGGGTGTATGAGACTCACACCATGTTTAACATAATGAAGGGTTTTATTATTTGAAGTAAATCATAATTAGTTGGAAATTATGCACATGGTTGAAGCTTGTAGAACCATTGACTAAGTCCACTAATTTTGTTTTACTTAAGATATTTATTAACCCAACCATTATGATTAGCCATGGTTTAGTCTCTACAAGGGTTAGTATATGATATTAACTCACTCATGGTTGCTATTCTACACTTAGTTTTTTTTATGGTTGCTTTTCTTCATCTCCTTCCTCAAACTCTTTAGCTTTTTGGGAGGTGAAGAAAATGAGTGAGAAAATATTTCTAAAGTGAGCAAAATTCATATTTCATCAATCTACACTAGATTAGCCATTTAGTTTAGGTTGTTTTCTTCACAATTAGTGAAGAGGTTGCTTGAGTTGGTGTCTTCTCGACGTAGATCATTTTCGGCCTCGAAGACTTCAAACAAGTTTGTTCCTTTCATCTACTGGAGCCTTTCTAGAGTCCGGGAGTTCACTCCTTGGAGCGAAGGGACTGCTACACTAAGCTATTGAAATGAAGGACCGGTCTACAAAGGTTGTATTTCTTGTTCACTTAGATGTAAAGATATTTATATGCTAGCTTTCGTCTAATTCTCTAGTAAAAATTCTAGGTTAGGGTTTTTTAGCATGCCAATTTTTTGAAAACGGCATGGTCGATGCCTCCCGAAACCTAGCGGCGGTACTGCGGAACCCTACAGTGGTATCAGAGACATGCTAGAGAATTAGATGATATTTGTAGAATTACGAAACCGAAACAACTCCGAAACACTCGAAACCAAAACCCAATTTCTGTCGAAATTTTCAGAGTGTCTAAATTTTTTTTTAAGCAGTTGCAGAATGTTGCATATGATGTAACATGAACATGAGACCAAAACGAACCATTTTCGATGGATTTGATCCGGCGACATAAGCACAAAAACCGGCCCCACCGGTTTTCTATACTGCTTTGGGCTTCATCTTGGTTTGGTGTTCCAGGCTCTAGGTTTTGGTATTTCAGGTGTTGCTTGTTTTTACTATGCTTGCATGTGATGTTATCTTTCTCTAAAGGCAATTCGGAGTGTTTCGTAGTCGTAATTCTAACATCGTTTCGGGTAATTTAGACGACGTTAAAAAGTTCGAACGGATATCAATAACCCATTTTCTCTTTCGCTGGAAATTTTCCAAAAGTTGGAATTTTTCTAAGTTTAAAATCTTCAGAAAATCATGCAGGTGATTCTATGGACTCTCTAGAAGAATGAAACCCTAACTCGATTCTATGACCGCCGGAACCGACACCAAACCCTAGGGTTTGTGGTAGTTCCGCGACACCATAGGTGAGGCAAGGGTTGGCCCTTCTACGGTTGGTCTATAGGTGTTGTGGCATGTTCTGGATATTTTTTAAACTATGCTCAAGTGTTGAGCTCCCTGGGAAATTTTTGGTGTTTGTTGATTCGATCGAAAAGTTCAACATCGTCTAACTATCTGTGATTGTGATACAATACTTGGAATCCACAATATTTAGTATTGTGAAAACTAATTTGAATTTTATAAATCTAGTAATTCAATCTCATTTGATCGGTTGCCACGGGATTTTGATGTGGATCAAAAGTCCGTCGCAATTACATAGTGTACGTGGATACTCGCCGGGTAACGTTACTAGATAGCCACGCCCCATAGCCCCGACCAAGCGACTGTAGGAGAACCCCGTTGCCAAAAGCATCCGTCCGGGTGCTCGCAGCTGCGGTGTTTCGCCTAAGTGCACTTCGTCGACGGTATCGGGGGTACGGCCATCTACTAAAGTTTCCGACGAGCATTCAATCAGGTTGTCGGGAATCTTGTTGAATTACCCGACTGGTTATTGAAAAGTGTTTTCAATATCAAGACTAAAATGTGGGGTTTATAATTGTTAGGCATGCGATATCTAAGGAATTCATTTGGTTAGGCATGAAATCCAAAGTATATGATACATTGGGTTTATGATGTCTAAGATGGTTGCGGATTCCAATTGTTGTAATTTTTCACTTTCTTTTCTGCTGCCGTAAGTGTAATATGTGGTGTATCGCCTATTTTATTGCTATATGTCAACAACAATTAGGATACGCACATTTACTTACGTTGATGACATGTGATGTTATGCATTGCTGTGATATATTATATTGGATCGTCTTGTTTGAATAGCCGGGGTTTTTGCATGAGATGAGAGTTTTTTTATTTTCATTCATGTAAAAGCTTGTATCTAATATTCTTTTATTGGGGCACTTCCGGGTTGAGGATGATGTCACCATTGATGTATATTATTTACTTTTCCGCATTAGGATAGACCCAAGGAGGAGAGCACAAGTAACCGTGTAACGCCTTAGATTTCGGTTAGTGTTCGTTTAGACGTTAATGCGGGTTTACGGTAAAAAGTTTACCAATTTGGGTTCCTCACATTTTATAACATGTAATTAATAATTTATTATTATTTGTTATGAGCATGCACGCACGTGTGCACGTAAATATGAGGATTTGTTTGTGCTAATCTTGTTCTTAGCAACCATGACACTTAACCATTTATCTTATCCTTTGCCTTAACCCTAATCCAATCCTTAACTTAAAACCCTAGATCTTTTATGTGAGAGAGAAAGATATTTGTTTTGGAAGTGAGGAGGTGGCAATGGTGTGTGTGAATGCATTAATGGTGCATTAGGCAAGTGGTAACACTCACCTCAAACCTCACCTTACACTCACCTCCCTCTCTCTTATCCTCACACACTCTCTCATTTCTCTATCTCTTTTATTCTTTCTTTTCCTCTCTCATCAAACTGAACACTTTCATTACCCTTCATCAAATCCATCAAAAACTTCATAATCTCATCAAAAAATCACATCTTTAATCACTTTTTCCTCTTGGATGCCTTGGAGCATGCAAAGCTTGGATTTTTGAATTCTTTTGGTTAGGTAATGATCTCTTTCTGTTGTTTATGTTGTTTTTGTGTTGTTTAGACTTTTAGTTTTAGTTTAGAATATTTAAAGTTATTTTTTGTGCATAATATCATATTTTTAGTGCCTATATGTGACATATGTGATCTGCTGTGACTCGGAAAGTTTACTAGAAAACCAAACAATGTAGTTTTGTAGTACCTGAGACCATAGGGCATCACCTGAAGAGCGAGCCCCCTGCTCGGACCACGGCCGGCGACGTAAGATAGATCCGGCGACCCCAGTTTTTGAGAGGAGTTGGGGTATGGGTTTTTGAGGGTAGCTCTATTCTGTGGTTTGGGTGGGTTTAGTTCTGTTTGTTTGTTTAGTTTTCTCTGTATACGAAATCTGGGATCACCTAGATAGTTTCTTGTGTTTCGTCTAAGCGCGATACATTATACGACACGGATCGTGCACTTTGTGTGATTTTTCTCTTGGGTTAGTTTCTTCATGTCGTTACGCACGTTAGCCACAATACGAACACTTGAGAGTATATTTTGTGTTGTTGTGTCGGTCAAATGTAGTTGTATGTGTTTTGGGTCTATTGCTAATATATTTCTGTTATATTGTCTTAATATTGTAGGTTCGCAAGAGGGGACTTCAGACACTGCTATAAAGGGAAAAAAGGTGGTAGGTTTCACTTAGCCAGGAGTGTTGGTGAGTAGATTTAACATCTACAGGGGAATCGCCCGCATGGCGTTTATGCGTCTGGGCTAGAGATGTTAATTTTGTCGCATATTCTATGTCATACTTAAAATTGCGCATTCACCCTACTGCTTAGTTAATTGTTGTGCTTGGACTAGTATCCTTAGGACACTGCACTATTATTGACGGCTCATGTTGCACGAGCACTGATTGTATGCCACACACACCGTCAATAATTGCCATGTCACGCACAACCCACATATAGAAATGATATTGTTTAGTTAGGGACATTAAGACATTGATTCATATTTCTTTATGCATATGACTTATAGCATACCTGTATACCTACGTGCTTACACATATGCCTTGACATACTTACATGCTAGTTACCTGTATACCTATAGAGTATTGTACCATTAGCAATAGGTGTTAGTGTATATGCCCTAGAGGCCATTACTGTATCATACTAGTTTGTATATTACTTAATGAAAGCTTGGGATATTCACCTTGTATATACAATCTTGCTCAAAATAGTAGTATGCTACTTGGTTTGTTTCTACTTCAATGTGTACATGTGTTTATTTTTGTATATCGCCTATACACATTTGTGGAGCCCTTAGGATCTTTTCTTGATTACCAGCGATGTGATGGCCGTCACACTAGTGGGGCTGGGTAATCTATAAGCACATCCTTATGCAGGTCCCTGGTCGCAGGACTATCGAGACAGGGCATCGATACTCCGGAGTAGACCGGCGCATGCGCTTCTCATCCCAGTGTGGGAGACGGTCTGTCCCACAGCCGTCGGTACGTCGTACTTGAGATAGTATGCGGGTGCTCGTTAGGTTACGGGTACACTGGACATGACTCGTCGGGAACTGACTAGTTGGTATTATGCCTATCGTCAGTTATTAGTTCCCAGGTGACATGAGTACAGCTTAGTCCGCTGACTTGACACTGTCACTTCGCCTCGAGTGTGTTCCCACTGCACTTTGATTACTACCCTACCACGGCTCAAAGGAGTCGTGCAAACAGGTAGTAGTTGGGTGCAGTCCCGAAGCACTTGGAGGCAGTGACGGTTAGACAGGATTCGTCTCTCCCGGTATTGGGGGTTGACATCGCGCTGTGTCTAGGAGAGCCATTACACGAGTAGTCCCTGGCCAGGGCAAACGAGATATACTGGTAGGCTTCCAGTGTTATCTCAGGGTGTTTTGGGCTTCGCTCCGGCACGACTTGTACCGCTATTGGGGGACTGACGTTTACCGCCCCTTAGGCCCGCCATGCGATGTATCAGACGAATAGACCGGACTGTACGGAGAATGTCACATTCAGGCTCAGTAGGAGTTCAGATGGGTTTCGCCTCGTCAGTCTTCTTGTCGGCATTACCTGGGGACCGTTATGCACAGCTAGTGCCGCTTGCGGTCTGTGGTTAAATCCACTGCCAGCGTAGTGCCGAGTCTTTAGAGTCCCACACAGAAAGCTTTTCGCCTTTAGGCAAAAGAGTAGAGGTCGCATGGTTTTGCGACAGGTCGCATGGTTTTGCGACAGGGTTCGGTCACATCCGTGCACTTGTGCACGTACAGTGTCCGGACAGTTTGCACTAGCGGGCTTTGGTTTAAGCCAGATCCTAGTGTACGTATTGGGATTGGATTTATCCAGTTTGCATTCGTGTTCCTCGAAACACGGATGCAGGTGTGTATGCACAGTTGACGGGGAGACAGAGGCAGCGGATTCTCATTAGGGTTGTTGACAGTTGACCGTTGACTATTGACTTTTTGCTCAACCCTAATGAGAATATGATATGTGATTAACAATTATATTAATTAAGTATTATGGTGACATGGTTGTTGACTTTTGTTGACTTTGTTGACTTGTTGACTTTTGTTGACTTGTTGACTTTGTTGTCCGGTTGACTAGGCTTGACTAGTTGACCATCATGATAACCATAGCCATCATTTCATGGCAAAGACTTTTGCTTGCTTGCTCATTTATGCAAAATGAGTGCATGAAATGATATGGTTATGGTTGCTTCAACCATCACATAACACTTGATTTGGTATAATGAGTTATCATTGTTTTGGATTATGAGAGGGTGAAAGACAAAAGAAAGGCTCATTCTCACTTGACCATTCTCTCTCTTGTTCTTGAGCTCTCTTGTTTTTGCTCTCACCCTCTTCCTCTTGCTCCCTCTCTTGACTCTATGGTTCACTTGTCTCATGAGTTGAGAATCAAGAACCATAGATAAAATCCCATACAAACTCTTCTCTACTCATTCTAGTTCACAAGGTTTAGCAAACCAAGTGAACTAGTTTCTTCAAAGAACGAAGAAGGAGCCAAAGGTTGGAGCTTTCAGGTGGATCTATCTTCGGCGTAAGGAGACGACGGGAAGAAGCCGATCCGGACCTCCATTGGAGCTTGAAGACGAAGGAGTTCAAGACAAGCATGGTATAACCCCCTAACCGAGTAGTTAGCAACTCGTAGTTAGGTTGTTAGTTAGATATTTAACCAAGATCCGGGTTATAAGTCCATGTTACCACCTCCATAAAAATCGTTTTTTATCAAATTCCGCATGCCTGTAAGTACCGGGAGAGGTAGCATGGACTTACAGTGGTATCAAAGCCAGGTTAAACTCTATCTAACATGTTAGCAAGTAACTAGAAGATCGATCAAAGAAAAAGTCCCGAAATGAACCCCAAAATTCGAAGTTTCTGTCGATTTTTATACTGTTCAAAAGTTGATTATTTTCATCTCTAAAATCGGCTCAGGCTTTTGTGTGATCACCCACCAAATTTGGTCCAACGATCGAGTCAAAGCGCCGCGGAAACGCGGCGGGAGCACGCTCCCGCCGCGGATCCGCGGCCGAGTTGACTCGGCCGAGGTCCAAGTTTGGTGCAGTGTTATTCTGGGGTGGTTTTGGGATTTTTATATATATATTTTCTGCCCAGATTTTCCAGAACGAAAATTTTATTTTTGGGGTCCCGAAAATCCGTATTTTTGATCGAACTTCTAAAAGACTTAAGCTAACGGGTTTTTCTGTAATGTGATATTTGTATTAAACGTCTGCTAATCGCTATATGTCGATTAGTGGGGGTTATACAAATCTGTGATCTGTAATGTTGCTGGAATGTGTATATGAATATGTTGGATTGTCGCGGGTGAATAGCCGAGGGTTGTGAGACGAGAGTTTTTCTTTTCTTTCAATTTATGTAAATTTGTAAATTGATGTAATAATTATTTGTATGGCCGCACAACCGGGTCGGGGTTGTAGCCGTCATTGTATAATTTCTTTTTACTGTTTTTGCTCCTAGGATAGACCCATAGAGGGGGTGCACAAACTACCGGGTATGCCGAAGTGCCGAGTGGCCTACTCATGGAGATGAGGGAGGTTGCTTCGCTTCGGGTACTTGGCGGGTAGTTTGCCGCACCCGTAGGGGTCTTGGGTGGGGTATTGGCTATTCACCGCGACCGTGTAATCTGTTTTTCGTTATAGGCTCGTGCGAATTACAGATTCCTAGTATATCAAATGTATTCATCTGTGATCTGAAATGTTTATCATTGCAGTATATCTATATATGATATTATTTAGGCGTTGCTTATGTTTTACAGACGCGCTAGCCCATCCCCCGCTCTGTCGTTAGTTAAGTAACCTAACGGGTAATGACGGGGCCCAGTGGCGAATGCGAATGGCATAAGCGTACGTCATATTTTGGTTTTTTTCTGCAATGGTAGGATTAATTGATGGGACGCATTAAAAGAACTAATGCAAGAATATCACGCATTAAAAGAACTAATGCAAGATAATAAACCAAGTTAAAGTCGTTGGAACACTTTCGAAAAACCACTCGGTTCTTTTCAAAACCAACTTTTAAATGCGGAGCTTGAGCCACTCCTTTTAAAAGCTATCTCGTTCCATCGACCAAATCAAGTTCACTACGTTCACGGTTTTGCCAAAACCATCCGTAGCCCTCCATCATTTCAGTTAAATATTCGGTAGTATTCAAGCTATGTATTTTGACCTCACGCCAAGGCATAGTGATTGGTAGCTGCCGGATATTTATCTGTTGCATAGATAGAATGCGTTGGTTTGAGACAGTCGTACTGCCATTTTGGCCTACGTCAAGGGTATGCACGGGTGGGTTCAAATTAACCTGGATAATGATGGGATGAACTTGACATGTGACTTATGACATTTTGACCTCACGCCAAGGTCATAAGAGCATGGGGCAAAAATCCACATCGGGAGTTTCATAAGTACTGAAACTTGCTAGATTTGCATACCATTTGGAGTGTGATGATTCTGGTAGGATTCCTTCAGTTTCGTCACGCGATGATATTTGGATCCCGATCCTACTGTGAGTATATGCTACTCCTCGGGAAATTTCTCACTAATCGATCAATGCTATAAACCTAGTAGGTGCCTAGAAAGGTGTTAGCGGGGCTACGCCCCCAGGGAAAAGAGGTTCTTTAATTAAGGAACTTCACGAAAGCGTTGGAAAACCTCCCTCGAAGTACCGACACCGGCCTGGCCGAACGGTTAAGCAAGTATTGTGCGGTGGGATTGATCCCGACTAATTCTTCCTTTATGGTTTGAGGAGGGATTCGAGAAACAGTGGGAGCCATCCTGTTTAGACAAACTAAAAACCACTCTAAACTTGCAAGAGATCATGCTGAGTGTTTCTTCTTCTCTCTCCTAATTGCAGCGACCAATCGACATGACTGGACTTAAGTTACTTCTAGATAAAAATATACTGACAGGGCCAAACTACTGTAAGTGCACGGCGGCGCCCCGGCCGTCAATCCGACGGCCAAACGCGGAAACGGTAATAAACTTTAATTTTGCGGACTTAGCAAACCGGCACCACCGCGCACTAAACACCCGGATCGTGCCATTAAACTAGTCTAAGCTAACAAGAGGATGGGTTAGAGATATACCGACTGATCCGAGTCCTCCGGTCTTCATCTCCACTCCGATCTCCTCGCGGGATCTCCGTCCGTCTCCTCCTCGTCGGAAAGGGCACCACAAAGCCGGGTACTTTTACGGGCTCCCACCTCAATACCGAGGCAACTCGGGCGCGAAGCTGGCGAATCGACGCGTCCAAGATTTGCTGTAGGAATATAGTGTAGAGTGTATGTCTCACTTTGGGGTTTGTTGCCATTTGTGGATGATGGAGGAAACAAGACAAGAAAAATGGTGCTTGCATTTTTCTTAACATGAAATGAGATCAAGAAAATGAAACACTCTCAAGGATGAAGATGAAACTCTCTTCTTCTCTTTTCTTTCTCTCTTTCTTTTTCTCAACCATAAAAACAAACTCTCTCTTCAAGTGAAGTATAAAATGGTGGAGCAAAAACAATATGATAGCAAGAGGGAGGTGAGTGTAGGAAGCAAAAAGTGGTGACCACATCCTAAAACATAATCATCACTAAATCAACATCAAACCTCACTTCATTTCTAATCTCATCAAATCACATAAAAGCATGAAAAGCAAAGATGCTTATCATATCAACCCTTATGCAAAAAAAGTCCTCCACAAAGTGTAATTTGCAAAACTGCAAATTACCCCCTCCATCGGAAAAGTCCGGCCGGGAAAGAACAAAGGAAAACCGGCCGGAACGGAAAGCAAACTGGCAACTCCAGCAAACTGGTCCCGTAATAAATTACAGGAAAACCCCATACTGTGCATACACACCCGCATCTGTATTCCGTCCGGATACAAATGCAATGAGACAAAATCTACACTGTACTAAATTAGGACCGGCTTAAACCAAAACCGGCTAGTAAAAACTGTCCGATCCTGATCCGTGCAATACCGCACGTATCTGATCGAACCTTGCCATATATCCATACGGCCACTAGTACAAAGCTGTCCGATCCTGATCCGTGCAATACCGCACGTATCTGATCGGACCCTGCCATATCTCCATACGGCCTCTACAGCGTTTCGCCCGAAAGCTTGAGTAACTGAAAGTGTGGTGGACTCTAAAGACTCGTCAATACTATGGCTGTGGATTTAACCACTAGCACGTCAGAGGTATAAGCCAATACGTAACGGGCCACCAGCTATTGACTAAAAGGGACGTCGATGAGTGAACTCATCCTGACACCCTACTGAGCCTGTCAGTGACAATATCCGTACAGTCCGGTCCGTTCGTCTACGAGCATCGCATGTCGGGCCTAGGGGGTTGGTAAAAGTCAGACCCCCAAAAGCGGTACAAGTCGTGTCGGAGTGTAGCCCAGAACACCCTGAGATACTACTGGAATACCTACCAGTAAATCTCCTGCCTTGGCCAAGGTCTTCGTGTAATGGCTCTCCTAGACACAGTGCGACCTCACCCCCAATACCGGGAGAGACGAAACCCCCGAAGATCCGCTCACTGCCTCCATGTGGCTCGGGACTGTACCCAACTAAAACCTGTTTGCACGACTCCTTTGAGCCGTGGTAGGGCAGTAATCAAAGTACAGTGGGAACTCACACGAGGCAAATGACGATCCCCAGGTCGATGAACTAACCTGTACACATGTCACCTGGGAACTGCTATCTGACGTCAGGTATAAGACCAACTAGCATGTTCCCGGCGAGTCCTGTCCGGTGTACTCATAACCCAATGAGCACCTGTATACATCTTAGGTGAACCAACTGACACCAGTGGCTTGTGAGACCGGCCACCGCCCCTCGTCGGGGTCTCGACTGTATACACTAGTCTACTCTGGAGAATCGATGCCCTGTCTCGAAACTCCCACGACTAGGGACCTTTTAAGGATGTGCTTGTAGACTCCAGCTCTCACTTATATGATCGCCCTCATACTGCTGGCAGTCAAGCATGAATCCCAGGGCTCTATCAACGTGCAATAGCGACCTGTCAGGTCACCTAAAGCAGTACACGATGATAAAGGTAAACCAGATAGCATACTATCATCTCGAGTAAGACTGTTCCACCGGGATAGGTCCTCCCTCAATCATTGCAATCACGTGCCTGTGATCCAATAATTGACTCTGAGGGCACTATCTCCAACAATCTCCCACTTGCACTCAAGGCTAATTATTGCGATGTCGCATACTCACAGCCCGTGTGATACCGAACACCCAACTCCTCTACTAGTCAGTCTCATAAAGCTCGTTTGCGAGACTATTGCGTTCGAGTAATAGCCTCAGCGAGTGGATCCGCTCTGAAGTTTCTTTCTATGTCTCTCTAAATCTCAAGTTCGCGGAGAATGCCATCTCCCGAAATGAGCAATACCTGTCTTAGAATGTCTGGATGTCTGATGGGATCGAGCTCATAAATGAACTCCAAATCCAAACTTCTTAAACTGTATCGTCAACTGAACTTAATCAGTATCCTGCGCCATGCCACCCTCAGTATTGCCTTGGACCACCTGTCCAAAATACTGCCCCTCGTCAGAAGGAAAATTATAACTCTGACGATCACCCTGTCGTCCATGTCACCTTGGAAGCCTGGAATGATAACTGTATCCCTAATGAGGCTGTCGTTATCATATCCCTAGAACATCCACTTATGTTCTAAAACTGCTTCCGACTGTTCCTCCAGGATTGGATCAATATCAACTTATTGCATCTAGTGCAAGAACAACATCTGGTGTGGTACTTGACATCTCATGATTGACTCAATTGCCTAAGCAAGTGATCTGCCAATCATGCACATCCCTCTCTACTTTAGTCTATAAGACACCTTTAGAGAGGGTGACTCCATCACCTGCAGGTACACCACCGTGCCAGGAGTCGTCTATTCTAAATACTCTTAGAATGCTGTCAAAGTACCCAGATTGGGAAACCACCCAAATCCAGATCTAAAACCATAGATCTAGTAACCAGTATGTCTGATATAATGTCCAAGTCCCATATGGAGAAACCACTGTGTGACGACCAAAGTATGACCGATCGTAGTATAGGAATATCACTTCCTACTACCTTCTCAACAGATCCATCCCCTATTCTGATGACGTCAAACCTATGACTGTCACATCAGAAGCAGATGATCTAACTCCGCTATATCTGCTTTAGTCTATAAATAGACATAAGCCTGACGTCCACCAATGCTTCCGCTGCTCCCACTGACTACGAAAACCCTCTGGCAGAGTCATATAGATGTGCACTTCTAAAGCTAGTTTAGAACGACGCTATACTCATCCTCCTGCCGGGTCTCGCAGCCTGGAACAACAACAGTGGCAAGTGTGGGTAAACAAGAACTTCCCTGTCACCGTCCTTGAGGCTACCAGAGTACCTCTCGGGTGCCTGAAGTTACCCACCTTATCTGCGGAGTGGCCAATGGAATGTCAAACCAGATTGAATCTTTAGGTTCCTTATCAAATCTTCAGTAATCGTTTGTGGTTCTGGAATCACTTCCAGTTCTACCATACTCCCACTACTGTTTTTGAAAAAATCCATTTTTATTAAAACTGTGGCGAGTCAAGAACAATATCACTATTGATCTTTCTTATGGTAGAATATCAACCCTCGTCATAGCCTGGGTCAACCCACAAACAGCCATTACAGAAACGTGCCTTGAGTTATCCAGAGTCTGGTTTTAATCATAAGCCGGACAACACCCCGTACCTTAACAATGTTAAGATATGAACTGTACTATATCCAATATAGAACCAGAGGCACTGATTTAATTGAACCAGATTCAAATCATGCAGCTATCTCCAGTGCATGTCAACTAAATGGAAGGAGGCCGATCAGCGTTACTCAACTTAGGAATGCTTCCAATTATGAGTAACCTGAAAGAGAAGCAATTTCTCTTTATTATTACTATCAACTGAATACCATACACAAGTATCTACATCTTCAATCACCTTGAAGAATCCCGATACTTGCTACACCTGGTTCTCTACTCTATTCAAATACCTATAACTCCTCAAAACTTAGACCCTGTGTTTCTACGAAACACATGTCTAAGAACTAGAGAAGTTAAAAGTAAACAGAATATAGTATGAGGACCAACCCCTCTGTCCTAATGGACACTGGACAACATACAACACTCTGTATAAGTCCGCTGAGTCTAACAACTCTTTCACTGTGTGTCGTAGGTTGAAAGCTGTACTTATGGTTAAGAAGAATTACACCGCTGTTTAATGCTCCTTACCTAACCATCCAATGATATAGGTAAATGTCATCGACATAATATCAAAAGGTATATCTCACTCTATGAAAATAGACGTACAGATATATCAATTTGAAATTGGTGCACAACAGCGGATATTCAAAACCAAATATTTGCCGACCGGCAAACAGCCCAGATGATCTCCTCAAATATCACCGATTACAACGAATCCCGATATAATGAGGATGATTACCCTATTCCCAATAACTTACTCCCACTCATCATCTGTAAAACCATACAGATGTGAGAATCAAACCTGGTAAATACATACCCTGGAGCAAGTGTCTAATCGGGAAATCAGTTTTCCTTTAACAGTACACAGTAGAACTGAAACATTGAAATGTTTCGATGGGGTATCTTGGTATTCCTAGTAATGCCTCTACCATTATCCAGATTCACAACTATAACCGTATAATTCTTTGCCACCTCTTCAAATCCCTTTATATGTCTTTAGTCATTACCTTCTGCACACCCCTTTAGGCCAAATGGTTTTCTTCCTTCCCTACCTTCGGCACCAGCCTATGGTTTGGAAGAAGACTATCCAATAAGCATAATGGGTGTACTGTCCTAGTCCTAGGAGCACTCGCAATGCGAGAGAAGGTGAAAACAAAAGACAACCGAATAAACCTTATTCCTATTTCTCCTGGACCAGAATCCATCCCCGAACTGGAACAAGTTCCTTTCGAGTTCGTATATAACCATACGATGGAGTATCCAATAAACTGTGGATCTTCGTAGTGATACGGAGTGTCCTGGAGAAATACAAAGGTGATTTAGGATTGGCGAAGAAATATTTGGTTTGGTCGTGAATATCAGTCGCAATTTACTCTGCCCTCTTACTAATCCCTTGCTTTGTCTTAATCTTAATACCTTCTGCACACCGTTTAGGCTAATTGATTTTCTTCATTCCCTACCGGTCGGCACCAGCCTAAGGTTTGGAAGAAGACTATCCAATTTGCATAATAGGTGTACTATCTCCTAAACCAAGGAGTACTCACAACTTGAGAAAAGGTAAAAGGGAAAAGACAACTGAATAATCCTATCCGTTTTCTCCAGAACCGGAAACCATCCTCGAATCCCTTCGAGTTCGTATCTAACCATACGATGGTTTTGTCCAATGGAAGTGGACGTTCGTAGTAATACGGGGTGTCCTGGAGAAAAGGATAAAAGTAGGAGTGGCAATGAGGTCTGCAACTCTGACAATCCAAAAGCCAGTGTAAAGAAGGTTCGGTCAACTTGGTCTCTGAGTCAAAATCTAGGGTCGGGTCAATGGTCGCTGCCAGAGAGAGAGAGAAAAGAAACACTCAGCGTGCACTCTAACCAAGATCAGAATGGTTACCAATTTATCTAATCTGGAAACCTCCCACTGTACCTCAAATTCTCCTCCAAACCTGAAAGAAGAATTAGTCGGGGTCACCCGAGGAGTAAACCAACTCATCAGTGGGAATCGGGATCCAACTATCATCGCATGATAACGTGACGGAATCCGCTCACGGTATCACACTCCAGAAGGTATGCGCATATCTGGCAAGTTTCAGTTCTTTTGAAACTCCCGATGTGATTTTTACCCCATGCTCTTATGACCTTGACTTTGGCCAACAAATCATAAGTCACATGTCAAGTTCTGCCCGTCATTTTCCAGGTTAATTTGAATCCACCCGTACCTACCCTTGACTTTGGCCAACAAGGCAGTACGACTGTTCCAAACCAACGCATCTATCTATGCTGCATATGAATAACCAACAGCTACCAAACACTGTGCCTTGACTTTGGCCAACAAACACAGCTTGAATACTATTGACTACCCATATGAAACGACGGAGGGCTACGAATGGTTTCTGGCGAAAACCTTTAACGTAATGAACTTGATATCGTTGAAGGAACGGATAGCTTTATAAAAATATAGTGACGAAAACCTTTACTAAAGAGGTCACTCCCGGTGAAGGGATCTCGGCTCTTTCCCCGTAGAATGGGGTGCAGGATATTCCAAATGAATACCGCGATGCAAAGCAAAAGTAATCGGCTATAGTGAAGTTACTGCCCTGACGCAAACTTTTGTCCAAGGGGTCACTCCCGGTGAAGGGATCTCGGCCCTTGCCTCGTCGACTGAGGAGCAGGATATTCCAAATGAATACCACGATGCAAAACAAAAGTAAACGTCCTTGCAATAACAGCTTTTTGAAAAGTGTTCCAACAACATCAGAATAGGTTTGTTTAACTTGCATTGATCCGAATCAATGCAGTCCCATCAATTGATCACACCACAAAGAACGAAAATATACTGACGTACGTATATGCCATCCGCATTCGCCACTGGGTCCCGTCATCACTCGTTAGGTTAGCTTACTAACGACAGAGCGGGGACTGGACTAGCGCGGATGAAAAACATATACAACATCTACTAATATATATATACCAATATATTATATTTCGCTCAAGGCGTGAAAAGAAATGCAACATCACAGAAATGTACAGCATCACAGAACAATACAGATATCTGGGATCCCCGGGTTTCACAGAGCCACTACTGAAACCCGACGTTCCCCTGGTCGTGTGGATAGCCTGTGCAATGAAAACCTAGACCCCTACGGGCGCGGCAAGTCACCCGCCAAAACCTGAAGCGAGGCAGCCCCCTTCAGCTCCGTGAATGGACCACCCAGCACTCCACGGAATCCGGCAACTTGGGCACCCCTTCTGGGTCAACCAGTACCCCCTACGAGTGCGGCGAATAGCCCGCCAATCCTAGAGTGAAGCCCCCTCCGTCCCAATGCCATGAGATGCGGGCTTGTTGCCCTCTAGAACCCGGCCATCCGTGCACCCCACCGCGGGGTAAACCTAGTACAGAATGTAAAATATACATACACCGGGTACATCGACCGCAACCAGGTCGTGCCCCAAAATAATAATACAATCAGGCAGTGACGGCAGTCCACATGTCGGACGCTCGCCCCGCAATATCAAAAGTACATAAACAACAACACTGTACTAGTATTGCATCCAGGCTATCCCCACGACCGATCCGCAACATCACAGCATAAACAAAGAACATCAACGTGAAAGTCACGTTCGCAAATCCGTCTAACCGGGCTATAGCAGTTAGACCGGATTTACCGATCGAGTGACATTCACGGTCGCATATATAATGTAAATACTGTGAAAAATGTGTTTAAAATTTTCCGATTGACCAAAAATTAACAAGTGGGCCCCCAATCAAAACTGTAGCACTCACAGAAAACCTGGGCCCAATTTTAATATTCCAAAACCCATATTTTAATCCCAGAAAGCCTCTGTAAAAAATTGGTGCAGTGATCTCTACAGTTCGCGGCGGAAGGGCGGCGGAAAATTAAAGTTTATTACCGTTTCCGCGTTTGGCCGTCGGATTGACGGCCGGGGCGCCGCCGTGCACTTACAGTGGTATCAGAGCCATTAAACTAGTCTAAGCTAACAAGAGGATGGGTTAGAGATATACCGACTGATCCGAGTCCTCCGGTCTTCATCTCCACTCCGATCTCCTCGCGGGATCTCCGTCCGTCTCCTCCTCGTCGGAAAGGGCACCACGAAGCCGGGTACTTTTACGGGCTCCCACCTCAATACCGAGGCAACTCGGGCGCGAAGCTGGCGAATCGACGCGTCCAAGATTTGCTGTAGGAATATAGTGTAGAGTGTATGTCTCACTTTGGGGTTTGTTGCCATTTGTGGATGATGGAGGAAACAAGACAAGAAAAATGGTGCTTGCATTTTTCTTAACATGAAATGAGATCAAGAAAATGAAACACTCTCAAGGATGAAGATGAAACTCTCTTCTTCTCTTTTCTTTCTCTCTTTCTTTTTCTCAACCATAAAAACAAACTCTCTTTTCAAGTGAAGTATAAAATGGTGGAGCAAAAACAATATGATAGCAAGAGGGAGGTGAGTGTAGGAAGCAAAAAGTGGTGACCACATCCTAAAACATAATCATCACTAAATCAACATCAAACCTCACTTCATTTCTAATCTCATCAAATCACATAAAAGCATGAAAAGCAAAGATGCTTATCATATCAACCCTTATGCAAAAAAAGTCCTCCACAAAGTGTAATTTGCAAAACTGCAAATTACCCCCTCCATCGGAAAAGTCCGGCCGGGAAAGAACAAAGGAAAACCGGCCGGAACGGAAAGCAAACTGGCAACTCCAGCAAACTGGTCCCGTAATAAATTACAGGAAAACCCCATACTGTGCATACACACCCGCATCTGTATTCCGTCCGGATACAAATGCAATGAGACAAAATCTACACTGTACTAAACTAGGACCGGCTTAAACCAAAACCGGCTAGTAAAAACTGTCCGATCCTGATCCGTGCAATACCGCACGTATCTGATCGAACCTTGCCATATATCCATACGGCCACTAGTACAAAGCTGTCCGATCCTGATCCGTGCAATACCGCACGTATCTGATCGGACCCTGCCATATCTCCATACGGCCTCTACAGCGTTTCGCCCGAAAGCTTGAGTAACTGAAAGTGTGGTGGACTCTAAAGACTCGTCAATACTATGGCTGTGGATTTAACCACTAGCACGTCAGAGGTATAAGCCAATACGTAACGGGCCACCAGCTATTGACTAAAAGGGACGTCGATGAGTGAACTCATCCTGACACCCTACTGAGCCTGTCAGTGACAATATCCGTACAGTCCGGTCCGTTCGTCTACGAGCATCGCATGTCGGGCCTAGGGGGTTGGTAAAAGTCAGACCCCCAAAAGCGGTACAAGTCGTGTCGGAGTGTAGCCCAGAACACCCTGAGATACTACTGGAATACCTACCAGTAAATCTCCTGCCTTGGCCAAGGTCTTCGTGTAATGGCTCTCCTAGACACAGTGCGACCTCACCCCCAATACCGGGAGAGACGAAACCCCCGAAGATCCGCTCACTGCCTCCATGTGGCTCGGGACTGTACCCAACTAAAACCTGTTTGCACGACTCCTTTGAGCCGTGGTAGGGCAGTAATCAAAGTACAGTGGGAACTCACACGAGGCAAATGACGATCCCCAGGTCGATGAACTAACCTGTACACATGTCACCTGGGAACTGCTATCTGACGTCAGGTATAAGACCAACTAGCATGTTCCCGGCGAGTCCTGTCCGGTGTACTCATAACCCAATGAGCACCTGTATACATCTTAGGTGAACTAACTGACACCAGTGGCTTGTGAGACCGGCCACCGCCCCTCGTCGGGATCTCGACTGTATACACTAGTCTACTCTGGAGAATCGATGCCCTGTCTCGAAACTCCCACGACTAGGGACCTTTTAAGGATGTGCTTGTAGACTCCAGCTCTCACTTATATGATCGCCCTCATACTGCTGGCAGTCAAGCATGAATCCCAGGGCTCTATCAACGTGCAATAGCGACCTGTCAGGTCACCTAAAGCAGTACACGATGATAAAGGTAAACCAGATAGCATACTATCATCTCGAGTAAGACTGTTCCACCGGGATAGGTCCTCCCTTAATCATTGCAATCACGTGCCTGTGATCCAATAATTGACTCTGAGGGCACTATCTCCAACAACTACAAAGATTGGCTCAGGAATGTCAAGATGGCAATCACTTACGACAAGCTGGGGTATCTTCTTACCACCAAAGCTCCCCCTGTCCCTGGTCCCACTTCCAGCGTCGCGGATAAGGAAATCCGCAAGACTTGGGAGATTGATAGCGCGAAGGCCAAGTGCCTCGTACTTGCCTCGATGGACAACGAACATCAGAGGAGGCACGAGAATATGGACCTTGAATCCATATTTCTCCATACAAAAGAACTGTATGGAGAGCAATCTCGTATCGCAAGATACGAAGCGTCGAAAAAGTTATTTTCGGCAAAGATAGCCGTCGGATCATCAGTAGCCGAGCACGTGCTAAAGATGATCGGCTACATTGAGGAGCTCGCGGACCTAGGGACCACATTGGAGAGTGAGCTCTATACGGATATAGTTCTCCAGTCCCTTCCTTCCACTTACGCCCAGTTTATACTGAACTTCAACTTACAAGAAAAAGAGGTTGAACTTTCAGAGCTCCTCAACATGCTGAGGAGCGCAGAGGGCACCCTACAGAAAAGTAGGGAAACATCCACTTTGTTTGTAGGAGGATCATCTTCTTCTAGGTCCAAGGCGAAAGCCAAGGGAAAGAAGAAGAAAGCCCCCGCCAAACCAAGGGGCGGTGTTAGTAAAGTGGATACGAAGGGAAAAGCTAAAGCAACAAAGAAAGCGGGGAAGCTTGTGGATAAAGAAGAATGCTTCTATTGTCATAAGAAAGGTCACTGGAAGAATGATTGCAGGGCTTGGAAAGCCAGAACACAGGAATTGAAGCAGGTTGCAGCTTCAGCTTCAGGTGTGTATGTTATTGAAAACTGTCTTTCAATAAACTCTACTTCCTGGGTATTGGATACCGGATCAGGATCTCATATCTGTAATTCTCTGCAGGCGTTGAGAAACCGTAGGGTTTTGAAGGCAGGTGACATGACCCTCAGAGTTGCGAACGGAGCTAGCATGGATGCTAAAGCCGTGGGGGACTATCACCTGGGAATGTCAGATGGACATGTTTTGGTTTTGCGTAATTGCTTTTTGTACCCAACGCAACTTGTAATATCATTTCTGTATCTTTAGTTTCTAAAGAAGGTTATGAATTTGCGTTTGTAAGTAATGTTGTAAACATTCACCTTAATCAAGTTCTGATTGGGTCAGGTACATTGAGTAATGGTATATACGTATTAAACCAACCACAGATTTTCAATGTCCAGAATACACACAAAAGAAAGTCTCCAGAAATCAATCAGGTTTTCTTATGGCATTGTAGACTGGGTCACATCAATGAGAGAAGGTTGACGAAGTTACATACAGAAGGATATTTGAATCCGTTCGAATATCAATCGTATGCCACTTGTCAATCCTGTCTCAAAGGAAAGATGACAAAGACTCTGTTTACTGGACACGGAGTAAGAGCGAGCGAGCCCTTGGGACTCGTACACAGTGACGTGTGCGGTCCAATGTCTACACATGCGCGAAGCGGTTATTCTTACTTCATTACTTTTACGGATGACTTCTCAAGGTACGGTTATGTCTTCTTAATGAAACATAAGTCCGAAGCCTTTGGAAATATCCAGGAGTATAAGAATGAAGTAGAAAAACAAACCGGCAAAAGTATTAAGATTCTAAGACCGGATCGAGGTGGAGAATACTTAAGTGCCGAGTTCCTGGACTATTTAAAAGAGAATGGAATTCTCTCTCAGCTTACTCCTCCATACACTCCGCAACACAACGGTGTATCAGAGAGACGGAACCGCACCCTATTGGATATGGTGCGGTCCATGATGAGTAACGCTGAGTTACTGCGATCATTCTGGGGATATGCGCTAGAATCAGCCGCATACCTTTTGAACCGAGTTCCTACTAAGACTGTGCCTACCATACCATATGAGTTATGGAGTGGGAAGAAACCCTATCTTCAATATCTGAAGATCTGAGGATGTCCAGCTTTTGTCAAAAAGCAGCATGCGGACAAGCTCGAGGCACGCTCAGTACTGTGTAAGTTTGTGGGATACCCAAAGAACACCAGGGGGTATCTTTTCTACTACGCAGCGGAACAAAAAGTCCTTGTTTCTCGTAATGCCCACTTTCTAGAACACCAGTTCTTAGAAAAGGAAATCAGTGGGAGCGCGGTAGAACTGGAAGAAATTCCAGAACCACGGACTATTACTGAAAGTTTAGTGGAACCAGAGGGTTCAAAAGAACAGGACATTCCTACGCCGCTCCGCAGGAGTAGTAGGCAGACTCATCCGCCCGAGAGATACTACGATTTTCTCATAGACGGGGATAGAGAGGATTGCATCATAGATTATGATGAGCCTACTAGCTTCCAGCAGGCCGTTCAGAGCGTTGACTCAGTGAAATGGCTGGATGCAATGCGGACCGAAATGGAGTCCATGTACACCAACAAGGTATGGACGTTGGACATTGCTCCAGACGGGGTAAAACCCGTAGGATGCAAGTGGATCTTCAAAAGAAAGATTGCTGTAGATGGACAGGTTGAGACCTATAAAGCTAGGCTGGTAGCAAAGGATTTTCGTCAAAGACCTGGCTTGGACTATGACGAAACCTTTTCTCCAGTAGCCATGCTGAAATCCATTCGGATCCTTCTTGCCATTGCTGCCTTCCACGATTATGAGATCTGGCAAATGGACATAAAGACCGCTTTTCTAAATGGAAATTTAGAGGAGTGTGTCTATATGGACCAACCAGAGGGTTTCATTCAGAGTGGGAGCAGCGGAAAGGTGTGCAAGTTGCTTAAGTCCATCTACGGACTAAAGCAGGCATCGCGGAGTTGGAACATCTGTTTTGATGTGACGGTCAAGGAATTTGGCTTCATCAAAAATCCAGATGAACCATGCATCTATAGTAGATTTGTAGCGAGAACTGTAGTATTCCTCGTTTTATATGTGGATGACATTCTCTTAATAGGAAATGACATTCCTATGCTACAATCTGTCAAGGGGTTCTTGTCACACAGGTTCTCCATGAAAGACCTGGGTGATGCCTCATACATCCTGGGGATCCGGATCCATCGTGATAGATCCAAGAGGATATTAGGACTTTCACAGTCCAGGTACATCGACACCATACTGAAAAGATTCAGTATGGAAGATTCCAAGCGCGGTAACCTACCGGCTTGTCATGGGATCACCCTCTCTAAAAAGATGTCTCCCAAGACTGATTTGGAGAGGGATCGCATGTCTATTATACCCTACGCTTCTGCGGTAGGCTCTATAATGTATGCGATGTTGTGTACCAGACCGGATGTAGCTTATGCACTGAGTGTGGTAAGCCGGTATCAGTCAAACCCTGGGGAGAAACACTGGATAGCGGTAAAGAACATTCTCAAGTACCTGAGAAGGACTAAGGAGATGTTCTTGGTGTATGGCGGAAAAGACCTCCAGATCGAGGCCTTTGCTGACTCCAGCTTCCAGAGTGACAAGGATGATTCCAAGTCCATGTCGGGTTTTGTCTTTACCCTCAATGGAGGGGCGGTGTGTTGGAAGAGTTCCAAACAGGAAACCGTTGCAGACTCGACGATGGAAGCGGAATACATCGCTGCATCTGATGCCGCAAAAGAAGCTGTCTGGATGAGGAAGTTCTTGAAAGAACTTCAGGTGGTTCCGTCCATTGTTGATCCAATACCTCTGTATTGTGACAACAACGGGGCTATAGCTTTAGCGAAGGAACCCAGGTCCCATCAGAAGTCCAGGCACATCTTGAGGCGGTATCACCTGATCAGGGAGATCGTGGATCGCCAGGAGATCGAGGTTCGGAGAGTCGCTTCAGAAGATAACACTGCAGATCCATTCACCAAGGCCCTGCCCCAGACTCAGTTCGAGCGGCTGATCGAGATGATAGGTCTTCGATACGCCAGTACATGGCCTTAGTGCAAGTGGGAGATTGTTAGTGTATATGCCCTAGAGGCCATTACTGTATCATACTAGTTTGTATATTACTTAATGGAAGCTTGGGATATTCACCTTGTATATACAATCTTGCTCAAAATAGTAGTATGCTACTTGGTTTGTTTCTACTTCAATGTGTACATGTGTTTATTTTGGTATATCGCCTATACACATTAGTGGAGCCCTTAGGATCTTTGCTTGATTACCAGCGATGTGATGGCCGTCACACTAGTGGGGCTGGGTAATCTATAAGCACATCCTTATGCAGGTCCCTGGTCGCAGGACTATCGAGACAGGGCATCGATACTCCGGAGTAGACCGGCGCATGCGCTTCTCATCCCAGTGTGGGAGACGGTCTGTCCCACAGCCGTCAGTACGTCGTACTTGAGATAGTATGCGGGTGCTCGTTAGGTTACGGGTACACTGGACAGGACTCGTCGGGAACTGACTAGTTGGTATTATGCCTATCGTCAGTTATTAGTTCCCAGGTGACATGAGTACAGCTTAGTCCGCTGACTTGACACTGTCACTTCGCCTCGAGTGTGTTCCCACTGCACTTTGATTACTACCCTACCACGGCTCAAAGGAGTCGTGCAAACAGGTAGTAGTTGGGTGCAGTCCCGAAGCACTTGGAGGCAGTGACGGTTAGACAGGATTCGTTTCTCCCGGTATTGGGGGTTGACATCGCGCTGTGTCTAGGAGAGCCATTACACGAGTAGTCCCTGGCCAGGGCAAACGAGATATACTGGTAGGCTTCCAGTGTTATCTCAGGGTGTTTTGGGCTTCGCTCCGGCACGACTTGTACCGCTATTGGGGGACTGACGTTTACCGCCCCCTAGGCCCGCCATGCGATGTATCATACGAACAGACCGGACTGTACGGAGAATGTCACATTCAGGCTCAGTAGGAGTTCAGATGGGTTTCGCCTCGTCAGTCTTCTTGTCGGCATTACCTGGGGACCGTTATGCACAGCTAGTGCCGCTTGCGGTCTGTGGTTAAACCCACTGCCAGCGTAGTGCCGAGTCTTTAGAGTCCCACACAGAAAGCTTTTCGCCTTTAGGCAAAAGAGTAGAGGTCGCATGGTTTTGCGACAGGTCGCATGGTTTTGCGACAGGGTTCGGTCACATCCGTGCACTTGTGCACGTACAGTGTCCGGACAGTTTGCACTAGCGGGCTTTGGTTTAAGCCAGATCCTAGTGTACGTATTGGGATTGGATTTATCCAGTTTGCATTCGTGTTCCTCGAAACATGGATGCGGGTTTGTATGCACAGTTGACGGGGAGACAGAGGCAGCGGATTCTCATTAGGGTCGTTGACAGTTGACCGTTGACTATTGACTTTTTGCTCAACCCTAATGAGAATATGATATGTGATTAACAATTATATTAATTAAGTATTATGGTGACATGGTTGTTGACTTTTGTTGACTTTGTTGACTTTTGTTGACCTGTTGACTTTGTTGACCGGTTGACTAGGCTTGACTAGTTGACCATCATGATAACCATAGCCATCATTTCATGGCAAAGACTTTTGCTTGCTTGCTCATTTGTGCAAAATGAGTGCATGAAATGATATGGTTATGGTTGCTTCAACCATCACATAACACTTGATTTGGTATAATGAGTTATCATTGTTTTGGATTATGAGAGGGTGAAAGACAAAAGAAAGGCTCATTCTCACTTGACCATTCTCTCTCTTGTTCTTGAGCTCTCTTGTTTTTGCTCTCACCCTCTTCCTCTTGCTCCCTCTCTTGACTCTATGGTTCACTTGTCTCATGAGTTGAGAATCAAGAACCATAGATAAAATCCCATACAAACTCTTCTCTACTCATTCTAGTTCACAAGGTTTAGCAAACCAAGTGAACTAGTTTCTTCAAAGAACGAAGAAGGAGCCAAAGGTTGGAGCTTTCAGGTGGATCTATCTTCGGCGTAAGGAGACGACGGGAAGAAGCCGATCCGGACCTCCATTGGAGCTTGAAGACGAAGGAGTTCAAGACAAGCAAGGTATAACCCCTTAACCGAGTAGTTAGCAACTCGTAGTTAGGTTGTTAGTTAGATGTTTAACCAAGATCCGGGTTATAAGTCCATGTTACCACCTCCATAAAAATCGTTTTTTATCAAATTCCGCATGCCCGTAAGTACCGGGAGAGGTAGCATGGACTTATAATAGGTACATACATACTTCATGACATAGCTACAGGTATACCTTGCACACATACTTCACTTATACTCAGGGGGTATATTACATCATTACTTATAGGTAGATACATATTCCTTGCTATACCTTTATGTTTACACATATATCTGGTTATAGCTACATGTTTACCTTTACTTGATATTATTTAGAATTGGAGAAATTAGGAACCGCATGATATTTATATTAACTTGTTGTAGTTAATTAGCGGCTTTTCCTTTATATATGCTTACATTACAGTTTTATGTTGCGTATATTTTATTCATGAATTTTCGCATTGAGATATGGATTTTTCATGATGTTTTCTGGATTTGGGGACCATGGAAGTTTCATGAAATTATGCATTATTTGAAAAACCCAGTTTCTCTTGATATGATATTTCAGCATCCACCATGAGATTTATCGGTTCTGATATATATACCCCATGCGAGGAGGCGTCGAGGCCATATGAGGGTACATGGTGGGGCCCGGAGGTACCTAGGGGCAAGACGATTGATGGACCTTGCCGATTGAGCCTGGCAGGGTAACCATACACTCCGGTGACATTACCAATGACTCGGCGGTTATCATGGGGATACCGACGGGAGTCATGTACGTATGGATACGTAGAAAGACGAGCGTCAGAGCTAGGCACTCGTGCTTTTCGGATAGCGTATGATACGTACCTATCTGGGTGCCAGTCTTGATGACAGCACCTGATAGATCAACCTTTCTGTGTCGATACTTGATACATTGTTTTCATGATATTTTACTTCTAAGTATATATAACAGTGGAATGGGACGCTGTTATATATATATATATATATATATATATATATATATATATATATTAGTGGAATGGGACGCTAATATATATGTATACATATAAATCCATATATTTCATTATATTTATTCATGCAAATATACCTAGGATATAAGAGATTCACTTGATATTGGATTTAGGACATTTGAGATTACTTGATATTGTACATAAAGGATATTTGAGATTACTTGATATTGTACATAAAGGATATATGAGATTCACTTGATTTTGTACATTCAGGCTATATGGGATTTATTCGATATTGTACATTAAGGATTTGTGAGACTTATATGATATGAGAGCCAATTTAGGGGCTGATTTGAGGAATTTGAGATTTGGATTGTCTTGATGGATTTTGATCCTATCATGATGTCAGGATTCCGTGGAAATGACATATTTCATTCCATACTTCACATTTATTGTTTATGCACTGCTTCATGTATTAGTAGTACCTGTTAGTGTACCTTTCATGACTGTTGCATTTACATACTTCATTTTATATGCATTGCTTCATGTGTTAGCTGTACCTGTTAGAGTACCTTTCATGACTGTTGCATATATACATTCTCATATCATTATTGCATGATTATTGCATACCGATTGTCATATTATTATTGCTTCATGTATTACTTGTACCTGCTAGTCTACCTTTCATAATTATTGCATTCATATGACCTTTATTTGCTATTAATTGCATATGTTAGAATAGCGCTGTACGTGCATACTTGCGATTACCTGCATATATTATTTACTATTCACATGTTGGAAACTCACCCCCGTTGTGCCACAGTTGTTTTGCAGGTTGTTCCCCAGAGTAGTCGAGGCAGGCTATTCATCTATCTTATCATCTTTTGCTGCAGATACTGCATCAGCTCACAGTGTGCAGTTTGCTTAGATGGGTTTTGTGGTTATTCGTTGTTGTATTGTATATTCGTTGTATTCTTGTACTCTCCATCTACTATTTTCATGTTGACTTAGAGACTTGGTGAGGACGATATTGCATATTATTTTGTGACTTGGTTGTCTTTTATACAGTTTTCTTTTTATCGTCTTTTATTTCTTCACTACGGCGTCGTATATCTGTTGTGGTGGTTGTTTTCCGCCTTTTGGCGTGGATTTGCTCCCGTTGGGGATGCTTTACTTTATATTTATATTGTACCCATTTTTGGGGATAGTTTTTACAAAGGAGGTGCTGCCAAAATTTTAAAGGAAATAAAGTTGGACTTTTAAAGAATTTGGGTTGCGATTTCAAAAGTTTAAACAATGTTTCTTATTTTTTCTTGTCTTTTAATGGTTTAGATTTCTGGGTTTTGGCTTTCTTTTACTGTGTTACGCCTATAGACGTTGCGTAGTATTAGGGCCATCACGTGCCAATTTCGGGTCGTGACAAAGTTGGCATCAGAGCGCTAGGTTTTACCTTTCGGAGTGTAGGATGACCTTGGTATGATGGAGTAGGTAGCTTAAGCAGAGTAACGTAGTGTGTGTATGTATGCAGCATACTCACGTTGCGGTGCTCCGCCTAAAGTGACCTAAGTACAAATTGCTTGAAGTTCCTTCCTTGATGATTCATATCCTTGTGATTCGATTTCCGTATTCATATCGAATCATATCTCTATTTATAGCTTTTGCCGCCGACTACTATGGGGACTCAGAGAGGTGCAGCGAGGGCCGATGTCAGAATAGACTCGGGTAGGACGAGGACTGACCAGGATGGCACGCTCGTTGCATAGGAGCAAACGGATCCGCCTTCGACAGATAGTATCGCTAGGCTTGTGGTAGAGATGCAGGACTTGTGCCAGACGATAAGTTCTTTGGTTGAGGCCATTCGAGCGCAGCGACAGGAGGTTGTCACCCCTGTTACCCAGTTGTTTCTTGCGATCAGCACACAACATTTCGTCACCTACGTAGCACCAGTGGATGCAGCCCCAGTTGACGAGACACGTATTCCAGAGACTTTGGGAGTTCCGGAATAGTGGAGGACTCATACCGGTGTACCAGCCCAGAGACAGAGGCCTTGTCGTCGAAACAGCTTTCGTGACCGTCGCGGGAGTAGCAGAGGTTTAGGACGAGGAGAGTCGTGTTAGTTAGATCAGCCGTTTGTTATGTTAATTTCTGTCAGCGATTCTTTTGTTGCGCGACACGTATTTCAGTCGTGTACCAATCGGATAGGAGATAGAGATTCGTCCGTCGTTGCGATCCTTCTAGAGATGTTGGATATGACGTTCTCTTGGGCACGGACTGGTTAGCTACATGCTAGGCGTCTGTAGACTACCGCGAGAAAACAGTCAGGTGTTTTTTTCCCTGGCGAGTCAGTTCTTGTTGTGTAGGGGGACAGTGGAGCCGCCTCTCACGGCTTGAATTCAGCCTTTTTCGCTAGTCGGCTTTTAAGGAGAAAATGTCGAGGATTCTTGGCGTTCATTCATGATATCGGATCCACAGTGGGTCTGTTGGACCGGCTTTCCTATCGTACGAGAGTTTTCCGACGTCGTTCCAGATGAGCCGGCAGAGCTTAGGGAGCTTAAGGATCAGCTGTAGAGTTGTTTGTTGGGGGGCTTATGCGTCTGAGTGTTTCGCATTGGGGAGCTCCTATTTCTGTTCGCCATGGAGAAAGACGGCAGTTTGAGGTTGTGCATTGATTGATCATCAATTGAACCGGCTTACGGTGCGGATAGGTATCCTTTACCTCCCATTGACGATTTCTTCGATCAGCTCCAGAGTGCGAGACATTTTCTAAGTTTGTTTAGGATCAGGTCATCATTGTTGCGGGTTCGGAGTGAAGACATTCCGAAGACTGCCTTGTGCGTGCTACGGGCTTTGTGTGTTTTGGTGGTGTCATTGGACTCACCAATGCCCTAGCAGCATTCGTAGATATGATGAACCAGATTTCTTCAGGCCGTTCCTCGACCAGTTTATTGTTGTGTCATTGATGACATTCTGGTCTATTCAATATGTCGTGAGGGACAGGAGTAGCACTTGAGGATTTGTTTTGCAGACATTGGGAGAGCCACAGCGGTTTGCTAGATTCTCGGAGTGTTCCTTCAGGCTTGTTTGTGTTGACTCCTAGGTCTTTTAGTTACGGGAAAAGGTTTTCGTATGGTTCCGAGGAAGATCGAGGCCGTACAGCTTTGGCCCAGACTTGTGTATGGGACGGAGGTCCGCAGATTTTTGGGCTTAGCAGGTTTTTACCACCGTTTCGTGCAGTATTACTAGTGTATCGCTGCACCGTTGACTGGACTGACCGGAAAGGAGGTTCTTTTTCTTGGACTGAGGCATGCGTACGGAGTTTTCGGCAGTTGAAGACTCGGTTAACAACTACATCAGTTCTTTCTTTGCTTTCTAGTTTGGGCGACCTTGTTGATAACTGTGATGTTTCGCGAGTGGGGCTCGATTTTACGTTGATGCGGCATTATAGAGTTATCACTTTTGCTTCCTTACAGTTGGAGGAAGTACGAGCAGGATATCCCACTCATGATCTGGAGATGGCCGCGGTGGTCGTGCGTTGGAGATTTGGAGACACTGCTTGTCCGAGAGTCGTGTCAGATTTTCATGGACCACCAGAGCTTAATATATATCTTCCTACAACAGGTGTTGATTGTTGAGACAGTCTTTTGCAGATTTACAATTCTTGTGCGATCGTTGAGTATAGCTTAAGTTCGCCTCTACTGAGGGGACAGCTTGCTCATGTCCGCGTCCGACCACTTTTCCTTAATCGCTTTCGTGAGGCACTGCCCGCCGATGCTCGTTCGTCAGAGATACTTAAGCATACTTGGCTGGGTAATGATTCGGAGTCCTTGATTTATGACAAGGGTGTGCTAAGTTTAGGGACGCGTTTGTGTACCTGATACCATTGGGTAGAGACATGAAATCCTAGAGCAGGCACATCTTGTCACGAACCGAAATAGCATGTGACTGGCCCTTGAATCATATGAAGTCTATAGGACCCCATCTAATTCAAGTAAACCAAAAGCCCAGAAATTTAAAACCATTTTAAGGAGTAAATAAGGAAAACTAGTTTTTAAGAAGTAAAGAAAACATGTTTTAAAAGCAAGGTTTTTAAATAAGTAAGCCGAATTTTCATTTTTAAAATCTCAAGTCTTTTCTAAAAATTTTTAAAATTTCAAGTCTTTTCTAAAAATTTCGGCAGAGTTTCCTTTGTAAATACTGGCCCCGAACGGGGTACAACATGAATAATATAAGCATAATGATAAAAGGCATTCCCAAGCGGGAGCTAGCTCTTCGTCAATCGACGGTCACAACCACGCAAGCAATATAATATACAACGCCGAAGGACGAGAATCCAAAACTCAAAAGGAAACTCAAAATCATCATGAAAACTATAATACTACAACGCGCGACTCTAAAGTCGAAATAATACACCATTGGTTTTCTAAGTATGAATAAATATACAAGTTTGGTTGATGGAATTTACTAGATACAACTGAAAATAAATAAGTACAATGGTGGTCACGATGCAAGTGAACCCACCGACCGAACCAATCACCCAGAAAAGAGGCAGTGTGCCAGAAAAGCCGCAATGAAACCTGTACAGCAAAAGCCTGCAAGAACTGTAGTACAATGGGGGTGAGTTGCCAACTCGTGAATAGAAAACATCACAGAGCAGAAATCGTATGTATGATTCAATCCTAGGTCAATACGATCAGTAATAATATATCCTCAATATGAATAAGTCTGAAGCATGATAAGGTGGCAGGGGTAAACATTTATACATAAGTATAGTACCAAGTGCTCGTGTCAGTGCCTCAGGTAGTAATATATCATAAATATGAGGTGTGATCAATGTAATCAACATGAATCAATAGTAACTATATCAGGAAGTCTAGGAGTATGTGGATATCATCCAACTATATGATCAATGTCAACTCTATGTATGTGGATCTCATCCAACTATGTGATCAATATCATCAATGTCAACTATATATATGTGGATCTTGTCTACGTGTCACCCAATGACATAAAGTATCATGCATGTAAATATCATAAAGTATATGCATGTAAGTATGAGGATATAAATCAACATGTGTCCCTTGCGACATATCAAATCATGGAACCTGAGTGTCTAGCATCGACACTCGAAAACCTTATGAAAACTGTGCCTAGCATCGGCACGTAAATCCTCATATATCGGGCTCCGTCAGTCCGGATCGGCCCACAGGCTCCGTCAGTCCGGATCGGCCCACAGGCCCGTATCATCTCTCAACTCTGGTCGGTATCCTCCGGATATCCGCCGAGCTCAACTACAATCACCGGTAGGTAGTACTCCCCTGCCAGGCTCACTGTCCAACATATACGAGTCTTCTTGCCTCGGGGTACCTCAACGGGTCCACCATGTACCCGCAGACGGTGCCTACCGCTCCTCGAATCGGGTTTCACATGCCACTATCAGAACCGAGAAAACACATGGTGGACGCACTGAAATATCATATCAAGGGTAACCGGGTTTTTAAAACAATACATACATTATTTTGAAATAACCACGGTTCCCAAATCCAGAAATATCATGGAAACAACATATCTCAATGTGTATAATCATAAAGCATGATGTATGCAACATATAAAAGAAATGTAAGCATATCAGTATATCATTGTCACGACCCAAAGTTTGGCCCGTGACCGGCACTTAACCACGTAACGTCTACAGGTGTAACGCGACTAAGTGAATCAAAAACCCAGAAATCAAACCAGTAAAAGTATAGAGTGTTTTAAGTTTTAAATAGAAGCATTTAAAAAGTGATAATAAATCTTAAGTAAACAATCACCAAGATAGCGATATACGACGCCGTAGCGAGATCAAGAGCAACAAGTGGGAACATCACAGATAGAAATAACTGCATAAATAAAGTCGGCTCACAACGAGCTCGACACCAGAATACAAATAATATATATCATCGTCCTCACACTGCCTCTAAGTCAAGTACATATAAGGTAGATGGAGAATACTAGATACAAAAGTGTGTACAATAAAAGTAACCAGATACCACAACCCACCTAACAGCAAAACAGCTCACGCACCAACTGTAGTGGTATCTGTAGTCAAAAGATGTAAGAAAGCAGCCTGCCGTGACTACTCCGAGGGGAAAGCTGCAAATACTGTGGCACAACGGGGGTGAGTTTCCAACTCGTGAATAGAGATAACATATAAAGGTAATCGCGAGCATGCACGTACTGCGCTACTCTATCATATGCCAGCAGATGATATCAATGCGCGATAAGCAGTATGTGCAAAAATCATGCAAGTGCTCTATCAGGTAATATAACAACAGGATGAGATACAATAATGAATGCTGAGCATGAGAAATATAATATCTACACGGTATGTCAACGTGGGATATATAATCGGTGTCCATCAATGCTCCCAGATCCCCCAAATAGCTCAGGCGCCGGCACTCTCATCGTCCCTCCAATCCTATAAATCTCTAAGAATCACGAGTGCCCAATATCGTCACCCAAATATCATAAATACTCGTGTCCAGCATCGACACGCAAATCCTCATCCATCGGGCATCCGTCAGTCCGGGTCAGCCCACGGGCTCCGTCTGCGGTATCGGCCCTCGGCCCCGGCAGTACGGATCATCCCGCATCCATCTATCGACTCTGATCAGTATCCTCCGGATAACCGCCAGGTCCAACCAATCACTGGTAGGTAGTAGTCCCTCTGCCAGACTCACCGTCTACTACACAGCGAAACCGTTCTCGCCCCGGGTACCATACCGGGTCCACCATGTACCCGTAATCGGCCTCGTCCAACTCCTCGATTCGGGTTCACATGTATCACTCTAGCACCGAGAAAACACATGGTGGACGCACTGAAATATCATATCAAGGGAAACCAGGTTTTTAAATAATTACATATTCTCTTTGAAATAGCCACGGTTCCCAAACCCAGAAATCACATGTAATCCAAACCAATATGCAAGTCAATGCGATGTGATATATGCATCAAGTATGAATGTCATGTCAAGTCACATAAAAGATGAGCTACAGCATAATGATCATGGAAATTCTACAGTGTGAGTGTCATGGCAATTACTAACGGTGTGTGTATAACATGCAGGATAGTGCTCGTGCAACATGAACCGTTAGTAATGGTGCGGTGTTCTATCAATTCTAGTTTATATACATATAGCAGGGAATGCGGTATGCACTAATTAATAGCCATGAACAGTCAATGTATGTAAATGTAATATGCTACTACAAGGTCCTATCAGTCCTGACGCATAACGCCATGGGGGCGATTTTTCCGTAGATGTTAAATCTACTCACCGTAGTCTCGCGCTAGGTATAGCCGATAACTTGTTTCCCCTTCTGCACGACGTCCGTTGTACTTGCCTGCGAACCTAGAATTACACAATATATCACACATAAGCTCAAATCCACAAAAACGCAATGTTAACGTCAAACTAGAAACCCGCGTTGCGAACCAAGCGCGCGTGTGCGCGATACGCTAAAACGTGTGGTTACGCGCCTGAAGCTACCCCGACGCGTCGCGATACGCAGAAACCCCAACCCCACATGTATCACGCGTGTCGCGAAGATTTAAAATACGACAAATAGGTATTAGATCCCAGATTTTGATACAGAAAAGATATTATAAAAATATATATACCAAAATACTACACATAGCAGCAGACTCCAGTGGTCCAAGCCCCAACCCCCAATTCACCCATCTGGCCGCAATTTGCGGCCAGAATGCATTTTCTGGCGGCCTGGGCACGGAGGTGGGCTTCCAGGTTTTGTGTGTGCACTCTATACCCCATATATATACTACAGTAATTATAGATTTGATTAGAAACAACTCGGGTTGTAGCAGATTCCACAGAGCCCTAATTCTAGTAAAAAAACCACACTTTACACCAAAATGATACTTTAGGGTGTTTTTGTGCAAACTGAAACAAACCCAGGTCTAAAACTACACTAACAACTCATTACCAAGCTAATAAAGCCATAAAAATGTTAATTTTAACACATCACCACAAAAGCCCTTCAATATCACTAAAAAGCACATCAAAACATGATTTTTGCTAAAGAATACTACAAGTTTATGGAAAAGAGTGTTAACTATGAGCTATATACCTTCAAAAGTCCTTAAGAAACACCACAAGTCTCAGCCCTAGCCTCAAGTGTGTAAGTCGATGTACTACACCCCAATACTTGTGGGGAGGCGGAATTTTCAAAAACGAACTTGTTTAGTGAACGAACATCGACTAACCGCTTGAATCGAAGCTAAACTATAAATAACCAAACACAAAGTGTTTCTAAACTACTGTGTTTAGGGATTATACCTAATGAACCAACTCCTTCGTCTTTACGATCTCCTTGTCCTCCTCGGCCTTCTCTTTGTAGTAGACGATCCACCCGAGAGCAAAACTCCAAGCTTAGCCTCTAAACTTGAGGCAACTAACCTTCTTGGATTGCTAATCAAAGAAGATAGATGAGATAGAGTGAGGGTTATGGATTGTTTAGTCTAACTAATCCTAGTTCTCAACACATGAGAGGTGAGGATTAGGGTTTGAAGAGAGTGAGCTTGAGGAGAGAGAATGTGAATGATATTATTGAGTGAGAATAGTAAGTTATCATAATATATATGAAGCATTTACTTTTATCAAGAAAAGAAAATAAGTGATGAATAATCATGCTTCATAAAATATCAAGTGGTGATTCATTATCATGAGTCATTAAGCATTTATGATGCATTAATGACTATGATGAATCACTCTCATGACTCACTAATCTCATTCAATGTATATGCCACCTAAACCTCCTTAGTCATCATCTTCTAGAAGCTTCTCGCGTAATTACGAGAACGCCCCTCCGATCCGTAAAAATACGGAAAAACTTTAGACTGTAAAAATCCAATAACCGGATACCAGTAACTGGCTTAAACCAAAGCCGACTGGTAAAAACTGTCCGAAAGTCGTACGTGCGTAAACACACGTATGCGTCCGAACCCTTTGTCGTAAAACCATACGACCTCTATATCGTTTCGCCTGGAGTAGGAAACTCTCTGTGTGGGACTCTAGAGACTCGACTACTACGCTGGCAGTGGGTTTAACCACAGACCGCAAGCGGCACTAGCTGTACGTAACGGTCCCCAGGTAGTTGTCGATAAGAAGGCCGATGAGGAAACCCATCCGAACTCCTACTGAGCCTGCTGTGACAATCTCCATACAGTCCGGTCCGTTCGTCCAAGACTATCGCATATCGGGCCTAGGGGGGCGGCAAGCGTCAGTCCCCTAATAGCGGTATAAGTCGTGTCGGAGCGAAGCCCATTACACCCTGAGAAACTACTGGAACCTACCAGCAAATCTCGCTTGCCCTGGCCAGGGACTTTGCGTAATGGCTCTCTGACACAGCGCGATATCTACTCCCAATACCGGGAGGGACGAATCCTGTCTAACCGCCACTGCCTCCAAGTGCTCGGGACTGCACCCAACTGCTACCTGTTTGCATGACTCCTTTGAGCCGTGGTAGGGTAGCAATCTAAGAACAGTGGGACACACTCGAGGCGAAGTAGCAGTGTCAAGTCTGCGGACTATGCTGTACTCATGTCACCTGGGAACTGTTCACTGACGACTGGTATAAAACCAACCAACAGTTCCCTGTGAGTCCTGTCCGGTGTACCCGTAACCTAACGAGCACCTGCATACTATCTCCAGTACGACGTACTGACGGCTGTGGGACAGACCATCTCCCCAACTGGGATGAGAAGCGTACACACTAGTCTACTCCGGAGTATCGATGCTCTGTCTCGATAATCCAACGACCAGGGACCTGAATAAGGATGTGCTTGTAGACTACCCAGCCCCCACTAGTGTGACTGCCATCACAACGCTGGTAGACAAGCAAGATCCTAAGAGCTCTATCAATACGTACACTCACATATTAAGATAGAAAAACCAAGTAGCATACTACCATGTTTAGCAAGACTGTTATATACATGTGAATATCCCAAGCTTCCATTAAGTAATATACAAACTAGTATGATACAGTAATGGCTTTCTAGGGCATAAACACTAACAAAGTGTGCAGATTTGCCTCCAAACACCTCAAAAAGACCATTTTTCCCAAGGTTTTGTGAAGAAAATGTGTTGTTTTGTTTAGGGTTTTGTTTGGCTTCAAGGGGAAATGAAAAGGTGAAGAAAATATGGTGTTGTTGCTGTTGGAAATTCTGCTGGAGCTCAGAAGAGAGGAAGAGAAAAAGAGAGAGAGAAAAATGGTCAAAAAAAGTCAATTTCTTACCTAACCACCATGCTTCATATTCTAATTTAAAATTTAAAAAAAATGAAATGGGTTTTTGGGCTTGATTAAATGGTGGGAATAAAGAACCATATAAGAAAATGTGAAAGGGTTAACATGTTACACTTTAAAACCTAGGTCACAACATGCTAAGTGTGCAAGTGTACACTACATAAGGAAAATTTTCCAATTAAGGTAACCCGACTAAAAATAACTAATAATCCTATGTACACATATATAATAACACGCACAATTGCTAATTAACACGAAAAACATTCTAATGAAATTTCAAAGTGTTACAATCATGCAACATACAACAGTAATATGCACATATCGAGGGAAGACCGCTCCTTTAAAATGAATTAGTTTTAAAAAGTATCTTGCGGTTCCCAAATCTCCAAATCAAGCCAGAATCATCTATGGATGTGCAAATACGTATGTATGCAAGAATGGGTGTACAATATGTGTGTACGCAAGTATGAATGTACAATAGGTATGAGTGTACAATAGGTATGTGCACAAGTATGAGTGTACAATAGGTATGTGCACAAGTATGGGCGTACAATAGGTATGTGCACAAGTATGAGCGTACAATAGGTATGTGCATAAGTATGAGTGTACAATATGTATGTACATAAGTATGCCATGGAAGGGGTCATATCCTGATGCAATAATCCTACTGTGTAGTGACATGGCAATTATTGATGATGAAGTATGTGAGTCGACAAGCAGGTGTACGTGGAACATACGCATCATCGATAATGGTGCTGGTGTCCTGACAGCATGGTTTTAATATAACAATAATTACATTTACACATGCAATGCGGTGCGAATAGCAAGAATATGCAGAAATCGAATAATAAACACAACAGTGAAGAATCTACATCCATATAAAAATGTCATACAGTTTTTCCATTTGAAATAAGATGAATCGGGGTTTTTAGTAAAATAAGGGCTACGGTGTTTTTAAGAAAATGTGCGTCTTTTAAAAATATCCGTAGAATCCCTTTACCTGTCTTTAAAATACTCCCGATTCGTTAGTTTTGAAATAGGTATGACTCGAGTCTAGCCTAACATCTATTAAGCAAACTACAGATCTAACTAACAAGCTAATCGGGAGGGGTATGGAAACCACTTAAATCTGAGTCGATATATATATATATATATATATATAATAGTCGGTGATCCCGCCTTAATAGTATCACATACGATACGGTATACAATATGACATTCTCGAGTCAAGAGTGTGGATCAATCATCAATATATAGCTCGTACGTAAATCCGTCGTACGGCATCCCCAAATCTGGGTACGGGTCAAGTATCACATTTATATCATCAATTATCCGGTATCCTTATCATCATATCTCATGAACAGGGGTACTGATCTAAGTCTAGTATAAACTGATACCATATATACATATATATATATATATATATATATATGCGTGTATGAAAGCACACGTCCAAAGGCCCGCTAAAATCTCATGTCGTATCTCAAAATACGAACCACATCATATCACCAATCTCATGGCATCATGCCCAATCTCATCGACTCATCTCCAAATATCATCCACTATCCTCATCATCCAAGTGTAGGTATACGAGTATATATATATATATACACAGTCCCATACCTATGCGTGTATATATATATCTCTCTTCCCAAAATACGCACAAGTATAACAGTAAGCATGTGTGCGCGTGTGAGTGTAAACCTATTCTAGGGTTCACGACTAGGAAGCTACACTAGTTCACTTCTAATAACCCTAACTAACCATTTAACACCTAATCCTATCTTGAAAATCCATGTCACACATAAAAGATATCATATATATATATATATATATATCATACTATCCATCGAACTGCGGGGGTGCTATACGCCATCCACCCGACTTGCCCCGTAGATATAATCTACTCACCTTGACCTTCGCTTGCCGATGTCGACGTCGCCACATGCTTTCCTGTCATCTCGAAGTCTTCACGAGGGTACCTTCACATCATAGCGTATCGTATCGCATTAAAAACCAGGTCGAAACCAAAATGGCACGCGGAACTCGCATATGTCAAAACCTATGGTTTGCCCTCGCAAAACAACCCGATATCACTCGATATAGACGTACAAACGTCACATGATCGAGATAAAGCACAAATACTAAAATCCAGAATTTAAAATACGAAAAACCATAACTCGAATCAAAATAGCAACACATGTATTCAGTCCAGATTTTGATTCAGGTGCAACCAATGTTCCAAAATAATACTGGAGTGATGTATAAAGTGTAAATGATCTATGGAAGCAACCAGGACCCTTGACTCCATAAGGTGGCTGGCCCCTACCCTACAAATCCGGTGACATCGGCCCTGGTAGGGAGTTGGGGTGTCATGTTTGTAGGGTAGTCTCCTGGTAGTCAATATAGGGTAATAGTCTTGCTAGTTTTTCCAGTAAGTGTCTAGGGTCACTCCAGATTCCCTGTAGGCTACCAATCTAACACAAAAACCAAGATTTCGTATATAAAGTTTAAGTCGTGGCAATGTTGTAATACTACATTGTAGGAAATTGGTCCCAGATTTGGATGAGAGCGAAAACCATGTGAGCAAACAACACTAGGGTGATATATAGGGTATATGTGACCTACAGAATAAACCTTGACACTACCCCACACCAAGTGGCCGAGCCCTCTACCATGCAAAACTGGTCTCGCCGGCCTGGGGGTCCCCATTGTGGTTCGTCTTTCTACAGTGGGTTCCTATGGTCTCAAATTGGTCTCTGGAGTTGTTTATTTTTCCAGTAAAAGTCCCAGTTCATTCCAGATTTGCCTGCACACTCAAAGTTCACAAACTGACATTGCAAAGTTCTGTAAATTCGTATTTTGGGTTTCAGGTTTTGTTTGGTCTGGGTTTTGGACAATTGGGGAGTTTAAGGTCACTACTAAAGTCCAATTACACAACCACAACTCAAAATAACCTTAACCCTCTCTAGGTTTTTCCAAAGCTCACCAAACTTCGCTAAATCAATACCAAACTTGAAAAGAGGCTTAAGAAACCGAAACACTACACTTTTTGTGAAAGGATATATCTCATTTAGCACCCATGAATCCTCAACAGCGCCAAAATGAAAGCTTTCTTGGTTCATAGTATAGCTTGTGAGCTTGTGCACCTTTTTTGTGAAGTGGGAATGAGGTTTTGGGTTTGTTTTGGAGATGAAGTGGGGTGATTTGTGAAGGAGGGAGGAGAAGGGCAGCAACAGCAGCAGCAATAAAGAGGGAGGGGAGAGGAAACAAATGAGTGAATGAAGAGGGAATGGCTCAAGACCCATGTTGACCCCTCATCCTCTCTTTCCCTCTCTTGCCCATATCTCTATATTCTATTCTTTTCTTTTCTATTTTCCTTCTCTCCTCAATAGTAAACCTAAAACAAACCATACACCCAAAATCATGTAGGAAAAAGGTAACAAGTGAAAAAAGACATGGTGCATGTTTTGCACAAAACAAGCTTAAAGCCCGATTAGCGATTTTTAATCACGATTAGCACTAAATTAGTGTTAAATAAATCGTAAAACTTCATAATTTGCATAAATCCAATAAAGCACTCTTATTTTAGTAATTTCTAAAATTTTCAAATTTTCCCCCCAATTTATCGGTATTTAATCATACCGCCTTATTAAAATATTCAATATTTTATTATTTAATTATAAAAATTCCCAAAAATAATATTTTATTTGTTTGAAATGTTACAATCTTCCCCCTTAAAGAAATTCGGTCCCCGAATTTAAATTTAAACCCCTCAATACCAAAACATTTCAGTAAAAAGTCCAGATCGTCGGGGCTCCGAAATCATCAATACATAAAACGTATCACAGCGCAGTGCACGCGCATGAACAATGAGTAGATAACTCAAAATCAAAACTCCGTCAAGCATCTCGCAATTATCGGAGTCATGGTGAAGACACAAATGTCAAATCCAATACGAAAACCAATATGATATAATTCAGAACTATACATGTAAACATCAAATTTATACATGTAGGTATCTGAAGAAAATGCATGCCAAATCCTTTTTAAGTCGCTGAGCGATGCGCATAACACTGCACATTGGCGGATGTCTCGAGTAAGAAAATAGCCATATATGTATATATCTTTTGTTTAATATGTACGTTCCGCTGTTTTGAAAACAATTTAGAAGGGTTTCCTTATTTTAAATGTTTTGCGTCATATCAGACACGTAGGTAAATACTGAGACTATAGCTCCCCCCTTTTTTTGGAAATCTTTTCGATAACTATCAATGCATGCAAAATATATCCAGGTACTATCCTCTGACTAGTTCTACTCAGTACGAAAACAATAGCAAATATCATAAAAATGTACTGCTCCATAAGAAATCAATCCCAAAATGTGCATATGAATGCTGCGTCCGTCTAGTGCGCACGGAAATCAAAATCCATATTTGTACCACACATGTGCACAGAAACAACATCTAAGTGCAACGGGTGTGCACGAAACACTTGTCAAAGGCAACGGGTGTGCCTGACAACAAATATCAGGTGCGTCTAACATGCGCGAAAAATCCCGATTTAGTGCATCTGGTGTGCACCAAAACTGCATCTCATAACATGCGCCCAACATGCGTGAAATCTAAATCAGGTGCATCCATCGTGCACGAATAAAATCTAAATCGTGTGCATTCGACATGCACGAAATCACGAAATCCAATATCAAACGCGCCAAATATGCGCAAGAATCCAAAAGAAAGGCGCAGAGTGTACGGAATCAACATCAATATCAGAATCGAAATCGATGGTATACAATACGGCTCAATCCAAATCAGATATACCGCGGTATATAATCTCACAACCATGTGCGTCAGCGTGCACAAATCAAATCAAAACACAAAAAGTGCATGAAAACTATGCTGAAAGCATAAGGCAAATCACATGCATAATATAGGTATGAAATCAAAATCAACATATCGAATGACATCAAACCAAAGTTAGGTGCAACCGTGGTGCACGAAATATAAATCCGGTGCGACAAACGCATGAAACATTAATCTGATGCGACAAACGCACGAAACATAAATCTGGTGCGACAACGCACGAAATATAAATCTGGTGCAACAACGCACGAAATATAAAACTGGTGCGACAAACGCACGAAATATAAAACTGGTGCATCATGTGCAAGAAATACAAATACAGTGCATCCTGTGCACAAATCCCACTACAGTGCATCTCGTGCACAAATACCAAACAATAACTCAAATGCATAAATAGCAACACCGAGTGTACCAAGGTGTAAACGTGTGCAACTGCGTGTACAAAACACATATCAATGCACTACAAGCACATATAAGCTATACCGAGTGCAAAACCAAATCATGTGCATACCATGTGCACAAAATCAACCCAACTATATAAAATCCATGAAGTCATAAACATGTGCAGCTAAGCTACAAAACGATATCAGGTGCAATAACTGTGCACAAATATGAATACCCAGTAGGTGCAACCATGGTGCATAAAAACAAATATCATGAAACCCAGTCACCAAGACTAAATCATGCGAATAGATCGCCCAAAACACCAAAATCCATGGTGATGAATGCGTGATAATCGAATCACCAAATCACAAATCATAAATACCGTCGTCAATACTTCCTTCTTCAAGTCGAGAAGGTGTCGGCGCATTCAATGCTAGCAGAGCAAGATATCTACTTGTCTCCTGTTCATGATCTGGCGTCTGGTTCTTTTAGGTTCTTGTCTCTCACCGTGCATTGCTAGATATATAGCTCCTCGGATCAACGGCCCAATATGGACTGACGACGGAAACAGTCCCGCTCTGGCACATCTTCTACAGATCTCTAGTCAACTATCTTGTCGATGATGCCGAACTCTGGCTTGCTGGGTGTGCGCAATATGACCGCTCCTGGGTCCAAGTCTTCTCGTATAGTATTCCAGAAAGGTCTTGTTGAAGTCTCTCTCAAATCTCGTTTCTGCCGAATTGCCCGGAAGTTTCCACCCTTTACTTTATCTGTTTCTTGTTCCGGAACGGCTGCATTCTCATCGCGACTCCTTCTGGAAGATATATCCATAATCAACGCCTCTGCATGCGTATCGCATCTCTGATGTCGGCGGAGGGGAACGTCATCTCATCAAGATCTCGTACGAACCTCTTACTCCACCTTTCTCTGCTGTCGACGGCTTCGGACTCGTCCCATCGTAGCTGCATGGACTGTGCTCCAACGGCTATACTCGTATCTGGAGTCTCCTAAGCAATGCATCCCATCACATGATATCCGAAAGATGTCGAACCATCCGATCGACTCGTCAAAAGCTCATGATCCCCCAAGAGATCAACATCTTGGGTACAGTTTAATAGTATCGAGTACATACCACAGTATCGGTGGTCTAGCCGTAGAAGGGCAAACCCAAGCCTCACTAATGGCACCGCGGAACTGCCGCAAACCTTAAGGTTCAAAGGCTTTCACACGGTCATTATGTCGAGTTAGGGTTTCATTCTTCTAGAGGGTCCATAGAATCGCTTGCATGTCTTTCCGAATACTTTAAACTTGGAAAATGGGCTCCTGACATTCGATCATCTCCATCGACTCTCAACGTACCTGCGTGAAGTCGTTTTTAGCCGGAATCAATCTATCTGATGACTTTGCATCGGGGTAAGCGAACGAACCACCTGTCCTAGTCATTCATCCTCGGTGACTAGCGACCTTCCATCATACCTCTAAGTATATACTCATGCTGCAGTAGCTCCAACATCTGGGGAGATATCTCATCGCTCGCAACAACAACTGGCTCCTTCGTCTGCACGCTGAACAGTGCCTCAATCATCATGAATAAACGATACTTCAATGGTCATCATATTCTGGCTGGCCTCTAGCAGTAGGCTGATCCTCTGGTGCTGATCTGCACATCCGAGAAATCCCGTAAAAGCGATCCATCAAACGCTCATGGCGCGAAAACACAATAACACGGTGCATCTATGCAAATCTTATGTCCCTGGAATCACGCCCTGGTCAGTCCTCGTCCGTAACGAGCTCATGCTGACTGCAACTTTAGCCGTAGCTCACTCTGCCCGTAATCGTGGCAGCAAAATCATAACCAACATCGATGAGGATAGATCATAGGAATGAATGTAATACTGTGCAAGAAAATGTACATCCTAAGGCTCCTTAAGTGGAGTAGCGTATCGTAAATATGCCGCGGAACATACGTACGGTGCGTCACTCTACTTAAGTCATCTACTCCATCAACCAAGGTCAGCCTACGCGACGAAAGTTCGGGTATAACACCCCTTCGACTAAGTCTAAGTTCCGTAAGGTCAAGCCTAGGTTCCGTATATATACAAACGCTCTAGGCTCCGTATAGTCAAACTTAGACTCGAACTAAGATTAACCTAGCGCTCTGATACCAACTTTGTCACGACCCGAAATAGCACGTGACTGGCCCTTGAATCATATGAATTCTATAGGACCCTATCTAATTCAAGTAAGCCAAAAGCCCAGAAATCTAAAACCATTTTAAGGAGTAAATAAGGAAAACTAGTTTTTGAGAAGTAAAGAAAACCTTGCTTTTAAAACATGTTTTCTTTACTTCTTAAAAACTAGTTTTCCTTATTTACTCCTTAAAATGGTTTTAAATTTCTGGGCTTTTGGCTTACTTGAATTAGATGGGGTCCTATAGACTTCATATGATTCAAGAGCCAGTCACATGCTATTTCGGGTCGTGACACATCTGTCATCTCTCTGTACTCATTCAAGTTCCACCAACATTTGACGTGACTTGTGAGATAGTTACGGGTGGGTAGGGATGAAGAGTGAAGTTTTGGGTTTCGTTTCAAGGTGTCTGTCTTGTTGTGTGCTAAGGTTGAGCATCTGAGACCGGCTGGAGAGTTGCAACCTTTAACCGTTCCGGAGTGGGAATGGGAGCAGATCTCCACGAATTTCGTTATGGTGTCTACCCAGGTTTAGTCAGGGTGTGACTCCATTTGGATGTTTGTCGTCCGGTTATACTCGGTTTGATCAGTTGTTCTTTGTTAAGTTTGTGCGTTGTACGGAGTTCCTTCATGGGTCGTATCCAATGAAGGCACCCTGTTCGCTTGCCGTCTTGGGCAGGAGCTTCAAGAAGCCTTGGGTACTGGTTGAGCTTTAGCTCTGGCTTTCCATCCGCAGGATGATGGTTTTGTGAGAGCGGGTTATATCGACTCTGGAGGATATGCTTCTGCATACGTACTAATTGTTGTCGACAGTTGGGATCGTCACTTGCTATTGTTAGGGTTCTCCTTCGATAGCTGTTATCAGGAGGCACTCCAATTGGCAACCTTTAGGTTTAGCTGTTAGGTTGTGTCGATCACCAGTCTGTTTTTCTGACTCCGCGTAATAGGATTTTTGGACCCCAGCTAGTCTAGAGACTTCGGAGATGATCCAGTTGGTTCAGGTCAGGATGAGAGTAGTCCATTGCGGACAGAGGTCTTATACCAACCGTAGTGGTCGTAGACTTAAGTTCGCAGTGGGAGATCATGTATTCCTACGGACTTTCCGATGAATGACGTGTTGAGTTTTGGGAAGCTTATCCCAGGATTATAGGTCCTTTTGAGATCCTTAAAGCGAGTTAGTTCCGTTGCCTTTAATTTGGCACTTCCACCCAGATTATTGAGTATTCACCCCGTATTTCCTTGTGTCGATACTTTGCAATTACCTTCATGACGTTTCTCACATGATTCAGCATCAGACCATTTAGCTTGGTTCGTACACCAGCAGCCAATTGTGTTAATGGCTCGGCAGGTGGAGAAACTTCGGTCAAGGGTCTTGCCATCTGTGAAGGGTTTTCTTGGATGTAGCCGTATAGTGAGGTAATCACTTGGGAGGCTACGAGCGAGATACGAGAGTTTTGTAATCTTCTCTTTGAAGGTACGCTTAGTGAGAATTTTAAATTCGGGGACGAATTTTTATAAGGGGGAAGATTGTAACGCCTTAGATTTCGGTTAGTGTTCGTTTAGACGTTAATGCGGGTTTACGGTAAAAAGTTTACCAATTATGGTTCCTCACATTTTATAACATTTAATTAATAATTTATTATTATTTGTTATGAGTATGCACGCACGTGTGCACGTAAATGTGAGGATTTGTTTGTGCTAATCTTGTTCTTAGCAACCATGACACTTAACCATTTTTCTTATCCTTTTGCCTTAACCCTAATCCAATCCTTAACTTAAAACCCTAGATCTTTTGTGTGAGAGAGAGAGATATTTGTTTTGGAAGTGAGGAGGTGGCAATGGTGTGTGTGAATGCATTAATGGTGCATTAATGCAAGTGGTAACACCCACCTCAAACCTCACCCTACACTCACCTCCCTCTCTCTTATCGTCACACACTCTCTCATTTCTCTATCTCTTTTATTCTTTCTTTTCCTCTCTCATCAAACTGAACACTTTCATTACCCTTCATCAAATCCATCAAAAAATTCACAATCTCATCAAAAAATCACATCTTTATTCACTTTTTCCTCTTGGATGCCTTGGAGCATACAAAGCTTGGATCTTTGAGTTTTTTTGGTTAGGTAATGATCTCTTTCTGTTGTTTATGTTGTTTTTGTGTTGTTTAGACTTTTAGTTTTAGTTTAGAATGTTTAAAGTTAAGTTTTGTGCATAATATCGTATTTTTAGTGCCTATATGTAACATATGTGATCTGCTGTGACTCGGAAAGTTTACTAGAAAACCAAACAATATAGTTTTGTAGTACTTGAGACCATAGGGCATCACCTGAAGAATGAGATCCCTTGCTCGTACCACGGCCGGCGACGTCTGAAGATAGATCCGGCTACCCCGGTTTTTGAGAGGAGTTGGGGTGTGGGTTTTTGAGGGTAGCTCTATTCTGTGGTTTGGGTGCGTTTGGTTCTGTTTGTTTGTTTAGTTTTCTCTGTATATGAAATCTGGGATCACCTAGGTAGTTTCTTGTGTTTCGTTTAAGCGCGATACGTTATACGACACGGATCGTGCACTTTGTGTGATTTTACTCTTGGGTTAGTTTCGTCGTGTCGCTAAGCACGTTAGCCATAATACGAACACTTGAGAGTATATTTTGTGTTGTTGAGTCGGTCAAATGTAGTTGTATGCGTTTTGGGTCTATTGCTAATATATTTCTGTTATATTGTCTTAATATTGTAGGTTCGCAGGGGGGGACTTCGTACACTGCTACAAAGGGAAAACAGGTGGTAGGTGTAAGTCTACGGTAGCACTCTGGCCGTCTAACAGACGCCAAATGCGGAACAAAAACTTTTTAGCTGGCGCTATCAAATACTATAACTCGGATCTGCCATTAAAGCTAAACTAACAAACTACAAAGTGGGTAGAAATGTTATACCGAACGATCCGAGTCCTTCGGTCTTCAACCATCATCCCACGCTTTGTTGTGGCGGCTTCGATCTTCTGAAACTCCAGTCTTGTCGTCCAGATGGCACCACGTCGACGGATCTTTAAACGGGCTCCCGACTCTGAACCGAGGCAACTCGATCGTCAAGTTTGCTAAAAGAGACGACCAAGATTGATGTAGAGAATGAGTAGAACACTTTGTCTCGTTACGTCCAAGGCTATGGACGAACAGTTAATGAAGTTGCCAATTGGAATTGTGATGGAATGAACTAAGAAATTTCCATACACCAAACTATCATAATCTTTTCAAGAAAATAACCATATCTCCTCACAATGAAGGGGCCGTCCATATATAGAGAGGAAGGGGGTGAGTGTAGGAACAAGGGAGGGTGACCATAAGCTATCATACTTACCACTTCATTAAAGAAAGAATGACTCACAAATGACACCAAGTATGAACACAATAAATGAATCAATTAATACTTAATGAGTCATGAAAACCTAGTCACCAAATAATCAATGCAAAAGAATAAGTCCCTAATCTTGAAGCTTCCACACACAATGACTTACCCTCAAGACGAAAAGACAAATCCGTATTTAACCGAATGTTAAATACGGGTGATAGAAAACAGGAAACTGGAAACTTCCAAAAGTGATCCTGAAACGAATTTCAGGATAACCCCGTAACAGTGTAAACATACCCATATTTGTATTACGACTGAATACAAATGCAACTGAGACAAAGATATTATATCTACACAGTATAATACTGGGATCCGGCTTAAACCAAAGCCTACCAGTATTATCTTCCCGAAAAATGACACGTGTGAAAACGCACGTGCATTTTCCGGACCCTGCCATAATACCATACGGCCTCTACAATGTTTCGCCTGAACTTAGGAAAGTGTCTGTGGGGGACTCTAATGACTCATCAATACATTGGCACTGGGTAAACCACTAGCACGTCAGAGGTACTAGCTGTACGTAACGGTTGCCTATGTATTGAAGGAAGGGGAGCTGACGAGCGAACTCATCCAGAAACCCTACTGAGCCTGACAGTGACAATATCCGTACAGTCCGGTCCATTCGTCTATGAGTATCGCATATACGGCCTAGGGGGCCGGTAAACGTCAGACCCCCAATAGCTGTATAAGTCGTGTCAGAGAGCAGCCCAGAACACCTTGAGATACTACTGGAATACCTTCCAGTAAATCTCGATTACCCTGGCCAGGGATTTCGTGTAATGGCTCTCCTAAACACAGCGTGATCTCACCCCTAATACCGGGAGAGACGAATCCCCGACGATCTGCTCACTGCCTCCATGTGGCTCGGGACTGTACCCCAAAAATACCTGTTTGCACGACTCCTTTGACCCGTGGTAGGGTATAAATCAAAGTACAGTAGGAACTCACACGAGACAAATGATGACCTCAGGTCGATGAACTAACCTGTACACATGTCACCAGGGAACTGCTGTCTGACGCTAGGTATAATACCAACCAGCAAGTTCCCGGCGAGTCCTGTCCGGTGTACTCATAACCCAATGAGCACCTGTATACATCTTAGGTGAACCAACTAACACCAATGGCTTGTGAGACCGGCCACCACCCCTCGTCGGGGTCTCGAATATATACACTAGTCTACTCTGGAGTATCGATGCCCTGTCTCGAAACTCCCACGACTAGGGACACTTTAAGGATGTGCTTATAGACCCCAGCTCCCACATATATGATCGCCATCATACTGCTGGCAGTCAAGCAAGAATCCTATGGGCTCTATCAAAGTGTAACAGTGATAAAGACAAACCAGATAGCACACTATCATCTCGAGTAAGACTGTTCTATCGGTATAGGTCCTCCCTCAATCATTGCAATCACGTACCTGCGATCCAATAATTGACTTAGAGGGCACTATATCCAACAATCTCCCACTTGCACTTAAGGCTATTATTGCGATGTCGCGTACTCACAGCTGGTGTGATACCGAACATCCAACTCTTCTACTAATCAGTTTCACAAAGCTCGTTTGCAAAACTATTGTGTTCGAGAAATAGCCTCAGTGAGTGGATCCGCCTCGATGTTTCTTTCTATGTCTCTCTTAATCTCAAGTTCGCTGAGAAAGCCATCTCCCGAATCAACTAATAGGTGTCTTAGAACATGTCTGGATATCTGATGGGACCTAGTTCATAAATGAACTACAAATCAAAACTTCTTAGACTGTATTGATAACTGAACCTAATCAGTATCCAGCACCATGCCTCCACAGTATCCTCTTGGACCGCCTGTCCATAATACTGTCCCTCGTCAGAGGGAAAACTATAACTATGACAATCACTCTGTCATCCAGGTCACCTGTGAAGCCTGGAATAATAACCGTCTCCCGAAGGAGGCCGCCGTCATCAAATTCGTAGAACATGTACTTATATTCTATAACTGCTTCCGTATGTTTCTTCAGGATTGGATTAATATAAACTTATCGCATCTAGTGCAAAAATGACATCTGGTGTGGTACTTGACATCTTATGATTGACTCAATTGCCTAAGCAAGTGACCTGCCAATCATGCACGTCCCTCTCCCCTTTAGTCTGTAAGACACCTTTAGAGGGGGTGACTCCATCACCTGCAGGTACACCACCATGCCAGGAATCATCTATTCTAAAATACTATTAGAATACTGTCAAAATATCCACATTGGGAAACTACCTAAATCTAGATCTAAAACCATATATTTAGAAACCAGAATATCAAATATTATATCCATGTCCCTTGTGGAGAAACAATTGTGTGACGACCAAAGTACAACCGATTGTAGTATAGGAATTTCACTTCCTACTCTGTGTATGTCATCCAAATACCAGGACATCACACCCTACTACCTTCTCAACAGATTCATCCCCTATTTTGATAAAGTCAAAGCCATAACTGTCATATCAAAATTAGATGATCTATCTCCGCTATAACTGCTCAAGTCTATAAATAGACATAAGCTATTTGTCCACTATGCTTCCGCTGCTCCCACTGACTACGACAACCCTCTGGCAGAATAATATATACGTACACTTCTAAAACTTGTTTAGAACGACGCTATACATGTCCTCCTGCCGGGTCTCATAGTCTGGAACAACAGTAGTGTCAAGTCTGGGTAAACAAGAACCTCCCTGTCACCGTCCTTGAGGCTACCGGAGTACCTCTTGGGTGTCTGAGGTTACCCACCATGTTTGCGGAGTGGCTATTGGAATGTTAAACCTGATTGAATATATAGGTCCTATTAAATTTTCCGTAATCGTTTGCGGTTCTGGAATCACTTCCAGTTCTACCATACTTTCACTGCTGTTTTCTGAAAAAATCCATTTTATTAAAACCGTGGCGAGTCAAGAACAATATCACTATTGATCTTCCAGATGGTAGAAAATCAACCCTCGTCAAAGCTAGGGTCAACCCACAAGCTGCCATTACAGAAACGTGCCTTGAGTTATCCAGTGTCTGGTTTTAAGCATAAGCTGGACAACTCCCCTTATCTTAACATCGTTAAGATATGATTCATTCTATATCCAATATAGAAACTTTGGAACTTATTTAATTGGAACCGGATTCAAATCATGCAGCTGTCTCCAGTGCATATCAACTTAATGGAGAGAGGCTAATCAGCATTACTCAACTTAGGAATCCATCCAATTATGAGTAACCTGAAAGAGAAACAAATTTCTCAAAACCATTAGTATCAACTGAATACCAATCACAAGAATCTACATCTTCGATTTCTTTGAAGAATCCCGATACTTGCGACACATGGTTCTCTACTTTATTCCTATACCCACAACTTCTCAATACTTAGACATTGTATTTCTACGAAACACTTGTTTAAAAATTAAAGAAGTCACAAGTAAATAGAATATAGTACGAGGACCAACCCCTTTGTCCTGATGGACACTGGACAACATACAATACTCTGTATAAGTCCGCTGAGTTTAATAACTCAAAACCTGTGCGTCGTAGGTTGAAAACTGTCCCCAGGCGATTTTCTCAAATATCACCAATTACAACGAATTCCGATATAATGAGGATGATTACCTAATTCCCAATAACTCACTCCCACTCATCATCTGCAAAACCATACAGATGTGAGAATCATACCTGGTAAATACATACCCTGGAGTAAGTATCTAATCGGGAAATCAGTTTTCCATTAACAATGCACTGAAACAAAAAAATGTCTTGTAGGGGTTTCCTGGTATTCCTAGTAATGCCTCTTCCATAATCCAAATCATGATTTTAACCGTATATTTCCCTGCCATCTTTCCAATTCCCTTTATTTGTCTTTATTCATTACCTTTTGTACACCATCATTAGGCTAAGTGGTTTTCTTCCTTCCCTACCGTTCGGCACCAGCCTATGGTTTGGAAGAAGAATATCCAGTAAGCATAATAGGTGTACCCTCCTAAACCTAGGAGTACTCGCAACTTGAGAGAAGGTGATGATAAAAGACAACTGAATAAACCTTATTCCTATTTTTCCTGAACCAGAATCCATCCTCGAAAAAATATCCTTCGAGTTCGTATATAACCATACGATAGATTTATCCACTGGAATTGGATGTTCGTAGTGATACAGGTTGTTCTGGAGAAATTAAAGGTGAAGTAGGAGTGGCGATCAAGTACGCGGTTTGGTCGTGAATGTTAGTAGTCGCAATTTACTTTGCCCTCTTTCTAATTCCTTTATTTGTCTTTACATATTACCTTCTGCACACCCTACTTAGGCTAATTGGTTTTCTTCATTCCCTACCTTTCAGCACCTGCCTATGGTTTGGAAGAAGACTATCCAATAAGCGTAATAGGCGTACTCTCCTAAACCAAGGAGCCCTCGCAACCTGAGAGAAGGTGATAATAGAAGACAACTGAATAAACCAATTCTATTTCTCCTGAACCTGGATCCATCCTCGAAGAAATCCCTCCGAGTTCCTATATAACCATACGATGGATCTATCCAATGGAAGTGGATGCCCGTAGAAATACGGGTTGTTCTGAGAAATACAAAGGGTAAAAGAAGGAGCGGCAATGACTTATGCAACTAGGACAATCCAAAAGCCAGTATTTTAAGAAGGTTCGGTCAATTTGGTCACTGAGTTATAGTCTAGGGTTGGTCAAAGGTCGCTGCCAAAGAGAGAGAGAAAAGAAACACTCTGCGTGCACTCTAACCTAGATCAGAATGGTTATCACTTTATCTAATTAGGAAACCTCCCACTGTAATCTCAAATTCTCCTCCAAACCTGAAAGAAGAATTAGTCGGGATCACCCGAAGAGTAAACCAACTCATCAGTGAGAATCGGGATCCAACTATCATCGCATGATAATGTGAAGGAATCCACTCATGTTATCATACTCCAGAAGGTATGCTCAAGTTTTGCAAGTTTCCTGTATGTTTGAAACTCCCGATATAATTTTTATCCCATGCTCTTATGACCTTGACGTAGGCCAACAAATCATAAGCCACATGTCAAGTTCTACCCGTCGTTGTCCTGATCAATTTAGGTCATCGTACATGCCCTTGACGTAGGCCAACAAGGCTGTATGTCTGTCCTAAACTAATGCATCTATCTATGCAACAAATGAATACCTAGCAGCTACCAAACACTATGCCTTGACGTAGGCCAACAAACATAGCTTGAATACTACTGACCATCCATAAGAAATGACGGAGGATTACGGTTGGTTTTTGGCGAAAAACCTTTAACGTAATGAACTTGATCTCGTTGAAGGAACCTGATAGCATTTTATAAAAATATAGTGGCGAAAACCTTTTGCTAAAGAAGTCACTCCTGGTGAAGGGATCTCGGCTCTTTCCTCGTGGAATGAGGTGCAGGATATTCCAACTGAATACCGCGATGCAAAGCAACTTGTAATCGACTATATTGAAGTTATTACCCTGATGCAAACTTCTGCCCAAGGGGTCACTCCTGGTGAAGGGATCTCGGGCCTTGCCTCGTCGAATGAGGTGCAGGATATTCTAATTGAATACCGCTATGTAAAACAAAAGGAAACGTCTTTGTAATAACTCTTTTTTAAAATTTGTTCCAACAATATCAAATATAGGTTTGTTTTATCCTTGCATTGATAAGAATCAATACAGTCCCATCAATCAATCACACCAGAAAAGAACGAAAATAAAATGTACGTATATGCCATCCGCATTCGTCACTGGGTCCCGTCATCACTCGTTAGGTTACTTAACTAACGGCAGAGTGGGGATAGGGCTAGCGCGAGTGCAAAACATATACAACATCTAATAGTATATATACTAATATACAATAATCGCTCCAGGCGTGATAATATGCAACATTACAGAAAAGTAATAAGCATCACAGAACAATACAGATAATCTGGGATCCCCGGGTTTCACAGAGCCGCTACTGAAACCCGACGCTCCCCTGGTCGTGTGGATAGCCTATGCAATGAAACCTAGACCCCTACGGGTGCAGCAAGTTACCCGCCAAAACCTGAAGCGGGACAGCCCCCTACAGCAAAATGAATGGACCACCCGGCACTTCACGGAATTCGGTAACTTGAGCACTCCTCCTTGGGTCAACCTGTACCCCCTACGAGTGCGGCGAATAGTCTGCCAATTCTAGAGTGGGACCCCTCTGCCTCTCAAAGCCATGAGATATGGACCCGTTGCCCTCCAGTACCCGGCTATCCGTGCACTCCATCGCGGGGAAAACCTAGTACAGAAATAAAAATATGTACAACGGGTACATCGACCTTAGCCCGGTCGTGTCCCAAAAGAATATTATACAAACAGGCAGTGACGGCAGTCCACAAGTCGGACGCTCGTCCCGCAATATCAAATGTACAAATAAATCCAAACAGCACTACCATTGCACACTGTTATCCACCACGACAAATCCGCAATATCACAGCACAACACAGAACATCAACGCGAATGTCACGTTTGCAAACCTGTCTAAAAGAACTATAGCAATCAGACGCGGTTTACCGATCAAATGACATTCCCGGTCGGAGATATAATGTAAATACTGTAAACTAACACGTTTAAAATTTCGATCGACAAAATTTCCCGAAGTGGGCCCCACGTACATCTGCTGTACGGTAACAAAAACTGGGCCCAAAATAACCTTACCAGAAACCACAATTTCCCAAGTTCAAAGCTAAACTAACAAACTACAAAGTGGGTAGAAATGTTATACCGAACGATCCGAGTTCTTCAGTCTTCAGCCATCATCCCACGCTTTGTTGCGGCGGCTTCGATCTTGTGAAACTCCAGTCTCGTCGTCCAGATGGCACCACGTCGACGGATCTTTAAACGGGCTCCCGCCTCTGAACCGAGGCAACTCGATCGTCAAGTTTGCTAAAAGAGACGACCAAGATTGATGTAGAGAATGAGTAGAACACTTTGTCTCGTTACGTCCATGGCTATAGACGAACGGTTAATGAAGTTGCCAATTGGAATTGTGATGGAATGAACTAAGAAATTTCCATACACCAAACTATCATAATCTTTTCAAGCAAATAACCATATCTCCTCACAATGAAGGGGTCGGCCATATATAGAGAGGAAAGGGGTGAGTGTAGGAACAAGGGAGGGTGACCATAATCTATCATACTTATCACTTAATTAAAGAAAGAATGACTCACAAATGACACCAAGTATGAACACAATAAATGAATCAATTAATGCTTAATGAGTCATGAAAACCTAGTCACCAAATAATCAATGCAAAAGAATGAGTCACTAATCTTGAAGCTTCCACACACAATGACTCACCCTCAAGACGAAAAGACAAATCCGTATTTAACCGAATGTTAAAAACGGGTGATAGAAAACAGGAAACTGGCAACTTCCAAAAGTGATCCTGAAACGAATTTCAGGATAACCCCGTAACAGTATAAACATACCCGCATTTGTATTACAACCGAATACAAATGCAACTGAGACAAAGATATTATATCTACACAGTATAATACTGGGATCCAGCTTAAACCAAAGCCTACCAGTATTATCTGCCCGAAAAATGACACGTGCGAAAACGCACGTGCATTTTCCGGACCCTGCCATAATACCATACGGCCTCTACAACGTTTCGCCCGAACGTGGGAAAGTGTCTGTGGGGGACTCTAATGACTCATCAATACATTGGCACTGGGTATAACCACTAGCATGTCAGAGGTACTAGCTGTACGTAACGGTTGCCTATGTATTGAAGGAAGGGGAGCTGACGAGCGAACTCATCCAGAAACCCTACTGAGCCTGACAGTGACAATATCCGTACAGTCCGGTCCATTCTTCTATGAGTATCGCATATACGGCCTAGGGAGCCGATAAACGTCAGACCCCCAATAGCTGTATAAGTCATGTCAGAGAGCAGCCCAGAACACCCTGAGATACTACTGGAATACCTTCCAGTAAATCTTGATTACCCTGGCCAGGGATTTCGTGTAATGGCTCTCCTAAACACAGCGCGATCTCACCCCGAATACCGGGAGAGACGAATCCCCGACGATCTGCTCACTGCCTCCATGTGGCTCAGGACTGTACCCAAAAAATACCTGTTTCCACGACTCCTTTGACCCGTGGTAGGGTATAAATCAAAGTACAGTGGGAACTCACACGAGACAAATGACGACCTCAGGTTGATGAACTAACCTGTACATATGTCACCAGGGAACTGCTGTCTGACGCTAGGTATAATACCAACCAGCAAGTTCCCGGCGAGTCCTATCTGGTGTACTCATAACCCAATGAGCACCTGTATACATCTTAGGTGAATCAACTAACACTAATGGCTTGTGAGACCGGCCACCGCCCCTCGTCGGGGTCTCGAATGTATACACTAGTCTACTCTGGAGTATCGATGCCCTATCTCGAAACTCTCACGACTAGGGACACTTTAAGGATGTGCTTATAGACCCCAGCTCCCACATATATGATCGCCATCATACTGCTAGCTGTCAAGCAAGAATCCTATAGGCTCTATCAAAGTGTAACAGTGATAAAGACTAACCAGATAGCACACTATCATCTCGAGTAAGACTGTTCTATCGGTATAGGTCCTCCCTCAATCATTGCAATCACGTACCTGCGATCCAATAATTGACTTAGAGGGCACTATATCCAACAGTAGGCGTCACTTAGCCAGGGGCGTTGGTGAGTAGATTTAACATCTACAGGGAAATCGCCCGCATGGCGTTATCCGTCTGGGCTAGAGATGTTAATTTTGTCGCATATTCTATGTCATACTTAGAATTGCGCATTCACCCTACTGCTTAGTTAATTGTTGTGCTTGGACTAGTATCCTTAGGACACTGCACTATTATTGACGGCTCGTGTTGCATGAGCACTGATTGTATGCCACACACACCGTCAATAATTGCCATGTCACGTACAACCCACATATAGAAATGATATTGTTTGGTTAGGGACATTGAGACATTGATTCATATTTCTTTATGCATATGACTTATAGCATACCTGTATATCTATATGCTTACACATATGCCTTGACATACTTACATGCTAGTTACCTGTATAACTATTGAGTATTGTACCATTAGCGATATGTACATACACACTTCATGACATAGCTACAGGTATACCTTGCACACATACTTCACTTATACCTAGGGGGTATATTACATCATTACTTATAGGTAGATACATATACCTTGCTATACCTTTATGTTTACATATATATCTGGTTATAGCTACATGTTTGCCTTTATTTGATATTATTTAGAATTGGAAAAATTAGGAACTGCATGATATTTATATTAACTTGTTGCAGTTAATTAGAGGATTTTCCTTTATATATGCTTACATTACAGTTTTATGTTGCGTATATTTTATTCATGGATTTTCGCATTGAGATATGGATTTTTCATGATGTTTTCTAGATTTGGGGACCGTAGAAGTTTCATGAAATTATGCATTATTTGAAAAACCCGGTTTTCCTTGATATGATATTTTAGCATCCACCATGAGATTTATCGGTTCTGATATATATACCACATGCGAGGAGGCGTCGAGGCCGTATGAGGGTACATGGTGGGGCCCGGAGGTACCTAGGGGCAAGACGATTGATGGACCTTGCCGATTGAGCCTGGCAGGTGAACCATACACTCCGGTGACATTACTAATGACTCGGCAGTTATCATGGTGATACCGACGGGAGTCATGTACGTATGGATACGTGGAAAGACGTGCGTCAGAGCTAGGCACTCGTGCTTTTCGGATAGCGTATGATACGTACCTATCTGGGTGCCAGTCTTGGTAACAGCACCTGATAGATCAGCCTTTCTGTGTCGATGCTTGACACATTGTTTTCATGATATTTTACTTCTAAGTATATATAACAGTAGAATGAGACGCTGTTATATATATATATATATATACATATTAGTGGAATGAGACGCTAATATATATGTATACATATAAATTCATATACTTCATCATATTTATTCATGCAAATATACCTAAGATATAAGAGATTCACTTGATATTGGATTTAGAACATTTGAGATTACTTGATATTGTACATAAATGATATTTGAGATTACTTGATATTGTACATAAAGGATATATGAGATTCACTTGATTTTGTACATCAGGATATATGGGATTTATTCGATATTGTACATTAAGGATTTGTGAGACTTATGTGATATGAGAGCCAATTTGGGGGCTGATTTGAGGAATTTGGGATTTGGATTGTCTTGATGGATTTTGATCCTACCACGATGTCAGGATTCCGTGGAAATGACATATTTCATTCCATACTTCACATTTATTGCTTATGCACTGCTTCATGTATTAGTAGTACCTGTTAGTGTATCTTTCATGACTGTTGCATTTACATACTTCATTTTATATGCATTGCTTCATGTGTTAGTTGTACCTATTAGAGTACCTTTCATGACTGTTGCATATATACATTCTCATATCATTATTGCATGATTATTGCAGACCGATTGTCATATTATTATTGCTTAATGTATTACTTGTACCTGCTAGTGTACCTTTCATGATTATTGCATTCATATGACCTTTATTTGCTATTAATTGCATATGTTAGATTCGCGCTGTACGTGCATACTTGCGATTACCTGCATATGTTATTTACTATTCACGAGTTGGCAACTCACCCCTGTTGTGCCATAGTTGTTTTGCAGGTTGTTCCCTAGAGTAGTCGAGGCAGGCTATTCATCTATCTTATCATCTTTTGCTGCGGATACCGCATCAGCTCACAGTGTGCAGTTTGCTTAGGTGGGTTTTGTGGTTATTCGTTGTTGTATTGTATATTCGTTGTATCCTTGTACTCTCCATCTACTATTTTCATGTTAACATAGAGACTTGGTGAGGACGATATTGTATATTATTTTGTGACTTGGTTGTCTTTAATAAAGTTTTCTTTTTATCGTCTTTTATTTCTTCGCTACGGCGTCGTATATCTGTTGTGGTGGTTGTTTTCCGCCTTTTGGCGTGGATTTGCTCCCGTTGGGGATGCTTTACTTTATATTTATGTTGTACCCATTTTTGGGGCTAGTTTTTGTTAGTTATATGTATGCCCTAGAGTCCATTACTATACAGAGGATGTATATTGTAGTGGATCCTTGGACATATATAGGGAGGACTTTCTTGCTCTACATGACAGTATGCTATCTGGTTGCTCTTTACCTTAACGTGTACACTGATTGTCTCTCTGTTACATGTTGGTAAAGCCCTTAGGATGTGTACTTGACTACCTGGACTATGATGCGGATCATACTAGTGGGGATATGGTAGTCCATAAGTACATCCTTCAAGGTCCCTAGTCGTGGGTGTATCGAGACGGGGCATCGATATACCAGAGTAGACTAGCGTATACCTTCTCGACCCATACAGATGGGCGATGGATGATCCCATATCCATTGGTGTTTGACATCAGATATGATATACGGGTGCTCAGTGGAGACTGGGTACACTGGACGGACTCGCCGAGAACTCCCAGATGGTATTATACCTTACGTCAGATGGCAGTTCTCTGGTGACACTGGTACAGGTTAGTCTGTAGACCCGAATTCGTCATAGAGTCTTGTATGATTCCCACTGTGCTTTGATTTCCACCTTACCACGTCCAAGAGGGCGTGCAAAACGGTGGTTCTTGGGTACAGTCCCGAATCACATGGAGGCAATGAGCGATGGGAGGGGATTCGTCTCTCCCGGTATAGGGAGTTGATGTTGCGCTGTGTTCGATTGGCTATAACCGGAAATCCCTGTCCAGGGTTGCTGAGATTTACTGGTAAGTGTTATCAGTAGTTTCTCGAACTGTTATAGACCTCATATCGACACGACTTATCGAGCTACTGGGGTCTGACGTTTACCACCCCTAGGCGAGATATGCGACATATCAGACGACGAGACCGGACTGTATGGTAAGTGTTACTGGTTGGATTCACAGGAGTGTGAGCGGGCTTGCTCGTCGATCTTCTGATCGCTCAATACCCGGGTGGCCGTTACGTTTAGCAGACCGCTTGCGGCTTGTGGGTGTTTGATATGATCATCATCTGCTGCCGGCGTATTGACGAGTCTTTAGAGTCCTACACAGAGGTTTCCTTGCTCAAGCAAAAAGAAATAGTGCAGGGTTGCTAGGCACGCGCACAAGGGTCTACGAGGCATCAACCATGCCCGATTAAAATTTTAGCCGTGCCGAACAACCCGAATACAGATCTTTAAACTAGAGATTATGCGAAAACTAACATGTTAAACACTTTAACACTAAGTGAGAGAGATTACAACCTTTGTAGATCCGGTCCTTCACTTCATATGCTCCGTGTTGAGGTCCCTTCGCTGCGATCATCGGGTTCCGGACTCTCGAGAGGTTCCACGAAGAGAAAGATGCAACCTTTGCTTCCGATCTTCGATACAAAGATGATCTACCTTGAAGTTTCATTAACACAAGCTAACACTCACTAAAATTGAGTGAACACTCTCATCTAAAGGGCAAGGGAAGATGAGGATGATGAAGTAGGATTTTTGCTCTCTTTATTTATCTTTTTCTCATATTTATTCATCACTTGGAAAAAATCTAGAAAGCATTTTCATGAAAGAATGAAGGAAGAAGAAGATGAATAATAGAATTATCCTTTTGTGATGAATAGAAAGAATTAATATGATAAATAATGCAACCATGGTCAAGTAATCTTTGTAGAGATTGAACTAGGGTTAAGGGGTGTGGTTGGGTTAAGAAATATCATGCAAAAATATCTTTTCCAAAACAAAAAAGAAAACCTTCTAGAAACATCTAGAAAGGTTTAACCCTAATCAAACCCTAACCATGTTTAATCTCTACTAAACATGTTGCATTAGTAATCATATCAAGTTATAATATTATATATCACATATATAATATTTATCGTAACAAAATAAAATAATACATTTAACATATATCGCATATATATCAATGTATTACCCGAGTGAGAAAAAGAATCTTTTAGTGAGCAAATATTAGTTAATGTAATTTAATATATCATATATATTATTATATATTAAATTATCGAATCAACACTTGATCCGACAATCCGGCTATATCGCATATAACCGACTAATATTTATCCGTACCGATTCATCGAATCAACACTTGATCCGATGACTCGGCTGATATCATATATCGCGAGAATAGAATACGGTATCTCATATCACATTATCCTCGGTCCCGCACATATCACATATGTGCTCCTACTCCGTTTTTCCTGAGCCAAGAAACCTCTGTGTAGGACTCTAAAGAATCGTCAATACGCCGGCAGTAGGTGATGATCATATCAAACACCCACAAGCTGCAAGTGGTCAGCTAAACGTAACAGCTACCCAGGTATTGAGCGCTCAGAAGATCAACAAGCAAGCCTGTACATTCTCCTGTGAATCCAAACAGTAACTCTCCCGTACAGTCCGATCTCGTCGTCTGATATGTCGCATATCTCGCCTAGGGGTGGTAAACGTCAGACCCCAGTAGCTTGATAAGTCGTGTCGATATGAGGTCTATAACAGTTCGAGAAACTACTGATAACACTTACCAGTAAATCTCAGCAACCCTGGCCAGGGATTTCCGGTTATAGCCAATCGAACATAGCACAACATCAACTCCCTATACCGGGAGAGACGAATCCCCTCCAATCGCTCATTGCCTCCATGTGATTCGGGACGGTACCCAAAAGCCACCTTTTTGCACGCCCTCTTGGACGTGGTATGATGGAAATCAAAGCACAGTGGGAATCACACAAGACTCTATGACGATCTCGGGTCAACAGACTACTCTGTACCAGTGTCACCGGAGAACTGCTATCTGACGTGAGGTATAATACCATCTGGGAGTTCTCGGCGAGTCCGTCCAGTGTACCCAGTCTCCACTGAGCACCCGTACACCATCCTTGATGTCAAACACCGATGGATATGGGATCATCCATCGCCCATCATATGGGTCAAGATGCGTATACACTAGTCTACTCTGGTGCATCGATGCCCTGTCTCGATACACCCTCGACTAGGAACAGTTATAGGATGTACTCGTCGACTACCGTGGCCCCACTAGTATGATCTCATCATAGTCCCAGTAGTTGAGTACATATCCTAAGGGCTTTATCAACATGTAATATAGAGACAATCAGAGTACATATTAAGATAAAGTACAACCAGATAGCGTACTATCATGTCGAGCAAGAAAGTCCTCCCTATATATGTCCAAGCATCCATTACAATATATATCGTATGTACAGTAATGGCCTCTAGGGCATACATATAACTAACAATCTCCCACTTGCACTAGGGCCATCTGTTGTGGTATCACATACCCAACAATTAGCCGCGGTTGAAGTATCTCATACTCAACCATCCCATAAAAGTCTCTACTGGGAAAAAGGCTTTTGTGAGTGGATCCGTGCTGTTGTCCTCTGTGTCTACTCTCCTAACCTCGATCTCCCTGGAGATCAACCATCTCCATGATCAGGTGATACTGCCTAAGAATTATATCTGGATTTCTTATGGGACGGTAGTTCCTTGGCTAAAGCCACAACTCCATTGTCACACAATGGTAGGAACGAAGTTCATCTCATGAACTTATATATCCAGACTGCCTCTTTGGTAGCATCCTTGGTAAAGATGTATCTTGCCTTTAATCGTTTAGTAAGTTACGGTATCTAGCTTGGAACTCTTCCAACATACCGTCCCTCCACTGAGGGTAAAGACAATGCCTGTGACTGACATTCAGTCGTCCTTATCATCCTGGAACATTTCCAGTGATTCTCCCCAGGATCGATTGATACCATCTCACTACAACCAGTGATATCCTAACATCCAATTAGATCTATCTCATAGATCCAAAACCCAGGATTTAGGAGGTATCACTTTGATCCTATATGAAGAATCCTTGTGATAAGCGGAGATTGACCGAGCGTAGCATAGGAAACTCCTTCCCTATCAAGAGTATGTCATCCACGTACTCTACGAGGATCACCACCATACTCCCTACTACCTTTTTGTATATACAAGGTTCATCTACCATTTTGATGAAGTCAAACTCTTTGACTACCACATCAAAACAGATGTTCCAACTCCGCGATGCCTGTTTTATCACATAAAATATCTTGCTCACGTTTCCGCTGCTCCCACTGTCTACGAAGCCCTCTGGCTGTGTACTTATAGACCCTCTTTTCTAAAACATCATTTAGAAAAGCAGTCATGACACCCAACCACCAGATATCGTGGTCATGGTATGTAGCCGTGGCAAGTAGGATCTGGATGGACTTAAGCATAGCTTTGAAAGTCTCAACTTTTCCATGTACACCAAGTAATCTTCTCAAGATATACTCGCTCCTGATGGGGATTTAACCCTTCAGATAAAGCAACCAAAATCCATACTTTGTTGGTGTATAAGGATTCCATCTCTGATCGATAAGCATCCAGCCATTCTTACAGAGTCCCACTCCTGATGGCCAGCTCGAAACTAGTTGGGTCATCATCTTATGATGCATTCCTCGCTCCCACTGTCATAGAGAAATCGAAGTATCTCTCAGGCGGGTGAGGAGCCGTACTAGATCGGCGGAGAGGCTGAGGTTCGTTGGTAACTATTGAATCCACATTCAATAGGTATGCAGCTCACAAGTGCATAACTCCCAAAAGGAAATAGGAAACTCAGTAGTACTCATCATAGAGCACACCATATCACATAGGGTGCTATTGCTCCGCCCCGATATACCATCGTGCTATGGTGTATACGGAGGAGTAATGCTGAGAGAGAATCTCATTCTCCTTTAGAATTAGTCCAGGATTTCCGTGCTCAAGTATTCTCCTCCTTGATCTCATCAAAGGACATAATACTTATACCCGTATTTTGGTTCTCTACTTCTAACTTACGTTCTGTGAATATCTCAAAAGGTTCGGACTTGTGTTTCAGCAGGAACATATGTCTCAATCTTGAGAGATCATCAGAGAATGTAATGAAGTACAAAGAACCGGTCTTGGCATGTGTAGACAGGAGACTTTCATACATCAGCATGTATCAATTCCAAGAGTTCACTAACTCTTTCTCTGTTTCCAATAAACAAAGCTATGGTCATCTTATCTTTGTGACATGACCGGCAAGTTTCACAAGATGTAAATTCAAACTAATTTAAATATACATCTAAATGTAACTTCAGCTAGTCAGGTCGCATTGATATGACTTAGTCTACAATGCCTCAAGAAGGATTCATTCATTTCTGAACTATTCCTCTTGTGTGTGTTCTGTATACTAAGAACTGTAGTTTGATTTAGAACGTCAATGCTTTTAGATAACGTGCCTGAACCGATCAACTCTTGATATAGGAAATGTTCAAAACATTATCCAACAATACAAAATTATATCATTTCTTTATTAAATAAAGAGACTGATGTGATGTTGTATATCAGGTTCGGTATCTAATAACATTCTTTCAGAATCAATGTATTCTGGTAATACAGAGTGATAGTGACCAACAGACTTGGCTGCAACACTTGCACCGTTTTCTGTCTCATGAAACTTATCACCCGTTCTCAGTTCTCTACCTTTCTGTAGCCCTTTGTAACAAATTACATATGTGGGATCCTGATCCGGTATCTCATACCCAGGACATAAAGGATACTGAGAAACAGTTCTATGTAGTGAACACACCCGAAGATGATGCATCAACATGCACTTTCTTCGTTTGGGCGGCACGGGAATTCTGGTAATCCCCAATTTCTTGCTCTGTCTTATAACAATTATAAGTTGGAGCGGGACCAATGTTCCCCAGCTCAGTATAACAAGCGGGTTCAGTCAATACATCCGTTTTATTGTCTTGATTAAGGCGTGATATGGTCGCTACCTGGAGAGAGAGAGAAGAAAACACTCAGCGTAAGCTCTTGCAAGATTAGATTGGTTATCTAATATATCTAATCAGGATGTCTCCCACTGTTTTAATCAAATCTTTCTTCAAACCCTAAAAGGAAAGACTAGCCGGGATTAATTACACGTTACAAGTTCGCCAATCTTTCAGCCAGGCCAGTGTCGGTACTTTGAGGGAGGATCCCCGTGCTTTCGCACGGACCTAATTAAAGTAAACCTCGTTTTCCCAGAGGCGTAACCCCGTTAACACCTTTCTAGACACCTACTTGATCGGCTAATTGTAATGTGTAAAACTCTCCCAGGAGTAACTCTTACTCGCAGCGGGTATCGGGATCCAACTATCTCATAGAAGGTATGCAATCTCATAGCAAATTTCAACACTTGAAATTCCCAATAATATTTTACCCCTAGCACTTATGACCTTAACTAAGGTCAACATATCATAAGCACTAGTCAAGTTCTACCCGTCATTTCATGATTAATCAGACCCACCCTATATGACCCTCAACTATGGTCGACATAATCACATGAATGTCCTAACTAGTCGCATCATATGCAGTGTAGGAAGAAATCACTTAGCTACCGTACACTACGCCTCAACTAAAGTCGACATACGCAGCACGAATACTAAGTACTCTACTTCCTAAAATGACGGAGGGCTACGGCAGGTTTTAAAGAAAAACCCTTTGCGTAATGAACTTGATATCATTGTAGAATCGAGTGATTTTTAAATGGAGTGTTTTTTAGGCTTTTCTAGTTTTGCTAAAGGGGTCACTGCCGGTGAAGGGGTCGTCGGCCCTTTCTTCATCGAATAAGGTGCAGGATATATCATATATACCGCTGTGCAAAGCAAAAACTATAGAAGCAATCAAAAGACAAACCGAGGGTTGTAGCATCTGCCAGTCATTGCTAAAGGAGTCACTCCCGGTGAAAGGATCTCGGTTCTTTCCTTATCGAATAAGGTGCAGGATGTTCTACAAGGAACACCGCGATGCAAAGCAAGAACTGTAGCTACCTGTTTTATTTAGAAATTCGATTCCACAACATCTTAGGTTTCTTTTAGTTTCATTAATCTCATTAATGAAGTCCCATTATATTTTGCTTCACAAGCATCTCTTTTGAAACGAAATCTGCAATATAACATATATCTCATATATATAATATAAACATTCGTCTCAGGCAGTAATATGATCTCATCACAGAACATTGCAGCAGAAGAACATATATGAAATATTGGATATACTAGGACGTCCGTGTTTTCAATACGAGCCTGTATAAAACACGGATTCCACGGTCGCGATGAATAGCCAAACCCACATCCCTAGACCCCTACGAGAGCGGCAAGTAACACTGCCAATTCTAGGGTTAGGAGACTCGGTCTCGACTCCTCGAGATGGTCTCCCACTGGACCTTAGAACCCGGTTACTTGTGCTCCCCGCCTTGGGTCTACCTAATGCGGAAAAGTAAATAATATACAACGGTGACATCTTCCGCAATCTGGAAGTGCCCCAATAAAAGAATATTACATACAAATGAATTTTACATGAATGAAAAAGAAAAACACTCATCTCACATAAAACCCCCGGCTATTCAAACGCGACGATCCAATACAATATATCACAGCAACACATAATATCTCATATCATCAACGTAAGCAAGTATGCATATCCCGATTGTCGTTGATGTATAGCAACGAAGCCGGCGATACACCACATACTACGCTTACGGTCACAGAAAAGAAAGTGTAAAACTACAACAGTTGGAATCCGCAACCTTCTTAGACATCGCATGCCTAACCAAATGAATTCCTTAGACATCACATGCCTAACTATTATAAACCCCGCATTTTAGTCTCATTATCGAAAACTCTTTTCAATATCAAGTCAGGCAATTCAACAAGATTCCCGATATACAGATCGAATGTTCGTCGCAAACTTTAGTAGACGGCCGCACCCCCGATGCCATCGACGAAGTACACTAAGGCGGAACACCGCTACCATGAGCACCCAAACGGATGCTTTCGGCGACGGGGTTCTCCTACAGTCACTTGGTCGGGGCTAAGGGGTGTAGCTGTCTATTAAGTTTACCCGGCGAGTATCCGCGTACGCTACGTGATTGCGACGGACTTTTGATCACATCAAAATTCCGTGGCAACCGATCATCTGAGACTAAACTGCTAGATTTACAACATTCAAATTAGTTATCTCATAACTATCTGTGGATTCCAAATATTGTATCACATTCCAGATAAATAGACAATGTTAAACTTTCTGATCGAATAATCAAACACCCAAGATTTCCCCAATATATCTCAACACTTGAAATCAGTTTAAAAACATCAATCACATGCCACAGTACCAATGGTCCAGCCGTAGAAGGGTCAAGCCAACGCCTCACATGTGGCACGCCGTACTGCCCCAAACCCTAAGGTTCAAAAAGCAGTTCAAGACGGTCACATAATCGAGTTAAGGTTTGTTGTCTTCTAGAGGGTCCACCGCGTTACTTGCACGACTTAGAACGTTCTTAAACACGAGAAAAAATCCAACTTTTGAAAAAATTTCCGACAGGGGAAAAAGTGAGTTATCAATATCCGCCCGAACTTTTTAACAGTTTCTAAAATTATCTGGACAAAATAAACAAAGTTAAATTATCCGATCGAATCAACGATTCCCCAATACAACCCTTGAAAACTCAACATTTGAGTGGAATTAAAATATTCACAGAAAGATTGCCAAGAAAGGACCTAAGAATAAATACAAGAAATTTCAGGGACTAACTCGAAATTTTGGCTGCGGAACCGCCGCAAAACCCATGGTTTCGCCGCGGTTCCGCGGTCATTTTGGCGAATTAGAAGTCCGTACTTCACAGTAATTCTTAGTTTTTCCTGCTTGTTTTTTTGAGAATTTTTAATTAATAAAAAACCACATTTTTGAAAAATGTACAGAGAAGGGTAAACATCGGGGTTTCGGGTTTCGATCGGACTTTAAACTTCGTCTAGACTTCGCCTAAAGCTTTAGCTTGGCTCTGATACCACTGCAGGGTTGCTAGACACGCGCACAAGGGTCTATGAGGCATCAACCATGCCCGATTAAAATTTTAGCCGTGCCGAACAACCCGAATACAGATCTTTAAACTAGAGATTAGGCGAAAACTAACATGTTAAACACTTTAACACTAAGTGAGAGAGATTACAACCTTTGTAGATCCGGTCCTTCACTTCATATTCTCCGTGTTGAGGTCCTTTCGCTGCGATCATCGGGTTCCGGACTCTCGAGAGGTTCCACGAAGAGAAAGATGCAACCTTTGCTTCCGATCTTCGATACAAAGATGATCTACCTTGAAGTTTCATTAACACAAGCTAACACTCACTAAAATTGAGTGAACACTCTCATCTAAAGGGCAAGGGAAGATGAGGATGATGAAGTAGGATTTTTGCTCTCTTTATTTATCTTTTTCTCATATTTATTCATCACTTGGAAAAAATCTAGAAAGCATTTTCATGAAAGAATGAAGGAAGAAGAAGATGAATAATAGAATTATCCTTTTGTGATGAATAGAAAGAATTAATATGATAAATAATGCAACCATGGTCAAGTAACCTTTGTAGAGATTGAACTAGGGTTAAGGGGTGTGGTTGGGTTAAGAAATATCATGCAAAAATATCTTTTCCAAAACAAAAAAGAAAACCTTCTAGAAACATCTAGAAAGGTTTAACCCTAATCAAACCCTAACCATGTTTAATCTCTACTAAACATGTTGCATTAGTAATCATATCAAGTTATAATATTATATATCATATATATAATATTTATCGTAACAAAATAAAATAATACATTTAACATATATCGCATATATATCAATGTATTACCCGAGTGAGAAAAAGAATCTTTTAGTGAGCAAATATTAGTTAATGTAATTTAATATATCATATATATTATTATATATTAAATTATCGAATCAACACTTGATCCGACAATCCGGCTATGTCGCATATAACCGACTAATATTTATCCATACCGATTCATCGAATCAACACTTGATCCGATGACTCGGCTGATATCATATATCGCGAGAATAGAATACGGTATCTCATATCACATTATCCTCGGTCCCTCACATATCACATATGTGCTCCTACTCCGTTTTGCCTGAGCCAAGAAACCTCTGTGTAGGACTCTAAAGAATCGTCAATACGCTGGCAGTAGGTGATGATCATATCAAACACCCACAAGCTGCAAGCGGTCAGCTAAACGTAACAGCTACCCAGGTATTGAGCGCTCAGAAGATCAACAAGCAAGCCTGTACATTCTCCTGTGAATCCAAACAGTAACACTCCCGTACAGTCCGATCTCGTCGTCTGATATGTCGCATATCTCGCCTAGGGGTGGTAAACGTCAGACCCCAGTAGCTTGATAAGTCGTGTCGATATGAGGTCTATAACAGTTCGAGAAACTACTGATAACACTTACCAGTAAATCTTAGCAACCCTGGCCAGGGATTTCCGTTTATAGACAATCGAACACAGCACAACATCAACTCCCTATACCGGGAGAGACGAATCCCCTCCAATCGCTCATTGCCTCCATGTGATTCGGGACGGTACCCAAAAGCCACCTTTTTGCACGCCCTCTTGGACGTGGTATGATGGAAATCAAAGCACAGTGGGAATCACACAAGACTCTATGACGATCTCGGGTCAACAGACTACTCTGTACCAGTGTCACCGGAGAACTGCCATCTGACGTGAGGTATAATACCATCTGGGAGTTCTCGGCGAGTCCGTCCAGTGTACCCAGTCTCCACTGAGCACCCGTACACCATCCTTGATGTCAAACACCGATGGATATGGGATCATCCATCGCCCATCATATGGGTCAAGATGCGTATACACTAGTCTACTCTGGTGCATCGATGCCCTGTCTCGATACACCCTCGACTAGGAACAGTTATAGGATGTACTCGTCGACTACCGTGGCCCCACTAGTATGATCTCATCATAGTCCCAGTAGTTGAGTACATATCCTAAGGGCTTTATCAACATGTAATATAAAGACAATCAGAGTACATATTAAGATAAAGTACAACCAGATAGCGTACTATCATGTCGAGCAAGAAAGTCCTCCCTATATATGTCCAAGCATCCGTTACAATATATATCGTATGTACAGTAATGGCCTCTAGGGCATACATATAACTAACAAATAGGAGCGCATATGAGATATGTGCGGGACCGAGAATAATGCGTGTATGTGATACCGTATTCTATTCTCGCGATGAATGTATCGATTGGTTGTATGCGATATAACCTAGTTATCGAATCGAGAATTGATTCGATAAGTCGATACATTGGATATTAGTCGGTCATATGCGATATGACCGGATCGTTAAATCAAGTGTTGATTTAATGATTTAATGTATAATTATATATTAGATATATTACTTTACATTAACTAGTATTTGTTCACTTAAGATGGATTTTCTCACTTGATGTGCACATTGTATATATGATATAGTTTTGTGCACTAGTTGCATCATGTTTGATGATACATGCAAACTTGAGTGTATGTTTGATTTAAACCATGTTTGGTTAATGGTTAGGGTTTCATTTGCCTTATTTATTTATTTATTTCATTTATTTATTTTTGGCAAGAAACAAAAACTAAATGGTGGTGGCTTTTCTCACTTTGACTTGAAACTTCATAGCACCTTTGACAAAGTCTAAGCCATTTGGTTTTATTCTTAACCTAACCATTTAACTAAACCCTAGTTTATTCTCTACACTCAACCATGGTTGCAAAAATGATAAGAATCACTCGGATTTTATTTTTTGATAATGCTTTTTCTTTTCTTCTTCTTCTTCTTCATGAAGAGAAGAAAGTTCTCTTGAAAATTTCCAAGTGATGATTTTAAGTGAGAAATCCAAATCCAAAGTAAACCCACTTCCTATTTCTTCATCCTCTACCACTTGCCATGTAGTATAGGGTGTTTTCTTCACAAGTTTCATGACTTGGTGAAGTTGGAGCTTGATCTTGAGTTGCCTCGACGTAGATCATCTTCGGCATCGAAGTCGACAACCTTGCCCGATCTTTTCTCCGATGAAACCACCGCGAGAGTCTAGGATTCCGATGGTTGTAGCGGAGAGACGTCATCACGGAGCCAAGGAAGTGGGGGACCGGATCTACAAAGGTTGTAGTCACTTTACTTTTAGTTAAAGTTGTTAACTTGCATCCTTTCTCCTATCCTCTAGTTAACGATCGCATTAGGGTTTCTTAGGCACCGGAAAAATTTGAATTTGGCATAGTTGATGCCTTGTGGAACCTCTTGAGTGTGCCTAGGAACCCTACAGTTTTTACAAAGGAGGTGCTGCCAAAATTTTAAAGGAAATAAAGTTGGACTTTTAAAGAATTTGGGTTGCGATTTCAAAAGTTTAAACAATGTTTCTTATCTTTTCTTGTCTTTTAATGGTTTAGATTTCTGGGTTTTGGCTTTCTTTTACTGTGTTACGCCTGTAGACGTTGCGTAGTATTAGGGCTGTCACGTGCCAATTTCGGGTCGTGACAAACCGAGTTCTAGAGTCCAGTGGGAGACCATCTCGAGGAGTCGAGACCAGGTCTCCTAACTCAAGAATTGGTAAGGTTTCTTGCCGCTCTCGTAGGGGTCTAGTGATGTGGGTTTGGTTATTCATCGCGACCGTGGAATCCGAGTTTTTTACTGTCTTAATTAAAATATGGAATTCCTAGTATATCCAATATTTCATATGTGTTCTTCTGCTGCTAATATTCTGTGATGTGATCACTTTATATGATGAGATGAATGTTGTTATTATATATATGATATATAATAAACGTTGCTTATGTTTTACACCCGCGCTAGCCCCGCCCCGCTATGCCGTTAGTTAAGTAACTGTAATGTTTTGAAAATCGTTTAGGTGAAATTTCGGAAAATCGGTAAAATAAGGGGGTTTTCCGTAAAAATTCAAAATATAAATATCTTTTAATATAAAATTAAATATATATATTCTAGCTATGTAATTGCTAGTATTTGGTGTTTATTGAGTCACTGGTAAAATTTCTAATTTTCTGAAAAAAATTTCGAAATTAATTATTTTAATATTATTTTAAGCCGTCACTAATATATTTAATTAGGGATAATTATAAATTGGAATGGGTTAATACAAATTCTGTGAACCATGACAACCAAGAATCTAGTTTGTAACATATTCCTTCTTCTAAAATTATTTCTCATGGTTCTAGATGTTGTTAGAGTGCTAGAATAAAAGAAAATAAAATAAATATGATATGATGTAAATTGCAATAGTGAGACTTGAGGGGGTTTTTTGTCATGGAAATTCTACACACTCTCAAAAACCCATTTTCCTCCCTCCTTGGCCGAATTGGCCTGCTGCCATTTCCCCCCCATTTGGCCCACTACATTTCCTCACAAAACAAAAGAGAAAGGAAAGTTAAAAAGAAATAAAATGAAAAGACTAAAGGTTGAGGTATGAGGCTTTTTGACTTGAGTAAAATTTTCAACACAACACCACAAACCCACACTTTCCCCCTCTCTCTCCTAGTGGACGAAACCTGCAATTTCAGCAGCCCCTTTTTGTTCTTCTTCATTTCTTTGCAAACCTCAAAATGTTTTCATCCAAAAAAAATCCCAATCAAAAACCTCACAAACTCCAAATCCAACTCTTACCCATTTTTCCTTGGTTACTCTAGTATGGATCTAGGAGCATGGAAGCCATTTTGGAGGCCAAGATTTTCATGCTAGATCTCTAATGTTGTGAGGTATAAGATCTTAATCCTATGGTTAATTGTTGATATATTGCTTTAAGCTAAATTAATTAAGTGTTAATTAGGTTTTAATGGAAAGTTTGGAATTTAAGGAGAAGGGTTTGAACTGGGTTAGGGTTTATATTCATTGATCATGGGTTAATTGTGTAGTTAACATCTAGTAGGCATGCTAAAACAAAGCTAGTTGCTAGTTTACTAATTGTATTTTTAAATTTGTCCAATTTAAGCTATTTTTCTTTCTAGGTTTTTAGTTATTGCATAATTAGATGAAATTAAAATCTAGTTAAGGTTTTAGCGCATCATTAAGGATACAATGTATAGTTTCACATCTTAGAATATGCAAAACCTAGTTTGGTTGTTAAATTGCAAATTGTTATATTTAATTTGTCCAAATCATATATTTTTGCAAAACTAGGTTTTTATAATATGTATATATAGGTGAGATTAAATTATGGAAATGGTTTGGGTGGCTTAATCAAGATATTTAGTGAACATGTAGCCGCTAGAACTGTTAAAACAACTAGATTTGAACTAAATTGGCAATTGTTGCTTACTAGAGCTTCGGAAAAATAGCTTTTAAAGCGAATTTGAAGTTTTGATGATTTAAACCCTATTTCATATATTTTTTTAGTGTGTTGTGAAACCACGAACGATGCGTTTGAGTTTTTTTCGATCACTCTGCGTTTGTACGCCGATGTCGAGGGTTTTTGGGTTGATTTGAGAGAGCAAACCATAGGTTTTGACATATGTGAGATTCGTGTGTCGTTTTGTTAATGAGTCGGATTTTAATGCGATATGATGTGTTATGATACGTAGGTACCCTCATGTGGACTTCGAGACGACAAGCAAGCACGTGACGACGTCGGCACCGGCGAGTGAGGACCAGGTGAGTAGATTTATATCTACATGGAGAAGTCGGGTGGATGGCGTATAGCACCTCCGCAGTTCGTAATATAGCTTATATAATGGATATATATATATATATATATATATATATATGTATGTATATATGTGTATATATATATATGTGTGTGTGTGGTTTATGATACGTGGATGATATTCAGGATATGGTTATGTGTTCATGGATTTGTAGTGTTACTTGCGTAACCCTAGAGTAGTTGTTGCACCCACACACGCACACACACTTGCTTACATTCATTCTTTTACATGTGCGTATATGGGGATATGTGTATATGTATTCACATGGGTATGGGACTATGTGTACATATACTGGATTATGAGAATAGTACTTGGGATTGGAGATGAGTCGATGAGATTGGATTTGAGGCCGTGAGATCGGTGATATGACAGGGTTCGTATTTGAGGTACGCCATGATGTTTTAGCGGGTCCTTTAACATGGTGTTTTCATACACACGCATGCATTTACTTAGATTGGTATCAGTATTGTTCTAGACGTAGATCAGTACCCTCGATTATGATCTTTGATAAAGAGGATATCAGATGAATAATGTGATGAATGTGATATTTGACCCGTACCCAGATTTGGGATGCCGTACGACGGATTTACGTACGAGCTATATATTGAAGATATATCCGCACTCTTGACTTGAGGATGTCATATTATAGATATTGTATCGTATGTGATACTATTGAGGCGGGATCACCGACTATTATATATATATATATATATATATATATATGTATGTATGTATCGACTCAGATGTTAGGCGGTTTTCTTACCTTTCATTTAGCCTGTTAGCTCAGCCCTATAGTTTAGTGTAGTTGTTAGACTAGATTCGATTCCTACCTATTTCAAAAACTAACGAATCGTGGGTATTTTAAAAGACAGGCCGAGAGATTCTATGGATATTTCAAAGGGCGTATCTTTTCTTAAAAACACCGTAGCCCTTATTTTCAAAACACCACGATTCGTGTTATTTCAAATGGCACCACTGTATGACTTATATTTATATTAAATACAGATTAGTTATCATTGTGTTTATCATTCAGCTCCCGCACATTATTGCTGTTCGCTTCGCATCGCATGCTTATATTGTGATTTCATATACCATTATAGATATCATGTTGTCAGGACACCGGCACCATTACCGATGATGCGTATGTTCCACGTACACTTACTTGCCGGCTCACACATATCATCATCGGTAATTGCCATGTCACGTACACTTTAGAGAATACTATTTCATTGGCATAGCTTGTTAGCTGATAGTTTCGATATGATATTAGTGTATTTGCCTTATATGCCAGTTTAGACATTGCAGTTATTACTTGCTATTTCATGCATATTATTATTCACTGTTATGCAGTATTATAGAGTTTTATGCCTATATTCACTGTTTACGTGCTATTGATGATTGGATTTCGGATTTTCATGAGATTTCCTGGATTTGGGAGAAAACCGCAAGAATATTTATAAACTTCTCTCTCTTTTTAAAATGAAATGTGTGGTTTTCTCATGATGTATGAGTCGTCCACTATGATGTTTTCTCGGTTATGAGATGGATTTCGAGACCCGATTCGAGGAGTTGGATGAACCCTCTGTGGGTACATGGTGGACCCGGTAAGGTACCCCGGGGCAAGAAGATCGAGTAGTAGACGATGAGCCCGGCAGGGGAAGACTGCCTACCGGTGATTTTATCTGACGCGTCGGATATCCAGAGGATACCGTCGTGGTCGTGTGATTGATGTTAGGGGCCGAACCTGACTGACGGCGCCCTAGATAGTGAGATTTGAGACACTGGGATTTTGAGATATTGAGGTGTTGAGATTTGATGATACAGGCCAGTCCGGGTAGCTAGAGCCTGAGATATTGAGATATTGGAATCTATGTTTTGTGTCGATGCTAGACACTGTTTATGTTGATTTCCTTGATGATACCTCGTTTTAAATATACAGAAATCTCACTAAGTTATGAAAGCAGTTTCTTCATTTACTTGTATTCTGTTTTCATGCATTCATACCTCATTCATATGATATGTTGCTACCTGAGGCACTGACACGAGCACATAGGATTATACTTATGTATAGATGTTTACCCTTGCCACTTTTTCATGCTTCGGATTTTATCATTTGAGGATTATATATTGATCGTATGACCTAGGATTGCGTCATACATGCGATTTCTGCTCTGTGATGTTTTCTACTCACGAGTTGGCAACTCACCCCCGTTGTGCCACAGTTCCTTGCAGGTTTTGCCGTACAGGTTTCATTGCGGCTTTGCTGGCACATTGTTCCTTCTGGGTGATTGCTTTAGTAGGTGGGTTCTTTGCATCAGGACCACCGTTGTTTATTTATTATTTCTGTTGTATCTAGAAACTCCATCAACCAGATTGTATATTTGAGAGAGATAGAAGACCAGATTTGTTATTATTTCGACCTTAGAGTCGCTCGTTGTGGTATTCTTGGGTTTTCTTGATGTTTTGAGTTTCTTTTGAGTTTTGATCCTCGCCCTTCGGCGTTGTATATTATATTGCTTGCGTGGCTGTGACCGTCGTTTGACGAAGAGCTAGCTCCCGCTTGGGGATGCCTTTTTTTATTTCGTATACTATTCATGTTGTATCCCGTTTGGTGGCCAGTATTTACAAAGGAGACTCTGCCGAAATTTTCAGAAAATACTTGATGTTTTTAAAAACGCATAATTCGGCTTATGCTATTAAAACTACTTGCTTTAAGTTGGTTTTTCCTTCACTCTACTGCTTCTTTGGTTTTGATTTCTGGGTTTTGGCTTACTTAGATTACGTACGTCTCGAGACGTTTCGTAATTTAAGTGCCGGTCATGTTCCGTACTTTTCGGGTCGTGACAGTAACCTAACGGTGCATAACGAGACACTATGGCGAGTGCGGATGGCATAAGCGTACGTTATATTTTCGTTTCTTCTGTGATACTTAGGAAGCATAATTGATGGGACTTCATTAATGAGATTAATGAAATAAAAGAAATCTAAAGATGTTATAGAAACCTGTTCTAAAAACTGGTAGCTCCAGTTCTTGCTTTGCATGGTGGTATTCCTTGTTCAATATCCAGCACCTCATTCGATAAGGAACGAGCCGAGATCCCTTCACGGGGAGTGACCTCTTTAGCGAAACTAGCAGATGCTACAACCAACTTGGTTTTGTTTTTTATTGCTTTTTTAGTTCATGTTTTGCATAGTGGTATTTGTGAAATAGCCAGCACCTTATTCGATGAGGAAAGAGCCGAGATCCCTTCACCGGGAGTGACCTCTTTAGCAAAACTAGTAAAATCTTCAAAAACACTCCTTTTCAAAATCACTCGATTCTACAACGATATCAAGTTCATTACGCAAAAGGTTTTCTTAAAAACCTGTCGTAGCCCTCCGTCATTTCAGATAAGAACTATTTAGTATTCGTGCTGCGTTTGTTGACCTTTTCAAGGCGTAGTGTACGGTAGTTGATTAGTGCTTATCTGCAGAGCATGAGATGCAATTGGATTAGGGTAGTCGTGCGGCTTTGTTGACCTTGTCAAGGGTCGTGCGGGTGGGTTTAATTCAATCATGAAATATATGGGTTGAACTTGACTTGCGATTTATGGTTTGTTAACCTTGTCAATGTCATAAATCGCTTGGGGCAGAATATTATCAGGAATTTCAAGTATTGAAATTTGCAATGAGATTGCATACTTTCTACGAGATAGTTGGATCCCGATACCCGCTGTGAGTAAGAGTTACTCCTGGGAGAGTTTTGCACATTACAATTAGCCGATCAAGTAGGTTTCTAGAAAGGTGTTAATGGGGTTACGCCCCTGAGAAAACGAGGTTTATTTTAATTAGGTCCGTGCGAAAGCATGGGGAACCTCCTTCAAAGTACCGACACTAGACTGGACGAAAGATTGGCGAACTTGTAGGGTGTAATTAATTCCGGCCACTCTTACCTTTTAGGATTTGAAGGAAGATTTGATAAAAACAGTGGGAGCCATCCGGATTAGATAAAATAATAACCAATTTGATCTTGCAAAAGCCTACGCATAGTGTTTTCTTCTCTCTCTCTCCTGGTAGCACTAGAAAAGACAAGGTGCGAAATGAGGATATTCGTGCAAAAGTTGGTGTAGCACCCGTGGAGGAGAAGATGCGGGAAAACCGGCTTAGATGGTTTGGTCATGTGCGACGCAGACCTATGGAAGCACCGGTTCGACGAATAGATACTCTCGATATGGGTAATGGCAAAAGGGCAAAAGGGAGACCGAAGAAAACATGGATGGAGGTGATACGAAACGATATGGTTGCCAAAGGACTCAATGAAAGTATATTGTTCGATAGAAGTGAGTGGAGACAGAGGATTCATGTGCTGGACCCGGCGTGATTCTCATGTTGGTTCATGTAGCCTACCCCATATGCTTGGGATAAAAGGCTCAATTGTTGTTGTTTGTTGTCTCTCCTGGTAGCGACCATGTCACGCCTTAATCAAGATAATAATATGGATGTATTGACCGAACCCGCTTATTATACTGTGCTGGGGAACGTTGGTTCCGCTCTATCTTATAATTGTTATAAGTCCGAGCAGGAAATAGGAGAATATCCGGATTCCTACGCGACCCAAACGAGGAATAAGCATGTTGATGCATATTCTTCGGGTGTGTTTATTACCGAGAACTGTTTCTCAGTACACTCTACGTCCTAGGTATGAGATACCGGAAGAGGATCTCATATATGTAATTTGTTACATGCTCTACAGAAAGGTAGAGAACTGGGATTAGGTGATATGTCTCTAAGTGTTAGAGAATGGTGCAATTGTTGCGGCCAAGTCAGTTGGCAAATATCACCTTGTATTACCAAATGGTAAATACATTAATTCTGAACAAATGTTATTACATGCCGAACCTGATATACAACATTAAATCAGTTTCTTTATTAAGTTAAAGAAGGATATAATTTTGTATTGCAGGATAATATTGTGAACATTTTCCTTAATCAAGAGTTGATTGGATCAGGCACGTTATGTAATGGCATATATGTTCTAAATCAAACAACAGCTCAAAATATATAGAACACGCACAAGAGGATAAGTTCATAAATGAACGAATCCTTCTTGTGGTATTGTAGACTAGGTCATATCAATGAGACACGACCAGCTAAGTTACATAAGGATGGATATTTGAATTTGTTCGAATTTTCATCTTATGATACTTGCCGGTCTTGTCTCAAAGATAAAATGACCAATACTCCATTTATTGGAAACAGAGAAAGAGTTATTGAACTCTTGGGATGGATACATGATGATGTATACGGTCCTATGTCTACAAATGCCAAGGTTGGTTCTTTGTACGTCATTACATTCATCGACGATCTCTTAAGATTCGGACATATGTTCCTGTTGAAACACGAGCCTGAAACTTTTGAGAAATTCAAGGAATATAAGCTTGAAGTTGAGAACCAGACGGGTAGAAGTATTAAAGTCCTTCGATGAGATCGGGGAGGCGAATACTTCGGCATGGAGTTCCTGGATTTTCTAAACCGAGAATAGGATTCTCTCTCAGCTTACTCCTTCGTATACACCACAGCACAACGGTGTATCGGTGTCACGACCCAAAATTGGGCACATGACCGGCACTTAAACCACGTAACGTCAACAGGCGTAACGCGATTAAGTAAGCCGAAAAACCCAGCAATCTAAACCATTACAAAAAAGAAAGATAGATCACTTTTAAAATCTTAATGCAAAACTTTAAATTTTAGTTTTTTTTTCATAAAATTTCGGCAGCACCTCCTTTGTAAAATCTAGCCCCGAAACGGGTACAAACATAAGGAAAAGTAAAACATCCTCAAACGGGAGAAAATCTCGCCTAACGGCGGAAACAACCACCATAATAGATATACGACGCCGTAGCGAAGAAAAGATAATCCACATATGTAAAAAGGCCGACTCACACGAGCCCGACAACCAGAGTCAAAAGAATATACAACATCGATCCTCACAACTCGTTTCTAAGTCAATACATGAGGGTGGTAGACGGAGAGTGTAAGTCCACGTTGCTCACCCCGGTTCTTACGGGGAGACGGAAACGGTGAAAAACAATTTTTTGGCGCAAAGGCAACATGGACTAAAAGAAGGATCTTTGCTCAACTACAGACTAGCAATCTACTTGAGGTTCTATCTACTATGCCATAGAGATTATACCTCACAATACCGGTCCTTCGGGTCTTCATTCCGCTGTCCTACTCGTCCATCCACGCTCCGAGGATCGATCCGGATCTTGGTCTCCTCCGCGGCCTTCTTGAGTCAAAGACGATCCACCCGAGAGTTGTGCTCCGAGCTCCACCTCGAGCCGAGGCAACTAGGGCAACAAGATCGCTAGTCTTGATATCCTAGGTTGTGTAGAAGAGGTAGATGGAAGTGTTTGTCTATTTGGATCCTTTTTCTCTCAACACATGAGATCAAAAGAATTTTTCAAGAGGAGGAAGATGAAGGAGAACAACCATGGAGCTTTCTCATTTCTTTTCAAGAGAGAGAATGAAAAATGAGAAATAATTTGTTAACTAAAGAAAAAGCACCATGGTTGCAATAATACACCAACATCATCATGACTAATCTTTTCATGATAAAGTTGATGGCAACTAATGACTTGACCATTTTCATAACTCAAAAAATAAAAAGAAAACCAAAGAAAACTCTAGACCTCTTATGAAGGTCCAAGTCAACTTTGGTCAAACGGTCAACAAAATCAAGTGTGGTCAAATGGTCAAAGCAATTAGCCATCACATAATTATCACAAAAAAGATTAGTAAATAATGTCCCCGGCTCATAATGGTTTTGACCGAACCAACAGCAAAAACCCTAATGAGTCCGGCTCATTATGGTTTTGATCGAATCAACTGTCAAAACCCTAATGAGGCACCTCCTCCTTCTTCGCTCCTCAAAACTGTGCATACACACCCGCATCCGCATTCCGTAGAATGCGAATGCACAGAAGACAAAACAAATCCATCCGTGCAATACTAGGATCCGGCTTAAACCAAAGCCCACTAGTATTGCCTGCCCGAACAGCATACGCACACAAGTGTACGTAAGTGATCGTAGCCCTGCCGTAAAACCATACGACCTCTACACGTTTCGCTCAGTGCAGGGAAACTCTCTGTGTGGGACTCTAAACACTCGATACTACGCTGGCAGTGGGTTTAACCATAGACCGCAAGCGGCACTAGCTGTACGTAACGGTCCCCAGGTAGATGTCGATAAGAAGGCCGATGAGGTAAACCCATCCGAACTCCTACTGAGCCTGTATGTGACAATCTCCGTACAGTCCGGTCCGTTCGTCTGAGAATATCGCATGGCGGGCCTAGGGGGGTGGTAAACGTCAGTCCCCTAATAGCGGTACAAGTCGTGTCGGAGTGTAGCCCAGAACACCCTGAGATAACACTGGGAACCCACCAGTATATCTCGCTTGCCCTGGCCAGGGACTACTTGTGTAATGGCTCTCCTAGACACAGCGCGCTATCAACCCCCAATACCGTGAGAGACGAATCCTGTCTAACCGTCACTGCCTCCAAGTGCTTCGGGACTGCACCCAACTACTACCTGTTTGCACGACTCCTTTGAGCCGTGGTAGGGTGGTAATCAAAGTACACTGGGAACACACTCGAGGCGAAGTGACAGTGTCAAGTCAGCGGACTAAGCTGTACTCATGTCACCTGGGAACTGATAACTGACAATAGGTATAATACCAACCAACAGTTCCCGAAAAGTCCTGTCCAGTGTACTCGTAACCTAACGAGAACCCGCATACTATCTCCAGTACGACGTACTGATGGCTGTGGGACAGACCATCTCCCCTGCTGGGATGAGAAGCGTATACGCTAGTCTACTCCGGAGTATCGATGCCCTGTCTCGATAGTCCTACGACTAGGGACCTGTATAAGGATGTGCTTATAGATTACCCAGCCCCCCATAAGTGTGACTGCCATCACAACGCTGGTAATCAAGCAAAGATCCTAAGGGCTCTACTTACGTATATCCCGTTTTTCAATGTACCTGACCTAATCAGAACTTGATTTTGGTGGATGTTGACTACATCGCTTACAAAAGTAAAATCATATCCTTCCTAAGAAAGTAAGGATACAGATATGATATTACAAGTCGCATCTGGTACATAAAATCAGTCACGCAGAATCAATATCTGCCCAGTTGTCAGTCCAAGATGATATTCCCCTACGGATTCAGCGTACATGCTCATTCCGTTAGCAACCCTGAGAGTCATATCACCTATCTTGATAAACCCTACGGTTTCTCAGAGCCTGTAATGAATTACAGATGTGAGATCCTGATCCGGTATCCAATACCCAGGAAGTAGGATTAACTGACATACAGTTCTCTATTACAAACACACCCGAAGCCGAAGCCACAACATGCTTCGAATCCTGGCTACTGGCTTTGCTAGCCCTGCAATCCTTCTGCCAATGTTCATTCCCGTAACAATAGGAACGTCCCTCTTTTACTACATCCAGTCCCAAAACTTTTGCCCTTCCCTTTCCTTCTACTTTCCTGGTTTCTTTCACGGTAGGAGGTAGAGACTGTAGAATCAAGTCAGCATCTGACCCGTTCTTCAACGTGGTCTTCAGGTCCGTGAGCTCAAAATAGCTGGTCTCTGTAAGGATGTTGCCTCTACAGATGACCCGATAGCCAACCTCGCTAGAAGCAATTCGTTCGAGGTCTCATATCTTGCGATACGAGATTGCTCTCCATATAAATCTTTGTTATAGAGAAAGATAGAAACTAAGTCCATCATCTCGTGCTACCCCTGGTATGCACCATCAACTGAGGCTAACATGAGGCACTTGGCTTTCGCACAGTCTTTTTCTGATGTCCTTCGGATATCAATATCCGTGACAGGGGAAACTGGTCCTGAGACGGCAAGGGTTGGATTAGTTAAGAGGTGTCCCAGCTTGTCATGGGCAATGGATATCTGGACAGACCTTTGCCAGTCATAACAGTCAGATTCAGTCATTTTATTATCTAGATGTAACCTAGGTGCGGTCACTGGGTCGCTGCAATTAAGAGAGAGAGAAGTAAACACTCAGCATGATGCTCTTGCAAGTTTAGATTAGTTTTTAGTTGATCTAAACAGGATGGCTCCCACTGTCTCTCGAATCCCTCCTCAAACCATAAAGGAAGAATTAGTCGGGATCAATCTCACCGTACAATACTTGCTTAACCGTTCAGTCAGGCCAGTGTCGGTACTTCGAGGGAGGTTTTCCAACGCTTTTGCGAAGTTCCTTAATTAAGTAACCTCTTTTCCCTGGGGGCGTAGCCTCGCTAACACCTTTCTAGACACCTACTTGGTTTATAGCATTGATCGTTAAGTAAGAAAGTTCCCGAGGAGTAGCATATACTCACAGTAGGATCGGGATCCAAATATCATCGCGTGACAAAACTGAAGGAATCCTACCAGAATCATCACACTCCAAATGGTATGCAGCGCTAGCAAGTTTCAGTTTCTTTAGAAACTCCCGATGTAGATTTTTGCCCCATGCCCTTATGACCTTGATTAAGACCAACAAATCATAAATCACATGTCAAGTTCTACCCGTCGTTGTCCAGGTTGATTTGAACCCACCCGTATATACCCTTGACTATGGCCAACAAAGTAATACGACTGTCACAAACCAACACATCTATCTATGCAACATATGAATACCCACCAGCTACCAAACACTGTGCCTTGACTAAGGCCAACAAACACAGCTTGAATACTGTTGGATATTCATATGAAACGACGAAGGGCTACGAATGGTTTTGGCGAAACCGTGAACGTAGTGAACTTGATATAATCGATGGAACGAGATAGCTTTTAAAATGAGTGGTTCAAGCTCCGTATTTAAAAGTTGGTTTTTGAAAAGAACCGAGTGGTTTTGAAAGTGTTCCAACGACTTTAACTTGGTTTATTTTCTTGCATTAATTTTAATGTGTCCCATCATTTAATCCTACCATTGCAGAAAACAACGAAAATATGACATACGCTTATGCCATCCGCATTCGCCACGGGGTCCCATCATCACTCGTTAGGTTACTTAACTAACGACAGAGTGGGGGCTGGACTAGCGTGGATGCAAAACATAAGTAACGCCTAAATAGATATCATATATAGATATGTACATTCGTCAGATGCAATGATAGCCATTCCAGATCACAGATGAACACTTTGGATATGCTAAGAATCCGCGTTTCGTTTGAGCCTGCAACGAAAGACGGATTACACGGTCGCGATGAATAGCCAATACCCCACCCTAGACCCCTACGGGTGCGGCAAACTACCCGCCAAGTACCCGAAGCGAAGCAACCTCCCTCAACAACGTGAGTAGGCCACTCGGCACTTCGAGATACCCGGTAGTTTGTGCACCCCACCTTGGGTCTATCCTAGGAGCAAAAACAGTAAAAGAAATTATACAATGGCGGCTACAACCTCATCCCGGATGTGCGGCCAAAAAATAATATTACATCAATTACAAATTTTACATTGAATGAAAGAAAAATAAACTCTCATCTCACATCCACCCGGCTATTCATCCGCGACAATCCAACGAGTTCATATACACAAACCATCAACATTACAGATCACAGATATGTATAACCCCCACTAATCGACGTATAGCGATTAGCAGACGTTTAATACATATATCACATCACAGATAATATCCATTAGCCAAAGTCTACGGAATTTCGATCAAAATACGGATTTGTAACCACCCCAAAAACAAATTTGTTCTCTGGAAAATCTGGGCAGAAACAAACTATACTAAAAATCCCAAAACATCCAAATTAGAACACTGCACAAAACCCGGTCCACGGCCGAGTCAACTCGGCCGCGGATCCGCGGCAGGAAGCATGTTCTTGCCGCGGATCCGTGGCGCTTTGACCGAGTCACTGGATCGTTTTTGTTCTGTGTTTTTACAAAACCCTGAGCCGATTTTTCATGTATGTTAAATCATTTTTAGAGCAGTATAAAAAATCGGCAGAAACATGGTTTTTCCGGACGTGTTTTGCGAATTTTTTTTTGATCGAAATTCTAAACACTTCGCTAACTTGCTAGTTTATGATTAGCTAGACTCTGATACCACTGTAAGTCCACGTTGCTCACCCCGGTCCTTACGGGGAGGCGGAAACGGCGAAAAACAATTTTTTGGCGCAAAGGCAACATGGACTAAAAGAAGGATCTTTGCTAAACTACAAACTAGCAAACTACTTGAGGTTCTATCTACTATGCCATAGAGATTATACCTCACGATACCGGTCCTTCGGGTCTTCATTCCGCTGTCCTGCTCGTCCATCCACGCTCCGAGGATCGATCCGGATCTTGGTCACCTCCGCGGCCTTCTTGAGTCGAAGACGATCCACCCGAGAGTTGTGCTCCGAGCTCCACCTCGAGCCGAGGCAACTAGGGCAGCAAGATCGCTAGTCTTGATGTCCTAGGTTGTGTAGAAGAGCTTGATGGAAGTGTTTGCCTATTTGGATCCTTTTTCTCTCAACACATGAGATCAAAGGAATTTTTCAAGAGGAGGAAGATGAAGGAGAACAACCATGGAGCTTTCTCATTTCTTTTCAAGAGAGAGAATGAAAAATGAGAAATGAATTGTTAACTAAAGAAAAAGCACCATGGTTGCAATAATACACCAACATCATCATGACTAATCTTTTCATGATAAAGTTGATGGCAACTAATGACTTGACCATTTTCATAACTCAAAAAATAAAAAGAAAACCAAAGAAAACTCTAGACCTCTCATGAAGGTCCAAGTCAACTTTGGTCAAACGGTCAACAAAGTCAAGTGTAGTCAAATGGTCAAAGCAATTAGCCATCACATAATTATCACTAAAAAGATTAGTAAATAATGTCCCCGGCTCATAATGGTTTTGACCGAACCAACTGCCAAAACCCTAATGAGTCCGCCTCATTATGGTTTTGACCGAATCAACTGTCAAAACACTAATGAGGCACCTCCTCCTTCTTCGTTCCTCAAAACTGTACATACACACCCGCATCCGCATTCCGTAGAATGCAAATACACAGAAGACAAAACAAATCCATCCGTGCAATACTAGGATCCGGCTTAAACCAAATCCCACTAGTATTGCCTACCCGAACAGCATATGCACACAAGTGTACGTAAGTGATCGTAGCCCTGCCGTAAAACCATACGGCCTCTACACGTTTCGCTCAGTGCAGGGAAACTCTCTGTGTGGGACTCTAAAGACTCGACACTACGCTGGCAGTGGGTTTAACCACAGACCGCAAGCGGCACTAGCTGTACGTAACGGTCCCCAGGTAGATGTCGATAAGAAGGCCGATGAGGTAAACCCATCCGAACTCCTACTGAGCCTGTATGTGACAATCTCCGTACAGTCCGATCCGTTCGTCTGAGAATATCGCATGGCGGACGTAGGGGGTGGTAAACGTCAGTCCCATAATAGCGGTATAAGTCGTGTCGGAGTGTAGCCCAGAACATCCTGAGATAACACTGGAAACCTACCAGTAAATCTCGCTTGGTGTAACACTTCCAAAATAATAAAATATTATTTTCGGGAATTTTTATAATTTAATATTATTTTAATGAATATTTTAATATTCGGGTGGAATTAAATACAAATAAATGGAAAAAAATTTTGGAAAATTTTGGAAAATTCTAAAATAAGGTATTTTATGGAATTATGCCATTTTAAAGTTTTTAAGATTAGTTATATGCTAATTTAGTGCTAATCGCGATTAAAGATCGCTAATTGGATTTTTAGCATTTTTGTGCAAAAATGTGCACATATCATTTTCCACACTTGTTACACTTGTGTTACATTTTTGTAGCCATGGTTTACTTGGATTCACTATTGGAGTGAGAAGGAAAAGATAAAAGAAAAGGAAAAAGGGTAGGTAATGAGTGAGAGAGAGACCAAGTCAAACCCCCACTTTTTTGAACCATCCCTCATCATTTTCCCCTTCTCATTCTCTCTCCTCTCTTTCCCTTGTTGCTGCTGCTCTCTCTTCTCCCTCACTCTCCCTCTTCATGAAACCCTAGATCCACCATGAAAACAAAGCCAAAACCCCATTCCCACTTCACAAAACTTACTCCCAAGCTCACTAGCTACACATTGAACCTAGCAAGATTGGATTTGGAGGACTTTGAGCAACTCAAGAATTTTCTTGAGTTGCCAAAGGAGGTAAATTTTGGACCTATTAGAGTAGTATTTCATTTCCTTGTGCATCTATTCTAGTTTCATATCGATATTGTGTTGTTTGCGGACTTTGGAGAATTCAAGTTAAGGTTTAGGGTAAAACTGAACTTTAAGATGAGATTGAGGATTTAGGTGACCTTAGAATCCCTTGTGTAATGCTAATTTGGACCCAAACCTGAACTTGAAAACAGAATACGGAATTACGGAATCGATATCGGGGAAAAACAGCAAATCTGGAGGTGTTTTGTGGAATCTGCTATCACCCCGAGATCCCAAAAACTAAACTGAGTTGACAGTGAGATGTGCAGGCACCAATGAACCACCACCCCAAACCCTAGCCCCCAACTCCTTTTCGAGGCCGCCAATTATTCCATTCTGGCCGCAATTTGCGGCCAGAGCAGGGTGGATCCGCCTCGTTTTCTGTGCATGGCCCTATTTCCTCTAGTTTTGACCCTGGGTATGTCTAGTTTTGACTGATTCCAGTTAGGGTAAAATCTGGGTTGATTTTCCTATGTTGGTGCATGGTTTACGACTTGATTTAGCATGGATTTTGGTATTTGGTGATTCATTCCTGTCGGGTGGCGTTTGGACGTCAACGACAATTGGATATTGAACGTGTTTACATGCGAGTCGATAGGTTTTTACCTATGCGGGTAGCGTGTGCTATTTTGATTTCCGATGTGGTTTTCATGTGCTTTAGCGTTGTGATATACTTGTAGGTACCCTACGAGAGGTTGAGGCAAGAAGATGAAGATGGCGACATCGGCACCGACACATGAGAAGCAAGGTGAGTAGATTATATCTACGGGGAGAAGTCGGGTGGATGGCGTATAGCACCCCCGCAGTCCGTGGTGATGTATACGAATACGTATACACACATATATTTATTTTGTGTTGTTTAGGGTTATTGATGGTAATAATGGATTATTGGTGATAAGGATGTATTGGTTGAGTATAGTGCGAAACCCTAGAGTAGTGGTTGCACCCACACTCACACATACACACATACTTGCATACATTCTTTCATATATCTGTGCGCATATGATGGTGTGTATATCTACACATGGGTATGGGACTATGTGTTTATATACGGGTTTTGAGGATGATACGTGGGATTGAGATGAGTCGATGAAATGCGATTAAGACCGTGAGATTTGGCGACATGACAGAGTTCGTATTGGAGATGTGATATGATGGTAGTGATGCCTGCCATGTGATGAGATATTGTGATATCGACTCAGATTTAGGTGGTTTCCATACCCCTCTCTATTGGCTTGATTGTCGGGTTCGTAGTTCGCATAGTAGGCGTTAGGCTAGACCCGAGTCATACCTATTTCAAAACTAACGAATCGGGGATATTTTAAAGATATGCAGAAGGGTTTATACGGGTATTTTCAAATGATGTATCTTTTCTTAAAACACCGTAGCCATTGTTTTACCAAAAGCCCTGATTCGTCTTACTTCAAATGGCACCACTGCATGACATGTACAGATTGGTGTAGATTCTTTACCTTTGCGTTGATTATTCGATTCCGCACATTCATGCTGTTTGCATTGCATCGCTTATATTGTTGATACATTTCAGTCATGCTGCTAGGACACCAGCACCATTATCGATGATGCATATGTTCCACGTACACTTGTTGCCGGCTCACACACTTATCATCGATAATTGCCATGTCACTGCACTGTAGTACTATTGCATTCAGTATGTGATCCTTGCATGACACGATGATATGCTTACATTTCCTTCACATGTCGCATACTTCATGCTCTTTGATTATACGCATTGAGATATGTTGTTTCTATGATATTTCTGGATTTGGGAACCGAGGGTGTTTCAAAAGAGAATATGTCATTGCTTTAAAAACCCGGTTACCCTTGATATGATATTTCAGTGCGTCCACCATTTGTTTTCTCGGTACTGAGAGCGACATGTGAAACCCGAATCGAGGAGTGGACGAGCCGATTGCGGGTACATGGTGGACCTGGTATGGTTCCCCTCGGCAAGATGATCGATGAGCTTTGCCGATTGAGTCTGGAGGCGGCGAGTACCTACCGGTGATTGGTTGGACCTGGCGGTTATCCGGAGGATACTGACCAGTGTCGATAGATGGATATGGGCATACTGCCGGGGCCGAGGGCCGATACCGTAGACAGAGCCCACGGGCCGATCCGGACTGACGGAGCCCGATATATGAGGATTTACGTGCCGATGCTGGGCACAGTTTTCATGATGTTTTCGAGTGTCGATGCTGGGCACTCCGGTTCCATGATTTTGACGTGTCGCGAGGGACACAGATGGTTTATATCCTCATATTATTTCCCATGCACATGATTTATGATATTTACATGCATGGTGGTTATTGTCAGTGGGTGACGAGTGGACGGGATCCACGTGTGTGCAGATTTGATTACTTTGATCATACCTCATATTCATGACATGCTATTACCTGAGGCACTAGCACGAGCACTTGGCACTACACTCATGTATAGAGATTATATTGCCAGTTCAGCATGCTTCAGCTTTATTCATATTGAGGTTTATTTATATCTGATCGTATTGACCTAGGATGGGTCGTGCATTCGATCTCTGCTTGTAGATATTTTTCTATTCATGAGTTGGCAACTCACCCCCGTTGTGCCACAGTCCTTGCAGGTTTTGCCGTACAGATTCCATAGCGGCATTTCGGGCACACTGCTTCCTTATGGGTGACTTGCTTGGTTAGGTGGGTTCTTTTGTATCAGAACCGCCATTGTTCATGTATTATTTATTGTATCTAGAATTTCTATCAACGAAAACTTGTATATTGTTTCAGACTTAGAAAGCAGTGTTGTATTATTTCGACCTTAGAGTCGCGCTAGCAGTATTACGGTTTTCTGACTGTTTTGAGTTTCTTTTTGGGTTTTGATCCTCGCCCTTTGGCGTTGTATATTATTATTGCTTGCGTGGTTGTGACCGTCGATTGACGAAGAGCTAGCTCCCGCTTGGGGATGCCTTTTATCAGTTCATATATATTATTCTTGTTGTACCCCGTTCGGGGCCAGTTTTTTTAAAGGAAACTCTGCCGAAATTTTCAGGAAAGGTTACACAGTTTAAAAATACACATTCGGCTTAGTTATTTAAAAACTTTGACTTTCGAAACATGATTTCTTTACTTTTCAAAACCAGTTTTCCTTATTTACTCTTTAAATGGTTTTAGATTTCTGGGCTTTTGGCTTACTTGGATCAGATGGGGTCCTATAGACTTCATATGGTTCAAGGGCCAGTCACGTGCTCTTTCGGGTCGTGACAAAGTTGGTATCAGAGCGCTAGGTTGACCTTGGTTCGAGTCTGAGTTTGACTATGTGGAGCCTAGGGCGTTATTTATATACGGAACTTAGACTTGACCTTACGGAACTTAGACTTGGTCGAGGGGGTATTAGACCCGAACTTTCGTCGTGTAGGATGACCCTTGGTTGATGGAATAGGTGACTAAAGTAGAGTGACGTACCGTGGGTATGTTCCGCGGCATACTTACGACACGCCACTCCGCTTAAGAAACCTTAGGTTGTACATTTCCTTGCACCGTATTATATTCCTTCCTATGATCTGTCTTCATCGATACTGGTTATGATCTTGCTGCCGCGATCGCACGGGCAGAGTGAGCTACGGCTCGAGTTGTGTCAGCATGAGCTCGTCGTGGACGAGGACTGACCTGGGCGTGATTCCCGAGGCATACGATTGCATATTGAGGCGTCGTCTTATTGTGTTTCCGCACTTTGGGCGTTTGACAAATCGCTGTTGCGAGATTTCTCGGATGTACCGGTTGGTACCAGAGGATTGAGCCACTGATAGAAGCCAGCCAGGTTATGATGACCGTTGATATTATCGCTTATCCAGGATGGTTGAGGCGCTGCTTAGAGTACCGACGAATGAGCCAGTTGTTGCTGCGAATGATGAGATATCGCCCAGATGATTTGAGCTACTGCAGCATGAGCATATTCTTAGAGATATGATAGTGAGTCGCTAGTCACCGAGGATGAATGACTAGGACATGTAGTTCGTTCGCTTACCCCGATGCGAGGCCATCAGATAGATTGATTCCAACTAGAGGCAACTTCACACAGATTCATTGAGAGTCGATTGAGACGATCGAATGTCAGGAACCCCTTTTCCAAGTTTAAAGTATACGGAAAGACATGCAGGTGACTCTATGGACCCTCTAGAAGAATGAAACCCTAACTCGACATAATGACCGTGTGAAAGCCTTTGAACCTTAGGGTTTGCGGCAGTTCCGCGGCACCATTTGTGAGGCTTGGGTTTGCCCTTCTACGGCTGGACCACCGACGCTGTGGCATGTACTCGATACTATTAAACTGTACCCGAGATGTTGAGCTCTTGGGGGATTGTGAGGTTCTGACGAGCCGATCGGACGATTCAACATCATTCGGATATCATGTGATGGGACACTGCATGGGAGACTCCAGATACGAGCATAGCCGTTGGAGCGCAGTCTGTGTAGCCACGATGAGATGAGTCCGAATCAGTCGATTTTGGAGCAAGGTGGAGTAAAGAGTTTGCACGAGATCTCGACGAGATGACGTTCCACTCCGCTGACATCAGAGATGTGATATGCACGCTGAGGACGAGTACGGCTAGATATCTTCTACTGAGTAAGGAAATTACCGAGTTTGTGATTTTGAGTCCGCGTGAGGGACTTTGGATGGACCGTAGCCGAAGGCCTTGCAGTGCGCAGATAGAGACGCGATGTCGAAATGGACGATGATACAGACAAGCGGGACAAGAGGTTCGTACGAGACGCTGATGAGCTGTCATTACTCCCCGTCGAGACCAGAGGCCTGATATGCTTACAGAGGCGTTGGGATGCGACCAATTTCTGAGGAAATGCCGTGCTGAGGACACAGATGTCCATGGAACGAGAAAAGACTAAGCAAGAGTACCAGCCTCCGCACAGATCGACATAAGCAAGATCAGAAGAGACCTTGAGCAGGTTCCTTCCAGGACAGCGCTGCAATGGTGTTTGCACCCAGGATCAGATGTGCGATGTGCATTTAGAGAGCCAGAGGCCGACACCAGTGACATATTGCTTTACGAGCAGTCATGAGGATTGACCGAGAGATTACCAAGGAAGTGCCAGAACGGAATCGTTCCTGTCAGCACTCCTGACCGGGCCGATGAGTCGGTGGATTGCGAGGTTGATAATCTACAGGAAAGATCAGGAACCAGAGGCAGAGGACGCCAGCCGCGAGCATGAGGCAAGTAGATATCTTGCGCCGCTAGCATTGGATGTACCGGCACCTTCTCGACTTTGAAGGAGGATATACCGACGACGGTATTTATGATTTGTGATTTTGTGATTCGACTATCACGTATCCGTCACTTTAGGATTTCAGTATTTTGGCGATCTATTTGCATGATTTAATCTTGATGACTGAGTTCCATGATATTTGATTTTGTGCACCATGGTTGCACTTACTGGGTATTCATATTTTGTGCAGAGTTATTACTCTTGAGGTATTGATTGTGATTTCATGCCTATTTTATGCCGGTGATTTGATTTACGCTTCCAGCATAGTTTCATGTACTTTTAGTGTTTTGATTTGTGCACGCTGATGCACGCGGTTGTGAGTTTTTCCATCGTGGTACACCTGATTTTGATTGAGCTGCGTTGTATATCGTTTCGTGCCTTGGCTGCACCTGCTTATGACTTTATGGATTTCATACGGTTGATTTGATGTTGTGCATATGTTACGCACACGATTTGATTTTTGCATTCGGTATAGCTTATATGTGCTTGTAGTGCATTGATGTGTGTTTTGTGCACGCAGTTGGACACGTTTATGATTTCCTTCATACCTGGGTACACTTAATGTTGCTGCTTACGCATTTGAGTTATTGCTGGTATTTGTGCATGGGATGCACCAGTTCTATACTTCGTGCGTTTGTCGCACCAGTTTTATGTTTCTTGCGTTTATCGCATCAGATTTATATTTCGTGCCTTTGTTGCACCGGATTTACATTTTTGTGCATTACGGTTGCACCTGACTTCGATTTGATGCTTTCGATATGTCGATTTTGATTGTGATATTGATGTGGATTCTTGCACTACGTGCTTTTGACTGGACTTACGCATGTTCGGCGTTGCTATTGGATTTTGTGATTCCGTGCATGTTGAGTGCGCAGGGTCTAGATTTTCATTCGTGCACGATGGATGCACCGATTTGGATTTTCGCGCGTATTGGGCGCAGGCTTTGAGATACGATTTTGGTGTACACCCGATGCACTAAATCGAGATTTCTTCGTGCATATCAGATGCACCGGAGTTTGGGCTGTCAGGCACTCACGTTGCCTATGACAGATGTTTCGTGCACACCCGTTGCACCTAGATGTTGTTTTGTGCACCTGTATGGCACATATATGGATTTTGATTTCCGTGCGCACCAGACGCACAGGGTGATGTTATGTGCATTTTTGGGATTTATTCCTTTTGGAGCAGTACATTTCTATGATATTTGATATTTATTTTGTACCGGGCAGGGCTAGTCGGAGGACAGTACCTGGATATATTTTGCATGCATTGATAGTTCGAAGGGATTTCCAAAGAGCGAGCTATGGTCTCGATATATATATATATATATACCTACGTGTCCGATATGACACGAAACGTTTTAAAAACAGGAAACCCTTCTAATTGTTTTCAAAACGGCGGAACGTGCCTAGTAAACAAAGGATATATATATACACACACACACACACGCATATATAGTTATTTTCTTTTGAAAAACGTCCGCCACTGTGCAGTGTTACGCGCATCGCACAGCGACTTAAAAAGATTTGGCATGCATTTACATCAGCTATTTACATGTATAGTTCTGATCTATATCATATTGGTTTTGTATTGGATTTGACATTGTGTCTTTACCATGACTCCGATGATTGCGGGATGCTTGATGGAGTGTTGCTTTTGAGTTATCTGCTCAGTACTCATGCGCATGCATTGCGCTGTGACGTTTTATGTATTGATGATTTCGGAGCCCCGACGACTTGGAATTTGTATCGAAATGTTTTAGTGCTTGGGGGTTTTAAATTTAAATTCGGGGACCGAATTTCTTTAAGGGGGGTAGATTGTAACACTTCCAAAATAATAAAATATTATTTTCGGGAATTTTTATAATTTAATATTATTTTAATGAATATTTTAATATTCGGGTGGAATTAAATACAAATAAATGGAAAAAAGTTTTGGAAAATTTTGGAAAATTCTAAAATAAGGTATTTTATGGAATTATGCCATTTTAAAGTTTTTAAGATTAGTTATACGCTAATTTAGTGCTAATCGCGATTAAAGATCGCTAATTGGATTTTTAGCATTTTTGTGCAAAAATGTGCACATATCATTTTCCACACTTGTTACACTTGTGTTACATTTTTGTAGCCATGGTTTATTTGGATTCACTATTGGAGTGAGAAGGAAAAGATAAAAGAAAAGGAAAAAGGGTAGGTAATGAGTGAGAGAGAGACCAAGTCAAGCCCCCACTTTTTTGAACCATCCCTCATCATTTTCCCCTTCTCATTCTCTCTCCTCTCTTTCCCTTGTTGCTGCTGCTCTCTCTTCTCCCTCACTCTCCCTCTTCATGAAACCCTATATTCACCATGAAAACAAAGCCAAAACCCCATTCCCACTTCACAAAACTTACTCCCAAGCTCACTAGCTACACATTGAACCTAGCAAGATTGGATTTGGAGGACTTTGAGCAACTCAAGAATTTTCTTGAGTTGCCAAAGGAGGTAAATTCTGGACCTATTAGAGTAGTATTTCATTTCCTTGTGCATCTATTCTAGTTTCATATCGATATTGTGTTGTTTGCGGACTTTGGAGAATTCAAGTTAGGGTTTAGGGTAAAACTGAACTTTAAGATGAGATTGAGGATTTAGGTGACCTTAGAATCCCTTGTGTAATGCTAATTTGGACCCAAACCTGAACTTGAAAACAGAATACGGAATTACGGAATCGATATCGGGGAAAAACAGCAAATCTGGAAGTGTTTTGTGGAATCTGCTATCACCCCGAGATCCCAAAAACTAAACTGAGTTGACAGTGAGATGTGCAGGCACCAATGAACCACCACCCCAAACCCTAGCCTCCAACTCCTTTTCGAGGCCGCCAATTATTCCATTCTGGCCGCAATTTGCGGCCAGAGCAGGGTGGATCCGCCTCGTTTTCTATGCATGGCCCTATTTCCTCTAGTTTTGACCCTGGGTATGTCTAGTTTTGACTGATTCCAGTTAGGGTAAAATCTGGGTTGATTTTCCTATGTTGGTGCATGGTTTGCGACTTGATTTAGCATGGATTTTGGAATTTGGTGATTCATTCCTGTCGGGTGGCATTTGGACGTCAACGATAATTGGATATTGAACGTGTTTACATGCGAGTCGATAGGTTTTTACCTATGCGGGTAGCGTGTGCTATTTTGATTTCCGATGTGGTTTTCATGTGCTTTAGTGTTGTGATATACTTGTAGGTACCCTACGAGAGGTTGAGGCAAGAAGATGAAGATGGCGACATCGGCACCGACACATGAGAAGCTGAGTAGATTATATCTACGGGGAGAAGTCGGGTGGATGGCGTATAGCACCCCCACAGTCCGTGGTGATGTATACGAATATGTATACACACATATATTTATTATGTGTTGTTTAGGGTTATTGATGGTAATAATGGATTATTGGTGATAAGGATGTATTGGTTGAGTATAGTGCGAAACCCTAGAGTAGTGGTTGCACCCACACTCACACATACACACATACTTGCATACATTCTTTCATATATCTGTGCGCATATGATGGTGTGTATATCTACACATGGGTATAGGACTATGTGTTTATATACGGGTTTTGAGGATGATACGTGGGATTGAGATGAGTCGATGAAATGCGATTAAGACCGTGAGATTTGGCGACATGACAGAGTTCGTATTGGAGATGTGATATGATGGTAGTGATGCCTGCCATGTGATGAGATATTGTGATATCGACTCAGATTTAGGTGGTTTCCATACCCCTCTCTATTGGCTTGATTGTCGGGTTCGTAGTTCGCATAGTAGGCGTTAGGCTAGACCCGAGTCATACCTATTTCAAAACCAACGAATCGGGGATATTTTAAAAATATGCAGAAGGGTTTATACGGGTATTTTCAAATGATGTATCTTTTCTTAAAACACCGTAGCCCTTGTTTTACCAAAAGCCCTGATTCGTCTTACTTCAAATGGCACCACTGCATGACATGTACAGATTGGTGTAGATTCTTTACCTTTGCGCTGTTTGCATTGCATCGCTTATATTGTTGATACATTTCAGTCATGCTGCTAGGACAGCAGCACCATTATCGATGATGCATATGTTCCACGTACACTTGTTGCCGGCTCACACACTTATCATCGATAATTGCCATGTCACTGCACTGTAGTACTATTGCATTCAGTATGTGATCCTTGCATGACACAATGATATGCTTACATTTCCTTTACATGTCGCATACTTCATGCTCTTTGATTATACGCATTGAGATATGTTGTTTCTATGATATTTCTGGATTTGGGAACCGAGGGTGTTTCAAAAGAGAATATGTCATTGCTTTAAAAACCCGGTTACCCTTGATATGATATTTCAGTGCGTCCACCATGTGTTTTCTCGGTGCTGAGAGCGACATGTGAAACCCGAATCGAGGAGTGGACGAGCCGATTGCGGGTACATGGTGGACCCGGTATGGTTCCCCTCAGCAAGATGATCGATGGGCTTTGCCGATTGAGCCTGGAGGCGGCGAGTACCTACCGGTGATTGGTTGGACCTGGCGGTTATCCGGAGGATACTGACCAGTGTCGATAGATGGATATGGGCATACTGCCGGGGCCGAGGGCCGATACCGCAGACAGAGCCCGCGGGCCGATCCGGACTGACGGAGCCCGATATATGAGGATTTACGTGCCGATGCTGGGCACATTTTCATGATGTTTTCGAGTGTCGATGCTGGGCACTCCGGTTCCATGATTTTGACGTGTCGCGAGGGACACAGATGGTTTATATCCTCATATTATTTCCCATGCACATGATTTATGATATTTACATGCATGGTGGTTATTGTCAGTGGGTGACGAGTGGACGGGATCCACGTGTGTGCAGATTTGATTACTTTGATCATACCTCATATTCATGACATGCTATTAACTGAGGCACTAGCACGAGCACTTGGCACTACACTCATGTATAGAGATTACATTGCCAGTTCAGCATGCTTCAGCTTTATTCATATTGAGGTTTATTTATATCTGATCGTATTGACCTAGGATGGGTCGTGCATTCGATCTCTGCTTGTAGATATTTTTCTATTCACGAGTTGGCAACTCACCCCCGTTGTGCCACAGTCCTTGCAGGTTTTGCCGTACAGATTCCATAGCGGCATTTCGGGCACACTGCTTCCTTATGGGTGACTTGCTTGGTTAGGTGGGTTCTTTTGTATCAGAACCGCCATTGTTCATGTATTATTTATTATATCTAGAATTTCCATCAACCAAAACTTTTATATTGTTTCAGACTTAGAAAGCAGTGTTGTATTATTTCGACCTTAGAGTCGCGCTAGTAGTATTACGGTTTTCTGATTGTTTTGAGTTTCTTTTTGGGTTTTGATCCTCGCCCTTTGGCGTTGTATATTATTATTGCTTGCGTGGTTGTGACCGTCGATTGACGAAGAGCTAGCTCCCGCTTGGGGATGCCTTTTATCAGTTCATATATATTATTCTTGTTGTACCCCGTTCGGGGCCAGTTTTTACAAAGGAAACTCTGCCGAAATTTTCAGGAAAGGTTATACAGTTTAAAAATACACATTCGGCTTAGTTATTTAAAAACTTTGATTTTCGAAACATGATTTCTTTACTTTTCAAAACCAGTTTTCCTTATTTACTCTTTAAATGGTTTTAGATTTCTGGGCTTTTGGCTTACTTGGATCAGATGGGGTCCTATAGACTTCATATGGTTCAAGGGCCAGTCACGTGCTCTTTCGGGTCGTGACACTTGCCCTGGCCAGGGACTACTTTTGTAATGGCTCTTCTAGACACAGCGCGATATTAACCCCCAATACCGAGAGAGACGAATCCTGTCTAACCGTCACTGCCTTTAAGTGCTTCAGGACTGCACCCAACTACTACCTATTTGCACGACTCCTTTGAGCCGTGGTAAGGTAGTAATCAAAGTACAGTGGGAACATACTCGAGGCGAAGTGACAGTATCAAGTCAGCGGACTAAGCTGTACTCATGTCACCTGGGAACTGATAACTGACGATCGGTATAATACCAACCAACAGTTCCCGACGAGTCCTGTCCAGTGTACTCGTAACCTAACGAGAACCCGCATACTATCTCCAGTACGACGTACTGATGGCTGTGGGACAGACCATCTCCCCTGCTAGGATGAGAAGCGTATACGCTAGTCTACTCCGGAGTATCGATGCCCTGTCTCGATAGTCCTACGACTAGGGACCTGTATAAGGATGTGCTTATAGATTACCCAGCCCCCACAAGTGTGACTGCCATCACAACGCTGGTAATCAAGCAAAGATCCTAAGGGCTCTACTAATATGTATAAGCGATATGCTAAAAGAAACACATGCACATATTGAAGTAGAGACAAACCAAGTAGCATACTACCATTTTGAGCAAGATTGTCTATACAACTGTGAATATCCCAAGCTTCCATCAAGTAATATACAAACTAGTATGATACAGTAATTGCCTCTAGGACATATACACTAATAGAGAGTACTAGATACAAGAAATATACAATGTACAACATCGGATATCCGCAACCCACCTATAGCAAACAGCCAGCAGTAGCGGTATCCGCAAAAGTAGAGACAAAAGGGGCGCCCTGCCACGACCACTCTGATGATCAGACCTGAAAAACCCTACGGCACAACGGGGGTGAGTTGCCAACTCGTGAATAGTAAATAATATCATACAGCAATATCAAGTATGAACTAACAGCGATAATCTATCACATGTAATCTGATAGCATAAGTATGACAATATGAATAGGCAACAGTCATGAAAAGTACTCTATCAGGTATTACTAATACATGAAGCAAGTGCATATCAAATAAATGCGGAGTGTGGGATAAAACATATCATCCTTACGGAATCCTTATCATGGCGAACCAGTGTCCATCAAGATAATCTAAATCCCCAAATTCCCTCAAATCGGCCCCCACATCGGCCCTCATATCGGGCACATCGACCCCTCATATCGGGCACATCAGCCCCTCATATCACAATGAATAAGAATACATGCACAGTTCATTATGATGATATATTTTATAGGTATACATATATAAGAGCATCCCATACCACTGATATATATATATATAATAGCGTCCCATACCACTGATAAATATATACATGTATATATATCAGCATCCTATACCACTGATATATATACACATGAGTAAAACAACCAGAAACATCATATGAAATCCATATATCAATGCGGAAACCATGAAATATAATATATGCAACATGAAACAGCAATATGAGCATATAAAGGAAAAACCGCTATTTAACTGCAACAAGTTATTAAATATATCATGCGGTTCCTAATTTCTCCGAAACCAAACACATCATATAAAGGTGAACATGTAGCTATAGTCTGGTATGCGTACCCATGTCGGTATAGCAAGATGTGTGTATCTACCAATCAATAATGATGTAATACCCTCCAAGTATGTGTGTAGCTATATCAAGCCAGGTATATGTATATACACGTCAATAATGATACAATACCCTCCAGGTATGTGTATTCATGTAGATATAGCAAGACATATGTGTAAGCATATAGGTGTACAGGTATGCTATATGTCATATGCACAATGGAATATGAATCAATGTCTCAATGTTCTTAACCGAACAATATCATATATGTGTGCGTTGTGCGTGTCATGGCAATTATTGACGGTGTGGGTGGCATACAATCAGTGCTCGTGCAACATGAACCCTCAATAATAGTGCAGTGTCTATAGGGTACAAGTCCAAGCACAACAAGTAATAATATGCAATGAAGTTTATACGGAAACTCTATATGTGCAATATAAACATGCGGCTAATATCATATCATATCTAGCCCTGATGCATAACGCCATCCGGGCGAATTCCCTGTAGATATTAAATCTACTCACCGACAGTCGCGGGCTAGGTAAATCCAATCACCTGCTTCCTTTTCTTCACAGCGTCCAAAGTCCCTGCCTGCGATCCTATTAACACAAAACATAATCAGTGCAAATCTCAGAAATCGATCAATATCAAGTACATAAGACGTTTGACCAACGCACCGACTCCAATCCGACCCATAAGTGTTCGTCTAACGGCTAACGTGTGTGACAACACACCAACACCAGCCCAAGTGTAGCAGCACACCAGATCACGAACCGTGTCGGATAACGTAACACGCGTACTCAAAACACTAGAATATAGCAAAGTGGTCTCAGATTTTGATACACTAACAATTGGTGAAAGTTGCAAGTGTCACGAGACTACATACACTCCCAAAGACCCTACGACAAAGACTCAACTCCCCAGCCCCCACTCTGGCCGCAATTTGCGGCCAGAACCATTAAAATTGCGGCCCAAAAATGAAGGGGTGGTCTCAGGTTTTTATGGTGGGTTCTATACCTCAACACTATGTCACTGTGATAGGAACTTTTCCAGAAAACACCTGGTTCTATAGCAGATCTCAGAGACTCAAAGTTGACAAATAAAATACGATTTTTGCACAAAATGCTACCTTTAGTGTTCTAATCCATAACAACAAGGCAATACAACAATATAACCCCTAATTCTCAGTTGAGAGATCATTACCTAGCCACTCTTGCTCAAAAATCCTAGCTTTCCAAGCTCCAAGGCAACTTAGTGGTAAATCAAGATATTTGAAGTGTTTTCCATGGTTTTTGTGAAGTTTTTGCAAGGATTTGTGAAGAGGGAGTGAGGGTTCAGTTTGGGATTGAGGAAAATAAGAAATGATTGAGAGTGAGAGAGTTTAAGGGTGAGAGGGTGAGTGTAAGGTCAAAAAATTCCTTATGCTCACTCTCTCCCTCACCTCCATTAATGCCACCATTAATGCATCCATGACTCACTTGGCACCTCTCTCTCTCTCCAACAAGATATTTTCTCACACCAAAAGATCTAGGAAAAGGTTAAGGCAAGGTTAATTTGGGCAAGGTTTAGCTTAAAGTGTTATGGTTGCTAAACAAGGTTAACACTAAAATATACCCTCACATTAACATGCACAAGTGTGTGCAAGTCATAAAAAATAATATAAAAATATTAATTAATTGTTATAAAATGTGAGGAACCCGATTTGGTAAACTTTCCTTAAAAACCCGCATTAACGCTTAATTAACACGAATCGCATTCCAAGGTGTTACAATCTCCCCCCCCGAAAGAAAATTCGTCCCCGAATTAAAATTTCATACAAGCGTACCTTCAAAGAGATGAGGGAATTTCTTCCGCATCTTGCTCTCGGCTACCCAAGTAATCTCCTCACTAGTCGGGCTACGCCAAAGAACCTTCACTGATTGCATGACCTTTGACCGAAGTTTCTTCACCTGCCGATCCAATATAACTACTGGCTGCTCGGTGAACGAAAGATCGCGCTCAAGTTGAACGGTCTCGTGCTGAATCATGTGAGAAGGGTCATGAAGGTATCTACGAAGCATTAACACATGGAACACGGGGTGAACATCCGGAAAACTGGGCGGAAGCGTCAAACGATAAGCAACGGTACTAAATCACTCAAGCATTTCGAAGGGACCTACAAATCTGGGACTGAGCTTCCCCTTCCTCCCAAATCTCATAACGCCCTTCATCGGAGAAATCCGTAGGAATACATGATCTTTCACTGCGAACTCAAGTCTGCGATGATGACGGTCGGCATAAGACTTCTGTCTGCACAGGGCTGCTCTCATCCTGTCCTGAATCAGCTGAATCATTTCTATAGTCTCCTGAACTAGCTGGGGTCCCAAAACCCTACTCTCACAGAGTTCGGTCCAACAGACCGGCGATCGACACTTCCTACCATACAAAGTCTCGAAAGGCGCCATTTGAATAGTCTCCTGAAAACTGTTGTTGTAGGATAACTTAATTAACGGCAAGTGACGATCCCAACTGCCACCAAAATCAAGCACGCACGCTCGAAGCATATCCTCTAGAGTCTGTATCGTCCGCTCTGACTGACCATCGGTTTGCGGATGGAAAGCGGTGCTAAAACTCAACTGGGTACTCAAAGCTTCCTTAAGCTTCTGCCAAAGACGGCTAGTAAACTGGGTGCCTCTGTCGGATATAATGCATGTGGGAACACCGTGCAAACGCATAATCTTATTTATATACAACTGAGCATACTGAGCATAACCGAAAGTGGTCTTCACTAGAAGGAAGTGAGCCGTTTTTGTCAACCGGTTAACAATCACCTAAATGGAGTCATACCCCCGACTGGTCCTGGGTAGACCCACAACAAAGTCCATGGAAATCTGCTCCCATTTCAACTCAGGAACGGGTAAATGCTGCAACTCTCCAGCCGGTATCTGATGCTCAGCCTTGACTTGCTGACAAGTCAGGCACCTCGAAACGAAATCCGAAACATCACGCTTCATCCCTTCCCACCAGTAAAAGTCTCTCAAGTCACGGTATATCTTGGTGGAACCTGGATGAACGCCAAAGGCTGACTGATGTGCCTGCTCTAGGATCTCGCGTCTCAACCCACCAATATCGGGTACACACAAGCGAGTCCCGCAATGTAGCATACCCTGGTCGTCAATCATGAACTCCGAAACTGTACCCTGTCCAAGCTCAAGAATCTCAGACAAACGGGTATCACTGGGCTGCGCCTCACGGATATGATCCAAAAGAAGCGGACGGGCGCGGACATGAGCAAGCTGTCCCCCAGTGGAAGTGAACTCAAACTATACTCTACTATCGCACAAGGTCTGCCAATCCGCAGAAGACTGCCTCTGAACTGCGCTCAACTGGGACAAGCTACCCTCGGGCCTACAACTCAAAGCGTCAGCTACCACATTCGTCTTGCCCGGGTGATAAAGGATCTCATAATCATAATCCTTCACAAGTTCCATCCACCGGCACTATCTCAGATTCAGATCCCGCTGCTGGAAGATGTACTTCAAGCTCTTGTGGTCCGTGAAAATCTGACACGATTCCCCATACAAGTAGTGTCTCCAAATCTTCAACGCAAAGATCACCGCAGCCATCTCAAGATCGTGAGTGGGATAATTTTGCTCGTGTTTCTTCAGCTCCCTAGAAGTATAAGCAATCACCATATCATGCTGCATCAGCACACACCCGAGCCCCACTCGAGATGCATCACAGTAAACTACAAAGCCAGCTGATCCAGAAGGCAAAGAAAGAACGGGTGCAGTCGTCAACCAAGTCTTCAACTGCTGAAAACTCTGCTCGCACGTATTAGTACAAAGAAAAGGAACCCCCTTCCGGGTCAGTCCGGTCAGCGGTGCAGCGATACTCGAAAAATCCTGCATGAAACGGCGGTAATAACCAGCTAAGCCCAAAAAGCTGCGGACCTCTGTCACGGGTACAGGTCTGGGCTAAAGCTGCACAGCCTCGATCTTCCTCGGGTCCACAAGAATACCATCTCCCGTCACCACATGACCCAGGAAATCAACTCTATCAAGCCAAAATGCACACTTTGAGAATTTAGCATACAGCTGGTACTCTCTCAATGTCTGCAAAGCAATCCTCAAGTGCTGCTCATGCTCCTCCTGACTCCTAGAGTAGACCAGAATGCTATCAATAAACACAATAATGAACTGGTCGAGGAACGGCCTGAAAATCCGGTTCATCAGATCCATGAACGCAGCTGGGGCATTGGTGAGTCCGAACGACATCACCAGAAACTCATAATGCCTGTAGCATGTACGAAAAGCAGTCTTTGGAATGTCATCATTCCGAATCCGCAACTGATGATAACCCGAACACAAATCAATCTTGGAAAAATGTTTTGCACCCTGGAGCTGATCAAACAAATCGTCAATGCTAGGTAAATGATACCTATTCTGAACCGTAATTCGGTTCAATTGACGATAATCAATACACAACCTCAAACTGCCGTCCTTCTTCTTGACGAACAGCACAGGAGTTCCCCACGGCGAAACACTCGGACGCACAAGTCCCTTATCAAGAAATTCTTGCAATTGATCTTTGAGCTCTCGAAGCTCCTCCAGAGCCATCCGGTAAGGCGGTATAGAAATAGGCCCCGTGCCAGGAATCAGATCAATGCAAAACACAATATCACGCTCTGGCGGCAAAACAGGTAACTCATCGGGAAAAACGTCGGGAAACTCTTGCACGATAGGAACCCGGTCCAACGACCTTACTGTGGCCCCAGTATCACAAATGAAAGCCAAGAATCCTCGACATCCCCTCCTCAAAAGCCGACTAGCGTAAATGGCAGAAATCAAACTATGAGGGGCGGCACCACGGTCCCCCTGCACAACCCGAACAGACTCGCCCGGAAAACTGAAACTGACTGTCTTCTCACCACAGTCCACCGACGCATAACAAGATGGCAACCATTCCATGCCAAGGAGAACGTCGAAGTCCTACATATCCAGAAGGATCAAATCGACGGACGAATCTCTATCTCCAATCTGAACGGCACACGAATGAAACACATAACGCGCGACAAAAGAATCGCCAACAGGTATAATCACAACAAGTGGTTGATCTAGAAAACATGACTCTCGGCCCAAACTCGGCACGAAGTGCGTAGAAACATATGAATGTGTAGATCCCGGATCAAACAAAACATGAGCCTCAAAAGAACATACAGAAAGAGTACCTGAAATCACTCCATTGGACGCCTGCGTGTCCTGATGAGTCGAGGCAAACACCCGAGCCTGTCCTCTACCGGCAACTGGCTGACCACTGCCTCTACCACCCCGCCCTCTCGGCATAAAACCACCGCGTGCTCGACCTCTCTGCACAAGAGTCTGACGCGGAGCAACAACAGGCATAAGGGGCAACGCCCTCTGCGATGGAGAAGGTGGTAAGGTAACCTGCGGTACAGCTGCCTCCTGCTCACATGGCTTAGTACAATCTCGAACCCGATGACCCGAACTCCCGCACCGGTAACATCTAGATGAAAACTGCTGACTCCCCTGAGAATAAGAGCTAAAAAGCTGTCCTCGTCCCAAACCTCCACTACCCCCAGTATCTGAACGGGAACATTCACGACGTCTAAATGCCTGCCTCTGTGCTGAAACACCAGTACGAACCCTCTTCGGTTCCGGAGCAACCGACGTCTCAGAAAGACGCTCCTCAACCAACAGGGCTGCGTCCACCGCTGCTGCATAGGTGTCGCAATGCTGAATGCTGATAGTGAGGAACAAATGGGTAAGCAGGCCTCGAACAAACCTCTTGACCCGCATCTCCTCCGTAGCCACCAAATACGGAGCATACACAGACAGCTCGGTAAACAACACATCATACTCGACCACCGTCATACCCTGTTCTGGCGTAACGACTAGAATCTGCGTGCTCGAGCATACCTGACGCTCAGCGGAAGAAAACGCACAAGAAACATCGTCACGAACTCAGCCCAGGTCATATGAGAAAGACCTGCGGCTCTGCCCTTCTCTAAGGACTCGCATCACTTCTGGGCTAGACCCTCCAAACGAAAGCTCGCGAACTCCACCCATCTCGCGTCAGAGCATCTAAGAGAACGACATATCCTGGCCATCCGGTCGATAAACGACTGCGGATTCTCAGCTGCATCGGTGCCAGTGAAAACCGGAGGCCTTAGCCTCATGAACTCTGATAACGATACGGTGATCACCTCCGTAGCTGCAGGTACAACCGCCTGAACAGTAAGCACCGACACGGTCCCCGTAACGTGTGGAACAACCACCTGCCCCTTTGCTTGAATGGCCTCAACTAACGACCCCATCATCTGGCGCAAATGCTGCATACCAGCCCCTAGCATAGCCATATGATCTGTCGAAGGTGGAACAATCTGCTCTTGCACAATGGGCATACCGCCCTGGTCAGTCATCGTCTCGGATGAGTCAACTCTGACCTTGGCCCTCGCGGCCACTCTCTGTGCCCTCGTAGTCTTCGGCGGCATAAAGGCTGGAAATAGAAACATGATTTGATAAGGACACAGAAATCGGATCACAAGGATATATATATCACGGAAGGAATTTCAAGCAAAAGTCCTAAGGTCACTTAGGCGGAGCACCGTGTCGTAAGTATGCCGTGGAATATACGCACGCTACGTTACTCTGCTTAAGCTACCTACTCCATCATACCAAGGTCATGCTACACTCCGAAAGGTAAAACCTAGCGCTCTGATACCAACTTTGTCACGACCCAAAATTGGGCATATGACCGGCACTTAAACTACGTAATGTCAACAGGCGTAACGCAATTAAGTAAGCCGAAAAACCCAGCAATCTAAACCATTACAAGAAAGAAAGATATATCACTTTTAAAATCTCGATGCAAAACTTTAAACTTAAGTTTGTTTTTCATAAAATTTCGGCAGCACCTCCTTTGTAAAAGCTAGCCCCGAAACGGATATAAACATAAGAAAAAGTAAAACACCCCCAAACGGGAGCAAATCTCGCCTAACGGCGGAAACCACCACCACAACAGATATACGACACCGTAGCGAAGAAAAGATAATCCATATATATAAAAAGGCCGGCTCTCACGAGCCCGACAACCAGAGTCAAAAGAATATACAACTCGTCTCTAAGTCAATACATGAGGGGTAGATGGAGAGTACTAGATACAAGAAATATACAATGTACATTATCGGATATCCGCAACCCACCTATAGCAAGCGGCTTCACAGCCAACCGTAGCGGTATCCGCAAAAGTAGTGACAAAAGGGGCGCCTTGCCGCGACCACTCTGATGATCAGACCTGAAAAATACTGCGGCACAACGGGGGTGAGTTGCCAACTCGTGAATAGTAAATAACATCATATAGTAATCGCAAGTATGTACTAACAGCGATAATCTATCACATGTAATCTGATAGCATAAATATGACAATATGTATATGCAACAGTCATGAAAAGTACTCTATCAGGTACTATTAATACATGAAGCAAGTGCATATCAAATAAATGCGGAGTGTGGGATAAAACATGTCATCCTCACGGAATCCTCATCGTGGCGAACCAGCGTCCATCAAGACAATCTAAATCCCCAAATTCCCACAAATCGGCCCCCATACCGACCCTCATATCAGGCACATCGGACCCTCACATCGGGCACATCGGCCCCTCAAATCGCAATGAATAAGAATGCATACACAGATCATTATGATGATATATATTATAGGTATACATATATAACAGCGTCTCATACCACTGATATATATATATATATATATATATATATATATATAAGGTGTACATATATAACAGCGTCCCATACCACTGATATATATATATATATATATATACATGTATATATATCAGCGTCCCATACCACTGATATATATACGCAGGAGTAAAACATCCAGAAACATCATATGAAATCCATATATCAATGCGGAAATGTCACGACCCGAAAGAGCACGTGACTGGCCCTTGAACCATATGAAGCCTATAGGACCCCATCTGATCCAAGTAAGCCAAAAGCCCAGAAATCTAAAACCATTTTAAGGAGTAAATAAAGAAAACTGGTTTTAAGAAGTAAAGAAAACATGTTTTGAAAATCAAAGTTTTTAAATAACAAGCCGAATATGCATTTTTAAAATGTGTAATCTTTGCTGAAAATTTCGGCAGAGTTTCCTTTGCAAAAACTGGCCCCGAATGGGGTACAACAATAATAATATATATATGCAAGGAAAAAGGCATCCCCAAGCGGAAGCTAGCTCTTCATCAATCGACGGTCATAACCACGCAAGCAATATAATATACAACGCCAAAGGGCGAGGATCAAAACTCAAAAAGAAACTCAAAACAGCCAGAAAACCATAATACTACAAGCGCGACTCTAAGGTCGAGATAGTACATCACTGTTTGACTAAGTCTGAAACAATATACAAGTTTTGGTTGATGGAATTTCTAGATACAATGAATAATAAATGTACAATGGCGGTTCTGATACAAAAGAACCAACCTACCAAAGCAAGTCACCCATATAGAAGTAGTGTGCCAGAAATGCCGCTATGGAATCTGTACGGCAAAACCTGCAAGAACTGTGGCACAACGGGGGTGAGTTGCCAACTCGTGAATAGAAAATATCTACAAGCAGAGATCGAATGTATGACCCATCCTAGGTCAATACGATCAGATATATAAACCTCAATATGAATAAATCTGAAGCATGCTAAACTGGCAATGTAAGCTCAATACATAAGTGTAGTGCCAAGTGCTCGTGCCAGTGTCTCAGGTAATAGCATATCATGAATATGAGGTAAGATCAATGTAATCAAATCTGCATGTACGTGGATCCCGTCCACTCGTCACCCAATGACAATAAGCATCATGCATGCAAATATCATAAAGCATATGCATGGAAAAATATGAGGATATAAACCATCTGTGTCCCTCGCGACACGTCAAAGTCATGGAACCGGAGTGCCTAGCATCGACACTCGAAAACATCATGAAAGCTGTTAGTTATATGTGTGCCCTAGAGGCCATTACTATACATAGGATGTATATTGTAGTGGATGCTTGGACATATATAGGGAGGACTTTCTTGCTCGACATGATAGTATGCTATCTGGTTACTCTTTACCTTAACGTGCACACTGATTGTCTCTCAGTTACATGTTGGTAAAGCCCTTAGGATGTGTACTTGACTACCTGGACTATGATGCAGATCATACTAGTGGGGACAGATAGTCTATAAGTACATCCTTCAAAGCCCCTAGTCGTGGGTGTATCGAGACGGGGCATCGATATACCAGAGTAGACTAGCGTATACCTTCTCGACCCATACAGATGGGCGATGGATGATCCCATATCCATTGGTGTTTGACATCGGAGATGATATACGGGTGCTCAGTGGAGACTGGGTACACTGGACGGACTCGCCGAGAACTCCCAGATGGTATTATACCTTACGTCAGATGGCAGTTCTCTGGTGACACTGGTACAGAGTAGTCTGTTGACCCGAGATCGTCATAGAGTCTTGTGTGGTTCCCACTGTGCTTTGATTTCCATCTTACCACGTCCAAGAGGGCGTGCAAAACGGTGGTTTTTGGGTACAGTCCCTAGTCACATGGAGGCAATGAGCGATAGGAGGGGATTCGTCTCTCCCGGTATAGGGGGTTGATGTTGCGCTGTGTTCGATTGGCTATAACCGGAAATCCCTGGCCAGGGTTGCTGAGATTTACTGGTAAGTGTTACCAGTAGTTTCTCGAACTGTTATAGACCTCATATCGACACGACTTATCGAGCTATTGGGGTGTGACATTTACCACCCCTAGGCGAGATATGCGACATATCAGACGACGAGACCGGACTGTACGGTAGTGTTACTGGTTGGATTCACTGGAGTGTGAGCGGGCTTGCTCGTCGATCTTCTGATCGCTCAATACCCGGGTGGCCGTTACGTTTAGCAGACCGCTTGCGGCTTGTGGGTGCTTGATATGATCATCACCTGCTGCCGGCGTATTGACGAGTCTTTAGAGTCCTACACAGAGGTTTCCTGGCTCAAGCGAAACGAAATAGAAGCGCATATGAGATATGTGCGGGACCGAGAATGATACCAGTATGTGATACTGTATTCGATTCTCGTGATTTGTGACATTGATCGGTTATATGCGATATAGCCGGATTATCGGAACAAGTGTTGATTCGATAAGTTGTCACTGTTGATATTAGTCGGTTATATACGATATGACCGGATCATTAAATCAAGTGTTAATTTAATGATTTAATGCATAATTATATATTTGATATATTACTTTGCATTAACTAATATCGGTTCACTTTAAATTGATTTTCTCACTTAGATGTACAAGTTGTATATGTGATATACTTTTTGTGCAAATGAATGTATCATGTTTGATGATACATGTTTACTTGGTTAAGTGCAAAGAATTAAACCATGGTTAAACTAATGATTAGGGTTTTGTTTATCCTTTGCTTATTTATTTATTTATTTATTTTTCTTTTTGGAAAAGAAATGGCAAAAGAAAAGAAAAATGGTTGCTAGTTTTGTTTTACATTGAAAGTTCATGAAGCTTTGACTAAGTGACCATTTTGTCTTCATGCTTAACCCTAACCATTACATTTAACCATGATTTATTCTCTACACTTGACCATGGTTACAACATGATAAGTATTCAATTTATTTTCTATTTTGAATTAACTTATCATAACATTTTTCATCTTCTTCTTCTTCTTCTTCTTCAAGATGAAGAAGCTTGACTTCATCAATGGTGGATTGATGAAATGAGTGAGAAATCCAATTCTAAAGTCTACCCACTTCCTATTTCTTCATCCTCTACCTCTTGCCAAGTAGTAGAGTGTGTTTTCTTCACAAGTTTTCATGGCTTGGTGAAGGTGGAGCTTGATCTTGTGATGCCTCGACGTAGATCATCTTCGGCACGAAGCCGACGACCTTGCCCGCCCATTTCTCCGATGAAGCCGACGCTAGAGCCCGGGATTTCATTTAGACAGCGGAGAGGACTTCATCATGGAGCCGTGGAGGTGGAGGACCGGATCTACAAAGGTTGTATTTCCGTACTTTTAGTTAAGTAGTTAACTAGTTTCATTTATCGCCTAGACTTCTAGTTAACGATCCGTATTAGGGTTTCTCGGCACCCGTAAAATTTGAAATTGGCATGGTTGATGCCTTGTGAGACCTCTTGGGAGTGCCTAGGAACCCTACAGTGGTATCAGAGACTAGCTAGAGCCTTAGGCGATGCGTAGACGAAGTTTGAAACCCGAACGAGCCCGAAACCCTAAACCAAACATGCTCTCTGGACTTTTTCTAAAATCTGGGATTTTTCCACATTAAAATTGCTTAAAAAATTCAGCAGGGAAATATAAGAATTACGGTGCAAAATTTTTTCCATGAACTGTTCATAGTGCGGCGGAACCGCGGCAGAAGCCTGGCTTCTGCGGCGGTTCCGCGGCCAAAGGATGACATCATCATCCCCTGTTTGCACAGTAACTCCTATTTTATTATGCTGGATTTTCTGGGAATTTTTAATATTTATTCAAGAGTTGAATTTTCTGGGGTTGTTTTGGGGATTCGGTGTTTCGATCGGAGTATCAGATTTTGTCTATGTGGCTTTCCGGATATTTTTGAATATGTTAAAAAGTTCGACCGGATATAAATACCCAATTTTTCCCTTGTCGGGAAATTTCCAAGTGTTGGATTTTTCCGTAGTTTAAAGACGTTCTAAGTAGTGCAAGTAACGCGATGGTCCCTCTAGAAGACAACAAACCTTAACTCGATTATGTGACCGTCTTGAACTGCCCTTTGAACCTTCGGGTTTGGGGCAGTACGGCGTGCCACATGTGAGGCGTTGGCTTGACCCTTCTACGGCTGGACCGTTGGTACTGAGGCACGAACTGAATGTTTTTAGACTTGTTTCATGTGTTGAGCTGTATCGGGAAAACTTGGGTGTTCGATTGTTCGATCGGAAAGTTTAACATTTTCTATTTATCTGGAATGGGATACAATAATTGGAATTCACAATTAGTTATGAGATAACTGAATGAATGTTATAAACATAGCAGTTTAGTCTCACTTGATCGGTTGCCACGGAATTTTGATGTGATCAAAAGTCCGTCGCAATCACGTAGCGTACACGGATACTCGTCGGGTAAACTTAATAGACAGCCTTACTCCATAGCCCCGACCAAGTGACTGTAGGAGAACCCCGTCGCCGAAAGCATCCGTTCGGGTGCTCGCGGCAGCGGTGTTCCGCCTTGGTGCACTTCGTCGACGGCGTCGGGGGTGCGGCCGCCTACTGAAGTTTGCGACGAGTATTCGATCAGGCTGCCGGGAATCTTGTTGAATTACCCGACTTGATATTGAAAAGTGTTTTCGATTTTGAGACTAAAATGCGGGGTTTATAATTGTTAGGCATGCGATGTCTAAGTAATTCATTTGGTCAGGCATGCGATGTCTGAGGTTGTTGCGGATTCCAACTGTTGTAGTTTTACACTTTCTTTTCTGTGACCCTAAGTGTAATATGTGATATCGCCGGTTTCGTTGCTATATGTCAACGACAATTGGGATGCGCATATTTACTTACGTTGATGACATGTGATGTTATGTGTTGCTGGATATGTTATATTGGATCGTCGTGTTTGAATAGCCGGGGTTTTTTATGTGAGATGAGTGTTTTTCATTTTCATTCATGTGAAAACTTGTATGTAATATTATTTTATTGGGGCACTTCCAGGTTGCGGAAGTTGTCACCCTTTGTATATTATTTACTTTTCCGCACTAGGATAGACCCAAGGAGGAGGGCACAAGTAACCGGGTTCTGGAGTCCAGTGGGAGACCAACTCGAGGAGTCGAGTCCGGGTCTCCTAACTCTAGAATTGGTAGGGTTGCTTGCCGCTCTCGTAGGGGTATAGGGGTGTGGGTTTGGCTATTCATCACGACCGTGGAATCCGTGTTTTATACTGGCTCGTATTGAAAACACGGATGTCCTAGTATATCCAATATTTCATATGTTTCTTCTGCTGCGATATCTGTGATGTGATCATGTGATATGTTCTGTGATAGATACTGTATATAGTATTTATGATATATTATATAGACGTTACTTATGTTTTACACCCGCGCTAGCCCTGCCCCGCTCTGCCGTTAGTTACCTAACCTAACGGTGCACGAGGGGACATCGAGGCGAATGCGGATGGCATAAGTGTACGTCGTATTTATCTGTGATGTTTAGGTACTTAAATGATGGGACTTCATTAATGTGATTAATGAAATAAAAGAAACCTAAGATGTTGTAGAATCGAATTTAAAAATAAAAAGGGTAGCTACAGTTCTTGCTTTGCACAGCGGTATATGTGATATATCCTGCACCTTATTCGATGAGGAAAGGACCGAGATCCCTTCACCGGGAGTAACTCCTTTAGCAATAACTGGCAGATGCTACACACTCGGTTTGTCTTTTGATTGCTTTTATGAGTTTTTGCTTTGCACAGTGATATATATGATATATCCCGCACCTCATTCGACGAGGAAAGGACCGACGATCCCTTCACCGGGAGTGACTCCTTTAGCAAAACTAGAAAAGCCTCAAAAGTACTCCATTTTAAAATCATTTGATTCTACAACGATATCAAGTTCATTACGCAATAGGTTTTCAGAAAAACCTGTCGTAGCCCTCCGTCATTTCAGATACGTACTAGTTAGTATTCGTGCTGCGGTTGTTTGGCCTCCGTCAAGGCGTAGTGTACGGTAGCTAACTAGTGCTTATCTGCTAGCATATGATGCGATTGGATTAGGGTATTCGTACGGCGTTGTTTGGCCTCCGTCAAGGGTCGTGCGGGTGGGTTTAATTCAATCAGGAAATGACGGGTTGAACTTGACTAGCGGACTATGGGTAGTTTGGCCTCCGTCAAGGTCATAGGACGCTAGGGGTAAAATATTATCGGGAATTTCAAGTGTTGAAATTTGCAATGAGATTGCATACCTTCTATGAGATAGTTGGATCCCGATACCCGCTGCGAGTAAGAGTTACTTCTGGGAGAGTTTTACACATTACAATTAGCCGATCAAGTAGGTGTCTAGAAAGGTGTCAACGGGGTTACGCCTCTGGGAAAACGAGGTTTACATTAATTAGGTTCGTGCGAAAGCACGGGGGACCTCCCTCAAAGTACCGACACTGGCCTGGCTGAAAGATTGGCGAACTTGTAGTGTGTAATTAATCCCGGCTAGTCTTTCCTTTTAGGGTTTGAAGGAAGATTTGATAAAAAGCAGTGGGAGCCATCCTGATTAGATAAAATAATAACCAATCTATTCTTGCAAGAGCGCACGCTGAGTGTTTTCTTCTCTCTCTCTCTAGGTAGCGACCATATCACGCCTTAATCAAGATAATAATACGGAAAATTGACCGAACCCGCTTGTTATACTGAGCTGGGGAACGTTGGTCCCGCTCCAACTTATAATAGTTATAAGATAGAGCAGGAAATTGGGGAATACCAGAATTCCCGTGCCGCCCAAACGAAGAAAGTGCATGTGATGCATCATCTTCGGGTGTGTTCGTTACAAAGAACTGTTTCTCTGTATCCTCTACGTCCTGGGTATGTGATACCAGATCAGGATCCCACATATGTAATATGTTACATAGGGCTACAGAAAGGTAGAAGAACTGAGAACGGGTGATAAGTTTCATGAGACAGAAAACGGGGCAAGTATTGCAGTCAAGTCTGTTGGTCACTGTCACCCTGTATCCCAAATACATTGATTCTGAACGAAAGTTATTAGATACCGAACCTGATATACAAAATCATATCTGTCTCTTTATTAGATACAGAATGTTATTAGTAAAGAAACGATAAAATTTTGTATTGTTGGATAATGTTTTGAACATTTCCTATATCAAAAGTTGATCGGATCAGGCACGTTATCTAAAAGCATTGATGTTCTAAATCAAACTACAGTTCTTCAGTATACGGAACACACACAAGAGGAAGAGTTCAGAAATGAACGAATCCTTCTTGAGGTATTGTAGACTAGGTCATATCAATGCGACCCGACTAGCTGAAGTTACATGTAGATGCATATTTAAATCAGTTTGAATTTACATCTTGTGAAACTTGCCAGTCATGTCACAGAGATAAGATGACCATAGCTCCGTTTACTGGAAACAGAGAGTTAGTAAACTCTTGGGATTGATACATGATGATGTATGTAAGGTCCCCTGTCTACACATGCCAAGACCGGTTCCTTGTACTTCATTACATTCTCTGATAATCTCTTTACATTCAGACATATGTTCCTGTTGAAACACAAGTCCGAATCTTTTAAGATATTCACAGAATATAAGTTAGAAGTAGAGAACCAAAATACGGGTATAAGTATTATGTCCTTTGATGAGATCAAGGAGGAGAATACTTGAGCACGGAAATCCTGGACTATTCTAAAGGAGAATGAGATTCTCTCTCAGCATTACTCCTCCGTATACACCATAGCACGATGGTATATCGGGGCGGAGCAATAACACCCTATGTGATAAGGTGTGCTCTATGATGAGTACTACTGAGTTACCCATTTCCTTTTTGGGAGTTATGCACTTGAGAAGCTGCATACCTATTGAATAGGGTTCAAATCAAATCAGTTGCCTACCACTTCATATTTGATATGATAAGGGAAGAGCCCATCTCTTAAGTTAGTTAAGATTTGGGGTTGTCCAGCCTATGTCTGAAAAGCAAAATCTGGACAAGCTCGAGACAAGGTCTGTAATGTAGAACTGGAAAGGTTCCAGCAATACAAACTACAGCAGATGATTTGATAAAACCAAAGGATTCAATAGTTACCAACGAACCTCAGCCTCTCCGCCGATCTAGTAGGGTTCCTCACCCACCTGAGAGATACTTTGGTTTCTCTATGACAGTGGGAGCGAGGATTGCATCATGAGATGATGACCCAACTAGTTTCGAGCAGGCCATCGAGAGTAGGGACTCTGTAAAAATGGCTGGATGCTTAGCGATCTGAGATGGAATCCATGTACACCAACAAAGTATGGACTTTGGCTGCTATATCTGAAGGGTTAAATCCCCATCAGGAGCAAGTTTATCTTGAGAAGATTACTTGGTGTAGATGTAAAAGTTGAGACTTTCAAAGCTAGACTTGTTAAAGGTTTTTGTTATCGACCAGGCGTGGATAATGATGAAACCTTTTCAAGTGGCTATGCTTAAGTCCATCCAGATCCTACTTGCCACGGCTACATACCATGACTACGATATCTGAGGGTTGGGTGCCATGACTGCTTTTCTAAATGATGTTTTAGAAGAGAACGTCTATAAGTATACAGCCAGAGGGCTTCGTAGACAGTGGGAGCAGCGGAAACGTGTACAAGATGCTTTATAGGATAAAGCAGGTATCGCGGAGTTGGAACATCTGTTTTGATGTGTTAGTTAAAGAGTTTGATATCATCAAAATGGTAGATGAACCTTGTATAAACAAAAAGGTAGTAGGGAGTATGGTGATGATCCTCGTATAGTACGTGGATGACATACTCTTGATAAGAAAGGAATTTCCTATGCTACGCCTGGTCAATCTCCGCATATCACAAAGATTCTCCATATAGGATCAAAGTGATACCTCCTAAATCCTGGTATTTGGATCTATGAGATAGATCTAATTGGATGTTAGCATACTCACTAATTGTAGTGACATGGTATCAGTTGATCCTGGGGAGGATCACTGGTAGGGTTCCAGGGTGATAAAGACGACTGAATGTCAGTCACAGGCTTTGTCTTTACCCTCAGTGGAGGGACGGTATGTTGGAAGAGTTCCAAGCTAGATACCGTGACATACTAGACGATTAAGGCTGAATACATCGCTACTTAAGAAGCTACCAAAGAGGCAGTCTGGATGTATATTAGTTCATGAGATGAACTGTTGCGCCACGGCAGCGCCCCGGCCTCGTACTCGAGGCCAAAATGCGGAATAAAATTTTCCTAACTCGGAAACCGGCGCTACCGCGGACAATTACCCGGATCGAAACCATTAACCTATACTAGCTAACTAGAGATGGGGTGAGAAGTATACCGAGCGATCCGTGTCCTTCGGTCTTCGTCTCCACTCCGATCTCCCGCGGAATCTCCGTCACCTCCTCGCTCGTCGGAAAGGGCACCACGTAGCCGGAATCTTTTACGGGCTCCCGCCTCTAGACCGAGGCAACTCGGGCGCGAAGTTGGCTAGCCGACGCGTCCAAGGCTTGCTATAGAATAGTGTAGTGAACTTGTCTCTTGGGGTTATGAGGTTGCCTTGATGTGGAGGAATGGAGAAGAGAAGGAGAGAAGGAATTGAGCTTTGAAGCTAATTTTACAAACATGGAATGAGATGGAAAAATGCCACACCAAATAATTATCCCTCTCCCTCTCCTATGTGGCCGGCCCCTCTCACTCAAGAATAGATTGGAGAGAGAAAAACAAAAGCACCACAATTTTGTATAGAATAAAAGAATGGAAAAACAATAACATAAAGAAAATGGTCACAACCATTTCCTTTCACAAACCATCAAATGAAAAGCCAAGAATAGACTAGAAAGGCATCTCATGATGAAACAAGTCTCATCATAATGCAAACTTGCAAGAAAACCCTCCACTAAATGTTAATTGCGAACTTGCAATTAACACCCTCTACCTGGAAAGTCCGACCGAGAAGGAATGAAGGAAAACCGGACGGAACGGAATGCAAACTGGCAACCCCAGAAAACCGATCCCATAATAAATTACAGGAAAACCCCGCTACTGCAAATACATGCCCGCATTTGTATTCCCACTGAACACAAATGCAAAGAGACAAAAAACTACACTATCAAATACTAGAATCCGGCTTAAGCCAAAGCCGGCTAGTAAAAACTGTCCGATCACGATCCGTGCAATACCGCACGTATCTGATCGAACCCTGCCATATCTCCATACGGCCTCTACAGCGTTTCGCCCGAAACTTGAGTAACTGTAACTGTGGTGGACTCTAAAGACTCGTCAATACCTTGGCTGTGGATTTAACCACTAGCACGTCAGAGGTATAAGCCAATACATGACGGGCCACCAGGTATTGACCAAATGGGACGTCGATGAGGAAGCTCACCCCGACACCCAACTGAGCCTGTCAGTGACAATATCCGTACAGTCCGGTCCGTTCGTCTATGAGTATCGCATGGCGGGCCTAGGGGGTTGGTAAAAGTCAGACCCCCAAAAGCGGTACAAGTCGTGTCGGAGCGTAGCCCAGAACGCCCTGAGATACTACTGGAATACCTACCAGTAAATCTCCTGCCTCGGCCGAGGGCTTTGCGTAATGGCTCTCCTAGACACAGCGCGACCTCACCCCCAATACCGGGAGAGACGAACCCCTGCAGATCCGCTCACTGCCTCCATGTGGCTCGGGACTGTACCCAACTAAAACCTGTTTGCACGACTCCTTTGAGCCGTGGTAGGGTAGTAATCAAAGCACAGTGGGAACTCACACGAGACAAATGACGATCTCAGGTCGATGAACTAACCTGTACACATGTCACCAGGGAACTGCTATCTGACATCTGGTATAAGACCAACTAGCAGGTTCCCGGCGAGTCCTGTCCGGTGTACTCATAACCCAATGAGCACCTGTATACATCTTAGGTGAACCAACTGACACCAGTGGCTTGTGAGACCGGCCACCGCCCCTCGTCGGGGTCTCGACTGTATACACTAGTCTACTAACGGAGTATCGATGCCCTGTCTCGAAACTCCTACGACTAGGGACCTTTTAAGGATGTGCTTATAGACCACCAGCTCCCACGTATATGATCGCCATCATACTGCTGGCAGTCAAGCAAGAATCCTAGGGGCTCTATCAACGTGTAATAGCGACATGTCAGGTCACCTAAAGCAGTACACGATGATAAAGATAAACCAGATAGCATACTATCATCTCGAGTAAGACTGTCCTACCGGGATAGGTCCTCCCTCAATCATTGCAATCACGTGCCTGTGATCCAATAATTGACTCTGAGGGCACTAACTCCAACAATCTCCCACTTGCACTCAAGGCTAATTATTGCGATGTCGCATACTCACAGCCCGTGTGATACCGAACACCCAACTCCTCTACTAGTCAGTCTCACAAAACCCGTTTGCGAAACTATTGCGTTCGAGGAATAGCCTCAGTGAGTGGATCCGCTGTGATGTTTCTTTCTATGTCTCTCTATATCTCAAGTTCACGGAGAAAGCAATCTCCCGAAATGAGCAATACCTGTCTTAGAACGTCTGGATGTCTGATGGGACCTAGCTCATAAATGAACTCCAAATCCAAACTTCTTGGACTGTATCATCAACTGAACTTAATCAGTATCCTGCGCCATGCCTCCCTCAGTATTGCCTTGGACCACCTGTCCAAAATACTGCCCCTCGTCAGAAGGAAAATCTATAACTCTGACAACCTGCTTGTCGTCCATGTCACCTTGGAAGCCCGGAGTGATAACCGTCTCCTAAAGGAGGCAGCCGTTATCATATCCTTAGAACTTATGTTCTAAAACTGCTTCCGACTGTTTTTCCAGGATTGGATTAATATCAACTTATTGTACCTACTGCAAGAACAACATCTGGTGTGGCACTTGACATCTCATGATTGACTCAATTGCCTAAGCAAGTGATCTGTCAATCATGCGTATCCCTCTCCTCTTTAGTCTGTAAGACACCTTTAGAGAGGGTGACTCCATTACCTGCAGGTATACTACCGTGCCAGGAGTCGTCCATTCTAAATACTCATAGAATGCTGTCAAGGTACCCTGATTGGGAAACCACCCAAATCTAGATCTAAAACCATAGGTCTAGTATCCAGTATGTCTGATATAATATCCAAGTCCCATGTGGAGAAAACACTGTGTAACGACCAAAGTATAACCGATCGTAGTATAGGAATATCACTTCCTACTACCTTCTCAACAGATCCATCCCCTATTCTGATGACGTCAAACCCATGACTGTCACATCAGAAACAGATGATCTAACTCCGCTACATCTGCTTTAGTCTATAAATAGACATAAGCCTGATGTCCACCAATGCTTCCGCTGCTCCCACTGACTACGACAACCTTCTGGCAGAGTCATATAGACGTGCACTTCTAAAGCTAGTTTAGAACGACGCTATACTCATCCTCTCACCGGGTCTCGCAGCCTGGAACAACAGCAATGGCAAGTGTGGGTAAACAAGAACTTCCCTGTCACCGTCCTTGAGGCTACCGGAGTACCTCTCGGGTGCCTGAAGTTACCCACCTTAACTGCAGAGTGGCCAATGGAATGTCAAATCATATTGAATCTTTAGGTTCCTTATTAAATCTTCAGTAATCGTTTGTGGTTCTGGAATCACTTCCAGTTCTACCATACTCCCACTACTTTTTCTGAAAAAATCCATTTTTAATAAAACTGTGGCGAGTCTAGAACAATATTTCTACTGTTCATCCAGATGGTAGAAAATCAACCCTCGTCATAGCCTGGGTCAACCCACAAACAGCCATTACAGAAACGTGCCTTGAGTTGTCCAGTGTCTGGTTTTAAGCATAAGCCGGACAACTCCCCGTACCTTAACAATGTCAAGATATGAACTGTTCTATATCCAATATAGAAACAGAGGCACTTATTTAATTGAACCAGATTCAAATCATGCAGCTATCTCCAGTGCATGTAAACTAAATGGAAGGAGGCCGATCAGCGTTACTCAACTTAGGAATGCTTCCAATTATGAGTAACCTGAAAGAGAAGCAATCTGTCTTTATCATTACTATCAACTGAATACCATACACAAGTATCTACATCTTCGATCTCTTTGAAGAATCCCGATACTTGCTATACCTGGTTCTCTACTCTATTCAAATACCTATAACTCCTCAAAACTTAGACCCTGTGTTTCCACGAAACACATGTCTAAGAACTAGAGAAGTCATAAGTAAACCGAATATAGTACGAGGACCTACCCCTCCGTCCTAATGGACCTTGGACAACATACAATACTCTGTATAAGTCCCCTGAGTCTAGTGACTCATTCACTGTGTGTCGTAGGTTGAAAACTGTACTTTTGGTTAAGAAGAATTACACCGCTGTTCAATGCTCCTTACCTAACCATCCACTGGTATAGGTAAATGTCATAGACATAATTTCAAAAAGGTATGTCTCACTCTATAAAATAGACGTACAGATATATCAATTTGAAATTGGTGCATAACAACGGATATTCAAAACCAAATATTTGCCGACCGGCAAACAACCCAGGTGACTTCCTCAAATATCACCGATTACAACGAATCCCGATATAATGAGGATGGTCACCTAATTCCCAATAACTTACTCCCACTCATTGTCTGTAAAACCATACAGATGTGAGAATCCAACCTGGTAAATACATACCCTGGAGTAAGTGTCTAATCGGGAAATCAGTTTTCTTTTAACAGTACACAGTGAAACTGAAACATTGAAATGTTTCAATGGGGTATGCTGGTATTCCTAGTAATGCCTCTTCCATTATCCAGATTCACAACTATAACTGTATAATTCTTTGCCACCTCTCCAAATCCCTTTACATGTCTTTAGTCATTACCTTCTGTACACCCCTTTAGGCCAAATGGTTTTCTTCCTTCCCTACCGTTCGGCACCAGCCTATGGTTTGGAAGAAGACTATCCAAAAAGCATAATGGGTGTACTGTCCTAATCCGAGGAGCACTCGCAATGCGAGAGAAGGTGAGGATAAAAGACAACCGAATGTACTTAATTCATAGGTGATTTAGGATTGACAAAGAAGTACATGGTTTGGTCGTGAATAGCAGTCGCAATTTACTTTGCCCTCTTACTAATCTCTTGCTTTGTCTGAACTTAATACCTTCTGTACACCGTTTAGGCTAATTGGCTTTCTTCATTCCCTACCGTTCGGCACCAGCCTAAGGTTTGGAAGAAGACTATCCAATTTGCGTAATAGGTGTACTATCTCCTAAACCAAGGAGTACTCGCAACCTGAGAGAAGGTAAAAGGTAAAGACAACTGAATAGTCCTATTCGTTTTCTCCAGAACCTGAAACCATCCTCGAAGTTCTTCGAGTTCGTATATAACCATACGATGGTTTTGTCCAATGGAAGTGGACGTTCGTAGTAATACGGGGTGTCCCGGAGAAAAGAGTAAAAGTAGGAGTGGCAAAGAGGTCTGCAACTCTGACAATCCAAAAGCCAGTGTTAAGTAGGTTCGGTCAACTTGGTCACTGAGTCATAGTCTAGGGTCGGGTCAATGGTCGCTGCCAGAGAGAGAGAAAAGAAACACTCAGCGTGCACTCTAACCTAGATCAGAATGGTTATCACTTTATCTAATCTGGAAACCTCCCACTGTAACGTCAAATTCTTCCCCAAACCTGAAAGAAGAATTAGCCGGGATAACCCGAGGAGTAAACCAACTCATCAGTGGGAATCGGGATCCAACTCTCATCGCATGATAACGTGACGGAATCCGCTCACGTTATCACACTCCAGAAGGTATGCGCATATCTGGCAAGTTTCAGTACTTTTGAAACTCCCGATGTGGATTTTTACCCCATGCTCTTATGACCTTGGCGTGAGGTCAAAATATCATAAGTCACATGTCAAGTTCTACCCGTCATTATCCTGTTTAATTTGAACCCACCCGTACATACCCTTGACGTAGGCCAAAATAGTAGTACGACTGTCCCAAACCAACGCATCTATCTATGCAACAGATAAATACCCGGCAGCTACCAAACACTATGCCTTGGCGTGAGGTCAAAATACATAGCTTGAATACTACCGAATATTTAACTGAAATGACGGAGGGCTACGAATGGTTTCTGGCGAAAACCTTTAACGTAATGAACTTGATATCGTTGAAGGAACTGATAGCTTTATAAAAATATAGTGACGACAACCTTTGCTAAAGAGGTCACTCCCGGTGAAGGGATCTCGGCTCTTTCCCCGTAGAATGAGGTGCAGGATATTCCAACTGAATACCACGGTGCAAAGCAAAAGTAATCGGCTATAGTGAAGTTACTGCCCTGACGCAAACTTCTGTCCAAGGGGTCACTCCCGGTGAAGGGATCTCGGCCCTTGCCTCGTCGACTGAGGAGCAGGATATTCCAAATGAATACCACGGTGCAAAGCAAAAGTAAACGTCCTTGCAATAACAGCTTTTTGAAAAAGTGTTCCAACAACATCAGAATAGGTTTGTTTATCTTGCATTGATCCGAATCAACGCAGTCCTATCAATTGATCACACCATAAAGAACGAAAATATACTGATGTACGCATATGCCATCCGCATTCGCCACTGGGTCCCGTCATCACCCGTTAGGTTAGCTAACTAACGACAGAGCGGGGACTGGACTAGCGCGGATGAAAAACATATACAACATCTATAAATATATATATATATACCAATATATAGTATTTCGCTCAAGGCGTGATAAACAATGCAGCACAGAAATGTATAGCAACACAGAACAATACAGATATCTGGAAACCCCGGGTTTCACAGAGCCGCTGCTGAAACCCGACGTTCCCCTGGTCGTGTGGATAGCCTGTGCAATGAAATCCTAGACCCCTACGGGCGCGGCAAGTCACCCGCCAAAACCTGAAGCGAGGCAGCCCCCTTCAGCTCCGTGAATGGACCACCCAGCACTCCACGGAATCCGGCAACTTGGGCACCCCTCCTGGGTCAACCTGTACCCCCTACGAGTGCGGCGGATAGCCAGCCAATCCTGGAGTGAAGCCCCCTCCGTCCCAATGCCATGAGATGCGGACTTGTTGTCTTCTAGAACCCGGCTATCCGTGCACCCCACCGCGGGGCAACCCTAGTACAGAAAGTAAAATATACATACACCGGGTACATCGACCGCAACCAGGTCGTGCCCCAAAAGAATAATACAAACAGGCAGTGACGGCAGTCCACATGTCGGACGCTCGCCCCGCAATAGCAAATGTACATAATACAACAAAACTGTACTATATTGCAACCAGGCTATCCCCACGACCGATCCGCAACATCACAGCATAAACAAAGAACATCAACGTGAAAGTCACGTTCGCAAATCCGTCTAACCGGGCTATAGCAGTTAGATCGGATTTACCGATCGAGTGACATTCACGGTCGCAGAAAATAATGTAAATACTGTGAAATAATGTGTTTAAAATTTTCCGATCAATCAAACAATTAACAAGTGGGCCCCAAAGAAAACTGTAGCACTCACAGAAACAATTGGCCCAACTTTAATATTCCAAAGCCCATATTTTAAGCCCAGAAGGCCTCTGTAAAAAAATGGTGAAGTGATGTGAATAGTGCGCGGCGGAAGGGCCGCACAAAGGGGGTTTTCGCGGCGGTTCCGCGCTCCAACTGTGGAGTCACTTCATCGAATTTTTACAGAGCTCTTAGATATACCAGTACATCAATATTTTACAACCTGAAAAATTTTTCGAGACCAAAATATTTCAACAGAAACTGATGTGAACAAAAAATACGGTTTTTGGAAATTTTGGTCGATCGGAAATGCAAACACATCAAACGAAGCTAGGTAAGGTTAATGGCGTGTCTCTGATACCATGTTGCGCCACGGCAGCGCCCCGGCCTCGTACTCGAGGCCAAAATGCGGAATAAAATTTTCCTAACTCGGAAACCGGCGCTACCGCGGACAATTACCCGGATCGAAACCATTAACCTATACTAGCTAACTAGAGATGGGGTGAGAAGTATACCGAGCGATCCGTGTCCTTCGGTCTTCGTCTCCACTCCGATCTCCCGCGGAATCTCCGTCACCTCCTCGCTCGTCGGAAAGGGCACCACGTAGCCGGAATCTTTTACGGGCTCCCGCCTCTAGACCGAGGCAACTCGGGCGCGAAGTTGGCTAGCCGACGCGTCCAAGGCTTGCTATAGAATAGTGTAGTGAACTTGTCTCTTGGGGTTATGAGGTTGCCTTGATGTGGAGGAATGGAGAAGAGAAGGAGAGAAGGAATTGAGCTTTGAAGCTAATTTTACAAACATGGAATGAGATGGAAAAATGCCACACCAAATAATTATCCCTCTCCCTCTCCTATGTGGCCGGCCCCTCTCACTCAAGAATAGATTGGAGAGAGAAAAACAAAAGCACCACAATTTTGTATAGAATAAAAGAATGGAAAAACAATAACATAAAGAAAATGGTCACAACCATTTCCTTTCACAAACCATCAAATGAAAAGCCAAGAATAGACTAGAAAGGCATCTCATGATGAAACAAGTCTCATCATAATGCAAACTTGCAAGAAAACCCTCCACTAAATGTTAATTGCGAACTTGCAATTAACACCCTCTACCTGGAAAGTCCGACCGAGAAGGAATGAAGGAAAACCGGACGGAACGGAATGCAAACTGGCAACCCCAGAAAACCGATCCCATAATAAATTACAGGAAAACCCCGCTACTGCAAATACATGCCCGCATTTGTATTCCCACTGAACACAAATGCAAAGAGACAAAAAACTACACTATCAAATACTAGAATCCGGCTTAAGCCAAAGCCGGCTAGTAAAAACTGTCCGATCACGATCCGTGCAATACCGCACGTATCTGATCGAACCCTGCCATATCTCCATACGGCCTCTACAGCGTTTCGCCCGAAACTTGAGTAACTGTAACTGTGGTGGACTCTAAAGACTCGTCAATACCTTGGCTGTGGATTTAACCACTAGCACGTCAGAGGTATAAGCCAATACATGACGGGCCACCAGGTATTGACCAAATGGGACGTCGATGAGGAAGCTCACCCCGACACCCAACTGAGCCTGTCAGTGACAATATCCGTACAGTCCGGTCCGTTCGTCTATGAGTATCGCATGGCGGGCCTAGGGGGTTGGTAAAAGTCAGACCCCCAAAAGCGGTACAAGTCGTGTCGGAGCGTAGCCCAGAACGCCCTGAGATACTACTGGAATACCTACCAGTAAATCTCCTGCCTCGGCCGAGGGCTTTGCGTAATGGCTCTCCTAGACACAGCGCGACCTCACCCCCAATACCGGGAGAGACGAACCCCTGCAGATCCGCTCACTGCCTCCATGTGGCTCGGGACTGTACCCAACTAAAACCTGTTTGCACGACTCCTTTGAGCCGTGGTAGGGTAGTAATCAAAGCACAGTGGGAACTCACACGAGACAAATGACGATATCAGGTCGATGAACTAACCTGTACACATGTCACCAGGGAACTGCTATCTGACATCTGGTATAAGACCAACTAGCAGGTTCCCGGCGAGTCCTGTCCGGTGTACTCATAACCCAATGAGCACCTGTATACATCTTAGGTGAACCAACTGACACCAGTGGCTTGTGAGACCGGCCACCGCCCCTCGTCGGGGTCTCGACTGTATACACTAGTCTACTAACGGAGTATCGATGCCCTGTCTCGAAACTCCTACGACTAGGGACCTTTTAAGGATGTGCTTATAGACCACCAGCTCCCACGTATATGATCGCCATCATACTGCTGGCAGTCAAGCAAGAATCCTAGGGGCTCTATCAACGTGTAATAGCGACATGTCAGGTCACCTAAAGCAGTACACGATGATAAAGATAAACCAGATAGCATACTATCATCTCGAGTAAGACTGTCCTACCGGGATAGGTCCTCCCTCAATCATTGCAATCACGTGCCTGTGATCCAATAATTGACTCTGAGGGCACTAACTCCAACATGAACTTCGTTCCTACCATTGTGAGATAATGGAGTTGTGGCTTATGCCAAGGAACGCCGGTCCCGTCAGTGATCCAGACATATTCTAAGGCAGTATCACCTGATCATGGAGATGTTTGATCTCCAAGGGATCGAGGTCAGGAGAGTAGACTCAGAGAAAAACACGGCGGATCCACTCACGAAGGCCTATTCCCAGAGAGAGACCTTTATGGGATGGTTGAGTATGAGATACTACAACCACTGCTACAGATGGCCCTAGTGCAAGTGGGAGATTGTTAGTTATATGTGTGCCCTACAGGCCATTACTATACATAGGATGTATATTGTAGTGGATGCTTGGACATATATAGGGAGGACTTTCTTGCTCGACATGATAGTATGCTATCTGGTTACTCTTTACCTTAACGTGTACACTGATTGTCTCTCAGTTACATGTTGGTAAAGCCCTTAGGATGTGTACTTGACTACCTGGACTATGATGCAGATCATACTAGTGGGGACAGATAGTCTATAAGTACATCCTTCAACGTCCCTAGTCGTGGGTGTATCGAGACGGGGCATCGATATACCAGAGTAGACTAGCGTATACCTTCTCGACCCATACAGATGGGCGATGGATGATCCCATATCCATTGGTGTTTGACATCGGAGATGATATACGGGTGCTCAGTGGAGACTGGGTACACTGGACGGACTCGCCGAGAACTCCCAGATGGTATTATACCTTACGTCAGATGGCAGTTCACTGGTGACACTGGTACAGAGTAGTATGTTGACCCGAGATCGTCATAGAGTCTTGTGTGGTTCCCACTGTGCTTTGATTTCCATCTTACCACGTCCAAGAGGGCGTGCAAAACGGTGGTTTTTAGGTACAGTCCCTAGTCACATGGAGGCAATGAGCGATAGGAGGGTATTCGTCTCTCCCGGTATAGGGGGTTGATGTTGCGCTGTGTTCGATTGGCTATAACCGGAAATCCCTGGCCAGGGTTGCTGAGATTTACTGGTAAGTGTTACCAGTAGTTTCTCGAACTGTTATAGACCTCATATCGACACGACTTATCGAGCTATTGGGGTCTGACATTTACCACCCCTAGGCGAGATATGCGACATATCAGACGACGAGACCGGACTGTACGGTAGTGTTACTGGTTGGATTCACTGGAGTGTGAGCGGGCTTGCTCGTCGATCTTCTGATCGCTCAATACCCGGGTGGCCGTTACGTTTAGCAGACCGCTTGGGGCTTGTGGGTGCTTGATATGATCATCACCTGCTACCGGCGTATTGACGAGTCTTTAGAGTCCTACACAGAGGTTTCCTGGCTCAAGCGAAACGAAATAGGAGCGCATATGAGATATGTGCGGGACCGAGAATGATACCAGTATGTGATACTGTATTCGATTCTCGTGATTTGTGATATTGATCGGTTATATGCGATATAGCCGGATTATCGGAACAAGTGTTGATTCGATAAGTTGTTACTGTTGATATTAGTCGGTTATATGCGATATGACCGGATCATTAAATCAAGTGTTAATTTAATGATTTAATGCATAATTATATATTTGATATATTACTTTGCATTAGCTAATATCGGTTCACTTTAAATGGATTTTCTCACTTAGATGTACAAGTTGTATATGTGATATACTTTTTGTGCAAATGATTGTATCATGTTTGATGATACATGTTTACTTGGTTAAGTGCAAAGAATTAAACCATGGTTAAACTAATGATTAGGGTTTTGTTTATCCTTTGCTTATTTATTTATTTATTTATTTTTCTTTTTGGAAAAGAAATGGCAAAAGAAAAGAAAAATGGTTGCTAGTTTTGTTTTACATTGAAAGTTCATGAAGCTTTGACTAAGTGACCATTTTGTCTTCATGCTTAACCCTAACCATTACATTTAACCATGATTTATTCTCTACACTTGACCATGGTTACAACATGATAAGTATTCAATTTATTTTCTATTTTGAATTAACTTATCATAACATTTTTCATCATCTTCTTCTTCTTCTTCAAGATGAAGAAGCTTGACTTCATCAATGGTGGATTGATGAAATGAGTGAGAAATCCAATTCTAAAGTCTACCCACTTCCTATTTCTTCATCCTCTACCTCTTGCCAAGTAGTAGAGTGTGTTTTCTTCACAAGTTTTCATGGCTTGGTGAAGGTGGAGCTTGATCTTGTGATGCCTCGACGTAGATCATCTTCGGCACGAAGCCGACGACCTTGCCCGCCCATTTCTCCGATGAAGCCGACGCTAGAGCCCGGGATTTCATTTGGACAGCGGAGAGGACTTCATCACGGAGCCGTGGAGGTGGAGGACCGGATCTACAAAGGTTGTATTTCCGTACTTTTAGCTAAGTAGTTAACTAGTTTCATTTATCGCCTAGACTTCTAGTTAACGATCCGTATTAGGGTTTCTCGGCATCCGTAAAATTTGAAATTGGCATGGTTGATGCCTTGTGAGACCTCTTGGGAGTGCCTAGGAACCCTACAAAAACTGTGCCCAGCATCGGCACGTAAATCCTCGTATATTGGGCTCCGTCAGTCCGGATCAGCCCACGGGCTCCGTCTGCGGAATCGGCCTTCGTCCCCAGCAGTACGCCCATATCCATCTATCGACTCTGGTCGGTATCCTCCAGATAACCACCAAGTCCAACCAATCACCGGTAGGTACTCGCCCACCTCCAGGCTCAATCGGCAAAGTCCATCGATCATCTTGCCGAAGGGAACCATACCGGGCCCACCATGTACCCGCAATCGACCTCGTCCACTCCTCGAATCGGGTCTCACATGTCGCTCTCAGCACCGAGAAAACACATGGTGGACGCACTGAAATATCATATCAAGGGTAACCGGGTTCTTAAAACAATTACATATTCTCTTTTGAAATACCTACGGTTCCCAAATCTAGAAATATCATGGAAACAACATATCTCAATACGTATAATCAGAAAGCATGATGTATGCGACATGTAAAAGAAATGTAAGCATATCATTATGTCATGAAAGAATCATATACTGAATGCAACAGTACTACAGTGTAGTGACATGGAAATTATCGATGATGAAGTGTGTGAGCCGGCAAACAAGTGTACGTGGAACATACGCATCATCGATAATGGTGCTGGTGTCCTAGCAGCATGACTGTAATATATCAACAACACAAGCGATGCAATGCAAATAGCATGAATATGCGGAATCAAATAATCAACGCAACAGTAAAGAATCTACCTCAATAAATATATCATGCAGCCTTGACATTTGAAATAAGACGAATCGGGTTTTTTAATAAAATAAGGGCTACGGTGTTTTAAGAAAAGATGCTTCGTTTGAAAATACCCGTAGAATCCCTTTTGCCTATCTTTAAAATATCCACGATTCGTTAGTTTTGAAATAGGTATGACTCGGGTCTAGTCTAATGTCTACTAAGTAATCTAAACAGGAGGGGTATGAAACCACCTACATCTGAGTCGATATATATATAAATATAATAGTCAGTAATCCCGCCTCCATAGTATCACAAACGATATAACATCCTCGAGCCATGAGCGCGGATCTATCATCAATATAGGCTCGTACGGTAAATCGTCGTACGGCATCCCAATAGCTGGGTACGGGTCAATATCACATTATCTCATCACATATCAGGTATCACTACCATCATATCACATAATCTAGGGTACAGATCTAAGTCTAGTACAATCGATACTATCTATATAAATGCGTGTGTAAACACACGTCCCAAAGCCCGCCAAAGCATTCCGTCGTATCTCCCATACGAATCCTATCATATCGCCGATCTCACGGCCTTAAATCGAATCTCATCGACTCAACTCACATCCTAAGTACTATCCTCATAATCCAGTATATGTACACATAGTCCCATACCCATGTGAATACATACAAATATATATTCCCATATACACATGCGAGAGAAAGTATGTATGTAAGTGTGTGTGTGCGTGTGTGTATGGGTGCAACCCCTACTCTAGGGTTTCGCACTACACTAAACCAATCCATCTTATCATCAATAATCTCAAAGAACATATAATAAATATATGTGTGTATACGTATTCGTATTCATCACCACGGACTGCGGGGGTGCTATACGCCATCCACCGGACTTCCCACGTAGATATAATCTGCTCACCTTGCGTCTTTATCTGTTGACGTCACCATGCTTTTGCTTGTCATCCCGAAGTTTTCATGGGGTACCTACACATTAACGTATCGCAAATGCGTATCAAAACCAATTTAACTAAAACGGCATACGAAACCCAAAACGATACGCTATGATCTATAGGTTAGAACCTATGGACAACGCCTTCCAAAACCATCAACAACCCTCGATATCGTCGTATAAACGCCAAGTAGTCGAGGTAAAACACCATACGCAAATTCAGAATTACAAATACGGAATACGGAAACACGAATCCAAAACAGCAACTAAGGAAATAGGCTCCAGATTTCACCCTAGGTCAAATTAGACAAATCTATACATGCCAGGGGTATAATCTATATATACAGGAGCTACAGAACCAGAACGAGGCAAAATGGTGGCGTCCAGGCCGCAATTTGCGGCCAAACAGGATAAATCTACGGCCTGAAGAAGGAGTTGGGGGCTGGGGTTTTGTGTGGTGGTTCTAGGGTGCCTGCACATCTCACTGTCCAACCAATTTTATTTTAGGATGTCTCGGGTGATAGCAGATTACAAAATACACTCCCAGATTTACAGTTTTCCCCGATATCGATTCCATAAATCCGTATTCTGGTATCTAGTTCAGGTTTGAGTCCAAAATAACATCACACCAGGAGTTCTAAGGTCATCACAAGCCTCAATTCCACTTTTGATTTCAGATCCACCCTCAACCCTAACTAGGTTTTCCTTAAGTCCACCAAAACACATAATATCGGTTCTAAACTAAACATGGGGTATAAGTAATGCTAAAACTCAACTAATGGTTCAGTAATTACCTCATTTGGCAACTCAAGAAAATTCTTGAGTTGCCCCTAGTGGCCAAAATCCTTGCTTCCTTGGTCCAATGTGTAGATCTTGAGCTCGTGCACACTTTTAATGAAATGAGAGTGGTGTTTTGGTGTTGTTTTCATGATGATTTGGGGCTTGAAGAGGGGAGGGAGAAGAGGGAGCAACAGCTTCAGCAGCAAGGAGATGGAGGAGAGAGGAAAATGTGATGAAGAAATGAGAGGAAAAAGGCTAAGTCAACACCCTCACCTACCCTCTCTCTCACCATACCTATTTTCTTTTCTTTTTCTTATTTCTTTTCTTCACTAAATCCCTTCTCACTTGAATAGTAAACCCAAAAGAAAAGTCATGGTAGAAATACACAAGTTTAGAGAAAAGATATGTGCATGTTTTGCACAAAATTGCTAAAAACCGATTAGCGATTTTTAATCGCGATTAGTACTAAATTAGCATATAAATGATCACAAAAACTTTAAAATGGCATAATTCCAATAAATACCCCATTTTAGAATTTTCCATAATTGTTTTCCCATTTATCGGTATTTAATTATACCGAAATATTAAAATATTCATTAAAATAATATTAATTTATAAAATTTCCCAAAAATAATATTTTATTATTTTGAAATGTTACAGGAAACCATGAAATATAATATATGCAACATGAAACAGCAATATGAGCATATAAAGGAAAAACCGCTATTTAACTGCAACAAGTTATTAAATATATCATGCGGTTCCTAATTTCCCCGAAACCAAACGCAACATCATATAAAGATGAACATGTAGCTATAGTCAGGTATGCGTACCCATGTCGGTATAGCAAGATGTGTGTATCTACCTATCAATAATGATGTAATACCCTCCAGGTATGTATGTAGCTATATCAAGCTAGGTATATGTATATACATGTCAATAATGATACAATACCCTCCAGGTATGTGTATTCATGTAGGTATAATAAGGCATATGTGTAAGCATGTAGGTATACAGGTATGCTATATGTCATATGCACAATAGAATATGAATCAATGTCTCAATGTTCCTAACCGAACAATATCATATATGTATGTGTGTTGTCCATGCCATGGCAATTATTGACGGTGTGGGTGGCATACAATCAGTGCTCGTGCAACATGAACCGTCAATAATAGTGCGGTGTCCAAAGGCTATAAGTCCAAGCACAACAAGTAATAATATGCAATGAAGTTTATATACAAACTCTATATGTGCAATATAAACATGCGGCTAATATCATATCATATCTAGCCCTGACGCATAACGCCATGCAGGCGAATTCCCCGTAGATGTTAAATCTGTTAGTTTATATGCCCTAGGGGCCATTATTGTATCATACTAGATTGTATATTACTTAATGGAAGCTTGGGATATTCACAGTTGTATATACTGTCTTATTAAAAATGGTAGTATGCTACTTGGTTTGTGTCTACTTTAATATGTGCATATGTTCCTTGTAACGTATCACTTATACATATTAGTAGAGCCCATAGGTTCTTTGCTTGATTATCAGCGTTGTGATGGCAGTCACACTAGTGGGGGCTGGGTAGTCTATAAGCAACATCCTATACAGGTCCCTAGTCATAGGATTATCGAGACAGGACATCGATACTCCAGAGTAGACTAGTGTGTACTCTTCTTATCCCAGTTGGGGAGATGTTCTGTCCCATAGCCATCAGTACGTCGTACTGGAGATAGTATACAGGTGCTCGTTAGGTTACGGGTATACCGGACAGGACTCGCAGGGGAACTGTTGGTTGGTATTATACCCATCATCAGTTAATAGTTCTGTAACACCTTAGGATAAGGGTTAGTGAATAATTATAATTAAATAATGGTTTTTAATAAAAAAGTTTACCAAACTGTGTTTTAAATATTTTTCCTAATTTAATGAATATTTTTCCAAAATTTTCCTAGGCTTGCACACACATGTGCATGTAAACTAGGGTTTTTAAATTTAGTAAATACCATAATTATTAACCATGGTGGGTTAATTGTAGGATTAATTCTTTTGGGTTATAAGTGAGTTTAATTAATTAGTTAAAAGGTTACTTTAATTTGAATTAGTTTTCTTTTGTGTGTTGACATGTGAGAGAGAGGGAGTAGGCATCATGGCTCAAGCCATGCTTGCATTAAATGAAGAGAGAGAGAGAGAGAGAGGAGGGTGACTTTTGAGTGAGGAATTATTGTGGCTCTCAACTCCCCTTTGTTTTATTTTTCTTTCTCTCACACTCTCACACTCACACACACACACTTACCTCTTCCCCAGCTCCAGAACCTGCACCAAGAAGCAGCAGCAGCAAGCACTCAGCAGCAACAGCAGCAAGCATTGGCAGCAGCAGCAGTGAGCAGTAGCAGCTCCAGCACCAAGTGCAGCCCCTTCTCTTCACTTCTTCACCTTCTTGCAGCTCCCTAGGGTTAAGTATGAGGTATATTTCCTAAACTTATTCCCTAGATTGCTTAGTTAGTGTGGTTTTGCTTCGGTTAGTGGATTTTAGTGCGTTTTAGTACGATATGGGGTATTTAGAGGGAACTTTGTGCTAAGGTGTTGTGTTAGGGTTTCAGTAGCTTGTCAGTGAGTTAGTGAGACCATTGTAACCTAATTTAACCCCTATTACACTAAAATACCACCAGTTTCACTAATTGTTGCATTATGTCGTATTTGTGCAAATGTGAGTTTTCTGGAACTGCTTTTGACTCGGTGATTTCAGAATGAATTTGAGAAGAATGCAGTATAGTGGTGTTGTGCTGATACCCCAGTTTTAACCCGACCCCCATACTGCTACAGTGGGCCGCCGAAATCTTCATTCTGGCCGCAATTTTCGGCCAGATGGGTGGGGTTTTGGGTGATGTTGTTCCTGTAGGTGTCTGCTTTGGTGTAGGGTGTTTTTATATATATAGTTTTGTAAATCTAGCCCTGTGTAGAAATCTGGGACCAAATACCTATTTTGCCGTTTTTCTAAACCTTCGCGACACGCGTGATACGTGGGTTGGTTTGGGTTTCTGCGTATCGCGGCGCGTCGGGGTAGTTTCGTGGCGCGTGATCACACGTTTTAGCGTATCGCGCACACGCGTGATTGGTTTGCGACACGAGAGTCTAGTTGGACCGTAATGTCGCGTTATTGTGAAATGAGCTTATGTGTGATATATGTTATGTGATTCTAGGTTCGCAGGCCAGTGAGACGGACGCTGCGAAGAAGGGCAAGCAGGTGGTTGGATACACTTAGCGCGAGACACGGTGAGTAGATTTCACATCTACGGGGATATCGCCCACATGGCGTTATGCGTCAGGGCTGATAGGACCTTATTGTATATACTGCATATACCATACCCTGGATTGTCATCACATATTGCATTCCCTGCTATATATATATACATTGCTTAGAACTGATAGAACTGCCATGATCATACTGTTATGTATTGTTGTAGCTCATCTATATATGACATGATTTGAATTTCATACTTGATACCTATATCACATTGGATCGTTGCATTGTAGTTCATTTTTCTGTGACATGACTAGATATACATACTTGATGCACATATCACATCACAATTACTTGTATTACTGGTTGAGATTTCTTGTGATTTCTGGATTTGGGAACCGTGGCCCTTTTCAAATAAGTAATCATTTAAAAACCCGGTTCCCTTGATATGATATTTTGGGGCGCCGCCCCATGTTTTCTCGGTGCTAGAGGCATGTACTGAGAAGAGGGCTGACCCGGAATGACGGATGCCCGATGTATTGAGAGAGGGATGACCCGGATTGACGGATTCCCGATATATCCTTTGAGAGAGGGCTGACCCGGAATGACGGATGCCCGATGGATTGATATAGGGCTGACCCGGAATGACGGATGCCCGATGTATTGAGAGAGGGATGACCCGGACTGACGGATTCCCGATATATACCTTGTGAGAGGGCTGACCCGGAATGACGGATGCCTGATACAGGATGTTTTACGTGTCGATGCTAGACACGAGTATTTATGATATTTGGGTGCCGATGTTGGGCACTCGGGATTTTCAGGGATATACAGGATATGAGGGCCGATGGAGTACCGGCGTTTGGGATGTTGGGATTTGTGGTGCATACATACATATGTAGTCCACCTTGATACTTCATGTAGATACTATATTCCCATGCTCAGCATTTATTATCACACCTCATCCTGTAGTTATATCACCTGATAGAGGACTTGCATTATTATTACGCATACTGCTTACCCGCATTGATATCATCTGCTGGCATTGGTTAGAGTAGCGCTGTACGTGCATGCTCGCGATTACCTTTATATGTTATCTCTATTCACGAGTTGGCAACTCACCCCCGTTGTGCCACAGTATTTGCAGGTTGCCCTTGGGAGTAGTCACGGCTGGCTGTTACCGCATCTTTTGGCACAGATACCCTTTTTGAGCAGAGATAGCCTTTTGCTGATAGGTGGGTTTTGTACGGTATCTGTTATCTTTCAGTTGTATATTGATGTATCTAGTACTCTCCATCTACTTTTCTGTATTGACTTAGAGACAGTTGTGAGGACGATATGTATGATTTTATATTCTGGTGTCGAGCTCGCATGTGAGCCGACTTTACTTTTGCAGTCTCATCTTTTATGATATTGTCCTTGCTTTACTGTGTATTCTTCGCTACGGCGTCGTATATCTCATTGTGATGCTTCATTTATTTTACTCGTCATTTCTGTTACACCTTGTTTCTACCCGACTGGCAGGGCAAATGTTTTAAAAAGGAAATGTTACCAAAATTATAAAACTTATAACTTTTGAACTTAAAAAGGATTTCTACTAAATAAATGGAAGTTTTTCAGACATGTACGATTGTTTTTACAAAATGTTTTAAAATCACTCTATATTTATTGGTTTTGATTTCTGGGTTCGGCTTACTTAGCCGCGTTAGGCCTGTAGACGTTGCGTGGTTAAGTGCCGGTCACGAGTCGAATTCTCGGGTCGTGACAAAGTTGGTATCAGAGCGTAGGTTTTACCTTCAGAGTGTAGGATGACCCTGGTATGATGGAGTAGGTAGCTGCAGCAGGGTAGCGTAGCGTGCGTATGTTCCGCGGCATACTCACGACACGGTACTCCGCCTACGCGACCTTAGGACTTATTGATTTGATCCCTCCTTATATTCTTGCGATTCGATTTCCGTGTTCTTATCGAATCCAAATTTTCTTTCAGCCAGTATGCCGCCTAAGACTACGAGGGCACAGAGAGCGGCCGCGAGGGCCGAGATTCGAGTTGACTCGTCCGAGATGAGGACTGATCCGGGCAGTACGCCGGTTGTACCCGAGCAGGCTGTTCCTGCCGTGACAGAGCAGATCGCCACGCTAGGGGCTGGTATGCAGGAGATGCGCCATACGGTGGGATCTAGCATGCAGGAGATGCGCCAGATGATAGGATCGCTTGTTGAGACGCTTCGAGCGCAGCGACCAGAGGTAGCTCCACCAGTTCCAGAGACCGCTATGGTACCTACCGCACAGCCAGTTGCCCCTGCAGCCACGAAGGTGATTACAGTATCGCTATCAGAGTTCATGAGGCTGAAGCCTCCGGTTTTCACGGGCACCGATACAGCCGAGGACCCACAGTCTTTCATAGACAGGATGGCCAGGATATGCCGTTCCCTCAGATGCGCAGATGTGAGATGGGTCGAGTTCGCGAGCTTTCGCTTGGAAGGTCTTGCGCAGAAGTGGTGTGATTCCGTTGAGAAGGGCAGAGCAGCAGGTCTTCCTCCTATGACCTGGACGGAGTTCGTAACCATATTTCTAGCCCGTTTCCTTCCCCAGAGTGTTAGAGATGCCCGAGCACGCAGATTTGAGTCCTTGCGCCAGACGCCAGGGATGACAGTGGCAGAGTATGATGTGCTGTTTACAGAGCTAGCAGTTTATGCCCCATATTTAGTGGCTACCAAGGAGTTGCGAGTCAGGAGATTTGTTCGAGACTTGCTTACACCATTGTTCCTCGCGATCAGCGCACAGCACTACGAGACCTATGCAGCAGCTGTAGACGCAGCCCTAGTGGTCGAGGAGCACCTTGTTGAGACTTCGGTAGTTCCAGAGCCGAAGAGAGTTCGTGCGGATACATCAGCACAGAGACAGCCTTTTCGGCGCCGTGATAGACGTATTGCAGGCAGCAGAGATTCAGGGCGGGGCCGGTTATTCAGCTCCTATTCCCAGGACGGTCAGCGGTCGTCGTCGGGATGTTTTCGCTGTAGGAGTTCTTACCATCGTATACGGGATTGTCCTGAGTTACCCCGGAGGGAGGCGACAGCACCGCATGTCACATTACCGCCCTCACCACCCCAGAGGGCGTTGCCTATCGTACCTACCGTTGCTCCGCGCCAGACTCATACACAGCGAGGTCGTGGGCGTGGAGGAGTTGCTCAGAGAGGGCGAGACGACCGAGGCAGAGGTCAGTCAGTTACAGGTGGTGGACAGGCGAGGGTCTTTGCTTTGACGCATCAGGACGCGCAGGCGTCCAATGCAGTGGTTTCAGGTATCCTCCCTGTATGTTCAGTTGATGCACATGTATTGTTCGATCCCGGATCCACACACTCGTACGTATCCACGCACTTTGTGCCGAGTTTGGGTAGAGAGTCCGGCTTGCTTGATCAGCCGCTTGTGGTGACTACTCCCGTGGGAGAGTCGTTTGTTGCTAGACACGTGTACCGATCCTGTACCGTCTGTATTGGCGAGAGAGAGTTGCCTGTCGACTTGATCCTTCTGGAGATGTTGGACTTCGACGTTCTTTTGGGTATGGATTGGTTGGCCACGTGCTATGCTTCTGTGGACTGCCGTGAGAAGACAGTTAGATTCTGCTTTCCCGGTGAGTCGGTTTTTGTTGTGTTGGGGGACCTTAGTGCCGCCCCTCACAGTGTGATTTCTTCTTTTCGCGCTGGACAGCTTTTGAGGAAGGGATGTCAGGGAATTCTCGCCTATGTTTGCGATGCTCGCGCTATACAGGTTCCATTGGACCAGGTTCCGGTTGTTAGCGAGTTTCCTGATGTGTTCCCTGACGAGCTTCCTGGGTTGCCGCCCGAGCGCGACATTTCTTTCTGTATTGATTTGGTTCCCGGCTCGGGGCCTATTTCCATACCGCCTTATCGGATGGCCCCGGCTGAACTTCGAGAGTTGAAGGGCCAGTTGCAAGATTTGCTGGACAAGGGACTCATTCGACCCAGTGTTTCTCCTTGGGGTGCTCCAGTCCTGTTCGTCAGGAAGAAGGACGGCAGTTTGCGTCTTTGTATCGACTACCGCCAGCTGAACAGGGTGACAGTGCGGAACAGGTATCCTTTGCCGCGTATCGACGATTTGTTCGATCAGCTTCAGGGGGCAGGGTACTTTTCGAGGATCGATTTACGATCGGGCTATCATCAGCTGCGGGTTCGACAGGAGGACATTCCCCGGACAGCCTTCCGTACGCGCTACGGCCATTACGAGTTTTTAGTGATGTCGTTCGGACTCACCAATGCGCCAGCAGCCTTCATGGATTTGATGAACCGTATTTTCCGGCCTTATTTGGATCTGTTCATCATAGTCTTCATTGATAATATCTTGGTGTATTCCCGGAGTAGTGAGGAGCATGAGCAGCACCTGCGGATTACATTGCAGACATTGAGGGAGCACCAGCTTTATGCGAAATTCTCCAAGTGTGCTTTTTGGCTGGACAGCGTAGATTTCTTGGGGCACGTGATTTCACGAGACGGTATATGTGTAGACCCGAGGAAGATCGAGGCCGTTCAGCGTTGGCCCAGACCTACATCGGTGACGGAGATTCGCAGCTTTTTGGGATTGGCCGGTTACTACAGGCGTTTTGTGCAGGACTTCTCCCGTATTGCTACACCTTTGACCGGGTTGACCCGGAAGGGAGTTCCTTTCGTTTGGACGAAGGAGTGCGAGCACAGTTTTCAGCAGTTACGGACTCAGCTGACGACGGCACCGGTGTTATCTTTACCTTCCGGACCGGGCGGATTTGTGGTCTTTTGTGATGCTTCTCGAGTGGGGCTGGGATGCGTTCTGATGCAGCATGATAGGGTGATCGCGTATGCCTCGCGACAATTGAAGAAGCATGAACAAAACTACCCCACTCATGATTTGGAGATGGCTGCAGTGGTCTTCGCACTTAAGATCTGGCGACATTATCTATACGGCGAGTCGTGCCAGATATTCACGGATCACAAGAGTTTGAAATACATATTCCAGCAGCGGGACCTGAACCTTCGGCAGCGTCGATGGATGGAGTTAGTGAAGGATTACGACTGCGAGATCTTATATCACCCGGGCAAGGCAAATGTGGTGGCGGATGCTTTGAGCAGGAGGCCCGGGAGTAGTTTATCTTGTTTGAGCGCAGTACAGGAGCAGTCATCCGCAGATTGGCAGTTATTATGCGACAGTCGAGTACAGTTCGAGTTCACGCCGATTGGAGGACAGATAGCGCATGTCCGTGCACGTCCACAGTTGGTCGATCGTATACGTGAGGCACAGCTCAGTGATGACCGATGTTCAGAGATCATGGCACAGATTGGACAGGGCAGATTTTCCGAGTTCGTGATCGACGATCAGGGAGTACTACGGTTTGGAGTCAGACTGTGCATACCAGATGCTGAGGGACTGAGGCGCAAGATTCTTGAGGAGGCACATCGATCGGTATATAGCGTCCATCCCGGTTCCACCAAGATGTATCATGATATGAGAGATGTTTACTGGTGGGACGGAATGAAGAGGGACATTGCAGATTTTGTATCGAGATGCCTGACTTGTCAGCAAGTCAAGGCTGAGCACCAGAGGCCCGCGGGAGAGCTACAGCCGCTACCCATTCCGGAGTGGAAATGGGAACAGATTTCGATGGATTTCGTGGTAGGTCTACCCAGGACTAGTCGGGGGTATGACTCCATCTGGGTGATCGTGGATCGTTTGACGAAAGCGGCTCACTTCCTACCAGTGAAGACGACTTTCGGATTTACTCAGTATGCCCAGATCTACATTGACGAGATAGTGCGACTACACGGAGTCCCGACGTGCATTGTGTCCGACAGAGGCACCCAGTTTACTAGTAGACTATGGCAGAGGCTCCAGGAGGCTTTGGGCACTCGCTTGAGTTTCAGCACAGCTTTTCATCCGCAGACCGACGGACAGTCAGAGCGGACCATCCAGACTCTCGAGGACATGCTCAGAGCTTGTGTATTAGATTTCGGAGGTAGCTGGGATCATCATTTGCCCTTAGTAGAGTTTTCCTACAACAACAGCTACCAGGAGACCATTCAGATGGCCCCATTTGAGGCTCTTTATGGGAGGAGATGCAGGTCGCCCACTTGTTGGACAGAGCTCAGTGAGGGCAGTATCTTAGGGCCACAGGTCGTTGAGGAGACGACCGCGAAGATCCAGTTGATTCGCGATAGGATGAGAGCAGCGCAGAGTAGGCAGAGAGCTTATGCAGACCATCGACGACGCAGACTTGAGTTTTCTGTTGGTGATCATGTTTTCTTGAGGGTCTCCCCAATGAAAGGTGTGATGAGGTTTGGGAAGAAGGGGAAGCTCAGTCCCAGGTATGTGGGCCCCTTCGAGATCCTCGAGCGTGTTGGTGCAGTAGCCTACCGTTTAGCCCTTCCGCCCAGCTTTCCAGATGTGCACCCCGTATTCCATGTCTCGATGCTCCGCAGATATCTACATGATCCTTCGCATGCGATTCAGCATCCGACGATCCAGCTTGAGCGTGACCTTTCCTATGCAGAGCAGCCGGTGAAGATCTTGGATCGACAAGTGAAGAGATTGAGATCGAAGGACATTCCATCAGTTAAGGTACTTTGGCGTGGTCAGAACCGTGAGGAGGTCACTTGGGAGACCGAAAGCGAGATGATGAAGACGTATCCCCATCTTTTTCAAGGTGCGTGTAGTTAGATTTTTGAAATTCGGGGACGAATTTCTTTAAGGGGGAGAGATTGTAACACCTTAGGATAAGGGTTAGTGAATAATTATAATTAAATAATGGTTTTTAATAAAAAAGTTTACCAAACTGTGTTTTAAATATTTTTCCTAATTTAATGAATATTTTTCCAAAATTTTCCTAGGCTTGCATACACATGTGCATGTAAACTAGGGTTTTTAAATTTAGTAAATACCATAATTATTAACCATGGTGGGTTAATTGTAGGATTAATTCTTTTGGGTTATAAGTGAGTTTAATTAATTAGTTAAAAGGTTACTTTAATTTGAATTAGTTTTCTTTTGTGTGTTGACTTGTGAGAGAGAGGGAGTAGGCATCATGGCTCAAGCCATGCTTGCATTAAATGAAGAGAGAGAGAGAGGAGGGTGACTTTTGAGTGAGGAATTATTGTGGCTCTCAACTCCCCTTTGTTTTATTTTTCTTTCTCTCACACTCTCACACTCACACACACACACTTACCTCTTCCCCAGCTCCAGAACCTGCACCAAGAAGCAGCAGCAGCAAGCACTCAGCAGCAACAGCAGCAAGCATTGGCAGCAGCAGCAGTGAGCAGTAGCAGCTCCAGCACCAAGTGCAGCCCCTTCTCTTCACTTCTTCACCTTCTTGCAGCTCCCTAGGGTTAAGTATGAGGTATATTTCCTAAACTTATTCCCTAGATTGCTTAGTTAGTGTGGTTTTGCTTCGGTTAGTGGATTTTAGTGCGTTTTAGTACGATATGGGGTATTTAGAGGGAACTTTGTGCTAAGGTGTTGTGTTAGGGTTTCAGTAGCTTGTTAGTGAGTTAGTGAGACCATTGTAACCTAATTTAACCCCTATTACACTAAAATACCACCAGTTTCACTAATTGTTGCATTATGTCGTATTTGTGCAAATGTGAGTTTTCTTGAACTGCTTTTGACTCGGTGATTTCAGAATGAATTTGAGAAGAATGCAGTATAGTGGTGTTGTGCTGATACCCCAGTTTTAACCCGACCCCCATACTGCTACAGTGGGCCGCCGAAATCTTCATTCTGGCCGCAATTTGCGGCCAGATGGGTGGGGTTTTGGGTGATGTTGTTCCTGTAGGTGTCTGCTTTGGTGTAGGGTGTTTTTATATATATAGTTTTGTAAATCTAGCCCTGTGTAGAAATCTGGGACCAAATACCTATTTTGCCGTTTTTCTAAACCTTCGCGACACGCGTGATACGTGGGTTGGTTTGGGTTTCTGCGTATCGCGGCGCGTCGGGGTAGTTTCGTGGCGCGTGATCACACGTTTTAGCGTATCGCGCACACGCGTGATTGGTTTGCGACACGAGAGTCTAGTTGGACCGTAATGTCGCGTTTTTGTGAAATGAGCTTATGTGTGATATATGTTATGTGATTCTAGGTTCACAGGCCAGTGAGACGGACGCTGCGAAGAAGGGCAAGCAGGTGGTTGGATACACTTAGCGCGAGACACGGTGAGTAGATTTCACATCTACGGGGATATCGCCCGCATGGCGTTATGCGTCAGGGCTGATAGGACCTTATTGTATATACTGCATATACCATACCCTGGATTGTCATCACATATTGCATTCCCTGCTATATATATATACATTGCTTAGAACTGATAGAACTGCTATGATCATACTGTTATGTATTGTTGTAGCTCATCTATATATGACATGACTTGAATTTCATACTTGATACCTATATCACATTGGATCGTTGCATTGTAGTTCATTTTTCTGTGACATGACTAGATATACATACTTGATGCACATATCACATCACAATTACTTGTATTACTGGTTGAGATTTCTTGTGATTTCTGGATTTGGGAACCGTGGCCCTTTTCAAATAAGTAATCATTTAAAAACCCGGTTCCCTTGATATGATATTTTGGGGCGCCGCCCCATGTTTTCTCGGTGCTAGAGGCATGTACTGAGAAGAGGGCTGACCCGGAATGATGGATGCCCGATGTATTGAGAGAGGGATGACCCGGTTGACGGATTCCCGATATATCCTTTGAGAGAGGGCTGACCCGGAATGACGGATGCCCGATGGATTGATATAGGGCTGACCCGGAATGACGGATGCCGGATGTATTGAGAGAGGGATGACCCGGACTGACGGATTCCCGATATATACCTTGTGAGAGGGCTGACCTGGAATGACGGATGCCCGATACAGGATGTTTTACGTGTCGATGCTAGACACGAGTATTTATGATATTTGGGTGCCGATGTTGGGCACTCGGGATTTTCAGGGATATACAGGATATGAGGGCCGATGGAGTACCGGCGTTTGGGATGTTGGGATTTGTGGTGCATACATACATATGTAGTCTACCTTGATACTTCATGTAGATACTATATTCCCATGCTCAGCATTTATTATCACACCTCATCCTGTAGTTATATCACCTGATAGAGGACTTGCATTATTATTACGCATACTGCTTACCCGCATTGATATCATCTGCTGGCATTGGTTAGAGTAGCGCTGTACGTGCATGCTCGCGATTACCTTTATATGTTATCTCTATTCACGAGTTGGCAACTCACCCCCGTTGTGCCACAGTATTTGCAGGTTGTCCTTGGGAGTAGTCACGGCTGGCTGTTACCGCATCTTTTGGCACAGATACCCTTTTTGAGCAGAGATAGCCTTTTGCTGATAGGTGGGTTTTGTACGGTATCTGTTATCTTTCAGTTGTATATTGATGTATCTAGTACTCTCCATCTACTTTTCTGTATTGACTTAGAGACAGTTGTGAGGACGATATGTATGATTTTATATTCTGGTGTCGAGCTCGCATGTGAGCCGACTTTACTTTTGCAGTCTCATCTTTTATGATATTGTCCTTGCTTTACTGTGTATTCTTCGCTACGGCATCGTATATCTCATTGTGATGCTTCATTTATTTTACTCGTCATTTCTGTTACACCTTGTTTCTACCCGACTGGCAGGGCAAATGTTTTAAAAAGGAAATGTTACCAAAATTATAAAACTTATAACTTTTGAACTTAAAAAGGATTTCTACTAAATAAATGGAAGTTTTTCAGACATGTACGATTGTTTTTACAAAATGTTTTAAAATCACTCTATATTTATTGGTTTTGATTTCTGGGTTCGGCTTACTTAGCCGCGTTACGCCTGTAGACGTTGCGTGGTTAAGTGCCGGTCACGAGTCGAATTCTCGGGTCGTGACAAGTTCCCAGGTGACATGAGTACAGCATAGTCCGCAGACTTGACACCGCTACTTCGCCTCGAGTATGTCCCACTGTTCTTAGATTGCTACCCTACCACGGCTCAAAGGAGTCGTGCAAACAGGTAGCAGTTGGGTGCAGTCCCGAGCACTTGGAGGCAGTAATAGTTAGACAGGATTCGTCTCTCCCGGTATTGGGAGATGATATCGCACTGTGTCAGAGAGCCATTACGCAAAGTCCTTGGCCAGCGCAAGCGAGATATACTGGTAGGTTCTAGTAACTTCTCAGGGTGTAATGGGCTTCGCTCCGACACGACTTACACCGCTACGATATACTGGTAGGTTCAAGTCCGTGTTACGAAGGTTTTATAATTGTTTTTCATATATTCCGCCTCCCCGCAAGTTCGTGGGGTGCGTGACATGGACTTACAGTGGTATCAGAGCCAACTAAACCATTACTAGCTTGTTAGCAACTGATTAGAACTTCGATCGTCAGAAAACGCGAAAACGACACCCCGGAAATCCCAAGTTTCTATTAATTTTAAAAGTGTCTGAAAAAATATTTGACATACCTTAAAATTCACAGCAGCGAAATATAAGAATACTGGGAAAATACGAAGTTCCAACTCGGTTGTATGGCCGCGGATCCGCGGCAATAGAGTGCTTGTGCCGCGGATCCGCCACCGAGTCAACTTTGAGTTGACTCGGATTTGCTCAGTTATTCATGCTTTTTGGTGTTTTGTTTTCTAGTATATTATGTTTCTGCCCAGGTTACTTCAGTGTAGGTTTGCTTTTGGGGTAGACACGGAATATGGTATTCGATCGATGTTCTAAGATATTTGCTAATTGGGTTTTTATCTGTAATTTTTAATGTGTTCGTAAACCTCCCCTAACTGCTAGTATGTCGGTTGGCAGGGGGTTGCACATTTCTAAAATGCTTACTGTTTGTGTATATGAACTTGATTGGGATGTTGTGATGATTAGTCGGGGTTTGAGATGCGTTTTATATTCATTCATTTGATGTAAATGTAATATGATGTAATATTCTTTTGCGGGGCACATCCAGGTTGCGGTTGTAGCCACCGTTGTATTATTTCATTTTTACTGTTTATGCTCCTAGGATAGACCCAAGGTGGGGTACACAAACTACCGGGTACGTTGAAGTGTTTAGTGGCCTACTCACATTCTTGAGGGAGACCGCTTCACTTCGGGTACTTGGCGGGTAGTTTGTCGTACCTGTAGGGGTCTGGGGTGGGGTAATGGCTATTCATCACAACTGTGTAATCCGTCTTTTATTGCAGGCTCAAAGCAAATGCGGATTGCTTGTATATCCAATAAAGTTCATCAGTGATCTGGAATGCTTATTATTGCGTCTGACGAATGTACAATATCTATATATGATAGCTATTAGACGCCACTTATGTTTTACACCCGCGCTAGCCCAGCCCCCGCTCTGTCGTTAGTTAAGTAACCTAACGGGTGATGACGGGACCCAGTGGCGAATGGGGATGGCATAAGAGGACGTGGTATTTTCGTTGTTTTCTACAATGATAGGATATATGATGGGACGCATTATTATAATGCAAGGAAAATAAACCAAAAATGAATCGTTGGAACAAATTTAAAAGAATCCACTCGGTTATTTTAAAAGAGAAGAATTTTTTAATTGCGGAGCTTTAACCACTCCTTTTAAAAAGTATCAGGTTCCTTCGATTATATCAAGTTCACTACGTTCACGGTTTTGCCAAAACCATTCGTAGCCTTCCGTCATTTCATATGAATATTCAATAGTATTCAAGCTATGTTTGTTGACCTTCGTCAAGGCATAGTGATTGGTAGCTGTTGGGTGTTCATATGTTGTATAGATAGATGCGTTGGTTTGGGACAGTCGTATTACCTTGTTGACCTTCGTCAAGGGTATGTACGGGTTGGTTCAAATTAAGCTGGATAATGGCGGGTAGAACTTGACATGTGACTTATGATTTGTTGACCTTCGTCAAGGTCATAAGAGCATGGGCAAAAATCCACATCGGAAATTTCTAAAGAAACTGAAATTTGCAGAGAGAGCATACCATTTTGGAGTTTGATGAATGTTGGTAGGATTACTTCAACATTATCATACGATGATATTTTGGATTCCGATCCTACTGTCAGTACATGCTACTTATCAGGAGATTCGTCACTTAACGATCAATGCTATAAACCAAGTAGGTGTTAAGAAAGGTGTCAGCGGGGCTACGCCCCCAGAGAAAAGAGGTTATTTAATTAAGGAATTTCGTGAAAGCGTTGGAAAACCTCCCTCGAAGTATCGACACTGGCCTGGCTGAACGGTTAAGCAAGTATTGTACGGTGAGAATAATCCTGGCTAATTCTTCTTTTATGGTTTGAGGAAAGATTCGAGAAACAGTGGGAGCCATCCTGTTTAGATAAACTTAAAACCAATCTAAACTTGCAACAGCATCATGCTAAAATGTTTTCTTCTCTCTCTCTTAATTGCAGCGACCTTGTGACCACACATAGGTTACATCTAGATAACAAATTGACTGAATCTGACTTATATGACTGGCAAAGGTTTGTCCAGATGTCCATTGGCTATGACAAGCTGGACCACCCTATTACTACTTAAGATCCCGCCGTCCCAGGTCCAGTTTCCACTGTCGCGGATATGGATATCCGTCAGACAAGGGGAAAAGATAAAGCGAAAGCTAAGTGCCTCGTGTTAGCTTCAGTTGATGGTGTATACCAGAAGCAGCACGAGAAGATGGACTTAGTTTCCATCTTTCTCCATAATAAAGATTTATATGGAGAGCAATCTCATATCAATAGATATGAAACCTCGAACGAATTAATTCAAGCGAGGTTGGCTAACGGGTCATTTGTAGGGGACAACGTCCTTACAATGACTAACTATATTGATGAGCTCCAAGACCTGGAGACCACGTTGGGAAACAGGTCAGATACTGACTTGATTCTACTGTCTTTACCTTCTACCCTCAAGGAAACCAGGGAAGCAGAAGGAAAGAGAAGGGCAAAAGTTTCAGGACTTAGTGTAGTAAAAGAGGAACGTTCCTATTGTTATGGGATTGGGCATTGGCAGAAAGATTGTAGGGCTTTTGAAGCCAGTAGCCAGGATATGAAGCATGTTGTGGCTTCAACCTCAAGTGTATTTGTAATAGAGAACTGCATGTCAGTTAACCCTACTTCCTGGGTATTGGATACCGGATCAGGATCTCACATCTGTAATTCATTACAGGCTCTGAGAAACCGTAGGGTTATCGGGATAGGTGATATGACCCTCACGGTTGCTAACGGAATGAGCATGAACGCTGAATCTGTAGGGGAATATCATCTTGGACTGACAACTGGGCAGATATTGATTCTGCATAACTATTTTTATGTACCAGCTACGACTTGTAATATCATATATGTACCCTTACTTTCTAAGGAAGGATATGATTTTACTTTTGCAAGAGATGTGGTTCACATCTACCTAAATCAAGTTATGATTGGGTCAGGTACATTAGAAAACGGAATATACGTATTAAATCAAGCTCAGATTTTCAGTGTATAGAACACACTTAAAAGAAAGTCTCCGGAAACAAATCAGGCTTTCTTATGGCATTGTAGACTAGGTCACATCAATGAGAGAAGGTTAACTAAGTTACATAGAGAAGGATATTTGAATTCGTTCGAATATCAAACATATGCAACTTGTCAATCATGTCTCAAAGGAAAGATGACAAAGACTCCGTTCATTGGACACGGAGTAAGAGCAAGCGAGCTCTTGGGACTCGTACACAGTGACGTGTACGGTCCAGTGTCTACACATGCGAGAGGTGGTTATTCCTACTTCATTACTTTTATGGATGATTTATCTAGGTATGGATATGTCTTCTTAATGAAGCATAAATCCGAGGCCTTTGAGAAATTCCAAGAATACAGGAATGAAGTGGAAAAACAAACAGGCAAGAGTATAAAGACACTGAGATCTGATCGAGGTGGTGAATACTTAAGAGCCGAGTTCCTGGGTTACTTAAAAGAGAATAGAATTCTCTCTCAGCTTACTCCTCCATACACACCACAACACAACGGTGTATCAGAAAGGAGGAATCGAACCCTATTGGATATGGTTCGTTCCATGATGAGTAAGGCTGAGTTGCCGCGATCTTTCTGGGGTTATGCGCTAGAAACAGCTGCATATATTTTGAACAAGGTTCCAACCAAGACTGTGCCTACCACACCATATCAGATGTGGAGTAGGAAAAAACCCTGTCTTAAGTATCTTAAGACATGGGGATGTCCAGCTTTTGTAAAGAAGCAGCATACGGACAAGCTCGAGGCACGCTCAGTACTGTGTAAGTTTGTGGGATACCTAAAGAACTCCAGGGGGTATCTTTTCTATTACGCAGAGGAACAAAAGGTTTTTGTTTCTCAGCATCCCCACTTCTTGGAAACTGAATTTTTGGAAAAGGAAACAAGTGGGAGCGAAATAGAACTGGAAGAAATTCCAGAACCACAAGCTATTACTGAAAGTATGGTAGAACCTGAGGTTTCAGAAGAAAGGGACATCCCGACGCCACTCCGTGGGAGTAGTAGGCAGTCTCATCCGCCCAACAGATACTACGGTTTTCTCATAGACGGGGATAGAGAGGATTGCACTATTGACTATGATGAGCTTACTAGCTTCCAGCAAGCCATTCAGAGCGGTGACTCAGTAAAATGGCTGGATGCAATGCGGACCGAAATGGAGTCCATGTACACTAACAAAGTATGGACTTTGGACTTTGCTCCAGATGGGGTAAAACCCATAGGATGCAAATGGATCTTCAGAAAGAAGATTGGTGTAGATGGACAGGTTGAAACCTATAAAGCTAGACTTGTTGCAAAGGGTTTCCGTCAAAGACCTGGTTTGGACTATAACGAAACCTTTTCTCCAGTAGCTATACTAAAATCCATTAGGGTCCTTCTTGCTATTGCTGTCTTCCACGATTATGAGATCTGGCAGATGGACGTAAAGACGGCTTTTCTAAATGGAAATTTAAAAGAGAGCGTCGATATGGATCAGCCAGAGGGATTCATTCAGAGTGGGAGCAGCGGTAAATTATGCAAGCTGCTTAAGTCCATTTATAGACTAAAGAAAGCATCACGGAGTTGGAACATCTGTTTTGATGATGCTGTCAAAGAATTTGACTTCATCAAAAATCCAGATGAACCATGCAGATGAACCATGCATATACAGTAAGATAGTAGGAAGAGCTGTAGTATTCCTCGTCTTGTACGTGGATGAAATTCTCCTAATAGAAATGATATTCCTATGTTACAGTCAGTCAAAAGATTCTTGTCACATAAATTCTCCATGAAAGACCTGGGTGATGCCACCTACATTCTGAGGATCCAGATCTATCGTGATAGATCAAAGAGGATATTGGGACTTTCGCAGTCCAGGTACATAGACACCATAGTGAAGAGATTCGGCATGGATGATTTTAAGCGCGGTAACCTACCGGCTTGTCACGGAATCACCCTCTCCAAAGAGATATCTCCCAAGACTAATTTGGAAAGGGATCGCATGTCGATTATACCCTACGCTTCTGCGGTAGGCTCTATAATGTATGCAATGTTATGTACCAGACCAGATGTAGCATACGCATTGAGCGTTGTAAGCCGGTATCAGGAAAACCCAGTGGAGAAGCACTGGATAGCAGTAAAGAACATTCTCAAGTACCTAAGAAGGACTAAGGAGATGTTCTTAGTGTATGGTGGAAAAGAGCTCTAGATGGAGGCCTTTGCCGACTCCGGCTTCCAGAGTGACAAAGATGACTCTAAGTCCATGTCAGGTTATGTCTTAACCCTTAATGGAGGGGCGGTCTGTTGGAAGAGTTCCAAGCAGGAGACCGTTGCTGACTCAACAATGGAAGCGGAGTACATAGCTACTTGCGATGCCGCAAAAGAAGCTGTCTGGATGAAGAAGTTCCTCACAGAACTTCAGGTGGTTCCTTCCAGTGTTGGTCCAATACCTCTGTATTACGACAACAACGGCGCTATAGCTTTAGCGAAGGAACCCAGGTCCCATCAGAAGTCCAGACACATCTTAAGGTGGTATCACCTGATCAGGGAGATCGTAGATCGCCGGTGGATCGAGGTGAAAAGAGTAAAGACGGAGAATAACATTGCTGATCCATTCACGAAGGCCATTCCTCAGACGCAGTTCGAGAGGCTATTCGAGAGGATAGGTCTGCGATATGCCAACTCATGGCCCTAGTGCAAGTGGGAGATTGTTAGTGTATATGCTCTAGAGGCCATTATTGTATCATACTAGATTGTATATTACTTAATGGAAGCTTGGGATATTCACAGTTGTATATACAGTCTTGCTAAAAATGGTAGTATGCTACTTGGTTTGTGTCTACTTTAATATGTGCATATGTTTCTTGTAACGTATCACTTATACATATTAGTAGAGCCCATAGGTTCTTTTCTTGATTATCAGCGTTGTGATGGCAGTCACACTAGTAGGGGCTGGGTAGTCTATAAGCAACATCTTATACAGGTCCCTAGTCGTAGGATTATCAAGACAGGGCATCGATACTCCAGAGTAGACTAGTGTGTACGCTTCTCATCCCAGTTGGGGAGATGGTCTGTCCCATAGCCATCAGTACGTCGTACTGGAGATAGTATACAGGTGCTCGTTCGGTTACGGGTACACCGGACAGGACTCGCAGGGGAACTGTTGGTTGGTATTATGCCCATCGCCAGTTAACAGTTCCCAGGTGACATGAGTACAGCATAGTCCGCAGACTTGACACTGCTACTTCGCCTCGAGTGTGTCCCACTGTTCTTAGATTGCTACCCTACCATGGCTCAAAGGAGTCGTGCAAACAGGTAGCAGTTGGGTGCATTCCCGAGCACTTGGAGGCAGTAGTAGTTAGACAGGATTCGTCTCTCCCGGTATTGGGAGATGATATCGCGTTGTGTCAGAGAGCCATTATGCAAAGTCCCTGGCCAGGGCAAGCGAGATATACTGGTAGGTTCCAGTAGCTTCTCAGGGTGTAATGGGCTTCGCTCCGACACGATTTATACCGCTATTAGGGGACTGACGCTTGCCGCCCCTAGGCTCGATATGCGATAGTCTTAGATGAACAGACCGGACTGTATGGAGATTGTCACATCAGGCTCAGTGGGAGTTCGGATGATTTTCCTCATCGGCCTTCTTATCGACATCTACATGGGAACCGTTACGTACAGCTAGTGCCGCTTGCGGTCTGTAGTTAAACCCACTGCCAACGTAGTGTCGGGTCTTTAAAGTCCAACACAGAGAGTTTCCCTGCTCCAGGCGAAACGATATAGAGGTCGTATGGTTTTACGACAAGGGTTCGGACGCATACGTGTGTTTACGCACGTACGACTTTTCGGACAGTTTTTACTAGCCGGCTTTGGTTTAAGCCAGATTCTAGTATCGAGTTATTGGATTTGTACAGTCTAAAGTTTTTCCGTGTTTTCACAGATTGGAGGGGCGTTCTCGTAATTTGTCGGGAAGCTTCTAGAAGAGTGGTGACTTGGGGGGTAAGGTGGCATTGCATTAAATGAGATTAGTGACTCATTTGTGTGATTCATCCATGTCATTAATGCATCATAAATGCTTAATGACTCATGGAGATGAATCACTCATATATATTTATGAAGCATGGTTGTTAATTCTATTATTTCATTTTTGGATAAATAAATAATGCTTCATATATATTATGATAGATCATTATCTCATTTCATTATCATCTTCACCTTCTCTCTTCTCAAGCTCTCTCATTCTTCAAACCCTAACCCTAACCTCTCATGAGTTGAGATCAAGAGTTAGCTAGACTAATACATCCATAACCTCACTCTATATCCCCTAGGTAGCTTAGATTAGCACTTTAAGCAACCTAGTTATCTCAAGTTTGAGATTAAGCTTGGCGTAGGAGCTTTCGGGTGGATCGTCTTTGATTCGAGGAGGCCGTTGAGGTGCCGATGTTCCAAGGAGCCTACGAGGAGTGGAGGACAGCGATGAAGACCCGAAGGACATGTAACGTGAGGTATAACTTCGAATCCGAGTAGTTAAACCTCTAGTTGATAGTTAGCAATGGTTTAGATAACGATTCATGCGCTCAAGTCCGTGTTACGAAGCTTTGATAATCGTTTTTCATATATTCCGCCTCCCCGCAAGTTCGTGGGGTGCGTGACATGGACTTACAAAATCTACTCACCGACAGTCGCGGGCTAGGTAAATCCAATCACCTGCTTCCCTTTTGTCGCAGCGTCCGAAGTCCCCGCCTGCGATCCTATTAACACAAAACATAACCAGTGCAAATCTCAGAAATCGATCAATATCACGTACACAAGACGTTTGACCAACGCACCGACTCCAATCCGACCCATAAGTGTTCGTCTAACGGCTAACGTACGTGACGACACACCAACACCAGCCCAAGTGTAGCAGCACACCAGATCACGAACCGTATAGGATAACGTAATACGCATACTCAAAACACTAGAATATAGCAAAGTGGTCCCAGATTTTGATACACTAACAATTGGTGAAAGTTGCAAGTGCCATGTGACTACATACACTCCCAGAGACCCCACGACAAAGACTCAATGCCCCACCCCTCACTCTGGCCGCAATTTGCGGCCAGAACCATTAAAATTGCGGCCCAAAAATGAAGGGGTGGTCTCAGGTTTTTATGGTGGGTTCTATACCTCAACACTATGCCACTGTGATGGGAACTTTTCTAGAAAACACCTGGTTCTATAGCAGATCTCACAGACTCAAAGTTGATACTAAAAATACGATTTTTGCACAAAATGCTACCTTTAGTGTTCTAATCTATAACAACAAGGTAACACAACAATATAACTCCTAATTATCAGTTGAGAGATCATTATCAAATCACTCTTGCTCAAAAATCCTAGCTTTCCAAGCTCCAAGGCAACCTAGTGGCAAATCAAGACATTTGAAGTGTTTTCCATGGATTTTTGTGAAGTTTTTGCAAGGATTTGTGAAGAGGGAGTGAGGGTTCAGTTTGCGATTGAGGAAAATGAGAAATGATTGAGAGTGAGAGGAAAAGAGAAAGTGAGAGAGTTTAAGGGTGAGAGGGTGAGTGTAGGGTCAACAAATTCCTTATGCTCACTCTCTCCCTCACCTCCATTAATGCCACCATTAATGCATCCATGACTCACTAGCCACCTCTCTCTCTCTCTCCAACAAGATATTTTCTCACACCAAAAGATCTCGGAAAAGGTTAAGGCAAGGTTAATTTGGATAAGATTTAGCTTAAGGTGTTATGGTTGCTAAACAAGATTACTCACATTAACATGCACAAGTGTATGCAAGCCATAAAAAGTAATATAAAAATATTAATTAATTGTTATAAAATGTGAGGAACCCGATTTGGTAAACTTTCCTTAAAAACCCGCATTAACGCTTAATTAACTCTAATCGAATTCTAAGGTGTTACAATCGGGGCGGAGGTATCGCGCCCTATGAGATATGGCGCGCTCTATGATGAGTACTACTGAGTTGCCTGTTTCCTTTTGGAGTTATGCACTTGAGAAGCTGCATACCTATTGAATAAGGTTCCGACCAAATAAGTGTCTACCACTCCATATGTGATATGGTATGGGATGAGACCATGTCTTAAACGAGTTAAGATATGGGGTTGTCCGGCCAATGTTGAAAAGCAAAATCCGGACAAACTCAAGACAAGGTCAGTTCTGTATAAGTTTGTTGGATATCCCAAACATATGCGAGGGTATATCTTCTACCTAACTGAGGAACAAAATGTGTTTTGTTTCTCAGCATGCCACCTTTTTAGAAAATGAATTTCTTATGGAAGAAATTAGTGGTCATGAGATAGAACTGGAAGAAGTTCCAGCAGAACAAACTAACAGCTGATGATTTGGTAAAACCAAAGGATTCAATAGTCTTTAACGAACCTCAGCCTCTCCGCGAATCTGGTAGGGTTCCTCATCCACCTGAGAGATACTACGGTTTCCTCGGTGACGGTGAGAACGAGGATTGCATCATGGTAGATGATGACCCAACCAGGTTTAGGCAGGCCATCACGAGTGGGGACTCTGTGAATTGGCTGGATGCTATGCAATCAGAGATGGAATCCATGTACACCAATAAAGTATGACTTTGAATGTTGCACCTGAAGGGGTAAAACCCATCAGGAGCAAGTAGATCTTAAGAAGATTCTTGGTGTAGATGGAAAAGTTGAGACTTTCGAAGCTAGACTTGTAGTAAAAGGTTTTCGTCAATAACCAGGTATGGTATATGATGAAACATTTTCTCCAGAGGCTATGCTAAAGTCCATCAGGATTAAAGCACGTGTCGCGGAGTTGGAACATCTGTTTTGATGTGGCAGTCAAAATGTTTGACTTCATCATAAATGTAGATGAACCTTGTATATACAAGAAGGTTGTAGAGAGTAAGGTTGTCTTCCACTTATTGTACGTAGATAACATACTCTTGATAAGAAATGGTTTCCTATGCTACACTCGGTCGAGCTCCTCTTATCACGAGGATTCTCCATGGAAGATCTGGATGATACCTACTACATCTTGTGGATTATGATCTATAGAGATAGATCTAAGTGAATGTTGGGAGTGTCCCAAATCCAGGTACATTAACACCATACTAAATGGGTTTAGTATGGAAGATTCTAAGCCTGGTGGTTCGCCCACTTACTCATGAATCACTCTCTCCAAAAAGAAGTCTCCCGAGGCTGATTTTGAGAGAGCTTGCGTGCAAGGGATACCCTATGCTTCGGCAGTAGGCTCTATCATGTATACGATATTATGTACCAGACCAGATGTAGCTGACTCACTAGATGTAGTGATCAGGAATCAATCGGATCTTGGGAGAATCACTGGACAGCTGTGTAGGACATTCTTAAGTACTTGAGAAGCGCAGAAGAAATGTTCTTGGTTTTTTGTAACGGTAAACTCCAGTGGGAGTCCTTTACCAATTCAAGCTTCCAGAGTGATAAGTTCGACTGAAAGTCAGTCGCAGGCTTTGTCTTTATCCTCACTGGAGGGACGGTATGTTGGAAGTGTTCCAAGCTAGATACCGTGGCAAACTAGACGATAAAGACTGAACACATCGCTACCAACGATGCTGCCAAAGTGGATGTCTGGACATTTCTTGTTCATGAGATGAACAAGGTTCCTACCATTGAGCGTCCAATAACTGTCATTGTGACAACAATGGAGTTGTGGCTTTGGCCTAGGAACCGCCGGTCCCATCAGCGATCCAGACATATTCTGAGGACGGTATCACATGATCAGGGAGATGGTTGATCTTCAAGGGATCGAGGTAAGGAGAGTTGACACGAAGGATAACACGGCGGATCCACTCACAGAGGCCTTTGCCTAGAGAGACTTTTATGGGGCGTTGAGTATGAGATACTACAACTAATGGCCTTAGTGCAAGTGGGAGATTGTTAGTTATATGTATGCTCTAGAGGCCATTATTATACATGTGATGTATATTATAGTGGATGCTTGGACATATATAGGGAGGACTTTCTTACTCGACATGATAGTGTGCTATCTGGTTGCTCTTTATCTTAACATGTACACTTATTGTCTCTCTATTACATGTTGATAAAGCCCTTAGTATGAGTACTTGACTATCAGGATTATGATGCGGATCATACTAGTGGGGCAAAGGTAGTCGGTAAGTACAGCCTTCAATTGTTCCTAGTCGTAGGAGAATCGAGACGGGGCATCGATATTCCAGAGTAGACTAGCATATACGCTTCTCGACCCATATGATGGGCGATGGATGATCCCATATCCATTGGTGTTTGGCATCAGAGATAGTATACGGGTGCTCAGTGGAGACTGGGTACACTGAACGGACTCGCCGAGAACCCCTAGATGATATTATATCTATCGTCAGAAAGCAGTTCTCTGGTGACACTGGTATAGGTTAGTTTGTCGACTCGAGATCGTCATAGAGTCTTGTGTGATTCCCACTGTGCTTTGATTTCCACCTTACCACGTTCAAAAGAACATGCAAAACGATGGTTTTTGGGTACAGTCCCGAGTCACATGGAGTTAATGAGCGATAGGAGGGGATTTCGTCTCTCCCGGTATTAGGGGTTGATGTTGCGCTATGCTCGATTGCCATAACAGGAAATCCGTGGTCAGGGTTGCTGAGATTTACTGGTAAGTGTTATCAGTAGTTTCTTGAACCGTTATGAGCCTCACATCGGCATAACTTATCAGGCTATTGGGGTCTGACGTTTACCACCCCTAGGCTATGATATGCAACATATCTGACGAAGAGACAGGACTGTACGGTAGTGTTACTTATTGGATTCACAGGAGTATGAGCAGGCTTACTTTTTGATCTTCCGATCGCTCAATACCCGGGTAGCCATTAAGTCAAGCTAGTACCGCTGACGGCTTGTGGGTGTTTGATATGATCATCATCTACTGCTGGCGTATTGACGAGTCTTTAGAGTCCTACACAGAGGTTTCCTGGCTCAGGCGAAACGAAATAGGAGCACATATGTAATATGTGCGGAACCGAGATTAATACGGGTATGTGATACCGTATTCTATTTTCGCGATATGTAATATCGGACGGTTATATGTGATATAGTCGGGTTATCAGATCAAGTGTTGATTCGATAAGCTGATACATATGATATTAGTCGGTTATATATGATATAACTGGATTATTAAATCAAGTGTTGATTTAATAATTTAATGTATAATTATATATTTGATATATTGATTTACTTTAACTAATATTTGTTCACTTAAGCATTTCTTTTTCTCACTTGTGTATACACTTAATATAAATGTGATATATATTATTGTGTCATGCTTGTTGCTACATGCAACATGGGTGTATGAGACTCACACATGCTTAACATAATGAAAGGGGTTTATTATTTGAAGTAAATTATAATTAGTTGGAAATTATTCACATGGTTGAAGCTTGTGGAAGCTTTTGGAACCATTGACTAAGTCCACTAATTTTGTTTTACTTAAGATATTTATTAACCCAACCATTATGATTAGTCATGGTTTAGTCTCTACAAGGGTTGGTATATGATATTAACTCACCTATGGTTGCTATTCTACGCTTAGTTTTTTTTCTATGGTTGCTTTTCTTCATCTCCTTCCTCAAGCTCTTTAACTTTTTGGGAGGTGAAGAAAATGAGTGAGAAAAATATTTCTAAAGTGAGCAAAATTCCTACTTCATCAACCTACACTAGATTAGCCATTTAGTTTAGGTTATTTGCTTCACAATTAGTGAAGAGATAGCTTGAGTTGGTGTCTCCTCGATGTAGATCATCTTCGGTCTCGAAGACTTCAAGTAAGTTTGTTCTTTTTATCTTGTGGAGCCTTTCTAGAGTCTGAGAGTTCACTATTTAGAGCGAAGGGACTACTACTCGGAGCTATTGAAGTGAAGAACCGGACTACAAAGGTTGTATTCCTTGTTCACTTAGATGTAAAGATATTTACATGCTAGCTTTCTTCTAATTCTCTAGTAAAGATTCTAGGTTAAGGTTCTTTAGCGCGCCAATTTTTTGAAAACGGCATGATCGATGCCTCCCGAAACCCAGCGGCGATGCTGCGCCCTACACAATTATTACGGTATCTCATACCCAACTTTTGTACTAACAGTTTCGCAAACTGTGTTTGAGAACTAGCCTCAATGAGTGGACTCGGCACATCACATCTCTATGTTTCTCCCTGAATCTCAACTTCATGGAGATCAAATATCTTCCGAACTAAGCGATACCTGCCTTAGCATTTACCTGGACAGACAATGGGATCATGTCTATAAATGATCAATTTTATCCAGCGAATTCTCAGGCGAAATACTTTTGCTGATTCACAATCAGCATCCAGCGCCACGACTACCTCAGTATCCCACTTGGAACTCTTTCCAATATAATGCCCCTCAAAAGAGAGTAAACTGTACAACTCATGACAGACGCGCTGTCTTCTATGGGAAGGTAGAATCGGTAACCACCTCTTTCAGGATGTTGCCATTACCATACATTAAGAATATCAAATGCTCTTCACTGCTACCCTATATTTCTCTAGGATTAGATTGACATCCATATCTTGTATGGAGAAACACTTGTGACCATCATTGTTTTACCAATTTACAGTATAGGAATATTACTTCCTATCATGAGTATGTCATTCACATACCATATGAGGAATCTGACAACACTCTCTACTATCTTTTTACAAATATCAGGTTCATCTCTCATTTTGATGAAGTCAAACACATTGACCGTGATATCAAAATAGAAGATCCATTTCCACTATGCATGCTTTAGTCTAAAGATAGACTTAAGCTAGTTGCACGCTTATCGCTTCTCCCACTGATTAAGATAACCCTCTGGCAGAGTTATATACACGTAAATTTCTAAATCCTATTTAGAAATACATAATAGTCCTCCATCTGCCAGATATCATAGTCATGAAAAACAATAATGGCAAGTTATATCCGTATGAACTTCAGCACAGACATTGAAGTAATAGTTTCATCACAATCAACAACGGGTATTTGATGAAAACTTTTTATCACAAGTCTAGCCTTATTAAGTTAGTACCTTTCCATTTACGCTGATCTCGAAAGATCTACTTACTCCTAATGGGTTTACCCCTTCAGGAGCACCCAACAAAGTCCACACTTTTTTGCAGTGCATGGAGTCCAACTAGGATAACTTGGCACCCAGTCATCAGTCGGAAGTCACCACTTCCCCTGGTCCGCTGATATAGTAGCGGCATCATCACATGATGCAAGGCTCCTTGTCACCGTCAATGAGGAAACCGCAGTACCTCTCATGTGGCTGAGGTCACCTACTAAATCTGCAGAGTATGCTAAAGTTTGTCAGGGTCAATTGAATTATCTGGTTCTACTAAATCTTCAGTAACTGTTTGTGCTTCTAGAATTACTTCCAGTTCTACCATATCCCTACTAATTTCTTTTGTAAGAAATTTCTTTTGTAAGAAATTTCTTTTCTAAAAAAGTGGTGTGCCGAGAACAAAACAACTTTTGATCCCGAAAATGATAGAAAGTTAATCTCACGTCAATGCCTGAGATAACCTACAAACTGTTGGGTTTCGGTGCCCGTTCCGCGGAAACCTCAGCCGAGGCGGAAGCGAAAACAAAAATTTTAACGAACACCGAACTCCCATAAACCCCAAGATTCGATTCATAGACCTAAACTAGCTAGCTTAAAGTGCAAGGGTTGAAAAAATACAACCTTTATTGCGTGTCCACCCAATTGCGGAAGACCCCTCTAAGCTCGTAGTCGTCGGAATCACGCTTGAGAATCGACCACCCTTACCGAACACGATCCACGCGAGGGAATCTGATGGAGGCTCTAACCAACGATCTAGACTTGCTAGGTTTGGATGGTCGATGCTATAGGAATACTTCACTAAATTTTTCTCTCTAAAATCTATGCTCAAAATGAGAGGGAGAAGGAGAAGGAGAAGGAAAAGAGGAAGCAACCATGAAGCATGAGCTCAAGTGGGGGATGAAAAACATCAAGTGTTGCAAAGGATGAGAATGGCTCACTTCTACAACCATGGTGCAATAGTGCACACAAATGATTTTGTCATTTTAAAAGAACCAAGCCATACCACTTTACATGCATGCACCATGCTTCATAACTCCTCCTTTACACCTCATTTCTTTTTATTTTTTTAAATAGAAAAATAAATATGAGATGTCTTTCTTCTAGAAGTATTCCCGTATAAATAAGGAATACTTCACCCGGTATATTTATCACTACACATACTCGTAACCGTATAAATATACGGATAGCACCAAAGAGAAAATACATAGTGAACAATAATACTAAAATATATGTATCAAAATACATACATAAATTATTAAATCAAAATCTGATTCCGGCTTAATCCTAAACCGGCTAGTATTTTCAACCGTCCGATTAAAATCCGTGTATCACGTACACGTATTTAATAAGACCCCTGCACATACCAACGTACGGCTCCTATATCTATCGCCTGAACCGGGAGAACTCTCTGTGTGGGACTATAAAGAGTCGACAATACGCTAGTAGTGGATTTAACCACAAGCACGTCAGCGGCACTAGCTGTACGTAATGGCTACCCAAGTACTTGTCGAAAGAAGGGTCGACAATCAAGTACGTTCTTACCCTACTGAGTCTGAATATGAAAATCTCCGTACAGTCCTGTCTTTTCGTCAAAGAGTATTGCATATCGGGTCTAGAGGTGGATAACGTCAGATCCCTACTAACCCGATAAAACGTGTTTGAGTCAAGCTCATCACCAATAGAGATACTACTGATCACTATCAGTAAATCTCATCCACCGTGGCCACGGATTTCTGGTGATCGCCAACTGAACACAGAGCGGCATCGACTCCTAATACCAGGAGAGACGAATCCCTGACAGTCGATCACTGCCTCTATGTGGCTCGGGACTGTACCCAACTAAAATCTGTTTGCACTGTTGGATATATATATGCCATAGAGGCCATTATTTGATAGTGGATGTATAGACATGCATATATATATTCAGACGACTTTCTTGCTCGACATGATAGTATGCTATTAGGTTGTTCTTTATCTTAACATGTTCATTTGATTGTGTATACTGTTCATTTGATACATGTTGATAAAGCCCTTAGGATATTTGCTTGACTATTTTGATAATGATGCAGATCATACTAGTGAGACATGTGTAGTTTATATGTTAGTTATATGTATGCCCTAGAGGCCATTACTATACATAAGATGTATATTGTAGTGGATGCTGGGACATATAGAGTGAGGACTTTCTTGCTCGACATGATAGTATGCTATCTGGTTGAACTTTACCTTAACGTGTACACTGATTGTCTCTCTATTACATGTTGGTAAAGCCCTTAGGATGTGTACTTAACTACCTGGACTATGATGCGGATCATACTAGTGGGGACATGGTAGTCCATAAGTACATCCTTCAAAATCCCTAGTCGAGGGTGTATCGAGACGGGGCATCGATATACCAGAGTAGACTAGCGTGTACCTTCTCGACCCATACAGATGGGCGATGGATGATCCCATATCCATTGGTGTTTGACATCAGAGATGATATACGGGTGCTCAGTAGAGACTGGGTACACTGGACGGACTCGCCGAGAACTCCCAGATGGTATTATACCTCACGTCAGATGGCGGTTCTCTGGTGACACTGGTACAGAGTAGTCTGTTGACCCGAGATCGTCATAGAGTCTTGTGTGGTTCCCACTGTGATTTGATTTCCATCTTACCACGTCCAAGAGGGCGTGCAAAACGGTGGTTTTTGGGTACAGTCCCAAGTCATATGGAGGCAATGAGCGATAGGAGGGGATTCGTCTCTCCCGGTATAGGGGGTTGATGTTGCGCTGTGTTCGATTAGCTATAACAGGAAATCCCTGGCCAGGGTTGCTGAGATTTACTGGTAAGTGTTACCAGTAGTTTCTCGAATTGTTATAGACCTCATATCAACACGACTTATCGAGCTATTGGGGTCTGACGTTTACCACCCCTAGGTGAGATATGCGACATATCAGACGATCAGACCGGACTGTACGGTAGTGTTACTGGTTGGATTCACAGGAGTGTGAGCGGGCTTGCTCGTCGATCTTCTGATCGCTCAATACCCGGGTGGCCGTTACGTTTAGCAGACCGCTTGCGGCTTGTGGGTGTTTGATATGATCATCACCCGCTGCCGGCGTATTGACGAGTCTTTAGAGTCCTACACAGAGGTTTCCTGGCTCAAGCGAAACGAAATAGGAGCGCATATGAGATATGTGCGGGACCGAGAATGATACCAGTATGTGATACTGTATTCGATTCTGGCGATATGTGACATTGATCGGTTATATGCAATATAGCCGGGTTATCGGATCAAGTGTTGATTCGATAAATTGCTACTGTTAATATTAGTCGGTTATATGCGATATGACCGGATCGTTAAATCAAGTGTTGATTTAATGATTTAATGCATAATTATATATTTGATATATTACTCTTCATTAACTAGTATTGGTTCACTTTAAATGGTATTTCTCACTTGATATGTGCAAGTTGTATATGTGATATACTTTTGTGCACATGTTTGTATCATGTTTGATGATACATGCTTCTTTGGTTAAGTGTATAGAATTGAACCATGGCTACCTTAATGATTAGGGTTTTTCTTTTTCATTTTATTATTTGTTTATTCATTTTGGATATTAATAAAAGCATAAAAAGAAAAAGCAAAATGGTTTCTTTCTTTCTTTTCTTTCATGAAGCTTTTTGAAGCTTCATGAAGCTTTGACCAATTGACCATTTTGTCTTGTTCTTTTAACCCTAACCATTCACATAACCTTAGTTAGTTCTCTACACTTGACCATGGTTTATTATATGATAAGTATTATTTTCTTTTAACTTATCATAAGATTCTTCTTCTTCTTCTTCATCTTCTTCCATGGAAGAAAGCTTGCTACTCCAATGGCAAGTGATGAAAACTAGTGAGAAATCCAAAACTAAAGTCTACCCACTTTCTATTTCTTCATCCTCTACCTCTTGCCAAGTAGTAGAGTGTGTTTCCTTCACAAGTTTTCATGGCTTGGTGAAGGTGGAGCTTGATCTAGCGATGCCTCGACGTAGATCATCTTCGGCATGGACATCGACGACTTAGCTCGCAATTTCTCCGACGAAGCCGACGCTAGAGCCCGGGAATTCATTTGGACAGCGAGGGGACTTCGTTGCGGAGCTATGGAGGTGGAGCACTGGATCTACAAAGGTTGTATTTTCGTTTCCTTTTTGTTAAGATGTTTGCTTTTTCGCCTTGAAATCTAGCCAACGATCCGTTCTAGGGTTTCTCGGCACCGTTAAAATTTGAATTTGGCATGGTTGATGCCTTGTGAGACCTCATTAGGGTGCCTAGGAACCCTACAGTGGTATCAGAGCCTAGCTAGAGCCTTAGGCGAAGTCTAGACGCAATTTGAAGTCCGATCGAACCAAAACCCGAACTCGAAACATGCTCTCTGTCTTTTTTTCAAAAACTGGGATTTTTCCAAATTAAAAATATACAGAAAACCCAGCAGGGAAATCTAAGAATTACGGCGCAAAAAGTTTTGAATGAACAGTGTAAACGGCGGCGAAACCGCGGCATAAGCCTAGCTTATGCGGCGGTTCCGCGGCAGAATCATGACGTCAGCCCTAACTGTTTGCACAGTAATTCATTGTTTCAGGTGCTGAGTTCTCTGGGAATTTTTAAAATTTATTCAAGAGTTGAATTTTCTGGAGTTGTTTTGGGGATTCGGTGTTTTGATCGGAGTATCAAATTTTGTCTGTGTGGCTTTCCGGATAAATTTTAGAATATGTTAAAAGGTTCGACCCGATATAAATACCCAATTTTTCCCCTGTCGGGAAATTTCCAAGTGTTGGATTTTTCCGTAGTTTAACGACGTTCTAAGTAGTGCAAGTAACGCGATGGACCCTCTAGAAGACAACAAACCTTAACTCGATTATGTGACCGTCTTGAACTGCCCTTTGAACCTTCGGGTTTGGGGCAGTACGGCGTGCCACATGTGAGGCGTTGGCTTGACCCTTCTACGGCTGGACCGTTGGTACTGAGGCACGAACTGAATGTTGTTAGACTTATTTCATGTGTTGATATGTATTGGGAAAACTTGGGTGTTCGATTGTTTGATCGGAAAGTTTAACATTTTCTATTTATCCGGAATGTGATAAAATAATTGGAATTCACAAGAAGTTATGAGATAACTGAATGAATTTTATAAACATAGCAGTTTAGTCTCACTTGATCGGTTGCCACGGAATTTTGATGTGATCAAAAGTCCGTCGCAATCACGTAGCGTACGCGGATACTCGCCGGGTAAACTTAATAGACAGCCTCACTCCATAGCCCCGACCAAGTGACTGTAGGAGAACCCCGTCGCCGAAAGCATCCGTTCGGGTGCTCGCGGCAGCGGTGTTCCGCCTTGGTGCACTTCGTCGACGGTATCGGGGGTGTGGCCGTCTACTGAAGTTTGCGACGAGCATTCGATCAGGATGTCGGGAATCCTGTTGAATTGGCCGACTTAATATTGAAAAGTGTTTTCGATAATGAGACTAAAATGTGGGGTTTATAATTGTTAGGCATGCGATGTCTAAGTAATTCATTTGGTCAGGCATGCGATGTCTGAGATGGTTGCGGATTCCAACTGTTGTAGTTTTACACTTTCTTTTCTGTGACCGTAAGTGTAATATGTGATATCGCCGGTTTCGTTGCTATATATCAACGACAATTGGGATGCGCATATTTACTTACGTTGATGACATGTGATGTTATGTGTTGCTGGATATGTTATATTGGATTGTCGTGTTCGAATAGCCGGGGTTTTTTATGTGAGATGAGTGTTTTTCATTTTCATTCATGTAAAAACTTGTATGTAATATTCTTTTATTGGGGCACTTCCAGGTTGCGGAAGTTGTCACCTTTTGTATATTATTTACTTTTCTGCACTAGGATAGACCCAAGGAGGAGGGCACAAGTAACCGGGTTCTGGAGTCCAGTGGGAGACCAACTCGAGGAGTCGAGTCCGGGTCTCCTAACTCTAGAATTGGTAGGGTTGCTTGCCGCTCTCGTAGGGGTCTAGGGGTGTGGGTTTGGCTATTCATCACGACCGTGGAATTCGTATTTTATACTGGCTCGTATTGAAAACACGGACGTCCTAGTATATCCAATATTTCATATGATTCTTCTGCTGCGATATCTGTGATGTGATCATGTGATGTTCTGTGATAGATACTGTATATAGTATATATGATATATTATATAAGCGTTACTTATGTTTTACACCCGCGCTAGCCCTGCCCCGCTCTGCCGTTAGTTACCTAACCTAACGGTGCACGAGGGGACATCGTGGCGAATGCGAATGGCATAAGTGTACGTCGTATTTATCTGTGATGTTTAGGTACTTAAATGATGGGACTTCATTAATGTGATTAATGAAAGAAAAAGAAACCTAAAGATGTTGTAGAATCGAATTTCAAAATAAAACAGGTAGCTACAGTTCTTGCTTTGCACAGAGGTATATATGATATATCCTGCACCTTATTCGATGAGGAAAGGACCGAGATCCCTTCACCGGGAGTGACTCCTTTAGCAATAACTGGCAGATGCTACACACTCGGTTTTTCTTTTGATTGCTTTTAAGAGTTTTTGCTTTGCACAGTGATATATGTGATATATCCCGCACCTCATTCGACGAGGAAAGGACCGACGATCCCTTCACCGGGAGTGACTCCTTTAGCAAAACTAGAAAAGCCTCAAAAGCACTCCAATTTAAAATCATTTGATTCTACAACGATATCAAGTTCATTACGCAATAGGTTTTCAGAAAAACCTGTCGTAGCCCTCCGTCATTTCAGTTATGTACTGGTTAGTATTCGTGCTGCGTTTGTTGACCTCTGTCAAGGCGTAGTGTGCGGTAGCTGATTAGTGCTTATCTGCATAAGCATATGATGTGATTGATTTAGGGTAGTCGTGCGACCTTGTTGACCTCTGTCAAGGGTCGTGCGGGTGGGTTTACTTCAATCAGGAAATGACGGGTTGAACTTGACTAGCAGCCTATGGTTTGTTGACCTCTGTCAAGGTCATAGGACTCTAGGGGCAAAATATTATCGGGAATTTCAAGTGTTGAAATTTGTAATGAGATTGCATACCTTCTATGAGATAGTTGGATCCCGATACCCGCTGCGAGTAAGTGTTACTCCTGGGAGAGTTTTATACATTACAATTAGCCGATCAAGTAGGTGTCTAGAAAGGTGTCAACGGGGTTACGCCTCTGGGAAAACGAGGTTTACATTAATTAGGTTCGTGCGAAAGCACGGGGGACCTCCCTCAAAGTACCGACACTGGCCTGGCTGAAAGATTGGCGAACTTGTAATGTGTAATTAATCCCGGCTAGTCTTTCCTTTTAAGGTTTGAAGGAAGATTTGATAAAAAGCAGTGGGAGCCATCCTGATTAGATAAAATAATAACCAATCTATTCTTGCAAGAGCGCACGCTGAGTGTTTTCTTCTCTCTCTCTCCTGGTAGCGACCATATCACGCCTTAATCAAGATAATAATACAGATTATTAACCGAACCCGCTTGTTATACTGAGCTGGGGAACGTTGGTCCCGCTCTAACTTATAATTGTTATAAGACAGAGCAGGAAATTGGGGAATACCAGATTTCCCGTGCCGCCCAAACGAAGAGAGTGCATGTTGATGCATCATCTTCGGGTGTGTTCATTACAAAGAACTGTTTCTCAGTATCCTCCGCATCCTAAGTATATGATACCAGATCAGGATCCCAGATATGTAATCTGTTACATAGGGCTACAAAAGGGTAGAAAAACTGAGAACGGGTGATAAGTTTCATGAGACAGAAAACGGGGCAAGAGTTGCAGCCAAGTCTGTTGGTCACTGTCACCCTGTATTACCAATACATTGATTCTGAACGAATGCTATTAGATACCGAACCTGATATACAAAATCATATCAGTCTCTTTATTAGTAAAGAAATGATAAAATTATGTATTGTTGGATAATGTTTTGAACATTTCCTATATCAAAAGTTGATCGGTTCAGGCACGTTATCTAAAAGCGTTGATGTTCTAAATCAAACCACAGTTCTTAGTATACAGAACACACACAAGAGGAAGAGTTCAGAAATGAACGAATCCTTCTTGAGGTATTGTAGACTAGGTCAGATCAATGCGACCCGACTGGCTAGAGTTACATAAAGATGCATATTTAAATTAGTTTGAACTTACATCTTGTGAAACTCGCCAGTCATGTCACAAAGATAAGATGACCATAACTCCGTTTACTGGAAACAGAGAAAGAGTTAGTGAACTCTTGGGATGATACATGTTGATGTATGTAGGTCCCCTGTCTACACATGCCAGGACTGGTTTTTTTATACTTCATTACGTTCTCTGATGATCTTTCGAGTTTCAGACCTATGTTCCTGTTGAAACACAAGTCCGAATCTTTTGAGATATTCACAGAATATAAGTTAGAAGTAGAGAACCAAAATACGGGTAAAAGTGTTATGTCCTTTGATGAGATCAAGGAGGAGAATACTTGAGCACGGAATTCCTGGATTATTCTAAAGAAGAATGAGATTCTCTCTCGGCATTATTCCTCCGAATACACCATAGCACGATGGTATGTCGGGGCGGAGCAGATACACCCTATTTGATATGGTGTGCTCTATGATGAGTAATACTGAGTTACCTATTTCCTTTTGGGTGTTATGCGCTTGAGAAGCTGCATACCTATTGAATAGGGTTCAAATCAAATCAGTTGCCTACCACTTCACATGTGATATGGAAAGGGAAGAGCCCATGTCTTAAGTTAGTTAAGATTTGGGGTTGTCCGGCCTATATCTAAAAGAAAAATCCGGACAAGCTTGAGGAAAAGTCTGTAATGTAGAACTGGAAAGGTTCCAGCTATACAAAATGCAGCTGATGATTTGATAGAACCAAAGGATTCAGTAGATTCCAACGAACCTCAGCCTCTCCGCCGATCTAGTAGGGTTCCTCACCCACCTGAGAGATACTTCGGTTTCTCTATGACAGTGGGAGCGAGGATTGCATCATGAGATGATGACCCAACTAGTTTCGAGCTGGCCATCAGGAGTGTGACTCTGTAAGAATGGCTGGATGCTTAGTGATCTGAGATGGAATCCACACACCAACAAAGTATGTACTTTGGTTGCTATATCTGAAGGGTTAAATCCCCATCAGGAGCAAGTATATCTTGAGAAGATTACTTGGTGTACATCGAAAAGTTGAGACTTTCAAAGCTAGACTTGTTAAAAGTGTGCATCATTGACCAGGTGTGGATAATGATGAAACCTTTTCCAGTACCTATGCTTAAGTCCATCCAGATACTACTTGCCACGGCTACATACCATGACTACGATATCTGGTGGTTGGGTGTCATGACTGCTTTTCTAAATGATGATTTGGAAGAAAGCGTCTATAAGTACACAGCCAGAGGGCTTCGTAGACAGTGGGAGCAGCGGAAATGTGTGCAAGATATTTTATAGGATAAAGCAGGCATCGCGGAGTTGGAACATCGATTTTGATGGATTAGTCAAAGAAGTTGACATCATCAAAATGGTAGATGAACCTTGTATAAACAAAAAGGTAGTAGGGAGTATGATGATGATCCTCGTAGAGTACGTGGATGACATACTCTTGATAGGAAAAGAGTTTCCTATGTTACGCTCGATCAATATCCGCTAATCACAATGATTCTCCATATAGGATCAAAGTGATACCTCCTAAATCCTGGATTTTGGATCTATGAGATAGATCTAAATGGATGTTAGGATTCTCACTAGTTGTAGTGAGATGGTATCAATTGATCCTGGGGAAAATCACTGGAAGTGTTCCAGGGTGATAAAGACGACTGAATGTCAGTCACAGGCATTGTCTATACCCTCAGTAAAGGGACGGTATGTTGGAAGAGTTCCAAGCTAGATACCGTGGCATACTAGACGATAAAAGCAGGATACATCGCTACTTAAGATGCTACCGAAGAGGCTGTTTGGGTGTATATTGGTTCATGAGATGAACTACGTTCCTACCATTGTGAGACAATGGAGTTGTGGCTTATGCCGAGGAACGCCGGTCCCATCAGTGATCCAGACATATTCTAAGGCAGTATCACCTGATCATGGAGATGGTTGATCTCCAGGGGATCGAGGTCAGGAGAGTAGACTCAGAGGACAACACAGAGGATCCACTCACAAAGGCCTGTTCCCAGAGAGAGACTTTTATGGGATGGTTGAGTATGAGATACTTCAAACCACTGCTACAGATGGCCCTAGTGCAAGTGGGAGATTGTTAGTTATATGCATGCCGTAGAGGCCATTACTATACATAGGATGTATATTGTAGTGGATGCTGGGACATATATAGTGAGGACTTTCTTGCTCGACATGATAGTATGCTATCTGGTTGAACTTTACCTTAACGTGTACACTGATTGTCTCTCTATTACATGTTGGTAAAGCCCTTAGGATGTGTACTTAACTACCTGGACTATGATGCGGATCATACTAGTGGGGACATGGTAGTCCATAAGTACATCCTTCAAAGTCCCTAGTCGAGGGTGTATCGAGACGGGGCATCGATATACCAGAGTAGACTAGCGTGTACCTTCTCGACCCATACAGATGGGCGATGGATGATCCCATATCCATTGGTGTTTGACATCAGAGATGATATACGGGTGCTCAGTAGAGACTGGGTACACTGGACGGACTCGCCGAGAACTCCCAGATGGTATTATACCTCACGTCAGATGGCAGTTCTCTGGTGACACTGGTACAGAGTAGTCTGTTGACCCGAGATCGTCATAGAGTCTTGTGTGGTTCCCACTGTGCTTTGATTTCCATCTTACCACGTCCAAGAGGGCGTGCAAAACGGTGGTTTTTGGGTACAGTCCCAAGTCACATGGAGGCAATGAGCGATAGGAAGGGATTCGTCTCTCCCGGTATAGGGGGTTGATGTTGCGCTGTGTTCGATTAGCTATAACAGGAAATCCCTGGCCAGGGTTGCTGAGATTTACTGGTAAGTGTTACCAGTAGTTTCTCGAATTGTTATAGACCTCATATCAATACGACTTATCGAGCTATTGGGGTCTGACGTTTACCACCCCTAGGTGAGATATGCGACATATCAGACGATCAGACCGGACTGTACGGTAGTGTTACTGGTTGGATTCACAGGAGTGTGAGCGGGCTTGCTCGTCGATCTTCTGATCGCTCAATACCCGGGTGGCCGTTACGTTTAGCAGACCGCTTGCGGCTTGTGGGTGTTTGATATGATCATCACCCGCTGCCGGCGTATTGACGAGTCTTTAGAGTCCTACACAGAGGTTTCCTGGCTCAAACGAAACGAAATAGGAGCGCATATGAGATATGTGCGGGACCGAGAATGATACCAGTATGTGATACTGTATTCGATTCTGGCGATATGTGACATTGATCGGTTATATGCAATATAGCCGGGTTATCGGATCAAGTGTTGATTCGATAAATTGTTACTGTTAATATTAGTCGGTTATATGCGATATGACCGGATCGTTAAATCAAGTGTTGATTTAATGATTTAATGCATAATTATATATTTGATATATTACTCTGCATTAACTAGTATTGGTTCACTTTAAATGGTATTTCTCACTTGATATGTGTAAGTTGTATATGTGATATACTTTTGTGCACATGTTTGTATCATGTTTGATAATACATGCTTCTTTGGTTAAGTGTATAGAATTGAACCATGGTTACCTTAATGCTTAGGGTTTTGCTTTTTCATTTTATTATTTGTTTATTCATTTTGGATATTAATAAAAGCATAAAAAGAAAAAGCAAAATGGTTTCTTTCTTTCTTTTCTTTCATGAAGCTTTTTGAAGCTTCATGAAGCTTTGACCAATTGACCATTTTGTCTTGTTCTTTTAACCCTAACCATTCACATAACCTTAGTTAGTTCTCTACACTTGACCATGGTTTATTATATGATAAGTATTATTTTCTTTTAACTTATCATAAGATTCTTCTTCTTCTTCTTCATCTTCTTCCATGAAAGAAAGCTTGCTACACCAATGGCAAGTGATGAAAACTAGTGAGAAATCTAAAACTAAAGTCTATCCACTTCCTATTTCTTCATCCTCTACCTCTTGCCAAGTAGTAGAGTGTGTTTCCTTCACAAGTTTTCATGGCTTGGTGAAGGTGGAGCTTGATCTAGCGATGCCTCGACGTAGATCATCTTCGGCATGGACATCGACGACCTAGCTCGCAATTTCTCCGACGAAGCTGACGCTAGAGCCCGGGAATTCATTTGGACAGCGAGGGGACTTCGTTGCGGAGCTATGGAGGTGGAGCACTGGATCTACAAAGGTTGTATTTCCGTTTCCTTTTTTTTAAGATGTTAACTAGTTTGCTTTTTCGCCTTGAAATCTAGCCAACGATCCGTTCTAGGGGTTCTCGGCACCGTTAAAATTTGAATTTGGCATGGTTGATGCCTTGTGAGACCTCATTAGGGTGCCTAGGAACCCTACATTATAAGCATATCCTTAAATGTTCCTAGTCAAGGATGTATCGAGACGGGGCATCGATATTCCAAAGTAGACTAGCGTATACTTTTCTTGACCCATTTGATAGGCGATGGATGATCCCATATCCATTGGTGTTTGACATCAATGATTGTATACAGGTGCTCAGTGGAGACTGGGTAAACTGAACGGACTCGCCGAGAACTCCTATAAAGTATTATATTTATCGTCGGATAGTAGTTCTCATGTGACACTTGTACAGGTTAGTCTGTAGACCCAAAATCGTCATAGAGTATTGTGTGTTCTCCCACTGTACTTTGATTTCCACCCTACCACAGCTCTACTGAGTCGTGCAAACAGGTGGATTTTGGTACAGTACCGAGACACATGGAGGCAATGAGCGATAGGAGGGGTTTCGTCTCTCCCGGTATTAGGGTTGATGTTGCGCTATGCTCGATTGGCTATAACTGAAAGTCCCTGATCAGGGCTGATGAGATTTACTGATAAGTGTTATTAGTAGTTTCTCGATCTGTTATAGGCCATACATCGGCATGACTTATTGACTTATTGGGGTCGACGATACCATCCCTAGACTCGATATGCAACATATCTGACGAAGAGACCGGACTGTACGGTAAGTGTTACCGGTTGGCTCTACGGGAGTTTGGACAAGTTCGCTTGTTGATCTTCTGTTCGCTCAATACATGGGAGCCGTTACGTGCAGCTAGTACCGTTGACGGTTTATGGGTATGTGATATGATCACCGCCTACTGCTAGCGTATTAACGAGTCTTAGAGTCCCATAAAGGGTTTCCGAGCTCAGGCGAAATGAAGTGGGGCGCATATGAGGATATACGCAGGAGCTTGATTAAATATGTGTATTTGATACCGTATTTTAATCTCGCGTTTTCTATTGGTCGGATCGTATGTGATATGACCGGATTATTAAATCAAGTGTTGATTTAATATCAATTGACCATTAACTCATTTATTAATTCCTTTCTTTATTAGCATGTATGTATGTATGCTTATATGGATATGTATGCACACATACATATATGCAAGTATCATGGTTGATGATACATTGAAGATGGCTATGCTAGACTCACATGGAAACATTTGTGATATTTTTATTTATTGAGTTAATGGAAATTAGATATTAATCCATGGTTGATATTTTCTTCTACACATTTCTTTTAAATATCTTAGTAATCATGGTTTGATTTCTAATCCTCCACTGACTCAATTACTAAAATATCTAGATATATTCTATGACTTGAGTTAAGAGTGAGTGTGACTCTCTCTCTTTCATTATTATTATTCATTATTCTTGTGTTTAATTTTCAAAAAGCTCAAGCTTAGCCTTTTCCATCTCCTTCTTCCTCCAAGCTCTCTATCATTTTCTAGTGAGCGAAGAGAAAGAAAAAGAAAGGGTTTTTTAGTGAAATTATTACCCACTTCATCAATATATACTAGTTTAGCCCACTTGTATAGCTTGTTTGCATCACTTACACTTAGGTCAAGTGAAGTAAGAAGCTTGAGCAAAGAAACTCCGTGGTGGATCATCGTGGACTTCGAAGGCTTCATGCGGACGTGTTCAAAATTCGAGTGGAACCAAGGAGTCAAGGACATCTATATGGAGCTAAAGACGAGGAGAGGTCTACAAAGGTTGTATTTCTTTTCTATTAGTGTTAGACACTTACTAGTATATGATACTTGTTAGCTTTACGCCTAATCATCTAGTTCGATTCTAGGTTCGGCTTGGTTAGCACCCTAGATTTTTAAAGTTGCATATTTAATGCTTGTTAAAGCCTAGTGAAGTTGCTAGGCAAACCCCAACAGTGGTATCAGAGCCAAACTAGAGTATTAGTCGTGACCTAAACGACGTTAAAGTGTTCGATCGAACATCGAAACCGGATCATAACATGTTCTCTGGAAATTTTTCAAAAGTTGCAATTTTTGGGTTTAAAAATATGCAGAAATAGTGCAGGGTATTGTGTGGACCCCTAAGAAAAACGACCTCCTAACTCGACCTAACGACCGCGGAACCGCGACCAAAATATACTTTTGGCGGCGCTTTCGCAGCGCAGTTGGTGAGACCAGGGACGTGCCTTCTTGTGAAGGTCCGTATGTGCTAATGGCACTGTCTGGGTTTTGAAACTGTCTCAAGTGTTGAGCTCTCTAAGAAATGTAGGTTTTTAATAGATCGATCGAAATATTTAACATCGACTAGTCTTTATGAATGCGATACAATATTTGGAATCTACACTAATTAGTTTTGAGAAAATTAATTAGTTTCTTGTAAATCTAACATTTCGGTCTCGGTCGGAATCGGGAATCTTGTTGAATTACCCGATTTCTTTTGAAAAGGTGTTTTCATTTTTGAGACCCAAATATAAGATCTACATTGTTAGGTATGAAAGCCGGAATATAAGATATTCCGGGATTGCGATGTCTAAGTGTTGTGCGGATTCCAAATGTTGTAGTTTTACACTTTTTTTCTGCGACTGTAAGTGTAATATATGCATCCCCAATTTCGTTGCTATACGTCGACGACGTTGGGAATACGCATATTTACTTACGTTGATGATCTGTGATGATTATTCTGTTGCTGTGGTGATATGGTGTATAAGATCTTCGTGAATGAATGACTGGGTTTTTTATGTGAGATGAGAGATTTTCTTTTCATTCATATAAAATTCATTGTATTTAATATTCTTTTATTGGGACACCTCCGGGTTGAGGATGATATCACCATTGATGTATATTATTAACTTTTCCGTATTAGGATAGACCCAAGGAGGGAAGCACAAGTAACAAGATTCTAAGGTCCTGTGGGAGACCATCTCGAGGAGTCGAGATCGGGTCTCCTAACTCTAGAATTGGTAGGGTTTCTTGCCGCTCTCATAGGGGTCTAGGGGTGTGGGCTTGGCTGTTCGTCACGACCGTGGAATCCGTATTTTTTTTAGTTGGCTTAATTTAAAATGCGGACTTCCTAGTATATCTTATGCATTCATATATCTGATTCTGCTGCGATATTCTGTGATGAGATCATATTACTGCCTGAGACGAATGTTATTATATATATGATATATAATAAATGTTGCTTATGTTTTGCATCCGCGCTAGTCCCGCCCCGCTATGCCGTTAGTTAAGTAACCTAACGGTGCATAATGGGACATCGTGGCGAATGTGGATGGCATAAGCATACGTTCTATTTTCGTTTCTTTCTATGATGCTTAAGGACTTAAATGATGGGAATACATTAATGAGATTAATGTAAAAAAAAGAAACCTAAATGATGTTGTAGAATCGAATTTGAAACTCACTCGGCCTTTTTATGAAAAAGCAAGTTTCAAAAATGCGGAGTTTAAGCCACTCCTTTTAAAACTATTTGATTTTACAACGCAATCAAGTTCGAAGCGTTAAAGGTTTTCTTAAAAACCATCTGCAATCCTCCGTCATTTTAGGAAGTAGAGTACTTAGTATTCGTGATACGTTTGTTGACAATAGTTAAGGCGTAGTGTACGATAGCTAAGTGATGTCTTCCTACACAGCATATGATGCGATTAGTTAGGACATTCATATGATTATGTTGACCATAGTTAAGGGTCATGTGAATGGGTCTAATTAATCACAAAATGGCGGGTAGAACTTGACTAGTGCTTATGATATGTTGACCATAGTTAAGGTCATAAGCTGGTAGGGATAAAAACCATATCGGGAGTTTCAAGAGTTGAAATTTGCAATGAGATTGCATACCTTCTATATAATAGTTGGATCCCGATCCCACTATGAGTAAGAGTTACTCGCAGGAGAGTTTTGCATTTTACAATTAGCTAACACATTAGGTGTCTAGAAAGGTGTTAACGGGGTTATACCTCTGGGAAAATGAGGTTTACTTTAATTAGGCCCGTGCGAAAACACGAGGAACCTCCCTCAAAGTACCGACACTGGCCTGGCTAACTGGTTAGCGAACTTGTAGAATGTAATTAATCCTGACTAATTTTCCTTTTAAGGTTTGAAGGAAAACTTGATAAAAGCAGTGGGAGGCATCGATTAGATAAGATAATAACCAATCTACTCTTTGCAAGAGCTTTCGCTAAGTGTATTTTTTTCTCTCTCCTAATGGCAGATACCATGACTGGACTTAAGCTTCTATTAGAGAAAAATAAACTGACAGGACCCAATTATAAAGACTGGCTGAGTAACATAAACATTGCCTTTACATATGATAAGGAATCATATGTCCTCACTGCCCCAGCCCCTCCCATCGTAGGCTCTGAATCTTCTGTTGCAGATAGAGAGATCCGCAAGACATGGGATATTGATTGTGCCACTACCAAATGCATCACGCTTGCTTCGATGGATAATTTACATCAAAAGCAGCATGAGAAGATGGATGTTCAATCTATCTTTCTCCATACAAAGGAGTTGTATGGAGAGCAATCTCGTGCCCTGCGCTACGAGGCATCTAGAAAGCTGTTTCAGATGAGAATGGCTTCCGGCACGCCAGTAGGTGATCATGTCTTGAAGATGATAGCTCTTATTGAAGAACTTGAGGGTCTCGGATGGACCATGAAGAACGAACAATATGTTGATATTGTTCTACAGTCTCTCCCCCTGCCTTTGCTAAGTTTGTAGTCAACATCAACATACACAATATGGAGAAGTCACTATGTGAACTTTTCAATATGTTGAGAAGTGCAGAGAGCACGCTCAAGTCAGCAAAGACTCCCGCTCAAATTATTGGGCAAAGTTCTCTTTTCATCCTAAAAGCCAAGGCCAAAGGAAGAAAGAAGAACAAACCCACTAATCTGAGAGGAAGAGTTAAAAAGGCAAAAGAGAAAGACAAATCCAGAGCTGAGAAATAAGGAAAAGGAGAATGTTTCTACTGCAACAAGTCGGGACACTGGAAGCGAAACTGTCTTGAGTACCTCACCGATCTCAAGAAAAAGAAGCATAGTAATGCTTCCGCTTCAGGTGTGTTCGTGACTGAAAACTATTTTTCTATAAACTCTGCTTCCTGGGTATTGGATACCAATCCGGGTTCTCACATCTGCAATTGTATGCAGGGATTGAGAAATAGAAAAGTTTTGAAGACTGATGATCACACTCTCCGAGTTGGAAATGGTTCCAATGTACATACAGTGTTAGTGGGAGAGTATCACCTGGGGTTGCCATCGGGATGTATATTGGTTTTGAACCCGTGTTATTATGTACCAAGCATGGTATATAATATAATATCTGTTTATTTGTTAGACAATGAAGGATATAATTTTGTGTTGCAAAATAATGTTATGAACATTAACCTGAATCAAGAGTTGTTTGGGTATGGTACACTTAATAATGGGATATACGTCCTAAGTCAACACACGGTTTTCAACATACAACTGTTGGATATATGTATGCCCTAGAGGCCATTATATGATAGTGGATGTATTTGTACATGTATATATATATTCAGTATACATTCTTGCTCGACATGATAGTATGCTATCTGGTTCTTCTTTATCTGACATGTTGATTTGATCATGCTTTTATTCATTCATACATGCTGATAAAGCCCTGAGGATATCGGCTTGACTGTTGTGATTATGATGGAGATCATACTAGTGGGACATCTGTAGTCCATAAGCATATCCTAGAATGTCCCTAGTCGTAGGTATATCGAGACGGGGCATTGATATACCAGAGTAGACTAGCGTACATGATACTAGACTCATACGATGGGCGATGGATGTTCCCACATTCATCGATGTTTGACATCAAGATCATATACGGGTGCTCAGTGGTGACTGGGTACACTGGACGGACTCACCGAGAACTCCTATATGGAATTATATCTATCGTCGGATAGCAGTTCTCAGGTGACACTGGTACAAGTTAGTCTGTAGACCCGAGATCGTCATAGAGTCTTGTGTGTTCTCCCACTGTACTTTGATTGCCATCCTACCACGGCTCTACTGAGTCGTGCAAACAGGTGGCCGTTGGGTACAGTCCCGAAACACACGAAGGTAATGGGCGATAGGAGGGGTTTCGTCTCTCCCGATATTGGGAGTTGATGCTGTGCTGTGCCGTGCCCGACTGGTTATATCAGTAAGTCCCTGGCCAGGGCTGCTGAGATTTGCTGATAAGTGTTATCAGTAGTTTCTCGATCTGTTATAGACCATTCACAGGCACGACTTATTGAGTTATTGGGGTCGACGTGACCATCCCTAGGCTCGATATGCAGCATATCTGACGAAGAGACCGGACTGTATGGTAGTGTTGCCGGATGGCTCGACGGGAGTTGTAGCAGGTTCGCTTGTTTTCTTCTGATCGCTCAATACCCGGGTGGCCGTTACGTTTAGCTGACCGCTTGCGGCTTGGGGGTGCTTGATATGATCATCACCCACTGCCGGCATATTGACGAGTCTTAGAGTCCCACAAAGGAGTTACCTAGTCCAGGCAAAACGTTGTGGTGCGTGTATGCGATATGCGCATGGACCCGATTAAAATGCGCGTATAGGATACCGTATATTGATCGGGCAGCTTGCTTTTGGCGGGGTCATATGTGATATGGCCGAATTGATAAATCAAGTGTTGATTTATCATTTAACCATTAGTTTTCTCACTTAAAACCTTTCTTGTATATGATGGATGTATGCATGCATGTATGTTTTTCTTTCTTTCTTTCTAGTTTCATGCACATATGGATGTGCATACATACATACATACATAACACCATCTATCATGGTTGATTACACATGGAAATGGTGGCAATATAAGACTCACGCCATGGATAAATATATGGATTATTATTTGATTTTATGTTTAAAACAAAATAGAAAAGGAAAGGATAATTCTTGAGTTGCTTCTATATTCTTCTTTAACCTAACCATTCTCACCTACCCTTAACCTTGGATTAAACTTTTCTTATATGTTTTAAACCCTAATTAAATAATAACTCAAAGATTTAACCATGGTTTGAAGTGAGAAGAAATAAAATATATATATAGATATATTTCATTTCTTTTCAAGGGTGATCATTTTCTACTCTTGTTAAAAACAAAAGCCATCATCTTCCTCCTCCTTCTTCCTTTTGCTCTCTAGTTTTTCTAGTGAGTAAAACACACATCAAGAAAGGTTTTTGAAGTGAGAATCATAACCACATCATTCTACACAAGTTTAGCCAACTTGTTTAGAGTGTTCTCTTCGTTTCTCATCTTGATAATCGAAGTTGCGAGCTTGGACGAGGAACTCCGGGTGGATCGTCGTGGACGCGAGAAGACTTCAAGAGGACCTTCTTCCAACACCCAAGAGGCCAAAGAGTCTAGCGAAAGGGAGCTACAAAGGTTGTAGTCTCGAAACCCTAGTTTTATTGGCTTTAACTTTCGAAACCCTAATTTTCTAGGATCGATTCCTTTGTATGCTTGCTTAGCACCATAAAAATTTAAACTTTGTGACATGTGATTCTTCAAAACTGTACATAGGGTGCTAGGCAAACCTAACATTGGTATCAGAGCCGACCTAGAACATTAGGCGACGCTTTTACGAAGTAAAAATCCCGATCGGACAAAAATACGATTTTTTTAGACCCTCTCTGCACAAATTTTAAAATCTGACATTTTTCAGAATTAAAAATACTTAAAAAATACAGCAGGAAATTCTAAGAATAACAGTGAAATTCGAAGCCCTGAACCCTATAAACTGCCGCGGAACCGCAGCAATTCCTTACTTGCGCCGCGGCTCCGCGGCCGTACAGAGGTATCACTGCTTTAAATTTGGACTGTAATTCTTATATCTGCTTGTACAGTGTTTTGGGTATGTTTAATCTGAAAATAGTACTGTATTTTCTGGAGATGGTTTTGGACGCGTAGATTCGATCGGAATTTTCATTTCGTTGCTTTTCCGGGTAAATTAGAAAGTATTGAAATGTTTGAACGAGTATCATTTGCTCACTATTCACGGGGTTTAAATACTTTGGAGATACGTGCAAGTCTTTTTGTGGTGGTCCCTCTAGAAGACAACAAACCTTAACTCGATTATGTGACCGTCTTGAACTGCCCTTTGAACCTTAGGGTTTGGGGCAGTACGGTGTGCCACATGTGAGGCGTTGGCATGACCCTTCTACGGCTGGACCGCTACTACTGTGTCACACTCCGGATTTTTTGAACCCTGCTCAAGTGTTGAGCTTTAGTGAATCTTGGGTACCTGATCGTTCGTTCGAAAACTTTAATACTGTCTGTTTATCTGGAATGTGATACAATATGTGGAATTCATATAGTTTAGGCATGTAATACGAAATATGTGATATTTCGCATTTATGATGTCTAAAGAGAATGTGGATTCCAAATATTGTAGTTTTACACTTTCTTTTCTGTGACCGTAAGTGTAGTATGTTCGATATCGCCGATTTCGTTGCTATACATCAACGACAATTGGGGTATGCATACTTACTTACGTTGATGATATGAGATATTATGTGTTGATATGATGTGCAGGATTGTCGCGATTGAATAGCCGGGGTTTTTTATGTGAGATGAGAGTTTTATATTTTCATTCATATAAATTCATATGTAATGTAATATTCTTTTATTTGGGGCACTTCTGGGTTGAGGTTGTGTCACCAGTGTTGTATATTATTTACTTTTCCGCATTAGGATGGATCCAAGGAGGGGAGCACAGGTGACCGGGTTCTGGGGTTCAGTGGGAGGCCATCTCGAGGAGTCGAGACCGGGTATCCTAAACTCCAGAATTGGTAGGGTCGCTTGCCGCTCTCGTAGGGGTCCAGGGTGTGGGCTTGGCTATTCATCGCGACTGTGAAATCCGTATTTTCTATTCTGGCTAAAATACTAAATACGGACGTTCTAGTATATCCCACATTATATCTATGTTTCTGCTGCCTGTGTTATGTAATATCTAAGACGAATGACATATTATATATATGATATATAGTAGACGTTGCTTATGTTTTACACCCGCGCTAGTCCCGTCCCGGTATGCCGATTAGTTAAGTAACCTAACGGTGCATAACGGAACATTACGGCAAATGCGGATAGCATAAGCGTACGTGTTATTTTCGTTTCTTTTCTGTGATTGGCTTAAGACTTAAATGATGGGATTACATTAATGTGATTAATGTAAAGAAAATAAACCTAAAAAGATGTTGTCGAATCGGATTTGAAAACCACTCGGCTATTTATGAAAAAGCTATATTTCAAAACTGCGGAGCTTAAGCCACTCCTTTTTGAAAACCATTTGATTCTACAACGATATCAAGCTCAAAGCGTTAAAGATTTTCATAAAAATCATCCGCAACCCTCCGTCATTTTAGGAAGTAGAGTACTTAGTATTCGTGCTACGTTTGTTGACCTTAGCCAAGACGTAGTGTACGGTAGCTAAGTGATGTCTTCCTACAAATGCATATGATAAAGATTAATTAGGACGGGCATATGACTTTGTTGACCTTAGCCAAGGGTCATGTGAACGGGTCTAATTAATCAAGAAATGACGGGTTGAGCTTGACTAGTACTCGTGATTTGTTGACCTTAGCCAAGGTCACGAGTATTAGGGGTAAAAACCACATCGGGAATTTCAATAGTTGAAATTTGCAATGAGATTGCATACCTCCCATGTGATGGTTGGATCCCGATCCCACTGTGGGCAATAGTTGCTCCTAGGAGAGTTTTACAGTTTACAATTAGCTAACTCATTAGGTGTATAGAAAGGTGTTAATGAGGCTCCGCCTCTGGGAAAACAAGGTTTACTCTAATTAGGTCCGTTCGAAAGCACGGGGAACCTCCCTCAAGTACCGACACTGGCCTGGCTGAACGGTTAGCGAAGTTGTAGACTGTAATTAATCCTGGCTAGTTTTTCTTTTTAAGGTTTGAAAGAAAAACTCGATAAAAGCAGTGGGAAACATCGATTAGACAAGATAATAACCAATCTGATCTATGCAATAGCTTTCGCTGAGTGTATTCTTTTCTCTCTCTTAATGGAAGATACCCATGACTGGACTCAAGCTTCTACTAGATAAAAACAAATTGAATGGAACCAATTATAAAGACTGGCTAAGGAATCTGAAAATAGCCTTGACTTATAATAAAGTATCATATGTCCTCACGGCTTCAGCTCCGCCCATCCCAGGTCCAAAATCCTCTGTTGCGGACAAAGAAGTCCGTAAGACATGGGACGCTGATTGTGCCACGGCCAAATGCCTCACGCTTGCATCGATGGACAATACACATCAAAAGCAGCACGAGAATATGGATATTCAAACCATATTGCTCCATACAAAGGAGTTGTATGGAGAGCAATCCCGCGTATTGCGATACGAAACATCAAAGAAATTGTTTCAGATGCGAATGGCCCCCGGCACACCAGTAGGAGACCATGTTCTGAAGATGATAGCTCTTATAGAAGAGCTTGAGGACCTTGGGTGGACTATGGACAATGAACAATATATAGATATTATTCTGCAGTCCCTCCCCTCCACCTTTGCTCAATTCATAGTTAACTTCAACATGCATGGCATGGAGAAGGAGCTACCTGAACTCCTTAATATGTTAAGGAGTTCAGAGAGCACTATGAAGTCAGCAAAAACTCCCGTTATGACTGTTGGACAGTCTTCCTCTTCTCGCCCGAAAGCTAAGGCCAAGGGAAAGAAAAAGAAGAAGCCCACCAATCCTAAGGGTGGAGTTAAGAAGGTGAAGGGAAAGGAAAAGTCCAAAGCTGGAGACTCGGGGAAAGACGAATGTTTTCATTGCCACAAGAAAGGACATTGGAAGCGCAACTGCACGGAGTACTTAAGTCTCAAGAAGAAGCATGGTGATGCTTCTGCTTCAGGTGCGTTTGTAACAGAAAACTGTTTTTCAATAAACTCTGCTTCCTGGGTATTGGATACCGGTTCAGGTTCTCACATTTGCAATTCTATGCAGGGGCTGAGAAATAGCAAAGTTTTGAAGACAGGTGACCATACTCTCCGCGTTGGAAATGGTTCCAATGTACATACAGTCGCAGTGGGAGAGTATCACTTGGGGTTGCCATCTGGATGTATTTTGGTTTTGAATCCATGTTATTTTGTACCAAGTATGCTTTGTAATATAATATCCGTTTCTTTGTTAGACAACGAAGGATATAATTTTGTATTGCAGAACAATGTTATGAACATTCACCTGAATCAAATGTTGGTTGGGTATGGTACGCTTAATAACGGAATATATGTCCTAAATCAACACACAGTTTTCAGTATACAAAACACTAATAAAAGAAAACTTTCAGAATTGAATGAAGCTTTTTTTTTGGCACTGTAGACTTGGTCATATTAACGAAACAAGACTAAACAAGTTACACAAAGATGGATATTTAAACTCCTTTGAATATAAATCTTATGCGACTTGCCAGTCTTGTATCAAGGATAAAATGACCAAAACTCCGTTTACCGGACACGGAAAAAGAGCTACTGAGCTCCCAGGCCTCATACATAGTGATGTATGCGGGCCAATGTCTACACAGGCTAGAGGCGGTTTTTCATACTTCATTACATTCACTGACGATTTCTCAAGATTCGGTCATGTATTTTTATTAAAGCACAAGTCCGAAGCTTTCGAGAAATTCATTGAATATAAACAAGAAGTAGAAAAACAAACCGGCTTGAGTATCAAAATGCTTCGATCAGATCATGGTGGTGAGTATCTCAGTACATAATTTGCAAACTTCCTAAAAGAGAATGGGATTCTCTCTCAGCTCACTCCTCCTTACACACCACAGCACAACGGTGTGTCAGAACGACGGAATAGGACCCTATTAGATATGGTCCGGTCCATGATGAGTGACGCTGAGTTACCAGTCTCGTTTTGGGGGCATGCATTGGAGACTGCAGCGTTTCTGCTAAACAAGGTTCCAACCAAAACCGTGTCTACCACGCTATATGAGATATGGCATGGGAAGAGACCATCTCTTAAGAGAATTAAGATTTGGGGTTGCCCGGCCTATATTAAAAAGCAGAATCCGGACAAACTCGAGACACGATCAGTCATGTGTAATTTTATGGGATATCCAAAGAATTCTTATGGATATCTATTCTACCATAAAGAGGAACAAAAAGTGTTTGTTTCTCAACATGCCACATTCTTGGAAAAAGAGTTTTTCACAGATAAAGATGATAGCAAGGTAGTGGATCTAGAAGAGGTTCTAGAGACACAAACTACAAATGACGATTTGGTTGAACCGGCTGTTGCAACAGAAACTGAAGAATCTCGGCCACTCCGTAGATCTGGTAGGACTTCTCGCCCACCGGAGAGGTACTACGGTTTCCTCATTGATGGTGACGGAGAAGACTGCATCATGGATGATGATGATCCTACCAGTTTTCAGCAAGCTATCACGAGTAGAGACTCTGTGAAGTGGCTGGATGCCATGAGATCCGAAATGGAGTCTATGTACACCAACAAAGTATGGACTTTGGACGTTGTACCCCCTGGGGTAAAACCTGTGGGCTGCAAATGGATCTTGAAAAGAAAGATTGGTGTAGATGGGCAGGTGGAGACCTATAAGGCAAGACTTGTGGCGAAGGGTTTTCGTCAAAGACCGGGTTTGGACTATGACGAGACTTTTTCTCCCGTAGCCATGTTTAAATCCATTCGGATCCTACTTGCTATTGCTGCTCACTACGACTATGAAATCTGGCAGATAGATGTTAAAACCGCATTTCTAAATGGAAATTTAGAAGAATGCGTTTATATGGATCAGCCAGAGGGCTTCATTGACAGTGGGAGCAGTGGGAAAGCATATAAATTGCTTAAATCCATATATGGGTTAAAGCAGGAATCACGGAGTTGGAACATCTGTTTCGATGATGTCATCAAAGAGTTTGATTTCATCAAAAATCCAGATGAACCTTGTGTTTATAAGAAGGCTGTAGGGAGAGCTGTCACATTCCTCGTATTGTACGTGGACGACATTCTTCTGATAGGAAGTGATATTCCTATGTTACAATCGGTCAAATCTTTCTTATCACTATGGTTCTCCATGAAGGGCTTGGGTGATGCCACATACATTCTGGGCATAAGGATCTATAGGGATAGATCCAAAAGGTTATTGGGATTGTCCCAAACCAGGTACATTGACACCATCCTAAAAAGGTTTAGTATGGAAGACTCCAAGCGGGGTGCCTTACCCGCTTGCCATGGGGTCACTCTCTCCAAGGATTCTTGTCTAAAGACCGATGAAGAGAGAGCTCGCATGAGTGTTATACCCTATGCTTCGGCAGTAGGATCTATAATGTATGCGATGTTATGTACACGCCCAGATGTAGCTTACGCACTTAGTGTTGTAAGCAGGTATCAATCTAATCCAGGGGAGAATCACTGGACAGCTGTGAAGAACATTCTTAAGTACTTGCGAAGGACTAAAGAATTATTCTTGGTGTATGGTAATGGAGATCTACAAATGGAGGACTTTACCGATTTGAGCTTCCAGAGCGATAAGGACGACAGCAAATCTATCTCTGGGTTTGTATTTATCCTCAATGGAGGGGCGGTAAGTTGGAAGAGTTCCAAACAAGATACCGTTGCAGACTCTACGATGGAAGCTGAGTACATTGCTGCGAATGATGCCGCCAAGGAAGCCGTCTGGATGAAGAAGTTCGTCTCGGAGCTAGGAGTAGTTCCAACCATTATTGATCCAATACCTTTGTATTGTGATAATAATAGGGCTATGGCGTTAGCCAAGGAGCCCAGATCCCATCAGCGGTCCAGACACATCCTGAGGCGTTTTCATTTGATCCGGGAGATTGTTGATCACCGCAAGATCGAGATTAGGAGAGTAGACACAAAGAATAACGCCGCGGATCCATTCACCAAGGCACTCCCTCAGCCGCAGCATGAGCGACTTTTTGAGATGTTGGGTATGAGATACGCCAATAACTGGCCTTAGTGCAAGTGGGAGATTGTTGGATATATGTATGCCCTAGAGGCCATTATATGATAGTGGATGTATTTGTACATGTATATATATATATATATTCAGTATACATTCTTGCTCGACATGATAGTATGCTATCTGGTTCTTCTTTATCTGACATGTTGATTTGATCATGCTTTTATTCATTCATACATGCTGATAAAGCCCTGAGGATATCGGCTTGACTGCTGTGATTATGATGGAGATCATACTAGTGGGACATCTGTAGTCCATAAGCATATCCTGGAATGTTCCTAGTCATAGGTATATCGAGACGGGCATTGATATACCAGAGTAGACTAGCGTACATGATACTAGACCCATACGATGGGCGATGGATGTTCCCACATTCATCGATGTTTGACATCAAGATCATATACGGGTGCTCAGTGGTGACTGGGTACACTGGACGGACTCACCGAGAACTCCTATATGGAATTATATCTATCGTCGGATAGCAGTTCTCAGGTGACACTGGTACAAGTTAGTCTGTAGACCCGAGATCGTCATAGAGTCTTGTGTGTTCTCCTACTGTACTTTGATTTCCATCCTACCACGGCTCTACTGAGTCGTGCAAACAGGTGGCCGTTGTGTACAGTCCCGAAAAACATGAAGGCAATGAGCGATAGGAGGGGTTTCGTCTCTCCCGATATTGGGAGTTGATGCTGTGCTGTGCCCGACTGGTTATATCAGTAAGTCCCTGGCCAGGGCTGCTGAGATTTGCTGATAAGTGTTATCAGTAGTTTCTCGATCTGTTATAGACCATTCACAGGCACGACTTATTGAGTTATTGGGGTCGACGTGACCATCCCTAGGCTCGATATGCAGCATATCTGACGAAGAGACCGGACTGTACGGTAGTGTTGCCGGATGGCTCGACGGGAGTTGTAGCAGGTTCGCTTGTTTTCTTCTGATCGCTCAATACCCGGGTGGCCGTTACGTTTAGCTGACCGCTTGCGGCTTGGGGGTGCTTGATATGATCATCACCCACTGCCGGCGTATTGACGAGTCTTAGAGTCCCACAAAGGAGTTACCTAGTCCAGGCGAAACGTTGTGGTGCGCGTATGCGATATGCGCATGGACCCGATTAAAATGCGCGTATAGGATACCGTATATTGATCGGGCAGCTTGCTTTTGGCGGGGTCATATGTGATATGGCCGAATTGATAAATCAAGTGTTGATTTATCATTTAACTATTAGTTTTCTCACTTAAAACCTTTCTTGTATATGATGGATGTATGCATGCATGTATGTTTTTCTTTCTTTCTTTCTAGTTTCATGCACATATGGATGTGCATACATACATACATACATAACACCATCTATCATGGTTGATTACACATGGAAATGGTGGCAATATAAGACTCACACCATGGATAAATATATGGATTATTATTTGATTTTATGTTTAAAACAAAATAGAAAAGGAAAGGATAATTCTTGAGTTGCTTCTACATTCTTCTTTAACCTAACCATTCTCACCTACCCTTAACCTTGGATTAAACTTTCCTTATATGTTTTAAACCCTAATTAAATAATAACTCAATGATTTAACCATGGTTTGAAGTGAGAAGAAATAAAATATATATATAGATATATTTCATTTCTTTTCAAGAGTGATCATTTTCTACTCTTGTTAAAAACAAAAGCCATCATCTTCCTCCTCCTTCTTCCTTTTGCTCTCTAGTTTTTCTAGTGAGTAAAACACACATCAAGAAAGGTTTTTAAAGTGAGAATCATAACCACAACATCATTCTACACAAGTTTAGCCAACTTGTTTAGAGTGTTCTCTTCGTTTCTCATCTTGATAATGAAAGTTGCGAGCTTGGACGAGGAACTCCGGGTGGATCGTCGTGGATGCGAGAAGACTTCAAGAGGACCTTCTTCCAACACCCAAGAGGCCAAAGAGTCTAGCGAAAGGGAGCTACAAATGTTGTAGTCTCGAAACCCTAGTTTTTATTGGCTTTAACTTTCGAAACCCTAATTTTCTAGGATCGATTCCTTTGTATGCTTGCTTAGCACCATAAAAATTTAAACTTTGTGACATGTGATGCTTCAAAACTATACATAGGGTGCTAGGCAAACCTAACAACAACACACTAATAAAAGAAAATTTTTAGATATAAATGAATCTTTTCTTTGGAATTGTAGACTTGGTCATATTAACGAAACAAGACTAAACAAGTTACATAAAGATGGATATTTAAATCCCTTTGAATATAAATCTTATGCGACTTGTCAATCTTGTATCAAAGGTAAAATGACTAAAACTCCGTTTACTGGACACGGAGAGAGAGCCACGGAACTCTTAGGCCTCATACATAGTGTTGTATGCGGACCAATGTCTACACATGCTAGAGGCGGTTTTTCTTACTTCATTACTTTTACTGATGATTTCTCAAGATTCGGACATGTGTTTTTGTTTAAGCATAAGTCTGAAGCTTTCGAGAAATTCAAAGAGTACAAACTTGAAGTAGAAAAGCAAACAAGATTGAGCATCAAGAAACTTCGATCGAATCGAGGTGGAGAGTACTTAAGCACAGAGTTTTCGGACTTCCTAAAAGAGAATGGGTTTCTCTCTCAGCTCACTCCCCCTTACACACCACAGCACAACGGTGTGTCAGAACGGCGGAATCATACCATATTAGATATGGTGTGTTCCATAATGAGTGATGTTGAGTTACCTTTCTCCTTTTGGGGGCATGCATTGGAGACTGCAGCATATCTATTGAACAGGGTTTCTACCAAAACCGTGTCTACCGCTCCATATGAGATATAGTATGAGAAGAGACCATCTCTTAAACGAGTTAGGATATGGGGTTTTCCTGCTTTTGTGAAAAAGCAGAATCCAGACAAACTCGAGACACGATCAGTCATGTGTACATTTGTGGGATATCCAAAACACTCGTATGGATATCTTTTCTACCACAAGGAGAAACAAAAGGTGTTTGTTTCTCAGTATGCCACATTTTTAGAAAATAATTTTTTTACAAATAATACTGATGGCAATGCGGTAGAACTAGAAGTTCTAGAGACACAAGTTACTAATGACGATTTGGTCGAACCAGATGTTGCAATAGAATATTATGAACCTCGGCCACTCCGTAGATCTAGTAGGACTTCTCGTCCACCGGAGAGATACTACGGTTTTCTCATTGATGGTGATAGAAAAGATTGCATCATGGATGATGATGTCCCTTCTAGTTTTCAGCAAGCTATCACGAGTGGTGACTCTGTGAAGTAGCTGGATGCCATGAGATCCGAATGGAGTCTATGTACACCAACAAAGTATGGACTTTGGAAGTTGTACCCTCCGGGATAAAACTCGTAGGATGCAAATGGATCTTTAAGAGAAATATCGGTGTAAATAGACAGGTAGAGACTTATAAGGCAAGGCTTGTAGCGAAAGGATTTCGTCAAAGACCAGGATTGGACTATGACGAAACTTTCTCTCCTGTAGTAATGCTTAAATCCATTCGGATCCCACTTGTTATTGCTACTCACTACGACTATGAAATCTGGCAGATAGACGTTAAAACCGCATTTCTAAATGGTGATTTAGAAGAGTGTGTATATATGGATCAGCCAGAAGGCTTCGTTGATAGTGGGAGCAGCGAGAAAGCATGTAGGTTGCTTAAATCCATTTATGGATTGAAGCAGGCATCACAGAGTTGGAACATCTATTTTGATGATGCGATCAAAGAGTTTGATTTTATCAAAAATGCAAATGAACCATGGATTTATAAAAGGATTGTAGGGAGTAATATCACATTCCTCGTATTGTACAAGGATGACATTCTCCTGATAGGAAACGATATTCCTATGCTACAATTGGTCAAATTTTTCTCAGGGACTGTATTTACCCTCAGTGGAGGGGCGGTTTGTTGGAAGAGTTCCAAACAGGATACCGTTACAGACTCAACGTTGGAAGCTGAGTATATTGCTGCAAATGATACTGCCTAAGAAGCCATCTGGATGCAGAACTAGGAGTAGTTCCAAACATTATGATCCAATACCATTGTATTGTGATAATAATGGGGCTATGGCATTGCCAAAGAACCCAGGTCCCATTAGCGATCCAGACACATCCTAAGGCAATATCATTAGATCAGGGAGATATTTGATCCCCGCGTGATTGAGATTAGGAGAGAAGACACAAAGAATAACACCGCGGATCCACTCACCAAGGTCCTCTTACAGCCGCAGCATGAGCGACATTTTGAGAGGTTGAGTATGAGATATGCCAATAAGTGGCCTTAGTGCAAGTGCGAGATTGTTGGATATATGTATGCCCTAGATGCCATTATTTGATAGTGGATGTATATATATATATATACATATATATATATATATTCAGACGACTTTCTTGCTCGATATGATAGTATGCTATCAGGTTGCTCTTTATCTTAACATACTCACTTGATTGTGTATACTGTTCATTTGATACATGTTGATAAAGCCCTTAGGATATTTGCTTGACTACTGTGATTATGATGCATATCATACTAGTGGGACATGTGTAGTTTATAAGCATATCCTTAAATGTTCCTAGGCGTGGGTGTATCAAGACGGGGCATTGAAATTCCAGAGTAGACTAGCATATACGTTTCTTGACCCATTTGAAGGGCGATGGATGATCCCATATCCATCGGTGTTTGACATCAGTGATTGTATACGGGTGCTCAGTGGAGACTGGGTATACTAACGGACGCGCCGAGAACTCCTATATGGTATTATATCTATCGTCGGATAGCAGTTCTCAGGTGACACTTGTACAGGTTAGTCTGTAGACCCGAGATCGTCATAGAGTCTTATGTGTTCTCCCACTGTACTTTGATTTCCACCCTACCACGGCTCTACCGAGTCGTGCAAACGGTGGCTTTTTGGTACAGTCCTGAGACACATGGAGGCAATGAGCGATAGGAGGGGTTTCGTCTCTCCCGGTATTGGGGGTTGATGTTGCGCTATGCTCGATTGGCTATAACTAAAAGTCCCTAACCAGAGCTGATGAGATTTACTGATAAGCGTTATCAGTATTTTCTCGATTTGTTATAGGCCACATATCGGCATGACTTATTGAGTTATTGGGGTCGACGATACCATCCCCAGACTCGATATGCAACATATCTGACGAAGAGACCAGACTGTACGATAAGTGTTATCGGTTGGCTCTACAGGAGTTTGGACAAGTTCACTTGTTGATCTTCTGTTCGCTCAATACTTAAGAGCCGTTACGTGCAGCTAGTACCGCTGACGGTTTGTGGATATGTGATATGATCACTGCCTACTGCTAGCGTATTGACAAGTCTTAGAGTCCCATAAAGGGGTTTCCGAGCTCAGGCAAAACGAAGTAGGGACGCATATGAGGAAATGTGCAGGAGCTCGAGTAAATACGTGTATTTGATACCGTATTTTAATCTGGCGTTTTCTATTGGTCGGGTTGTATGTGATATGACCGGATTATTAAATCAAGTGTTGATTTAATATCAATTGACCATTAGCTCATTTATTAATTCCTTTCTTTATTAGTATGCATGTATGTATGTATGCTTATATGGATATGTATGCACACATACATGTATGCAAGTATCATGGTTGATTATACATTGGAGATGGCTATGCTAGACTCACATGAAAACATTTGTGATACTTTTATTTATTGAGTTAATGGAAATTAGATATTAATCCATGGTTGATATTTTCTTCTACACACTTCTTTTAATTATCTTAGTAACCATGGTTTGATTTATAATCCTTTACGAACTCAATTACTAAAATATTTAGATATTTTTCATGACTTGGGTTAAGAGTGAGTGTGACTCTCTCTCTCATTATTATTATTCATTAATCTTATGTTTATTTTTTAAAAAGCTCAAGCTTAGCCATTTCCATCTCCTTCTTCGTTCAAGCTCTCTACCATTTTCTAGTGAGTGAAGAGAAAGAAAAAGAAAGGTTTTTTTAGTGAGATTATTACCCACTTCATCAATTTATACTAGTGTAGCCCACTTGTATAGGTTATTTGCATCACTTCCACTTAGATCAGGTGAAGCAAGGAGCTTGAGCAAAGGAACTCCGTGGTGAATCATCGTGGATTTCAAAGGCTTCAAGGAGACATGTTCAAACTTCGAGTGGAACCAAGAAGTCAGGGACATCTACACGGAGCGAAAGACAAGGAGGAGAGGTCTACAAAGGTTGTATTTCTTCTCTCTTAGTGTTAGACACTTGCTAGTATGTGATACTTGTTAGCTTTACGCCTAATCTTCTAGTTCAATTCTAGGTTCAGGTTGGTTAGCACCCTAGATTTTTAAAGTTGCATACTTGATACTTGTTAAAACCATATGAGGGTGCTAGGCAAACCCCAACATGCACGACTCCTTTGAGTTGTGGTAGGGTAGTAATCAAAGTACAGAGGAAACTCATACGAGATAAATAACGACTTCAGGTCAAAGGACTAACCTGTACTCATGCCACCTGAGAACTTCCATCCGACGATAGATATAATACCATCTAGAAGTTATCGACGAGTCCGTCTAGTGTACTCACCTCCAGTGGGCACCTGTATACTATCTTAGGTGACACAACACCAATGGCATGTGAGACCAGCCACCGCCCCTTATCGGAGTCTAGAAGCGTATACACTAGTCTACTCCGGAATGTTAGTTGTATGTATGCCTTAGAGGCCAGTATTGTACAGATGATGTATATTATATTGGATGCTTGGACATATATAGAGATGACTTTCTTGCTCGATATGATAGTATGCTATCTGGTTACTCTTTATCTTAACATGTACACTTGTCTCTTTAAACTGTCTTATAGTTACATGTTTATAAAGCCCTTAGGATGTGTACTTGACTACCTGGACTATGATGCAGATCGTACTAGTGGGGACATGGTAGTCCATAAGTACATCCTTCAAGGTCCCTAGTCGTGGGTGCATCGAGACAGGGCATCGATATACCAGTGTAGACTAGCATATACGCTTCTCGACCCATGAGATGGGCGATGGATGATCCCATATCCATTGGTGTTTGACATCAGAGATGGTATACGAGTGCTCAGTGGAGACTGGGTACACTGGAAGGACTCGCCGAGAACTCCCAGATGGTATTATACCTCACGTCAGATGGCAGTTCTCAGGTGACACTTGTGCAGGTTAGTCTGTAGACCCGAGATCGTCATAGAGTCTTGTGTGATTCCCACTGTGCTTTGATCTCCACCTTACCACGTCCATGAGGGCGTGAAAAACGGTGGTCTTTGGGTACAATCCCGAGTCACATGGAGGCAATGAGCGATAGGAGGGGTTTCGTCTCTCCTGGTATTGGGGGTTGATGTTGCGCAGTGCTCGATTGGCCGTAACAGGGAAGTCCCTGGCCAGGGCTGATCAGAGATTTGCTGGTAAGTGTTACCAGTAGCTTCTCGACCCGTTATGAGCCTCACATCGGCACGACTTATCGGTTATTGGGGTCTGACGTTTACCACCCCTAGACTTGATATGCGACATATCAGACGAACAGACCGGACTGTACGGTAAGTGTTACTGGTTGGATTCACAGGAGTGTGAGCGGGTTAGCTCGTCGATCTTCTGATCGCTCAATACCCGGATGGCCGTTACGTTTAGCAGACCGCTTGCGGCTTGTGGGTGCTTGATATGATCATCATCTGCTACCGACGTATTGACGAGTCTTTAGAGTCCTACACAGAAGTTTCCTGGCTCAAGCGAAACGAAATAGGAGCGCATATGAGATATGTGCGGGCCGAGAATAATGCGTGTATGTGATACCGCATTTCATTCTCGCGATGAATGTTTCGATTGGTTGTATGCGATATGACCTAGTTATCGAATCATTGATTCGATAAATCGATACATTCGATACTAGTCGGTTATGTGCGACATGACCGGATCATTGAATCAAATGTTGATTTAATGATTTAATGTATAATTATATTTGATACATTACTTTGCATTAACTAGTATTGGTTCACTTTAAATGGATTTTCTCACTTAAAGTTCACACATTGTATATGTGATATATTTTGTGTGCACTTGATTGTATCATGTTTGATGTTGCATGCTAACTTGTGTTTTGTGTAAAGATTAAACCATGGTTGTGTAATGATTAGGGTTTTGATTTATTCACTCATTTATTTATCCATTCTTTATTTATATTTAATTAGATAAAAGAAAAAAAAATGGTTTTCTTTATCATGAAGCTTGCTGAAGCTTCATGAAGCTTTGACTAAAGAGACCATTTTGTCTTCATGCTTAACCCTAACCATTCCCACTTACTATGGTCTATTCTCTACACTTAACCTTAGTTAGGATATGATAAGTATTGATTTATTTTCTTTTATGTAAATACTTTTATCATATTCTATCTTCATTCTCTCCATCTTCTTCAAGAAAGAAAATAAGACTCCATCAATGGCAACTTGAGTTCTAAAGTGAGAAATCCAATTCTAGAGTGAACCCACCTCCTATTTCTTCATCCTCTATCTCTTGCCAAGTTGTTTTGGGTGTTTTTTTCACAAGTTTCACAACTTGGTGAAGTTGGAGCTTGAACTTGTGATGCCTCGACGTAGATCTTCTTCGGCACGAAGCCGACGACCTTGCCCGCCCATTTCTCCGATGAAGCCGATGCTTGAGTCCGGGATTCGAGACGGACAGCGAGAGGACGACTACATGGAGCTAAGGAAGTGGATAACCGGATCTACAAAGGTTGTAGCTCTCTTCTTTTAGTTAAGATGTTAACTAGTTTACTGTTTCGCCTAAATTTCTAGTCGACGATCCGTATTAGGGTTTCTCGGCACCCATAAAATTTGAAATTGGCATGGTTGATGCCTTGTGAGACCTCTATAGTGTGCCTAGGAACCCTACAGTGGCATCAGAGCCTAGCTAGAGCCTTAGGCGAAGTCTAGACGACGTTTGAAACCCGATCGAACCGAAACCCTAAATTCCATGATGCTCTCTGGAAATTTTCTGAAAATTTGGTTTTTTGTGAATTAAAAATATGCAGAAAAATAAGCAGGAATTTCTAAGAATTACAGTGAAGTACGATCTCATGATTCCACAAATGTGCGGCGGTTCCGCGGCCATCTTGTCCCTTCTCCTCTTGATTTCTGCACAGTAATTCTTATATTTGAATGCTATATTTTCTGGGTATTTTTATTATGACTCAAGAGTTGAGTATTCTGGAGTTGTATTGGGAATCAAAGATTCGATCGGATTATCAAATTTCGTCTATGTGTTTTTCCGGATAATTTTGGAATATGTTAAAAAGTTCGACCGGATGTAAATACCCAATCTTTCCCCTGCCGGAAAATTTCCAAGTGTTGGATTTTTCTGTGGTTTAATGACGTTCTGAGTAGTGCAAGTAACGCGATGGTCCCTTTAGAAGACAACAAACCTTAACTCGATTATGTGACCGTCTTGAACTGCCCTTTGAACCTTCGGGTTTGGGGCAATACGGCGTGCCACATGTGAGGCGTTGGCTTGACCCTTCTACGGCTGGACCGTTGGTACTGAAGCATGAAGTGAATGTCTTTGAACCTATTTCATGTGTTGAACGGTTTCGGGAAAACTTGGGTGTTCGAATGTTCGATCGGAAAGTTTGATATTTTCTATTTATCTGGAATGGGATACAATAATTGGAATTCACAAACAGTTATGAGATAGCTGAATGAATGTTATAAATCTAGCGGTTTAGTCTCATTTGATATTGAAAAGAGTTTTCGATAATGGGACTAAAATGCGGGGTTTATAATTGTTAGGCATGTGATGTCTAAGTATTTCATTTGATTAGGCATGCGATGTCTAAAGAGGTTGCGGATTCCAACTGTTGTAGTTTTACACTATCTTCTCTGTGACCGTAAGTGTAATATGTGATATCGCCGGTTTTGTTGCTATATGCCAACGACAATTGGGATGCGCATATTTACTTACGTTGATGGCATGTGATGTTATGTGTTGCTGGATATGTTATATTGGATTGTCGTGTTCGAATAGCCGGGGGTTTTTATGTGAGATGAGTGTTTTTCATTTTCATTCATGTAAAAACTTGTATGTAATATTCTTTTATTGGGGCACTTCCAGGTTGCGGAAGTTGTCACCTTTTGTATATTATTTACTTTTCCGCATTAGGATAGACCCAAGGAGGGGAGCACAAGTAACCAGGTTCTAGGGTCCAGTGGGAGACCATCTCGAGGAGTCGAGTCCGGGTCTCCTAACCGTAGAATTGGTAGGGTTGCTTGCCGCTCTCGTAGGGGTCTAGGGGTGTGGGATTGGCTATTCATCACGACCGTGGAATACGTGTTTTATACTGGATCGTATTGAAAACACGGACGTCCTAGTATATCCAATGTTTCATATGTTTCTTCTGCTGCGATATCTGTGATGTGATCATGTGATGTTCTGTGATAGATACAGTATATAGTATATATGATATATTATATAGACGTTACTTATGTTTTGCATCCGCACCAGCCCTGCCCTGCTCTCTCGTTAGTTACCTAACCTAACGGTGCACGAGAGGGCATCCAGGTGAATGCGGATGGCATAAGTGAACGTCGTATTTATCTGTGGTGTTTAGGTGACTTAAATGATGGGACTCCATTAATGTGATTAATGAAAGAAAAGAAACCAAATGATGTTGTAGAATCAAATTTTAAATAAAACAGGTAGCTACAGTTCTTGCTTTGCATAGCGGTATATATGATATACCCTGCACCTTATTCGATGAGGAAAGGACCGAGATCCCTTCACCGGGAGTGACTCCTTTAGCGATAACTGGCAGATACTACACACTCGGTTTGACTTTTGATTGCTTCTATAGTTTCTGCTTTGCACAGTGATATATATGATATATCCCGCACCTCATTCGACGAGGAAAGGGCCGACGATCCCTTCACCGGGAGTGACCCCTTTAGCAAAACTAGAAAAGCTTCAAAATCACTCCATTTCAAAACTTCATTTGATTCTACAATGATATCAAGTTCATTACGCAATAGGTTTTCAGAAAAACCTGTCGTAGCCCTCCGTCATTTCAGATAAGTACTAGTTAGTATTCTTGCTACGGTAGTTTGGCCTCCGTCAAGGCATAGTGTACGGTAGCTAACTAGTGCTTATCTGCTAGCATATGATGCGATTGGATTAGGGTATTCGTACGGCGTTGTTTGGCCTCCGTCAAGGGTCGTGCGGGTGGGTTTAATTCAATCAGGAAATGACGGGTTGAACTTGACTAGCGGACTATGGGTTGTTTGGCCTCTGTCAAGGTCATAGGACGCTAGGGGCAAAATATTATTGGGAATTTCAAGTGTTGAAATTTGCAATGAGATTGCATACCTTCTATGAGATAGTTGGATCCCGATACCCGCTGCGAGTAAGAGTTACTCCTGGGAGAGTTTTACACATTACAATTAGCCGATCAAGTAGGTGTCTAGAAAGGTGTTAATGAGGTTACGCCTCTGGGAAAACGAGATTTACATTAATTAGGTTCGTGCGAAAGCACGGGGGACCTCCCTCAAAGTACCGACACTGGCCTGGCTGAAAGATTGGCGAACTTGTAGTGTGTAATTAATCCCGGCTAATCTTTCCTTTTAAGGTTTGAAGGAAGATTTGATAAAAAGCAGTGGGAGCCATCCTGATTAGATAAGATAATAACCAATCTGATCTTGCACGAGCATACGCTAAAGTGTTTTCTTCTCTCTCTCTCCAGGTAGCGACCAGTTCATGCCTTAATCAAGATAATAATATGGATGTATTGACCGAACCCGCATGTTATACTGTGCAGGGGAACGTTGAACCCGTTCTATCTTATAAGTGTTATAAGAATGAACAGGAAACAGGAGAATATCTGGATTCTCACACCGCCCAAAAGGAGAACATGCATGTTGATGCATCATCTTCGGGTGTGTTTGTCATTGAGAACTGTTTCTCAGTTCACCCTACGTCCTGAGTATTAGATACCGAATCAGGATCCCACATATGTAAGATGTTACATGGGCTACGGAAAGGTAGAGAACTGGGAAAAGGTGATCATTCCAGTCAAGTAGGGAATGGGGAAAATGTTGCAGCCAAAGCAGTTGGCGAATATCACCTTGTATTACCAAATGGTGATACACTGATTCTAAATGAATGCTATTATATACCGAACATAATGTGCAACATTATATCAGTTTCTTTATTAAGTAAAGAAGGATATAATTTTGTAGTAAAGGATAATGTTATGAACATATTCCTGTAGGGTTCCTAGGCACGCTAATGTGGTCTCACAAGGCATCAACCATGCCAATTTCAAAAATTACAAGTGCCGAGAAACCCTAATACGGATCGTTAACTAGATATATATATAGGCGACAAATGCAACTAGTTAACAATTTAACTAAAAGAACGGAAATACAACCTTTGTAGATCCGATCCTCCACCTCCATAGCTCCGCAATGAAGTCTCCTCGCTGTCCAAATGGAAACCCGGGCTCTAGCGTCGGCTTCATCGGAGAAATGGGCGGGCAAGGTCGTCGGCTTCGTGCCGAAGATGATCTACGTTGAGGCATCACAAGATCAAGCTCCCACTTCACCAAATCATGAAACTTGTGAAGAAAACACCCTTTACTACTTGGCAAGAGGTAGAGAATGAAGAAATAGGAGGTGGGTTCACTTTAGAATTGGATTTCTCACTCATTTGCTCAAGTTGCCATTGATGGAGCAAGGTTTCTTCTTGAAGAAGAAGAAGATGAAGAAGATGAATATTATGATAAGTTATTTTCAAAAAGAAAATAAAACAATACTTATCATATGGCAACCATGGTCAAGTGTAGAGAATAAATCATGGTTAGAAGGAATGGTTAGGGTTAAGCATGAAGACAAAATGGTCACTTAGTCAAAGCTTCATGAAGCTTCAACATCAAACAAAGAAAGCCACCATTTTCTCTTTATCATTTTCTTTTGCCAAAATGAACAAAAGAAATAAATAAATGAATAAGTAAACAAACAAAACCCTAACCACTCATATAACCATGGTTTAATCTTTACACAAACCCAAGTGAGCATGTATCATCAAACATGATACAATCTTGTGCACAAAAATATATCACATATACAATGTGCACAAACAAGTGAGAAAAACCATTTAAAGCGAACCAATACTAGTTAATGCAAAGTAATAAATCAAATATATAATTATGCATTAAATCATTAAATCAACACTTGATTTAACGATCCGGTCATATCGCATGTGACCGACTAATATCCAATGTATCGGCTTATCGAATCAATACTTGATTTGATAACTAGGTTATATCGCATACAACCAATTGATACATTCATCGCGAGAATAGAATACGGTATCACATACACGCATTATTCTTGGTCCCGCACATATCTCATATGCGCTCCTATTTCGTTTCGCTTGAGCCAGGAAACCTCTGTGTAGGACTCTAAAGACTCGTCAATACGCCGGCAGCAGATGATGATCATATCAAACACCCACAAGCCGCAAGCGGTCTGCTAAACGTAACGGCCACCCGGGTATTGAGCGATCAGAAGATCGACGAGCAAGCCCGCTCACACTCCTGTGAATCCAACCAGTAACACTTACCGTACAGTCCGGTCTCGTCGTCTGATATGTCGCATACCTTGCCTAGGGGTAGTAAACGTCAGACCCCAATAGCTCGATAAGTCGTGTCGATATGAGGTCTATAACAGTTCGAGAAACTACTGGTAACACTTACCAGTAAATCTCAGCAACCCTGGCCAGGGTTTTCCGGTTATAGCCAATCGAACACAGCGCAACATCAACCCCCTATACCGGGAGAGACGAATCCCCTCCTATCGCTCATTGCCTCCATGTGATTCGGGACTGTACCCAAAAACCACCGTTTTTCACGCCCTCTTGGACGTGGTAAGGTGGAAATCAAAGCACAGTGGGAACCACACAAGACTCTATGACGATCTCGGGTCAACAGACTACTCTGTACCAGTGTCACCAGAGAACTACCATCTGACGTAAGGTATAATACCATCTGGGAGTTCTCGGCGAGTCCGTCCAGTGTACCCAGTCTCCACTGAGCACCCGTATATCATCTCTGATGTCAAACACCAATGGATATGGGATCATCCATCGCCCATCTGTATGGGTCGAGAAGGTATACGCTAGTCTACTCTGGTATATCGATGCCCCGTCTCGATATACCCACGACTAGGGACTTTGAAGGATGTACTTATGGACTACCATGTCCCCACTAGTATGATCCGCATCATAGTCCAGGTAGTCAAGTACACATCCTAAGGGCTTTACCAACATGTAACAGAGAGACAATCAGTGTACACGTTAAGGTAAAGAGTAACCAGATAGCATACTATCATGTCGAGCAAGAAAGTCCTCCCTATATATGTCCCAGCATCCACTACAATATACATCCTATGTACAGTAATGGCCTCTAGGGCATACATATAACTAACAATCTCCCACTTGCACTAGGGCCATCTGATAGCAGTGGTTGTAGTATCTCATACTCAACCATCCCTTAATAGTCTCTCTCTGGGAAAAGGCCTTTGTGAGTGGATCCGCCGTGTTGTCCTCTGAGTCTACTCTCCTTACCTCGATCACCCTGGAGATCAACTATCTCCATGATCAGGTGACACTGCCTTAGAATATGTCTGGATCACTGATGGGACCGGCGTTCCTTGGCATAAGCCACAACTCCATTGTCACACAATGGGAGAAACAAAGTTCATCTCATGAACCAATATACACCCAGACTGCCTCTTTGGTAGCATCTTAAGTAGCGATGTATCCAGCCTTAATCATCTAGTATGCCACGGTATCTAGCTTGGAACTCTTCCAACATACCGTCCCTTTACTGAGGGTAAAGACAATGCCTGCGACTGACATTCAGTCGTCATTATCACCCTGGAACCCTTCCAGTGATTCTCCCCAGGATCGATTGATACCATTTCACTACAACTAGTGAGAATCCTAACATCCATTTAGATCTATCTCATAGATCCAAAACCCAGGATTTAGGAGGTATAACTTTGATCCTATATGGAGAATTATTGTGATAAGCGGAGATTGACCGAGCGTAGCATAGGAAACTCCTTCCCTATCTAGAGTACGTCATCCACGTACTCTACGAGGATCATCAACATACTACCTACTACCTTTTTGTATATACAAGGTTCATCTACCATTTTGATGATGTCAAACTGTTTGACTACTACATCAAAACAGATGTTCCAACTCCGCGATACCTGCTTTATCCTATAAAGCATCTTGTACACATTTCCGCTGCTCCCACTGTCTACGAAGCCCTCTGGCTGTGTACTTATAGACTCTCTCTTTCAAAACATTATTTATAAAAGTAGTCATGACACCCAACCGCCAGATATCGTAGTCATGGTATGTAGCCGTGGCAAGTATGATCTGGATGGACTTAAGCATAGCCACTTGAAAAGGTTTCATCATTATCCATGCCTGGTCGATGACGAAAAACTTTAACAAGTCTATCCTTGAAAGTCTCAACTTTTCCATCTACACCAAGTAATCTTCTCAAGATATACTTGCTCCTGATAAGGATTTAACCCTTCAGATATACCAACCAAAGTCCATACTTTGTTGGTGTACATGGATTCCATCGCAGATCGCTAAGCATCCATCCATTCTTACAGAGTCCCTACTCTCGATGGCCTGCTCGAAACTAGTTGGGTCATCATCTCATGATGCAATCCTTGCTCCCACTGTCATAGAGAAACAGAAATATCTCTAGGTGGATGAGAAACCCTACTAGATCGGTGGAGAGGCTGAGGTTCGTTGGTAACTATTGAATCCTGTGGTTTTATCAAATCATCAGCTGCAGTTTGTATAGTTGGAACATTTCCAGTTCTACACAACAGATCTTGCCTCGAGCTTGTCCGGATTTTGCTTTTCAGACATAGGCTGGACAACCCCAAATCTTAACCAACTTAAGATATGGGCTCTTCTCTTATCATATCACATATGAAATGGTAGGCAACTGATTTGATTTGAACCCTATTCAATGGGTATGCAGCTTCTCAAGTGCATGACTCCCAAAAAAGGAAATAGGTAACTCAGTAGTACTCATCATAGAGCACACCTTATAATATAGGGTGAGATTGCTCCGCCCCGATATACCATCGTGCTATGGTGTATACGGAGGAGTAATGCTGAGAGAGAATCTTATTCTCCTTTAGAATAGTCCAGGATTTCCATGCTCAAGTATTCTCCTCCTTGATCTCATCAAAGGACATAATACTTATACCTATATTTTGGTTCTCTACTTCTAACTTATATTCTGTGAATATCTCAAAAGGTTCGGACTTGTGTTTCAACAGGTACATATGTCTGAATCAGAAGAGATCATCAGAGAATGTAATGAAGTATAAAGAACCGGTCTTGGCATGTGTAGACAGGGGACCTTCATACATCAACATGTATCATCCCAAGAGTTCAGTAATTCTTTCTCTGTTTCCAGTAAACAGAGCTATGGTCATCTTATCTCTGTGACATGACTGGCAAGTTTCACAAGATATAAATTCAAACAGATTTAAATATGCATCTATGTGCAACTTAGCTAGTCGGGTCGCATTGATATGACCTAGTCTACAATACCTCAAGAAGGATCCGTTCATTTCTGAACTCTTCCTCTTGTGTGTGTTCCATATACTGAAGAACTGTAGTTTGATTTAGAACATCAATGCTTTTAGATAACGTGCCTGAACTGATCAACTTTTTATATAGGAAATGTTCAAAACATTATCCATCAATACAAAATTTTATCATTTCTTTACTAAAAGAGACTGATATGATTTTGTATATCAGGTTCGGTATCTAATAGCATTTGTTCAAAATCAATGTATTGGTAATACAGGGTGACAGTGACCGACAGACTTGGCTGCAACTCTTGCCCCGTTTTCTGTCTCATGAAACTTATCACCCGTTCTCAGTTTTCTACCTTTTTGTAGCCCTATGTAACATATTACATATCTGGGATCCTGATCCGGTATCATATACCCAGGATGCGGAGGATACTGAGAAACAGTTCTTTGTAATGTACACACCCGAAGATGATGCATCAGCATGCACTCTCTTCGTTTGGGCGGCACGGGAATTCTGGTATTCCCCAATTTCCTGCTCTGTCTTATAACAATTATAAGTTGGAGCGGGACCAACGTTCCCCAGCTCAGTATAACAAGCGGGTTCGGTCAATATCCGTATTATTATCTTGATTAAGGCGTGATATGGTCGCTACCTGGAGAGAGAGAGAAGAAAACACTCAGTGTGCGCTCTTGCAAGAATAGATTGGTTTTATTTTATCTAATCAGGATGGCTCCCACTGCTTTTTATCAAATCTTCCTTCAAACCCTAAAAGGAAAGACCAGCCAAGATTAATTACACACTACAAGTTCGCCAATCTTTCAGCCAGGCCAGTGTCGGTACTTTGAGGGAGGTCCCCCGTGCTTTCGCACAAACCTAATTAGTGTAAACCTCGTTTTCCTAGAGGCGTAACCCCGTTGACACCTTTCTAGACACCTACTTGATCGGCTAATTGTAATGTGTAAAACTCTCCCAGGAGTAACAATTACTCGCAGCGGGTATCGGGATCCAACTATCTCATAGAAGGTATGCAATCTCATTGCAAATTTCAACACTTGAAATTCCCGATAATATTTTGCCCCTAGCTCGCTATGACCTTGACGCATGCCAAACTACCCATAGTCTGCTAGTCAAGTTCAACCCATACATTTCTTGATTGAATTAAACCCACCCGCACGACCCTTGACGCATGCCAAACAACGCCGTACGAATACCCTAATCCAATCGCATTGTATGCTAACAGATAAGCACTAGTTAGCTACCGTACACTACGCCTTGACGCATGCCAAACAACCGCAGCACGAATACTAACTAGTACTTATCTGAAATGATGGAGGGCTACGACTGGTTTTTCTGAAAACCTATTGCGTAATGAACTTGATATCGTTGTAGAATCAAAAGATTTTAAAATGGAGTGCTTTTGAGGCTTTTCTAGTTTTGCTAAAGGAGTCACTCCTGGTGAAGGGATCGTCGGTCCTTTCCTCGTCGAATGAGGTGCGGGATATATCATATATATCACTGTGCAAAGCAAAAACTCTTAAAAGCAATCAAAAGACAAACCGAGTGTGTAGCATCTGCCAGTTATTGCTAAAGGAGTCACTCCCGGTGAAGGGATCTCGGTCCTTTCCTTATCGAATAAGGTGCAGGATATATCATATATACTGCTGTGCAAAGCAAGAACTATAGCTACCTGTTTTTATTTTGAAATTCGATTCCACAACATCTTTAGGTTTCTTTTATTTTCATTAATCATATTAATGAAGTCCCATCATTTAAATCACCTAAACATCACAGATAAATACGACGTACACTTATGCCATCCGCATTCGCCTCGATGTCCCCTCGTGCATCGTTAGGTTAGGTAACTAACGGCAGAGCGGGGCAGGGCTAGCGCGGGTGTAAAACATAAGTAACGTCTATATAATATATCATATATACTATATACAGTATCCATCACAGAACATATCACATGATCACATCACAGATATCGCAGCAGAAGAAACATATGAAATATTGGATATACTAGGACGTCCGTGTTTTCAATACGAGCCAGTATAAAACACGGATTCCACGGTCGCGATGAATAGCCATACCCACACCCCTAGACCTCTACGAGAGCGGCAAGCAACCCTACCAATTCTAGAGTTAGGAGACCCGGACTCGACTCCTCGAGTTGGTCTCCCACTGGACTCCAGAACCCGGTTACTTGTGCTCCCCTCCTTGGGTCTATCCTAGTGCGGAAAAGTAAATAATATACAAACGGTGACATCTTCCGCAACCTGGAAGTGCCCCAATAAAAGAATATTACATACAAGTTTTTACATGAATGAAAATGAAAAACACTCATCTCACATAAAAAACCCCCCGGTTATTCAAACACGACGATCCAATATAACATATCCAGCAACACATAACATCACATGTCATCAACGTAAGTAAACATGTGTATCCCAATTGTCGTTGACATATAGCAACGAAACCGGCGATATCACATACTACACTTACGGTCACAGAAAAGAAAGTGTAAAACTACAACAGTTGGAATCCGCAACATCCTCAGACATCGCATGCCTGACTAAATGAATTCCTTAGACAACGCATGCCTAACAATTATAAACCCCGCATTTTTGTCTCATTATCGAAAACACTTTTCAATATCAAGTCGGGCAATTCAACAAGATTCCCGACATCCTGGTCGAATGCTCGTCGCAAACTTTAGTAGACGGCCGCACCCCCGATACCGTCGACAAAGTGCACCAAGGCGGAACACCGCTGCCGCGAGCACCCGAACGGATGCTTTCGGCGACGGGGTTCTCCAACAGTCACTTGGTCGGGGCTATGGGGCGTAGCTGTCTATTAAGTTTACCGGCGAGTATCCGCGTACGCTACGTGATTGCGACGGACTTTTGATCACATCAAAATTCCGTGGCAACCGATCAAGTGAGACTAAACTGCTATGTTTATGACATTCATTCAGTTATCTTATAACTTATTGTGAATTCCAATTATTGTATCCCATTCCAGATAAATAGAAAATGTTAAACTTTCCGATCGAACAATCGAACACCCAAGTTTTCCCGAAACAGTTCAACTCATGAAATAAGTTCAAAGACATTCACTTCGTGCCTCAGTACCAACGGTCCAGCCGTAGAAGGGTCAAGCCAACGCCTCACATGTGGCACGCCGTACTGCCCCAAACCCGAAGGTTCAAAGGGCAGTTCAAGACGGTCACATAATCGAGTTAAGGTTTGTTGTCTTCTAGAGGGACCATCGCGTTACTTGCACTACTTAGAACGTCGTTAAACTACGGAAAGATCCAACACTTGGAAATTTCCCGACAGGGGAAAAGGTGGGTATTTATATCCGGTCGAACTTTTTAACATATTCAAAAATTATCCGGAAAACACATAGACAAGATTAGACAATCCGATCGAAGCACCGAGTCCCCAATACAACCCAGAAATTTCAACTCTTGAATAAATTTTAAAAATTCCCATAAAACTCAGCATTTAAATAAAGAAGTTACTGTGCAAAAATGGTTGACTGAAGAGACTAAATGGGCGCGGAACCGCCGCAATAGGCGGCTAATGCCGCGGTTCCGCCGCTCTTTAGAAAGATCATTAGGTAATTTTTGCACCGTAATTCTTAGAATTTCCTGCTGAATTTTTTAAGCATTTTTAATTTGGAAAAAACCACTTTTTCATAAAAAGTCCAGAGAGGGTTAAAAGTTAGGGTTTTGGGGTTCGATCGGGTTTCTAACATAGTCTACGCATCGCCTAAGGCTCTAGCTAGGCTCTGATACCACTGTAGGGTTCCTAGGCACGCTAATGTGGTCTCACAAGGCATCAACCATGCCAATCTCAAAAATTACAAGTGCCGAGAAACCCTAATACGGATCGTTAACTAGATATATATATAGGCGACAAATGCAACTAGTTAACAATTTAACTAAAAGAACGGAAATACAACCTTTGTAGATCCGGTCCTCCACCTCCATAGCTCCGCAATGAAGTCTCCTCGCTGTCCAAATGGAAACCCGGGCTCTAGCGTCGGCTTCATCGGAGAAATGGGCGGGCAAGGTCATCGGCTTCGTGCCGAAGATGATCTACGTTGAGGCATCACAAGATCAAGCTCCCACTTCACCAAGTCATGAAACTTGTGAAGAAAACACCCTTTACTACTTGGCAAGAGGTAGAGGATGAAGAAATAGGAGGTGGGTTCACTTTAGAATTGGATTTCTCACTCATTTGCTCAAGTTGCCATTGATGGAGCAAGGTTTCTTCTTGAAGAAGAAGAAGATGAAGAAGATGAATATTATGATAAGTTATTTTCAAAAAGAAAATAAAACAATACTTATCATATGGCAACCACGGTCAAGTGTAGAGAATAAATCATGGTTAGAAGGAATGGTTAGGGTTAAGCATGAAGACAAAATGGTCACTTAGTCAAAGCTTCATGAAGCTTCAACATCAAACAAAGAAAGCCACCATTTTCTCTTTATCATTTTCTTTTGCCAAAATGAACAAAAGAAATAAATAAATGAATAAGTAAATAAACAAAACCCTAACCACTTATATAACCATGGTTTAATCTTTACACAAACCTAAGTGAGCATGTATCATCAAACATGATACAATCTTGTGCACAAAAATATATCACATATACAATGTGCACAAACAAGTGAGAAAAACCATTTAAAGCGAACCAATACTAGTTAATGCAAAGTAATATATCAAATATATAATTATGCATTAAATCATTAAATCAACACTTGATTTAACGATCCGGTCATATCGTATGTGACCGACTAATATCCAATGTATCGGCTTATCGAATCAATACTTGATTTGATAACTAGGTTATATCGCATACAACCAATTGATACATTCATCGCGAGAATAGAATACGGTATCACATACACGCATTATTCTCGGTCCCGCACATATCTCATATGCGCTTCTAATTCGTTTCGCTTGAGCCAGGAAACCTCTGTGTAGGACTCTAAAGACTCGTCAATACGCCGGCAGCAGATGATGATCATATCAAACACCTACAAGCCGCAAGCGGTCTGCTAAACGTAACGGCCACCCGGGTATTGAGCGATCAGAAGATCGACGAGCAAGCCCGCTCACACTCCTGTGAATCCAACCAGTAACACTTACCGTACAGTCCGGTCTCGTCGTCTGATATGTCGCATACCTTGCCAAGGAGTGGTAAACGTCAGACCCCAATAGCTCGATAAGTCGTGTCGATATGAGGTCTATAACAGTTCGAGAAACTACTGGTAACACTTACCAGTAAATTTCAGCAACCCTGGCCAGGGTTTTCCGGTTATAGCCAATCGAACACAGCGCAACATCAACCCCCTATACCGAGAGAGACGAATCCCCTCCTATCGCTCATTGCCTCCATGTGATTCGGGACTGTACCCAAAAACCACCGTTTTGCACACCCTCTTGGACGTGGTAAGGTGGAAATCAAAGCACAGTGGGAACCACACAAGACTCTATGACGATCTCGGGTCAACAGACTACTCTGTACCAGTGTCACCAGAGAACTGCCATCTGACGTAAGGTATAATACCATCTGGGAGTTCTCGGCGAGTCCGTCCAGTGTACCCAGTCTCCACTGAGCATCCGTATATCATCTCTGATGTCAAACACCAATGGATATGGGATCATCCATCGCCCATCTGTATGGGTCGAGAAGGTATACGCTAGTCTACTCTGGTATATCGATGCCCCGTCTCGATATACCCACGACTAGGGACTTTGAAGGATGTACTTATGGACTACCATGTCCCCACTAGTATGAGCCGCATCATAGTCCAGGTAGTCAAGTACACATCCTAAGGGCTTTACCAACATGTAACAGAGAGACAATCAGTGTACACGTTAAGGTAAAGAGTAACCAGATAGCATACTATCATGTCGAGCAAGAAAGTCCTCCCTATATATGTCCCAGCATCCACTACAATATACATCCTATGTACAGTAATGGCCTCTAGGGCATACATATAACTAACAATTCCTAGATCAAAAGTTGATTGCATCAGGTTCGTTATATAATGGCATATTCATTCTCAATCAAAATATAGTCCTCAATTTACAAAACACACACAAGAGGAAGAGTTCTGAACTGAACGAATCCTTCTTGTGGCATTGTAGACTGGGTCACATCAATGCGACACGACTAGCTAAGTTGCATAAGGATGGATATTTAAATCCGTTTGAATTTTCATCTTATGACACTTGCCAGTCATGTCTCAAAGGCAAGATGACCAAAACTCTGTTTACGGGACACGGAGAAAGAGTTACTGAACTCTTGGGACTGATACATAGTGATGTATGCGGTCCCATGTCTACACATGCCAGGGATGGTTCTTTGTACTTCATTACATTCACTGACGATCTCTCTAGATTCGGATATGTGTTCCTGATGAAACACAAATCAGAAGCTTTTGAGAAATTTAGCGAATATAAACAAGAAGTAGAGAACCAAACAGGCAAAAGTATTAAGATCCTTCAATCTGATCGAGGAGGAGAATACTTAAGTAACGAATTCAGAGATTATCTAAAAGAGAATAGGATTCTCTCTCAGCTTACTCCTCCTTATACACCACAGCACAACGGTGTATCGGAGCGGAGAAATCGCACCCTATTAGATATGGTGCGCTCTATGATGAGTGCAGCTGAGTTACCTATTTCCTTCTGGGGATATGCACTGGAGACTGCTGCATATCTATTGAATAGAGTTCCAACCAAATCTGTGCCTACCACTCCATATGAGATATGGAATGGTAAGAGACCATGTCTTAATTTTATTCAGATATGGGGTTGTCCGGCCTATGTTAAAACACAAAATCCGGACAAGGTCGAGGCAAGGTCTGTTCTATGTAAGTTTGTTGGATATCCCAAACATTCGCGAGGGTATATCTTCTACCACTCCGAGGAACAAAAAGTGTTTGTTTCTCGACATGCCACTTTCTTAGAAAAGAGTTTTCTTATGAAACAGACAAGTAGCATTGAGGTAGAACTGGAAGAGGTTCTAGCAATACAAACTGAAACAGAAGACTTGGTAGAACCAGAGGATTCAGTAGAACTCGACGAACCCCAGCCTCTCCGCCAATCTAGTAGGGTTTCTCGTCCACCTGAGAGATACTACGGTTTTCTCATTGACGGTGGAAGCGAGGATTGCATCATGGAGGATGATGACCCAACTAGCTTCGAGCAGGCCATCACGAGTAGGGACTCAGTGAAATGGCTGGATGCTATGCGGTCCGAGATGGAATCCATGTACACCAACAAAGTATGGACTTTGGAAGTTGCTCCTGAAGGGGTAAAACCCATTGGGAGCAAGTGGATCTTCAAGAAGAAACTTGGTGTAGATGGGAAAGTGGAGACTTTCAAAGCTAGACCTGTTGCAAAGGGTTTTCGTCAAAGACCAGGTGTGGACTATGACGAAACCTTTTCTCCAGTGGCTATGCTTAAATCCATCCGGATCATGCTTGCCATCGCTGCATATCATGACTACGAAATCTGGCAAATGGATGTTAAGACCGCCTTTCTAAATGGTGATTTAGAAGAGTGCGTGTACATGACTCAGCCAGAGGGCTTCGTAGACAGTGGGAGCAGCGGGAAGGTATGCAAGCTGCTTAAATCCATTTATGGATTAAAGCAAGCATCGCGGAGTTGGAACATCTGCTTTGACGTCGTTATCAAAGAGTTTGATTTCGTCAAAAACCCAGATGAACCTTGTATCTACAAGAAGGTAGCAGAGAGTAAGGTTGTCTTACTCGTATTGTACGTGGACGACATACTCTTGATAGGAAATGATATTCCTATGCTGCAAGTGGTCAAGCTCTTCTTATCACAAAGATTCTCAATGAAAGATCTTGGTGATGCCTCCTGCATATTGGGAATAAGGATCTATAGAGATAGATCCAAACGGATATTGGGATTGTCCCAATCCAGGTACATTGACACCATACTAAAGAGGTTTAGTATGGAAGAATCCAAGCGTGGGAACTTGCCCACGATCTCTGGAGTCACTCTCTCCAAAGAGATGTCTCCCAAGACTGATTTGGAGAGAGCTCGCATGCAAGGGATACCCTATGCTTCGGCTGTAGGCTCTATCATGTACGGGATGCTATGTACCAGACCCGATGTAGCATACTCACTAAGTGTAGTGAGCAGGTATCAAGCTGATCCTGGAGAGAGTCACTGGATAGCTGTGAAGAGCATTCTCAAGTACTTACGAAGGACTAAAGAGATGCTCTTGGTGTATGGTAACGGAGAACTCCAAGTGGAGTCCTTTACCGATTCGAGCTTCCAGAGTGATAAGGACGACTCTAAGTCGCAGTCGGGATTTGTCTTTACCCTTTACGGAGGGGCGGTTAGCTGGAAGAGTTCCAAGCAGGAAACCGTGGCAGACTCGACGATGGAGGCTGAATACATCGCTGCCAACGATGCTGCTAAAGAGGCTGTCTGGATCAAGAAGTTCATTATTGAACTTGGAGTGGTTCCATCCATTGAGCATCCAATACCTTTGTATTGCGATAACAATGGAGCGGTGGCTTTGGCCAAGGAACCTAGGTCCCATCAGCGATCCAGGCACATTCTGAGGCGGTATCACCTGATCCGGGAGATAGTTGATCGCCGGGATATCGAGGTCAGGAGGGTTGACATGAAGAATAACACGGCGGATCTACACACGAAGGCCATTCCCCAGATACAGTTTGAGAGACTCTTCGGGATGCTCGGTATGCGATACTACAGCAGCTGGCCCTAGTGCAAGTAGGAGATTGTTAGTTGTATGTATGCCCTAGAGGCCAGTATTGTACAGATGTGTAAGTCGATGTACAACACCCCACGACTTGCGGGGAGGCGGAAATATGAAAAACGATCTTGTTCTTATGCTAAACATCGACTAACCGCATGAATCGAAGCTAAACGATAACTAACATCAAACATAGTTGTTAACAACTACTATGTAAAGGGATTATACCTAAAGAACCGTGTCCTTCGTCTTTACGAACTCCACCTCCTCCTCGGCCTTCTCGAAGTAGTAGACGATCCACCCGAGAGCTTTACTCCAAGCTTAGCCTCTAAACTTGAGGCAACTAAACTTCTTTAAGTGCTAATCAAAGAAGCTAGGTGAAATAGAGTGAGGGTTATGGTTTAATAAGTCTAACTAATCCTTGTACTCAACACATGAGAGGGGAGGATTAGGGTTTGAAGAGGGAGAGCTTGAGGAGAGAGAAGGTGAAGATAATAATGAAGTGAGAATAATGAGTTATCATAATATATATCAAGCATTTCTTTTTATCAAGAAAAGAAAAGAAAATGATTTACAACCATGCTTGATAAATATCTGGTGGTGATTCATCTCCATGAGTCATTAAGCAATTATGAAGCATTAATAACATGGATGAATCATCCATATGACTCACTAATCACATTCATTGTATATGCCACCTAAACCTCCTTAGTCACCATCTTCTAGAAGCTTCTCGCGCAATTACGAGAACGCCCCTCCTTTCCGCAAAAATACGGAAAAACTTTAGACTGTATAAATCCAATAACCGGATACCAGTAACTGGCTTAAACCAAAGCCGACTGGTAAAAACTGTCTGAAAGTCGTACGTGCGTAAACACACGTATGCGTCCGAACCCTTGTCGTAAAACCATACGACCTCTATATCGTTTTGCCTGGAGTAGGAAAACTCTCTGTGTGGGACTCTAGAGACTCGACTACTACGCTGGCAGTGGGTTTAACCACAGACCGCAAGCGGCACTAGCTGTACGTAACGGTCCCTAGGTAGATGTCGATAAGAAGGCCGATGAGGAAACCCATCCGAACTCCTACTGAGTCTGATGTGACAATCTCCATACAGTCCGGTCCGTTCGTCTAAGACTATCGCATATCGGGCCTAGGGGGCGGCAAGCGTCAGTCCCCTAATAGCGGTATAAGTCATGTCGGAGCGAAGCCCATTACACCCTGAGAAACTACTGGAACCTACCAGCAAATCTCGCTTGCCCTGGCCAGGGACTTTGCGTAATGGCTCTCTGACACAGCGCGATATCAACCCCCAATACCGGGAGAGACGAATCCTGTCTAACCACCACTGCCTCCAAGTGCTCGGGACTGTACCCAACTGCTACCTGTTTGCACGACTCCTTTGAGCCGTGGTAGGGTAGCAATCTAAGAACAGTGGGACACACTCGAGGCGAAGTAGCAGTGTCAAGTCTGCGGACTATGCTGTACTCATGTCACCTAGGAACTGTTCACTGACGACTGGTATAAAACCAACCAACAGTTCCCTGTGAGTCCTGTCCGGTGTACCCGTAACCTAACGAGCACCTGCATACTATCTCCAGTACGACGTACTGACGGCTGTGGGACAGACCATCTCCCCAACTGGGATGAGAAGCGTACACACTAGTCTACTCCGGAGTATCGATGCCCTGTCTCGATAATCCAACGACTAGGGACCTGAATAAGGATGTGCTTGTAGACTACCCAGCCCCTACTAGTGTGACTGCCATCACAACGCTGGTAGTCAAGAAAGATCCTTAGAGCTCTATCAATACGTATACTCACATATTAAGATAGAAAAACCAAGTAGCATACTACCATGTTTAGCAAGACTGTTATATACATGTGAATATCCCAAGCTTCCATTAAGTAATATACAAACTAGTATGATACAGTAATGGCCTTCTAAGGCATAAACACTAACAATCTCCCACTTGCACTAGGGCCATGTACTGGCGTATCGTAGACCGATGATCTCGAGTAGCCTCTCGAACTGAATCTGAGGTAGGGCCTTCGTGAATGGATCAGCAATGTTCTCTTCAGAAGCAACTCTCCGAACCTCGATCTCCTGACGATCAATGATCTCCCTGATCAGGTGATACCGCCTTAAGATGTGTCTGGACTTCTGATGGAACCTTGGTTCCTTTGCTAAAGCAATAACTCCGTTGTTGTCGCAATACAGAGGTATTGGATCAACTATGGTAGGAACCACCTGAAGTTCTGTTAGGAACTTCTTCATCCAGACTGCTTCTTTTGCGGCATCGCAAGCAGCTATATACTCCGCTTCCATCGTCGAGTCAGCAACGGTGTCCTGCTTGGAGCTCTTCCAGCACACCGCCCCTCCATTGAGGGTAAAGACATAACCCGACATGGACTTGGAATCGTCCTTATCACTCTGGAAGCCGGAATCAGCAAAGGCCTCCAACCTGAGGTCTTTTCCGCCGTAAACCAAGAACATCTCCTTAGTCCTTCTCAGGTACTTGAGAATGTTCTTTACTGCTATCCAGTGCTTCTCCCCTGGGTCTGACTGATACCGGCTTACCATGCTCAGTGCGTAAGCTACATCTGGTCTGGTGCACAACATCGCATACATTATAGAGCCTACCGCAGAAGCGTAGGATATAATAGACATGCGTTCCCTTTCCAAATCAGCCTTGGGAGACATCTCTTTGGAGAGGGTGATTCCGTGACAAGCCGGTAGATTACCGCGCTTAGAATCTTCCATACTGAATCTTTTCAGTACAGTGTCGATATACCTGGACTGCGAAAGTCCCAACATCCTCTTGGATCTATCACGATAGATCCGGATCCCTAGAATGTAAGAGGCATCACCCAGGTCTTTCATGGAGAACCTGTGTGACAAGAATCCTTTGACAGATTGTAGCATAGGAATATCATTTCCTATCAATAGAATGTCATCCACGTACAAGACGAGGAACACGACACTTCTGGTTACAACTTTACTATATATGCACGGTTCATCTGGATTTTTGATAAATTCATATTCTTTGACTGTCTCATCAAAACAGATGTTCCAACTCCGCGATGCCTGCTTTAGTCCATAAATGGACTTAAGCAGCTTGCGTACTTTCCCGCTGCTCCCACTCTGATTGAAACCCTCTGGCTGATCCATATAGACGCACTCTTCTAAATTTCCATTTAGAAAGGCCGTCTTTACGTCCATCTGCCAGATTTCATAATCATGGAAGGCAGCAATAGCAAGAAGGACCCGAATGGATTTGAGCATAGCCACCGGAGAAAAAGTTTCATCATAGTCCAAACCAGGTCTTTGACGAAAACCCTTTGCAACAAGTCTAGCCTTATAGGTTTCTACCTGTCCATCTACACCAATCTTTTTCTTGAAGATCCATTTGCATCCTATGGGTTTTACCCCATCTGGAGCAAAGTCCAAAGTCCATACTTTGTTGGTGTACATGGACTCCATTTCGGTCTGCATTGCATCTAGCCATCGTACCGAGTCGCCGCTCTGGATGGCCTGCTGGAAGTCAGTAGGTTCATCATCATCTATGATGCAATCCTCTCTATCCCCATCTATGAGAAAACCGTAGTATCTCTCAGGCGGATGAGACGGCCTACTACTCCTGCGGAGGGGTGCGGGAATGTCCTGTTCTTCTTGAACTACTGGTTCTACCAAACTTTCAGTAGCAGTTTGTGGTTTTGGAATTTCTTCCAGTTCTATTTCGCTCCCACTTATTTCCTTTTCTAAAAACTGATGTTCCAGAAAATGGGCATTACGAGAAACAAAAACCTTTTATTCCTCTGCGTAATAGAAATAATATCCCTTGGAGTTCTTTGGATATCCCACAAACATACATTTTACTGATCGTGCCTCGAGCTTGTCCACATGCTGCTTGGACATCCCCAAATCTTCATATGCTGAAGATGGGGTTTCTTCCCAGTCCACATCTGATATGGAGTGGTAGGCACAGTCTTGGTAGGAGCCCTGTTCAGAAGATATGCTGCTGATTCTAGCGCATAACCCCAACAAGATCGCGGTAACTCCGCATTACTCATCATGGATCGTACCATATCCAATAAGGTTCGATTCCGTCTCTCTGATACACCGTTATGCTGTGGAGTGTATGGAGGAGTAAGCTGAGAGAGAATTCCTTTCTCTTTTAGGTAACCTAGGAACTCGGCACTCAAGTATTCACCACCTCGATCAGATCTAAGTGTCTTGATACTTTTGCCGGTTTGGTTTTCTACTTCATTCTTATACTCTTGGAATTTCTCAAAAGCCTCGGATTTATGTTTCATCAGATAAATGAATCCGTATCTTGAGTAATCATCCGTGAAAGTAATGAAATAGGAAAAACCACCTGTTGCATGTGTAGACATTGGACCGCATACATCGCTGTGTATGAGTCCTAAGAGCTCGCTCGCTCTTACTCCTTATCCAGTAAATGGAGTCTTTGTCATCTTTCCTTTGAGACAAGATTGACAAGTGTCATAAGTTTGATATTCGAACGAGTCCAAATATCCTTCTCTATGCAACTTAGTCAACCTTCTCTCATTGATGTGACCCAGTCTACAATGCCATAAGAAAGCTTTATTTAAATCTGGAGACTTTCTTTTAAGTGTGTTCTGGACATTGAAAATTTGGAGTTGCTTTAAAACATATATACCGTTATTTAGTGTACCGGACCCAATCAAACCATGATTAAGGTGGATGTTAGCAACATCTTTTACAAACGTGAAATCATAACCTTTATTTGATAACAAGGAAACTGATATGATATTACACGTTAAGCTTGGTACAAAAAAACAGTTATGTAAAACCAAAATGTGTCCACTCGTCAATCCTAGGTGATAATCCCCGACGGACGCAGCTCCCACGCTAGCTCCGTTAGCAACCTTTAGGGTCATATCACCTTCCTTCAGCACTCTACGGTTTCTCAGTGCCTGCAATGAATTGCAAATATGAGATCCTGATCCGGTATCCAATACCCAGGAAGTAGAGTTGATCGACAGACAATTCTCAATTACAAACACACCTGAAGTCGAAGCCACAGCTTGCTTCGGTTCCTGGTTCTTGGCGTTCCACGCCTTGCAATCCTTCTTCCAGTGCCCTTTCCTGTGACAATGGAAGCACTCATCCTGGCCAACTACCGGTACCGCAAACTTTTTCTTTCCCTTCCCTCCCACTTTACTAACACCTCCTCTAGGTTTAGTGGCGGCCTTCTTCTTCCTTCCTTTGGCCTTAGCCTTGGACCCGGAAGAAGATGCACCGCTAACAAACATAGCGGGTGTTTCCCTTGCTTTCTGCAAGGTGCCCTCTGCACACCTTAACATGTTCAGGAGTTCTGGAAGTTCAACTTCTTTTCTTTGAAGGTTGAAGTTCAGGATAAACTGGGCGTAGGTGTGAGGAAGGGACTGGAGAATAAGATCTGTATAGAGCTCATTATCCAAAGTCGTCCCAAGGTCTGCGAGCTCTTCAATATAGCCGATCATCTTTAGGACATGTTCTCCTACCGATGACCCGACAGCCAATCTCGCTCGAAACAAGTTCTTAGAGGTTTCGTATCTTGCTATACGAGATTGCTCTCCATAAAGTTCCTTTGTATGAAGAAATATGCCATCTAGGTTCATATCCTCGTGCCTCCTCTGATGTTCATTGTTCATTGAGGCAAGCACGATGCACTTGGCTTTCGCGCAATCTAAATCCCAGGTTTTGCGGATTTCCTTATCCGCATTGCTGGATTTGGGACCAGGGACAGCAGGTGCCGTAGCGGTGAGGACGTACCCCAGTTTGTCATAGGTCAAAGCCATTTTGACATTCCGCAGCCAATCTTTATAGTTTGGCCCTGTCAGTATATTTTTCTCTAAAAGTAACTTAAGTCCAGTCATTTTCAGGGTCGCTGCAATTAGGAGAGAGAGAAGAAAACTCTTTAGCATGATGCTCTTGCAAGTTTAGAGTGGTTTTTAGTTTATCTAAACTGGATGGCTCCCACTGTTTCTCGAATCCTTCCTCAAACCATAAAAGAAGAATTAGCCAGGACTATTCTCACTGTACAATACTTGCTTAACCGTTCAGCCAGGCTAGTGTCGATACTTCGAGGGAGGTTTTCCAACGCTTTCGCGAAGTTCCTTAATTAAATAACCTCTTTTCTCTGGGGGCGTAACCCTGCTGACACCTTTCTTGACACCTACTTGGTTTATAGCATTGATCGTTAAGCGATGAATCTCCTGATAAGTAGCATATACTCACAGTAGGATCGGGATCCAAATATCATCGTATGATAATGTTGAAGGAATGCTACCAACATTCATCAAACTTCAAATGGTATGCATCTCTTTGCAAATTTCAGTTTCTTTAGAAATTCCCGATATAAGTTTTTGCCCCATGCTCTTGTGACCTTGGCTTTGGTCAAAATGTCATAAGTCACATGTCAAGTTCTACCCGTCATTATCTTGTCAAATTTGAACCCATCCGTATATACCCCTGACTTTGGTCAAATGATAATGCGACTGTCCCAAACCAACTCATCTATCTTATGCAACAAATGAAAACCCAGCAGCTACCAAACACTATGCCTTGACTTTGGCCAAAATGCATACCTTGAATACTACTGAATACCCAAATGAAATGACGGAGGGCTACGAATGGTTTTGGCGAAACTGTAAACGTAGTGAACTTGATATAACCGAAGGAACCTGATAGCTTTTAAAAGGAGTGGTTAAAGCTCCGTATTTAAAAATATCCGTTTTTAAAATTAACCGAGTGGTTTCTTTTAAATCGTTCCAACGATTAAACTTTTGGTTTATTTTCTTTGCATTATAAATAATGCGTCCCATCATTAACCTATCATTGCAGAAAACAACGAAAATACAACGTCCTCTTATGCCATCCGCATTCGCCACGGGGTCCCGTCATCACCCGTTAGGTTACTTAACTAACGACAGAGCGGGGGCTGGGCTAGCGCGGGTGTAAAACATAAGTGACGTCTAAATAGCTATCATATATAGATATTGTACATTCGTCAGACGCAATAACAGGCATTCCAGATCACAGATGAACTTTATTGGATTTGCAAGCAATCCGTGTTTGTTTTGAGCCTGCAACAAAAGACGGATTACACAGTTGTGATGAATAGCCATTACCCCACCCAAGACCCCAACGGGTACGGCAAACTACCCACCCGGCAGTTTGTGCACCCCACCTTGGGTCTGTCCTAGGAGCAAAAACAGTAAAATGAAATAATACAACGGTGGCTACAACCGCAACCTGGATGTGCCCCGCAAAATAATATTACAACAAATTACATTTACATCAAATGAATTAAATAACAACCCATCACATAACCCCGGCTAAACATCACAACAGTCCAACACAGTTCATATCCACAAACAGTAAAAACCATTACAGGAATGTGCAACCCCCTGCCAACCGACATACTAGCAGTTAGGGAAGGTTTACGAACACATTATACAAACACAGATATAATCCAACAAGCAAATACTGTATGATTTCGATCGATTAAACACTTTCAATTTTGCTCCAATACTTCTCTGTAAAACTGAACCCTGAGCAAAAATAAAAACTTCCAGAAAATACCAAATATCACAGAAAAGCAACAAAGGAAAATTGGGTTCCTGAATAGAGATAGATCCAAACGGATATTGGGATTGTCCCAATCCAGGTACATTGACACCATACTAAAGAGGTTTAGTATGGAAGAATCCAAGCGTGGGAACTTGCCCACGATCTCTGGAGTCACTCTCTCCAAAGAGATGTCTCCCAAGACTGATTTGGAGAGAGCTCGCATGCAAGGGATACCCTATGCTTCGGCTGTAGGCTCTATCATGTACGGGATGCTATGTACCAGACCCGATGTAGCATACTCACTAAGTGTAGTGAGCAGGTATCAAGCTGATCCTGGAGAGAGTCACTGGACAGCTGTGAAGAGCATTCTCAAGTACTTACGAAGGACTAAAGAGATGCTCTTGGTGTATGGTAACGGAGAACTCCAAGTGGAGTCCTTTACCGATTCGAGCTTCCAGAGTGATAAGGACGACTCTAAGTCGCAGTCGGGATTTGTCTTTACCCTTTACGGAGGGGCGGTTAGCTGGAAGAGTTCCAAGCAGGAAACCGTGGCAGACTCGACGATGGAGGCTGAATACATCGCTGCCAACGATGCTGCTAAAGAGGCTGTCTGGATCAAGAAGTTCATTATTGAACTTGGAGTGGTTCCATCCATTGAGCATCCAATACCTTTGTATTGCGATAACAATGGAGCGGTGGCTTTGGCCAAGGAACCTAGGTCCCATCAGCGATCCAGGCACATTCTGTGGCGGTATCACCTGATCCGGGGGATAGTTGATCGCCGGGAGATCGAGGTCAGGAGGGTTGACATGAAGAATAACACGGCGGATCCACACACGAAGGCCATTCCCCAGATACAGTTTGAGAGACTCTTCGGGATGCTCGGTATGCGATACTACAGCAGCTGGCCCTAGTGCAAGTAGGAGATTGTTAGTTGTATGTATGCCCTAGAGGCCAGTATTGTACAGATGTGTAAGTCGATGTACAACACCCCACGACTTGCGGGGAGGCGGAAATATGAAAAACGATCTTGTTCTTATGCTAAACATCGACTAACCGCATGAATCGAAGCTAAACGATAACTAACATCAAACATAGTTGTTAACAACTACTATGTAAAGGGATTATACCTAAAGAACCGTGTCCTTCGTCTTTACGAACTCCACCTCCTCCTCGGCCTTCTCGAAGTAGTAGACGATCCACCCGAGAGCTTTACTCCAAGCTTAGCCTCTAAACTTGAGGCAACTAAACTTCTTTAAGTGCTAATCAAAGAAGCTAGGTGAAATAGAGTGAGGGTTATGGTTTAATAAGTCTAACTAATCCTTGTACTCAACACATGAGAGGGGAGGATTAGGGTTTGAAGAGGGAGAGCTTGAGGAGAGAGAAGGTGAAGATAATAATGAAGTGAGAATAATGAGTTATCATAATATATATCAAGCATTTCTTTTTATCAAGAAAAGAAAAGAAAATGATTTACAACCATGCTTGATAAATATCTGGTGGTGATTCATCTCCATGAGTCATTAAGCAATTATGAAGCATTAATGACATGGATGAATCATCCATATGACTCACTAATCACATTCATTGTATATGCCACCTAAACCTCCTTAGTCACCATCTTCTAGAAGCTTCTCGCGCAATTACGAGAACGCCCCTCCTTTCCGCAAAAATACGGAAAAACTTTAGACTGTATAAATCCAATAACCGGATACCAGTAACTGGCTTAAACCAAAGCCGACTGGTAAAAACTGTCCGAAAGTCGTACGTGCGTAAACACACGTATGCGTCCGAACCCTTGTCGTAAAACCATACGACCTCTATATCGTTTCGCCTGGAGTAGGGAAACTCTCTGTGTGGGACTCTAGAGACTCGACTACTACGCTGGCAGTGGGTTTAACCACAGACCGCAAGCGGCACTAGCTGTACGTAACGGTCCCCAGGTAGATGTCGATAAGAAGGCCGATGAGGAAACCCATCCGAACTCCTACTGAGTCTGATGTGACAATCTCCATACAGTCCGGTCCGTTTGTCTAAGACTATCGCATATCGAGCCTACGGGGGCGGCAAGCGTCAGTCCCCTAATAGTGGTATAAGTCGTGTCGGAGCGAAGCCCATTACACCCTGATAAACTACTGGAACCTACCAGCAAATCTCGCTTGCCCTGGCCAGGGACTTTGCGTAATGGCTCTCTGACACAGCGCGATATCAACCGCCAATACCGAGAGAGACGAATCCTGTCTAACCACCACTGCCTCCAAGTGCTCGGGACTGTACCCAACTGCTACCTGTTTGCACGACTCCTTTGAGCCGTGGTAGGGTAGCAATCTAAGAACAGTGGGACACACTCGAGGCGAAGTAGCAGTATCAAGTCTGCGGACTATGCTGTACTCATGTCACCTGGGAACTGTTCACTGACGACTGGTATAAAACCAACCAACAGTTCCCTGTGAGTCCTGTCCGGTGTACCCGTAACCTAACGAGCACCTGCATACTATCTCCAGTACGACGTACTGACGGCTGTGGGACAGACCATCTCCCCAACTGGGATGAGAAGCGTACACACTAGTCTACTCCGGAGTATCGATGCCCTGTCTCGATAATCCAACGACTAGGGACCTGAATAAGGATGTGCTTGTAGACTACCCAGCCCCCACTAGTGTGACTGCCATCACAACGCTGGTAGTCAAGCAAGATCCTTAGAGCTCTATCAATACGTATACTCACATATTAAGATAGAAAAACCAAGTAGCATAATACCATGTTTAGCAAGACTGTTATATACATGTGAATATCCCAAGCTTTCATTAAGTAATATACAAACTAGTATGATACAGTAATGGCCTTCTAGGGCATAAACACTAACAATATGATGTATATTATATTGGATGCTTAGACATATATAGAGATGACTTTCTTGCTCGATATGATAGTATGCTATCTGGTTACTCTTTATCTTAACATGTACACTTGTCTCTTTAAACTGTCTTATAGTTACATGTTGATAAAGCCCTTAGGATGTGTACTTGACTACCTGGACTATGATGCAGATCGTACTAGTGGGGACATGGTAGTCCATAAGTACATCCTTCAAGGTTCCTAGTCGTGGGTGTATCGAGACAGAGCATCGATATACCAGTGTAGACTAGCATATACGCTTCTCGACCCATGAGATGGGCGATGGATGATCCCATATCCATTGGTGTTTGACATCAGAGATGGTATACGAGTGCTCAGTGGAGACTGGGTACACTGGAAGGACTCACCGAGAACTCCCAGATGGTATTATACCTCACGTCAGATGGCAGTTCTCAGGTGACACTTGTGCAGGTTAGTCTGTAGACCCGAGATCGTCATAGAGTCTTGTGTGATTCCCACTGTGCTTTGATCTCCACCTTACCACGTCCATGAAGGCGTGCAAAACGGTGGTCTTTGGGTACAGTCCCGAGTCACATGGAGGCAATGAGCGATAGGAGGGGTTTCGTCTCTCCCGGTATTAGGGGTTGATGTTGCGCAGTGCTCGATTGGCCGTAACAGGGAAGTCCCTGGCCAGGGCTGATCAGAGATTTGCTGGTAAGTGTTACCAGTAGCTTCTCGACCCGTTATGAGCCTCACATCGGCACGACTTATCGGTTGTTGGGGTCTGACGTTTACCACCCCTAGACTTGATATGCGACATATCAGACGAACAGACCGGACTGTACGGTAAGTGTTACTGGTTGGATTCATAGGAGTGTGAGTGGGCTAGCTCGTCGATCTTCTGATCGCTCAATACCCGGATGGCCGTTACGTTTAGCAGACCGCTTGCGGCTTGTGGGTGCTTGATATGATCATCATCTGCTACCGGCGTATTGACGAGTCTTTAGAGTCCTACACAGAGGTTTCCTGGCTCAAGCGAAACGAAATAGGAGCGCATATGAGATATGTGCGGGACCAAGAATAATGCGTGTATGTGATACCGCATTTCATTCTCGCGATGAATGTTTCGATTGGTTGTATGCGATATGACCTAGTTATCGAATCATTGATTCGATAAATCGATACATTCGATACTAGTCGGTTATGTGCGACATGACCGGATCATTGAATCAAATGTTGATTTAATGATTTAATGTATAATTATATTTGATATATTACTTTGCATTAACTAGTATTGGTTCACTTTAAATGGATTTTCTCACTTGAAGTTCACACATTGTATATGTGATATATTTTGTGTGCACTTGATTGTATCATGTTTGATGTTGCATGCTAACTTGTGTTTTGTGTAAAGATTAAACCATGGTTGTGTAATGATTAGGGTTTTGATTTATTCACTCATTTATTTATCCATTCTTTATTTATATTTAATTAGATAAAAGAAAACAAAATGGTTTTCTTTATCATGAAGCTTGTTGAAGCTTCATGAAGCTTTGACTAAAGAGACCATTTTGTCTTCATGCTTAGCCCTAACCATTCCCACTTACCATGGTCTATTCTCTACACTTAACCTTAGTTAGGATATGATAAGTATTGATTTATTTTCTTTTATGTAAATACTTTTATCATATTCTATCTTCATTCTCTCCTTCTTCTTCAAGAAAGAAAATAAGACTCCATCAATGGCAACTTGAGTTCTAAAGTGAGAAATCCAATTCTAGAGTGAACCCACCTCCTATTTCTTCATCCTCTACCTCTTGCCAAGTTGTTTTGGGTGTTTTCTTCTCAAGTTTCATAACTTGGTGAAGTTGGAGCTTGAACTTGTGATGCCTCGACGTAGATCTTCTTCGGCACGAAGCCGACGACCTTGCCCGCCCATTTCTCCGATGAAGCCGATGCTTGAGTCCGGGATTCGAGACGGACAGCGAGAGGACGACTACATGGAGCTAAGGAAGTGGATAACCGGATCTACAAAGGTTGTAGCTCTCTTCTTTTAGTTAAGATGTTAACTAGTTTACTGTTTCGCCTAAATTTCTAGTCGACGATCCGTATTAGGGTTTCTCGGCATCCATAAAATTTGAAATTGGCATGGTTGATGCCTTGTGTGACCTCTATAGTGTGCCTAGGAACCCTACATGGAACATCGATGCCCAGTCTCGATATTCCCACGACTAGGAACATTTAAGGATGTGCTTATGGACAACCCAGCTCTCACTGTCACGACCCGGAAAAGGCACGGAACTGGCTCTTGAATCATGTGAAGTCTATAGGACCCCATCTAATTCAAGTAAGCTAAAAGCCCAGAAATCTAAACCTTTTAAGGAAAATAGTGGAGGTGCGGTTTTGAAATAAAAGTTTAATGAAATCAAGTTTTTCTTTTAAAGTATAAGTAATGTCATATGAAAATGCAATATTTTGTATCTATCTTAAAAACACTTTCATCATTTTAAATTTAGGCAACACCGACTCTTTAAATTTTAACCCGAAAACAATACAAGCAATAATATTAATAGGCATCCCCAAGCGGGAGCTAGCTCTTCGCCAATTGGCGGAAACAACCACGCAAGATATAAATATACAACGCCGAAGGCGAGGATCAAAACACAGAAGTAAGGCAAAGAAACTAAGTATCATTAAAAAACCCAGAAATAATAATAAATACATGAGAGTGACTCTAAGGCCGAAAGAATATACACCAAAGGTTTCTAAGTCTACGAATATACATGGTCTGGTTGATGGAGCTTTTAACTAGATGCAACTAAAATAAAATATACAAGTACAATGGTGGTTACGATGTAATTATAACCCACCTACCAAGAAATCACCCGGAAGAAAACCGATGTGCCAGCAAGCCGTAATGGAACCTGTGCGGTCAACCTGCAAGAAAACGGTGGCACAACGGGAACGAGTTGCCAACTCGTGAGTAAAAACCATCACCGAGTAGAAACCGAATGTATGACGATCTCATAGGTCATACAGTACAATACAATAATAAAAATAACACGATAACATCGAGTGGTAGCAAAGGTAATAATATAAGCATAAGTGTGATATCAAAGTACTGTTGTCCGTGTCAGAAAGTAGTAGCATATCATGAGTATTATGTATGAATGCATCATCCAACGTGTGTCCAGCAACGACACACAAAATCATGATAAAACTTGAGTGCCAAGCATCGACACTCGAAAATATCATGAAAACCGTGTCCATCAGCGACACATAATTCTCATATCTCGGGCTCCGTCTGTCCGGATCAGCCCCATATCATTTGATCTCACGACTACGGTCGGTATCCTCTGGATATCCGCCGCGCCAAATTATCACCGGTAGGTAGTGCTCCCCTGCCGGGCTCAACGTCACTCTATACGGCCTTCTTACCCTGGGATACCGCACTGGGCCCACCATGTATCCGCAAACGGTGTCTCCTCGCTCCTCGAATCGGGTATATATATAGCTCCAGCACCGAAAAATCTCATAGTAGACGCTACACATCATATCAATGAAAATCACATTTTTCTTTTAAAAGATAATAAGTTTTCAAATTCACGTGCGGTTTCCCAAATCCAGAAATCTCATGAAAATCAAAATCTCATAATCATGAGCTAATAATGAACAATGAATATCGGCATAGAGCCCATCTACAGTGCATAACAGAATGTATATATAAATGCATGCGGCATCTAAATAAGAAATTTAGTATCTAACTAGCATGTGAGATCATGAATACTAAACAGTACTACTAAACTACAAATTATCAAGTTATACAAATGAAGTAACGGTTTTCTAATGTGTATGTGATATGACAATTACCGATGATGATGTGTGTGAGCCGGTAAGCAAGTGTACGTGCAACATACGCATCGTCAGTAATGGTGCATGTGTCCTAACAGACGAGATCATAATAGCTAATGAAAGCACATGCATATATTCAATGCAATAAGAACATGAACATAGTGAAAAAGTAAACAGTAAACGCAATATTATAAAATATACATATTTATATTCGAGCCATACGGTTACCGTATTTAAAATAGTACGAATCGTTGTATTTAGGGGGAACAGTGTTTTTGAGAAAAGAGATATCATTTGAAAATCCATAGCAACCCTCGGGTTGCTCTTTGAAAATACCTACGATTCGTTAGTTTTGAAAATAGGTATGACTCAAGCCTATTCTAACATCTACCTAAGTAATTAGAAAAACTAAACTAAGGACCGAGTCGAAAGTGATAAGAAATCTATAACATTCCGAGTCGATATTGTTAGTGTATATGCCCTAGAGGCCATTACTGTATCATACTAGTTTGTATATTACTTGATGGAAGCTTGGGATATTCACAGTTGTATATACAATCTTGCACGAAATGGTAGTATGTGTTAGTGTATATGCCCTAGAGGCCATTACTGTATCATACTAGTTTGTATATTACTTAATGGAAGCTTGGGATATTCACCTTGTATAAACAATCTTGCTCAATATAGTAGTATGCTACTTGATTTGTTTCTACTTCAATGTGTACATGTGTTTATTTTGCGATATCACCTATACGCATTAGTGGAGCCCTTAGGATCTTTGCTTGATTACCAGCGTTGTGATGGCAGTCACACTAGTGGGGGCTGGGTAATCTATAAGCACATCCTTATACAGGTCCCTAGTCGCAGGACTATCGAGACAGAGCATCGATACTCCGGAGTAGACTAGCGTATGCGCCTCTCATCCCAGTGTGGGAGATGGTCTGTCCCACAGCCATCAGTACGTCGTACTGGAGATAGTATACGGGTGCTCGTTGGGTTACGAGTACACTGGACAGGACTCGTCGGGGACTGACAGGTTGGTATTATACCTATCGTCAGTTATTAGTTCCCAGATGACATGAGTACAGCTTAGTCCGCTGACTTGACACTGGCACTTCGCCTCGAGTGTGTTCCCACTGTACTTTGACTACTACCCTACCACGGCTCAAAGGAGTCGTGCAAACAGGTGTTAGTTGGGTGCAGTCCCGAAGCACTTGGAGGCAGTGCCGGTTAGACAGGATTCGTCTCTCCCGGTATTGGGGGTTGACATCACGCTATGTCTAGGAGAGCCAGTACACGAGTAGTCCCTGGCCAGGGCAAGCAAGATATACTGGTAGGCTTCCAGTGTTATCTCAGGGTGTTTTGGGCTTCACTCCGACACGACTTGTACCGCTATTGGGGGACTGACGTTTACCGCCCCTAGGCCCGACATGCGATGTATCAGACGAACAGACCGGACTGTACGGAGACTGTCACATTCAGACTCAGTAGGAGTTCAGATGGGGTTCACCTCGTCAGCCTTCTTGTCGGCATCTACTTGGGGACCGTTACGCACAGCTAGTGCCGCTTGCGGTCTGTGGTTAAACCCACTGCCAGCGTAGTGTCGAGTCTTTAGAGTCCCACACAGAGGGTATTCGCCTCTGGGCAAAATGAGTAGATGTCGCATGGTTTTGCGGCAGGGTTCATTCTCATCCGCGCACTTGTGCACGTTTGGAGTCCGGACGGATTATACTGGCGGGCTCTGGTTTGAGCCAGATACTGGTATATGTTTGGGGGTTGCTTTTATATCTCGGTATTCTTGTTCCTCGGAACGAGAATGCAGGTGTGTATGCACAGTTGCTTGAGGCGGAGGATGAGGTATTTCATTAGGGTTTCGGAACGGGTGCGTATGCACAGTTGACAGTCGTCATTTTCCAAACCCTAATAGATTTATGAAATATCAATTAATAATAGTAATTAAATGAAATATTGTTATGGTTGATTTTGTTGACTTGTTGACCATGGTTGACTTGTTGACCATGGTTGAATGTTGACCACCATCATTGCTTTGCAAGGATACTCCTTGATTCTTGCTTACACTCATTTATTGAAAGTTATGATAGTGGTCATTCCAAATACAACCATCAACTATTTCATTTTTGATTTATTATTATTAATTAGATAATTCCTTTTCTTTTAGTTATGGTTGCAAAAGAAAAGAGCTCATTCTATCATAATCATTCTCTCTCCTCACTTCATCTTCTTCTTCCTCAAGCTCAAGGAGAATCCTTCTCATGTGTTGAGAATCCCTCTCCTTGAAAAGAAAACAATCCCTAGACACTCTCTACTCACTCTAGGATCTAAGGTTTAGCAAGCCGAAGACTCTAGTTCTCTCAAAGTTCGAGAAAGAGCCCGAAGGTTGAACCCTCAGGTGGATCCATCTTTGACGGAAGAAGGCGACGAGGAAAGAACCATCAACCTCTACAAAGTTTGAAGAAGAAGGAGTTCAAGTTTAGGTATAACCATCTTTCCGAGTAGCTAACTCTCTTTAGCATGTTTGCTAGTTTTAGTTTAGGAAAAGATCCCGACTTTGTTAGTCCATGTTGCCCCATGCGCTAAAAATTTGATTTTTATACCGTTTCCGCCTCCCCGTAAGAACCGGGGGTCGCAACGTGGACTTACAGTGGTATCAGAGCCTAACTAAACTTAAACTAGCTTGGTAGCGAAGTGTATGGAAGTTCAAAACCGAAAAATCGCAAAACCGGAAAAACAAAAACCCTAAGTTTCTGTTGAAATTTTTTGTGCTCTAAAAGTAAAACTTTTTACTCCAAAAATCGGCTCAGGGTTTTGTAAGAACACCCACGAAAAACGATCCCATGAATCGTTCAAACCGCCGCGGATCCGCGGCCTCAGATACTCTAGTCGCCGCGGATCCGCCGCCGTTTAGCCTCTTCATGCGATCCTGTTTTGTGCAGTGTTCTTCTGGTGGGGTTTTGGGATTTTTCAAATATGTTATATGTGCCCAGATTTTCCAGAAAAGAAATTTACTTTTGGGGTCCTATAAATCCGTATTTTTTTCGAACTTCGCTACACTTTGGCTATATTGGTTATATCTGTGATGTTTGCATGTATTGAACGTCGGCTAATCGCTATAAGTCGATTAGTCGGGGTTATACATCTCTGTGATCTGTGTTTGATATTGGAATGTGTATATGAATGTGTTGGACTGTCGTGGGTGAATAGCCGGGGTGGATGTGAGATGAGCTTTTGTTTTTCTTTCATTCATTGTAAATGTAAATTGATGTAATAATATTATTTGTATGGCCGCACAACCGGGTCGGGGTTGTAGCCGTCATTGTATAATTCTTTTTACCGTTTTTGCTCCTAGGATAGACCCATAGAGGGGTGCACAAACTACCGGGTACTTGGCGGGTAGTTTGCCCCACCCGTAGGGGTCTTGGGTGGGGTATTGGCTATTCACCGCGACCGTGTAATCCGATTTTCGTTGCAGGCTCGAACGGATTGCGGATTCCTAGTATATCCAATGTATTCATCTGTGATCTGTAATGTCTATCATTGCTTTATATTTAGGCGTTGCTTATGTTTTACAGCCGCGCTAGCCCAGCCCCCGCTCTGTCGTTAGTTAAGTAACCTAACGAGTGATGACGGGACCCCGTGGCGAATGCGAATGGCATAAGCGTATGTCATATTTTGGTTGTTTTCTGCAATGGTAGGATTAAATGATGGGACGCATTAAAAGAACTAATCCAAGAATATCACGCATTAAAAGAACTAATGCAAGATAATAAACCAAGTTAAAGTCGTTGGAACACTTTCGAAAAACCACTCGGTTCTTTTCAAAACTAACTTTTAAATGCGGAGCTTGAGCCACTCCTTCTAAAAGCTATCTCGTTCCATCGATTATATCAAGTTCACTACGTTCACGGTTTTACCAAAACCATTCGTAGCCCTCCGTCGTTTCACATAAATAGTCAATAGTATTCAAGCTGTGTTTGTTGGCCAAAGTCAAGGCATAGTGATTGGTAGCTATTAGATATTCATGTGCAGCATAGATAGATGCGTTGATTTGGAACAGTCGTACTGCCTTGTTGGCCAAAGTCAAGGGTATGTACGGGTGGATTCAAATTAACCTGGAGAACGACAGGAAGAACTTGACATGTGACTTATGATTTGTTGGCCAAAGTCAAGGTCATAAGAGCATGGGGCAAAAATCCACATCGGGAGTTTCATAAGTACTGAAACTTGCTAGATTTGCATACCATTTGGAGTGTGATGATTATGGTAGGATTCCTTCATTTTCGTCACGCGATGATATTTGGATCCCGATCCTACTGTGAGTATATGCTACTCCTCGGGAAATTTCTCACTAAACGATCAATGCTATAAACCTAGTAGGTGCCTAGAAAGGTGTTAGCGGGGCTACGCCCCCAGGGAAAAGAGGTTCTTAAATTAAGGAACTTTGCGAAAGCGTTGGAAAACCTCCCTCGAAGTACCGACACTGGCCTGGCTGAACGGTTAAGCAAGTATTGTGCGGTGGGATTGATCCCGGCTAATTCTTCCTTTGTGGTTTGAGGAGGGATTCGAGAGACAGTGGGAGCCATCCTGTTTAGACAAATTAAAAACCATTCTAAACTTGCAAGAGCATCGTGCTAAAGTGTTTCTTCTCTCCCCCCTGCAGCGACCAAATTCGAAATGACTGGACTTAAGTTACTTCTAGATAAAAACATACTGACAGGGCCAAACTACAAAGATTGGCTCAGGAATGTAAAATTGGCAATCACTTACGACAAGCTGGGGTATCTTCTTACCACCAAAGCTCCCCCCGTCCCAGGTCCGACCTCCAGCGTCGCGGATAAGGAAATCCGTAAGACTTGGGAGATTGATTGCGCGAAGGCCAGGTGCCTCGTGCTTGCCTCTATGGACAACGAACATCAGAGGAGGCATGAGAATATGGACCTCGAGTCCATATTTCTCCATACAAAAGAACTGTATGGAGAGCAGTCTCGTATCGCAAGATACGAAGTGTCGAAGAAGTTATTTTCGACAAAGTTGGCCGTCGGATCATCGGTAGCGGACCACGTGCTTAAGATGATTGGCTACACTGAGGAGCTCGCGGAACTTGGGACCACGTTGGACAGTGAACTCTATACGGATTTAATTCTCCAGTCCCTTCCATCCACTTACGCCCAGTTTATACTGAACTTCAACTTACAAGAAAAGGAAGTTGAACTTTCAGAACTCCTCAACATGCTGAGGAGCGCAGAGGGCACCCTACAGAAGGGTAGGGAAACACCCGCTTTGTTTGTAGGAGGATCTTCTTCCTCTAGGTCCAAGGCGAAAGCCAAGGGAAAGAGGAAGAAAGCCCCCGCCAAACCAAGAGGCGGTGTTAGTAAAGTGGGTACGAAGGGAAAGGAAAAGGCAACAAAGATTGCGGGGAAGCTTGTTGGAAAGGAAGAATGCTTCTATTGTCATAAGAATGGACACTGGAAGAAAGATTGCAGGGCTTGGAAGGCCAGGACACAGGAACTGAAGCAGGTTGCGGCTTCAGCTTCAGGTGTGTATGTTATTGAAAACTGTCTTTCTATAAACTCTACTTCCTGGGTATTGGATACCGGATCAGGATCTCATATCTGTAATTCTTTGCAGGCGTTGAGAAACCGTAGGGTTTTGAAGGCAGGTGACATGACCCTCAGAGTTGCGAACGGAGCTAGCATGGATGCTAAAGCCGTGGGGGACTATCACCTGGGAATGTCAGATGGGCATGTTTTGGTTTTGCGTAATTGCTTTTTTGTACCCAACGCAACTTGTAATATCATTTCTGTATCTTTGGTTTCTAAAGAAGGTTATGAATTTGCGTTTGTAAGTAATGTTGTAAACATTCACCTTAATCAAGTTCTGATTGGGTCAGGTACACTGAGCAATGGTATATACGTATTAAACCAACCACAGATTTTCAATGTCCAGAATACACACAAAAGAAAGTCTCCAGATATCAATCAGACTTTCTTATGGCATTGTAGACTGGGTCACATCAATGAGAGAAGGTTGACTAAGTTACATACAGAAGGATATTTGGATCCGTTCGAATATCAATCGTATGCCACTTGTCAATCCTGTCTCAAAGGAAAGATGACAAAGACTCCGTTCACTGGACACGGAGTAAGAGCGAGCGAGCTCTTAGGACTCGTACACAGCGACGTGTGCGGTCCAATGTCTACACATGCGCGAAGCGGTTATTCTTACTTCATTACCTTTACGGATGATTTTTCAAGGTACGGTTATGTCTTCTTAATGAAACATAAGTCCGAAGCCTTTGAAAAGTTCCAGGAATATAAGAATGAAGTAGAAAAACAGACCGGCAAAAGTATTAAGATTCTAAGATCGGATCGAGGTGGAGAATACTTAAGTGCCGAGTTCCTGAATTATTTAAAAGAGAACGGAATTCTCTCTCAGCTTACTCCTCCATACACTCCGCAACACAACGGTGTATCGGAGAGACGGAACCGAACCCTATTGGATATGGTACGGTCCATGATGAGTAACGCTGAGTTACCGCGATCCTTCTGGGGTATGCGCTAGAATCAGCTGCGTACCTTTTGAACCGAGTTCCTACTAAGACTGTGCCTACTACACCATATGAGATGTGGTGTGGGAAGAGGCCCCATCTCAGTCACATTAAGACTTGGGGATGTCCAGCTTTTGTTAAAAAGCAGCATGCGGACAAGCTCGAGGCACGCTCAGTACAGTGTAAGTTCGTGGGATATCCAAAGAACTCCAAGGGATATTTCTTCTACTGTGAAGAGGAACAAAAAGTTCTTGTTTCTCGTCATGCCTACTTCTTGGAAACTGAGTTTTTGGAAAACCAGATAAGTGGGAGCACAATAGAACTGGAAGAAATTCCAGAACCACGAGCTATTACTGAAAGCTTAGTGGAACCAGAAGGTTCAAAAAAACAGGACATTCCTATGCCACTCCGCAGGAGTAGTAGGCAGTCTCATCCGCCCGAGAGATACTACGGTTTTCTCATAGACGGGGATAGAGAGGATTGCATCATAGATTATGATGAGCCTACTAGCTTCCAGCAGGCCGTTCAGAGCGTTGACTCGGTAAAATGGCTGGATGCAATGCGGACCGAAATGGAGTCCATGTACACCAACAAAGTATGGACGTTGGACATTGCTCCAGACGGGGTAAAACCCGTAGGATGCAAGTGGATCTTCAAAAGGAAGATTGGTGTAGATGGACAGGTTGAGACCTATAAAGCTAGACTTGTAGCAAAGGGTTTCCGTCAAAGACCTGGCTTGGACTATGACGAAACCTTTTCTCCAGTGGCTATGCTGAAATCCATTCGGATCCTTCTTGCCATTGCTGCCTTCCACGATTATGAGATTTGGCAGATGGACGTAAAAACCGCTTTTCTAAATGGAAGTTTAGAGGAGTGTGTCTATATGGATCAGCCAGAGGGTTTCATTCAGAGTGGGAGCAGCGGAAAGGTGTGCAAGTTGCTTAAGTCCATCTATGGACTAAAGCAGGCATCGCGGAGTTGGAACATCTGTTTTGATGAGACGGTCAAGGAATTTGGCTTTATCAAAAATCCAGATGAACCATGCATCTATAGTAGATTTGTAGCGAGAACTGTAGTATTCCTCGTTTTATACGTGGATGACATTCTCTTAATAGGAAATGACATTACTATGCTACAATCTGTCAAGGGGTTCTTGTCACAAAGGTTCTCCATGAAAGACCTGGGTGATGCCTCATACATCCTGGGGATCCGGATCCATCGTGATAGATCCAAGAGGATATTAGGACTTTCACAGTCCAGGTACATCGACACCGTACTGAAAAGATTCAGTATGGAAGATTCCAAGCGCGGTAACCTACCGGCTTGTCACGGGATCACCCTCTCTAAAGAGATGTCTCCTAAGACTGATTTGGAGAGGGATCGCATGTCTATTATACCCTACGCTTCTGCGGTAGGCTCTATAATGTATGCGATGTTGTGTACCAGACCGGATGTAGATTTTGCACTGAGTGTAGTAAGCCGGTATCAGTCAAACCCTGGGGAGAAACACTGGATAGCAGTAAAGAACATTCTCAAGTACCTGAGAAGGACTAAGGAGATGTTCTTGGTGTATGGCGGAAAAGACCTCCAGATCGAGGCCTTTGCTGACTCCAGCTTCCAGAGTGACAAGGATGATTCCAAGTCCATGTCGGGTTTTGTCTTTACCCTCTATGGAGGGGCGGTGTGCTGGAAGAGTTCCAAACAGGAAACCGTTGCAGACTCGACGATGGAAGCGGAATACATCGCTGCATCTGATGCCGCAAAAGAAGCTGTCTGGATGAGGAAGTTCTTAAACGAACTTCAGGTGGTTCCATCCTTTGTTGACCCAATACCTCTGTATTGCGACAACAACGGGGCTATAGCTTTAGTGAAGGAACCCAGGTCCCATCAGAGATCCAGGCACATCTTGAGGCGGTATCACCTGATCAGGGAGATCGTGGATCGCAAGGAGATCGAGGTTCGGAGGGTTGCTTCAGAAGAAAACACTGCAGATCCATTCACCAAAGCCCTACCCCAGACTCAGTTCGAGCGGCTGATCGAGATGATAGGTCTTCGATACGCCAGTACATGGCCTTAGTGCAAGTGGGAGATTGTTAGTGTATATGCCCTAGAGGCCATTACTGTATCATACTAGTTTGTATATTACTTAATGGAAGCTTGGGATATTCACCTTGTATAAACAATCTTGCTCAATATAGTAGTATGCTACTTGGTTTGTTTCTACTTCAATGTGTACATGTGTTTATTTTGCGATATCACCTATACGCATTAGTGGAGCCCTTAGGATCTTTGCTTGATTACCAGCGTTGTGATGGCAGTCACACTAGTGGGGGCTGTGTAATCTATAAGCACATCCTTATACAGGTCCCTAGTCGTAGGACTATCGAGACAGGGCATCGATACTCCGGAGTAGACTAGCGTATGCGCCTCTCATCCCAGTGTGGGAGATGGTCTGTCCCACAGCCATCAGTACGTCGTACTGGAGATAGTATACGGGTGCTCGTTGGGTTACGAGTACACTGGACAGGACTCGTCGGGGACTGACAGGTTGGTATTATACCTATCGTCAGTTATCAGTTCCCAGGTGACATGAATACAGCTTAGTCCGCTGACTTGACACTGGCACTTCGCCTCGAGTGTGTTCCCACTGTACTTTGACTACTACCCTACCACGGCTCAAAGGAGTCGTGCAAACAGGTGTTAGTTGGGTGCAGTCCCGAAGCACTTGGAGGCAGTGCCGGTTAGACAGGATTCATCTCTCCCGGTATTGGGGGTTGACATCGCGCTGTGTCTAGGAGAGCCATTACACGAGTAGTCCCTGGCCAGGGCAAGCGAGATATACTGGTAGGCTTCCAGTATTATCTCAGGGTGTTTTGGGCTTCACTCCGACATGACTTGTACCGCTATTGGGGGACTGACGTTTACCGCCCCCTAGGCCCGACATGCGATGTATCAGACGAACAGACCGGACTGTACGGAGACTGTCACATTCAGACTCAGTAGGAGTTCAGATGGGGTTCACCTCGTCAGCCTTCTTGTCGGCATCTACCTGGGGACCGTTACGCACAGCTAGTGCCGCTTGCGGTCTGTGGTTAAACCCACTGCCAGCGTAGTGTCGAGTCTTTAGAGTCCCACACAGAGGGTATTCGCCTCTGGGCAAAATGAGTAGAGGTCGCATGCTTTTGCGGCAGGGTTCGTTCTCATCCGCGCACTTGTGCACGTTTGGAGTCCGGACGGATTATACTGGGGGGCTCTGGTTTGAGCCAGATACTGGTATATGTTTTGGGGGTTGCTTTTATATCTCGGTATTCTTGTTCCTCGGAACGAGAATGCAGGTGTGTATGCACAGTTGCTTGAGGCGGAGGATGAGGTATTTCATTAGGGTTTCGGAACGGGTGCGTATGCACAGTTGACAGTCGTCATTTTCCAAACCCTAATAGATTTATGAAATATCAATTAATAATAGTAATTAAATGAAATATTGTTATGGTTGATTTTGTTGACTTGTTGACCATGGTTGATTTGTTGACCATGGTTGAATGTTGACCACCATCATTGCTTTGCAAGGATACTCCTTGATTCTTGCTTACACTCATTTATTGAAAGTTATGATAGTGGTCATTCCAAATACAACCATCAACTATTTCATTTTTGATTTATTATTATTAATTAGATAATTCCTTTTCTTTTAGTTATGGTTGCAAAAGAAAAGAGCTCATTCTATCATAATCATTCTCTCTCCTCACTTCATCTTCTTCTTCCTCAAGCTCAAGGAGAATCCTTCTCATGTGTTGAGAATCCCTCTCCTTGAAAAGAAAACAACCCCTAGACACTCTCTACTCACTCTAGGATCTAAGGTTTAGCAAGCCGAAGACTCTAGTTCTCTCAAAGTTCGAGAAAGAGCCCGAAGGTTGAACCCTCAGGTGGATCCATCTTTGACGGAAGAAGGCGACGAGGAAAGAACCATCAACCTCTACAAAGTTTGAAGAAGAAGGAGTTCAAGTTTAGGTATAACCATCTTTCCGAGTAGCTAACTCTCTTTAGCTTGTTTGCTAGTTTTAGTTTAGGAAAAGATCCCGACTTGGTTAGTCCATGTTGCCCCATGCGCTAAAAATTTGATTTTTATACCGTTTCCGCCTCCCCGTAAGAACCGGGGGTCGCAACGTGGACTTACAGTATGCTACTTGGTTTGTCTCTGCATTAATATGTGCATGTGTTTCTTTTAGCATATCGCTTATATACATATTAGTAGAGCCCGTAGGATCTTTACTTGATTACCAGCGTTGTGATAACGCTCACACTCGTGGGGGCTGGGTAATCCATAAGCACATTCTTATACAGGTCCCTAGTCGTTGGACTTGTTAGTTATATGTATGCCCTAGAGGCCATTACTGTACATAAGATGTATATTGTAGTGGATGCTGGGACATATATAGGGAGGACTTTCTTGCTCAACATGATGGTATGCTATCTGGTTACTCTTTACTTTAACGTGTACACTGATTGTCTCTCTGTTACATGTTGGTAAAGCCCTTAGGATGTGTACTTGACTACCTGGACTATGATGCGGATCATACTAGTGGGGACATGGTAGTCCATAAGTACATCCTTCTCAGTCCCTAGTCGTGGGTGTATCGAGACAGGGCATCGATATACCAGAGTAGACTAGCGTATACCTTCTCGACCCATACAGATGGGCGATGGATGATCCCATATCCATTGGTGTTTGACATCAGAGATGATATACGGGTGCTCAGTGGAGACTGGGTACACTGGACGGACTCGCCGAGAACTCCCAGATGGTATTATACCTTACGTCAGATGGCAGTTCTCTGGTGACACTGGTACAGAGTAGTCTGTTGACCCGAGATCGTCATAGAGTCTTGTGTGGTTCCCACTGTGCTTTGATTTCCATCTTACCACGTCCAAGAGGGCGTGCAAAACGGTAGTTTTTGGGTACAGTCCCGAGTCACATGAAGGCAATGAGCAATAGGAGGGGATTCGTCTCTCCCGGTATAGGGGGTTGATGTTGCGCTGTGTTCGATTGGCTATAACCGGAAATCCCTGGCCAGGGTTGCTGAGATTTACTGGTAAGTGTTACCAGTAGTTTCTCAAACTGTTATAGACCTCATATCGACAAGACTTATCGAGCTATTGGGGTCTGACGTTTACCACCCCTAGGCGAGATATGCGACATATCAGACGAACAGACCGGACTGTACGGTAAGTGTTACTGGTTGGATTCACAGGAGTGTGAGCGGGCTTGCTCGTCGATCTTCTGATCGCTCAATACCCGGGTGGCCGTTACGTTTAGCAGACCGCTTGCGGCTTGTGGGTGTTTGATATGATCATCACCTGCTGCCGGCGTATTGACGAGTCTTTAGAGTCCTACACAGAGGTTTCCTGGCTCAAGCAAAACGAAATAGGAGCGCATATGAGATATGTGCGGGACCGAGAATGATACCAGTATGTGATACTGTATTCAATTCTCGCGATTTGTGACATTGATCGGTTATATGCGATATAGCCGGGTTATCGGATCAAGTGTTGATTCGATAAGTTGTTACTGTTGATATTAGTCGGTTATATGCGATATGACCGGATCATTAAATCAAGTGTTGATTTAATGATTTAATGCATAATTATATATTTGATATATTACTTTGCATTAACTAGCATCGGTTCACTTTAAATGGATTTTTTCACTTGATGTGCACATTGTATATGTGATATTTTTTTGTGCATTTGATTGTATCAGGTTTGATGATACATGATAGTTTGGTGTATAGTTTAAACCATAGTTGGTCAATTGTTAGGGTTTCTTTTGCTTCATTTACTTATTCATTTATTCATTTATTTATCCATTTTTTTTATTTTGGCAAAAGAAAATGATGAAGAGAAAATGGTGGCTTTCTTTGTTTGTTTTTGAAGCTTCTTGAAGCTTTGACCTAGTGACCATTTTGTCTTCATGTTTAACCCTAACCCTTCCAATTAACCATGGTCTATTTTCTACACCTAATCATGGTTGCCATATGATAAGTATTGTTTTTATTTTCTTTTTGAGATATACTTATCATAATAATATCATCTTCTTCTTCTTCTTCTTCTTCTTCAAGATGAAGAAGCTTGCCTCCATCAATGGCAACTAGTGAAAAAGAGTGAGAAATCCAATTCTAAAGTGAACCCACTTCCTATTTCTTCATCCTCTACCTCTTGCCAAGTAGTATAGGGTGTTTCCTTCACAAGTTTTCATGGCTTGGTGAAGGTGGAGCTTGATCTAGTGATGCCTCGACGTAGATCATCTTCGGCATCGTAGTCGATGACCTAGCCCGTCCTTTCTCCGATGAAGCCGACGCTAGAGCCCAAGATCCGATTTGTACAGCGAGGAGACTTCATCGCGGAGCCATGGAGGTGGAGAACCGGAACTACAAAGGTTGTATTTCCGTTTACTCTTAGTAAAGTAGTTTACTAGTTCTAGTTTTCGCCTATATATCTAGTCAACGATCCGTATTAGGGTTTCTCGGCACCCGTAATTTTTGAAATTGGCGTGGTTGATGCCTTGTGAGACCTCATTAGTGTGCCTAGGAACCCTACAGTGGTATCAGAGCCTAGCTAGAACCTTAGGCGATGCGTAGACGAAGTTTGAAACCCGAACGAACCCGAAACCCTAACACAAACATGCTCTCTGGACTTTTTCCAAAATCTGGAGTTTTTCGATATTAAAAATATGCAGAAAAATTAGCAGGAATATCTAAGAGTTACTGTGAAATTCGACAGCCCAATTCCACAAAGTCGCCGCGGTTCCGCGGCACGAGCATGGCTCGTGCGGCGGTTCCGCGGCCGTACGGCCTCATTATATAATGTATTTTGCACAGTAATTCTTAGTTTCAAGTGCTGGTTTTCCTGGGAATTTTTAATATTTTTTCAAGAGTTGAATTTTCTGGGTTGTTTTGGGGATTCGAATGTTCGATCGGATTATCAAATTTTGTCTGTGTGGCTTTCCGGATAATTTTTGAATATGTTAAAAAGTTCGACCGGATATAAATACCCAATCTTTCCCCTGCCGGAAAATTTCCAAGTGTTGGATTTTTCCGAGGTTTAAAGACGTTCTAAGTAGTGCAAGTAACGCGATGGTCCCTCTAGAAGACAACAAACCTTAACTCGATTATGTGACCGTCTTGAACTGCCCTTTGAACCTTCGGGTTTGGGGCAGTACGGCGTGCCACATGTGAGGCGTTGGCTTGACCCTTCTACGGGTGGACCGTTGGTACTGAGGCACGAACTGAATGTTTTTAGACTTATTTCATGTGTTGATCTGTTTCGGGAAAACTTGGGTGTTTGACTGTTCGATCGGAAAGTTTAACATTTTCTGTTTATCCGGAATGTGATACAATAATTGGAATTCACAAGTAGTTATGAGATAACTGAATGAATGTTATAAACATAGCACTTTAGTCTCACTTGATCGGTTGCCACGGAATTTTGATGCGATCAAAAGTCCGTCGCAATCACGTAGCGTACGTGGATACTCGCCGGGTAAATTTACTAGACAGCCTCACTCCATAGCCCCGACCAAGTGACTGTAGGAGAACCCCGTCGCCGAAAGCATCCGTTCGGGTGCTCGCGGCAGCGGTGTTCCGCCTTGGTGCACTTTGTCGACGGCATCGGGGGTGCGGCCGCCTACTGAAGTTTGTGACGAGCATTCGATCAGTATGTCGGGAATCTTGTTGAATTGCCCGACTTGATATTGAAAAGTGTTTTCGATTTTGAGACTAAAATGCGGGGTTTATAATTGTTAGGCATGTGATGTCTAAGGAATTCATTCGATTAGGCATGCGATGTCTATGCAGGTTGCGGATTCCAACTGTTGTAGTTTTACACTTTCTTTTCTGTGACCGTAAGTGTAATATGTGATGTCGCCGGTTTCGTTGCTATATGTCAACGACAATTGGGATGCGCATATTTACTTACGTTGATGACATGTGATGTTATGTGTTGCTGGATATGTTATATTGGATCGTCGTGTTTGAATAGCCGGGGTTTTTTTATGTGAGATGAGTGTTTTCATTTTCATTCATGTAAAAACTTGTATGTAATATTCTTTTATTGGGGCACTTCCAGGTTGCGGAAGATGTCACCATTTGTATATTATTTACTTTTCCGCACTAGGATAGACCCAAGGAGGAGGGCACAAGTAACCGGGTTCTAGGGTCCAGTGGGAGACCAACTCGAGGAGTCGAGTCCGGGTCTCCTAACTCTAGAATTGGTAGGGTTGCTTGCCGCTCTCGTAGGGGTGTAGGGGTGTGGGTTTGGCTATTCATCACGACCGTGGAATCCGTGTTTTATACTGGCTCGTATTGAAAACACGGACGTCCTAGTATATCCAATATTTCATATGATTCTTCTGCTGCGATATCTGTGATGTGATCATGTGATATGTTCTGTGATGGATACTATATATAGTATATATGATATATTATATAGGCGTTACTTATGTTTTACACCCGCGCTAGCCCTGCCCCGCTCTGCCGTTAGTTACCTAACCTAACGGTGCACGAGGGGACATCGAGGCGAATGCGGATGGCATAAGTGTACATCATATTTATCTGTGATGTTTAGGTGACTTAAATGATGGGACTTCATTAATATGATTAATGAAATAAAAGAAACCTAAGATGTTGTAGAATCGAATTTCAAAATAAAACAGGTAGCTACAGTTCTTGCTTTGCACATTGGTATATGTGATATATCCTGCACCTTATTCGATGAGGAAAGGACCGAGATCCCTTCACCGGGAGTGACTCCTTTAGCAATAACTGGCAGATGCTACACACTCGGTTTGTTTTCTGATTGCTTTTAAGAGTTTTTGCTTTGCACAGTGATATATGTGATATATCCCGCACCTCATTCGACGAGGAAAGGGCCGACGATCCCTTCACCGGGAGTGACCCCTTTAGCAAAACTAGAAAAGCCCCAAAATCACTCCATTTCTAAAATCATTTGATTCTACAACGATTTCAAGTTCATTACGCAATAGGTTTTCAGAAAAACCTGTCTTAGCCCTCCGTCATTTCAGATATGTACTGGTTAGTATTCGTGCTACGTTTGTTGACCTCTGTCAAGGCGTAGTGTGCGGTAGCTGATTAGTGCTTATCTGTATAAGCATATGATGTGATTGATTTAAGGTAGTCGTGCGACCTTGTTGACCTCTGTCAAGGGTCGTGCGGGTGGGTTTACTTCAATCAGGAAATGACGGGTTGAACTTGACTAGCAGCCTATGGTTTGTTGACCTCTGTCAAGGTCATAGGACGCTAGGGGCAAAATATTATCGGGAATTTCAAGTGTTGAAATTTGCAATGAGATTGCATACCTTCTATGAGATAGTTGGATCCCGATACCCGCTGCGAGTAAGAGTTACTCCTTAGAGAGTTTTACACATTACAATTAGCCGATCAAGTAGGTGTCTAGAAAGGTTTTAACGAGGTTACGCCTCTGGGAAAACGAGGTTTACATTAATTAGGTTCGTGCGAAAGCACGGGGGACCTCCCTCAAAGTACCGATACTGGCCTGGCTGAAAGATTGGCGAACTTGTAGTGTGTAATTAATCCCGGCTAGTCTTTCCTTTTAGGGTTTGAAGGAAGATTTGATAAGAAGCAGTGGGAGCCACCTTGATTAGATAAAATATAACCAATCTATTCTTGCAAGAGCGCACGCAGAGTGTTTTCTTCTCTCTCTCTCCTGGTAGCGACCATATCACGCCTTAATCAAGATAATAATACGGATATTTGACCGAACCCGCTTGTTATACTGAGCTGGGGAACGTTGGTCCCGCTCTAACTTATAATTGTTATAAGACAGAGCAGAAAATTGGGGAATACCAGATTTCCCATGCCGCCCAAACGAAGAGAGTGCATGCTGATGCATCATCTTCGGGTGTGTTCGTTACAAAGAACTGTTTCTCAGTATCCTCCGCATCCTGGGTATGTGATACCAGATCAGGATCCCAGATTTGTAATCTGTTACATAGGGCTACAGAAAGGTAGAGGACTGAGAACGGGTGATAAGTTTCATGAGACAGAAAACGGGGCAAGAGTTGCAGCCAAGTCTGTTGGTCACTGTCACCCTGTATTACCAATACATTGATTCTGAACGAATGTTATTAGATACCGAACCTGATATACAAAATCATATCAGTCTCTTTATCAGTAAAGAAATGATAAAATTTTGTATTGTTGGATAATGTTTTGAACATTTCCTATATCAAAAGTTGATCGGTTCAGGCACGTTATCTAAAAGCATTGATGTTCTAAATCAAACTACAGTTCTTAGTATGTGGAACACACACAAGAGGAAGAATTCAGAAATGAATGTATTCTTCTTGGGGCATTGTAGACTAGGTCATATCAATGTGACCCGACTAGCTGAAGTTATATGAAGATGCATATTTAAATCAGTTTGAATCTACATCTTATGAAACTTGCCAGTCATATCACAGAGATAAGATGACCACAGCTCTGTTTATTGGAAACAGAGAAAGAGTTAGTGAACTCTTGGGATGATACATGTTGATGTATGTAGGTCCCCTGTCTACACATGCCAAGACTGGTTCTTTGTACTTCATTACATTCTCTGATAATCTCTTAAGATTCAGACATATGTTCCTGTTGAAATACAAGTCCGAGTCTTTTGAGATGTTTACAGAATATGATTTAGAAGTAGAAAACCAAAACACGAGTATAAGTATTATGTCCTTTGATGAGATCAGGGAGGAGAATACTTGAGCACAGAATTCCTGGACTATTCTAAAGGAGAATGAGATTCTCTCTCAGCATTACTCCTCCGTATACACCATAGCACGATGGTATATCGAAGCGGAGCAATAGCACCCTATATGATATGGTGTGCTCTATGATGAGTACTACTGAGTTACCTGTTTCCTATTTTGGGAGTTATGCACTTGAGAAGCTGCATACCTATTGAAAAGGGTTCAAATCAAATCTGTTGCCTACCACTCCATATGAGATATGGTATGGGAAGAGCCCATGTCTTAAGCTAGTTAAGATTTGGGGTTGTCCGGGCTATGTCTAAAAGCATAATCCGGACAAGCTCGAGGCAAGGTCAGTTAAGTAGAACTGGAAAGGATCCAGCTATACAAACTACAGCACATGATTTGGTAGAACCAAAGGATTCAGTAGATGCCAACGAACCTCTGCCTCTCCGCCGATCTAGTAGGGTTCCTCACCCACCTGAGAGATACTTTGGTTTCTCTATGACAGTGGGAGCGAGGATTGCGTCATGAGATGATGACCCAACTAGTTTCGAGCTGGCCATCAGGAGTGAGACTCTGTAAGAATGGCTGGATGCTTAGCGATCTGAGATGGAATCCTTATACACCAACAAAGTATGGATTTTGGTTGCTATATCTGAAGGGTTAAATCCCCATCAGGAGCAAGTATATCTTGAGAAGATTACTTGGTGTAGATGGAAAAGTTGAGACTTTCAAAGCTAGACTTGTTAAAGTTTTTCGTCATAGACCAGGCGTGGATTATGATGAAACCTTTTCAAGTGGCTATGCTTAAGTCTATCCAGATCCTACTTGCCACGGCTACATACCATGACTACGATATCTGGCGGTTGGGTGCCATGACTGCTTTTCTAAATGATGTTTTAGAAGAGAACGTCTATAAGTACACAGCCAGAGGGCTTCGTAGACAGTGGGAGTAGCGGAAACGTGTGCAAGATGTTTTATGTGATAAAGCAGGCATCGCGGAGTTGGAACATCTGTTTTGATGTAGTAGTCAAAGAGTTTGACATCATCAAAATAGGTGATGAACCTTGTATAAACAAAAAGGTAGTAGGGAGTATAGTGACGATCCTCGTAGAGTACGTGGATGACATGCTCTTGATAAGAAAGGAGTTTCCTATGCTACGCTCGGTCAATCTCCGCTTATCACAATGATTCTCCATAAAGGATCAAAGTGATACCTCCTAAATCTTGGGTTTGGATCTATGAGATAGATCTAATTGGATGTTAGGATTCTCACTAGTTGTAGTGAGATGGTATCAATCGATCCTGGGGAGAATCACTAGAAGGGTTCCAGGGTGATAAAGACGACTGAATGTCAGTCGCAGGCATTGTCTTTACCCTCAGTAAAGGGACGGTATGTTGGAAGTGTTCCAAGCTAGATACCGTGGCATACTAGACGATAAAGGCAGGATACATCGCTACTTAAGATGCTACCAAAGAGGCAGTCTGGATGTATATTGGTTCACGAGATGAAGTTTGTTCCTCCCATTGTGTGACAATGGAGTTGTGGCTTATGCCAAGGAACGTCGGTCCCATCAGTGATCCAGACATATTCTAAGGCAGTATCCCCTGATCATGGAGATAGTTGATCTCCAGGGTGATCGAGGTTAGGAGAGTAGACTCAGAGGAAAACACGGCGGATCCACTCACAAAGGCCTTTTTCCCAGAGAGAGACTTTTATGGGATGGTTGAGTATGAGATACTACAACCACTGCTATCAGATGGCCCTAGTGCAAGTGGGAGATTGTTAGTTATATGTATGCCCTAGAGGCCATTACTGTACATAGGATGTATATTGTAGTGGATGCTGGGACATATATAGGGAGGACTTTCTTGCTGGACATGATAGTATGCTATCTGGTTACTCTTTACCTTAACGTGTACACTGATTGTCTCTCTGTTACATGTTGGTAAAGCCCTTAGGATGTGTACTTGACTACCTGGACTATGATGCGGATCATACTAGTGGGGACATGGTAGTCCATAAGTACATCCTTCTCAGTCCCTAGTCGTGGGTGTATCGAGACAGGGCATCGATATACCAGAGTAGACTAGCGTATACCTTCTCGACCCATACAGATGGGCGATGGATGATTCCATATCCATTGGTGTTTGACATCAGAGATGATATACGGGTGCTCAGTGGAGACTGGGTACACTGGACGGACTCGCCGAGAACTCCCAGATGGTATTATACCTTACGTCAGATGGCAGTTCTCTGGTGACACTGGTACAGAGTAGTCTGTTGACCCGAGATCGTCATAGAGTCTTGTGTGGTTCCCACTGTGCTTTGATTTCCATCTTACCACGTCCAAGAGGGCGTGCAAAACGGTGGTTTTTTGGTACAGTCCCGAGTCACATGGAGGCAATGAGCGATAGGAGGGGATTCGTCTCTCCCGGTATAGAGGGTTGATGTTGCGCTATGTTCGATTGGCTATAACCGGAAATCCCTGGCCAGGGTTGCTGAGATTTACTGGTAAGTGTTACCAGTAGTTTCTCAAACTGTTATAGACCTCATATCGACACGACTTATCGAGCTATTGGGGTCTGACGTTTACCACCCCTAGGCAAGATATGCGATATATCAGACGAACAGACCGGACTGTACGGTAAGTGTTACTGGTTGGATTCACATGAGTGTGAGCGGGCTTGCTCGTCGATCTTCTGATCGCTCAATACCCGGGTGGCCGTTACGTTTAGTAGACCTCTTGCGGCTTGTGGGTGTTTGATATGATCATCACCTGCTGCCGGCGTATTGACGAGTCTTTAGAGTCCTACACAGAGGTTTCCTGGCTCAAGCAAAACGAAATAGGAGCGCATATGAGATATGTGCGGGACCGAGAATGATACCAGTATGTGATACTGTATTCGATTCTCGCGATTTGTGACATTGATCGGTTATATGCGATATAGCTGGGTTATCGGATCAAGTGTTGATTCGATAAGTTGTTACTGTTGATATTAGTCGGTTATATGCGATATGACCGGATCATTAAATCAAGTGTTAATTTAATGATTTAATGCATAATTATATATTTGATATATTACTTTGCATTAACTAGTATCGGTTCACTTTAAATGGATTTTCTCACTTGATGTGCACATTGTATATGTGATATATTTTTGTGCATTTGATTGTATAGGTTTGATGATACATGATAGTTTGGTGTATAGTTTAAACCATGGTTGGTCAATGGTTAGGGTTTCTTTTGCTTCATTTACTTATTCATTTATTCATTTATTTATCCATTTTGTTTATTTTAGCAAAAGAAAATGATGAAGAGAAAATGGTGGCTTTCTTTGTTTGTTTTTGAAGCTTCTTGAAGCTTTGACCTAGTGACCATTTTGTCTTCATGTTTAACCCTAACCCTTCCAATTAACCATGGTCTATTCTCTACACCTAATCATGGTTGCCATATGATTAGTATTGTTTTTATTTTCTTTTTGAGATATACTTATCATAATAATATCATCTTCTTCTTCTTCTTCAAGATGAAGAAGCTTGCCTCCATCAATGGCAGCTAGTGAAAAAGAGTGAGAAATCCAATTCTAAAATGAACCCACTTCATATTTCTTCATCCTCTACCTCTTGCCAAGTAGTATAGGGTGTTTCCTTCACAAGTTTTCATGGTTTGGTGAAGGTGGAGCTTGATCTAGTGATGCCTCGACATAGATCATCTTCGGCATCGTAGTCGATGACCTAGCCCGTCCTTTCTCCGATGAAGCCGACGCTAGAGCCCAAGATCCGATTTGTACAGCGAGGAGACTTCATCGCGGAGCCATGGAGGTGGAGAACCGGATCTACAAAGGTTGTATTTCCGTTTACTTTTAGTAAAGTAGTTTACTAGTTCAAGTTTTCGCCTATATATCTAGCCAACGATCCGAATTAGGGTTTCTCGGCACCCGTAATTTTTCAAATTGGCGTGGTTGATGCCTTGTGAGACCTCATTAGTGTGTCTAGAAACCCTACAGGACTATCGAGACAGGGCATCGATACTCCGGAGTAGACTAGCGTATGCGCTTCTCAACCCAGCGTGAGAGACGGTCTGTCCCACAGCCGTCAGTACGTCGTACTTGAGATAGTATGCGGGTGCTCGTTAGGTTACGAGTACACTGGACAGGACTCGTCGGGAACTGTTGGTTGGTATTATACCTATCGTCAGTTATCGGTTCCCAGGTGACATGAGTACAGCTTAGTCCGCTGACTTGACACTGTCACTTCGCCTCGAGTGTGTTCCCACTGTACTTTGATTACTACCTTACCACGGCTCAAAGGAGTCGTGCAAACAGGTAGTAATTGGGTGCAGTCCCGAAGCGCTTGGAGGCAGTGACGGTTAGACAGGATTCGTCTCTCCCGGTATTGGGGGTTGACATCGCGTTGTGTCTAGAAGAGTCATTACACGAGTATTCCCTGGCCAGGGCAAGCGAGATATACTGGTAGTTTTCCAGTGTTATCTCAGGGTGTTCTGGGCTACACTCCGACACGACTTGTACCGCTATTAGGGGACTGACGTTCACCGCCCCCCTAGGCCCGCCATACGATGTATCAGACGAACAGACCGGACTGTACGAAGACTGTCACATACAGGCTCAGTAGGAGTTCAGATGGGGTTACCTCGTCAGTCTTCTTATCGGCATCTACCTGGGGACCGTTACGTACAGCTAGTGCCGCTTGCGGTCTGTGGTTAAACCCACTGCCAGCGTAGTGTCGAGTCTTTAGAGTCCCACACAGAGAGCTATTCGCCTTTAGGCAAAATGAGTAGAAGTCGCATGGTTTTGCGACAGGGTTCGTTCACATCAGCGCACTTGTGCACGTTTGCTGTCCGGACAGCTTATACTAGCGGGCTTTGGTTTAAGCCAGATCCTAGTATATGATTTTGGATTGGTTTTATCTCTTTGTGTTCGTGTTCCTCGGATCACGAATACAGGTGCGTATGCACAGTTGCTTGAGACAGAGGGAGAGGACTTTGATTAGGGTTAATGACCATTGTCATTTTATTAACCCTAATGCTTATGTGGGTATTATGGTTAATTGATATTAGTTTAATATAATTGTGTATGGTTATGGTTGTTGACCATTTGACATTCTTGACTTGTTGACCTAGGTTGACACTTTGACCATCATCATTTCATTTGGAAGATGCTCTTTGATCCTTGCAATTTGCATTAAAAATGAAATGATAATGGTCATGTCTTGATTAAGCCATGACAATTATCTCACTAATTATCAATTCACAATAATTCATACATATATATAAGAATGCTTCATATTTCTCTTATTCTATCATATAGTTTCTCTCTCTTGCTCTTCCTCTTCCTCAAGCTCTCCCCTCTCATGTATTGAGAAACACTTGAGCTTGAGAAAAACCATTCCATAGTAATCTCTACTCTCATCTAGGGTTCTAGGATTAGCACTTCTAGCACCCTAGTTACTTCTAGCTTGAAGTTGAAGCCAAAGGTTGAGGCTTTCGGGTGGATCCTTCTTCGACGTAAGAAGACTACAAAGGTGATCCCTTTCTACTACTACAAGGAGCAAGGAAAGAAGGACATAAAGCCCTAGGTATAACCATTCTACCCTTTAGCTAGTTTCTAGTTTGCTTTAGCTAGTTTTTGTTTAGCAAAGATCCCGACTTTGTCTAGTCCATGTTTCCTAGAGTAGTAAAAACCCGATTTTTATTCCGTTTTCCGCCTCCCCGCAAGCACCGGGGTGGGCAACGTGGACTTACAGTGGTATCAGAGCCTAACTAAACATAAACTAGCTAGGTAGTAAAGTGTATAGAAGTTCGATCGGAAAAATCGCAAAACTACAACATGCAAAACCCAAGTTTCTGTTAAAATTTTTTCTGCTCTAAAAATAAAAAGTCATACTCCAAAAATCATCTCAGGGTTTTGTGGAGAAGCCCACCAAAAACGGTCGAGTGATCCCTTCAAAGCGCCGCAGTTCCGCGGCAATGGGTATACTTTTGCCGCGGAACCGCCGTCGTTTTGACTCGGTTCATGACTGAGTTTGGTGCAGTGTTTTTAGGTTGTGGTTTTGGGATTTTTAAGATGGTTTATATCAGCCCAGATTTTCCAAAAAAGAAATTTGTATTTAGAGGCCTATAAATCCGTATTTTTGATCGGACTTCACTACACTTTGACTAAAGGGTTATATCTGTGATGTTTATATGTATTGAACGTCGGCTAATCGCTATATGTCGATTAGTGGGGGTTATACATATCTGTGATCTGTGTTTGATGCTGGTATGTGTATATGAATGCGTTGGATTGTCGCGGGTGAATAGCCGGGGTGGATGTGGGATGAGTGTTTCTTTTTCTTTCATTCATGTAATATGTAAATTGATGTATTATTATTTGTATGGCCGCACAACCGGGTCGGGGTTGTAGCCCTCATTGTATAATTCTTTTTACTATTTTTGCTCCTAGGATAGACCTATGGAGGGGGTGCACAAACTACCGGGTATCTCGAAGTGCCGAGTGGCCTACTCACGGTGTTGAGAGAGGTTGCTTCGCTTCGGGTACTTGGCGGGTAGTTTGTCGCACCCGTAGGGGTCTTGGGTGGGGTATTTGGCTATTCACCGCGACCGTGTAATCCGTTTTTCGTTGCAGGCTCGAACGGATTGCGGATTCCTAGTATATCCAATATATTCATCTGTGATCTGTAATGTCTATCATTGCTATATATTTATATACTATAACTATTTAGGCGTTGCTTATGTTTTACAGCCGCGCTAGCCCAGCCCCCGCTCTGTCGTTAGTTAAGTAACCTAACGGGTGATGACGGGGCCCCGTGGCGAATGCGAATGGCATAAGCGTACGTCATATTTTGGTTGTTTTCTGCAATGGTAGGATTAAATGATGGGACGCATTAAAAGAACTAATGCAAGAAAATAAACCAAGTAAAAGTCGATTGGAACACTTTGAAAACCACTCGGTTCTTTTCAAAACTAAACTTTTAAACGCGGAGCTTGAACCACTCCTTTTAAAAGCTATCTCGTTCCATCGATTATATCAAGTTCACTACGTTCACGGTTTCGCCAAAACCATTCGTAGCCCTCCGTCATTCCACATGAATGGTCAAAAAGTATTCAGGCTATGTATTTTGGCCAAAGTCAAGGCATAGTGATTGGTAGCTATTGGGTATTCATGTGCAGCATAGATAGATGCATTGGTTTGGGACAGTCGTGCTGCCATTTTGGCCAAAGTCAAGGGTAGGTATGGGTGGGTCCAAATTAACCTGGAGAATGACGGGTAGAACTTGACATGTGACTTATGATATTTTGGCCAAAGTCAAGGTCATAAGAGCATGGGGCAAAAATCCACATCGGGAGTTTCATAAGTACTGAAACTTGCTAGCACTGCATACCATTTGGAGTGTGATGATTCTGGTAGGATTCCTTCGGTTTTATCACGCGATGATATTTGGATCCCGATCCTACTGTGAGTATATGCTACTCCTCGAGAAAACTCTCACTTAACAATCAATGCTATAAACCAAGTAGGTGTCTAGAAAGGTGTTAGCGGGGCTACGCCCACAGGGAAAAGAGGTTACTTAATTAAGGAACTTCGCGAAAGCGTTGGAAAACCTCCCTCGAAATACCGACACTGGCCTGGCTGAACGGTTAAGCAAGTATTGTACGGTGAGATTGATCCCGACTAATTCTTTCTTTTCGGTTTGAGAAGGGATTCGAGAGACAGTGGGAGCTATCCTGTTTAGACAAACTAAAAACCACTCTAAACTTGCAAGAGCATCATGCTAAAGTGTTTCTTTTCTCTCTCCTAATTGCAGCGACCATTCAAGATGACCGGACTTAAGTTATTACTAGATAAAAACATACTGACAGGTCCAAACTACAAAGATTGGCTCAGGAATGTCAAGATGGCAATCACTTACGACAAGTTGGGGTATCTCCTTACCACCAAAGCTCCCCCTGTCCCAGGTCCCAAAACTAGTGTCGCGGATAGGGAAATCCGTAAGACCTGGGAAATAGATTGCACGAAGGCCAAATGCCTCGTACTTACTTCGATGGACAACGAACATCAGAGGAGGCACGAGAATATGGACCTAGAGTCCATATTTCTTCATACAAAAGAGCTGTATGGAGAGCAGTCTCGTATCGCCAGATACGAAGTGTCGAAGAAGTTTTTTTCGGCAAGGTTGGCCGTCGGATCATCGGTAGCGGAACACGTGCTTAAGATGATTGGCTACATAGAGGAGCTCGCGGAACTTGGGACCACGTTGGAGAATGAGCTCTATACGGACTTGATTCTTCAGTCCCTTCCTTCCACTTACGCCCAGTTCATTCTGAACTTCAACTTACAGGAAAAGGAAGTTGAACTTTCAGAGCTCCTCAACATGCTGAGGAGTGCAGAGGGCACCCTACAGAAAGGTAGGGAGACATCCACTTTGTTTGTAGGAGGATCTTCCTCTTCTAGGTCCAGGGCAAAAGCCAAGGACAAGAAGAAGAAAGCCCCCGCCAAACCAAGAGGCGGTGTCAGTAAAGTGGATACGAAGGGAAAAAGAAAGGCAAAAAAGGTAGCGGGAAAGCTGGTGGGGAAGGAAGAATGCTTCTACTGTCACAAAAGTGGACACTGGAAACAGGATTGCAAGGCTTGGAAGGCCAGAACCCAGGATCTGAAGCAAGTTGCGGCTTCAGCTTCAGGTGTGTATGTTATTGAAAACTGTCTATCAATAAACTCTACATTCTGGGTATTGGATACCGGATCAGGATCTCATATCTGTAATTCTTTGCAGGCGTTGAGAAAGCGTAGAGTTTTGAAGGCAGGTGACATGACCCTCAGAGTTGCAAACGGAGCTAGCATGGATGCTGAGGCCGTGGGGAACTATCACCTAGGATTGTCAGATGGACACTTTTTGGTTTTGCGTAGTTGTTATTTTGTACCAAATGCAACCTGTAATATTATTTCTGTATCTTTATTATCTAAAGAAGCTTATGAATTTCCATTTGTAAGTAATGTAGTGAACATTCACCTTAATCAAGTTTTGATTGGGTCAGGTACATTGAACAACGGTATATACGTATTAAACCAATCACAGATTTTCAATGTCCAGAATACACACAAAAGAAAGTCTCCAGAAATCAATAAAACTTTCTTATGGCATTGTAGACTGGGTCACATAAATGAGAGAAGGTTGACTAAGTTACATGCAGAAGGATATTTGGATCCTTTCGAATATCAATCGTATGCAACTTGTCAATCCTATCTCAAAGGAAAGATGACAAAGACTCCATTTACTGGACACGGAGTAAGAGCGAGCGAGCTCTTGGGACTCGTACACAGCGTCGTGTGCGGTCCAATGTCTACGCATGCACGAAGCGGTTTTTCTTACTTCATTACTTTTACGGATGACTTTTCAAGGTACGGTTATGTCTTCTTAATGAAACATAAATCCGAAGCTTTTGAAAAGTTCCAGGAATATAAGAATGAAGTAGAAAAACAAACAGGCAAAAGTATCAAGGTGTTAGTTGTATGTATGCCCTAGAGGCCAGTATTGTACAGATTATGTATATTATATTGGATGCTTGGACATATATAGAGATGACTTTCTTGCTCGACATGATAGTATGCTATCTGGTTGCTCTTTATCTTAACATGTACACTAGTCTCTTTATACTGTCTTATAGTTACATGTTGGTAAAGCCCTTAGGATTTGTACTTGACTACCTGGACTATGATGCAGATCATACTAGTGGGGACATGGTAGTCCATAAGTACATCCTTCAAGGTCCCTAGTCGTGGGTGTATCGAGACGGGGCATCGATATACCAGAGTAGACTAGCGTATACGCTTCTCGACCCATGTGATGGGCGATGGATGATCCCATATCCATTGGTGTTTGACATCAGAGATGGTATACGGGTGCTCAGTGGAGACTGGGTACACTGGACGGACTCGCCGAGAACTCCCAGATGGTATTATACCTCACGTCAGATGGCAGTTCTCAGGTGACACTTGTACAGGTTAGTCTGTAGACCCGAGATCGTCATAGAGTCTTGTGTGATTCCCACTGTGCTTTGATCTCCACCTTACCACGTCCATGAGGGCGTGCAAAACGGTGGTCTTTGGGCACAGTCCCGAGTCACATGGAGGCAATGAGCGATAGGAGGGGTTTCGTCTCTCCCGGTATTGGGGGTTGATGTTGCGCTGTGCTTGATTGGCCGTAACAGGGAAGTCCCTGGCCAGGGCTGATCAGAGATTTGCTGGTAAGTGTTACCAGTAGTTTCTCGACCCGTTATGAGCCTCACATCGGCACGACTTATCGGGTTATTGGGGTCTGACGTTTACCACCCCTAGACTTGATATGCGACATATCAGACGAAGAGACCGGACTGTATGGTAAGTGTTACTGGTCGGATTCGCAGGAGTGTGAGCAGGCTAGCTCGTCGATCTTCTGATCGCTCAATACCCGGGTGGCCGTTACGTTTAGCAGACCGCTTGCGGCTTGTGGGTGCTTGATATGATCATCATCTGCTACCGGCGTATTGACGAGTCTTTAGAGTCCTACACAGAGGTTTCCTGGTTCAAGCGAAACGAAATAGGAGCGCATATGAGATATGTGCAGGACCGAGAATAATGCGTGTATGTGATACCGCATTTCATTCTCGCGATATATGTTTCGATTGGTTATATTCGATATGACCTAGTTATCGAATCATTGATTCGATAAATCGATACATTGGATTCTAGTCGGTTATATGCGACATGACCGGATCATTGAATCAAATGTTGATTTAATGATTTAATGCATAATTATATATTTGATATATTGCATTGCATTAACTAGTATTGGTTCACTTTAAACGGATTTTTCTCACTTGATGCACATTGTGTATGTGATATGCTTTAGTGCACTACTTTGTATCATGTTTGATGATACTTGATAATGTGGTTAAGTGTAAAGGGTTAAACCATGGTTAAGTGATGATTAGGGTTTGGGTTTTTCATTTATTTATTTGTTTATTTATTTGGAAAGGATTATGTTGAGAATGGTGGCTTATTTTGGAGCTATGTTGAAGCTTCTTGAAGCTTTGACAAAGTCCACCATCCTTATCTCATCCTTAACCCTAACCACTCTAACTAACCTTGGTTTAATCTCTACACTTGACCATGGTCAAGATATGATAAGTATTCATATTAGTTTTATTTTTAAAAATAGAAGACTTATCATTCTTGCTTCATCTTCATCTTCTTCTTCTTCTTCAAGCTTGCTACTTTAATGGCAACTTGAGATCTAGTGAGATAAATCCAATTCTAAAGTGAACCCACCTCCTATTTCTTCACCCTCTACCTCTTGCCAAGTTGTTTTGGGTGTTTTCTTCACAAGTTTCACAACTTTGTGAAGTCGGAGCTTGAGCTTGTGCAACCTCGACGTAGATCGTCTTTGACACGAAGCCGACGACCTATTCAGCACGTTTCTCCGATGAAGCCGTCACGAGAGTCCAAGGTTCAAGATGGACAGCGAGAGGACGCCCTCGTGGAGCTAAGGAAGTGGGTATCCGGATCTACAAAGGTTGTAGCATCTTAACTTTAGTTAAATTGTTAACTAGTTTTCCGTTTCGCCTAAACATCTAGTAAACGATCCGTGTTAGGGTTTCTCGGCACCAATAATTTTTGTAAAATGGCATGTTCGATGCCTTGTGAGAAATCTATAGGGTGCCTAGGAACCTTTCATAAGGCACTGAGATCTGATCGAGGTGGTGAATACTTGAGTGCCGAGTTCCTGGGTTACTTAAAAGAGAATGGAATTCTCTCTCAGCTTACTCCTCCATGCACTCCGCAACATAACGGTGTATCGGAGAGACGGAACCGAACCCTATTGGATATGGTACGGTCCATGATGAGTAACGCTGAGTTGCCGCGATCGTTCTGGGGATATGCGCTAGAATCAGCTGCATACCTTTTGAACCGAGTTCCAACTAAGACTGTGCCTACTACACCATATCAGATGTGGTGTGGGAAGAGACCCTATCTTAATCATATTAAGACATGGGGATGTCCAGCTTTTGTAAAAAAGCAGCATGCGGACAAGCTCGAGGCACGCTCAAGTACAGTGCAAGTTTGTGGGATATCCAAAGAACTCCAAGGGATATTTCTTCTATTGCGAAGAGGAACAAAAGGTTTTTGTTTCTCGCCATGCCTACTTTCTAGAACACCAGTTCATAGAAAAAGAAATTAGTGGGAGCGCAGTAGAACTGGAAGAAATTCCAGAACCACGAGCTATTACTGAAAGCTTAGTAGAACCAGAGGGTTCGAAAGATCAGGACATTCCCACGCCACTCCGCAGGAGTAGTAGGCAGTCTCATCCGCCCGAGAGATACTACGGTTTTCTCATTGACGGGGATAAAGAGGATTGCATCATAGATTATGATGAGCCTACTAGCTTCCAGCAAGCCATTCAGAGCGTCGACTCGGTAAAATGGCTGGATGCAATGCGGACCGAAATGGAGTCCATGTACACCAACAAAGTATGGACGTTGGACATTGCTTCAGATGGGGTAAAACCCGTAGGATGCAAGTGGATCTTCAAAAGGAAGATTGGTGTAGATGGACAGGTTGAGACCTATAAAGCTAGACTGGTTGCAAAGGGTTTTCGTCAGCGACCTGGTTTGGACTATGACGAAACCTTTTCTCCAGTAGCTATGCTGAAATCCATTCGGATCCTTCTTGCCATTGCTGCCTTCCACGATTATGAGATTTGGCAGATGGACGTAAAAACCGCTTTTCTAAATGGACATTTAGAGGAGTGTGTCTATATGGACCAGCCAGAGGGTTTCATTTAGAGTGGGAACAGCGGAAAGGTGTGCAAGTTGCTTAAGTCCATTTATGGACTAAAGCAGGCATCGCGGAGTTGGAACATCTGTTTTGATGAGACGGTCAAGGAATTTTGCTTTATCAAAAATCCAGATGAACCATGCATCTATTGTAGATTTGTAGCGAGAACTGTAGTATTCCTCGTTTTATACGTGGATGACATTCTCTTAATAGGAAATGACATTCCTATGCTACAATCTGTCAAGGGGTTCTTGTCACACGGGTTCTCCATGAAAGACCTGGGCGATGCCTCATATATTCTGGGGATCCGGATCTACCGTGACAGATCCAAGAGGATTTTAGGACTTTCACAGTCCAGGTACATCGACACCATACTGAAAAGATTCAATATGGAAGATTCTAAGCGCGGTAATCTACCGGCTTGTCACGGGATCACCCTCTCCAAAGAGATGTCTCCCAAGACTGATTTGGAGAGGGATCGCATGTCTATTATACCCTACGCTTCTGCGGTAGGCTCTATAATGTATGCGATGTTATGTACAAGACCGGATGTGGCTTATGCACTGAGTGTGGTAAGCAGGTATCAGTCAAACCCTGGGGAGAAATATTGGATAGCGGTAAAGAACATTCTCAAGTACCTGAGAAGGACTAAGGAGATGTTCTTGGTGTATGGCGGAAAAGACCTCCAGATTGAGGCCTTTGCTGACTCCAGTTTCCAGAGTGACAAGGATGATTCCAAGTCCATGTCGGGTTTTTTCTTTACCCTCAATAGAGGGGCGGTGTGTTGGAAGAGCTCCAAACAGGAAACCGTTGCTGACTCGACTATGGAAGCGGAATACATCGCTGCATCTGATGCCGCAAAAGAAGCTATCTGGATGAGGAAGTTCTTGAAAGAACTTCAGGTGGTTCCGTCCATTGTTGACCCAATACCTCTGTATTGCGACAACAACGGGGTTATAGCTTTAGCGAAGGAACCCAGGTCCCATCAGAAATCAAGACACATCTTAAGGCGGTATCACCTGATTAGGGAGATCGTGGATCGCCAGGAGATCGAGGTTCGGAGGGTTGCTTCAGAAGATAACACTGCAGATCCATTCACCAAGGCCTTGCCCCGGACTCGGTTCGAGCGGCTGATTGAGATGATAGGTCTTCGATACGCCAGTACATGGCCTTAGTGCAAGTGGGAGATTGTTAGTGTATATGCCCTAGAGGCCACTACTGTATCATACTAGTTTGTATATTACTTGATGGAAGCTTGGGATATTCAAAGTTGTATATACAATCTTGCTCGAAATGGTAGTATGCTACTTGGTTTGTCTCTGCTTTAATATGTGCATGTGTTTCTTTTAGCATATCGCTTATATACATATTAGTAGAGCCCTTAGGATCTTTGCTTGATTACCAGCGTTGTGATGGCGCTCACACTCGTGGGGACTGGGTAATCCATAAGCACATCCTTATACAGATCCCTAGTCGTTGGACTATCGAGACAGGGCATCGATACTCCGGAGTAGACAGGCGTATGCGCTTCTCATCCCAGCGTGGAAGACGGTCTGTCCCACAGCCGTCAGTACGTCGTACTTGAGATAGTATGCGGGTGCTCGTTAGGTTACGAGTACACTGGACAGGACTCGTCGGGAACTGTTGGTTGGTATTATACCTATCGTCAGTTATCAGTTCCCAGGTGACATGAGTACAGCTTAGTCCGCTGACTTGACACTGTCACTTCGCCTCGAGTGTGTTCCCACTGTACTTTGATTACTACCTTACCCCGGCTCAAAGGAGTCGTGCAAACAGGTAGTAGTTGGGTGCAGTCCCGAAGCGCTTGGAGGTAGTGACGGTTATACAGGATTCGTCTCTCCCGGTATTGAGGGTTGACATCGCGCTGTGTCTAGGAGAGCCATTACACGAGTAGTCCCTGGCCAGGGCAAGCGAGATATACTGGTAGCTTTCCAGTGTTATCTCAGGGTGTTCTGGGATACACTCCGACACGACTTGTACCGCTATTAGGGGACTGACGTTCACCACCCCCTAGGCCCGCCATGCGATGTATCAGACGAACAGACCGGACTGTACGGAGACTGTCACATACAGGCTCAGTAGGAGTTCAGATGGGGTTACCTCGTCAGTCTTCTTATCGGCATCTACCTGGGGACCGTTACGTACAGCTAGTGCCGCTTGCGGTCTGTGGTTAAACCCACTGCCAGCGTAGTGTCGAGTCTTTAGAGTCCCACACAGAGAGCTATTCGCCTTTAGGCAAAATGAGTAGAGGTCGCATGGTTTTCCGACAGGGTGTTAGTTATATGTATGCCCTAGAGGCCATTACTGTACATAGGATGTATATTGTAGTGGATGCTGGGACATATATAGGGAGGACTTTCTTGCTCGACATGATAGTATGCTATCTGGTTACACTTTACCTTAACGTGTATGCTGATTGTCTCTCTGTTACATGTTGGTAAAGCCCTTAGGATCTGTACTTGACTACCTGACTATGATGCGGATCATACTAGTGGGGACATGGTAGTCCATAAGTACATCCTTCGCTGTCCCTAGTCGTGGGTGTATCGAGATGGGGCATCGATATACCAGAGTAGACTAGCGTGTACCTTCTCGACCCATACAGATGGGCGATGGATGATCCCATATCCATTGGTGTTTGACATCGGAGATGATATACGGGTGCTCAGTAGAGACTGGGTACACTGGACGGACTCGTCAAGAACTCCCAAATGGTATTATACCTCACGTCAGATGGCAGTTCTATGGTGACACTGGTACAGAGTAGTCTGTTGACCCGAGATCGTCATAGAGTCTTGTGTGGTTCCCACTGTGCTTTGATTTCCATCTTACCACGTCCAAGAGGGCGTGCAAAACGGTGGTTTTTGGGTACAGTCCCGAGTCACATGGAGGCAATGAGCGATAGGAGGGGATTCGTCTCTCCCGGTATAGGGGGTTGATGTTGCGCTGTGTTCGATTGGCTATAACAGGAAATCCCTGGCCAGGGTTGCTGAGATTTACTGGTAACACTTACCAGTAAATCTCAGCAACCCTGGCCAGGGATTTCCTGTTATATCCAATCGAACACAGCGCAACATCAACCCCCTATACCGGGAGAGACGAATCCCCTCCTATCGCTCATTGCCTCCATGTGACTCGGGACTGTACCCAAAAACCACCGTTTTGCACGCCCTCTTGGACGTGGTAAGATGGAAATCAAAGCACAGTGGGAACCACACAAGACTCTATGACGATCTCGGGTCAACAGAGTTAACACTTAACTAAAAGTTTAACGGAAATACAACCTTTGTAGATCCGGTGCTCCACCTCCATAGCTCCGCAACGAGGTCCTCTCCGCTGTCCAAATCAAATCCGGGCTCTAGAGTCGGCTTCGTCGGAGAAAAAGGGAGCTAGGTCGTCGATGTCCATGCCGAAGATGATCTACGTCGAGGCATCGCTAGATCAAGCTCACAACTTCACCAAGTCAAGAAACTTGTGAAGTAAACACACTCTACTACTTGGCAAGAGGTAGAGGATGAAGAAATAGGAAGTGGGTAGACTTTAGTTTTGGATTTCTCACTCTTTTCCAACAATCACCATTGATGGAGCTTGGTTTTCTTCACTTGAAGAATGAAGAAGATGAAGAAGAATATTATGATAAGTTAATTAAAAAACAATAGAAAAATCAAAACTTATCATAATGTTAACTAGAGTTAAGTGTAGAGAATGAATCATGGTTAGTGGGAATGGTTAGGGTTAAGGATGAGATAAGAATGGTTGACTTGATCAAAGATTCATGAAGCTTCAACTAAACTCCAAATTAAGCCACCATTCTTTTCTCCTCTTTTCCAAAATGAATAAACAAATAAATAAATGAATAAATAAAGGAAATGAAACCCTAACCATTCTTTTAACCATGGTTTAATTCTTTGCACTTAACCAAGTAATCATGTATCATCAAACATGATACAATCAAATGCACAAAATCATATCGCATATGTAATGCGCACACCCGAGTGAGAAAATCCATTTAAAGTGAACCAATACTAGTTAATGCAAAGTAATATATCAAATATATAATTATACATTAAATCAACACTTGATTTAACGATCCGGTCATATCGCATATAACCGACTAGTATCCAATGTATCGGCTTATCGAATCAACCTTTGATTCGATAACTAGGGTATATCGCATATAACCTAATCGATACATTCATCGCGAGAATGAAATACGGTATCACAAACACGCATTATTCTCGGTCCCGCACATATCTCATATGTGCTCCTATTTCGTTTCGCTTGAGCCAGGAAACCTCTGTGTAGGACTCTAAAGACTCGTCAATACGCCGGCAGCAGATGATGATCATATCAAGCATCCACAAGCCGCAAGCGGTCTGCTAAACGTAATGGCCACCCGGGTATTGAGCGATCTGAAGATCGACGAGCAAGCCCGCTCACACTCCAGTGAATCCGACCAGTAACACTACCGTACAGTCCGGTCTGATCGTCTGATATGTCGCATATCCCGCCTAGGGGTGGTAAACGTCAGACCCCAATAGCTCGATAAGTCGTGTCGATATGAGGTCTATAACTGTTCGAGAAACTACTGGTAACACTTACCAGTAAATCTCAGCAACCCTGGCCAGGGATTTCCTGTTATAGCCAATCGAACACAGCGCAACATCAACCCCCTATATCGGGAGAGACGAATCCCCTCCTATCGCTCATTGCCTCCATGTGACTCGGGACTGTACCCAAAAACCACCGTTTTGCACGCCCTCTTGGACGTGGTAAGATGGAAATCAAAGCACAGTGGGAACCACACAAGACTCTATGACGATCTCGGGTCAACAGACTACTCTGTACCAGTGTCACCAGAGAACTGCCATCTGACGTGAGGTATAATACCATCTGGGAGTTCTCGGCGAGTCCGTCCAGTGTACCCAGTCTCTACTGAGCACCCGTATATCATCTTCGATGTCAAACACCAATGGATATGGGATCATCCATCGCCCATCTGTATGGGTCGAGAAGGTACACGCTAGTCTACTCTGGTATATCGATGCCCCATCTCGATACACCCACGACTAGGGACAGTGAAGGATGTACTTATGGACTACCATGTCCCCACTAGTATGATCCGCATCATAGTCCAGGTAGTCAAGTACAGATCCTAAGGGCTTTACCAACATGTAACAGAGAGACAATCAGCATACACGTTAAGGTAAAGTGTAACCAGATAGCATACTATCATGTCGAGCAAGAAAGTCCTCCCTATATATGTCCCAGCATCCACTACAATATACATCCTATGTACAGTAATGGCCTCTAGGGCATACATATAACTAACAATCTCCCATTTGCACTAGGGCCATCTGTAGCAGTGGTTGCAGTATCTCATACTCAACTATCCCATAAAAGTGTCTCTCTCTGGGAACAGGCCTTTGTGAGTGGATCCGCTGTGTTTGTCCTCTGAGTCTACTCTCCTAACCTTGATCTCCCTGGAGATCAACTATCTCCATGATCAGGTGATACTGCCTTAGAATATGTCTGGATCACTGATGGGACCGGCGTTCCTTGGCATAAGCCACAACTCCATTGTCACACAATGGTAGGAACGTAGTTTATCTTATGAACCAATATACACCCAAACATCCTCTTTGGTAGCATCTTAAGTAGCGATGTATCATGCCTTTATCGTCTAGTATGTCACGGTATCTAGCTTGGAACTCTTCCAACATACCGTCCCTTTACTGAGGGTAAAGACAATGCCTGTGACTGACATTCAGTCGTCTTTATCACCCTGGAACACTTCCAGTGATTCTCCCCAGGATCAATTGATACCATCTCACTACATCTAGTGAGTTTCCTAATATCCATTTAGATCTATCTCATAGATCCAAAATCCAGGATTTAGTAGGTATCACTTTAATCGTATATGGAGAATCTTTGTGATAAGCGGAGATTGATCGAGCGTAGCATAAGAAACTCCTTTCTTATCAAGAGTATGTCATCCACGTACTCTACGAGGATCGTCACCATACTCCCTACTACCTTTTTTGTATATACAAGGTTCATCTACCATTTTGATGATGTCAAACTCTTTGACCGCTTCATCAAAACAGATGTTCCAACTCCGCGATGCCTGCTTTATCCTATAAAGCATCTTGCACACGTTTCCGCTGCTCCCACTGTCTACGAAGCGCTCTGGCTGTGTACTTACAGACGCACTCTTCTAAATCATCATTTAGAAAAGCAGTCATGGCACCCAAACGCCAGATATCGTAGTTATGGTACGTAGCCGTGGCAAGTAGGATCTGGATGGACTTAAGCATAGCTACTTGAAAAAGGTTTCATCATTATCCATACCTGGTCAATGATGCACATTTTTAACAAGTCTAGCTTTGAAAGTCTCAACTTTTCCATTTACACCAAGTAATCTTCTCAAGATATACTTGCTCTTGATGGGGATTTAACCCTTCAGATATAGCAACCAAAGTCCATACTTTGTTGGTGTATAAGGATTCCATCTCAGATCACTAAGTATCCAGCCATTCTTACAGAGTCTTACTCCTGACGGCCAGCTCGAGACTAGTTGGGTCATCATCTCATGATGTAATCCTCGCTCCCACTGTCATAGAGAAACTGAAGTATCTCTCACGTGGGTGAGGAACCCTACTAGATCGGCGGAGAGGCTGGGGTTCGTTGGAATCTACTGAATCCTTTGGTTCTATCAAATCATGTGCTGTAGTTTGTATAGCTGGAACATTTCCAGTTCTACATTACAGACCTTGCCTCGAGCTTGTCCGGATTTTTCTTTTAGACATAGGCCGGACAATCCCCAAATTTTAACTAACTTAAGATATGGGCTCTTCCCCTTCCATATCACATATGAAGTGGTAGGCAATTGATTTTATTGGAACCCTATTCAATAGGTATGCAGCTTCTCAAGCGCATAACTCCCAAAAAGGAAATAGGTAACTCAGTAGTACTCATCATAGAGCACACCTTATCATATAGGGTGTGATTGCTCCGCCCCGATATACCATCATGCTATGGTGTATACGGAGGAGTAATGCTGAGAGAGAATCTCATTCTCCTTTAGAATAGTCCAGTATTTCCGTGCTCAAGTATTCTCCTCCTTGATCACATCAAAGGACATAATACTTATACCCTTATTTTGGTTCTCTACTTCTAACTTCTATTCCGTGAATATCTCAAAAGGTTCGGACTTGTGTTTCAACAGGAACATATGTCTGAATCTTGAGAGATTATCAGAGAATGTAATGAAGTACAAAGAACCAGTCCTGGCATGTGTAGACATGGGACCTTATATACATCAACATGTATCATCCCAAGAGTTCACTAACTCTTTCTCTGTTTCCATTAAACGGAGCTATGGTCATCTTATCTTTGTGACATGACTGGCGAGTTTCACAAGATGTAAGTTCAAACTAATTTAAATATGCATCTTTATGTAACTCTAGCCAGTCGGGTCGCATTGATCTGACCTAGTCTACAATACCTCAAGAAGGATTCGTTCATATCTGAACTCTTCCTCTTGTGTGTGTTCTGTATACTAAAGAACTGTAGTTTGATTTAGAACATTAATGCTTTTAGATAACGTGCCTGAACCGATCAACTTTTGATATAGGAAATGTTCAAAACATTATCCATCAATACAAAATTTTATCATTTCTTTACTAATAAAGAGACTGATATGATTTTGTATATCAGGTTCGGTATCTAATAACATTCGTTCAGAATCAATGTATTGTAATACAGGGTGACAGTGACCAACAGACTTGGCTGCAACTCTTGCCCCGTTTTTCTGCCTCATGAAACTTATCACCCGTTCTCAGTTCTCTACCTATCTGTAGCCCTATGTAACATATTACATATCTGGGATCCTGATCTGGTATCTCATACCCAGGACGTAAAGGATACTGAGAAACAGTTCTGTATAATGAACACACCCGAAGATGATGCATCAGCATGCACTCTCTTCGTTTGGGCGGCACGGGAAATCTGGTATTCCCCAATTTCCTGCTCGGTCTTATAACAATTATAAGTTGGAGCGGGACCAACGTTCCCCAGCTCAGTATAACAAGCGGGTTCGGTCAAATATCCGTATTATTATCTTGATTAAGGCGTGATATGGTCGCTACCTGGAGAGAGAGAGAAGAAAACACTCAGCGTGCGCTCTGTCAAGAATAGATTGGTTATTATTTTATCTAATCAGGATGGCTCCCACTGCTTTTTATCAAATCTTCCTTCAAACCCTAAAAGGAAAGACTAGCCGGGATTAATTACACACTACAAGTTCGCCGATCTTTCAGCCAGGCCAGTGTCGGTACTTTGAGGGAGGTCCCCCGTGCTTTCGCACGAACCTAATTACTGTAAACCTCGTTTTCCCAGAGGCGTAACCCCGTTGACACCTTTCTAGACACCTACTTGATCGGCTAATTGTAATGTATAAAACTCTCCCAGGAGTAACTTTTACTCGCAGCGGGTATCGGGATCCAACTATCTCATAGAAGGTATGCAATCTCATTGCAAATTTCAACACTTGAAATTCCCGATAATATTTTGCCCCTAACCTCCTATGACCTTGACAAAGGCCAACAAACCATAGGATGCTAGTCAAGTTCAACCCGTCATTTCCTGATTGAATTAAACCCACCCGCACGGCCCTTGACAAAGGCCAACAAGGTCGCACGACTACCCTAACTCAATCTGCATCATATGCATAAGCAGATAAGCACCAGTTAGCTACCGCACACTGCGCCTTGATAAAGGCCAACAAACGCAGCAGGAATACTAACTACTACTTATCTGAAATGACGGAGGGCTACGACAGGTTTTTCTGAAAACCTATTGCGTAATGAACTTGATATCGTTGTAGGATCGAATGAATTTTGAAATGGAGTGTTTTTGAGGCTTTTCTAGTTTTGCTAAAGGAGTCACTCCCGGTGAAGGGATCGTCGGTCCTTTCCTCGTCGAATGAGGTGCGGGATATATCATATATATCACTGTGCATAGCAAAAACTCTTAAAAGCAATCAAAAGACAAACCGAGTGTGTAGCATCTGCCAGTTATTGCTAAAGGAGTCACTCCCGGTGAAGGGATCTCGGTCCTTTCCTTATCGAATAAGGTGCAGGATATATCATATATACCGCTGTGCAAAGCAAGAACTGTAGCTACCTGTTTTATTTTGAAATTCGATTCTACAACATCTTAGGTTTCTTTTATTTCATTAATCACATTAATGAAGTCCCATCATTTAAGTACCTAAACATCACAGATAAATACGACGTACACTTATGCCATCTGCATTCGCCTCAATGTCCCCTCGTGCACCGTTAGGTTAGGTAACTAACGACAGAGCGGGGCAGGGCTAGCGCGGGTGTAAAACATAAGTAACGTCTATATAATATATCATATATACTATATACTGTATCTATCACAGAACATCACATGATCTCATCACAGATATCGCAGCAGAAGAATCATATGAAATATTGGATATCCTAGGACGTCCGTGTTTTCAATACGAGCCAGTATAAAACACGGATTCCATGGTCGTGATGAATAGCCAAACCCACACCCCTAGACCCCTACGAGAGCGGCAAGCAACCCTGCCAATTCTAGAGTTAGGAGACCCGGACTCGACTCCTCGAGTTGGTCTCCCACTGGACTCCAGAACCCGGTTACTTGTGCCCTCCTCCTTGGGTCTATCCTAGTGCGGAAAAGTAAATAATATACAAACGGTGACAACTTCCGCAACCTGGAAGCGCCCCAATAAAAGAATATTACATACAAGTTTTTACATGAATGAAAATGAAAAACACTCATCTCACATAAAAAACCCCGGCTATTCAAACACGACGATCCAATATAACATATCCAGCAACACATAACATCACATGTCATCAACGTAAGTAAATATGTCCATCCCAATTGTGGTTGACATATCACAACGAAACCGGTGATATCACATATTACACTTACGGTCACAGAAAAGAAAGTGTAAAACTACAACAGTTGGAATCCACAACCTCCTCAGACATCGCATGCCTGACCAAATGAATTCCTTAGACATCGCATGCCTAACAATTATAAACCCCGCATTTTAGTCTCATTATCGAAAACACTTTTCAATACCAAGTCGGGCAATTCAACAAGATTCCCGACATCCTGATCGAATGCTCGTCGCAAACTTTAGTAGGCGGCAGCACCCCTGATACCGTCGACGAAGTGCACCAAGGCGGAACACCGCTACCGCGAGCACCCGGACGGATGCTTTCGGCGACGGGGTTCTCCTACAGTCACTTGGTCGGGGCTATGGAGTGAGGCTGTCTATTAAGTTTATCGGCGAGTATCCGCGTACGCTACGTGATTGCGACGGACTTTTGATCACATCAAAATTCCGTGGCAACCGATCAAGTGAGACTAAACTGCTATGTTTATAATATTCATTCAGTTATCTCATAACTTATTGTGAATTCCAATTATTGTATCCCATTCCAGATAAACAGAAAATGTTAAACTTTCCGATCGAACAATCGAACACCCAAGTTTTCCCGATACAGCTCAACTCATGAAATAAGTCTAACAACATTCAGTTCGTGCCTCAGTACCAACGGTCCAGCCGTAGAAGGGTCAAGCCAACGCCTCACATGTGGCACGCCGTACTGCCCCAAACCCGAAGGTTCAAAGGGCAGTTCAAGACGGTCACATAATCGAGTTAAGGTTTGTTGTCTTCTAGAGGGACCATCGCGTTACTTGCACTACTTAGAACGTCGTTAAACTACGGAAAAATCCAACACTTGGAAATTTCCCGACAGGGGAAAAATTGGGTATTTATATCCGGTCGATCTTTTTAACATATTCAAGAATTTATCCGGAAAGCCACATAGACAAAATTTGATACCCCGATCGAACATTCGAATCCCCAAAACAACACAGAAAATTCAACTCTGTAAAAATTATTAAAAATTTCCAGAAGACTCAGCAGCACAAAACATGAATTACTGTGCAAGCCACGTGGGGTAACTCAACATTGTAGCCGCGGAACCGCCGCTAGTACTATGGTGGGCGCCGCGGATCCGCGCTTCTTTCATCGAATTACTGTCACGTGCTTCACAGTAACTCATGCAATTACCTGCTGAATTTTTTGGCAATTTTTAATACACAAAAATCCACATTTTTGCAAAAAGGACAGAGAGCAATATTGGTTCGGGGTTTCGGGTTCGTTCGGACTTCAAATTCCGTCTGGACTTCGCCTAAGGCTCTAGCTAGGCTCTGATACCACTGTAGGGTTCCTAGGCATCCCAAGGAGGTCTCACAAGGCATCGAACATGCCATATTAAATTTTTACGGTGCCTACAAACCCTAAACTACGGATCGTCGGCTAGATGTCTAGGCGAAAAACTAAACCCTACACAGGGTTCGTTCACATCCGCGCACTTGTGCACGTTTGCTGTCCGGACAGCTTATACTAGCGGCCTTTGGTTTAAGCCAGATCCTAGTATATGATTTTGGATTGGTTTTATCTCTTTGTATTCGTGTTCCTCGGATCACGAATACGGGTGCGTATGCACAGTTGCTTGAGACAGAGGGAGAGGACTTTGATTAGGGTTAATGACCATTGTCATTTTATTAACCCTAATGCTTATGTGTGTATTATGGTTAATTGATATTAGTTTAATATAATTGTGCATGGTTATGGTTGTTGACCATTTGACATTCTTGACTTGTTGACCTAGGTTGACACTTTGACCATCATCATTTCATTTGGAAGATGCTCTTTGATCCTTGCAATTTGCATTAAAAATGAAATGATAATGGTCATGTCTTGATTAAGCCATGACAATTATCTCACTAATTATCAATTCATAATAATTCACACATATATGTGAGAATGCTTCATATTTCTCTTATTCTATCATATAGTTTCTCTCTCTTGCTCTTCCTCTTCCTCAAGCTCTCCCCTCTCATGTGTTGAGAAACACTTGAGCTTGAGAAAAACCATTCCATAGTAATCTCTACTCTCATTTAGGGTTCTAGGATTAGCACTTCTAGCACCCTAGTTACTTCTAGCTTGAAGTTGAAGCCAAAGGTTGAGGCTTTCGGGTGGATCCTTCTTCGACGTAAGAAGACGACAAAGGTGATCCCTTTCTACTACTACAAGGAGCAAGGAGAGAAGGACATAAAGCCCTAAGTATAACCATTCTACCCTTTAGCTAGTTTCTAGTTTGCTTTAGCTAGTTTTTGTTTAGCAAAGATCCCGACTTTGTCTAGTCCATGTTGCCTAGAGTAGTAAAAATCCGATTTTTATTCCGTTTTCCGCCTCCCCGCAAGCACCGGGGTGGGCAACGTGTACTTACAGATATATCTAACATTCGGCGATCCAGCCTCATATCATCACGTACGGTATAGTCCATCGTACGGCATCCTCGAGTTAAGGGTGCGGATCAATCATCATATATATCTCGTACGGTAAAATCCATCATACGGCATCCTCAAATCGAGGGTACGGGTCAAATATCAGATATATATCATATAGTTCGTACGGTAACATCTATCGTACAATATCATAATTAAGGGTACAGATCAAAGGTCATATACATTCTATTATATTATCAAGTCACATGTTATCGCATGTTATGTGTAATTCGCCCAACGATCCTTTAATATATATCATAACGTATACGATGTCTCAAACTCAAATCGTATATCATAATCTCTTGACATCATATCCGATCATATCGACTCAAAACCATATAACATATTATATCCTCGTCTTACACGTGTGTGTGTGTATTAACACATCCATATACACACATACACACACACATATCATACCAAGTGTATGCGTGTGTGTGCGCGACAATATAAAACTAACGGCTCACGACTAAGGAAAATAGACTATGGATAAACTTCCTAAAAGTATGCCTATTCTAACCTAGAGTCTCCTAGAGCCCTACTTGCTAAGTATCCATCTCGCATTGTTATATATACATAATATAGATAATTATACTATTCTACGGTTGCGGGGATGCTATACGCCATCCACCCGACTTCCCCCGTAGATATACATCTACTCACCTTCGATTCTCGCTTGCTAAAGTCGATGACACTTTGCTTTCCCTTGACGTCCCGAAGTCCACACGAAAGTACCTACAGTTCAAATAAGTCGTATCGTAAACAAGAATCGAATACGAAAACCGATACGGTACGTGGACTACATATAGGTTAGAACCTATGGCCTACGCATGCAAGAATAACCAACAACTCTCGACGTCGACGTACAAACGTCAAACGACCGAGCCAAAACCTCAAATACCAAAACTCAAGTCACTAAAAGTCACAAAACGAAAACAGAAACTCAAGAAAACACTTCCAGATTTTAGCCTAGGTTGAATTAGCCAATTTTGCATATAGTATAGGTCTAATTATAAGATAAAGGAACCATGGACCAAGCACGAACCCAAACACCTATACCCAGGCCGCAATTTGCGGCCAAATTGGTTTTATTTGCGGCTAGAAAGTCAAGTTGGGGTCTCTGGTCTCTAGGGTAAGCTCATAATCACCTGCACATCTCTCTGTGATCGCTAATTAATTTTCAGAACTCACTAGTTATAGCAGATCCTAGAATATCATCACAAATTCTCACAAAACCCGATATCGGAGATTTCCAAGTTCATGGTTTGGGGTTTAGTCTCAGGTTTAGTCCATAAATTAAACACTACAGGGGTTGTGGTCACTAATTACACCTCAAATACACCTCCATAGTTCAAAACATCTCATAAACCTCAAGTTAGAATTTTCCAAGATCACTAATCTTCATTAGAGTAACAATAAACTACTATAGGAGGTTAGGAAAGCTAGTTACTTAACTAAAAGTGTTGGATTTAGCTCATGGAGTAACTTAAGAAAAACCCTAGATGATCCAAAGTGTTCAAAGCCTCAACATGATCCTACCATGGGGTTTGTAGTGAGCTTGTGATCAATTTTTGCGCAGGTGACATGGTATTTTAGAAGAGATTTGGGAGTGTTTGAGCATGGTAGAGAAGGATGTGATGGAGGATGGAGGAGGATGATGAGAAGAAATGAATAAGAGAACGAGGATGTGAAGAAAATAAAGAGACGAAGGAAGGCTAAAGAAGGGTGTGGAACCTTCACACTCTCCCCCCCCCCATGCTCCCATGTCCCCACCCTCACTCTCTCATCTTTTCTTTTCTTTTCTTTTCTTTTTCTCTTTTCAAAACAAAACAACAAATAAAACAGACAATGCAAATGAAACCATGGTTCAAAAATATGTAACAAGTGGTGCAAACATGACATGTTGCATGTCATAAACAAGATTTATGCATAATTAGTGAAATATTAATCAAGTTTAGAATTAAACTTTTATACAATTAATTGTATAATAATTTATAAAATGTCCAAATCAACTAAACACTTTCAAAATCAATAATTCATATAAATTTTCTAATTAATTTTCCAAACTATAAGTATATAATCATACTATTTCATTAAAACCAATTTCTATACCTTTATAATATTCACAAAATTTATTATTTTATTTATTTAAATTCCAAAAATAATATTTTATTTTTCTGAATTGTTACAATCTTCCCCACTTAAATAAATTCGGTCCCCGAATTTAAATTTAAACCCCCTAATTACTAAAACATTTTAGCAAAATAATCAAGTCGTCGGGGCTGCGAAATCATGAATACATAAGATATATCCTAGAGCAATGCATGCGCATGAAAACGAGTGTAAAACTCAAAATTGAAACTCCGTCATGTATCACGCAATCATTGAAGTTATGAAGAAAATACAAATGTCAAAATCCATTACGAAAATCAAACATGATATAATTAAGATTATAACATATATATAGTACGCACCTTGTGAAATTATCTGAACAAACGAATAAAAGCGCATGCAAAACCTTTTCAAATCGCCGTGCAATGTGCAAATCACGGCACAAATAGCGGACGTGCATTATGAAGAAAATAACTATGTATATATGTATATCCTTTGTTTAACATACTCGTCCCGTTTTGTTTTTTTTTTGGAAAATGACTTAGAAGGGTTTTTCTTTATAAAATTTCGGATCATCACGGACACGTAGGAAAATATGGAGACTATAACTCTTTTGAAATCCCCTCGCAAGTATCGGTGTATGCAAAAATACCCAGGTACTGTCCTCAGACTAGTCCTGCTCGGTTATTAAACTATATAGTATATATCATAAAAACATGTTGTTCGAAAGAAATCAGTCCTAAAAATGTATACAAAGAATGCCCCATGCGTCTGGTGCGCACGGAAATCGAAATCAAATACAGGTGCCACGAATGGGCACAGAAACAAAACTAAGTACAACGGGTGTGCACGAAAATATCTATCAAGTGCAACGGGTATGCCTGACAACAATATCAGGTGCATCTAATATGCACGAAGAATCTCAATTTAGTGCATCTGGTGTGTACAAAATCTCATTTAGTGCACCGAGTGTGCGCAAGAATCCCAATCAAGTGAACAAGGTGCACGAAAACATAGATCCAGTGCACTAAGGTGCACGAAAACGAATATCGAGTATCAAAATCGAAATCGATGGTATACGATATACACCAATCAAATCGAGTATACCACGGTATATAAACTCATAAACATGTGCATCTGTGCGCACAAAACCATATCAAAGTACTGAAACTGCTCGTAAACTACACCGAATGCATAAGTCAAAATCATGTGCATACTATATGCACGAAATCAAAATCAAGTATCTTGGAGTGCGTAAAAATCAAAATCAAGTGCAATGGGTATGCAGAAAACGAACATTGGTACAACTGATACATGAAAATACAAATCAAGTGCAACTGTGGTGCACATAGGAAATATCAATTATGAAACAAATCATCAAAATGCCGAAATCAAAACGGTGAAAACATGATATCCGAATCACCAATGCGCAATTTACAATAACTGCCACCGAGGTGCCCCTCCTGTAATGTCGAAAGATGTCGGTGCATCTAAGGCTGGCAGAGCAAGAATACCTACTTGTCTCTTGCCCACGATCTGGCGTCTTCGATTTTAGGTCCTCGTTTCCCCTTGAGGATTACCAGTTACATGCCTCCTCGGCTCGATAGCCCGACTCGGAGTAATGACGGAAACAGCCCCGTTCTGGCGCTTCTCTGAAGATCTCCTGGCCAATTCACATGGCCACTCGTGACGTATCACGTCAATGATGGCAATCTCCAGCCCATTGAGTATGCGCTATACAATCGATTCTGGTTCAAGTCTTTATTGCGACGTGCTTCCGAAAGATCCTGTCAGGGCCTCTTTCCAATCCAATCTCTGTCGGACTGTCCGGAAGTTGGCACTCTTTACTTAACCCGTTTCTTGTTCCGGGACAGCTGCATTCTCATCACGATGTTCTTCTGAAAAGGTGGCCGTAATCAATGCATCTGCGTACGTATCAAGTCTCTAACATTAACGGAATGGAACGACAACTTGTGAAAATCTTGCACAAACTTCTTACTCTGCTTTCCTTCAATATGGACCTATTCGAAATCATCCTTTCGTAGCTGTGTGGACTGCGCTCCAATTGGCTGTACTCATTTCTAGAGTCTCTTTCGAAGCTACGAACTCGGCATCTCTAATACCCTGTAGAAAGTGTCTGGCTAATTTCGTCCTCGGAAACTCATCCAAGTCATCGGAGTAATGTGCCTTCGCTCGTCCTACTCGATCGACTCACAACACGTCTGTGTGAGGTCCCCTTCTAACTGAAGCTGGGCAATAGATGACATCGCATCGGAGTACCCAAACGAACAAAATGACCTAGTCATTTATCCAAGGGTGACTAGCGATCTTCTATCACATCCCTGTATATAACCTCATGTTACATTAGCTTCAAAAGTTTGGGGGCGATATCTTGTCAAATTCAGCAACAGCTGGCTTGCCTGTCCGCATGGTAGACAATGCCTCAATCATCTGGAGTAGACAGTACGTCAACAGTCTTCACAATCTGGCGGGCGTCTGGCAATGGCCCGATCATCTAATGCAGATCCTGAACGCTCATGTCAACGGAAAAATCCTAGTAAAACAATATATCAACGCGTTCGTGTGTCACCGGAATACATCATGGTCAGTCCTCGTCCCTAACAAGCTCGCTCTGACCGCATCTTTAGCCGCAGCTCTGTCTCGGCTCGTGTAGCCAAGGTAACAGAACTACAATCCAAAATCGATGAGGATAGATCATAGGAACGAATAGAAATAAAGTGCATAAGAAATTTACATCCTAAGGCTACTTAAGCGAAATAGCGTATCGTAGTATGCCGCGGAATATACACACGGTATGTCACTCTACTTAAGTCACATAATCCATCAACCAAGGTCAACCTACGCGACGAATGTTCGGGTCTAATACCCCCTCGGCTAAGTCTAAGTTCCGTAAGGTCAAGCCTAGGTTCCGAATATAAAAAAATATATACACCCTAAACTTCGCATGTTAGGAATATGTATACCCTATAGGCCATTATTGTATGATATAGTGGATGCTTGGACATATATATAGAGGACTTTCTTGCTCGACATGATAGTATGCTATCTGGTTGCTCTTTATCTTAACATGTACACTAGTGTTATTATACCGTCTCTCTGATACATGTTGATAAAGCCCTTAGGATGTTGACTTAACTACCAGGACTATGATGCAGATCATAATAGTGGGTCTTGTGTAGTCCACAAGCACATCCTTTAACAGTTCCATGTCGAGGGGATAGCGAGACAGGGCATCGATATTCCAAAGTAGACTAGTGTGTACGTTTCTTGACCCTGTATGGGGGCGATGGTTGATCCCACAACTATTGGTATTTGACATCAAAGATTATACACAGTGTTAGGAATATGTATGCCATAGAGGCCATTATTGTATGATATAGTGGATGCTTAGACATATATATAGAGGACTTTCTTGCTTGACATGATAGTATGCTATCTGGTTGCTCTTTATCTTAACATGTACACTTGTATTATTATATTGTCTCTCTGATACATGTTGATAAAGCCCTTAGGATGTTTGCTTGACTACCAGGACTATGATGCGAATCATACTACTGGGACTTGTGTAGTCCACAAGCACATCATTTAATTGTTCATAGTCGAGAGAGTATCGAGACAAGACATCGATATTCCAGAATAGACTAGTGTGTACGTCTTGACCCTGTAGGGGGCGATGGTTTATCCCATATCCATTGGTGTTTGACATCAAAGACTGTACACAGGTGCTCATTAGAGAATGGGTACACTGAACAAGACTCGCCGAGAACTCCTAGATGGTAGCATACCTATTGTCAGATAGCAGTTCTCTGGTGATACTGGTACAGGTTAGTCTGTATACCCGAGATCGTCATAGATTCTTGTGTGGTTCCCACTGTGCTTTGATTTCCTCCCTACCACGGCTCAAAGGAGTCGTGCAAACAGGTGGATTTTGGGTACAGTCCCGAGTCATATGGAGGCAATGAGCGATAGGAGGGGTTTCGTCTCTCCCAGTATAGGGAATTGATGTTGCGCTATGCTCGATTGGCTATAACAGTAAATCCCTAGCCAGGGCTGATGAGATTTACTGGTAAATGTTATCAGTGGTTTCTCGAACCGTTATGAGCCATACATATTTCTTATCAAGTTACTGGGGTCTGACGATTCCGCCCCTAGACTCGATATGCGACATATCAGACAAGAGACCGAACTGTACGGTAAGTGTTACTTATAGGCTTCATGGGAGTTTGGACAAGCTTGCTTGTTGATCTTCTATTCGTTCAATACCTGTGTAGCCGTTACGTCCAGCTAGTACCGCTGATGGTTTGTGGATAACTAATGTGATCATTACCTACTGCTGGCGTATTAACGAGTCTTTAGAGTCCCACACAGAAATTTCCTAGTTCAAGCGAAACGAAATAAGGCATATATGCTGATATATGCGGGAGCCTGATTAAATACGAGTATTTGATACCGTATTCTAATCTGGCGGTCATTTGATATCGGTTAGGTTATATGTGATATAACCGAATTATTGAATCAAGTGTTAATTTGATAATATGATATACAGATAAATGATATTAATCGGTTATATGTGATATAACCGGATTATTAAATCAAGTGTTGATTTAATAATTTGATTTATATTTATATTTGATATAATTATATGTTAACTAATATTATTGCTCACTAATTATTTTCTTCATAATATATATATATATATATGAAGCAAGGTTAGATTTTTTATTTTATGAAAATAGAAAATGAGGTGGAAAAATGGGGAGACTTTTGTGGTATGGTGCAAGGCATAGCTTTTATATTTATTTATTCATTTGTATTCACTATAGAAGTATAGGAGCAATTTATTATTGGAATAAATTGTATGCTTCAATAAGTGAACACAATGGTAGAGCCATTCTTTATTTGGTTCATTTTTGCCTTAGCCATTTTTCTTGAGCTCAGCTCTCTAGCTCTCTCCATCTTTTTCTTCCTCACTCTCCAAGCCCTAACCCTCACATGTGATGTGAATCATAGGGCTTTGGATAAACCTAGTGAGCTTTAAACCTCTCACCATCCTACACTTGATTAGCACTTAAGTGTAGTGTGTTTTCTTTACTAAAGTAAGTTTAGTGAAGAGGTAGCTTGGATTAGAGGAGCTTCGGGTGGATCATCTTCAACACGAAAATCGCAAAGGAAGCTCGATCCAACTTCAAGTGGAGTCGCGTGGACCACTACACGGAGCTTTTGAAGAGAAGGACACGGTCTATAAAGGTTGTAGTTTCTTTCTCTTAATGTAAAGTTTATGATATCAACATATAAACCCTGATCATCTAGTTTGATCCTTGGTGTAGCTTAGCACCCCAAATTTTTAAATATAGTATGCTAGATGCTAGTGAAAATCTCATGGTGGTGTTAGGGTAGACTTTCACACAGGTGCTCATTAGAGAATGGGTACACCGAACAGGACTCGCTGAGAACTCCTAGTTGGTACCATACCTATCGTCAGATAGAAGTTCTTTGGTGACACTGGTACAGCTTAATCTGTAGACCCGAGATCATCATAGAGTCTTGTGTGATTCCCACTATGCTTTGATTTCCTCCCTACCACGGCTCAAAGGAGTCGCGTAAACAGATGGATTTTGGATACAATTCCGAGTCACATGGAGGCAATGAGCGGTAGGAGGGGTTTTGTCTCTCCCGGTATAGGGAGTTGATGTTGCGCTATACTCAATTGGCTATAAAAGCAAGTCCCGGGCCAGGGATGATGAGATTTACTAGTAAGTGTTATCGGTAGTTTCTCGAACGGTTATAGGCCACACATCGGCATGACTTATCAAGTTACTGGGGTCTGACGATTCCACCCTAGACTCGATATGTGACATATCAGACGAAAAGACTGGACTGTATGGTAAGTGTTGCTTATAGGCTTTGCGGGAGTTTGAACAAGCTTGCTTGTTGATCTTCTATTCACTCAATACTTGGGTAGCCGTTACGTCCAGCTATTACCACTGACGGCTTGCGGGTGACTGATGTGATCATTACCTGCTACTAACGTATTGACGAGTTTTTAGAATCCCACACAGAGGTTTCCTAGCTCAAGCGAAACGAAGTAGGGCACATATGGTGATATGTGCGGATGCTTGATTAAGTACGTGTATGTGATGCCATATTCTATTCTCGCGATATTTGATATCGGTTAGCTTATATGTGGTATAACCGGATTGTTGATTCAATGATATGTTATGTGTGTGTGTGTGTGTATTTGATACTGGCCAGTTATATATGATATGACCGGATTATTGAATCAAGTGTTGATTTAATAATTTAATATATATTTATATTTGATATATTTATATATTAACTAATATTGTGCTCACTAATGATTTTTTTCTCATGTTATATATATAATGATATATATGTATATATGATATATGTATATATTTATATATAATATTCTATTGTGTCATGGTGGATAATACATTGAACATGGGTGTATGAGACTCACACCAAGGCTAAAGATAATTAGGGTAATTCTTTATTTAGAGTAAAAGCAAAATGAGATGGAAATAAGCATGGCTTATATGCTTGTGGAAGCATGTAGAAGCCATGAATCATTCCACTAATTTTTTTACTCTAAATATTTTATAACCCAACCATTATCTTTAGCCCATAGTTAACACTCTCTACTTATCACTTGAGATATTTCTTCCCCAGGTTTATCTTCATCCTCTCTAGATTTTCTTGAGTTGAAAAAGAAAAGAAGAAAAGAATTTCTAAAGTGAGCAAAATTCCTACTCCATCAACCTACTCTCATCTAGCTCATAAGATTAGATTGTTTGCTTCACTAATTCTTTGATTAGTGAAGAACAAGCTTGAGTTAGAGTAACTTCAAAATGGATCATATTCGGCCTCGAAGACGACATAGCAAGCTCGACCCTTTCTTCAAGTGGAGCCGAGAAGAGTTCTAGAGACCACTATTTGGAGCTTAGAGACTACAATTTGGAGCTTTAGAAGTGAAAGACCAGTCTATAAAGGTTGTATTCTCTATTCACTTAATGTAAAACTTGTTTACTTGCTTACAAACCCTAATTCTCTAGTTCGATTCTAGGTTAGTGTAGCTTAGACCTATAGATTTTTTTAAATTGCATTCTGGATGCATGTGGAAACCTAGTAGAGGTGTTAAGACACACCTTCACCGCATAGTCAAACCTAGACTCGAACCAAGGTAAAAACCTAACGCTCTGATACCAACTTTGTCACGACCCGGAAAAGGCACGTGGCTGGCACTTGAATCATGTGAAGTCTATAGGACCCCACCTAATTCAAGTAAGCCAAAAGCCCAGAAACCTAAACCTTTTAAGGAAAATAGTGGAGGTGCGGTTTTGAAATAAAGATTTAATGAAATCAAGTTTTTCTTTTAAAAGTATAAGTAATGTCATATGAAAATGCAATATTTTGTATCTATCTTGAAAACATTTTCATCATTTTAAATTTAGGCAACACCGCCTCTGTAAATTTTAACCCGAAAACAATACAAGCAATAATAGTAATAGGCATCCCCAAGCGGGAGCTAGCTCTTCACCAATTGGCGGAAACAACCATGCAAGATATAAATATACAACACCGAAGGCGAGGATCAAAACACAGAAGGCAAAGAAACTAAGTATCATTAAGAAAACCAGAAATAATAATAAATACATGAGCGTGACTCTAAGACTGAGAGAATATACAACAAAGGTTTTTAAGTCTACGAATATACATAGTCTGGTTGATGGAGCTTTTAACTAGATGCAACCGAAATAAAATATACAAGTACAACGGTGATTACGATGCAATTGTACCCCACCTACCAAGAAATCACCCGGAAGAAAAGCGATGCGCCAGCAAGCTGAAATGGAACCTGTGCGGTCAACCTGTAAGAAAACTGTGGCACAACGGGGGCGAGTTGCCAACTCAAGAGTAGAAGACATCACCGAGTAGAAACCGAATGCCTAACGATCTCTTAAGTCATACAATACAATACAATAATAAAAATAAAACGATAACATCGAGTGGTAGCAAAGGTAATAATATAAGCATAAGTATGATATCAAAGTACTCGTGTCCGTGTCAAAAAGTAGTAGCATATCATATGTATTATGTATGAATGCATCATCCAACGTGTGTCCAGCAACGACACACAAAAACATGATAAAACCTGAATGCCAAGTATCGACACTCGAAAACATCATGAAAACTGTGTCCATCAGCGACACATAATCCTCATATCTCGGGCTCCGTCTGTCCGGATCGGCCCCATATCATCTGATCTCACGACTACAGTCAGTATCCTCCGGATATCCGCCACGCCAAACTATCACCGGTCGGTAGTGCTCCCCTGCCGGGCTCAACGTCTCTCTATACGGCCTTCTTGCTCCGGGGTACCGCACCGGGCCCACCATATACCCGCAGACAGTGTCTCCTCGTTCCTCGAATCGGGCATACATATAGCTCCAACACCAAGAAATCTCATGGTGGACGCCACACATCATATCAAGGAAAACCGCATTTTTCTTTTAAAAGATAATAAGTTTTCAAATTCACGTGCGGTTTCCCAAATCCAGAAATCTCATAAAAATCGAAATCTCATAATCATGAGATAATAATGAACAATGAATATCCGCATAGAGCCATCTACAGTGCATAACAGAATGTATATATAAATGCATATGGCATCTAAGTAAGAAATGCAATATCTAACTAGCATGTGAGATCATGAATACTAAATAGTGCTACTAAGCTACAAATGATCAGGTTGTACAAATAAAGTAACGGTTTTCTAATGTTTATGTTGCATGGCAATTACCGATGATGATGTGTGTGAGCCGGCAAGCAAGTGTATGTGCAACATACGCATCATCGGTAATGGTGCATGTGTCCTAACAGACGACATCATAACAGTTAATGAAAGCACATGTATATATGCAATGCAATGAGAACAACATGAACATAACGAAAAAGTAAACAGTAAACATAACATTATAAAATATACATATCTATATACGAGCCATACGGTTACCATATTAAAATGGTACGAATTGTTATTTTTAGAAAAGCAGGGGTTACGGTGTTTTTGAGAAAAGGGATATTATTTAAAAATCCGTAGCGTCCCTCGGATTGCTCTTTGAAAATACATATGATTCGTTAGTTTTGAAAATAGATATGACTCAAGCCTATTCTAACATCTACCTAAGTAATTAGAAAAACTAAAAAGGACCGAGTCGAAAGTGATAAGAAATCTATAACATTCCGAGTCGATATATCTAACAGTCGGTGATCCAGCCTCATATCATCACGTACGGCATAGTCCATCGTACGGCATTCTCGAGTCAAGAGTGCGGATCAGTCATCATATATATTTCGTACGGTAAAATCCATCATACGGCATTCTCAAATCGAGGGTACAGGTCAAATATCATATATATCATCCGTATAATGTAAGTACACGGTAACGCCCCGGCCGTCTAACAGACGCCAAATGCGGAACAAAAACTTTTACAACTGGCGCTATCGTATACTATAACCCGGATCTGCCATTACAGCTAACTAACAAACTACAAAGTGGGTAGAAATGTTATACCGAACGATCCGAGTCCTTCGGTCTTCAACCATCATCCCACGCTTTGTTGCGGCTGCTCCGATCTCCTGAATCTCCAGTCTTCTCGTCCAGGTGGCACCACGTCGACGGATCTTTAAACGGGCTCCCGCCTCTAAATCGAGGCAACTCGATCATCAAGTTTGCTAAAAGAGATGACCAAGATTGATGTAGAGAATGAGTAGAACACTTTGTCTCACTTCGTCCAAAGCCATGGACGAACGGTTAATGAAGTTTCCTTTTGGATCGGGTGAAAAGAGAAATAAGGTTATCTAATTTCTATGTACCAAAACTATCATAATCTTTTTTTCTCTCAAGCAACCTTAGCCTCCAAATGATTTGGCCGGCCAATATAAGGTGGGGGGGTGAGTGTAGGAGCAAGGAGGAGGGTGACCATAAACATGAAGCTTATCATAACATTAAATGAAAAGGATGACACACTAAAAACAATTAATGCAAAATGGTGATTCATTAATCTAGTCACCATTTCAATTAATGCTAATGAATGAATCATCAAGCCTTGTCACCAAATCTAGAAGCTTCTAGAACCACGACTCACCCTCAAGACGAAAAGATAAATCCGCATTTAACCGAATGTTAAAGACGGATGACAGAAAAATGGAAACTGGCAACTTCCAAAAGTAAACGAATTTCAAGATAACCCCGTAACAGTATAAACATACCCGCATTTGTATTATGACCGAATACAAATGCAACTGAGACAAAGATATTATATCTACACAGTATAATACTCGAATCCGGCTTAAACTAAAGCCTACCAGTATTATCTGCCCGAAATATGACACGTGCGTAAACGCACGTGCATTTTCCGAACCCTGCCATAAAACCATACGGCCTCTACAACGTTTCTTCCGAACTTGGGAAACTGTGTGGGGGGGACTCTAATGACTCATCAACACACGGGCGCTGGGTATAACCACTAGCACGTCAGAGGTACAAGCTGTACATAACGGTTGCATATGTATTGATTGGAAGGGAAGCTGACGACCGAACTCATCCAGAAACCCTACTGAGCCTGATAGTGACAATATCCGTACAGTCCGGTCCGTTCGTCTAAAAGTATCGCATATCGAGTCTAGGGGGTGGATAAAGTCAAACCCCTAATAACACGATAATTCGTGTCGGTATGAAGCCCATCACCTCCTGAGAAACTACTGATCCAAATCAGTAATTCTCCACTATCTCGGCCGAGGATTTCTAGTGATGACCACCCGTGCACTGTGCGACATCAACCCCCAATACCGGGAGAGACGAATCCCTGACGATCCGCTCACTGCCTCCATGTGGCTCGAGACTGTACCCAACTAAAACATGTTTGCACGTCTCCTTTGAGCGTGGTAGGGTAGTAATCTAAGCACAGTGGGAACTCACACGAGATAAATGACGATCTCAGGTCGACAAACTAACCTGTACATATGTCACCAGGGAACTGCTATCTGACGATATATATAATACCAACTAGCATGTTCCCGGGGAGTCATGTCCGGTGTACTCAATGAGCACCTGTATACATCTTAGGTGAACTAACTGACACCAATGGCTTGTGAGACCGGCCACCGTCCCTCGTCGGGGTCTCGACTGTATACACTAGTCTACTCTGGAGTATCGATGCCCTGTCTCGAAACTCCCACGACTAGGGACACTTTAAGGATGTGCTTACAGAACCCAGCTCCCATGTATATGATCGTCATCATACTGCTGGCAGTCAAGCAAGAATCCTATGGGCTCTATCAATATGCAATAGTGAACTAAAGCATGTATACGATGATAAAGACAAACCAGATAGCATACTATCATCTCGAGTAAGACAGTCATATCGGTATAGGTCCTCCCTCAATCATTGCAATCACGTACCTGCGATCCAATAATTGACTTAGAGGGCGCTATATCCAACAATCTCCCACTTGAACTTAAGGCTATTATTGCGATGTCGCATACTCATAGCTTCAGTGAGTGGATCCGCCCTGATATTTCTTTCTATGTCTCTCTTAATCTCAAGTTCGCGGAGAAAGCTATCTCCCGAATCGAGCAATACCTGTCTTAGAATATGTCTGGATATCTGATGGGACCTAGTTCATAAATGAACTTCAAATCCAAACTTCTTAGACTGTAGTGATCACTGAACCTAATCAGTATCCAGCACCATGCCTCCCACAGTATCCTCTTGGACCACCTGTCCATAATACTGTCCCTCGTCAGAGGGAAAACTATAACTCTGACAATCACTCTGTCATCCAGGTCACCTTGGAAGCCTGGAATGATAACCGTCTCCACAAGGAGGATGCCATTATCAAATCCATAGAACATCCATTCATGATCTATAACTGCTTCCTAATGTTTCTCCAGGATTGGATTAATATAAACTTATCGCATCTAGTGCAAAAACAACATCTGGTGTGGTACTTGACATTTCACGATTGACTCAATTGCCTAAGCAAGTGATCTGCCAATCATGCACATCCCTCTCTCCTTTAGTCTGTAAGATACCTTTAGAGAGGGTGACTCCATCAACTGCAGGTACACCACCATGCTAGGAGTCATCTATTCTAAAATACCATTAGAATACTGTCAAAGTACCCAAATTGGGAAACTACCCAATTCTAGATCTAAAACCATAGATCTAGTAACCAGAATGTCTGATATTATATCCATGTCCTTTGCGGAGAAACAACTGTATGACGACCAAAGTACAACCGATGGTAGTATAGGAATTTTACTTTCTACTCTGTGTATGTCATCCAAATACCAGGACATCACATCCTGCTACCTTCTTAACAGATCCATCCCCTATTCTGATGAAGTCAAAGCCATGACTGTTACATCAATAATAGATGATCCATTTCCACTATATCTGTTCTAGTCTATAAATAGACATAAGCTACTTGCCCACTATTCTTCTGCTGCTCCCACTGACCACAACAACTCTCTGGCAGAATAATATATATGTGTACTTCTAAAACTAGTTTAGAACGACGCTATACATATTCTCCTTCCGGGTCTCATAGTCTGGAACAACAGTAGTGTCAAGTCTGGGTAAACAAGAACCTCCCTGTCACCGTCCTTGAGGCTACCGGAGTACCTCTCGGGTGTCTGAGGTTACCCACCATGTCTGCGGAGTGGCTATTGGAATGTCAAATCTGATTGAATATATAAGTCCTATTAAATTTTTCGTAATCGTTTGCGGTTCTGGAATCACTTCCAGTTCTACCATACTCCCACAACTGTGTTCTGAAAAAATCCATTTTTCTAAAACTGTGGCAAGTCTAGAACAATATCACTATTGATCTTCCAGATGGTAGAAAATCAACCCTCGTCAAAGCCAGGGTCAACCCACAAACTGCCATTACAGAAACGTGTCTTGAGTTATCCAATGTCTGGTTTTAAGCATAAGCTGGACAACTCCCCGTACCTTTGTTAGTTATATGTATGCCCTAGAGGCCATTGCTATACATAGGATGTATATTGTAGTGGATGCTGGGACATATATAGGGAGGACTTTCTTGCTCGACATGATAGTATGCTATCTGGTTGCTCTTTACCTTAACGTGTACACAGATTGTCTCCCTATTATATGTTGGTAAAGCCCTTAGGATGTGTACTTGACTACCTGGACTATGATGCGGATCATACTAGTGGGGACATGGTAGTCCATAAGTACATCCTTCAAGGTCCCTAGTCATGGGTGTATCGAGACGGGGCATCGATATACCAGAGTAGACTAGCGTATACCTTCTCGACCCATACAGATGGGCGATGGATGATCCCATATCCATTGGTGTTTGACATCAGAGATGATATACGGGTGCTCAGTGGAGACTGGGTACACTGGACGGACTCGCCGAGAACTCCCAGATGGTATTATACCTTACGTCAGATGGCAGTTCTCTGGTGACACTGGTACAGAGTAGTCTGTTGACCCGAGATCGTCATAGAGTCTTGTGTGGTTCCCACTGTGCTTTGATTTCCACCTTACCACGTCCAAGAGGGCGTGCAAAACGGTGGCTTTTGGGTACAGTCCCGAATCACATAGAGGCAATGAGCGATAGGAGGGGATTCGTCTCTCCCGGTATATGGAGTTGATGTTGCGCTGTGTTCGATTGGCTATAACCGGAAATCCCTGGCCTGGGTTGCTGAGATTTACTGGTAAGTGTTACCAGTAGTTTCTCAAACTGTTATAGACCTCATATCGACATGACTTATCGAGCTATTGGGGTCTGACGTTTACCACCCCTAGGAGAGATATGCGGCATATCAGACGATCAGACCGGACTGTACGGTAAGTGTTACTGGTTGGATTCACAGGAGTGTGAGCGGGCTTGCTCGTCGATCTTCTGATCGCTCAATACCCGAGAGGCCGTTACGTTTAGCAGACCGCTTGCGGCTTGTGGGCGTTTGATATGATCATCACCTGCTGCCGGTGTATTGACGAGTCTTTAGAGTCCTACACAGAGGTTTCCTGGCTCAAGCAAAACGAAATAGGAGCGCATATGAGATATGTGCGGGACCGAGAATAATGCGTGTATGTGATACCGTATTTCATTCTCGCGATGAATGTATCGATATGGTTGTATGCGATATGACCTAGTTATCGAATCAAGGATTGATTCGATAAATCGATACCTTATATATTAGTCGGTTATATGCGATATGACCGGATCGTTAAATCAAGTATTGATTTAATGATTTAATGAATAATTATATATTTGATATATTACTTTGCATTAACTAGTATTGGTTCACTTTAAATGGTTTTTCTCACTTGTTCATTTGCACATTGTATATGTGATATAGTTTTGTGCACTTGTATGTATCATGTTTGATGATACATGATAGTTTGGTGTATGGTTTAAACCATGGTTGGTTAATGGTTAGGGTTTCTTATGCTTCATTTACTTATTCTTTTATTTATTCATTGATTTGTGAAAGAAATAAAATGGTGGCCATTTTGGATTATCCTTGAAGCTTCATGAAGCTTTGAAATGGTTGACCATTTTGTTTCTTTCTCTAACCCTAACCATACAACCTAACCTTAGTTAATTCTCTACACCTAACTAGAGTTGGATTATGATAAGTATTCATGGATTTTCTATTTTGCAAGAGAACTTATCATAACATTATCATCTTCTTCTTCTTCTTCAAGAAGAAAACCTAGACTTCATCAATGGTGACTTGATGAAATGAGTGAGAAATCAAATTCTAAAGTGAACCCACTTCCTATTTCTTCATCCTCTACCTCTTGCCAAGTAGTATAGGGTGTTTCCTTCACAAGTTTTCATGGCTTGGTGAAGGTGAAGCTTGATCTAGTGATGCCTCGACATAGATCATCTTCGGCATCGTCGTCGATGACCTAGCCCGCTTTTCTCCGATGAAGCCGACGCTAGAGCCCAAGATTCCATTTGGACAGCGAGGAGACTTCATTGCGGAGCTATGGAGGTGGAGGACCGGATCTACAAAGGTTGTATTTCCGTTTGCTCGTAGTTAAGTTGTTAACTAGTTGCTTTGTCGCCTAAAATTCTAGTTAACGATCCGTATTAGGGTTTCTCGGCACCCGTAAAATTTGAAATTGGCATGGTTGATGCCTTGTGAGACCTCTTGGGAGTGCCTAGGAACCCTACAGTGGTATCAGAGCCTAGCTAGAGCCTTAGGCGATACTTAGACGATGTTAGAAACCCGATCGAACCGAAACCCTAAACCCAAAATTGCTCTCTGTACATTTTTCAATTTCGGGGATTTTTCCACATTAAAAATATGCAGAAAATTCAGCAGGGAATTGTAAGAATTACAGTGAAGCCCGTACCCATGATTCCCTCCAAGCGCGGCGGAACCGCGGCACAAGCATGGCTTGTGCGGCGGTTCCGCGGCCAAATTATCATATCTGCCAACCAATTTCGCACAGTAATTCCTCTTTTTTGGTTCTGGATTTTCTGGGAATTTTTAATATTTACTCAAGAGTTGAGTATTTTGGGTTGTATTGGGAGTTCGCAGATTCGATCGGATTGTCAGACTTCGTCTATGTGTTTTTCCGGATATTTTGGAATATGTTAAAAAGTTCGACCGGATATAAATACCCACCTTTTCCCCTGTCGGGAAATTTCCAAGTGTTGGATTTTTCCGTGGTTTAAAGACGTTCTAAGTAGTGCAAGTAACGCGATGGACCCTCTAGAAGACAACAAACCTTAACTCGATTATGTGACCGTCTTGAACTGCCCTTTGAACCTTAGGGTTTGGGGCAGTACGGCATGCCACATGTGAGGCGTTGGCTTGACCCTTCTACGGCTGGACCGTTGGCACTGAGGCATGAAGTGAATGTCTTTAAACCTATTTCATGTGTTGATTTGTTTCGGAAAAACTTGGGTGTTCGAATGTTCGATCGGAAAGTTTAACATTTTTTATTTATCTGGAATGGGATACAATAATTGGAATTCACAAGAAGTTATGAGATAACTGAATGAATGTTATAAACATAGCACTTTAGTCTCACTTGATCGGTTGCTACGGAATTTTGATGCGATCAAAATTCCGTCGCAATCACGTAGCATACGCGGATACTCGCCGGGTAAACTTAATAGACAGCTACACCCCATAGCCCCGACCAAGTGACTGTAGGAGAACCCCGTCGCCGAAAGCATCCGTTCGGGTGCTCGCGGCAGCGGTGTTCCGCCTTGGTGCACTTCTTCGACGGTAGCGGGGGTGCAGCCGTCTATTGAAGTTTGCGACGAGCATTCGATCAGAATGTCGGGAATCCTGTTGAATTGCCCGACTTGATATTGAAAAGTGTTTTCGATAATGAGACTAAAATGCGGGGTTTATAATTGTTAGGCATGCGATGTCTAAGGAATTCATTTGATTAGGCATGCGATGTCTATGCAGGTTGCGGATTCCAACTGTTGTAGTTTTACACTTTCTTTTCTGTGACCGTAAGTGTAATATGTGATATCGCCGGTTTCGTTGCTATATGTCAACGACAATTGGGATGCGCATATTTACTTACGTTGATGACATGTGATGTTATGTATTGCTGGATATGTTATATTGGATCGTCATGTTTGAATAGCCGGGGGTTTTTATGTGAGATGAGTGTTTTTCATTTTCATTCATGTAAAAATCTGTATATAATATTCTTTTATTGGGGCACTTCCAGGTTGCGGAAGATGTCGCCGTTTGTATATTATTTACTTTTCCGCACTAGGATAGACCCAAGGAGGGGAGCACAAGTAACCGGGTTCTAGGGTCCAGTGGGAGACCAACTCGAGGAGTCGAGTCCGGGTCTCCTAACTCTAGAATTGGTAGGGTTGCTTGCCGCTCTTGTAGGGGTCTAGGGGTGTGGGTTTGGCTATTCATCACGACCGTGGAATCCGTGTTTTATACTGGCTCGTATTGAAAACACGGACGTCCTAGTATATCCAATATTTCATATGTTTCTTCTGCTGCGATATCTGTGATGTGATCATGTGATGTTCTGTGATAGATACTTTATATAGTATATATGGTATATTATATAGGCGTTACTTATGTTTTACACCAGCGCTAGCCTTACCCTGCTCTGCCGTTAGTTACCTAACCTAACGGTGCACGAGGGGACATCGAGGCGAATGCGGATGGCATAAGTGTACGTCGTATTTATCTGTGATGTTTAGGTACTTAAATGATGGGACTTCATTAATGTGATTAATGAAATAAAAGAAACCTAAGATGTTGTAGAATCGAATTTCAAAATAAAACAGGTAGCTACAGTTCTTGCTTTGCATAGCGGTATATGTGATATATCCTGCACCTTATTCGATGAGGAAAGGACCGAGATCCCTTCACCGGGAGTGACTCCTTTAGCAATAACTGGCAGATGCTACACACTCGGTTTGTCTTTTGATTACTTTTAAGAGTTTTTGCTTTGCACAGTGATATATATGATATATCCCGCACCTCATTCGACGAGGAAAGGACCGACGATCCCTTCACCGGGAGTGACCCTTTAGCAAAACTAGAAAAGCCTTAAAAACACTCCATTTTAAAATCATTTGATTCTACAACGATATCAAGTTCATTACGCAATAGGTTTTCAGAAAAACCTGTCGTAGCCCTCCGTCATTTCAGATAAGTCCTGTTTAGTATTCGTGCTGCGTTTGTTGACCTTATCAAGGCGCAGTGTGCGGTAGCTAACCAGTATTTATCTGCTTATGCATATGATGCAGATTGAGTTAGGGTAGTCGTGCGGCCTTGTTGACCTTGTCAAGGGTCATGCGGGTGGGTTTGATTCAATCAAGAAATGACGGGTTGAACTTGACTTGCGGTCTATGGTTTGTTGACCTTGTCAAGGTCATAGATCGTTCGGGGCAAAATATTATCGGAAATTTCAAGTGTTGAAATTTGCAATGAGATTGCATACCTTTTATGAGATAATTGGATCCCGATACCCACTGCGAGTAAGAGTTACTCCTGGGAGAGTTTTATACATTACAATTAGCCGATCAAGTAGGTGTCTAGAAAGGTGTTAACGAGGTTACGCCTCTGGGAAAACGAGGTTTACATTAATTAGGTTCGTGCGAAAGCACGGGGGACCTCCCTCAAAGTACCGACACTGGCCTGGCTGAAAGATTGGCGAACTTGTAGTGTGTAATTAATCCCGGCTAGTCTTTCCTTTTAGGGTTTGGAGGAAGATTTGATAAAAAGCAGTGGGAGCCATCCTGATTAGATAAAATAAAAACCAATCAATTCTTGCAAGAGCACACGCTGAGTGTTTTCTTCTCTCTCTCTCCAGGTAGCGACCATATCACGTCTTAATCAAGATAATAATACGGATATTTGACCGAACCCGCTTGTTATACTGAGCTGGGGAACGTTGGTCCCGCTCCTACTTATAATTGTTATAAGACAGAGCAGGAAATTGGGGATTACCAGAATTCCCGTGCCGCCCAAACGAAGAGAGTGCATGCTGATGCATCATCTTCGGGTGTGTTCATTACAAAGAACTGTTTCTCTGTATCCTCTACGTCCTGGGTATGTGATACCAGATCAGGATCCCAGATATGTAATCAGTTACATAGGGCTACAGCTAGGTAGAGAACTGAGAACGGGTGATAAGTTTCATGAGGCAGAAAACGGGGCAAGTGTTGCAGCCAAGTCTGTTAGTCACTGTCACCCTGTATTACAAAAACATTGATTCTGAACGAATGTTTTTAGATACCGAACCTGATATACAAAATCATATCTGTCTCTTTATTAGTAAAGAAACGATAAAATTTTGTATTGTTGGATAATGTTTTGAACATTTCCTATATCAAAAGTTGATCGGTTCAGGCACGTTATCTAAAAGCATTGATGTTCTAAATCAAACTACAGTTCGTAGTATACGGAAGACACACAAGAAGAAGAGTTCAGAAATGAACGAATCCTTCTTGAGGCATTGTAGACTAGGTCATATCAATGCGACCCGACTAGCTGAAGTTACATGTGGATGCATATTTAAATGAGTTTGAATTTACATCTTATGAAACTTGCCAGTCATGTCACAGAGATAAGATGACCATAGCTCTGTTTATTGGAAACAGAGAAAGAGTTAGTGAACTCTTGGGATGATACATGTTGATGTATGTAAGGTCCCCTGACTATACATGCCAGGACTAGTTCTTAATACTTCATTACATTCTCTGATGATCTTTCGAGATTCAGACCTTTGTTCCTGTTGAAACACAAGTCCGAACCTTTTGAGATATTCACAGAATATAAGTTAGAAGTAGAGAACCAAAATACGGGTATAAGTATTACGTCCTTTGATGTGATCAAGGAGGAGAATACTTGAGCACGGAAATCCTGGATTATTCTAAAAGAGAATGAGATTCTCTCTCAGCATTATTCCTCCGTATACACCATAGCACGATGGTATATCGGGGCGGAGCAATCACACCCTATATGATAAGGTGCGCTCTATGATGAGTACTACTGAGTTACCTATTTCCTTTTTGGGAGTTATGCACTTGAGAAGCTGCATACCTATTGAATAGGGTTCTGATCAAATCAGTTGCCTACCACTTCAAATGTGATATGGAAAGGGAAGAGCCCATATCTTGATATGGTTAAGATTTGGGGTTGTCCAGCCTATGTCTAAAAGCAAAATCCGGACAAGCTCGAGACAAGGTCTGTAATGTAGAAATAGAAAGGTTCCAGCTATACAAACTGCAGCTGATGATTTGATAGAACCAAAGGATTCAGTAGATTCCAACGAACCTCAGCCTCTCCGCCGATCTAGTAGGGTTCCTCACCCACCTGAGAGATACTTCGGTTTCTCAATGACAGTGGGAGCGAGGATGGCATCATGAGATGATGACCCAACTAGTTTCGAGCTGGCCATCGAGAGTAGGACTCTGTAAGAATGGCTGGATGCTTAGCGATCTGAAATGGAATCCATGTACACCAACAAAGTATGGACTTTGGATGCTATATCTGAAGGGTTAAATCCCCATCAGGAGCAAGTATATCTTGAGAAGATTACTTGGTGTAGATGGAAAAGTTGAGACTTTCAAAGCTAGACTTGTTAAAGCTTTTTCGTCATCGACCAGGCGTGGATAATGATGAAACATTTTCAAGTGGCTATGCTTAAGTCCATCCAGATCCTACTTGCCACGGCTACATACCATGACTACGATATCTGGTGGTTGGGTGTCATGACTGCTTTTCTAAATGATGTTTTAGAAGAGAACGTCTATAAGTACACAGCCAGAGGGCTTCGTAAACAGTGGGAGCAGCGGAAACGTGTACAAGATGCTTTATAGGATAAAGCAGACATCGCGGAGTTGGAACATCTGTTTTGATGTGTTAGTCAAAGAGTTTGACATCATCAAAATGGTAGATGAACCTTGTATAAACAAAAAGGTAGTAGGGAGTGTAGAGACGATCCTCGTAGAGTACGTGGATGACATGCTCTTGATAGGGAAGAAGTTTCCTATGCTACGCTTGGTCAATCTCCGCTTATCACAATGATTCTCCATATAGGATCAAAGTGATACCTCCTAAATCCTGGATTTTTGATCTATGAGATAGATCTAATTGGATGTTAGGAGACTCACTAGCTGTAGTGAGATGGTATCAGTTGATCCTGGGGAGAATCACTGGAAAGGTTCCTGGATGATAAAGACGACTGAATGTCAGTCACAGGCATTGTCTTTACCCTCAGTAAAGGGACGGTATGTTGGAAGAGTTCCAAGCTAGATACCGTGGCATACTAGACGATTAAGGCTCGATACATCGCTACTTCAGATGCTACCAAAGAGGCAGTCTGGGTGTATATTAGTTCATGAGATGAACTTCGTTCCTCCCATTGTGTGACAATGGAGTTGTGGCTTATGCCAAGGAACACCCGTCCCATCAGTGATCCAGACATATTCTAAGGCAGTATCACCGGATCATGGAGATGGTTGATCTCTAAGGGATCGAGGTTAGGAGAGAAGACTCAGAGGACGACACGGCGAATCCACTCACAAAGGCCTTTTCCCAGAGAGAGACTTTAAAGGGATGGTTGAGTATGAGATAATACAACCACTGCTATCAAATGGCCCTAGTGCAAGTGGGAGATTGTTAGTTATATGTATGCCCTAGAGGCCATTGCTATACATAGGATGTATATTGTAGTGGATGCTGGGACATATATAGGGAGGACTTTCTTGCTCGACATGATAGTATGCTATCTGGTTGCTCTTTACCTTAACGTGTACACAGATTGTCTCCCTATTACATGTTGGTAAAGCCCTTAGGATGTGTACTTGACTACCTGGACTATGATGCGGATCATACTAGTGGGGACATGGTAGTCCATAAGTACATCCTTCAAGGTCCCTAGTCGTGGGTGTATCGAGACGGGGCATCGATATACCAGAGTAGACTAGCGTATACCTTCTCGACCCATACAGATGGGCGATGGATGATCCCATATCCATTGGTGTTTGACATCAGAGATGATATACGGGTGCTCAGTGGAGACTGGGTACACTGGACGGACTCGCCGAGAACTCCCAGATGGTATTATACCTTACGTCAGATGGCAGTTCTCTGGTGACACTGATACAGAGTAGTCTGTTGACCCGAGATCGTCATAGAGTCTTGTATGGTTCCCACTGTGCTTTGATTTCCACCTTACCACGTCCAAGAGGGCGTGCAAAACGGTGGCTTTTGGGTACAGTCCCGAATCACATGGAGGCAATGAGCGATAGGAGGGGAATCGTCTCTCCCGGTATAGGGAGTTGATATTGCGCTGTGTTCGATTGGCTATAACCGGAAATCCCTGGCCAGGGTTGCTGAGATTTACTGGTAAGTGTTACCAGTAGTTTCTTAAACTGTTATAGACCTCATATCGACACGACTTATTGTACGGTAAGTGTTACTGGTTGGATTCACAGGAGTATGAGCGAGCTTGCTCGTCGATCTTCTGATCGCTCAATACCCGGGTGGCCGTTACGTTTAGCAGACCGCTTGCGGCTTGTGGGTGCTTGATATGATCATCACCTGCTGCCGGCGTATTGACGAGTCTTTAGAGTCCTATACAGAGGTTTCCTGGCTCAAGCGAAACGAAATAGGAGCGCATATGAGATATGTGCGGAACCGAGAATAATGCGTGTATGTGATTCCGTATTTCATTCTCGCGATGAATGTGTCAAATGGTTATATGCGATATAACCTAGTTATCGAATCAAGGATTGATTCGATAAAACGATACATTGTATACTAGTCGGTTGTGTGCGACATGACCGGATCATTGAATCAAGTGTTGATTTAATGATTTAATGCATAATTATATATTTGATATATTATTTTGCATTAACTAGTATTGGTTCACTTTAAATGGATTTTCTCACTTGAAGTTCACAAGTTGTATATGTGATATACTTTTGTGCACTTGTTTGTATCATGTTTGATGATACATGCTCACTTGGGTTTATGTAAAGAATTAAACCATGGTTATAAGAATGGTTAGGGTTTCATTTCATTTACTTATTCATTTATCTATTTATTGATTTATTTATTTATTTCTTTTTGGCAAATGAAAAGAAAATGGTGGCTTGATTTGTTTTCTAGTTGAAGCTTCATGAAGCTTTGACCAAGTGACCATTTTGTCTTCATGCCTAACCCTAACCCTTCAAACTAACCATGATTTATTCTCTACACCTAACTATGGTTAGTATATGATAAGTATTCATATTATTTTCCTTTATCATAATACTAATCATCTTTATCTTCTTCTTCTTCTTCACTTGAAGAAAAGCTTGCTTCATCAATGGTGATTTGAGCAAAAGTGTGAGAAATCCAATTCTAAAGTGAACCCACTTCCTATTTCTTCATCCTCTACCTCTTGCCAAGTAGTATAGGGTGTTTTCTTCACAAGTTTCATGACTTGGTGAAGTGGGAGCTTGATCTAGTGATGCCTCGACGTAGATCATCTTCGGCATCGAAGCCGACGACCAAGCCCGCCCCTTTCTCCGATGAAGCCGACGCTAGAGCCCGGGATTCGATTTGGACAGCGAGGAGACTTCATTGCGGAGCTATGGAGGTGGAGGACCGGATCTACAAAGGTTGTATTTCCGTTCTTGTAGTTAAGTTGTTAACTAGTTTCATTTGTCGCCTAAAATTCTAGTTAACGATCCGTATTAGGGTTTCTCGGCACTTGTAAAATTTGAAATTGGCATGGTTGATGCCTTGTGAGACCTCATTAGAGTGCCTAGGAACCCTACAGTGGTATCAGAGCCTAGCTAGAGCCTTAGGCGATGCGTAGACGAAGTTAGAAGTCAGATTAAACCGAAACCCTAACACAAATTTGCTCTCTGGACTTTTTCCAAAAATTGGGTTTTTTCCAGATTAAAAATATGAAGAAAATTCAGCAGCAAATTCTAAGAATTACGGTGCAAAAATTACCTAATGATGTGTCTAAAGTGCGGCGGAACCGCGGCATTTGCATGCTAATGCGGCGGTTCCGCGGCCATTTTGTCTCTTCTCCCATTGAATTTTGCACAGTAATTCCTATTTTGCAGTGCTGGTTTCCTGGGACTTTTTTTTCTGAACTCAAGAGTTGAGTTTTCTGGGTTGTATTGGGGACTCGGTGTTTCGATCGAATTGTCTAATTTTGTCTATGTGTCTTTCCGGATAATTATTGAATATGTTAAAAAGTTCGACCAGATATAAATACCCAACTTTTCCCCTGCCGGAAAATTTCCAAGTGTTGGATTTTTCTGAGGTTTAAAGACGTTCTAAGTAGTGCAAGTAACGCGATGGTCCCTCTAGAAGACAACAAACCTTAACTCGATTATGTGACCGTCTTGAACTGCCCTTTGAACCTTAGGGTTTGGGGCAGTACGGCGTGCCACATGTGAGGCGTTGGCTTGACCCTTCTACAGCTGGACCATTGGTACTGAGGCACGAACTGAATGTTTTTAGACTTATTTCATGTGTTGAGCTGTATCGGGAAAACTTGGGTGTTCGATTGTTCGATCGGAAAGTTCAACATTTTCTATCTTATCCGGAATATGATACAATAATTGGAATTCTCAAGAAGTTATGAGATAACTGAATGAATGTTATAAATCTAGCAATTTATCCTCACTTGATCGGTTGCCACGGAATTTTGATGTGATCAAAAGTCCGTCGCAATCACGTAGCGTACGCGGATACTCGCCGGGTAAACTTAATAGACAGTCACGCCCCATAGCCCCGACCAAGTGACTGTAGGAGAACCTCGTCGCCGAAAGCATCCGTTCGGGTGCTCGCGGTAGCGGTGTTCCGCCTTAGTGCACTTCGTCGACGGCGTCGGGGGTGCGGCCGCCTACTAAAGTTTGCGATGAGCATTCGATCAGTAAATCGAGAATCCTGTTGAATTGCCCGACTTGATATTGAAAAGTGTTTTCGATTTTGAGACTAAAATGCGGGGTTTATAATTGTTAGGCATGTGATGTCTAAGGTATTCATTTGATTAGGCATGCGATATCTATGCAGGTTGCGGATTCCAACTGTTGTAGTTTTACACTTTCTTTTCTGTGACCGTAAGTGTAATATGTGATATCGCCGTTTTCGTTGCTATATGTCAACGACAATTGGGATGCGCATATTTACTTACGTTGATAACATGTGATGTTATGTGTTGCTGGATATGTTATATTGGATCATCGTGTTTGAATAGCCGGGGGTTTTTATCTGAGATGAGTGTTTTTCATTTTCATTCATGTAAAAACTTGTGTGTAATATTCTTTTATTGGGGCACTTCCAGGTTGCGGAAGATGTCACCCTTTGTATATTATTTACTTTTCCGCACTAGGATAGACCCAAGGAGGGGAGCACAAGTAACCGGGTTCTGGAGTCCAGTGGAAGACCAACTCGAGGTGTCGAGTCCGGGTCTCCTAACTCTAGAAATGGTAGGGTTTCTTGCCACTCTCGTAGGGGTCTAGGGGTGTGGGTATGGCTATTCATCACGACCGTGGAATCCGTGTTTTATACTGGCTCGTATTGAAAACACGGACGTCCTAGTATATCCAATATTTCATATGATTCTTCTGCAGCGATATCTGTGATGTGATCATGTGATATGTTCTGTGATGAATACTGTATATAGTATATATGATATATTATATAGACGTTACTTATGTTTTACACCCGCGCTAGCCCTGCCCCACTCTGCCGTTAGTTACCTAACTTAACGGTGCACGAGGGGATATCGAGGCGAATGCGGATGGCATAAGTGTACGTCGTATTTATCTGTGATGTTTAGGTAACTTAATGATGGGACTTCATTAATGAGATTAATGAAATAAAAGAAACCTAAGATGTTGTAGAATCGAATTTCAAAAATAAAACAGGTAGCTACAGTTCTTGCTTTGCACAGCGGTATATGTGATATATCCTGCACCTTATTCGATGAGGAAAGGACCGAGATCCCTTCACCGGGAGTGACTCCTTTAGCAATAACTGGCAGATGCTACACACTCGGTTTGTCTTTTGATTGCTTTTAAGAGTTTTTGCTTTGCACAGTGATATATATGATATATCCCGCACCTTATTCGATGAGGAAAGGGCCGACGATCCCTTCACCGGGAGTGACCCCTTTAGCAAAACTAGAAAAGCCTCAAAAGCACTCCATTTTTAAAATCATTTGATTCTACAACGATATCAAGTTCATTACGCAATAGGTTTTCAGAAAAACCTGTCGTAGCCCTCCGTCATTTCAGATAAGTACTAGTTAGTATTCGTGCTACGTTTGTTGACTATGTTAAGGCGTAGTGTGCGGTAGCTAATTAGTGCTTATCTGCATAAGCATATGATGCGATTGGATTAGGGTAGTCGTGCGACTTTGTTGACTATGTTAAGGGTCGTGCGGGTGGGTTTAATTCAATCGGGAAATGACGGGTTGAACTTGACTAGCACTTATGATTTGTTGACTATGTTAAGGTCATATAGCTGCTAGGGGCAAAATAATATCGGGAATTTCAAGTGTTGAAATTTGCAATGAGATTGCATACCTTCTATGAGATAGTTGGATCCCGATACCCGCTGCGAGTAATTGTTACTCCTGGGAGAGTTTTATACATTACAACTAGCCGATCAAGTAGGTGTCTAGAAAGGTGTCAACGAGGTTACGCCTCTGGGAAAACGAGGTTTACATTAATTAGGTTCGTGCGAAAGCACGGGGGACCACTCTCAAAGTACCGACACTGGCCTGGCTGAAAGATTGGCGAACTTGTAGTGTGTAATTAATCCCGGCTAGTCTTTCCTTTTAGGGTTTGAAGGAAGATTTGATAAAAAGCAGTGGGAGCCATCCTGATTAGATAAAATAATAACCAATCTATTCTTGCAAGAGCGCACGCTGAGTGTTTTCTTCTCTCTCTCTCCTGGTAGCGACCATATCACGCCTTAATCAAGATAATAATACGGATTATTGACCGAACCCGCTTGTTATACTGAGCTGGGGAACGTTGGTCCCGCTCCAACTTATAAGACAGAGCAGGAAATTGGGGATTACCAGAATTCCCGTGCCGCCCAAACGAAGAGAGTGCATGCTGGTGCATCATCTTCGGGTGTGTTCGTTACAAAGAACTGTTTCTCAGTATCCTCCGCATCCTGGGTATATGATACCGGATCAGGATCCCAGATATGTAATCTGTTACATAGGGCTGCAAAAAGGTAGAAAAACTGAGAACGGGTGATAAGTTTCATGAGGCAGAAAACGGGGCAAGTGTTGCAGCCAAGTCTGTTGGTCACTGTCACCCTGTATTCCAAATACATTGATTCTGAACGAATGTTACTAGATACCGAACCTGATATACAAAATCATATCCATCTCTTTATTAGTAAAGAAATGATAAAATTTTGTATTGTTGGATTATGTTTTGAACATTTCCTATATCAAAAGTTGATCGGTTCAGGCACGTTATCTAAAAGCATCGATGTTCTAAATCAAACTACAGTTCTTAGTATACGGAACACACACAAGAGGAAGAGTTCAGAAATGAACGAATCCTTTTTGAGGCATTGTAGACTAGGTCATATCAATGTGATCCGACTGGCTGAAGTTACATTTTAGATGCATATTTAAATCAGTTTGAATTTACATCTTGTGAAACTTGCCAGTCATGTCACAAAGATAAGATGACCATAGCTCTGTTTATTGGAAACAGAGAAAGAGTTGGTGAACTCTTGGGATGATACATGTTGATGTATGTAGGTCCCCTGTCTACACTTGCCAAGACCGGTTCTTTGTACTTCACTACATTCTCTGATAATCTCTTTAGATTCAGACTTATGTTCTTGTTGAAACACAAGTCCGAACCTTTTAAGATATTCACAGAATATAAGTTAGAAGTAGAGAACCAAAATATGGGTATAAGTATTATGTCCTTTGATGAGATCAAGGAGGAGAATACTTGTGCATAGAATTCCTGGACTATTCTAAAGGAGAATGAGATTCTCTCTCAGCATTACTCCTCCGTATACACCATAGCACGATGGTATATCGGGGCGGAGCAATCTCACCCTATATGATAAGGTGTGCTCTATGATGAGTACTACTGAGTTACCTGTTTCCTTTTTGGGAGTTATGCGCTTGAGAAGCTGCATACTTATTGAATAGGGTTCAAATCAAATCAGTTGCTTACCACTTCATATGTGATATGGAATGGGAAGAGCCTATGTCTTAAGCTAGTTAAGATTTGGGGTTGTCCGGCCTATGTCTAAAAGCAAAATCGGGACAAGCTCGAGGCAAGATCTGTTATGTACAACTGGAAATGTTCCAGCTATACAAACTGCAGTTGATGATTTGAAAGAACCAAAGCATTCAATAGTTACCAACGAAGCTCAGCCTCTCCGCCGATCTAGTAGGGTTTCTCACCCACCTGAGAGATACTTCGGTTACTCTATGACAGTGGGAGCGAGGATTTCATCATGAGATGATGACCCAACTAGTTTCGAGCTGGCCATCAGGAGTGGGACTCTGTAAGAATGGCTGGATGCTTAGCGATCTGATATGGAATCTATGTACACCAACAAAGTATGGAATTTGGTTGCTATATCTGAAGGGTTAAATCCCCATCAGGAGCAAGTATATCTTGAGAAGATTACTTGGTGTAGATGGAAAAGTTGAGACTTTCAAAGCTAGACTTGTTAAAGCTTTTCGTCATCGACCAGGCGTGGATAATGATGAAACCTTTTCAAGTGGCTATACTTAAGTCCATCTAGATCCTACTTGCCATGGCTACATACCATGACTACGATATCTGGCGGTTGGGTGTCATGACTGCTTTTCTAAATGATGTTTTAGAAGAGAACGTCTATAAGTACACAGCCAAAGAGCTTCGTAGACAGTGGGAGCAGCGGAAACGTGTACAACATGCTTTATAGGATAAAGCAGGTATCGCGGAGTTGGAACATCTGTTTTGATGTAGTAGTCAAACAGTTTGACATCATCAAAATGGTAGATGAAACTTGTATAAACAAAAAGGTAGTAGGGAGTATGGTGATGATCCTCGTAGAGTACGTGGATGACATACTCTTGATAGGAAAGGAGTTTCCTATGCTACGCTCGGTCAATCTCCGCTTATCACAATGATTCTCCATATAGGATCAAAGTGATACCTCCTAAATCCTGGGTTTTAGATTTATGAGATAGATCTAATTGGATGTTAGGATTCTCACTAGTTGCAGTGAGATGGTATCAATCGATCCTGGGGAGAATCACTGGAAGGGTTCCAGGGTGATAAGGACGACTGAAAGTCAGTCATAGGCATTGTCTTTACCCTCAGTAAAGGGACGGTATGTTGGAAGAGTTCCAAGCACGATACCGTGGCATACTAGACGATAAAGGCTCGATACATCGCTACTTAAGATGCTACCACAGAGGCAGTCTGGATGTATATTTGTTCATGAGATGAACTTAGTTCCTCCCATTGTGTGACAATGGAGTTGTGGCTTATGCCAAGGAACGTCCGTCCGATCAGTGATCCAGACATATTCTAAGGCAGTATCACCTGATCATGGAGATGGTTGATCTCCAGGATGATCAAGGTTAGGAGAGTAGACTCAGAGGACAACACGGCGGATCCACTCACGAGAGGCCTTTTCCCAGAGAGAGACTTTTATGGGATGGTTGAGTATGAGATACTACAACCACTGCTATCAGATGGCCCTAGTGCAAGTGGGAGATTGTTAGTTATATGTATGCCCTAGAGCCATTGCCATACATAGGATGTATATTGTAGTGGATGCTGGGACATATATAGGGAGGACTTTCTTGCTCGACATGATAGTATGCTATCTGGTTACTCTTTACCTTAACATGTATACTGATTGTCTCTCTGTTACATGTTGGTAAAGCCCTTAGGATGTGTACTTGACTACCTGGACTATGATGCGGATCATACTAGTGGGGACATGGTAGTCCATAAGTACATCCTTCAAGGTCCCTAGTCGTGGGTATATCGAGACGGGGCATCGATATACCAGAGTAGACTAGCGTATACCTTCTCGACCCATACAGATGGGCGATGGATGATCCCATATCCATTAGTGTTTGACATCAGAGATGATGTACGGGTGCTCAGTAGAGACTGGGTACACTGGACGGACTCGCCGAGAACTCCCAGATGGTATTATACCTTACGTCACATGGCAGTTATCTGGTGACACTGGTACAGAGTAGTCTGTTGACCCGAGATCGTCATAGAGTCTTGTGTGGTTCCCACTGTGCTTTGATTTCCACCTTACCACGTCCAAGAGGGCGTGCAAAACGGTGGCTTTTGGGTACAGTCCCGAATCACATGGAGGCAATGAGCGATAGGAGGGGATTCGTCTCTCCTTGTATAGGGAGTTGATGTTGCGCTGTGTTCGATTAGCTATAACCGGAAATCCCTGGCCAGGGTTGCTGAGATTTACTGGTAAGTGTTACCAGTAGTTTCTCGAACTGTTATAGACCTCATATCGACGCGACTTATCGAGCTATTGGGGTCTGACGTTTACCACCCCTAGGCGAGATATGCGACATATCAGACGATCAGACCGGACTGTACGGTAAGTGTTACTGGTTGGATTCACAGGAGTATGAGCGGGCTTGCTCGTCGATCTTCTGATCGCTCAATACCCGGGAGGCCGTTACGTTTAGCAGACCGCTTGCGGCTTGTGGGTGCTTGATATGATCATCACCTGCTGCCGGCGTATTGACGAGTCTTTAGAGTCCTACACAGAGCTTTCCTGGCTCAAGCGAAACGAAATAGGAGCGCATATGAGATATGTGCGGGACCGAGAATAATGCGTGTATGTGATAACGTATTTCATTCTCGCGATGAATGTGCCGAATGGTTATATGCGATATAACCTAGTTATCGAATCAAGGATTGATTCGATAAAACGATACATTGTATACTAGTCGGTTGTGTGCGACATGACCGGATCATTAAATCAAGTGTTGATTTAATGATTTAATGCATAATTATATATTTGATATATTACTTTGCATTAACTAGTATTGGTTCACTTTAAATGGATTTTCTCACTTGAAGTTCACAAGTTGTATATGTGATATACTTTTGTGCACTTGTTTGTATCATGTTTGATGATACATGCTCACTTGGGTTTATGTAAAGAATTAAACCATGGTTATAAGAATGGTTAGGGTTTCATTTCATTTACTTATTCATTTATCTATTTATTGATTTATTTATTTATTTCTTTTTGGCAAATGAAAAGAAAATGGTGGCTTGATTTGTTTTCTAGTTGAAGCTTCATGAAGCTTTGACCAAGTGACCATTTTGTCTTCATGCCTAACCCTAACCCTTCAAACTAACCATGATTTATTCTCTACACCTAACTATGGTTAGTATATGATAAGTATTCATATTATTTTCCTTTATCATAATACTAATCATCTTTATCTTCTTCTTCTTCTTCACTTGAAGAAAAGCTTGCTTCATCAATGGTGATTTGAGCAAAAGTGTGAGAAATCCAATTCTAAAGTGAACCCACTTCCTATTTCTTCATCCTCTACCTCTTGCCAAGTAGTATAGTGTGTTTTCTTCACAAGTTTCATGACTTGGTGAAGTGGGAGCTTGATCTAGTGATGCCTCGACGTAGATCATCTTCGGCATCGAAGCCGACGACCAAGCCCGCCCATTTCTCCGATGAAGCCGACGCTAGAGCCCGGGATTCGATTTGGACAGTGAGGAGACTTCATTGCGGAGCTATGGAGGTGGAGGACCGGATCTACAAAGGTTGTATTTCCGTTCTTGTAGTTAAGTTGTTAACTAGTTTCATTTGTCGTCTAAAATTCTAGTTAACGATCCGTATTAGGGTTTCTCGGCACTTGTAAAATTTGAAATTGGCATGGTGATGCCTTGTGAGACCTCATTAGAGTGCCTAGGAACCCTACACTTATCGAGCTATTGGGGTCTGACGTTTACCACCCCTAGGCGAGATATACGACATATCAGACGATCAGACCGGACTGTACGGTAAGTGTTACTGGTTGGATTCACAGGAGTGTGAGCGGGCTTGCTCGTCGATCTTCTGATCGCTCAATACCCGGGTGACCGTTACGTTTAGCAGACCGCTTGCGGCTTGTGGGTGTTTGATATGATCATCACCTGCTGCCGGCGTATTGACGAGTCTTTAGAGTCCTACACAGAGGTTTCCTGGCTCAAGCAAAACGAAATAGGAGCGCATATGAGATATGTGCGGGACCGAGAATAATGCGTGTATGTGATACCGTATTTCATTCTCGCGATGAATGTATCGATATGGTTTTATGCGATATGACCTAGTTATCGAATCAAGGATTGATTCGATAAATCGATACATTGTATATTAGTCGGTTATATGCGATATGACCGGATCGTTAAATCAAGTGTTGATTTAATGATTTAATGCATAATTATATATTTGATATATTACTTTGCATTAACTAGTATTGGTTCACTTTAAATGGTTTTTCTCACTTGTTCATTTGCACATTGTATATGTGATATAGTTTTGTGCACTTGTATGTATCATGTTTGATGATACATGATAGTTTGGTGTATGGTTTAAACCATGGTTGGTTAATGGTTAGGGTTTCTTATGCTTCATTTACTTATTCTTTTATTTATTCATTGATTTGTGAAAGAAATAAAATGGTGGCCATTTTGGATTATCCTTGAAGCTTCATGAAGCTTTGAAATGGTTGACCATTTTGTTTCTTTCTCTAACCCTAACCATACAACCTAACCTTAGTTAATTCTCTACACCTAACTAGAGTTGGATTATGATAAGTATTCATGGATTTTCTATTTTGCAAGAGAACTCATCATAACATTATCATCTTCTTCTTCTTCTTCAAGAAGAAAACCTAGACTTCATCAATGGTGACTTGATGAAATGAGTGAGAAATCAAATTCTAAAGTGAACCCACTTCCTATTTCTTCATCCTCTACCTCTTGCCAAGTAGTATAGGGTGTTTCCTTCACAAGTTTTCATGGCTTGGTGAAGGTGAAGCTTGATCTAGTGATGCCTCGACGTAGATCGTCTTCGGCATCGTCGTCGATGACCTAGCCCGCTTTTCTCCGATGAAGCCGACGCTAGAGCCCAAGATTCCATTTGGACAGCGAGGAGACTTCATTGCGGAGCTATGGAGGTGGAGGACCGGATTTACAAAGGTTGTATATCCGTTTACTCGTAGTTAAGTTGTTAACTAGTTGCTTTGTCGCCTAAAATTCTAGTTAACGATTCGTATTAGGGTTTCTCGGCACCCGTAAAATTTGAAATTGGCATGGTTGATGCCTTGTGAGACCTCTTGGGAGTGCCTAAGAACCCTACAACCTTAACATCATTAAGATATGAACCATTCTATATCCAATATAGAAACTTTGGCACTTATTTAATTGGAACCATTATCAAATCATGCAGCCGTCTCCAGTGCATATCAACTTAATGGAGAGAGACTAATCAATATTGCTCAACTTAGGAATACATTCAATTATGAGTAACCTGAAAGAGAAACAAGTTTCTCAAAACCATTACTATCATCTGAATACCAGTCACAAGAATCTATATCTTCGATCTCTTTGAAGAATCCCGATATTTGTGACACCTGGTTCTCTACTTTATTCTTATACCCACAACTTCTCAAAACTTAGAACTTGTATTTCTACGAAACACTTGTCTAAAATCTAGAGAAGTCATAAGTAAACAGAACATAGTACGAGGACCAACCTCTTTGTCCTGACGGACTCTGGACAACATACAATACTCTGTATAAGTCCGCTGAGTCGAATAACTCAAAACATGTGCATCGTAGGTTGAAAACTGTACTTATAGTTAAGAACTACCCCGTTGTTCAATGCTCCTTACCCAATCGTCAACTGATATAGGTAAAAGTCACAGACATAATTTCAAAAAGTTATATCTCACTTTATAAAAATAAACGTACAGATATATCATTTTGAAATTGGTGCACAACAATAGATATTCAAAACCAAATGCATACCGTCTGGCATAAACTCAGGCGACTTTCTCAAATATCACCAATTACAACGAATTCCGATATAATGAGGATGATCACCTTATTCCAAATAACCTACTTCCACTCATCATCTGTAAAACCATACGGATATGAGAATAAAACCTGGTAAATACATACCTCGGAGTAAGTATCTAATCGGGAAATCAGTTTTCCTTTAACAATGCACTGAAACATGAAAATGTTTCGTAGGGGTATCCTGGTATTGCTAGCAATGCCTCTTCCATAATCCAATTCATGACTTTAACCGTATATTTCATTACCATCTCTCCAAATCCCTTTATTTGTCTTTAGTCGTTTTCTTCTGCACACCCATTTAGGCTAAGTGGTTTTCTTCCTTCCCTACCGTTCGGCACCAGCCTATGGTTTGGAAGAAGACTATCCAGTAAGCATAATAGGTGTACTCTCCTAAACCAAGGAGTACTCGTATCTTGAGAGAAGGTGATGATAAAAGACAACTGAATAATACCTTATTTTATTTCTCCCGAACTGGGGAAAAGCAAAGGTGAAAATAGGAGTGGCGATGAAGTACGCGGTTTGGTCGTGAATGATAACAGTCGCAATTTACTTTGCCCTCTTTCTAATCCCTTTATTTTGTCATTAGTTATTACCTTCTGTACACCCCACTTAGGCTAATTGGTTTTCTTCATTCCCTACCTTTCGGCACCAGCCTATGGTTTGGAATAAGACTATCCAATAAGCGTAATAAGTGTACTCTCCTAAACTAAGGAGCCCTCACAATCTGAGAGAAGGTGATAATAAAAAACAACTGAATAAATTCTATTTCTCCTGAACCTGGATCCATCCTCGAAGAAGTCCCTTCGAGTACGTATATAACCATACGATGGATTTATCCAATGGAAGTGGATGTCCGTAGTAATACGGGGTGTTTTGAGAAATACAAAGGGTAAAAGAAAGAGCGGTAAAAACTTATGCAACTTGGACAATCCAAAAGCCAGTATTTTAAGAAGGTTCGGTCAACTTGGTCACTGGGTCATAGTCTAGGGTCGGTCAAAGGTCGCTGCCAAAGAGAGAGAGAGAGAGAAAAGAAACGCTCTGCATGCACTCTAACCTAGATCAGAATGGTTATCACTTTATCTAATCAGGAAACCTCCCACTGTACCGTCAAATTCTCCTCCAAACCTAAAAGAAGAATCAATCGGGATCACCCGAAGAGTAAACCAACTCATCAGTGGGATTCGGGATCCAACTCTCATCGCATGATAACGTGACGGAATCCACTCATGCTATCACACTCCATAAGGTACGCATGCTTGGCAAGTTTCAGTTTCTTTAGAAACTCCCGATGTGATTTTTACCTCATGCTTTTATGACCTTGACTTTAGTCAACAAATCATAAGTCACATGTCAAGTTCTCTCCGTCATTATCCAGGTTGATTTGAACCCACCCGTACCTACCCTTGATTTTAGGCAACAAGGAAGTACGACTGTGCCAAACCAACGCATCTATCTATGCAACAGATGAATATTCAGCAGCTACCAAACACTATGCCTTGACTTTAGTCAACAAACATAGCTTGAATACTACTGACTGTCCATAAGAAATGACGGAAGGCTACGGCTGGTTTTTGGCGAAAAAATCTTTAACGTAATGAACTTGATCTCGTTGAAGAAACCTGATAGCTTTTTATAAAAATATAGTGGCGAAAACCTTTGCTAAAGAGGTCACTCCCGGTGAAGGGAACTCGGCTCTTTTCTCGTGGAATGAGGTGCATGATATTCTAACTGAATATCACGATGCAAAGCAACTTGTAATCGACTATAGTGAAGTTATTACCCTGACGCAAACTTCTGCCCAAGGGGTCTCTCCCGGTGAAGGGATATCAGCCCTTGCCTCGTCGAATGAGATGCAGGATATTCTAAACTGAATATCACTATACAAAACAAAAGGAAACGTCTTTGTAATAACACTTTTTAAAATTGGTTCCATCAACATCAAATATAGGTTTGTTTTCCTTTGCATTGATCAGAATCAACGCAGTCCCATCAATTAATCACACCAAAAAGAACGAAAATAAAATGTACGTATATGCCATCCGCATTCGTCACTGGGTCCCGTCATCACCCGTTAGGTTACTTAACTAACGACAGAGCGGGGACTGAACTAGCGCGGGTGTAAAACATATACAACATCTAATAGTATATATACCAATATACAATAATCGCTCCAGGCGTGATAATATGAAAAATTACAGAAAAGTAATAAGTATCACAGAACAATACAGATAATCTGGGATCTCCGGGTTTCACAGAGCCGCTGCTGAAACCCGACGTTCCCCTGGTCGTGTGGATAGCCTGTGCAATGAAACCTAGACCCCTACGGATGTGGCAAGTTACCCGCCAAAACCTGAAGCGAGGCAGCCCTTACAGCAAAGTGAATGGACAACCCAGCACTTCACGGAATCTGGTAACTTGATCACCCTTCCTTGGGTCGACCTGTACCCCCTACAAGTGCGGCGAATAGTCTGCCAATTCTAGAGTGAGGCCTCTCTGCCTCTCAAAGCCATGAGATACGGACCCGTTGCCCACCAGAACCCGGCTATCTGTGCACTCCTTCGCGGGATAAACCTAGTACAGAAATGAAAAATATATACAACGGGTACATCAACCTCAGCCCGGTCGTGCTCCAGAAGAATATTATACAAATAGGCAGTGACGGCAGTCCACATGTTGGACGCTCGCCCCGCAATATCAAATATACAAATAAATCCAAACAGCACTACCATTACACACTGCTATCCACCACGACATATCCACAACATTACAACACAATACAGAACATCAACGCGAATGTCACATTCGTAAATCCGTCTAAAATAGTTATAGCAATTAGACGCAATTTACCGCTCGAATGACATTTCCGGTCGGAGATATAATATAAGTACTGTAAACTAACACGTTTAAATTTCGATCGACCAAATATCCCAAAGTGGGCCCCACAAACATCTGTTGTACAGTAACAAAAACTGGGCCCAAAAGAAATATACCAAAAACCACAATTTACCATGGAAAACTCACTGGAAAAATTTGGCGCACTGTTCCCACATACTGGCCGCGGTTCCGCGGTCAAACCCTAGCTTTGACCGCGGATCCGTGGCTGTCTTGTGGGATCACGTGGTCAAATTTTCCCAGTTTGCTTAAAAAAGCCTGCTTAATTTTCTGTGATGCTCAAAATAATTTTTAGACCCTTTTAAAAATCGACAGAAACTTTAACCCAGAAAATTGCAGTTTTCGAAATTCCGTTCGATCGATATTTTAAACGCGTTAGCACAAGTTAGTAAAGCTTAATAGTAAGGCTCTGATACCACTGTAAGTACACGGTAGCGCCCCGGCCGTCTAACAGTCGCCAAATGCGGAACAAAAACTTTTACAACTGGCGCTATCGTATACTATAACCCGGATCTGCCATTAAAACTAAACTAACAAACTACAAAGTGGGTAGAAATGTTATACCGAACGATCCGAGTCCTTCGTTCTTCAACCATCATCCCACGGTTTGTTGCGGCTGCTCCGATCTCCTGAATCTCCAGTCTTCTCGTCCAGGTGGCACCACGTCGACGGATCTTTAAACGGGCTCCCGTCTCTGAACCGAGACAACTCGATCATCAAGTTTGCTAAAAGAGATGACAAGATTGATGTAGAGAATGAGTAGAATACTTTGTCTCACTTCGTCCAAAGCCATGGACGAACGGTTAATGAAGTTGCCTTTTGGATCGGGTGAAATGAGAAATGAGGCTATCTAATTTCTATATACCAAAACTATCATAATCTTTTTTTTCTCTCAAGCAACCTTAGCCTCCAAATGATTTGGCCGGCCGATATAAGGTGGGGGGGTGAGTGTAGGAGCAAGGAGGAGGGTGACCATAAACATGAAGCTTATCATAACATTAAATGAAAAGGATGACACATTAAAAACAATTAATGCAAAATAGTGATTTATTAACCTAGTCACCATTTCAATTAATGCTAATGAATGAATCATCACGCCTTGTCACCAAATCTAGAACCTTCTAGAACCACGACTCACCCTCAAGACGAAAAGATAAATCCGCATTTAACCGAATATTAAAGATGGGTGATAGAAAACTAGAAACTGGCAACTTCCAAAAGCGATCCCGAAACGAATTTCAGGATAACCCCGTAACAGTATAAACATACCCGCATTTGTATTACGACCGAATACAAATGCAACTGAAACAAAGATATTATATCTACACAGTATAATACTCGGATCCGGCTTAAACCAAAGCCTACCAGTATTATTTGCCCGAAATATGACATGTGCGTAAACGCACGTGCATTTTCCGAACCCTGCCATAAAACCATACGGCCTCTACAACGTTTCTCCCGAACTTGGGAAACTGTGTGTGGGGGACTCTAATGACTCATCAACACACTGGCACTGGGTATAAACACTAGCACGTCAGAGGTACAAGCTGTACATAACGGTTGCCTATGTATTGATTGGAAGGGAAGCTGACGAGCGAACTCATCCAGAAACCCTACTGAGCCTGACAGTGACAATATCCGTACAGTCCGGTCCTTTCGTCTAAGAGTATCGCATATCGAGTCTAGAGGGGTGGATAAAGTCAGACCCCTAATAACGCGATAATTCGTGTCGGTATGAAGCCCATCACCTCCTGAGAAACTACTGATCCAAATCAGTAATTCTCCACTACCTCGGCCGAGGATTTCTAGTGATGACCACCCGTGCACTGTGCGACATCAACCTCAAATACCGGGAGAGACGAATCCCCGACGATCCGCTCACTGCCTCCATGTGGCTCGGAACTGTACCCAACTAAAACCTGTTTGCACGTCTCCTTTGAGCGTGGTAGGGTAGTAATCTAAGCACAGTGGGAACTCACACGAGACAAATGACGATCTCAGGTCGACAAACTAACATGTACACATGTCACCAGGGAACTGCTATCTGACGATATATATAATACCAACTAGCATGTTCCCGGCGAGTCCTGTCCGGTGTACTCAATGAGCACCTGTATACATCTTAGGTGAACTAACTGACACCAATGGCTTGTGAGACCAGCCACCGCCCTTCGTCGGGGTCTCGACTGTATACACTAGTCTACTCTGGAGTATCGATGCCCTGTCTCGAAACTCCCATGACTAGGGATATTTTAAGGATGTGCTTACAGACCCCAGCTCCCATGTATATGATCGCCATCATACTGCTGGCAGTCAAGCAAGAATCCTATGGGCTCTATCAACATGCAATAGTGAACTAAAGCATGTATATGATGATAAAGACAAACCAGATAGCATACTATCATCTCGAGTAAGACAGTCATATCAGTATAGGTCCTCCCTCAATCATTACAATCACGTACCTACGATCCAATAATTGACTTAAAGGGCACTATATCCAACATATAGGTCCCCCCTCAATCATCATAATCAACCTGCTTACTATTACAATAATTGCCTTGAGGGCATTATAGCCAACAGTAGCGATATTAAGTCAACGGACTAAGCTGTACTTATGTTATCTGGGAATTGCTACCTGACGATAGATATAATACCAACCAGCAGTTCCGAACATACCGCCTCACAAAAGAGGGAAAACAATAACTCTGGCAGCCACTCTGTCATCCAGGTCACCTTAGAAGCCCAAAATGATAACTGTTAGTGTATATGCCCTAGAGGCCATTACTGTATCATACTAGTTTGTATATTACTTAATGGAAGCTTGGGATATTCACCTTGTATATACAATCTTGCTCAAAATGGTAGTATGCTACTTGGTTTGTTTCTACTTTAATATGTGCATGTGTTTCTTTTAGCATATCGCTTATACATTTTAGTAGAGCCCTTAGGATCTTTGCTTGATTACCAGCGTTGTGATGGTAGTCACACTCATGGGGGCTCGGTAATCCACAAGCACATCCTTATACAGGTCCCTAGTCGTAGGACTATCGAGACGGGGCATCGATACTCCGGAGTAGACTAGCGTATGCGCTTCTCATCCCAGCAGGGGAGACGGTCTGTCCCACAGCCGTCAGTACGTCGTACTTGAGATAGTATGCTGGTGCTCGTTAGGTTACGAGTACACTGGACAGGACTCGTCGGGAACTGATTGGTTGGTACTATACCTATCATCAGTCATCAGTTCCCAGGTGACATGAGTACAGCTTAGTCCGATGACTTGACACTGTCATTTCGCCTCGAGTGTGTTCCCACTGTACTTTGATTACTACCCTACCACGGCTTAAAGGAGTCGTGCAAACAGGTAGTAGTTGGGAGCAGTCCCAAAGCACTTATAGGCAGTGACGGTTAGACAGGATTCGTCTCTCCCGGTATTGGGGGTTGACATCGCGTTGTGTCTAGAAGAGCCATTACACAAGTAGTCCTTGGCCAGGGCAAGCGAGATATACTGGTAGGTTACCAGTGTTATCTCAGGGTGTTCTGGGCTACACTCCGACACGACTTGTACCGCTATTAGGGGACTGACGTTTACCGCCCCCCTAGGCCCGCCATGCGATGTATCAAACGAACAGACCGGAGTGTACGGAGATTGTCACATTCAGGCTCAGTAGGAGTTTAGATGGGTTTCACCTCGTCCGTCTTCTTATCGGCATCTACCTGGAGACCGTTACGCACAGCTAGTGCCGCTTGCGGTCTGTAGTTAAACCCACTACCAGCGTAGTGTCGAGTCTTTAGAGTCCCACACAGAGAGCTATTCCCCTTTAGGCAAAAGAGTAGAGGTCGCATGGTTTTGCGACAGGTCGCATGGTTTTGCGACAGGGTTCGGTCACATCCGTGCACTTGTGCACGTTTAGTATCCGGACAGTTATTACTAGCGGGCTTTGGTTTAAGCCAGATCCTAGTATACGTTTTGGGATTGGTTTTATCTCGTTTGTATTCATGTTCCCCGGAACACGGATACGGGTGTGTATGCACGGTTGACAGGGACAGAGACAGAGGATTCTTATTAGGGTTGTTGACTTTTGCTAGACTCTAATGAGAATTAGAATTATGATTAACAATAATATTAATTAAGTATTATAGTGACATGGTTAGGGTTGAAAGGTTGACCTTGTTGACTTGTTGACTTTTGTTGACCGTTGTTGACCGGTTGACTAGGTTGGACTTGTTGACCACCATCATGACAATGGCCATCATTTGGTTGCATTGACTTATGCTTGCTTGTTTTGTTCACCATTTGCATTTAATGTAAGAAATGATATTGTCATTTGTCATGATATCAACCATCACATTATACTCAATTATTATTACTTGTTATCATAATTTTGGATTATGAGAGGTGAGATGAGAAGAGGTTGGCTCACTTTTCATTTGGCTTTCTCTCTCTTAAGCTCTCTCATTCTCAAGCTCTCCCTTTCCTCTTGCTCTCTCTCTGGTTTATGGTTCTACTTGTCTCATGTGTTGAGAAGCAAGAACCATATAGATAAAACACCAAACACTCCTCTACTCATCCTAGTTCACAAGGCCTAGCAAGCCAAGTGTTCTAGTTCTTCAAGTACGAAGAAGAAGCCAAAGGTAGAAGCTTTCGGGTGGATCCATCTTCGGCGCGAGAAGACGACGAGGGGAGGCCGGTCCGTACACCACAAGAGTTGAAGACGAAGGAGTTCAAGAAAGGTATAACCCCCTAACCGAGTAGGTAAAACTCCTAGTTAGGTTGTTAGGTAGTTGTTTAACAAAGATCCGTATTATGAATCCATGTTACCACCCTAGCAAAAATCGTTTTTCATCATTTCCGCCACCCCGTAAGTACCGGGGAAGGGTAGCATGGACTTACAGTGGTATCAGAGCCTAGTTAAACACTATCTAACATGTTAGCAAAGTAACTAGAAATTCAATCGGAGAAAAAGTCGCGAAACGAACCCGAAAAATCAAGTTTCAGCCGATTCTGTATTCTGTTCAAAAATTAATAAATCATGCACCAAAAATCGACTCAGGCTTTTTATGAAACACCCAAGAAATTTGGTCCACTGACTCGGTCAACGCGCCGCGGAACCGCGGCGGGAGCATGCTCCCGCCACGGATCCACGGCCGAGTTGACTCGGCCGTGGTGCAAATTTCCTGCAGAGTGTTTCTGGGGTTGTTTTGGGATTTTTAAAATATGATTTTTCTGCCCAGATTTTCCAGAAAGCAAAATTAGTTTTTGGGGCTTGAAAATCCGTATTTTGATCGAACTTCTAAAGACTTAAGCTAACGGGTTTATATCTGTGATGTGTTATATGTATTGAACGTCTGCTAATCGCTATACGTCGATTAGTAGGGATTATACATATCTGTGATCTGTAATGTCGATGGTATGTGTATATGAACTCATTGGATTGTCACGGGTGAATAGCCGAGGGTTGTGAGATGAGAGTTTTCTTTTCTTTCAATTCATGTAAAATTTGTAATTGACGTAATATTATTTATTTGGCCGCACAACCGGGGTGAGGTTGTAGCCGTCATTGTATAATTTCTTTTACTGTTTTTGCTCTTAGGATAGACCCATGGAGGGGGTGCACAAACTACCGGGTACCTCGAAGTGCCGAGTGGCCTACTCACGTCGTTGAGGGAGGTTGCTTCGTTTCGGGTATTTGGCGGGTAGTTTGCCGCACCCGTAGGGGTCTTGGGTGGGGTATTGGCTATTCACCGCGACCGTGTAATCCGCTTTTCGTTACAGGCTCGTACGAATTGCGGATTCCTAGTATATCCAATGTGTTCATCTATGATCTGAAATGGCTATCATTGCAATATATCTATATATGATATTATTTAGGCGTTGCTTATATTTTGCATCCGCGCTAGTCCAGCCCCCGCTCTGTCGTTAGTTAAGTAACCTAACGGGTAATGACGGGGCCCCGTGGCGAATGCGGATGGCATAAGCGTACGTCATATTTTGGTTGTTTTCTGCAATGGTAGGATTAAATGATGGGACGCATTAAAAGAATTAATGCAAGAAAATAAACCAAAGTAAAATCGTTGGAACACTTTCAAAACCACTCGATTCTTTTCAAAAACCAACTTTTAAATGCGGAGCTTGAGCCACTCTTTTTAAAAGCTATCTCGTTCCATCGATTATATCAAGTTCACTACGTTCACGGTTTCGCCAAAACCATTCGTAGCCCTCCGTCGTTTCACATGAATAGTCAATAGTATTCAAGCTATGTTTGTTGGCCAAAATCAAAGCATAGTGATTGGTAGCTATTGGGTATTCATGTGCAGCATAGATAGATGCGTTGGTTTGGGACAGTCGTACTGCCTTGTAGGACAAAGTCAAGGGTAGGTACGGATGGGTTCAAATTAACCTGGAGAATGACGGGTAGAACTTGACATGTGACTTATGACTTGTTGGCCAAAGTCAAGGTCATAAGAGCATGGGGCAAAAATCCACATCGGGAGTTTCAAAAGAACCTGAAACTTGCTAGCGATGCATACCATTTGGAGCGTGATGATTCTGGTAGGATTCCTTCAGTTTTGTCACGCGATGATATTTGGATCCCGATCCTACTGTGAGTATATGCTACTCCTCGGAAAATTTCTCACTTAACGATCAATGCTATAAACCAAGTAGGTGTCTGGAAAGGTGTTAGCGGGGCTACGTCCCCAGGGAAAAGAGGTTATTTAATTAAGGAACTTCGCGAAAGCGTTGGAAAACCTCTCTCGAAGTACCAACACTGGCCTGGGTGAACGGTTAAGCAAGTATTGTACGGTGAGATTGATTCCGACTAATTCTTCTTTTTTGGTTTGAGGAGGAATTCGAGAGACAGTGGGAGCCATTCTGTTTAGACAAACTAAAAACCACTCTAAACTTGCAAGAGTATCATGTTGAGTGTTTCTTCTCTCTCCTAATTGCAGCGACCAATCGACATGACTGGACTTAAGTTACTTCTAGATTAAAAACATACTGACAGGGCCAAACTACAAAGATTGGCTCAGGAATGTCAAAATGGCAATCACTTACGACAAGCTGGGGTATCTTCTTACCACCAAAGCTCCCCCTGTCCCAGGTCCCACCTCCAGCGTCGCGGATAGGGAAATCCGTAAGACCTGGGAGATCGATTGCGCGAAGGCCAGGTGCCTCGTGCTTGCCTCTATGGACAATGAACATCAGAGGAGGTACGAGAATATGGACTTCGAATCCATATTTCTCCATACAAAAGAACTGTATGGAGAGCAATCTCATATCGCAAGATACGAAGTGTCGAAGAAGTTATTTTCGGCAAGGTTGGCCATCGGATCATCGGTAGCGGAACACGTGCTTAAGATGATTGGCTTCATTGAGGAGCTCGCGGACCTTGGGACCACGTTAGAGAACGAGTTCTATACGGACTTGATTCTTCAGTCCCATCCTTCCACTTACGCCGAGTTTATCCTGAACTTCAACTTGCAAGGAAAAGAAGTTGAACTTCCGGAGCTCCTCAACATGCTGAGGAGTACAGAGGGCACCCTACAGAAAGATAGGGAAACATCCACTTTGTTTGTAGGAGGATCTTCCTCTTCTAAGTCCAAGGCAAAAGCCAAGGGAAAGAAGAAGAAAGCCCCCGCCAAACCAAGGGGCGGTGTTAGTAAAGTGGATACGAAGGGAAAAGCAAAGGCAACAAAAATAGCTGGGCAGCTTGTGGGAAAGGAAGAATGCTTCTATTGTCATAAGGGGACACTGGAAGAAAGATTGCAGGGCTTGGAAGGCCAGAACACAGGATCTGAAGCAAGTTGCGGTTTCAGCTTCAGGTGTGTATGTTATTGAAAACCGTCTTTCAATAAACTCTACTTCCTGGGTATTGGATACCGGATCAGGATCTCATATCTGTAATTCTTTGCAGGCACTGAGAAAGCGAAGAGTTTTGAAGGCAGGTAATATGACCCTCAGAGTTGCAAACGGAGCTGGCATGGATGCTGAGTCCGTAGGGCACTATCACCTGGGCTTGTCAGATGGACACGTTTTGGTTTTGTGTAATTGCTATTTTGTACCCAATGCAACTTGTAATATCATTTCTGTATCTTTATTATCTAAAGAAGGTTATGAATTTGCATTTGTAAGTAATGTTGTGAACATTCACCTTAATCAAGTTCTGATTGGGTCAGGTACATTAAGCAATGGTATATACGTATTAAACCAACCACAGATTTTCAATATCCAGAATACACACAAAAGAAAGTCTCCGGAAACTAATCAGGCTTTCTTATGGCATTGTAGACTGGGTCACATCAATGAGAGAAGATTGACTAAGTTACATACAGAAAAATATTTGGATCCATTCCAATATCAATCATATGCAACTTGACAATCCTGTCTCAAAGGAAAGATGACAAAGACTCCGTTCACTGGACACGGAGTAAGAGCGAGCGAGCTCTTGGGACTAGTACACAGTGACGTGTGCGGTCCAATGTCTACACATGCGCGAAGCGGTTTTTCTTACTTCATAACTTTTACGGATGACTTTTCAAGGTACGGATATGTCTTCTTAATTAAACATAAATCCGAAGCCTTTGGAAAATTCCAGGAATATAAGAATGAAGTAGAAAAACAAACCGGCAAAAGTATCAAGACACTGAGATCTGATTGAGGTGGTGAATACTTGAGTGCCGAGTTCCTGGATTACCTAAAAGAGAATGGTATTCTCTCTCAGCTTACTCCTCCATACACTCCGCAACATAACGGTGTATCGGAGAGACGGATCAGGACCCTATTGGATATGGTACGTTCCATGATGAGTAACGTTGAGTTACCGCGATCATTCTGGGGATATGCACTAGAATCAGCCGCATATCTTTTGAACCGAGTTCCAACTAAGACTGTGCCTACCACACCATATCAGATGTGGTGTGGGAAGAAACCCTATCTTAAGCACATTAAGACATGGGGATGTCCGGCTTTTGTCGAAAAGCAGCATGCGGACAAACTCGAGGCACGCTCAATACAGTGTAAGTTCATAGGATATCCAAAGAACTCCAAGAGATATTTCTTCTATTGCGAAGAGGAACAAAAGGTTTTTGTTTCTCGTCATGCCTGCTTCTTGGAAACTGAGTTTTTGGAAAACCAGATAAGTGGGAGCGCAGTAGAACTGGAAGAAATTCCAGAACCACGAGCTATTACTGAGAGCTTAGTAGAACCAGAGGGTTCAAAAGAACAGGACATTCCTACGCCGCAACGCAGGAGTAGTAGGCTTTCTCATCCGCCCGAGAGATACTACGGTTTTCTCATAGACGGAGATAGAGAGGATTGCATCATTGATTATGATGAGCCTACTAGCTTCCAGCAGGCCGTTCAGAGCGTTGACTCGGTAAAATGGCTGGATGCAATGCGGACCGAAATGGAGTCCATGTACACCAACAAAGTATGGACGTTGGACGTTGCTCCAGATGGGGTAAAACCCGTAGGATGCAAGTGGATCTTCAAAAGGAAGATTGGTGTAGATGGACAGGTTGAGACCTATAAGGCTAGACTTGTTGCAAAAGGTTTTCGTCAAAGACCTGGTTTGGACTATGACGAAAACTTTTCTCCAGTGGCTATGCTGAAATCCATTCGGATCCTGCTTGCCATTGCTGCCTTCCACGATTATGAGATTTGGCAGATGGACGTAAAGACCGCTTTTCTAAATGGAAATTTAGAGGAGTGTGTCTATATGGACCAGTCAGAGGGTTTCATTCAGAGTGGGAGCAGCGGAAAGGTGTGCAAGTTGCTTAAGTCCATCTATAGGCTAAAGCAGGCATCGCGGAGTTGGAACATCTGCTTTGATGAGACAGTCAAAGAATTTGGCTTTATCAAAAATCCAGATGAACCATGCATCTATAGTAGATTTGTAGCAAGAACTGTCGTGTTCCTCGTATTATACGTGGATGACATTCTTTTGATAGGAAATGACATTCCTATGCTACAATCTGTCAAGGGGTTCTTGTCACACAGGTTCTCCATGAAGGACCTGGGCGATGCCAACTACATTCTGGGGATCCAGATCTATCGTGATAGATCTAAAAGGATGTTGGGACTTTCACAGTCCAGGTACATCGACACCATACTGAAACGATTCAGTATGGAAGATTCCAAGCGCGGTAATCTACCGGCTTGTCACGGAATCACCCTCTCCAAAGAGATGTCTCCCAAGACTGATTTGGAAAGGGCTCGCATGTCATCAATACCCTAAGCATCTGCTGTAGGCTCTATTATGTATGTGATGTTGTGTACCAGACCGGATGTAGCATACGCATTGAGCGTTGTAAGCCGGTATCAGTCGGACTCAGGGGAGAAGCACTGGATAGCGGTGAAGAACATTCTCAAGTACCTGAGAAGGACTAAGGATATGTTCTTGGTGTATGGCGGAAAAGACCTCCAGATCGAGGCCTTTGCTGACTCCAGCTTCCAAAGTGATAAGGATGATTCCAAGTCCATGTCGGGTTATGTCTTTACCCTCAATGGAGGGGCGGTGTGTTGGAAGAGTTCCAAACAGGAAACCGTTGCTGACTCGACGATGGAAGCGGAATATATCGCTGCTGCAGATGCCGCAAAAGAAGCCGTCTGGATGAGGAAGTTCTTAACGGAACTTCAGGCGGTTCCATCCATTGTTGATCCAATACCTCTGTATTGCGACAACAACGGGGCTATAGCTTTAGCGAAGGAACCCAGGTCCCGTCAGAAGTCCAGACACATCTTGAGGCGGTATCACCTGATCAGGGAGATCGTGGGTCGCCAGGAGATCGAGGTTCAGAGAGTTGCTACGGAAGATAACACTGCTGATCCACTCACGAAGGCCTTACCCCAGACTCAGTTCGAGCGGCTGATCGAGATGATAGGTCTTCGATACGCCAGTACATGGCCTTAGTGCAAGTGGGAGATTGTTAGTGTATATGCCCTAGAGGCCATTACTGTATCATACTAGTTTGTATATTACTTAATGGAAGCTTGGGATATCCACCTTGTACATACAATCTTGTTCAAAATGGTAGTATGCTATTCGGTTTGTTTCTACTTTAATATGTGCATGTGTTTCTTTTAGCATATCGCTTATACATTTTAGTAGAGCCCTTAGGATCTTTGCTTGATTACCAGCGTTGTGATGGCAGTCACTCATGGGGGCTGGGTAATCCATAAGCACATCCTTATACAGGTCCCTAGTCGTAGGACTATCGAGACGGGGCATCGATACTCCGGAGTAGACTAGCGTATGCGCTTCTCATCCCAGCAGGGGAGACGGTCTGTCCCACAGCCGTCAGTACGTCATACTTGAGATAGTATGCAGGTGCTCGTTAGGTTACGAGTACACTGGACAGGACTCGTCGGGAACTGATTGGTTGGTACTATACCTATCGTCAGTCATCAGTTCCCAGGTGACATGAGTACAGCTTAGTCCGCTGACTTGACACTGTCACTTTGCCTCGAGTGTGTTCCCACTGTACTTTGATTACTACCCTACCACGGCTCAAAGGAGTCGTGCAAACAGGTAGTAGTTGGGTGCAGTCCCGAAGCACTTGGAGGCAGTGACGGTTAGACAGGATTCGTCTCTCCCGGTATTGGGGGTTGACATCGCGCTGTGTCTAGGAGAGCCATTACACAAGTAGTCCCTGGCCAGGGCAAGCGAGATATACTGGTAGGTTACCAGTGTTATCTCAGGGTGTTCTGGGCTACACTCCGACACGACTTGTACCGCTATTAGGGGACTGACGTTTACCTGCCCCCTAGGCCCGCCATGCGATGTATCAGACGAACAGACCGGACAGTACGGAGATTGTCACATTCAGGCTCAGTAGGAGTTCAGATGGGTTTCACCTCGTCCGTCTTCTTATCGGCATCTACCTGGGGGCCGTTACGCACAGCTAGTGCCGCTTGCGGTCTGTGGTTAAACCCACTGCTAGCGTAGTGTCGAGTCTTTAGAGTCCCACATAGAGAGCTATTCGCCTTTAGGAAAAAGAGTAGAGGTCGCATGGTTTTGCGACAGGTCGCATGGTTTTGCGACAGGGTTCGGTCACATCCGTGCACTTGTGCACGTTTAGTATCCGGGCAGTTATTACTAGCGGGTTTTGGTTTAAACCAGATCCTAGTATACGTTTTGGGATTGGTTTTATCTCGTTTGTATTCGTGTTCCCCGGAACGCGGATACGGGTGTGTATGCACGGTTGACAGAGACAGAGGCAGAGGATTCTCATTAGGGTTGTTGACTGTTGACTTTTGCTAGACTCTAATGAGAATTAGAATTATGATTAACAATAATATTAATTAAGTATTATAGTGACATGGTTAGGGTTGAAAGGTTGACCTTGTTGACTTGTTGACTTTTGTTGACCGGTTGACTAGGTTGGACTTGTTGACCACCATCATGACAATGGCCATCATTTGGTTGCGTTGACTTATGCTTGCTTGTTTTGTTCACCATTTTCATTTAATGCAAGAAATGATATTGTTATTTGTCATGATATCAACCATCACATTATACTCAATTATTATTACTTGTTATCATAATTTTGGATTATGAGAGGTAAGATGAGAAGAGGTTGGCTCACTTTTCATTTGGCTTTCTCTCTCTTAAGCTCTCTCATTCTCAAGCTCTCCCTCTTCCTCTTGCTCTCTCTCTAGTTTATGGTTCTACTTGTCTCATGTGTTGAGAAGCAAGAACCATATAGATAAAACACCAAAACACTCCTCTACTCATCCTAGTTCACAAGGCCTAGCAAGCCAAGTGTTCTAGTTTCTTCAAGTTCGAAGAAGAAGCCAAAGGTAAAAGCTTTCGGGTGGATCCATCTTCGGCGCGAGAAGACGGCGAGGGGAGGCCGGTCCGTACACCACAAGAGTTGAAGACGAAGGAGTTCAAGAAAGGTATAACCCCCTAACCGAGTAGGTAAGACACCCAGTTAGGTTGTTAGGTAGTTGTTTAACAAAGATCCGTATTATGGGTCCATGTTACCACCCTAGCAAAAATCGTTTTTCATCATTTCCGCCACCCCGTAAGTACCGGGGAAGGGTAGCATGGACTTACAATAACCGCCTCCTGAAGGAGGCTGCCGTTACCATTTTCCAAGAACATCCACTTATGTTCATAACTGCTTCCCAATGTTTCTCCAAGATTGGATTAATATATACTTATTGCATCCGGTGCAAAAACAATATCTGGTGTGGTACTTGACATCTCATGATTGACTCAATTGCCTAAGCAAGTGACATGCCAATCATGAAAATTCCACCTCATCAGTCTAAAAGACATCTCTTTAGAGAGGGTGACTCCATCACCTGCGATTACACCACCACGCCAGGAGTCGTCCATTCTAAAACACTTTAGAATAGTGTCAAGTACCCACATTAGGACACTTCCCAAATCTAGATCTAATACCATAGATCTAGTGACCAGAATCTCTGATATTTTATCCATATCTTATGTGGAGAAACCACTTTGTGACAACCACAGTATAAATGATCGTAGTATAGAAAGATCTCTTCTTATTAAGTGCAAGTCATCCAAATACCAGGACATCACTTCCTACTACCTTCTTATCAGGTCCGTCTGTTATTCTGATGAAATCAAACTCTATGACTGTCACATCAAAAATAGATGATCTATTTCCGCTATATCTGTTTTAGTCTATAAATAGACATAAGCTACTTGCCCACTATGCTTCCGCTGCTCCCACTGACTACAACAACTTTCTGGCAGAGTATATACACGTGCACTTCTAAAGCTAATTTAGAACGACCTTATATTCATCCTCCTGCCAGATCTCATAGTCTAGAACAGCAGTAGTGGCAAGTTTGGGTAATCATAAACCTCCCTGTCACCGTCTCTGAGGAGACCGAAGTAACTCTCAGGTGCTTGAGGTTACCAACCAAATCTACAGAGTGGCTAATGGATTGTCGAAACCATTTGAATTTTTAGGTTCTACTAAATTTTCAGTAATCGTTTGTAGTTCTGGAATCAATTCCAATTCTACCATACTCCTACTAATGTTTTCTGAAAAGAATCCATTTTACTAAAACCGTGGTGAGTCAAGAACAATATAACTATTGATCTTTCAGATGGTAGAATATTAACCTCGTCAAAACCCAGGAAAACCCACAAACTGCAATTACTGAAATGTGCCTTGAGTTTGTCCGGATTCTGGTTTTAAGTATCAGCCGGACAACTCCATATACCTTAGCATCGTTAAGGTATGAAATCCATTCTATATATCCAATATAGAAACAAAGGCACTAATTTAATTGGAACCAGATTCAAAAATTATGCAGCTGTTTTCAATGCATACCAACCAAATGGAAGAAGGCCATACAGTATTACTCATCCAGGAATGCATCCACGTATGAGTAACCTGAAAGAGAAGCTAGTTCTCAAAACTATTACTTACAACGGAATACCAAACACAAGTATCTACATCTTCGATCACTTTGAAGAATCCGGATACTTGCAACATATAGTTCTCTACCTTATTCTTATACTTATAACTTCTCAAAATCTGGACCTTGTATTTCAATGAAATACTTGTCTAAAACTGGAGAAATCATGAGTAAACAGAATATAGTACGAGTACCAACCCCTTTGTCCTAACGGACACCGAATAACATACAATACTCTGTATAAGTTCACTGAGTTTAATAACTCAAACCCTATGCGTCGTAGGTTGAAACTGTGCTATGGTTAAGAAGAATTACACCGTTGTTGAATGCACTTTACCTAACCATCAACTGATATAGGTAAATGTCATAAACATAATTTCAAAAACTTATATCTCACTTTATAAAATAAACGTACAGATATATCAGTTTGAAACTGGTGCATGACGACGGATATTCAAAACCAAATATTTGTCGTCAGGAAAAACCCAGGTAATTTCCACAAATATCACCAATTACAAAGAATTCCGATATATAGAGGATCTAATCACCCAATTTCCAATATGTTACTCCCACTAAGCATCCGTAACGCCATACAGATGTGAGAATCAAATCTGTTAAATACATATCCTGGAGTTAGAATCTAATTGGGAAAATAGTTTACTTAACACCGCACAGAAAAACTGAAACATGAAAATGTTTCAAAGGGGTAAACGGGTATTCCTAGTAATGCTTCTTCCAATATCCAGATCCATGACTGTAACCGTATATTTTCTTGCCTTCACTCCAATCTCTTTATATGTCTTTACTTATTACCTTATGTACACCACACTTAAGCTAGTTGATTTTCTTCCTTCCCTACCTTTCGGCACCAGCCTATAGTTTGGAAGAAGATTATCCAATAAGCGCAATAGGTGTACTATCCTAATACTAGGAGCTCTCGCAATCTGAGAGAAGGTAAAGGGAAAAGACAACTGAATAATACTTATTCTATTTCTCCAGAACCAGAAACCATTCTCGAACTGGAACAGGTTCCTTCGAGTTCATATGTAACTATACGACAGAATATCCAAGAAATGTGGATCTTCGTAGTGATACGGAGTGTTCTGGAAAAATGCAAATGTGATATAGGAGTGGCAGGGGTATACGTTGTTTCGTCGTGAATTATAGCAGTCGCAATTTCCTTTGCCTTTATTCTAATCCCTTTATATGCCTTTACTTATTACCTTCTGTACACCACACTCAGGCTAATTGGTTTTCTTCCTTCCCTACCTTTCGGCACCTTCCTATGGTTTGGAAAAAGACTATCTAATAAGAGCAATAGATGTACTCTCCTAATACCAGGAGCCCTCGCAACCAGAGAGAAGGTAACGATAAAAGACAACTGAATAATCCTATTCTATTTCTCCAGAACCGGAAACCATCCTCTAACTGAAACAAGTTTCTTCGAGTTCGTATGTAACTATACAATGGCATATCCAATCAATATGGATCTTTGTAGCGATAAGGAGTGTTCTGGAGAAATGCAAAGGAGATGTAGGAGTGGAAATGATATATGCGACTAAATGACAATCCAAAAGCCAAAGTGTTTTTAAGAAGGTTCGGTTAACTTGGTTCATGAGTTTTTAAGGTCAAGCCATGGTCGCTACCAGAAAGAGAGAGAAAAGAAACACTCAGCGTGCACACTAGCCTAGATCAGATTGGTTAATTACTTTATCTAATCAGGATGGCTCTCACTGTTTTCTCGAATTCTCTTTCAAACCCTAAAAGAAGAATTAGCCGGGATCATCTAAAATCACTCGAGGAGTAACACCTACTCATCAGTGGGAATCGGAATCCAACTATCATCGTATGATAACTTGATGAAAGCCACTCATGTCACCACACTCCAGAAGGTATGTGCATGCCTGGTAAGTTTCCTGTATGTTTGAAACTCCCAATGTGGTTTTTGTAAGTTGATGTCGTACACCACACGGGTTCGCAGGGAGGCGAAATTTTCAAAAACGATTTATACAAAGCTCGCAACATCGACTAAACTCCAAGATTTATTCGAAAATGTTAACTAACAATAAACTTTAGAGGTTTAACTACTATGATGGTTGGTTATACCTCCATGACCAAGTCTATCGGGTCTTCTTTGCCACCTCTCCATGGCTCCTAGAAGTATTGATCGAGCTTGCGACGTTGGCCTCCTCGCGTCAAAGATAATCCACCCGAGAATTTGTGCTTCAAGCTCCAACCTCTAAACCGAGATAACTAGAGTAGATGGTTCGCTAATCCAACTAGCCAAGGTGATGTAGAGAATGCTAATGGATTATTTAGTCTTACTAAACCCTATGGCTCATAACACATGAAGGATTAGGATTTAGTTCGAGAAAGGAGATGGAGAAATCAAGAGAGAGAACGAGGAGAAGAAAAATGAACCAACCTTAAGGCATGAAGTATAGAGAATGGCTAAGTATATGAGCTCAATTATTCAAGCATGCAATATTTCATAATAAGAAATATCACCCATGCTTGAATAGTGTGTCAAGACCAATATAATAATCCCTTAGCCATACTTTGCACCATGCCACAAATATCTCTTCCTTTTCTCCAATATCCACCTCATTAATCCATTTACCAAAATGGATAAAACTAAATAATGAGGTGTCTCCTTCTAGAAGTATGCCTTACCAAATTACAAGAATGCCCCTTACCGTATATACATACCCGTATCCGTATTCCGAAAAATATGAACACACTAAGACGATAACAATCCAATAATATAATACTAGGATCTGGTTTAAACCAAAGCCCACAAGTATTGTCTGCCCGATCAGCATCCGTGTATAAGTACACGTATGTGATCGAAGACCTGCCGTAAAACTATAGGGTGTCTACATCAATTTCCCGAAGCAGGGAAACCCTCTGTGTGGGACTCTAAAGACTCGACAGTATGCCGGTAGTGAGTTTGACCACAAGCATGTCAGCGGTACTACCTGCACGTAACGGCTACCCAGATATCTGTAGATAAGAAGGTCAATGAGCAAACTCACCCGAACTCCTACTGAGCCTGTCTGTAATAATCTCCGTACAGTCCGGTCTGTTCGTCTGATATACTCGCGTATCGTGCCTAGAGGATGGTAAACGTCAGACCCCTAATAGCACAATAAGTCATACCGGAGCAGAGCCAAATACACCCTGAGAAACTACTGCAGTACCTACCAGTAAATTTCGCTTGCTCTGGCCAGGGACTTTGTGTAATGGCTTTCCGAACACAGCGTGATATCAACCCCCAATATCGGGAGAGACGAATCCTATCTAACTGCTACTGCCTCCAAATGCTTCGGGACTGCACCCAACTACTACATGTTTGCATGACTCCTTTGAGCCGTGGTAGGGTAGTAATCTAAGTACAGTAGGAACACACTCGAGGCAAAGTGCGATGTCAAGTCAACGGAATTAGCTGTACTCATGTCACCTGGGAACTGCTACCTAACGATAAGTATAATACCAACCAGCAGTTTCCGACGAGTCCTGTCCAGTGTAACTCATAACCTAATGAGCACCTGCATACTATCTCCAGTACGACGTACTAATGGTTGTGGGACAGACCATCTCCCTTGCTGAGATGAGAAGCGTATACACTAGTCTACTCTGGAGTATCGATGCCCCGTCTCGATAATCCTACGACTAGAGACATGTATAAGGATGTGCTTATAGACTACCCAGCCCCCACTAGTGTGACTTCCATCACAACGCTGGTGGTAGAGCAAATATCCTAAGAGCTCTACCAATATGTATAAGCGATATGCTAAAAGAAACACATGCACATATTGAGATAGAATCAAACTAAGTAGCATACTACCATTTTGATTAAAACTGTCATCATAACTGTGAATATCCCAAGCTTCCAATATGTAATATACAATTCAGTATGATACAATAATGGCCTCTAGGGCATATCTCACTAACAGTTTTTACCCCTAGGACCTAAGTGACCTTGATGAATAATCAACAAATCAAAAGGTCATAGTCAAGTTCAACCCGTCATTATCCAAGATTGCATTAGACCCACCCGCATGATCCTTGATGAATAATCAACAAAGTCACATGACCAACTAACCAATCGCATTATCAATGCAACAGAAAAGTATTACAGAGCTACTGTACACTATGTCTCGGCAAATAGCAACGACATACGTAGCACGAATACTAAGCAATACTAATCTGAAATGACGGAGGGCTACGGCTGGATTTTGACAAAAAACCTTTAACGTAATGAACTTGATATCATTGAAGAAACCGAGTGGCTTTATAAATATATAGTGGCGTAAAATTTTGCTAAAGAGGTCCCTCCCTGTGAAGGAATCTCGGCTCTTTCCTCATCGAATGAGCTGCAGGATATTCCAAACTGACGCAAACTTTTGCCCAAGAGGTCACTCCCTATGAAGGGATCTCGGCTCTTGCCTCGTCGAATGAGGTGCTGGATATTCATTACCGAATATCGTTGTGAAAAGCAAAAGAGAGCGTCTGTAATGTCAATTTTCAAAAACGTAGTTCCAACATCATATAAGTTTGTTTTCCTTGCATTAATCAGAATTAATGCAGCCCCATCAATTAATCCATATCACACCAGAAAAGAACGAAAATACAATATACATATATGACATCCGCATTCACCATGGAGTCCCGTCATGCACCGTTAGGTTACTTAACTAACGGTAAAAGCGGAAGCTGGACTAGCGCGGATGCAAAACATATACATCTATTAGTGTGTGTGTGTGTGTGTGTGTGTAATATTCATCCCAGTCATTATATAAGCAACATCACAGAATCTCAGCAAGCAACACAGAATGGTGGATAATCTTGGAGCTTCGGGTTTCAATTGAGCCGCAAATGAGACACGACGTTCCCTGTTGTGTGAATAGACTGTGCAATGAAAACCTGGACCCCTGCGAGCGCGGCAAGTTACCCGTCAATCCCAGAAGTGAGGCAACGACAATCAACAAAGTGAATGGGTTACCCAGCACTTCACAGAATCCGGTAACTTGAGCACCCCTCCGTGGGTCATCCAATACCCCCTACGAGTGCGGCGAATAGCCCGCCAATTCTAGAGTAAGACCCCCTCCGTCTCAATGCTATGAGATGCGGGCCCGTTGCCCTCTAGAACCCGGCTATTCGAGCACTCCTCCGCGGGGTAATCCTAGTACAGAAAATAAAAAAATATGTACAATGGTGACATCGACCTCAACCCGGTCGTGTCCCAAACAAATAATATACAAATTGGCAGAGACGGCAGTTAACATGTCGGGCGCTAGCCCCCGCAATATCAAATGTACAATTGAATCTTAACTGTACTACTATCATTGCCCTACTGGCTATCCACCACGACAATCCAACCACAACCTCAGCACAACACAGAACATCGACGTGAATGTCATGTTCGCAAACCCGTCTAATAGAACATATAACAGTTAGACGAGTTATACCGCTCTAATAGCATTCACAGTCGCAGATAGTATTGTGTGTACTGAAAACTTATAAACGGTGTTAAAATTAGTGACTTCGAAATACTCTGTATTGCCCCAATACCAAAGATAACAGAATATCCAATCTGGGCAAAATCAAACATATCCTGAAACCCTAAATCCAAGACTTACAAAAAACCAAACAAAAACGAGCATCGTTTGCTACAGTAAAACCGGGCATGCCAATCCAAAACACATTCTCGCCGGCCAAGTTTTGAAATTAACACCTCGTTTCTCTCTGGTGTTCTAGTTGTCACAAAAGTTGTCTTCTGCAATTGTCTAAAAAAAATTTGAAGACTTTTTAAATTCGACAGAAACTTGGTTTTAGGATTTCGTATTTCGGAGTTGATTCGGTTTCGTTGCTTTAACATCGTTTAATACTGCTAGTATAGGGTTTATGGCTGGCTCTGATAGCATGTTGGGTTATGCCAATGCCCTGGCCATCTACCGTGACCGTTTGCGGAACAAAAATTTTATAAACTGGCGCTAGAACCCCCGATAACCCGGATCTACCATAAACCTAAAAGCTAGCAAACTAAAGAGGAGTTAGAATGGTTATACCGAATGATCTGTGTCCTTCGGTCTTCTACCATCTTCATAAGTTCCTTGAGGCGTCATGGATCGAGTTTGGCCTCCGGTCTCCATCCATCGAAGATAATCCACCTGAGGATTTGTAGTTCGAGCTCCAACCTCAATACCGAGATAACTAGGGTACCTAGTTCACCAAACTAGATTGCCTAGAGAATGTAGAGAGTGATGAAGGATTGATTTGTCTCACAACACCCTAGGTTTCTCAACACATGAGACTTTTAGGATGGAGGTAGAAGAAGCAAGCATGTGGAGATGAGAGTGTTGAACATTTTTTGAAGAATGTCCAAGTCTTATGAATTATTGAAGTATCCCAATGAATCAAGCATGCCAATAATTCACCAAAGCATGAGTCACTCCATGAGTCACCCCATGCATGCTACAATTAATGCAAAGCACACCTCATACCTCCACCTCATTTAACCATTTAAAAAAAATGGTTAAAACATAAATGAGGTGTCTTCTTCTAGAAGCACCCTTATAATAAATTACAAGAATACCCTTCACCGTATATACATACCTGTATCCGTATTCCAAAAAATACGAATACAAAGAGACAAAAATAATCCAATATTCTAACTAGGATCCAGCTTAAACCAAAGCCCACTAATATGATCCGTCCGAATCATGATACATGCACAAGTGCACGTATATGATCGAACCCTGCCGTAATACCATACGATCTCTACATTGTTTCGCCCGAAGCAGGGAAACCCTCTGTGTAGGACTCTAAAGACTCGTCAATACGCTAGCAGTGGGTTTAACCACAAGCACGTCAGCGGCACTAGCTGTACGTAACGGCTACCCAGGTATTAAGCGAAAGGGAGGCCAACGAGCAAACTCATCCGAACCCCTACTGAGCCCGTCTGTGACAGTCTCCGTACAGTCCGGTCTGTTCGTCTAAGAGTATCGCATATCGGTTCTAGAGGGTGGATAAAGTCAGATGTAACGCCTTAGATTTCGGTTAGTATTAGTTTAGACAATAATGCGGGTTTACTGCAAAAAATTTACCAATTCGGGTTCCTCACATTTTATAACATTTAATTAATAATTTATTATTATTTGTTATGGCATGCACGCACGTGTGCACGTTAATGTGAGGGTTTGTTTTGTGTTAATCTTGTTCTTAGCAACCATGGCAACTTAACCCTTAACCTAATCCTTTGCTTGATTAAATCCTAGATATTTGTGTGAGATATTTCTTAGGCTTTTGGATTTGGGAGGAGGTAGCACAAGTGAGTGTGAATGCATTAATGGTGAATTAATGCATGGGTGCACTCACCTCTTACTCTCACCTCTCTCTTTCCCTTTATCTTTCCTTCTCTCTTTCTCTCACACTCATTTCCCTTCTCATTTTCTTCATCTCTCTCTTTCTAAACTGAACACTTCATTATTTCTTAACAAATCCATTTCAAATATTCACAAAAACTCACAAAAATCACATCTTTTACCATCTTTTGCCTCTTGGATGCCTTGGAGCTTGGGAAGCTAGGATCTTTGAGTTCTTTTGGTTAGGTAATGATCTCTTTCTGTTAATTAAGTGTTTATTGTGTTGCGTAGCTTAGTCATTTCAGTTTAGATCGCGTATTGTATCATTTTGGGTAAATATCGTATTTTTTAGTGTTGTTTTGGGGTCTGGGATGATCTTCTATCAAACCAGGTAATTGTTGCAAAAGTTCCCATCACAGTGACCTAGTGTAGTGACCTAAAACCTACCCTCAAAATACGAGCCTATTTCCCCATGCTTAGGCCGCAAATAAATTGCTTCTGGCCGCAAATTGCGGCCAGACTAGGGAGTTAGGGTTTGGGTTTTGGTGTAAAGATCTCTGGGATTATATGTGGTCTCATAGTACTTGCAAATTTTACAGATTGTTGGTACAGAAAAATTTGGGATCACTTGCTTGTTTTCTTGTGTTTCGTTTCACGCGTTACGTTATCCGATACGGTTCGTGTTCTGCGTTGCTGTTGCTCTGAGTTGGTTTCGTAGCGTCGCTATGCATGTTAGCCACAATACGAACACTTGAGAGTATGTTTTGAGTTGACGCGTCGGTCAAATGTAGTTTGTATGTGTTTTGGGTCTATTGCTAATATATACTTGTTTCATTGATTTATGTTTTAGGTTCGCAGGCGGGGACTTCGGATGCTGCGAAGAAAGGGAAACAGGTGGCTGGCTTTACTTAGCCAGGAGCGTTAGTAAGTAGATTTAACAACTACAGGGGAATCGCCCGCATGGCGTTATGCGTCTGGGCTAGAGATGTTATGTTATGTCGCATATTCTATTGCATATATAGAGTTGCGCATACACCTTATTGCTTAGTTACATGTTGTGCTTGGACTTGTACCCTTAGGACACTGCACTATTATTGACGGCTCATGTTGCACGAGCACTGATTGTATGTCACACACACTGTCAATAATTGCCATGACACGCACAACACACATATAGATATGATATTGTTTGGTTAGGGACATTGTGACATTGATTCATATTCCTTTTTGCATATGACATATAGCATACCTGTAAACCTACATGCTTACACATATGTCTTGACATGCTTACATGCTAGTTACCTATAAACCTATATGGTATTGTACCATTATTGATAGGTATATTTCATACATAATGACATAGCTACATGTATACCTTGCATACATACTTCACTTATACCCGGAGAGTATATTACATCATTACTGATAGGTAGATACATATACCTTACTATACCTTTATGTTTACACAAATATCCGGCTATAGCTACATGTTTACCTTTACATGATATTATATAGACTTGGAGAAATTAGTAACCGCATGATATATATTTTAACTTGTTGCAGTTAAATAGCGACTTTTCCTTTATATGCTTACAATACAGTTTTATGTTGCATATATTATACTCATGGATTTTCGCATTGAAATATGGATTTTTCATGATGTTTTCTGGATTTGAGGACCGTGGTAGTTTCATGAAATTATACATTATTTGAAAAACCCGGTTTCTCTTGATATGATATTTCAGCATCCACCATGAGATTTATCGGTTCTGATATATAAATATATATACCCCACGCGTGGAAAGGAAGGAGCCGTGTGCAGGTACATGGTGGGGCCCGGAGGTACCCCGGGGCAAGATTTTCGTAGAGCAGACAATGAGTTAGTGGGGGAACCATACCTTACGGTGACAGTATCTATGACTCGGCGGTTATCGTGGGGATACCGACGGGAGTCATGTACGTATGTATACGTCGAAAGACGAGGGTCGAAGCTGGGCACTCGGGTTTTCGGAATAGCGTATGATACGTACCTATCAGGGGCCAGTCGTGGTGACAGCACCTGATAGATCGGCATTTTTGTGTCGATACTTGACATATTGGTTTCATGATATTTTTACTCCTAAGTATATATAACAGTGGAATGGGACGCTGTTATATATATATATATATATATATATATATATATATATATATATATATATTAGTGGAATAGACGCTAATATATATGTATACATATCAATTCATATACATTATCATAATTATTCATGCAAATATACTTAGGATATTTGAGATTTACTTGATATTGGATTCAGTATATTTGAGATTCACTTGATATTGGATTCAGGATATTTGAGATTCACTTGATATTGGATACAGGATATATGAGATTTATTTTATATTGTACATTCAGGATTTGTGAGACTTATATGATATGGAAGACAATTTGGGGACTGATTTGAGGAAATTGGGATTTGGATTGTCTTAATGGACTTTGGTCCTACCACGATGTCAGGATTCCGTGGAAATGACATGTTTCATCGTATACTCCACATTTATTGTTTATGCATTGCTTCATGTATTAGTAATACTTGATAAAGTACCTTCCATGACTGTTGCATTTACATACTTTATTTTATATACATTGCTTCATGTATTAGTTGTACCTGCTAGAGTATCTTTCATGACTGCTGCATATATACATTGTCATATCATTATTCATGTATTAGTAGTACCTGATAGAGTACCTTACATGACTATTGCATACATATTGCCATTTATTGTTTATGTATTGGTAGTACCTGATAGAGTACATTACATGACTGTTGCATACATATTGTCATATTATTGCTTCATGTATTAGTTGTACCTGCTAGTGTACCTTTCATGACTATTGCATACATATGACCATTTATTGCTATTAGCTTGCATATGTTAGATTCGCGTTGTACGTGCATACTTGCGATTATCTGCATATGTTATTTACTATTCACGAGTTGGTAGCCCACCCCCGTTGTGCCACAGTGTTTTGCAGGTTGTTCCCCAAAGTAGTCGAGACAGGATATTCATCTATCTTATCATCTTTTGCTGCGGATACCGCTTCGGCTCACAGTGTGCAGTTTTGCTTAGGTGGGTTTTGCGGTTATCCGATGTTGTCATTGTATATTCGTTGTATCCTGTACTCTCCATCTACCATTATCTTGTATGACTTAGAGACTTGATATGAGGACGATATTATATATTATTTTGTGACTTGGAGGTCTTTTATGCAATTTTATTTATATCGTCTTCTTTTTCTTCGCTACGGCGTCGTATATCTGTTGTGGTGGTTGTTTTCCGCCTTTGGGCGTGTTTTTGCTCCCGTTTGGGGATGCTTTACTTTTATCTTTATTGTACCCATTTTTGGGACTGGTTTTTATAAAAGAGGTGCTGCCAAATTTTTAAAGGAAATAAAGTTGGACTTTTAAAGAATTTGGTTTGAGATTTCAAAGGTTTTGAAAATGCTACTATTTCTTACTACTTTTGATGGTTTAGATTGCTGGGTTTTCGGCTTACTTAAATTGCGTTACGCCTGTAGACGTTGCGTAGTTTAAGGCCCCTCATGTTTCAATTTCGGATCATGACAAAGTTGATATCAGAGCGCTAGGTTTTACCTTTCGGAGTGTAGGATGACCTTGGTATGATGGAGTAGGTAGCTTAAGCAGAGTAACATAGTGTGTGTATGTCCGCGGCATACTCACGACACGGTATTCCGCCTAAAGTGACCTAAGTACTAATTGCTTGAAATTCCTTCCTTGATGATACATATCCTTATGATTCAATTTCCGTGTTCTTATCGAATCTTATTTCCATTTATAGCCTTTGCCGCCGATGACTATGGGTACTCAGAGTGATGCAGCAAGGGCTGAGGTCAGAGTTGATTCGGGGGGGACGAGGACTGACGAGGATGGCATGCTCGTTGCACAGGAGCAGATGGATCCGCCTTCGACAGATAGTATCGCTAGGCTTGTGGCAGAGATCTAGGACTTTCGCCAGACGATGAGGTCTTTGGTTGAGGCCAGTAGAGTGCAGCGATAGGAGGTTGTCACCCCTGTTACCCAGTTGTTCCTTGCGATCAGCACTCAGCATAGTGTTACTTACACAGCACCAGTGGATGCAGCCATAGTTGACGAGGCACATCTTCCAGAGACTTTAGGAGTTCCGGAACAGTGGAGGACTCGTACCGGTGTACCAGCCCAGAGACAGAGGCTTAGTCGTCGAGACAGATTTCGGGCACGTCGCGGGAGTAACGGAGGCTTGGGACGAGGTCAGTCTTTTAGCTCGTATTTGCAGGAGGGTCAGCAATCATCGCGTGAATGTTTCTGGTGCGGGAGCCTTCATCACCTCAATAGGAATTGTTCCCTAACACCGCGTCAGGGTCGTATTCAGAGAGGTCGTAGACGCGGAGGGTTCGCTCAGAGGGGACAGGTTGGCAGAGGAGCAGTTCAGCCAGTTGCGGGTAGGGGGCAGACACGAGAGTTTGCTTCTACTCATCAGGACGCGCGGGCGTCCAATGCAGTGTTTTCAGGTATTCTTAATTCATATGTTCTTTCGATGCACTTGTTTGTTTTACACACTTTGTGCTGTGGTTGGGCCGAGAGTCGTGTTAGCTAGATCAGTCGTTCGTTGTGTTAACTTCTGTCAGCGATTCTTTTGTTGCGCGACACGTGTTTCGGTCGTGTGCCAATCGGATAAGACAGAGATTCATCCGTCATTTTAATCCTTCTAGAGATGTTAGATTTGACGTTCTCCTAGGCACGGACTGGTTAGCTACGTGCTAGGCGCCTGTGGACTGCCGCGAGAAAACAGTCAGGTTTTGTTTTTCCGGCGAGTCAGTTCTTGTTGTGCAGGGGGACAGTGGTGCCGCCTCTCACACTTTGAATTCAGCCTTTTTCGCTAGTCGGCTTTAGAGGAGAAGATGTCGAGATTCTTGGCTTTCATTCATGATACCGGAGCCACAGTGGGATTGTTGGACCGGGTTCCTTTCGTGCGAGAGTTTTCCGACGTTGTTCCAGGTGAGCCGGCGAAACTTAGGGAGCTTAAGGATCAGCTGCAGAGTTGTTGTTGGGGGGCTTATGCGTCTGAGTGTTTCGCTTTGGGGAGCTCCTATTCTGTTCGTCAGGAGAAAGACGGCAGTTTGAGGTTGTGTATTGATTGATCGTCAATTGAACCGGCTTACGGTGCGGATATGTATCCTTTACCTCGCATTGACGATTTCTTCAATCAGCTCCAGAGTACGAGACATTTTCTAAGTTTGTTTGGGATCAGGTCATCATTAGTTGCGGGTTCAGAGTGATGACATTCCGAAGACTGCTTTTGTGCGTGCTACGGGCAGTTTGTGTTTTGGTGGTGTCGTTGGACTCACCAATGCCCTAGCAGCATTCGTGGATGTGATGAACCAGGTTTCTTCAGGCCGTTCCTCGACCAGTTGATTGTTGTGTTAGTGATGACATTCTGGTCTTTTCCGAGAGTCGTGAGGAACGTGAGCAGCACTTGAGAATTTGTTTTGCAGATACTGGGAGAGCACCAGCTGTTTGCTAAATTCTCAAAGTGTTCCTTCAGGCTTGATTGTGTTGACTCCTAGGTCTTGTAGTTACGGGAGACGGTTTCGTATGGTCCCGAGAAAGATCGAGGCCGTACAGTTTTGGCCCAGACTTGTGTACGGGACGGAGGTCCGTAGATCTTTGGGCTTAGCAGGTTTTTACCGCCGAGAAACCCTAATACGGATCGTCGGCTAGAATTCTAGGCGAAAAACGAATCTAGTTAACACTTTAACTAAGGGAGAGAAGCTACAACCTTTGTAGATCCGGTTCTCCACTTCCTTAGCTCCACGTGGGTGTCCTCTCGCTGTCCATCATGAATCCCGAACTCATTCGTCGGCTTCATCGGAGAAACGGGCGAGCTAGGTCGTCGGCTTCGTATCAAAGACGATCTACGTCGAGGCATCACAAGTTTAAGCTCCGACTTCACAAAGTTGTGAAACTTGTGAAGAAAACACCCAAAACAACTTGGCAAGAGGTAGAGGGTGAAGAAATAGGAGGTGGGTTCACTTTAGAATTGGATTTCTCTCACTAGAACTCAAGTTGCCATTGATGGCATCAAGGTTTCTATCTTGAAGAAGAAGGAGAAGATGAAGCTAGTTTTATGATGAGTTCATTTAAAAATGAAAAGAAAATTCATACTTATCATAATCTAACAAGGGTTAAGTGTAGAGAATAAACCATGGTAAGTGGATGGGTTAGGGTTAAGCATGAAGACAAAATGGTCTCTTTGGTCAAAGCTTCATGAAGCTTCAACAAGCTTCATGACAAAAACAAACCATTTTATTTTCATTTATCCAATAAAATAAATAAAGAAATGAATAAATAAATGATAAGGCAAAACCCTAATTATCATTTAACCATGGTTTAATTCTTCACACTTAATCAAATGATCAAGTATCATCAAACATGATACATATATGTGCACAAAAGTATATCACATATACAACTTGCACATCAAGTGAGAAAATCCGTATAAAGTGAACCAATACTAGTTAATGCAAAGTAATATATCAAATATATAATTATACATTAAATCATTAAATCAACATTTGATTTAATGATCCGGTCATGTCGCACATAACCGACTAGTATTCAATGTATCGATTTATCGAATGAATGATTCGATAACTAGGTCATATCGAATATAACCAATCGAAACATTTATCGCGAGAATGAAATGCGGTATCACATACACGCATTATTCTCGCTCCCTCACATATCTCATATGCGCTCCTATTTCGTTTCGCTTGAGCCAGGAAACCTCTGTGTAGGACTCTAAAGACACGTCAATACGCCGGTAGCAGATGATGATCATATCAAGCACCCACAAGCCGCAAGGGGTCTGCTAAACGTAACGGCCATCCGGGTATTGAGCGATCAGAAGATCGACGAGCTAGCCCGCTCACACTCCTGTGAATCCAATCAGTAACACTTACCGTACAGTCCGGTCTGTTCGTCTGATATGTCGCATATCAAGTCTAGGGGTGGTATACGTCAGACCCCAATAACCGATAAGTCGTGCCGATGTGAGGCTCATAACGGGTCGAGAAACTACTGGTAACACTTACCAGCAAATCTCTGATCAGCCCTGGCCAGGGACTTCCCTGTTACGGCCAATCGAGCACAGCGCAACATCAACCCCCAATACCGGGAGAGACGAAACCCCTCCTATCGCTCATTGCCTCCATGTGACTCGGGACTGTACCCAAAGACCACAGTTTTGCATGCCCTCATGGACATGGTAAGGTGGAGATCAAAGCACAGTGGGAATCACACAAGACTCTATGACGATCTCGGGTCTACAGACTAACCTGTACAAGTGTCACCTGAGAATTGCCATCTGACGTGAGGTATAATACCATCTGGGAGTTCTCGGCGAGTCCGTCCAGTGTACCCAGTCTCCACTGAGCACCCGTATACTATCTCTGATGTCAAACACCAATGGATATGGGATCATCCATCGCCCATCTCATGGGTCGAGAAGCATATACGCTAGTCTACTCTGGTATATCGATGCCCTGTCTCGATACACCCACGACTAGGGACCTTGAAGGATGTACTTATGGACTACCATGTCCCCACTAGTATGATCTGCATCATAGTCCAGGTAGTCAAGTACACATCCTAAGGGCTTTATCAACATGTAACTATAAGACAGTTTAAAGAGACAAGTGTACATGTTAAGATAAAGAGTAACCAGATAGCATACTATCATATCGAGCAAGAAAGTCATCTCTATATATGTCCAAGCATCCAATATAATATACATCATCTGTACAATACTGGCCTCTAGGGCATACATACAACTAACAGGATGATCCCATATCCATTGGTGTTTGACATCAGAGATGATATACGGGTGCTCAGTGGAGACTGGGTACACTGGACGGACTCGCCGAGAACTCCCAGATGGTATTATACCTTACGTCAGATGGCAGTTCTCTGGTGACACTGGTACAGAGTAGTCTGTTGACCCGAGATCGTCATAGAGTCTTGTGTGGTTCCCACTGTGCTTTGATTTCCACCTTACCACGTCCAAGAGGGCGTGCAAAACGGTGGTTTTTGGGTACAGTCCCGAATCACATGGAGGCAATGAGCGATAGGAGGGGATTCGTCTCTCCCGGTATAGGGAGTTGATGTTGCTCTGTGTTCGATTGGCTATAACCGGAAATCCCTGAACAGGGTTGCTGAGATTTACTGGTAATTGTTACCTGTAGTTTCTCGAACTGTTATAGACCTCATATCGACATGACTTACCGAGCTATTGGGGTCTGACGTTTACCACCCCTAGGCGAGATATGCGACATATCAGACGACGGGACCGGACTGTACGGTAAGTGTTACTGGTTGGATTCACAGGAGTATGAGCGGGCTTGCTCGTCGATCTTCTGATCGCTCAATACCCGGGTGGCCGTTACGTTTAGCAGACCGCTTGCGGCTTGTGGGTGTTTGATATGATCATCACCTGCTGCCGGCGTATTGACGAGTCTTTAGAGTCCTACACAGAGGTTTCCTGGCTCAAGCGAAACGAAATAAGAGCGCATATGAGATATGTAAGGGACCGACAATAATACCAGTATGTGATACTGGATTCTATTCTCGCGATTTTTATCATCGGCAGGTTATATGTGATATAGCCGGGTTACCGAATCAAGTGTTGATTCGATACATTGATACACTTGATATTAGTCGGTTATATGCGATATGACCGGATCATTAAATCAAGTGTTGATTTAATGATTTGATGTATAATTATATATTTGATATATTACTTTATCTTAACTAGTATTTGTTCACTTAAGATGGATTTTCTCACTTGATGTGCACATGTAGTATATGTGATATATTTTTGTGTACTAGATTGTATCATGTTTGATGATACATCCAAGCTTGGGTGTATGTTTACTTTAAACCATGGTTAAGTGAATGGTTAGGGCTTTGAATTATTCACTTATTTATTTTATTTATTTATTTGTTTATTTTGGCAAGAATAAAATGGTGGCTTAATTTGTTTCATTCTTGAAACTTCATGAAGCTTTGAAAGCTTTGACCATTTTGTTTTTTCCTTAACCCTAACCATTCAACTAAACCCTAGTTTATTCTCTACACCTGTTAAACTAACACAAGGTTGCATTATGATAAGAATCACATTATTTTCCATTTATTCAATTATTCTTATCATATTCTTTTTCTTCTTCTTCTTCTTCTTCAAGAAGAAAGAAGCTTGTTAGCTTCAATGGTGACTTGAGAAAAAGAGTGAGAAATCCAATTCTAAAGTGAACCCACTTCCTATTTCTTCATCCTCTACCACTTGCCAAGTAGTATATGGTGTTTTCTTCACAAGTTTCATGGCTTGGTGAAGTTGGAGCTTGATCTTGTGTTGCCTCGACGTAGATCATCTTCGGCATCAAAGTCGACGACCTAGCCCGATCATTTCTTCGACGAAACCATTACTAGAGTCCGGGATCCGATGATCGCAGCGGAGGGACGTCAATGCGGAGCTATGGAGGTGGAGGACCGGATCTACAAAGGTTGTATTTCCGTTCACTTAGCACTAAAGTAGTTTAGTAGCATTTCGTTTCGCCTAAACTCTAGTTAACGATCGCATTAGGGTTTCTAGGCACTCGGAAAATTAGAATTTGGCATGGTTGATGCCTTGTGAGACCTCTTGAGCGTGCCTAGGAACCCTACAGCCATACGGGTCATTGTTGATCGACTCACAAAGTCGGCTCACTTCATCCCATTTCGAGTTGACCAATCAACTGAGATACTAGCCAAGAAGTACATGGAGGTAATAATCTAATTAAGATTTAAACTCTTCATGATGGACTATCTCTGATACACATGAACTCATACAGGAAATTGTGAGACTTCATGGAGTACCGGTCTACATTGTCTCCGATCGTGACACCAGGTTCCGATCGCAATTTTGGCAGAGTCTGCAAGCAAGCTTGGGAACATGTCTGAACTTCAGCACGGCTTATCATCCACAAATAGATGGTCAGTCGGAACGAACTATTCAGATCTTGGAGGATATGCTTAGAGCATATATGCTAGACTTCAAAGCATCGTGGGAAGATCTCCTACATCTTGTGGATTTTTCGTACAACAACAGCTACCAAGCAAGCATAGGAATGTCACCTTTTGCAGCATTGTATGGAAGGAAGTGTCGTTCGCCATTAAGTTGGGACGACATCGGAGATAGGGAACTTCTTAGACCAGAGATGATAGTAGCGATTATTGATGTGGTTCGTACTATCAGGAAAAGGATGCGCATAGCCCAAGATCGACAGAAGCACTGGGCTGATGCAAATAGACGACACTTGGAGTTCCAGCCAGGAGATCACGTATTCTTGAAAATATCTCTGAACCGCGGAGTGATCCATTTTGGAAGACAGGGTAAGCTAAGTCCGAGATATATTGGACCGTTCGACATACTCGAACGAGTCGGTGAAGTGGCATACCGCTTAGCGCTTCCACCTTCATTGGAAGGAGTGCATAATGTGTTCCATATATCCCAACTCAGAAAGTATGTGAGTGACCCCGCCATGTTCTCGATCATTCCGAGCTCATTATACAACCCGACTTGTCTTGTGAGCAACAGCCTGTGGAAATCCTGGACAGGAAGATGAAGACACTTCGGAACAAGGAAGTTAACTTGGTTCGAGTGATGTGGAGGAAAGACACTCCAGGAGAGTCCACTTGGGAAAGGGAGGATGAAATGCGTACTAGATATCCACACCTCTATGTAAACTAGTCCTTAAATAAAAGTGGTAAATTTCGAGGACAAAATTTTTGTAAGGAGGGTAGACTGTAACAACTCCATTTATAATGTACAAAGAATTGATTTAAATTCAATGTATACTTGGAGTATTTATTGCGGCTGATATCTCTTTAAGTATTTATTTCACTCCATAATTACAAGAAGGAGCTTGTAGCTCATTGGTAATACCTTGCACTGCTGAACCAAGCCACCAGAGTTCAAATCCTATGCCCCACAATATTTTTGTATTTATTTTATTTTAATTTCTTTTGAAAGTCAACAGTCAAAACGTCATAACTCACAAAATTTGTACTGAACGTAAAAAGTTAGATATACCATAAATCCCCCCAGGAAAAACCCCACCCATCGACACCCCGACTCGGCCGAGTCGGCCGGCGGACCGGCCAACTCGGGCCGGCGCCGCCGGCCGGACTAGGCCGGACGGCCGAGTCGTCAACGGTGAAAACGTGCGTCTTGATCTGGTCTTCTCACCTGCACACACTAAATTTCTTGACCGGTTACAGAGAGCCCAATAAATCCCTTTTACTCCAAAAATTTAATGATTTTTAATGTTTTTTTAATATATTTTTATATATTTTTAAATTAAAACCCTAACCCTAGCCTAACCCTATATAAACACCCCTACCCTCTACCCTCTCATCCTAAATTCCTAAGTCCACTCTCTTAAAATTCCAAGAGAACTTTGGTACGTCGGAAAACGAGCGAAAGGCGAAGCGCTGACGAAATCGATGGCGACTTTCCGGTGATCGTGCTAGGAACTCTCGACGATGTTTCGACGCGCCGGCAAACCCTCTACCTCCCTCTCACTCTCTAGCGTTGTCCAAACCCGTAAGTCCCCCTTTTTTATCCTTCTTTTCTTTCATTAAAATACGAACTTAAAAACCCGACGGAAATCGGAACAAACCGATTTCCGATTCGGTTTTCTATCAAATCTCACTTATCACCAATTCCATAATGCTTAAACATATTCATGTTGACTACTAATCACATAACAACTAATTTGGATAAAGTTTCTCACATAAAATGATAACTTTTGCAATATATCGTATTCTTTCACTTAAATACCACCATGTTTAGTTTATCACATTTAACCTCTTAACCTTGCTAAACCTTAAAGTAGTTCACGAGGTAATGACCTACCTCCTCACACACTCATATGTAATCATAATACGCTACCTTGAAAATTTAGAATACGACAAAACAAGATTTTACATTAAAATACCATTTTCTTTATAAAACCTTTTCTAAAAGTTTTAGGTTAATACATTCTTAAACCAATATCTTTAATAGGAAAAATACGATAAGTTGTGGACATCGATCATTTATCTAAACCTGACTTGTGGTGTCTAGGCTAGGCAAGTGAGAAAAGGTAACTTTAAAAGGCCCGTTTCACGATTCGTGAGCGGATCCCTCCTTTTCTCATTTGTACTTACCTGGCCACAATTGGCGGTGAAGAGGCGATTTGAGGCTTCTAATGACTTGTCGTTTAGACCATTTAGAAATAGGCTAGTTGGCTTAGGAAACCCTAGAATCTAAAATACGGAAATTTACACCTTTTACAAATAAATACCTTATCTTTATAAAACCGTTTTCTAAATGACTAGTATTTATTAAATCTTTGCAAAGCGCCACTACAACCCACCTTTGGGGAACTCATTAGGGATAGTACGGTTTATCGTGCACCATCGGGCTTATTAGTGCGAGATTCAGACCTCCGCAAGGAGCATTCGGTCTCGAAAGGTTTAAAATACGACATTTAAGAAAAATGAGATTTTTGGAAAATAAAATATTTATTAAAAATTATTCTTGTATAAATATATGTATATTTATCATTGAAACACCTATTTTATTATAAGATAAAGTTTCCACCTTTTCTTAAAAAATTACAAGATTAAAAGTTACATTAAAATACCATGAATTTCAAATAAATCAATATTACAAATTAATACCTTTATTTATGAAATTAGGATATTTTCACTAGAAATATCACAAAATAAATCACACTCATTATAACTATAAAGGCGAATAATAAATACTTGAGGTGTATCTTGAAAACTATACAAAAGTATTTTTACATAAAACCCCTCAAGTTTTATAAATTACAATAAGGACCCTAACAAATATAGAACCTCGACTTACATTTCTTTTGGTCTGACTCGGGTCTGAGTCTGATTATTTCTGACTTGAATATGATTCAAGTCAATCTATATTCTTTAATATTCCAACTCAATATGAACACATGAATCCCAGAATCCAGTTAACAATGTATACAACTTGACTGAACCAAATCATGGATATACATCCATTATTCCGTTATTCCATTTATCTGATTATGCAGTTACAATCTGTTTACTGATATCATGGTTTTGGTCAGTCATCCAACTTACACAATACAATACAACAATACTATCAAAACACTACGGGGTTTAAGGGGTAGATTGGTACGGAAGGTGTTAAAGGTGGCACGAGGTGGTCAGATTAAGACACCTAACCTATATTCCGTTGCTGTTGTACCGTGGCTTAACGGTTCCTTGTACATTCCATTTTCTCTGGTCTATAGCATACTGAGACCCCTCTCGTATACACTGGCATCCTTCTGTACCAAGATACAAACAACAGCGTTAACACAATATTCTACAATATTGTACAATCTCTTTAGAAAATACCTCTTATTCTGTCTTTTCTAATTCTTCTTTATCTTTGGGACTTACCGAGCGACCTGTTCGCTGACGACATTCTATTTCTTTCTTCTTTGAATGTCGTTAGGTGCTTTGGACCCAGCAGAGATCGAGCCTACCGGTGAAGACTTGGAGCAGTTTCACGAAGACCCCGAGCTCTAGATATTGTACCTTGTTCTATTCAGTATTTTCATTTCCTGTTATGCTACTGTTTAGGCATCGCTTTTCATTTCAGTTGTATTTACTTTTCATGCATTGTACAAAAGAATGTTATTAATAAAGTTGCTGTTATTTCTATATCTCTTGTCTCTTGTGATTTACTTTTATATTGCTTAGATACGCTTAGCGTATGTACTTCTAAGTATATACGTAGCGGACCTCGTTGCGTCCACTTCACCGTACACCGGGAAGCAGGGCGTGACATAGTGGTAGGCACTGATTTGGCTGGAACCCCATTCAATAGGTATGCAGCTTCTCAAGTGCATAACTCCAAAAGGAAACATGTAACTCAACAATACTCATCATAGAGCGCGCCATATCTCATAGGGTGCGATACCTCTACCCCGATACACCGTTGTGCTGTGGTGTATACGGAGGAGTACGCTGAAAGAGAATCACATTCTCCTTTTAGAAACTCCAGGAACTCCATGCGCAAGTATTCTCTTCTTTGATCACATCGAAGGACTTAGTACTTCTACCCGTCCGGTTCTTCAACTTAAAGCTTATATTCCTTGAATTTCTCAAAAGTTTTAGACTCATGTTTTAACAGGAACACATGTCCGAATCTTGAGAGATTGTCGATGAATGTAATGAAGTACAAAGAACCAACCTTGGTATTTGTAGACATAGGACCGTATACATCATCATGTATCCGTCCCAAGAGTTCAGTAACTCTTTCTCTGTTTCAAGTAAACGGAGTATTGGTCACTTTACCTTTGTGACAAGACTGGCAAGTATCATAAGATGAAAATTCAAATAGATTCTTATATTCATCTTTATGTAACTTAGCTGGTCATGTCACATTGATATGACCTAGTCTATAATGCCACAAGAAGGATTCGTTCATTTCTGATTTACTCCTCTTGTGTGTGTTCGGTATACTTTGAACTGTGGTTTGATTTAGAACGTGTATGCTATTATATAACGTGCCTGATCGAATCAACTCTTGATTCAGGAAAATGTTCACAACATTATCCTCCAATACAGAATTATATCTTTCTTTAACTTAATAAAAAAAACTGATATAATGTTGTATATCAGGTTCGTTATCTAATAACATTTGTTCAGAATCAATATATTAATACAAGGTGATATCTGCCAACTGACTTGGCTGCAACAATTGCATCATTCTCTAACACTTAGAGACATATCACCCATTCCCATTTCTCTACTTATCTGTAGCCCATGTAACACATTACATATACGGGATCCTGATCCGGTATCACATACTCAGGACGTAGAGGATACCGAGAAACAGTTCTCGGTAATGAACAAACCCGAAGAAGATGCATCAACATGCACTTTCTTCGATTGAGCGGCATGGGAATCCGGATATTCCCCTATTTCCTGCTCGGACTTATAACAGTTATAAGATAGAGCGGAACCAACGTTCCCCAACTCAGTATAATAAGCAGGTTCGGTCAATGCATCCATATTATTATCTTGATTAAGGCGTGACATGGTTGCTTGATTGTTGATTTTTTCATATATGTGTTTGTAGAAATAACTGCAATCAATAACGGTGTCGCGTGTAGCTAAACCGAGATGAGTACGGGTCGTCTTCAGGAAAACGTGGAATCTTTTAATCTTACTTTAGACGTGTTGATTAGGAAAGGAGGAAGAATAAAGAATGGTGAAGAATGGTTGTAGATTCTAGATCCACGTCAAACACGGATGCTGGATATAGATCTAGATTAACTACGGATGTAGGTTTTATATTAGAAGGGGGCTTGTAGGGTTCGTTAAGATTTAGTAGTCATGGATGATTAATTAAAGTTTACTCCTCTTATTTTTTAATAGATTTAAAACTAGATTGACAGTGATGCATGTAGATTAGGGTTTCTGGAGAGAATAGGGTTCCCACTCTTAACCCCTACCTTGACATGGATCTTCGTTCATGTCTAGCCTTTACCAAAATAATCGTTAATCTAATCTCTAATCGCGGTCGTGGCTCTCAATGAATTGGTAGCGCGCCCGATTAGGATGTTAATGATTCTTTTGGTAAAATTTATAAACTTTATAGGACGTAAAAAGAGTTTAAGGATCTTCATCATCCATTAATCTACCCCAATCCTACGAACACTAACAAGTGGAGAATTACTCACGCATGTTGGGAAAAGAAAAGATAGAAATCATGAAGAAAATAAATGAAGAAAATAAAATGCAATAGAATAAAACTACCTTTATTAATCAACAAGATCAAGTACACTTTGTTCCTTTAGAAAATGATTACAAAACCCTAGTTTGCTTCTCGATCTCTTCTTAAGGAGGTAGATGAATTGTCGATGATCAACCAGGATTCTTGAGCCATCGTGGACTTCGTGATCGCGTCGATTTGATGATTTTCCAAGAGGCTCTCGGTCCTTATTTATAGTCACAGAGCCAGAACCCTAGTTTCCTAATATGGTAACTAGTTGTTAGGATCCCAACCAGAAAATCCAGAGCCCTAACTCCTTAATATCGCGGCGGAACCGCGGCCATTTGGTGGGTTTGGCCGCGGATCCGTGGTGGGTTAGGGGGTTCGTTGCTTCAAAAATCTTGTGGCCTCTTCTGGTGACACATATAGACTATTTTGATATCTGGAATATGAAAATCTTCTCTAAGTCTCTGCTAGAATTGATTTCTTCGATTTACTTTAAGATTTCGGCAGATTTGATCTCGATAACTCGGATTTCCTTGATTCCAGTCCTGATATAATTTCTGCACAATTATCTTAATAAATAATGTTAGTAGAATTTGTTTTTATTGAGATATTATCTTAACCATTTGACATGATATTATAGTTTTAAGAGAATTGGTCAAAGATATTTAATAAGGTAAGCATATTTAAATAGATTAAATATTACATAGATATTATATACTTAAATTTTCTTTCATAATATTAATTATAATATATAAAAACATGAAAATAGTATTTTTACGGATAAACCCTCATATGTGTCATATTTATAATAAACACCTTTTATTATATAAAAATAGTAAGGAAAATATCAAATCAAATGCGCAATATTTTCAACTGAACAAATACCCCCAAACTTAACTTTGATCGTCCCGAGCAAACTAGTTATTCAAGAGAAAAAATATCCTAAGTAGCACACTTTCGTAGGCAACAGGATTGCACTGAGCACGTGCAACAAGCCGTTAAACCTCTAGGTGTACCTAATAGGAGTAGTGTTGTCTCTTGAGGGTTTTCAGCGGATTACACCCATAAAATCCTATAATAAAATAAATATGGTGAAAGTTACATATAAAGATAAGAACTTATAAAAAAAAGAACTTGAAAATAAGAGTTTCCAACTATACCAGCTTTTCAGTTGCTATGAGCCCTATCTTAATGGTCGTGAAAAAATGTTAGAAATCACATCATCCCTCATTAAAACAACGCCTTTAGTCTTCCTCCCTATCTTTCTTCCAAACATTGATCATATACCCCTACGTGTGTGTAAAAGACATCCCTATACTTAGAGAATTCAATTCAAGCTATCATACTCTTGTCCATCTTCCAAAATACTTTTTAGTTGGTGAATATTTTAGATGGAATTGCTCACGCATTCTTCATGCGACCGTTAATACTTCTTAAGGTACTAACCGACCGATTACAAAATGTGCTCGTGCATTTAGGCGTAATTCCTCGCATCGCAACACTCAAGGCTTAGCCGTGGCTCCCAAACCAGTTGGTCTAAGGCACTGGGTGATAAAGCACCTTCGCTATATTTTTTTTATGCTGCCTTGGTAATTACAAAACCAGTGTTCATTTTTTCTCTTCACCATTTATACTCTTTTTTTCTTCATACTAAGGCTTTTAGACAAGAGCATTTCAAGGTATCCTCTACTATCCCAAGTTTCAAGATGTGTGTAAGTGTGTATAGTAGGGTATCAACGTTCAAATGTTTGGCGTCAAGAATAAGGACTATTTTTCAGACTTAATTTTATTCTCAGATTAGTAATTTCCTTCATCTTACTAACCCTTGGGACAACGGCTCAAAACTACGTATTACTAGTTTCATTTAAGAAAACATCTAACTTTCTTGCTTTTCTTAAACTTTTCCTATCTTTCATATGTAATTTTTCACTTTCTACTCTTTTATTATAATTTTTTTTTGTATAGTGCCAAGTGCCAAAAGATTGTTTAGTGAGTACAAACTTTCCCCCAAAACCTATTTTCAGCAGTGTCCTCACTGATGACTTTTTTTTTGAATGCATCGACCTATAGACTTAAGGAGAGAAATTAAGAGGGGTAAAATAATAGTCAAATGAAAACTACCCCCAAACTTGTACTTTGGCACGCACAGATATTCAGTGAAGTCCTTTATCACTCACCTCCATTCTTAAAATGAGACAATGTTACCGAAACATGGAGGTGAAGAGGAAGAAATTTAGTTATGATAAAGTGGCTCCTGTAAAAACAGGAGCTCCTCCGCTGGGTCGGCAGAAAAATACGGTTTCAATCTATGCCCATTTACTTTAAAAATTGAACCGTTTTGAATATTTTCGACTTCTACTGTCCCGTGCGGATATACATACCGCACCACAAAAGGTCATTTCCAATGAGATTTAAGCTTACCCGGATGAAGATGGAGACGGGAATCGTAAAGAAGGACTTGTTGTCCCGGTGTGAAAGTTTTTCTAAAAAGGTTTTTATCGTGGAACACTTTAGTCCGGTTCTTTACTATCACCGCATTATCGTAAGCTTCATCGCGGAGTTCGGTTAGCTCATTCAATTGCAGCTTCCGATAGCTGCTAGCTTGATCAAAATCGAAGTTTAGCTCTTTAATAGCCCACATTGCTTTATGTTCGATCTCGACAGGAAGGTGGCATGCCTTCCTAAACACAAGGCGGTATGGAGACATACCAAGATCGGTCTTATAAGCGGTACGAAATGCCCAAAGAGCATCCGTCAATTTGGTTGACCAATCTTTTCGGTTTTTAGAAACCGTCTTCTCCAAAATTTGTTTGATTTGCCTATTTGAGATCTCAGCTTGCCCGCTTGTTTGGGGATGATAGGGCGTAGAAAGTTTGCGGTTGATTGCATATTTCCGCATTAAAGCCTCGAAAGACCGATTACAGAAATGCATCCCGTTGTCATTAATTATAGCGCGAGGGTGTCCGAATTGCGAGAAGATATTTTCTTTAAGAAACTTAATAACAACCTTGTTGTCATTAGTGCGACACAGTATTGCTTCCACCCATTTTGAGACGTAATCAACCGCTAACAAGATATATAAATTCCCAAAAGAATTGTGAAAAGGGCCCATAAAATCAATACCCCAAACGTCAAATATCTCCACAACCAAGATAGGTTGGAGTGGCATCTCATTTCTATATGAAATCCGACCCATGTGTTGACACCGCGGGCAAGTTTTGCAATGATCATAAGCATCTTTAAATAGTGTTGGCCAATAAAAGCCACATTGCAAAACTTTCTCAGCCGTTTTACGTGGACCAAAATGATCGCCACATGTCTGATCATGATAAAAAGACAATACACTCTTGAATTCATCGTTAGGGACACATCTGCGAATGATTTGATCGGAACAATACTTAAACAAATAAGGTTCATCCCAATAAAAGTGTTTTAGTTGGGATAGAAATCGAAGATTGTCTTGTTTCAACCAATCGCTAGGAATAAGCCCCGTCTCTAGATAATTCACAATATCCACGAACCAAGGTTTACAGGATACGGTCAAGAGCTGTTCGTCAGGGAAGGAATCGTTTATTGGCACGGTCAACGTTGGTGAAGAATTGGTGCGTGAAAGATGGTCGGCTACAACGTTTTCACATCCACTCTTGTCTCGTATGACAAGATCAAATTCTTGTAACAACAGGATCCAACGTATTAGCCTGGCCTTAGCATCCTTCTTCGATAAAAGGTGTCATAGGACGGAGTGATCAGTGTAAACCACTATTGGCGAGCCAATCAAGTAGGGCCTGATTTTTTCTAATGCAAATACAACTGCCAAGAGTTCTTTCTCGGTAGTTGTGTAATTAATTTGTGCATCGTTCAAGGTCCTACTTGCATAGTAAATTACATGTGCCGTCTTATCAATGTGCTGTCCTAAGACTGCACCAATAGCAAAATCTGATGCATCACACATAAGCTCGAACGGGTGATTCCAATCCGGAGATGATAGAACGGGGGCTGTAGTGAGAGATCTTTTAAGCGATTCAAAAGCAGCCTCACAATCCGAATCGAAGTGAAATGTAGTATCCTTGTCCAAGAGAAGAGTTAAGGGTCTAGCAATTTTGCTAAAGTCCTTAATGAATCTCCTATAAAATCCTGCATGACCAAGAAAGGATCGTATATCTTTGACGCATTTGGGACGAGAAAGGTTATGGATGACATCAATTTTAGATCTGTCAACCTCAATGCCTTTTCGTGAAATGATATGTCCAAGGACAATACCTTCTTGGACCATGAAATGACATTTTCCCAATTCAAAGTTAAGTTCTTATCCTTACAACGGGTAAGAACCGCGTCAAGATGACGAAGACAATCCTCAAAGGAGTCCCCAAATATGGAGAAATCGTCCATAAAAATCTCCATAAAATTCTCAACCATGTCTGAGAATATCCCCATCATACACCGCTGAAATATAGCGGGAGCGTTGCATAACCCAAAGGGCATGCGTCTATAAGCAAAGGTACCGAAAGGACAAGTAAATGTTGTTTTATCTTGATCCTTTTCGGCTATGGGGACCTGGTTATAGCCATAGTATCTGTTGGAGATAGTGCCCTCAAAGTCAATTATTGGATCGCAGGTGCGTGATTGCAATGATTGAGGCAGGACCTGTACCGATATGACAGTCTTGCTCGAGATGATAATTTGCTATCTGGTTTGTATTTATCATCGTATACATGCTTTAGTTCACTATTGCATGATGATAGAGCCCATAGGATTCTTGCTTGACTACCAGCAGTATGATGGCGATCATATACGTGGGAGCTGGGGTCTGTAAGTACATCCTTTAAGTGTCCCTAGTCGTGGGAGTTTCGAGACAGGGCATCGATACTCCAGAATAGACTAGTGTATACAGTCGAGACCCCGACGAGGGGCGGTGGCCGGTCTCACAAGCCACTGGTGTCAGTTTGATCACCTAAGATGTATACAGGTGCTCATTGGGTTATGAGTACACCGGACAGGACTCGCCGGGAATCTGCTAGTTGGTATTATACATATCGTCAGATAGCAATTCCCTGGTGACATGTGTACAGGTTAGTTCATCGACCTGAGATCGTCGTTTATCTCGTGTGAGTTCCCACTGTGCTTAGATTACTACCCTACCACGCTCAAAGGAGTTGTGCAAACAGGTTTTAGTTGGGTATAGTCCCGAGCCACATTGGAGGCAAGTGAGCGGATCGTCGGGGATTCGTCTCTCCCGGTATTGGGAGTTGATGTCGCGCAGTGCACGGGTGGCCATCACTAGGAATCCTCTGCCGAGGTAGTGGATAATTACTGATTTGGATCAGTAGTTTCTCAGGTGGTGATGGGCTTCATGCCGACATGATTTATCGCGTTATTAGGGGTCTGACTTTATCCACCCCCTAGACTCGATATGCGATACTCTTTAGACGAATGGACCGGACTGTATATACATTATCACTGTCAGGCTCAGTAGGGTTTATGGATGAGTTCGCTCGTCAGCTTCCCTTCCAATCAATACATAAGCAAACCGTTACGTACAGCTTGTACCTCTAACGTGCTAAGGGTTATACCCAGTGCCAGTGTGTTGATGAGTCATTAGAGTCCCCCACAGACACTTTCCCAAGTTCGGGCGAAACGTTGTAGATGCCATATGGGTTTATGGCAAGGTTCGAAAAAAGCACGTGCGTTTTCGCACGTGTCGTTTTTCGGGCAGATAATACTGGTAAGCTTTGGTTTAAGCCGGAACCCAGTATTATATTGTGTAGATATAATATCTTTGTCTCAGTTGCATTTGTATTCGGTCGTAATACAAATGCGGGTATGTTTATACTGATACGGGGTTATCCTGAAACTCGTTTCAGGATCACTTTTGGAAGTTGCCAGTTTCCAGTTTTCTATCAGCCGTATTTTGACATTCGGTTAAATACGGATTTATCTTTTCTTGATGAGGTGAGTCAGTGTTCTAGAAGGTTCTAGAGAGGGTGACAAGGCTTGTGAGTCATTAGGTCATTAATGGTGCAATTAATGACAAGGTGACTAGGTTAATTGTGATTGGTTTGCTTTTAATGCATTCATACTTGGTGCTAAGATATTTGTTGTTGATCTTTTCCTTTGTGGTCACCTTCCCCCTCCTACACTCACCTCCCTCCTCTCCTATAAGTGGCCGGCCTCTCCCCTCTCTTGGCTCATGGTTGTTATTCACTAGGAAAAAGATTATGATAGATTCGGGTTCATGAAAATTAGATAGCCTCTTTCTCATTTCACCCGATCCAAAAGGCAACGTCCATAACCGTTCGTCCGTGACTTTGGACGTAACGAGACAAAGTGTTCTACTCATTCTTTATTTCATCTTGGTCGTCTCTTTTAGCAAACTTGACGATCGAGTTGCCTCGGTTCAGAGGCGGGAGCCCGTTTAAAGATCCGTCGACGTGGTGCCACCTGGACGACAAGACTGGAGATCGAGGAGATTGGAGCAGCCGCAACAAGCGTGGGATGATGGTTGAAGACCGAAGGACTCGGATCGTTCGGTATAACTCTTCTACCCACTTTGTAGTTTGTTAGTTTAGCTTTAATGGCAGATCCGGGTTATAGTACGCGATAGCGCCAGTTGTAAAAAGTTTTTGTTCCGCATTTGGCGTCTGTTAGACGGCCGGGGCGCTACCGTGGACTTACAGTATCCGTCCAAGAAACAGTAATATTCATGTCCAGCTAATCGTTCTAACATCTGGTCAATGAAAGGTAGAGGGAAGTGATCTTTTCTCGTTGTGGCATTGAGTTTTCTATAATCAATACATACACGCCATCCAGTTTGGGTGCGTATTTGGATCAACTCATTAGCCTCATTAGTTATGACAGTGATGCCAGACATTTTAGGGACCACATGAATAGGACTTACCCATTGGCTATCAGATATTGGGTAAATTATACCACTATCAAGACACTTGACGATTTCTTTCTTTACCGCCTCCTTCATAACGGGATTTAACCGTCTTTGTGGGTCTCTGGTTGGTTTGGCTTCATCTATCAGATGTATATAATGTTCAACAATTAAGGGATAATCTTTTTTATGTCAGCCATTGTCCAACCAAATGCTAGCCGATTTGATCTCAATACCGCCAAAAGTGCGTTCTCTTGCTCTTAAGATAGAGAAGCGGATATGCTCACGAGCAAAGACTCATTCTCACCTAAATATGCATATTTAAGATGAGAAGGTAGCGGTTTGAGATTTAGTATTGTGTAACGTTTTAGAAATCGTTATGCGAATTTTCCGTTTTTAGGGTAAAATAGTCGGTGTTTTCCGTAAAAACCCGGAAGTGATCAATTTTCAGTATAGACTTGACTGCACCTAGTTTAACTAGAATATTGTCAGTTTGCGGTTTTTAGTGGTAACTTGAAAATTTTGGTTCACTTAAATATTTTTCCGTAATTATAATATTATTATAAGTTGTTAATTATGCACTTAATTAGAGGGAATTACAATTTTGGTTTGGGTTAATTATTTCTAAAATGAATCTATGCTAATTTAATCACTAGATTTAGCTTAATCCTTCTCCCCAAAATATCTAGATATTTGTGAATTAAAAGAAAATTTTAAATGAAAAGAGTGTTAGTTATGTATATGCCCTAGAGGCCATTGTTGTACATATGATGTATATTATAATGGATGCTTGGATATATATAGAGAGGATTTTCTTGCTCGTCATGATAGTATGCTATTTGGTTTTCCTTTATCTTAATATGTTGACTTATATTAGTTTACTGTCTTACTCTCACATGTTGATAAAGCCCTTAGGATCTGTACTCGACTACTGGGACTATGATGAGATCATACTAGTGGGGGCCCCGGTAGTCGATGAGTACATCCTATAACTGTTCCTAGTCCAGGGTGTGTCGAAACAGGGCATCGATACATCAGAGTAGACTAGCGTATACGCATCTTGACCCATATGATGGGCGATGGATGTGTTGCGCCACGGCAGCGCCCCGGCCGTCTATCCGAGGACAAAATGCGGAATCAAAATTTTCTTAACTTTTAAACTGGCGCTACCGCGGACAATATACCCGGATCGTAACCATTAACCGATACTAGCTAACAAGAGAGGGGGTGAGAGATGTACCGAGTGATCCGAGTCCTCCGGTCTTCTCATCATCGTCCCAATCTTCCGCGGAAAGTCCTGTCTCCATATCGTCGCCTCCTCGCCGGAAAGGGCACCACATCGCCTGCGTCTTTTACGGGCTCCCACCTCAATACCGAGGCAACTCGGGCGCGAAGTTGGCTAGCCGACGCGCCCAAGATTTGCTGTAGAATGTGTAGTGCTTTGTCTCTTTGGGGTTATGTTGCCTTGATGGAGGAATGAGGTTGGAAAATGGACTTGGGGATTTTGGTAGCAAGGGAAAAATGAGATGGAAGATTAATTTCCCACACCAAATGAAAATGAACCTCTCTCATTTTTCTTCCCCTCATCAAATGTGGCCGGCCATCCTCATTAGGAAATGGTGGAGGGAATAAAAACTAATCCAAGAGGGAGGTGAGTGTAGGAGATAGAAAAGGTGACCACATCATAAAGCAAAGAAACATCAACCATACTTATCACTCCAATCACATAAATGCACCATCATGAATAATGTAAGTGATGTAAAGAGAATGATGATGGTCATATCATAATCCCACATATGCAAGAAACCCCTTCCCCAAAAGTAATTTGCAAAACTGCAAATTACCCCCTCCATCGGAAAAGTCCGACCGGGAAAGAACAAAGGAAAACCGGCCGGAACGGAATGCAAACTGGCAACTCCAGAAAACTGGTCCCGTAATAAATTACAGGAAAACCCCGATACTGTGCATACACACCCGCATCTGTATTCCTACCGGATACAAATGCAATAAGACAAAATCTACACTGTACTAAACTAGGATCCGGCTTAAACCAAAGCCGGCTAGTAATATCCGTTCGATCCCGATCCGTGCAATACCGCACGTATCTGATCGAACCCTGCCATATATCCATACGGCTACTAGTACAAACCGTCCGATCCTGATCCATGCAATACCGCACGTATCTGATCGGACCCTGCCATATCTCCATACGGCCTCTACAGCGTTTCGCCCGAAAGCTTGAGTAACTGAAAGTGTGGTGGACTCTAAAGACTCGTCAATACTATGGTTGTGGATTTAACCACTAGCACGTCAGAGGTATAAACCAATACATGACGGGCCACCAGCTATTGACCAAAAGGGACGTCGATGAGCGAACTCATCCTGACACCCTACTGAGCCTGTCAGTGACAATATCCGTACAGTCCGGTCCGTTCGTCTATGAGCATCGCATGGCGGGCCTAGGGGGTTGGTAAAACTCAGACCCCCAAAGGCGGTACAAGTCGTGTCGGAGTGAAGCCCAGAACACCCTGAGATACTACTAGAATACCTACCAGTAAATCTCCTGCCTCGGCCGAGGGCTTTGTGTAATGGCTCTCCTAGACACAGCGCGACCTCACCCCAATACCGGGAGAGACGAACCCCTGCAGATCCGCTCACTGCCTCCATGTGGCTCGGGACTGTACCCAACTAAAACCTGTTTGCACGACTCCTTTGAGCCGTGGTAGGGTAGTAATCAAAGCACAGTGGGAACTCACACGAGAAAAATGACGATCTCAGGTCGATGAACTAACCTGTACACATGTCACCTGGGAACTGCTATCTGACGTCTGGTATAATCCTAACTAGCAGGTTCCCGGCGAGTCCTGTCCGGTGTACTCATAACCCAATGAGCACCTGTATACATCTTAGGTGAACCAACTGACACCAGTGGCTTGTGAGACCGGCCACCGCCCCTCGTCGGGGTCTCGACTGTATACACTAGTCTACTAATGGAGTATCGATGCCCTGTCTCGAAACTCCTACGACTAGGGACCTTTTAAGGATGTGCTTATAGACCGCCGGCTCTCACGTATATGATCGCCATCATACTGCTGGTTGTCAAGCAAGAATCCTAGGGGCTCTATCAACGTGTAATAGCGACATGTCAGGTTACCTAAAGCAATACACGATGATAAAGATAAACCAGATAGTATACTATCATCTCGAGTAAGACTGTCCTACCGGGATAGGTCCTCCCTCAATCATTGCAATCACGTGCCTGTGATCCAATAATTGACTCTGAGGGCACTATCTCCAACAATCTCCCACTTGCACTCAAGGCTAATTATTGCGATGTCGCATACTCACAGCCCGTGTGATACCGAACACCCAACTCCTCTACTAGTCAGTCTCACAATGCTCGTTTGCGAAACTATTGCGTTCGAGGAATAGCCTCAGTGAGTGGATCCGCCTAGATGTTTCTTTCTATGTCTCTCTATATCTCAAGTTCGCGGAGAAAGCCATCTCCCGAAATGAGCAATACCTGTCTTAGAATGTCTGGATGTCTGATGGGACCTAGCTCATAAATGAACTCCAAATCCAAACTTCTTAGACTGTATCGTCAACTGAACTTAATCAGTATCCTGCGCCATGCCTCCCTCAGTATTGCCTTGGACCACCTATCCAAAATACTGCCCCTCGTCAGAAGGAAAAACTATAACTCTGACAGCTTCTCTGCTATCCAGGTCACCTTGGAAGCCTGGAATGATAACCGTCTCCTAAAGGAGGCTGCTGCTATCATATCCCTAGAACATCAACTTATGTTCTAAAACTGCTTCCGACTGTTTCTCCAGGATTGGATCAATATCAACTTATTGCATCTACTGCAAGAACAACATCTGGTGTGGTACTTGACATCTCATGATTGACTCAATTGCCTAAGCAAGTGATCTGCCAATCATGCACATCCTCTCCCCTTTAGTCTGTAAGACACCTTTAGAGAGGGTGACTCCATTACTTGCAGGTATACTACCGTGCCAGGAGTCGTCCATTCTAATTACTCATAGAATGCTGTCAAAGTACCCAGATTGGGAAACCACCCAAATCTAGATCTAAAACCATAGATCTAGTGACCAGAATGTCTGATATAATATCCAAGTCCTATGTGAAGAAACCACTGTGTGACAACCAAAGAATAACCGATCGTAGTATAGGAATATCACTTCCTACTCTGTGTATGTCATCCAAATACCAGGACATCACACCCTACTACCTTCTTAACAGATCTATCCCCTATTCTGATGACGTCAAACCTATGACTGTCACATCAGAAATAGATGATCTATCTCCGCTATATCTGCTTTAGTCTATAAATAGACATAAGCCTGATGTCCACCAATGCTTCCGCTGCTCCCACTGACTACGACAACCCTCTGGCAGAGTCATATAGACGCGCACTTCTAAAGCTAGTTTAGAACGACGCTATACTCATCTTCCTGCCGGGTCTCGCAGCCTGGAACAACAACAATGGCAAGTGTGGGTAAACAAGAACTTCCCTGTCACCGTCCTTGAGGCTACCGGAGTACCTCTCGGGTGCCTGAAGTTACCCACCTTATCTGCGGAGTGGCCAATGGAATGTCAAATCAGATTGAATCTTTAGGTTCGTTATCAAAGCTTCAGTAATCGTTTGTGGTTCTGGAATCGCTTCCAGTTCTACCATACTCCCACTACTGTTTTCTGAAAAATAACCATTTCTTTTTAAAATGTGGCGAGTTAAGAACAATATCACTATTGATCTTCCAGATGGTAGAAAGTCAACCCTCGTCATAGCCTGGGTCAACCCACAAACAGCCATTACAGAAACGTGCCTTGAGTTGTCCAGCGTCTGGTTTTAATCATAAGCCGGACAACTCCCCGTACCTTAACATCGTTAAGATATGAACTGTTCTATATCCAATATAGAACCAGAGGCACTGATTTAAATGAACCAGATTCAAATCATGCAGCTATCTCCAGTGCATGTCAACTAAATGGAAGGAGGCCGATCAGCGTTACCCAACTTAGGAATGCTTCCAATTATGAGTAACCTGAAAGAGAAGCAAGTTCTCATTACTATCAACTGAATACCATACACAAGTATCTACATCTTCGATCACCTTGAAGAATCCCGATACTTGCAATACCTGGTTCTCTACTCTATTCTTATACCAATAACTCCTCAAAACTTAGACCCTGTGTTTCTACGAAACACATGTCTAAGAATTAGAGTAGTTAAAAGTAAACAGAATATAGTATGAGGACCAACCCCACTGTCCTAATGGACACTGGACAATATACAATACTCTGTATAAGTCCCTGAGTCTAACAACCCATTCACTGTGTGTCGTAGGTTGAAAACTGTACTATGGTTAAGAAGAATTACACCGTTGTTCAATGCTCCTTACCTAACCATCCACTGATATAGGTAAATGTCATCGACATAATATCAAAAGGTATATCTCACTCTATGAAAATAGACGTACAGATATATCAATTTGAAATTGGTGCACAACAGCGGATATTCAAAACCAAATATTCGCCGACCGGCAAACAACCCAGGTGGCTTCCTCAAATATCACCAATTACAACGAATCCCGATATAATGAGGATGGTCACCTAATTCCCAATAACTTACTCCTACTTATCATCTGTAAAGCCATACAGATGTGAGAATCCAACCTGGTAAATACATACCCTGGAGCAAGTGTCTAATCGGGAAATCAGTTTTTCTTTTAACAGTACACAGTTGAACTGAAACATTAAAATGTTTCGATGGGGTATCCTGGTATTCCTAGTAATGCCTCTACCATTATCCAGATTCACAACTGTAACCGTATATCTCTTTGCCATCTGTCCAAATCCTTTTATATGTCTTTAGTCATTACCGTCTGCACACCCCCTTAGGCCAAATGGTTTTCTTCCTTCCCTACCGTTCGGCACCAGCCTATGGTTTGGAAGAAGACTATCCAAAAGGCATAATGGGTGTACTGTCCCAATCCTAGGAGCACTCGCAATGCGAGAGAAGGTGAAGATAAAAGACAACCGAATAAACCTTATTCCTATTTCTCCTGGACCATAATCCATCCCCGAACTGGAACAAGTTCCTTTCGAGTTCGTATATAACCATACGATGGAGTATCCAAATAAACTGTGGATCTTCATAGTGATACGGAGTGTCCTGGAGAAATACAAAGGTGATTTAGGTTTGGCGAAGATATACTCGGTTTGGTCGTGAATAGCAGTCGCAATTTACTTTGCCCTCTTACTAATCCCTTTCTTTGTCTTAACTTAATACCTTCTGCACACCATCGTTATGCTAATTGGTTTTCTTCATTCCCCACCGTTCGGCACCTGCCTAAGGTTTGGAAGAAGACTATCCAATTTGCGTAATAGGTGTACTATCTCCTAAACCAAGGAGTACTCGCAATGAGAGAAGGTGAAAAGAAAAGACAACTGAATAATCCTATTCGTTTTCTCCAGAACCAGAAACCATCCTCGAAGTCCTTCGAGTTCGTATATAACCATACGATGGTTTTGTCCAATGGAAGTGGACGTTCGTAGTAATACGGGGTGTCCTGGAGAAAAGGGTAAAAGTAGGAGTGGCAATGAGGTCTGCAACTCTGACAATCCAAAAGCCAGTGTTAAGAAGGTTCGGTCAACTTGGTCACTGAGTCATAGTCTAGGGTCGGGTCAAAGGTCGCTGCCAAAGAGAGAGAGAAAAGAAACACTCAGCGTGCACTCTAACCTGGATCAGAATGGTTATCACTTTATCTAATCTGGAAACCTCCCACTGTAACCTCAAATTCTTCCACAAACCTGAAAGAAGAATTAGCCGGGATCACCCGAGGAGTAAACCAACTCATCAGTGGGAATCGGGATCCAACTATCATCGCATGATAACATGACGGAATCCACTCACGTCACCATACTCCAGAAGGTATGCGCATGTCTGGCAAGTTTCAGTCCTTTTGAAACTCCCGATGTGATTTTTACCCCTAGGACCCAAGTGACCTTGACACAGTCAACAAATCAAAGAGTCCTAGTCAAGTTCAGCCCGTCATTATCCTGGATTGCATTAAACCCACCCGTACGAGCCCTTGACACAGTCAACAAGGCCGCACGACTGTCCTAACCAATCCCATTAATATGCTACAAACAAACACTACTTAGCTACCGCACACTACGTCTTGACACAGTCAACAAACGCAGCACGAATACTAAGTAATACTTGTAAGAAATGACGGAGGGTTACGTCTAGTTTTTGGCGAAAAACTTTTAACGTAATGAACTTGATATCGTTGAAGGAACTGCATAGCCTTTTATAAAATATAGTAACGAAAACTTTTACTAAAGAGATCACTCCCGGTGAAGGGATCTCGGCTCTTTCCCCGTAGAATGAGGTGCAGGATATTCCAACTGAATACCACGATGCAAAGCAAAAGTAATCGGCTATAGTGAAGTTAATTCCCTGACGCAAACTTCTGTCCAAGGGGTCACTCCCGGTGAAAGGATCTCGGCCCTTGCCTCGTCGACTGAGGAGCAGGGTATTCCAAATGAATACCACGATGCAAAACAAAAGTGAACGTCCTTGCAATAACAGCTTTTTGAAAAAGTGTTCCAACAACATCAGAATAGGTTTGTTTTAACATGCATTGATCCGAATCAACGCAGTCCCATCAATTGATCACACCACAAAGAACGAAAATATACTGACGTACGTATATGCCATCCGCATTCGCCACTGGGTCCCGTCATTACCCGTTAGGTTAGCTAACTAACGGCAGAGCGGGGACTGGACTAGCGCGGATGAAAAACATATACAACATCTACTAATATATATACCAATATATTATATTTCGCTCAAGGCGTGAATAAAATGCAACATCACAGAAATGTACAGTATCACAGAACAATACAGATATCTGGAAGCCCCGGGTTTCACAGAGCCGCTGCTGAAACCCGACGTTCCCCTGGTCGTGTGGATAGCCTGTGCAATGAAAACCTAGACCCCTACGGGCGCGGTAAGTCACCCGCCAAAACCTGAAGCGAGGTAGCCCCCTTCAGCACCGTGAATGGACCACCCAGCACTTCACGGAATCCGGCAACTTGGGCACCCCTCCTGGGTCAACCTGTACCCCCTACGAGTGCGGCGAATAGCCCGCCAATCCTAGAGTGAAGCCCCCTCCGTCTCAATGCCATGAGATGCGGGCCCGTTGCCCTCTAGAACCCGGCTATCCGTGCACCCCTCCGCGGGGCAATCCTAGTACAGAAAGTAAAATATACATACAACGGGTACATCGACCGCAACCAGGTCGTGCCCCAAAAGAATAATACAAACAGGCAGTGACGGCAGTCCACATGTCGGACGCTCGCCCCGCAATATCAAATGTACATATAAAACAAAACTGTACTAGCATTGCATCCAGGCTATCCCCCACGACCGATCCGCAACCACACAGCATAAACACAGAACATCAATGTGAAAATCACGTTCGCAAATCCGTCTAACCGGGCTATAGCAGTTAGACAGGATTTACCGATCGAGTGACATTCACGGTCGTAGATATAATGTAAATACTGTGAAATAATGTGTTTAAAATATCCAATCGATCAAAAATTAACAAGTGGGCCCCCAAGTAATACTGTAGCACTCACAGAAATTCTGGGCCCAATATTAATATTCCAAAACCCCAAAAATTAGCCCAGAAGCCCACTGGAAAAATATGATACAGTGAAGACACCAATGCGCGGTGGAACCGCGGCCCAAGGGGGGGTTTGGCCGCGGTTCCGCGCTTGAGTGATCGACTGACTGTGTCGAATTTTTCCAGCAGTCTTAGAATTTCCAGTACATTAGTTTTTTACAACCTGAAAAATTTTTTGAGCAAGAAAAAAATCAACAGAAAACTGATGTATAGAAAACGCGTATTTTTGGAGTTTTGGTCGATCGGAAATGTAAAACACATTAGACAAAGCTAGACAAGGTTAATGGCGTGGCTCTGATACCATGTTGCGCCACGGCAGCGCCCCGGCCGTCTATCCGAGGCCAAAATGCGGAATCAAAATTTTCTTAACTTTTAAACTGGCGCTACCGCGGACAATATACCCGGATCGTAACCATTAACCGATACTAGCTAACAAGAGAGGGGGTGAGAGATGTACCGAGTGATCCGAGTCCTCCGGTCTTCTCGTCATCGTCCCAATCTTCCGCGGAAAGTCCTGTCTCCATATCGTCGCCTCCTCGCCGGAAAGGGCACCACATCGCCTGCGTCTTTTACGGGCTCCCACCTCAATACCGAGGCAACTCGGGCGCGAAGTTGGCTAGCCGACGCGCCCAAGATTTGCTGTAGAATGTGTAGTGCTTTGTCTCTTTGGGGTTATGTTGCCTTGATGGAGGAATGAGGTTGGAAAATGAACTTGGGGATTTTGGTAGCAATGGAAAAATGAGATGGAAGATTAATTTCCCACACCAAATGAAAATGAACCTCTCTCATTTTTCTTCCCCTCATCAAATGTGGCCGGCCATCCTCATTAGGAAATGGTGGAGGGAATAAAAACTAATCCAAGAGGGAGGTGAGTGTAGGAGATAGAAAAGGTGACCACATCATAAAGCAAAGAAACATCAACCATACTTATCACTCCAATCACATAAATGCACCATCATGAATAATGTAAGTGATGTAAAGAGAATGATGATGGTCATATCATAATCCCACATATGCAAGAAACCCCATCCCCAAAAGTAATTTGCAAAACTGCAAATTACCCCCTCCATCGGAAAAGTCCGGCCGGGAAAGAACAAAGGAAAACCGGCCGGAACGGAATGCAAACTGGCAACTCCAGAAAACTGGTCCCGTAATAAATTACAGGAAAACACCGATACTGTGCATACACACCCGCATCTGTATTCCTACCGGATACAAATGCAATAAGACAAAATCTACACTGTACTAAACTAGGATCCGGCTTAAACCAAAGCCGGCTAGTAATATCCGTTCGATCCTGATCCGTGCAATACCGCAAGTATCTGATCGAACCCTGCCATATATCCATACGGCTACTAGTACAAACCGTCCGATCCTGATCCGTGCAATACCGCACGTATCTGATCGGACCCTGCCATATCTCCATACGGCCTCTACAGCGTTTCGCCCGAAAGCTTGAGTAACTGAAAGTGTGGTGGACTCTAAAGACTCGTCAATACTATGGTTGTGGATTTAACCACTAGCACGTCAGAGGTATAAGCCAATACATGACGGGCCACCAGCTATTGACCAAAAGGGAAGTCGATGAGCGAACTCATCCTGACACCCTACTGAGCCTGTCAGTGACAATATCCGTACAGTCCGGTCCGTTCGTCTATGAGCATCGCATGGCGGGCCTAGGGGTTGGTAAAAGTCGGACCCCCAAAGGCGGTACAAGTCGTGTCGGAGTGAAGCCCAGAACACCCTGAGATACTACTGGAATACCTACCAGTAAATCTCCTGCCTCGGCCGAGGGCTTTGTGTAATGGCTCTCCTAGACACAGCGCGACCTCACCCCCAATACCGGGAGAGACGAACCCCTGCAGATCCGCTCACTGCCTCCATGTGGCTCGGGACTGTACCCAACTAAAACCTGTTTGCACGACTCCTTTGAGCCGTGGTAGGGTAGTAATCAAAGCACAGTGGGAACTCACACGAGACAAATGACGATCTCAGGTCGATGAACTAACCTGTACACATGTCACCTGGGAACTGCTATCTGACGTCTGGTATAATCCCAACTAGCAGGTTCCCGGCGAGTCCTGTCCGGTGTACTCATAACCCAATGAGCACCTGTATACATCTTAGGTGAACCAACTGACACCAGTGGCTTGTGAGACCAGCCACCGCCCCTCGTCGGGGTCTCGACTGTATACACTAGTCTACTAATGGAGTATCGATGCCCTGTCTCGAAACTCCTACGACTAGGGACCTTTTAAGGATGTGCTTATAGACCTCCAGCTCTCACGTATATGATCGCCATTATACTGCTGGTAGTCAAGCAAGAAACCTAGGGGCTCTATCAACGTGTAATAGCGACATGTCAGGTCACCTAAAGCAATACACGATGATAAAGATAAACCAGATAGCATACTATCATCTCGAGTAAGACTGTCCTACCGGGATAGGTCCTCCCTCAATCATTGCAATCACGTGCCTGTGATCCAATAATTGACCCTGAGGGCACTATCTCCAACAGGATGATCCCATATCCATCGGTGTTTTGACATCAGAGATGGTGTACGGGTGCTCAGTGGAGACTGGGTACACTGGACGGACTCGCCGAGAACTCCCGATGGTGATATACCACACGTCAGATGGCAGTTCTCCGGTGACACTGGTACAGGGTAGTCTGTAGACCCGAGATCGTCATAGAGTCTTGTGTGATTCCCACTGTGCTTTGATTTCCACCTTACCACGTCCAAGAGGGCGTGCAAAACGGTGGATTTTGGGTGCAGTCCCGAATCACATGGAGGCAATGAGCGATAGGAGGGGATTCGTCTCTCCCGGTATAGGGAGTTGATGTTGTGCTGTGTTCGATTGGCTATAACTGGAAGTTCCTGGCCAGGGCTGATATAGAGATTTACTGGTAAGTGTTACCAGTAGTTTCTCGACCTGTTATGAGCCTCACATCGACACGATTTATCGGTTACTAGGGTCTGACATATACCACCCATAGACTAGATATGCAACATATCAGACGAAGAGACCGGACTGTATGGGAGTGTTACTGATTGGATTCACAGGAGAATGTACAGGCTAGCTTGTTGATCTTTTGATCGCTCAATTCCTGAGTGGCTGTTACGTTTAGCTAACCGCTTGCAGCTTGTGGGTGTTTGATATGATCATCACCTGCTACCGGCGTATTGACGATTCTTTAGAGTCCTACACAGAGCTTTCTTGACTCAGGCAAAACGGAGTAGGGGCATATATGTGATATGTGCTCGACCGAGGATAATGCGATATGAGATACCGTATTATATTCTCGCGATATTTAGATATGAGCCGGGTCATCCGATCAAGTGTTGATTCGATGAATCGGAACATGATATATTAGTCGGTTATATTCGATATAGCCGGATTGTCGGATCAAGTGTTGATTCGATAATTTAATGTATAATAATATATATGATATATTGCATTACATTATCTAATATTGGCTCGCTTTATTATTTCATTTTCTCACCGGGTAATACATTGATATATATGCGATATATATTAATTGTATTATTTTCTTTTGTTACAAATATACAATATATATGTGATATATATTATTGTAACATGATATGATTACTAATGAAACATGTTTTGTGGAGATTAAACAAGGTTAGGGTTTATTTGGGTTAGTTCATTCATGAACCTTCTAGAAGGTTTTCTTTTGTTTTATGTTAAGATATTATGGTTGATATTTTCTAGTGACTCATTCTTTAACCCAACCCAAACCCTAGCCCTAGTTAAATCTCTACATGAGTTATCCTTATTATCTTTGACCATGGTTATATTATTAATCATATATAATTTCATTATTCATCACAAAAGGAATCAATTCATTATTATTCTTCTTCTTCAACCTTGAGCTTTGAGAAAGCTTTCTAGGTTTTCTTTATGTGATGATTTTGTGTGAGAATTTGATATAAAAAGAAAGCATAAATACTACTCCATCATCCTCATCTAATCTAGCCAATTGGATTAGGGTGTTCACCTCATTAGAGAGAGATAGCTTGAGTTATAGAAACTTCGAGGTAGATCATCGGAGAAGAGGAAGTCTACAAGCTAGCATGGATCGTTCGAGTTGTGGAGCCTCTCTTGAGTCCGGGAGATCATGGATTGCGGCGAAGGGACTTCTACTCGGAGCTTATAAAGCGAAGGAGCGGATTACAAAGGTTGTAATCCCTCACACTTAGTTGTAAAGATGTTTACTTGCTTGTTAAACCCTAATAATCTAGCAAAGATCCCGGCTTTGGGTTGTTCGGCACGTCTAAAATTTTATTCGGGCATGGTTGATGCCTTATTAACCCTTGTAAGAGTGCCTAGAAACCCTACAGTGGTATCAGAGCCTAGCTAGAGCATTATGTTAGTTATATGTATGCCCTAGAGGCCATTACTATACATAGGATGTATATTGTAGTGGATGCTTGGACATATATAGGGAGGACTTTCTTGCTCGACATGATAGTATGCTATCTGGTTGCTCTTTACCTTAACGTGTACACTGATTTTCTCTCTGTTACATGTTGGTAAAGCCCTTAGGATGTGTACTTGACTACCTGGACTATGATGCGGATCATACTAATGGGGACATGGTAGTCCATAAGTACATCCTTCAAGGTCCCTAGTCGTGGGTGTATCGAGACAGGGCATCGATATACCAGAGTAGACTAGCGTATACCTTCTCGACCCATACAGATGGGCGATGGATGATCCCATATCCATTGGTGTTTGACATCAGAGATGATATACGGGTGCTCAGTGGAGACTGGGTACACTGGACGGACTCGCCGAGAACTCCCAGATGGTATTATACCTTACGTCAGATGGCAGTTCTCTGGTGACACTGGTACAGAGTAGTCTGTTGACCCGAGATCGTCATAGAGTCTTGTGTGATTCCCACTGTGCTTTGATTTCCACCTTACCACGTCCAAGAGGGCGTGCAAAACGGTGGTTTTTGGGTACAGTCCCGAATCACATGGAGGCAATGAGCGATAGGAGGGGATTCGTCTCTCCCGGTATAGGGAGTTGATGTCGCGCTGTGTTCGATTGGCTATAACCGGAAATCCCTGGCCAGGGTTGCTGAGATTTACTGATAAGTGTTACCTGTAGTTTCTCGAACTGTTATAGACCTCATATCGACACGACTTATCGAGCTATTGGGGTCTGACGTTTACCACCCCTAGGCGAGATATGCGACATATCAGACGACGAGACCGGACTGTACGGTAAGTGTTACTGGTTGGATTCACAGGAGTATGAGCGGGCTTGCTCGTCGATCTTCTGATCGCTCAATACCCGGGTGGCCGTTACGTTTAGCAGACCGCTTGCGGCTTGTGGGTGTTAGATATGATCATCACCTGCTGCCGACGTATTGACGAGTCTTTAGAGTCCTACACAGAGGTTTCCTGGCTCAAGCGAAACGAAATAGGAGCGCATATGAGATATGTGCGGGACCGAGAATAATACCAGTATGTGATACTGGCTTCTATTCTCGTGATTTGTATCATCGGCAGGTTATATGTGATATAGCCGGGTTACCGAATCAAGTGTTGATTCGATACATTGATACACTTGATATTAGTCGGTTATATGCGATATGACCGGATCATTAAATCAAGTGTTGATTTAATGATTTGATGTATAATTATATATTTGATATATTACTTTACGTTAACTAGTATTTGTTCACTTAAGATGGATTTTCTCACTTGATGTGCACAAGTAGTATATGTGATATATTTTTGTGCACTAGATTGTATCATGTTTGATGATACATGCAAGCTTGGGTGTATGTTTACTTTAAACCATGGTTAAGTGAATGGTTAGGGTTTTGAATTATTCACTTATTCATTTTATTTATTTATTTGTTTATTTTGGCAAGAATAAAATGGTGGCTTAATTTGTTTCATTCTTGAAACTTCATGAAGCTTTGAAAGCTTTGACCATTTTGTTTTTTCCTTAACCCTAACCATTCAACTAAACCCTAGTTTATTCTCTACACTTGTTAAACTAACCCAAGGTTGCATTATGATAGGAATCACATTATTTTCCATTTTTCAATATTCTTATCATATTCTTTTTCTTCTTCTTCTTCTTCTTCTTCTTCAACAAGAAGAAAGCTTGCTACCATTAATGGCAACATGAGAAAAAGAGTGAGAAATCCAATTCTAAAGTGAACCCACTTCCTATTTCTTCATCCTCTACCACTTGCCAAGTAGTATAGGGTGTTTTCTTCACAAGTTTCATGACTTGGTGAAGTTGGAGTTTGATCTTGAGTTGCCTCGACGTAAATCATCTTCGGCATCGAAGTCGACGACCTAGCCCGATCATTTCTCCGACGAAACCAATGCGAGAGTCCGGATTCCGATAGGTACAGCGGAGGGACGTCATCACGGAGCTATGGAGGTGGAGGACCGGATCTACAAAGGTTGAATTTCCGTTCACTTTAGAGTAAAGTTGTTTATTCGCATTTGTTTCGCCTATTCTCTAGTTAACGATCATTGCTTAGGGTTTGTAGGCACCGGAAAAATTTGAATTTGGCATGGTTGATGCCTTGTGAGACCTCATTAGTGTGTCTAGGAACCCTACAGTGGTATCAGAGCCTAGCTAGAGCCTTAGGCGAAGTGTAGACGATGTTAGAAATCCGAACGAACCCCGAAACCCTAACAAAACCACTCTCTGGAAATTTTCTGGAATTTTGGATTTTTGTGAATTAAAAATTGCCAAAAAATTCAGCAGGGAATTGTAGGAGTTACTGTGAAGCACGTGACGCTAACTCGACCAAAGCGCCGTGGAACCGCGGCCCCACCCTGGCTTGCGCGGCGGTTCCGCGGCCATATTGGTGAGTTAGGCCACGTGGATTGCACAGTAATTCTTGTCTGGAAGTGCTGAGTCTTCTGGGAATTTTTATATTTTACTCAACAGTTGAGTTTTCTCGGGTTGTTTTGGGAACTCGTGGATTCGATCGAATTGTCTAATCTTGTTTATGTGTTTTCCGGATAATTATTGAATATGTTAAAAAGTTCGACCGGATATAAATACCCACCTTTTCCCCTGTCGGGAAATTTCCAAGTGTTGGATCTTTCCGTGGTTTAATAACGTTCTAAGTAGTGCAAGTAACGCGATGGACCCTCTAGAAGACAACAAACCTTAACTCAATTATGTGACCGTCTTGAACTGCCCTTTGAACCTTCGGGTTTGGGTCAGTACGGCGTGCCACATGTGAGGCGTTGGCTTGACCCTTCTACGGCTGGACCGTTGGTACTGAGGCATGAACTGGATGTTTTTAAACTTATTTCATGTGTTGAGCTGTTTCGGAAAAACTTGGGTGTTTGAATGTTCGATCGGAAAGTTTAACATTTTCTATTTATCTGGAATGGGATACAATACTTGGAATCCACAAGTAGTTATGAGATAACTAACATGAATATTATAAACATAGCACTTTAGTCTTAATTGATCGGTTGCCACGGGATTTTGATGTGATCAAAAGTCCGTCGCAATCATGTAGCGTACGCGGATACTCGCCGGATAAACTTAATAGACAGCTACACCCCTTAGCCCCGACCAAGTGACTGTAGGAGAACCCTGTCGCCGAAAGCATCCGACCGGGTGCTCGCGGTAGCGGTGTTCCGCCTTGGTGCACTTCGTCGACGGTATCGGGGGTGCGGCCGCCTACTAAAGTTTGCGACGAGCATTCGATCAGGATGTCGGGAATCTTGTTGAATTGCCCGACTTGATATTGAAAAGAGTTTTCGATAATGAGACTAAAATGCGGGGTTTATAATTGTTAGGCATGCGATGTCTAAGAAATTCATTTGTTTAGGCATGCGATGTCTAAAGAGGCTGCGGATTCCAACTGTTGTAGTTTTACACTTTCTTTTCTGTGACCGTAAGTGTAATATGTGATATCGCCGGTTTCGTTGCTATATGTCAACGACAATTGGGATGCGCATATTTACTTACGTTGATGACATGTGATGTTATGTGTTGCTGGATATGTTATATTGGATCGTCGTGTTTGAATAGCCGGGTTTTTTTAATGTGAGATGAGTGTTTTTTCATTTTCATTCATGTAAAAACTTATATGTAATATTATTTTATTGGGGCACTTCCAGGTTGCGGGAGATGTCACCATTTGTATATTATTTACTTTTCCGCATTAGGATAGACCCAAGGAGGGGGGCACAAGTAACCGGGTTCTAGGGTCCATGGGAGACCAACTCGAGGAGTCGAGTCCGGGTCTCCTAACTCTAGAATTGGTAGGGTTGCTTGCCGCTTTCGTAGGGGTCTAGGGGTGTGGGTTTGGCTATTCATCGCGACCGTGGAATCCGTGTTTTATACAGGCTCGTATTGAAAACACGGACGTCCTAGTATATCCAATATTTCATATGTTTCTTCTGCTGCGATATCTGTGATGTGATCATTTGATGTTCTGTGATAGATACTGTATATAGTATATACGATATATTATATAGACGTTACTTATGTTTTACACCCGCGCTAGCCCTGCACCGCTCTGCCGTTAGTTACCTAACCTAACGGTGCACGAGGGGACATCGAGGCGAATGCGGATGGCATAAGTGTACGTCGTATTTATCTGTGATGTTTAGGTACTTTAAATGATGGGACTTCATTAATATGATTAATGAAAGTAAAAAAAACCTAAAGATGTTGTGGAATCGAATTTCAAAATTAAAACAGGTAGCTACAGTTCTTGCTTTGCACAGAGGTATATATGATATATCCTGCACCTTATTCGATGAGGAAAGAGCCGACGATCCCTTCACCGGGAGTGACCCCTTTAGCAATAACTGGAAGATGCTACACACTCGGTTTGTCTTTTGATAGCTTCTATAGTTTCTGCTTTGCACAGTGATATATATGATATATCCCGCACCTCATTCGACGAGGAAAGGGCCGACGATCCCTTCACCGGGAGTGACCCCTTTAGCAAAACTAGAAAAGCCTAAAAAACACTCCATTTTAAAATCATTTGATTCTACAACGATATCAAGTTCATTACGCAATAGTTTTTCAGAAAAACCTGTCGCAGCCCTCCGTCATTTCAGATAAGTGGTAGTTAGTATTCGTGCTACGTTTGTTGGCCCGCGTCAAGGCGTAGTGTGCGGTAGCTAACTAGTATTTATCTGTTTATGCATATGATGCAGATTGGATTAGGGTAGTCGTGCGACTTTGTTGGCCTACTTCAAGGGTTGTGCGGGTGGGTTTAATTCAATCAGGAAATGACGGGTTGAACTTGACTAGCGCACTATGGTTTGTTGGCCTGCGTCAAGGTCATAGGACGCTAGGGGCAAAATTATCGGGAATTTCAAGTGTTGAAATTTGCAATGAGATTACATACCTTCTATGAGATAGTTGGATCCCGATACCCGCTGCAAGTAAGAGTTACTCCTGGGAGAGTTTTACACATTACAATTAGCCAATCAAGTAGGTGTCTAGAAAGGTGTTAACGAGGCTACGCCTCTGGGAAAACGAGGTTTACATTAATTAGGTTCGTGCGAAAGCACGGGGGACCTCCCTCAAAGTACCGACACTGGCCTGGCTGAAAGATTGGCGAACTTGTAGCGTGTAATTAATCCCGGCTAGTCTTTCCTTTTAGGGTTTGAAGGAAGATTTGATAAAAACAGTGGGAGCCATCCTGATTAGATAAAATAATAACCAATCTATTCTTGCAAGAGCGCACGTTGAGTGTTTTCTTCTCTCTCTCTCCAGGTAGCGACCATATCACGCCTTAATCAAGATAATAATATGGATGTATTGACCGAACCCGCTTGTTATACTGAGCTGGGGAACGTTGGTCCCGCTCCAACTTATATTTGTTATAAGTCAGAGCAGGAAATTGGGGAATACCAGATTTCCCGTGCCGCCCAAACGAAGAAAGTGCATATGATGCATCTCTTTCGGGTGTGTTCATTACAAAGAACTGTTTCTCTATATCCTCCACGTCCTAGGTAGTTGATACCGGATCAGGATCCCAGATATGTAATCTGTTACATAGGGCTACAGAAAGGTAGAGAACTGAGAACGGGTGATAAGTTTCATGAGACAGAAAACGGGGCAAGTGTTGCAGCCAAGTCTGTTGGTCACTGTCACCCTGTATTACCAAAATACATTGATTCTGAACGAATGTTATTAGATACCGAACCTGATATACAAAATCATATCAGTCTCTTTATTAGTAAAGAAATGATAAAATTTTGTATTGCTGGATAATGTTTTGAACATTTCCTATATCAAAAGTTGATCGGTTCAGGAACGTTATCTAAAAGCATTGATGTTCTAAATCAAACTACAGTTCTTAGTATACAGAACACACACAAGAGGAAGAGTTCAGAACTGAACGAATCCTTCTTGAGGTATTGTAGACTAGGTCATATCAATGCGACCCGACTAGCTGAAGTTATATATAGATGCATATTTAAATTAGTTTGAATTTACATCTTATGAAACTTGCCAGTCATGTCACAGAGATAAGATGACCACAGCTCTGTTTATTGGTAACAGAGAAAGAGTTAGTAAACTCTTGGGATTGATACATGTTGATGTATGTAAGGTCCCCCGTCTACACATGCCAGGACCGGTTCTTTGTACTTCGTTACATTCTCTGATGATCTCTCAAGATTCAGTCATATGTTCCTGTTGAAACACAAGTCCGAACCTTTTGAGATATTCACAAAATATAAGTTAGAAGTAGAGAACCAATACGGGTATAAGTATTATGTCCTATGATAAGATCAGGGAGGAGAATACTTGTGCATGGAAGTCTTGGACTGTTCTAAAGGAGAATGAGATTCTCTCTCGGTGTTACTCCTCTGAATACACCACAGCACAACGGTGTATCGGGGCGGAGAAATCGCACCATATTAGATATGGTGCGCTCTATGATGAGTACTACTGAGTTACCTGTTTCCTTTTTGGGGTTATGCACTTGAGAAGCTGCATACCTATTGAATTAGGTTCGAATCAGATCACAGCCTACCACTCCATATGAGATATGGTATGGGAAGAGCCCATGTCTTAAGCTAGTTAAGATTTAGGGTTGTCCGGCCTATGTCTAAAAGCAAAATCCGGACAAGCTCGAGGCAAGGTCAGTCATGTAGAACTGGAAAGGTTCCAGCTATACAAACTACAGCAGATGATTTGGTAGAACCAAAGGATTCAGTAGATACCAACGAACCTCAGCCTCACCGCCGATCTAGTAGGGTTTCTCACCCACCTGAGAGATACTTAGGTTTCTCTATGACAGTGGGAGCGAGGATTGCATCATGAGATGATGACCCAACTAGTTTCGAGCAGGCCATCGAGAGTAGTGACTCTGTAAGAATGGCTGGATGCTTAGCGATCTGAGATGGAATCCATGTACACCAACAAAGTATGGACTTTGGATGCTATATCTGAAGGGTTAAATCCCCATCAGGAGCAAGTATATCTTGAGAAGATTACTTGGTGTAGATGGAAAAGTTGAGACTTTCAAAGCTAGACTTGTTAAAGGTTTTCGTCATCAATCAGGCGTGGATAATGATGAAACCTTTTCTGGGGCCTATGCTTAAGTTCATCCAGATCCAACTTGCCACGGCTACATACCATGACTACGATATCTGGTGGTTGGGTGTCATGACAGCTTTTCTAAATGATGTTTTAGAAGAGGGCGTCTATAAGTACACAGCCAGAGGGCTTCGTAAACAGTGGGAGCAGCGGAAACGTGTACAAGATGCTTTATAGGATAAAGCAGGCATCGCGGAGTTGGAACATCTGTTTTGATGTAGTAGTCAAATAGTTTGACTTTATCAAAATGGTAGATGAACCTTGTATATACAAAAAGGTAGTAGGGAGTATGGTAGCGATCCTCGTAGAGTACGTGGATGACATACTCTTGATAAGAAAGAAGTTTCCTATGCTGCGCTCGGTCAATCTCCGCTTATCACAATGATTCTCCATATAGGATCAAAGTGATACCTACTAAATCCTGGGTTTTGGATCTATGAGATAGATCTAAATGGATGTTAGGATTCTCACTAGTTGAAGTGAGATGGTATCAATTGATCCAGGGGAGAATCATTGGAAAAGTTCAAGAGTGATAAGGACGACTGAATGTTAGTCACAGGCATTGTCTTTACTCTCAGTAAAGGGACGGTATGTTGGAAGAGTTCTAAGCTAGATACCGTAGCATACTAGACGATTAAAGGCAAGATACATCGCTACTTAAGATGCTACCAAAGAGGCAGTCTGGGTGTATATTGGTTCATGAGATGAACTTAGTTCCTCCCATTGTGTGACAATGGAGTTGTGGCTTTAGCCAAGGAACGTCCGTCCCATCAGTGATCCAGACATATTCTAAGGCAATATCACCTGATCATGGAGATGGTTGATCTCCAGGGTGATCGAGGTTAGGAGAATAGACTCAGAGGACAACACGGCGGATCGACTCACAAAGGCCTTTTCCCAGAGAGAGACTTTTATGGGATGGTTGAGTATGAGATACTACAACCACTGCTATCAGATGGCCCTAGTGCAAGTGGGAGATTGTTAGTTATATGTATGCCCTAGAGGCCATTACTATATATAGGATGTATATTGTAGTGGATGCTTGGACATATATAGGGAGGACTTTCTTGCTCGACATGATAGTATGCTATCTGGTTGCTCTTTACCTTAACGTGTACACTGATTGTCTCTCTGTTACATGTTGGTAAAGCCCTTCGGATGTGTACTTGACTACCTGGACTATGATGCGGATCATACTAGTGGGGACATGGTAGTCCATAAGTACATCCTTCAAGGTCCCTAGTCGTGGGTGTATCGAGACATGGCATCGATATACCAGAGTAGACTAGCGTATACCTTCTCGACCCATACAGATGGGCGATGGATGATCCCATATCCATTGGTGTTTGACATCAGAGATGATATACGGGTGCTCAGTGGAGACTGGGTACACTGGACGGACTCGCCGAGAACTCCCAGATGGTATTATACCTTACGTCAGATGGCAGTTCTCTGGTGACACTGGTACAGAGTAGTCTGTTGACCCGAGATCGTCATAGAGTCTTGTGTGGTTCCCACTGTGCTTTGATTTCCACCTTACCACGTCCAAGAGGGTGTGCAAAATGGTGGTTTTTGGGTACAGTCCCGAATCGCATGGAGGCAATGAGCGATAGGAGGGGATTCGTCTCTCCCGGTATAGGGAGTTGATGTCGCGCTGTGTTTGATTGGCTATAACCGGAAATCCCTGGACAGAGTTGCTGAGATTTACAGGTAAGTGTTACCTGTAGTTTCTCGAACTGTTATAGACCTCATATCGACACGACTTATCGAGCTATTGGGGTCTGACGTTTACCACCCCTAGGCGAGATATGCGACATATCAGATGACGAGACCGGACTGTACGGTAAGTGTTACTGGTTGGATTCACAGGAGTATGAGCGGGCTTGCTCGTCGATCTTCTGATCGCTCAATACCCGGGTGGCCGTTACGTTTAGCAGACCGCTTGAGGCTTGTGGGTGTTTGATATGATCATCACCTGCTGCCGGCGTATTGACGAGTCTTTAGAGTCCTACACAGAGGTTTCCTGGCTCAAGCGAAACGAAATAGGAGCGCATATGAGATATGTGCAGGACCGAGAATAATACCAGTATGTGATACTGGATTCTATTCTCGCGATTTGTATCATCGGCAGGTTATATGTGATATAGCCGGGTTACCGAATCAAGTGTTGATTCGATACATTGATACACTTGATATTAGTCGGTTATATGCGATATGACCGGATCATTAAATCAAGTGTTGATTTAATGATTTGATGTATAATTATATATTTGATATATTACTTTACATTAACTAGTATTTGTTCACGTAAGATGGATTTTCTCACTTGATGTGCACAAGTAGTATATGCGATATATTTTTGTGCACTAGATTGTATCATGTTTGATGATACATGCAAGCTTGGGTGTATGTTTACTTTAAACCATGGTTAAGTGAATGGTTAGGGTTTTGAATTATTCACTTATTCATTTTATTTTTTTATTTTTTTATTTTGGCAAGAATAAAATGGTGGCTTAATTTGTTTCATTCTTGAAACTTCATGAAGCTTTGAAAGCTTTGACCATTTTGTTTTTTCCTTAACCCTAACCATTCAACTAAACCCTAGTTTATTCTCTACACTTGTTAAACTAACCCAAGGTTGCATTATGATAGGAATCACATTATTTTCCATTTTTCAATATTCTTATCATATTCTTTTTCTTCTTCTTCTTCTTCAACAAGAAGAAAGCTTTCTACTATTAATGGCAACATGAGAAAAAGAGTGAGAAATCCAATTCTAAAGTGAACCCACTTCCTATTTCTTCATCCTCTACCACTTGCCAAGTAGTATATGGTGTTTTCTTCACAAGTTTCATGACTTGGTGAAGTTGGAGCTTGATCTTGAGTTACCTCGATGTAGAACATCTTCGGCATCGAAGTCGACGACCTAGCCCGATCATTTCTCCGACGAAACCAACGCCATAGTCCAGATTCTGATAGGTACAGCGGAGGGATGTCATCACGGAGCTATGGAGGTGGAGGACCAGATCTACAAAGGTTGTATTTCCGTTCACTTTAGAGTAAAGTTGTTTATTCGCATTTGTTTCGCCTATTCTCTAGTTAACGATCTTTGCTTAGGGTTTGTAGGCACCGGAAAAATTTGAATTTGGCATGGTTGATGCCTTGTGAGACCTCATTAGTGTGCCTAGGAACTCTACACGTTAGGCGACGTGTATACGAAGTTAAAACTTCGATCGAACCCCGATATGACGAAATAGACCCCCTCTCTGGAAATTTTGTAAAAATATGATTTTTTCTGCATTAAAAATACTTTAAAAAATCAGCAGGGAATTCTAAGAATTACAATGAAACACGAGCCGAAAATATCATTAAGTCGCCGTGGAACCGCGGCAGGAACCTGCTTCCCACGGCGGTTCCACGGCCGAACTTTGGCATTATGGACACGTGTTTGCACAGGATTATCCGTAGAAGTTTCTGCATATTTTTGGGTATTTTTAATCTGACTCAAGTGTTGAGTATTCTGGGGATTATTTTCAATTCGTTGATTCGATCGGAAAATTTAATTTCATTCTGTTTTCCGGATAATTTAGAAACTGTTAAAATGTTCGAACGGATATCATTAACTCACTTTTTCCCGGCACGAAAAACTTTCAAGTGTTGAATTTTTCTTGAGTTTAAATCTTTCGGAAAAACGTGCAAGTAACGCGGTGGTCCCTCTAGAAGAACACAAACCTTAACTCGATTATGTGACCGTCTGAACCGCCTCTAAACCTTACGGTTTGGGGTAGTACGGCGTGCCACATGTGAGGTATTGGCTTGACCCTTCTATGGCTGGACCATTGGTACCGTGACATATTCTGGGATTATTTGAACTCTGCTCAAGTGTTGAGCTATATAGGATATCTTGGGTATTTGATTATTCGATCGGAAAGTTTAATATTGTCTATTTATCTGGAATGTGATACAATATGTGGAATTCATATAGTTAGGCATGAAATGCGAAGTATGTGATATTTCGGATTTACGATATCTAAAGTAATTGTGGATTCCAAATATTGTAGTTTTACACTTTCTTTTCTGTGACCGTAAGCGTAGTATGCGGGGTATCGCCGGCTTCGTTGCTATACATCAACGACAATCGGGATACGCATACTTGCTTACGTTGATGATATGAGATATTATGTGTTGCTGTGATATGTTATATTGGATCGTCGTGTTATGAATAGCCGGGGGTTTTATGTGAGATGAGGGTTTTTATTTTCATTCATGTAAAATTCATTTGTATGTAATATTCTTTTATTGGGGCACTTCCGGGATGAGGTTGATGTCACCAATGTATATTATTTACTTTTCCGCATTAGGTAGACCCAAGGAGGGGAGCACAAGTAACCGGGTTCTAGGGTCCAGTGGGAGGCCATCTCGAGGAGTCGAGACCGGGTCTCCTAACCCTAGAATTGGCAGTGTTGCTTGCCGCTCTCGTAGGGGTCTAGGGATGTGGGTTTGGCTATTCATCGCGACCGTGGAATCCGTGTTTTATACAGGCTCGTATTAAAACACGGACATCCTAGTATATCCAATATTTCATATATGTTCTTCTGCTGCAATGTTCTGTGATGAGATCATATTACTGCCTGAGACGAATGCTTATACTATATATATATGCTGATATATAAATATTACTGCGTTCGTTTCTTCTGTGATGCTTAGGAAGCATAAGCTGATGGGTTTTATTAATGAGATTAATAAAAGAAAAGAAACCTAAAAGATGTTGTAGAATCAAAACTTTATAAAAAGGGTAGCTACAGTTTTGCTTTGCATAGAGGTATATATGATATACCCTGCACCTTATTCGATGAGGAAAAAGCCGAGATCTTTTCACCGGGAGTGACCTCTTTAGAGAAATTGACAGATGCTACAAACTCACGGTTTAGTTTTTGACAGCTTCTATAGTTCTTGCTTTGCACAGCGGTATATATGATATACCCTGCACCTTATTCGATGGGGGAAAGAGCCGAGATCCCTTCACCGGGAGTGACCTCTTTAGCGAAACTAGAAAAGCCTCGAAGACACTCCTTTTCAAAAATCACTTGATTCTACGACGATATCAAGTTCATTACGCTCATGTTTTTCTTAAAAACCTGCGTAGCCCTCTGTCATTTCAGATAAGTACTACTTAGTTTTCGTGCTGCGGTAGTTTGGCCTCCGTCAAGGCGTAGTGTACGGTAGCTAACTAGTGCTTATCTGTTAGCATACGATGCGATTGGATTAGGGTATTCGTACGGTGTAGTTTGTCCTTCGTCAAGGGTCGTACGGGTGGGTTTAATTCAATCAAGAAATGAACGGGTTGAACTTGACTAGCGCCCTATGGGTAGTTTGGCCTCCGTCAAGGTCATGGGACGCTAGGGGTAAAAGTATTATTGGGAATTTCAAGTGTTGAAATTTGCAATGAGATTGCATACCTCCTATGAGATAGTTGGATCCCAATACCCACTGCGAGTAAGAGTTACTCCTGGGAGAATTTTACACAGGACAATTAGCCGATCAAGTAGGTGTCTAGAAAGGTGTTAACGAGGTTAAGCTTCTAGGAAAACGAGGTTTATTTTAAGTAGGTCCATGCGAGAGCACGGGGAACCTCCCTCAAGTACCGACACTGATCTGGCTGAAAGATTGACGAAATTGTAGGGTGTAATTAATCCCAGCTAATCTTACCTTGTAGGGTTTGAAGGAAGATTTGATAAAAACAGTGGGAGATATCCTGATTAAATAAGATAATAACCAATCTAATCTTGCAAGAGCATACGCTAAAGTGTTTTCTTCTCTCTCTCTCCAGGTAGCGACCATGTCAGGCCATAATCAAGATAATAATATGGATGTATTGACTGAACCCGCTTATTATACTGAGCAAGGGAACGTTGGTCCCGTTCTTTCTTATAAGAGTTATAAGACTGAACAGGGAATAGGAGAATATCTGGATTCTCACGCCGCCCAAACGGAGAACATGCATGTTGATGCACCTTCTTCGGGTGTGTTAGTTATTGAGAACTGTTTCTCAGTTCACCCTTCGTCCTGGGTATTAGATACCGGATCAGGATCCCACATATGTAAATTGTTACATGGGCTACGTAAAGGTAGAGAACTTGGAAAAGGTGATCATTCAGTACAAGTAGGGAATGGTGCAAGTATAACAGCCAAAGCAGTTGGCGAATATCACCTTGTATTACCAAGTAGTAATACACTGATTTTGAATGGGTGCTATTATATACCGAACATGATGTACAACATTATATCAGTTTCTTTATTAAGTAAAGAAGGATATAATTTTGTAGTACAGGATAATGTTATGAACATATTCCTGAATCAAAAGTTGATTGGATCAGGTTCTTTACATAATGGCATATTCATTCTCAATCAAAATACAGTCCTTAATATACAAAACACACACAAGAGGAAGAGTTCAGAAATGAACGAATCCTTCTTGTGGTATTGTAGGCTTGGTCATATCAATGTGACACGACTAGCTAAGTTACATAAAGATGGATATTTGAATTCGTTCGAATTATCATCTTATGATACTTGCCATTCATGTCTCAAAGGTAAAATGACCAAAACTCCGTTTAGTGGACACAGAAAAAGAGTTACGGAACTCTTAGGACTGGTACATAGTGATGTATGCGGTCCTATGTCTACGCATGCCAGGAACGGTTCTTCCTACTTCATTACATTCACTGACGATCTCTCTAGATACGGACATCTGTTCCTGATGAAACACAAGTCTGAAGCTTTTGAGAAATTTAGAGAATATAAGCACGAAGTAGAGAACCAAACGGGCAAAAGTATTAAAATCCTTTGATCTGATCGAGGAGGAGAATACTTGAGCAATAAGTTCCTAGATTATCTAAAAGAGAATGGGATTCTCTTTCAGCTTACTCCTCCTTATACACCACAGTACAACGGTGTATCGGAGCGGAGGAATCGCACCCTATTAGACATGGTGCGTTCTATGATGAGTGATGCTGAGTTACCTATTTCCTTCTGGGGACATGCACTGGAAACAGCTGCATACCTATTGAATAGAGTTCCAACCAAATCAGTGCCTACCACTCCATATGAGATATGGAATGGGAAGAGACCATGTCTTAATTTTATTCAGATATGGAGTTGTCCGGCCTATGTAAAAACACAAAATCCGGACAAGCTCGAGGCAAGGTCTGTCCTATGTAAGTTTATTGGATATCCCAAACATTCGCGAGGGTATATCTTCTACCACTCCGAGGAACAAAAGGTGTTTGTTTCTCGACATGCCACCTTTTTAGAAAAGGGATTTCTTATGAAAGAAATTAATGGCAATGAGATAGAACTGGAAGAAGTTTCAGCAACACAAACTATGACAGATGATTTAGTGGAACCAGAGGATTCAGTAGTACCCGACGAACCCCAGCCTCTCCGCTGATCTAGCAGGGTTTCTCACCCACCTGAGAGATACTACGGTTTTCTCATTGATGGTGGGAGCGAGGATTGCATCATGGAAGATGATGACCCAACCAGTTTTGAGCAGGCCATCACGAGTAGTGACTCTGTGAACTGGCTGGATGCAATGCGATCTGAGATGGAATCCATGTATACCAACAGAGTATGGACTTTGGAAAATGCTCCTGAAGGGGTAAAACCCATTGGGAGCAAGTGGATCTTTAAAAAGAAAATTGGTGTAGATGGAAAAGTTGAGACTTTCAAAGCTAGACTTATTGCAAAGGGTTTTCTTCAACGACCAGGTGTGGATTATGACGAAACCTTTTCTCCAGTGGCTATGCTTAAGTCCATCCGGATCTTACTTGCCATTGCTGCATACCATGACTACGAAATCTGGCAAATGGATGTTAAGACCGCTTTTCTAAACGGTGATTTAGAAGAGTGCGTGTACATGACTCAGCCAGAGGGCTTCGTAGATAGTGGGAGCAGCGGAAAGGTGTGCAAACTGCTTAAATCCATTTATGGGTTAAAGCAAGCATCGCGGAGTTGGAACATCTGCTTTGATGTTGTAGCCAAAGAGTTTGACTTCATCAAAAATATAGATGAACCTTGTATTTATAAGAAGGTTGCAGAGAGTAAGGTTGTATTTCTCGTATTGTACGTGGATGACATACTCTTGATAGGAAATGATGTTCCTATGCTCCAATCAGTCAAGCTAGATTCTTAATGAAAGAACTAGGTGATGCCTCATGCATTTTGGGAATCATGATCTATAGAGATAGATCTAAACGGATACTGGGATTGTCCCAATCCAGGTACATTGACACCATACTAAAGAGGTTTAGTATGGAAGAATCCAAGCGTGGGAACCTACCCACGATCTCTGGACTCACTCTTTCCAAAGAGATGTCTTCCAAGACTGATTTGGAAAGAGCTCGCATGCAAGGGATACCCTATGCTTCGGCAGTAGGCTCTATCATGTATGATGCTATGTACCAGACCCGATGTAGCATACTCACTAAGTGTAGTGAGTCGGTATCAAGCAGATCCTGGAGAGAGTCACTGGATAGTTGTGAAGAACATTCTCAAGTACTTGCGAAGGACTAAGGAGATGTTCTTGGTGTATGGTAATGGAGAACTCCAGGTGGAGTCCTTTACCGATTCCAGCTTCCAAAGTGATAAGGACGACTCTAAGTCGCACTCGGGATTTGTCTTTACCCTCAATGGAGGGGCGGTATGTTGGAAGAGTTCCAAACAGGATACCGTTGCAGACTCGACGATGGAGGCTGAATACATCGCTGCCAACGATGCTGCCAAAGAGGCTGTCTGGATAAAGAAGTTCATTAGTGAACTTGGTGTGGTTCCATCCATTGAGCATCCAATACCTCTGTATTATGATAACAATGGAGCTGTGGCTTTGGCCAAGGAACCCAGGTCCTATCAAAAGTCCAGACATATTCTGAGGCGGTATCACCTGATCAGGGAGATAGTTGATCGCCGGGAGATCGAGGTCAGGAGAGTAGATACGAAGGACAACACTACGGATCCACTCATGAAGGCCATTCCCCAGATACAGTTTGAGAGATTATTCGGGATGCTAGGTATGAGATACTACAGCAGCTGGCCTTAGCGCATGTGGGAGATTGTTAGTTATGTATATGCCTTAGAGGCCATTGTTGTACATATGATGTATATTATAATGGATGCTTGGATATATATATAGAGGACTTTCTTGCTCGTCATGATAGTATGCTATTTGGTTTTCCTTTATCTTAACATGTTGACTTATATTAGTTTACTGTCTTACTCTCACATGTTGATAAAGCCCTTAGGATCTGTACTCGACTACTGGGACTATGATGAGATCATACTAGTGGGGCCACAGTAGTCGATGAGTACATCCTATAACTGTTCCTAGTCCAGGGTGTGTCGAGATAGGGCATCGATACACCATAGTAGACTAGCGTATACGCATCTTGACCCATATGATGGGCAATGGATGATCACATATCCATCGGTGTTTTGACATCAGAGATGGTGTACGGGTGCTCAGTGGAGACTGGGTACACTGGATGGACTCGCCGAGAACTCCCGATGGTGATATACCACACGTCAGATGGCAGTTCTCCGGTGACACTGGTACAGGGTAGTCTGTAGACCCGAGATCGTCATAGAGTCTTGTGTGATTCCCACTGTGCTTTGATTTCCACCTTACCACGTCCAAGAGGGCATGCAAAACGGTGGCTTTTAGGTGCAGTCCCGAATCACATGGAGGCAATGAGCGATAGGAGGGGATCCGTCTCTCCCGGTATAGGGAGTTGATGTTGTGTTGTGTTCGATTGGCTATAACTGGAAGTCCCTGGCCAGGGCTGATATAGAGATTTACTGGTAAGTGTTACCAGTAGTTTCTCGACCTGTTATGAGCCTCACATCGACACGGCTTATCGGTTACTGGGGTCTGACATATACCACCCCCAGACTAGATATGCAACATATCAGACGAAGAGACCGGACTGTACGGGAGTGTTACTGATTGGATTCACAGGAGAATGTACAGGCTAGCTTGTTGATCTTCTAATCGCTCAATACCTGGGTGGCTGTTACGTTAAGCTCAATACCTGGGTGGCTGTTACGTTTAGCTAACCGCTTGCAGCTTGTGGGTGTTTGATATGATCATCACCTGCTACCGGCGTATTGACAATTCTTTAGAGTCCTACACAGAGGTTTCTTGACTCAGGCAAAACGGAGTAGGGGCACATATGTGATATGAGCTCGACCGAGGATAATGCGATATGAGATACCGTATTATATTCTCGCGATATTTAGATATGAGCCGGGTCATCGGATCAAGTGTTGATTCGATGAATCGGAACATGATATATTAGTCGGTTATATTCGATATAGCCGGATTGTCGGATCAAGTGTTGATTCGATAATTTAATGTATAATAATATATATGATATATTGCATTACATTATCTAATATTGGCTCGCTTTATTATTTCATTTTCTCACCGGGTAATACATTGATATATATGCGATATATATTAATTGTATTATTTTCTTTTGTTACAAATATATAATATATATGTGATATATATTATTGTAACATGATATGATTACTAATGAAACATGTTTTGTGGAGATTAAACAAGGTTAGAGTTTGATTTGGGTTAGTTCATTCATGAACCTTCTAGAAGGTTTTCTTTTGTTTTATGTTAAGATATTATGGTTGATATTTTCTAGTGACTCATTCTTTAACCCAACCCAAACCCTAGCCCTAGTTAAATCTCTACATGAGTTATCCTTGTCATCCTTGACCATGTTTACATTATTAATCATATATCATTTCATTATTCATCACAAAAGGAATCAATTCATTATTATTATTCTTCTTCAACCTTGAGCTTTGAGAAAGCTTTCTAGGTTTTCTTTATGTGATGATTTTGTGTGAGAATTTGATATAAAAAGAAAGCATAAATACTACTCCATCATCCTCATCTAATCTACCCAATTAGATTAGGGTGTTCACCTCGTTAGAGAGAGATAACTTGAGTTATAGAAACTTCGAGGTAGATCATCGGAGAAAAGGAAGACTACAAGCTAGCATGGATCGTTCGAGTTGTGGAGCCTCTCTTGAGTCTGGGAGATCATGGATCGCGGCGAAGGGACTTCTACTCGGAGCTTATGAAGCGAAGGAGCGGACTACAAAGGTTGTAATCCCTCACACTTAGTTGTAAAGATGTTTACTTTCATGTTAAACCCTAATAATCTAGCAAAGATCCCGGCTTTGGGTTGTTCGGCACGTCTAAAATTTTATTCGGGCATAGTTGATGCCTTATTAACCCTTGTAAGAGTGCCTAGGAACCCTACAAAGAGAAGATGTGGCATAAGATATTTGTTGCATTAATGAGCATTTATTAGTGTTTTTGACTAGAATTTTCCAAAAAATTCTTTCACCTTCCCCATTTTTGAAGCATTGGCCGAGCCCCCCTTTTGCTGCCCTTTACTTTGTCTCACCCCATTTTCATCTCTCCAAGCTCAAATAAATCATCACAAATCCTCAAATAATCCCACAAACTCACAAATAAATCCCTACCTATCATTCTTCAACACTAAACAAGCTTAGATCTTCATGAAAGACATTATTTTGGAGGCTAAAATTTGGAGTTTAGTTGCTAATTTGTGATGTAGTGGAGGTATAAAATCCTAACCCTAATCTTTTATTGTTGTTTAAATCATTAAGCTAGCTTATTAGATGTTTAATATAGCTTTAATTTCATGTTTAGAATTTTCATGAAAGAGTTGTGAAGATCTAGTTAGGGTTTAATTTGTTGAAGTGGTTAATTGATAAGTGAAGACTTGGAAAACTTAACCTAGTGGGAGAATATTATTTGTTAAATTCCTAATTTGTCTAATTGAGATTAATAGCGAACTAACTTTTACTAAATCATATTTTGGTGAGATTAAAATTATAGTAAAGGTTTGGGTGACTTAGTTAAGCTACTTTGCGATATTTGTGATCGCTAGAATTGTGTTAACTTCTAGACTTGAGCTAATATGTGATAAAGTTGCTTACTAGGTTTCGGTAAAAATTGGACGTAGGTTCTAATGGGCGTTGCGATATTTTATATATTATCTTCCACGCGATATATTTTGTTATGAATGTGCGATCGGTACGATCGGGGTCTAGGCTGGGTGGTTGCGTAGTTTAGCGATCCTAGCTAGGGTTGTGCCGATGTCGTACGCGTTTTGTGCACTAGGTGCACAGTGTATTTATCTTGTGGTCGTTATCCTTGCGTTTCGTTATCTTTATGTCGGCGTAAGATATTCAGCCTTATGTGTTGTGTGTGAAATTTTAGGATCGCAAGCGGGGACTTCGGACGCTACGAAGAAAGGGAAGCAGGTGGTCGGATTTTCTTAGCTCGAGATCGCCGGTGAGTAGATTTAATATCTACGGTGTAATCGCCCGTATGGCGTTAAACATCAGGGCTAGATATGATATGATATTAGCCGCATGTTTATATGCACATATAGAGATGGTGCATGAACTTCATTGCATATAGTTACTTGTCGTGCTTGAACCAGTACCCATTATACACTGCACTATTATTGACAGTCCATGTTGCACGAGCACTCATTGTATGCTACACACACACTCTCGGTAATTGCCATGATACGCACAACACATATGCATAGGTGATATTGTATTGATTAGTGACATTGAGGCATTGATTCTCGTGCGATTTGCGCATATGAAATATAGCTTACATGCATACCTACATGCTTATACACATACCTTGCTATAGCTACATGTTCACCCTTATATGATGTTGCGTTGGATTTTGGAGGAATTAGGAACCGCATGATTTATTTAATAACTGATTGCATTTAAATAGCGGTTTTTTTCCTTTATATGCTCATGTTACTGTTTATGTTGCATATATTATATTTCATGGATTTCGCATTGAGATATGGATTTCATATGATGCTTTCTGGATGTTTTACTCCTGAGGGTATATATCAGTGGTATGGGACGCTGATATATACGTATATATATATCAGTGGTATGGGACGTTGTTATATATGTACAGATATAATACATATATATATATATCATAATGATCTATACAAGTATTCTTATTCATTACTTGATGTTTTATGGATTTGTGAACCGTGGGGGTATTTCAAGAAAATTATGTATTGTTTGAAAACCCGTTTTCTCTGGATTTGGGGATTTCGAGTGTTGATGTTGGGTACTTATGTTCTGAGAGATGTATGGATTTGGGGATTGCGAGTGTCGAGGTTGGACATTCATGTTCCGAGGATTTCGAGTGTCGAGGTTGGACATTCATATTCAGAGAGATGTATGGATATGGGGATTGCGAGTATCGAGGTTGGACATTCATGTTCCGAGGATTGCGAGTGTCGATATTGGACACTCAGGTTCCGTGAGATGTACAGATGTGATATGGGGGTTTACGTGTCGATGTTGGACACGAGTATTTCATGATGTTTTCGAGTGCCGATGTTGGGCACTCACGTTTTCATGAGATTTACAGGATATGAGGGGCCAGTCCTGGTGACGGGGTCTGAGGATTTTGGGATTTGGGGTGTTGTTGAGTTACACCGGGTTTTTCCATGCTGATGATTTGTACATGAGGTTTATTATTTATCCCATACTCAGGATTTATTTGATATGCATTTGAATTCATATAGATATAGTACCCTGGTGGCGTACCTTGATCATGATAGTTGCATATTCATATTGCCATATTTATGCTATCAGATTACATATGATGGATTATCGCTGTTAGTGCAAACTTGCGATTTCAGTATGATATTATTATATACTATTCACGAGTTGGCAACTCACTCCCATTGTGCCGCAGTGTTTTGCAGGTCTGATCCTCAAAGTAGTCGCGGCAGGGCTTCATATTACCTCTACTTTTGCGGATACTGCTACGGTTGGCTGTGAGGCCTTTTGCTATAGGTGGGTTTGCGGTTATCCGATGATGTTCATTATTTATCTTTTGTATCTAGTACTCTCCATCTACCACCTTCATGTATTTGACTTAGAGACGAGCTGTGAGGATCGATGTTGTATTATTTTATGACTTTGGGTGCCGTGCTTTTGGGAGCCGGTCTTTGTTATAAGTTTTTACCTCCTTATGATGTTTTCATTTTATTTCTTCGCTACAGTGTCGTATATATGCTTGTGGTGGTTGTCTCCACTGTTGGGCATGATTTGCTCCCGTTTGGGATACTTTATTTATATTCTCTGTTGTACCCGTTTTCGGGCCTAGTTTTTTACAAAGGAGGCGCTGCCGAAATTTTTAAGAAAGTAAACTTAAGTTCAAAGATTTTCACTTGAGGTTTCGGAAGATTTTTAACTATGTTTTCTCCACTTATCCATTTTTGGGTGGTTTAGATTTCTGGGTTTTGGCTTACTTAAATTTCGTACGCCTGTTGACGTTATGTGGTTTAAGTGCCGGTCACGTGCCTAAATTTGGGTCGTGACAAAGTTGGTATCAGAGCGCTAGGTTTTACCTTTCGGAGTGTAACATGACCTTGGTATGATGGAGTAGGTAGCTTAAGAAGAGTAACGTAGCGTGTGTATGTTCCGCGGCATACTTACGACACGATACTCCGCCTAAGTGACCTTAAGACTTATTGCTTGAAAATTCCTTCCGTGATTTTATACATCCTTGTGATTCGATTTTTGTGTCCTTATCGAATCTTGTTTCCATTTCCAGCCTTTATGCCGCCGAGGACTACGAGGGCACAGAGAGCGGTCGTGAGGGCCGGGGTCAGAGTTGACTTTTCTGAGACAAGGACTGACCAGGGCGGTACGCCCGTTGTGCAGGAGTAGATTGATCCACCTTCGACAGACCATATGGCTATGCTAGGGGCTGGTATGCAGGATTTGCGCCAGATGATGGGGTCGTTAGTTGAGGCCATTCGAGCGCAGGGGCGGCGGTTGTCCCTCCCGTTACGGGGACCGTGTTGGTGCCTACTGTTCCGGCAGTTGTACCTGCAGTCACAGAGGTGATCACCGTATCGTTATCGGAGTTCATGAGGCTGAGGCCTCTGGTTTTCACTGGCACCGATGCAGCTGAGGATCCCCAGTCGTTTATCGATCGGATGGCCAGGATATGTCATTCGTTGAGATGCTCCGACGTGAGATGGGTGGAGTTCGCGAGCTTTCGTCTGGAGGGTTTGGCCCAGAAGTGGTGCGAGTCCTTAGAGAAGGGCAGAGCCGCAGGTCTTCCTCCTATCACCTGGGCTGAGTTCGTGACGGTGTTTCTTGCGCGTTTTCTTCTACAGAGCGTCAGGTATGCTCGAGCGCGTAGATTCAAGTCAATACGCCAGCCTTGGCATTTGGGATCCCAGACGAACGGGGTTCCTTTCTTCATCAGGTGACTGTAAGGGCGGCACTTGCCTGACAGGTTGGCGATAAACCGCCGGATGTACGCGAGCTTCCCTTGGAGAGACCGCAACTGTTTGAGAGTTCTTGGCGGAGGCATTTCCATGATCGCCTTGATCTTAGATCGATCTATTTCGATACCTCGGTGTCGGATGATGAATCCCAGGAATTTTCCCGAGGAAACTCCGAATGCACATTTGAGGGGATTCATCTTCAGATTGTATTGCCGAAGGCGTTGAAATACGGTCTTCAGATGCTCTAAGTGCTCTTCGTATGACATGCTCTTCACTACAAGGTCGTCGATATAGCATTCGACGATTTCATGTATAAGATCATCGAAGATCTTTGTCATGGCCCTCTGATAGGTGGCACCGGCGTTCTTTAGACCGAAGGGCATCACCTTGAAGCAGAATATTCCCAGAGGGGTCCGGAAAGCGGTGTGCTTCTGGTCTTCGGGGTGCATCTTTATCTGATTGTATCCTGATGAACCGTCCATGAAAGAGAAACTTTCATGAGTGGACGTATTGTCTATCATCAGTTCGGTGACTGGCATTGGGAAATCGTCCTTCGGGCAGGCTTTATTGAGATCCCGGAAGTCCACGCATATGCGCACTGTCCCATTTTTCTTCATTACCGGGACGATGTTGGCGATCCAGTCAGGATATTGAACCTCTTGGATAAACCCAGAGTCGATCAGCTTCTTGACTTCGGTGTTGATGCTCATCTCAAGCTCGAGCCGCATTCTTCTCGGCGCCTGTTTGACTGGCTTAACGTTCAGGGATATCGCCAGTTTATGCACAGCAACTTCTGGATCTAGTCCTGGTATCTCGGAATAATTCCATGCGAAGCAATATCTATGCTGCATAAGCACGTCTTTTAACTCGGCCACCCTTTCTTCAGATAGCAGCTCGCTGACGAATGTCGGTCGCGGGTCATCTGCCGACCCCAACCCAATCTTCTTGAGGTTATCTGCAGTAGTATGTATGCCATCTTCTAGTTCTTTCGGAGCTGGTGGAAATTCTGAGATCACCTCATTATCATTGTTTTTGAAGCACCAAGGGAGGTCGTCCCTATCCTCGGGCCCTTCTCTTGATATCGTTATCACATGACAGGTACGAGCTCGCTTCCAAGACCGTTGTGGATCTGGTTCCGCTCTTGTGGCTTTGGGTTCGTGCTTTCGCGGCGGCATTACCCTCCAGCTGTCGGATAGAGCAAATCTGCCTCGCTGGTATTGGTCTTCGACCCAGTTCTTGAAGGTGAAGCAGTCTTCGATAGGATGTCCTATGGCTTGGTGATAAGAGCAATAGTCCAGATGAGAGACCTCGTTAGCTTGCTCAGGGTGTTTAGATGCCGGAAGTGTAATCATTCGATGTTTCAAAGCGAGGTCAAGTATCTTCCGTGTTTTATCCTGAGGAAAAGAGTATGCCTGACTCATCTTCTTCATAAGGGACAAATCCGGACCGCTCGATTTCCGATCGCGTGACTTCTCGGTCCCGCTTTGTCTCTGTCAAACGCCTTTTCTGCTTTTCAACTTGTTTCTACCTCTGCGTCGGGCCTTTTGCACCACGGGTTGATAGGGAAGAGTATTTTCATCTATTGCAGTCTGTTGAAGAAGATGTTGCATCCTGGCTTTCTCATAGATGGCCATTTCGCGGTTATGGTCGTCCCGAGCCTTTTGACCTGCTTTCCTGATAAGCTCGTTCACTCGTTCTTCAAATGATGGATTCGGGACTTCGATCGCGGGATGCATTTCCGATGAGGGGTTGGCATCTCCCGACAGGGTGTCCTCTTCTTCATCGAAATTATATATGGCGTAACTACCGTGGACCCGTTCTCGTTTCCCGGCTCTCATGTATCCAAGCCCGAGCGTTTCCATTCTCCCGTTGGGCAATTTGCGCTGGGTCCCAGGGACATCCCAAATCCTGTTATAGAATCGAGCTTGTCGGATAGTCTGTTTTAAGGGTACCCCTTGGCGCTTCAATAGTCTTTTCAACCCGTCTGTGTAGTATCTGGGCAAACGGATGGGTTTAAGCTTGTCAAGTGTAGAATCCGTGCCATGCCAGATCTTTTTCTCCACTCTTGTTTCCGGGGATCGATAGAACAGGATCGCCTTTTCACCCTTTCACCTAGGAGGGACGTAAAATGCCTGCAGGTCCTGCACATGGTAAGCTTCAAGTGCGTCAAGGTCTTTGTAGTGTTCCCACGGCACCATGGTGATTTGCAAACTCTGTTCATCGCCAGGGGATGCTTGTATTGACGGCCGACTGGAGAACACGGCATTAACCTCGTCTTCCGAGTCACTTCCGAAGATCAACACGGGGGCGGACGGTCCCGGGTTGTTACGTCGAGACGGACCAGCATAAACTATCTCTTCTTCTTCTTCAGTATCGCTTCCGAAAACAGGGATGGTGGCGGCGGCTTTGTTCTCCGGCTTGCGACACCTTTCTGTATCCTCGAAGTCTGGCTAAAAGTACTTTGCATCTTCGTACTTGCGGACTTCGTTCATGGAGAATGGGTTCAGCTCACCTGTTACGGTATATTCGAAACCATCCTTAAAGTACTTCATACACTGATGCTGTGTAGAAGGGATGATGTTGTACTCGTGTAACCAAGGACGACCGAGCGAGGCGTTGTAGCAGGTCTTGGAGTCAATGACGTGAAACTTGATGTCCGTGACGAGTAGTCCGAAGCATAATGTTAATATCACGGATCCGAGAGTCCGTGATGACTGGAAGTCAAAACCGGAGATGGTAATTTTGTCACGAGCGAGGTGCTGCACGCTCATGCAGATTTCCTTCAACACCCGAACATTAAGGAGATTGACGGAGGATCCATTATCAACTAGGATTTTGCCTATCTTGATATCGTGGCAGTATCCAGAGACGTATAGGGGACGGTTGTGGTCGCACGTCCCGAGGAGAAGGTCTTCGTCACCGAAAGTGATGTCGGCCGTGTGCACTTCTTCCAGTTCATTCTTCATCCTTTCTGCGGCGAGGAAGGCTAGGAATTGGTCGGGCTCTTGTAACGCCCTGATTAATGAATCTCTCGCTTCCTTTGACAATAGGAGGGCGTCGAGAACGCTGAGCTGTGAAGGTAGTTTCCTTAGGTGTGCTAGGATGTTATAGTCCACCTTACCCTTCCTGGGAGAGTCTTTGGCAGTCAACTCTTTCATGACTTGATCATCTAAGGTGATATCCTCAGTGACCTTCTCCTTTCCCTTGTCTTTTCTATTCGCGGGTCCGAGATTCTTTTCCGGAAGCGTGCAATTGCGCAGCTGAATGTTTTCGCAGGCCTTTGGTTCTTCCTCTTTCCCTAAAACGGATTCTTTAAAGAGAGGGCCCAGAGCCATTTCTTCATCAGAGTCGCTCCCAAAGGTAAGAACTTGTGACCCTCCGGCGTTAACCATGTAACAGTTGCCGGCGGTTCTTTTACGCCCTTCGGTCGTACTTTTTTGTTCCCGACGAGTCTTGCGTTTCATGCGCTTAAAATGTTGCCGGTGAGCGACATATCCTTGCCACCACATCTTAAAAGCGTCGCACTCCTCAGTGGGGTGCGAAATCCTCCGATGATATGAGCAATAATTAGGGTGCCTCTCCGCCCCATTGAGCGTGTTTTCTTCCGAGGGTGGTAGCTTCATTCCCATCGACATGACTTTGGCAAACCTTTTCCTCGTCTTGAATATATTTTTATCCACATCGGGTGTCTTTTGATCTGGTGGGAGTGCTTCGACTCTTTTGTTCATTCGTCTGCGTTTGGCTCCTTCCGATGCAGCCATCTCACACTCTTGATCGGCTTTACTTTTCAAACGAATCTCGTCTAGAAAGACGTCGATCATTTCGTCTGTTGGCCATACAAGTTCTGGTTCAGGCTGTGCCCTCAGTTTCTCAGTGCCAGGGGTTGTTTCATTGTCCGTAGACTAGTGGGAGATCACATGACAACTCGCCACATATCCCTCAGATTCATCCGACGAGCTTTCTCCATCATCTTCCTCCTGAAAGACGTGGTTGAGGAACTCTTGCAGTGTGACGGGAGTCCACGCCTTTTGATTGTACTCCTCCAGTGCGTCAATCTGTTTCTGCAAGTCCGTGCGCTTGTCTCCAGGCTTCACGGGCTTCTTGGACTTCTTCTTCTTTTTCTTCGAAGATTTTGACGGTTGGGTATGAGTACTTGGGCCATCACCACCGTTCTTTGTAGTTGGACGCGGCTTTAGCATCCTTTTGATGATTTGAGGTTCAAGCGGGTTCTTCCACTTGACTGCTGGGCACGCATGAAGATTACTCAGCATCCTTTTGGTTTTAGCTGATAGCACGACCTCCCATGGAGCTTCCTCAATGAAAGAACAGGTTGCCCCCGGTGTATCCGCTTTCTTGGGAGTATGCGGCTATGGCGGGTTCACCTTCCACTTCTCGGACAGCGCAAACTTGCCCTGTAGGTACTGATCTTCAATCCATCCTTTGAAGACGAAGCAATCCTCAATCGGGTGGCTTACCGTTTGATGGTAAGGGTAATAATTGGGGTTATTCACCTCAGTGGGTTGCGGCGACCGCCTCGGGTTTGGCAAGTTGATAAGCCTGTTGCGTATTGCCAGGTCAAATAGCCTTTTTGTCTTATCCCGCGTGAATGAGTAGGGGCGCTTCATTTTCTCGTTGTAATACCGCCGTCTTTCTTCCAGCTGATCCACCAGCTTTAGGGCACCGGGTTGCTGCTGGGCGTTCGCAAGAAGGTTGCCTTCCCTTTACCCTTGTCATTTTGAGGTTCTGGCTTCGGGGGAGGCGGTCTGTGACCCATCTGGTCCATCTGGGCCAACTTGTCGATCAGAGCTTGGAACGTGGTTGGTTTAAAGAACATCATGAACTATGAGATGGTTGCATGAGGATCTAGTGTACCCACGAACATGCCCACCGCAGGCGCTTCCTCAATGCGTTGTTCGCATTTTGACCACAAGTTTCGCCAACGTATAGCATACTGGACCCACGTCTCACCTGGTTTCACCCTGGCATTAATTAATGCTGTTATCGGAGTGCGTTCGCTGGCGCTTGCGAATCGTTGAGTGAATAGCAATTCCATTTCAGCGAACGTCTTGATGGAATCGTTCGGGAGTTCTGAATACCATTCGAATGCCGTTTCTGATAAGCTGCCGACGAACTGGCAAAGCAACAGTTTATCGTCGCCACCAGTGTTGCCACAAAGCGCCCTGAACTAGGCCACATGCTGATGGGGATTGCCTGTCCCCTTATAGACATGGAATTTTGGTATTGTGTAGCCCGGCGGGTATTTAATCTGGTCATACGAGCTCGGATATGGTCTTCCTGTCCTGACAACTTGACCAGCTGCCTCAGCCGCCTGGTGAACGCGTATCTGTTGGGCTATGTATTCGTCTAGGTCAGCCTTAGAGATTGTCTCCTCCTTAGCCGTTGATAGAGCGGGTGGGGGATTTGATGTTTCTCCCCTGTCGTCTTCAAGAACGATTGGAGGTTCTTCAATAGGGGGCTCTTGTTGAATCATCATAACTACCATGTCCTGGAACAGAAGGGCTATTCGTTGTATATTGGCTGCTTGTTCAGCAGCCTCTTTATCCTTCTTCTCCAGTATCCTACGAAGGAACTCAGCGTCAGTTTCTTCCTCCTGGCGTTGATCAGATGACGCTTCGGGGCTTTCTTTCGGCCCAGTAAGTACGGCCATCGCGGTCATCATTTCTTGGAGCCGACCGTGTGAGCGGTCTATGCCCTGTAGACGCACGGCTATCTTCCTTCCCCGACGCCATGTATAGAGTATGGACCATCATGCCCCCAGACTTAGGGTGTCTGGGCTTAGCGCCTTTAGCTCTCGTCGCTGGCCCGGGGATCTTCTCCGGCCTTCTCTTTTTATGAGCAGTGGAAGTTGAGGGGACCGTTGAGGTGGGCACCCAGACAGCTTTTCGTGGCTTAACGTGATGACTGACTTCCTGTTGAATTTTCTGCTACTTGTGCTGGCGGGAGAAATTTGGATCGATCACCGAGTCTTGGGTCTGCCGCCAGACTTTATAGATTTTGGAAGACAGCCGTTGAGGAGATTGAGGCTGTTCTGGCTTTATTTCCACGGCCTTTTTTAGCGGAGGGGGAGACCTCTTTAGCACCACGATAGGAGAATTCCTGCGCACCTTATTCAGCATCTCAAAGCTGTTCTTAGTTGGAACAGCAGCATTAGCTTCTGTCGTCGGGGCTGGAGGAGTTAACCCAGAAGGGGAGTTGCCTCCGGCCTTCTTCACTCAGTGCCAGTAGCGACGTCGAGCGTGTCGTGCTGATGGATTCGGCTCGGTGAGGGCGATAGCCTCGTCTTGCTCCCTGTGTAGGTGAGGGGTTGCTGCTGGTGCCAGCCTGTTAAAGACCGATGTCCTTTGGGTAGCAGGAGCGGGAGCTGGAATAGTCAATCTTGCAAAGACCGACTTTTTGGCAGGAGAAGACGCCTTGATGACTTCAGGAGCAGGACTGATTATCTTCTTAGGAGCAGCCTTCTCTGGGATTGTAGGCCCCATTGCGGGTCCACAGGAGTTCTGGCCCAGTCTGGAGAAGACCGAGGCGCTGGTGTTGGACGACCTGTTGAGAGGGGCCGCGGTAGGTGTAAGCCGGTCAAAGACCGACTTCTTGGGAGCTTCCGGCGTCGGTACAGGAGCGGTGAAGCTCTTTGGCGGGAGCATGGTCCCGAAAAATAACCCGGTGGTGGCTTGAGCGAACTATTCCACGCGCATTGTGAACAGCGAAGCAGCTTGGGGCCCATAGGCTATACCTCCTGGCGAGGAGGAGTGCCGGTTGCAGTTGTAGTTGGAGCATTTCGCACAAGTGGAAGCCATTGACCCTTTGCTTTCTGCAATAAGCAAAACGCCAAATCTTAGTACCTTGAAACCCAAGGGCAACCATTAGCGAGCCGTGTTTGGTTCGCGAACATGACACACGAAGTGTGGAGTGGAAAGAGGAAAAGGTCCCACCGGGCGTGCCAGAATCTGTTCCCCTCCGAATGGAGCGCAAGACGGGCTGTCTGGCCTGAGATTTGGGGCAGATGCTAATTGATGCTATCCATTCACCTCTCCGAAAATGCCAAGTTGATTTATGGCACCGTATATCGAAGGTTTAAACAGATGCGTCCGATGTAGCAGACTTCGTCAGATTCCCCCTCGCTTGAGGGGTTTTTGATTGTGGGGACGCTCTTCCCTGCAGGCGCAAGCCCCTGCAGTTAATTACGCTACTGCATCGCGGTAACAACTTTCTCCTTCTCCAGATGGTCACTTCGTGTCATGGGTGTTTGTTTTGTGTTTGGTTGCCCGTGGATTGTATACGGAGACTGAGTTATGTTGTCGCCCGTAGGGCGTGGACTAGTCCAAATCCGTATTATCTTAGATTTGGGTTTGGGGGTTGGGTTTAAGGATACGTTAGCCTCGTTTGAGACTAAGATCGACTTAAACGTCAGTTAAGGATACGTCAGTCTAGTTTTTAGACTAAGATCGACTTAACGGGATCGTTTAGATCCGACAAGAGAGCAATTAAGGGAGCCCTGTTGTTTAGTTTAGGGACATTGCGGTCGATAGGTAGTTTAAGGACATTGCGGTCAATAGGTAGTTTAAGGACATTGCGGTCCATAGGTAGTTTAAGGACATTGCGGTCCAATGTTAGTTTTAAGACGTTGCGGTCAAGGTTTAGGACCTCATGGTCCGTGGATTTAAGGACTCCACAGTCCGATGTTAGTTTTAAGACGTCGCGGTCAAGGTTAAGGACCTCATAGTCCGTGGATTTAAGGACTCCACAGTACATTGTTAGTTTTAAGACATCACGGTCAAGGTTAAGGATCTCATAGTCCGTTGATTTAAGGACTCCACAGTCCGTATCAATGTGTGGTCATCGGGACCCGTCACCTCTTTGAAGACGTTGAAGAATTACAACGCCAGGTATCAAAGGAGTGAAGAGATGTACCCTTAAACCGAGGTAGATCATATAATCTTTGGCCCAATTTGGGACCAAGACCAATTAATTATGTTATGAGCCCATTGGCCCAGTTAAGTTTGAATTGAGGACTTATGGCCAGCTTGGGCTAAGTCCAATCATTTTTAGAATATTAGCTTTCTGTTGGTCCATTGGAGGAGAGGCTTTGCCTCTAGAAACTAAGCCAATTGGGCTAAAGCTAGTGTTGAACACTAGAGACCAACAGTGTTGAACACTGGGAATAAGATTAACAAGTTAGTGTTAAACACTAAAAGATAATCAGTGTTGAACACTGGGAACAGAGTTTTCAAATTAGTGTTAAACACTAAGACAAATCAGTGTTAAGCACTGGGAACAAAGATTTCAAATCAGTGTTAAACACTAAGGAAATCAGTGTTAAACACTGGGAGCAGAATTTCCCAAATTAGTGTTTGAACACTAAGAAAATCAGTGTTAAACATTGGAAATGGAGTTTTCAAACTAGTGTTAAACACTATCGAAATCAGTGTTAAACACTGGGAATAGATCATCAGTTTGATGCTAAATATCGTCAGAGAAGAGATCACGTGGGGGCACGTGATGGGGGCTCACGCTTTGATCTGTTAGAATGTTCATTAGGGGTCACGTGGTGACACGTAAGGGCACCCCAGAGCTTCTTTTCTTTTGGTTTTTCTTTGCGCGCTTTGGGGGTCACGTGGAGCACGTGAGGCGTTGCATCAAAGTTCTTCTCTATGGATCTTTACAGGGGTCACGTGGTAACACGTGACCCTGTTCCTTTGCCTGTTTGAAGATTTGTTTATCTTTTTAAGAATTAAATTCTTCATAGGGTTAACCCCTAGCAATAAACTTTAGAGGAATTAAATTCCTGTTTTCTTCTGAAGAATTATATTCTTAGACAGAGTTGAACTTTAGTTTCTTTTTTTTTGTAGAAATTAAATTCCTCATATATGTGAAGAACTGAATTCTATCATAGGGTTAAAACCTAATGTCACGCCCCGCTTCCCAGAGTACGCAAGATTGAGCACGTGACATAGCCAACCTTGCTACCTGTGGGTAGGAAGTATCCATCCACAGTCACATTACGGCTGTAGAGATATCAAGAACAAGATAAATAAACTATCTAGGAACATGTCCAAATCCATAATAACCAGAGTCAATGATAAATAAGTGCGAAAACAAATGATCCAATGCAATAATAGAAAGGTACGTCCCGTAATGCGGGATCACACCTGGAAATAAAATGCAATAAATGAACTAACCACTACAGAACTCACAAATCAGCCTGTTGGCTGAAGTACTCCTGCTCAGTCGTCGACAGTGGTAAAGAATCTGGGCCATGCAAAACCCAGACGTCAGCGCGTCATGTCAACCAACAATATAATATGAACATGGTAATAAGCAATGCAGGTATGAACATGAATAAAGCAGTACTAAGAAATAACAGTGCAGGGTAATGTGCAGTGGTAACTAAACTGTCCTATCAGGTTTCTACTTTATAGTCTTTGAAATCAATTGATGAATCGTCGATGTAACTCAATAGTATCCCGTGCGTGCCCGGGACCACGGTCAAGGTTCTCAGGGCTGAATCCGAGACGTGCCGCTAGGCAGTAAAGTAGGTAGTAGGATGGACGAGTGATGTCAGCATCATCACTCCCGGACTGGCCAAGCCCGTAAGACTGATCAGAACAAGTATCGAACTGTTGAGTTACAAGTCGGTTTCACCTTTGATTTCCCCATACCCCCAAGCTACGTATGTCAGGTCAGGTATTCAGTAGTCAAGGACTAATACCAACACAAAATCAGGTAAAAGTAGGTCTGTCTGGATAGACAGCAGGAATGGTCAGGTTTGTTGGCATTAGGCATGAGATCAGGTAACAGGTAAAGCCATGGTACATCAGGTCAACCAGGTAATGTATAAAGGTGTCATGTCATGTCAAGAGTGTACGGTACCATGTCATGTCAAGCAGGAAGTGTAACAGGTCATGTCAGGAAGCACAAGATGTCATGTGGGTGCTCATAATCAAACTAACATAAACATGTGTATAAATAAACAAGCATGAGTACTATCAGAACAATAACTGGAACATGTAATATGATATGCCAATAGATATAATTTCAAGGATATGGATGCACAGTTATCGATTAGGGTTACATTTATAGTTCCAATATTAATTAGGATACAATTTATTAAACATGGAGTGTTAATATCACATTATTATGTAGTGATGTGATCTATGGATGCAATTATATGTATCTTAAATGCGATGGATGCAAACGGGTATCCGAAAAGTTATAAAACTATAAAATGGTAATGTGGGATGTACAACTAAACAATATGTGATATAATAATATTAATATGGATAGCATATTCAAAGCGATTAGTAACTATAAAAGATGTATTGATTAACCATGCATAAGAAGGTTCCGTTCAGAAATTTAGCGTCACCCTAATTTGTAAAATAGCTTTAAAATAACAAATGTTCTCCAAAAGAGACGTATATTATACCAAAACAAAGATAATTCAATAAGGTTTTCAGTTTTATAAGTATAAGCATCTCAGGTTATCCCGACAAAAAGTTATGAATATTCAAAGTTGAAAGTTTGCTGCTGGAATTTCCCTGGACAGCAGTTTAGAGACGTGTTCATTTGCATTTTACGTTAATTAAACAATTTATTTTGCAAGTAAATATTTCATAGAGTTATAGTATTCTGAATTAGCTTCGTAACGAACTAAAGAACGTATCCTAATGATTTTTCTATGATTTATAATGAATTTTATAAGATAAGGTGTACAGTAAATTTCAGATTTGTCATATCCGATTTTTCAACGACATTTCATATGTAAACTATAAGATTTTCAAATGTATAATATTATAAAATGAAGATTATAAAAGTATATAGCATGTAGCAAGATTAACTTGCCTCGATGGGTCGCGAATCGGGAAAACGGAACGTTAACCGTCGGCGGGGAAAACTCGCGACGGCGCACGGTTCACGGAATGAACCCAAACGACGAACAAAGGAACCACACGGGTCGGGGTATCTCGCTGGAACGTCGAGAAACGTCACCGGCACAACGGAATTCCGGTAACAAAAGAACAGTTAAAAGAAATGAGAAACGAGACATGAAGCAAGAAGAGAAAAATGATAAAGAGAAGTACGAGAGAATATATAAGGGGTAGAGAGAGAGAGAAAGTGGAGAGAGAGAGAAGAAGGAGAGAGAGAAAGTGGGGACCACGGGGTTAAAGGGGAGGTTGCGATTGGCTGAGAGAATAAATTGAGAAGGATATAAAAGATTGTAAAAATATTATATGGTTAACTTAAAGATTTAAAAGATAGGTAATGAACACTAAGATATCAGATTAGTTAGAAAAATATATGCGAAGGTTTTAATAATATTAAAATTTTGGGATTTTGGCGCCAAATGAAATATTTCCAAATTGCGTCCGGGTTGGGTCCAAAAATTCGAAATTCAAATAATAGGATTTTAAGCGGGTTCCAAATTTTAAAATGAAATGTTTTATGATTAAAAAGCATACTCTCAAAACGGACACACGTGCGTGCACGTAGCCATCCAAACTTGCCCGTTTTACTGAACGGGACGAGAACACAATGCACGGACGCTACCATGAGGCTAGGGGTGTCAAGTAGGCCAAGATGAATATTTTCAATTTTATTTTAGATGCTAAAATTTGTTATATGTAGAAATGACTTTGCCGGGTAAATTTTACAGTAAGCAACAAACAAGCAAATTAAATGAAATGAGTACCACATTATGCTCAAACAGTAACTGAAAATAGTAGCATTGGGCTCGGGTGTTACATTATACCCAACTACAAAAAGAATTTCGTCCTCGAAATTCCAAGAATACAAAGATAGATAACTATAAGAAAAGGTGAGGAAACTTCTGCCGGATTTCATCTTCTCGTTCCCAAGTGGATTCTCCATGCGATCGATTACCCCAAGAAACTAGCACAAGAGGGGTAACCTTGTTCTTAAGAACCTTTTCTCTTCGATCCTTGATTTCAACTGGTCGCTCTTCAAAAGTTAGGTCCTCCCGTACGGTCAACTCCGAATGATCCAATACGTGGGTTTCATCTCGAACATACCTCCGTAGTTGAGATACACGAACCACATCGTGCACACCTGCCAAGGACTGTGGTAACGCCAAACGGTACGCTACCTCTCCAACACGCTCCAATATCTCGAAGGGTCCAACGAATCGAGAACCAAGCTTTCCCCGACTCCCAAAACGAATCACCCCTCTACTCGGTGATATCTTCAAGAATACCAAATCACCCACGGTGAACTCCAGAGGTCTTCTTGACGTATCTGCCCAACTCTTCTGTCGGTCCTGTGCTGCCTTCATATGATTTATGATAGGGTTAACCTTCTCAACTGTCTGCACAACCAAATCTGGTCCCAATAATCTTCGTTCACCGACATCGTCCCAACAAACAGGTGAACGGCATTTACGACCATACAAAGCTTCAAATGGAGCCATCTGAATAGTTGCCTGAAAACTGTTGTTGTAAGACAACTCCACCAAAAGTAGATGATCCTCCCAAGACCCCTTGAAGTCCAACCTGCATGTTCTCAACGTATCCTCAAGAGTTTGGATCGTTCTCTCCGACTGACCATCAGTTTGAGGATGATAAGCTGTGCTAAACTTCAATCGAGTCCCCAAACTTTCCTGTAAACTCCTCCAGAAGTGTGATAAGAACCGAGTGTCCCGATCGGACACGATGCTCACCGGTACTCCATGCAATCTTATGATCTCCTGCATGTACCGCTCTGCCAAAGTCTCTATTGATTGACCAACCCGAAAAGGAATAAAGTGAGCTGCCTTGGTCAACCGATCAACAATCACCCTTACTGCATTGTTGCCTTTTGGACTCCACGGTAAAGCCGTCACGAAATCCATGGTTATATGTTCCCACTTCCACTGAGGAATCGGAAATGGTTGCAATAAACCAGCAACCATTTGGTGTTCAGCCTTGACTTGCTGACATACCAAGCACTTAGCCACGAAGCGAGCAATCTCCCGTTTCATGCCTTCCCACCAGAAATGCTGTCGAATATCTTGGTACATCTTTGTCCCTCCTGGATGTACAGAGTAAACTGAATTGTGTGCCTCCTTCATAAGCTCTTCACGCACATCCCCTTTTGGCACACACACACGGCTACCATACCTCAACGAACCATCTTCGTGGATCAATAAATCTGTTCGTAGTCCGGCTTCAACCTGCTCTCGAAACTTTTGTAGTCTAGGATCCTCCGATTGTGCTGTTTTAATCTTCTCAACTAAGGACGACTGTACTTGCAACTGCATCGACTGTCCCGTAGCATGTGGTAGCACAACTTCCAAGTCAAATCTCCGAAAATCCGCAATGATCTCCCTTTGTGCGGTCAATACCTGAATTGCTGGTAACCGACTTAGCGCATCTGGCACGACGTTAACTTTTCCCGGATGGTACTTAAGATCAAGGTCGTAGTCGGCCGTCAGCTCCAACCATCTGCGTTGCCTCATGTTCAACTCCTTCTGCGTGAACACGTACTTCAAGCTCTTATGATCTGTAAAAACTTCGACTCTTACGCCCAAAAGGTAGTGTCTCCAAATCTTCAAAGCGAAAATCACAGCCGCAAGCTCCAAGTCATGAGTTGGATAATTCTTCTCATGGGTCTTCAGTTGTCTTGATGCGTATGCTACGACCTTCCCATGCTGCATCAAAACACATCCCAATTCTTTCCCAGATGCGTCGCTATGAATCATCAGTCCTCCGGAATTGTCTGGTACGGTCAGGATAGGGGCGGTTATCAACTTCTGCTTCAACGTCTCAAAGCCAACGCACACTTATCCGTCCATACAAAAGGTATCTCCTTACGCATAAGCTTGGTGAGCGGTTCTGCCAAACGAGCAAAGTTCTCCACAAATCTCCTGTAGTATCCGGCTAATCCAAGGAAACTTCTTATCTCAGCTACATTCCTTGGAATAGGCCAATCTCGAACTGCTGCAATCTTTTCGGGATGGACGGCGATTCCATCACCCGACACGACATGTCCCAGAAATTTCACTTCTTCCAGCCAGAATTCGCACTACTCATCTTCGCATAAAGCTTCTCCTGTCTCAACATCTGCAGGACCTAATGATATCCGGATCGCAAATCCAGTTTCGAGAATACTCTCGCACCACTAAGCTGCTCAAAAGTCCTCCAATGCGAGGGATCGGGTACTTGTTCTTAATAGTCGCCCGGTTCAATTCTCGATAATCAATGCACATCCTTCTCGTGCCATCCTTCTTCTTTACTAAAAGAACTGGAGCTCCCAAGGCGAGTTGCTGCTTCGAATCCAACCCTTCTCAAGTAATTCACCAACTTGCTTCTTAACTCCTTCCAATTCCACTGGTGCCATTGGATAGTAAGCTTTAGACAATGGCGCTGCACCAGGACTAAGGTCAATCGTGAACTCCACGTCTCACTTCGGCGGTAAGCCCGATATATCTTCAAACACGTCCATAGAATCACGAACAACAGCCGGCTCTTTACTTTCATCACTTCCATTGATGCAAGAATATTGTTTGTCGGCCTAGCCCTAAACTCGACCGGCCCGACAGAACTGATTCCTTACCGCAACTGCTGTCTGCTGTGAACTCCCAATTTTCCTGATATGCTCTGCTGTTCTCAAGCTGCCGTAAGAACCTGTGAGAAAGTGGTCAAACCCAGGGAGACGGTTTGCCTTTGGATGTCTACATCCAAGCTGCGCATGGACCTTCGTGCCCTGTCTGCATCGTTGGCGACTAAAGGTCCAGCGAAACTGCTGAGTCTCGTCCACTCTGCTGCATGCACGTCCACGGGTGCTCCATTCTGCCTCAGCCCAATAAATTTCTCTTCCATTTCCTCCCGTGCAGTCCGCGGAAAGAACTTCTCCAGGAAACTCTTAGAGAAATCCGCCTAACTGCTTGGCTTGGGCAAACGGTTCTCCTCCACAAGCCACCACTCTCGGCGTAATCCACTAGTTGAATGCGCACCACATCAACTCCTTTGTCCTCTGGAATCTGTGCCGCAATCAGCGAATTCTTCGTGCTGACTAGCCACTGCTCGGCTGGCATGGCTCCTCCAAACCAGTGAAAGTAGTAGGACCCACATGTCTGAACTCTGCCACGGTCCCTACTCGGTCAACTGGTCTAGTTCCAATCTTGTTCACAGACTGCTGAACGATCTGCAAACCTTCCTGAAACGAGTCCGCTTGCTGCTGGATCAGCTCGGGCTGTTTCTTTGATTTCCAGCATTCCTCTTATCACTCCAAGCATGGCGGCTCCGTTCACACGCCTCTGGTACGTCTTCAACTTCTTACCTGTCATAATCCTGAACTCAAAACACCCAATATTAGCATGATGATAGATTCTGAATATGGATCAAGGCTAGAACTCCAAGATACTTAAATAGAGTACCGCATTGTAGCTATGCCGCGGTATCATAGCCGCAATTACTTAACTCCACCCAAGTCGCCTAAGTCCTAGGGATAACAAGAAATTAGGTTTTCGAGTTGACAATGCAAAGTAAGTTTGCATGTCGACATGATCCGGAAGAATGATTCAAGGATGGTAAAACGGTCAAGGTGGCAGGACATGTTTCCTAATCACGGGTATTATGATTCGTGTATCGGGTGCAATACCCAACTACAAAGAATCAACCCAATTAACCTATGGCTCTGATACCAAAAGAACCATGTCACGCCCCGCTTCCCAGAGTACGCAAGATTGAGCACGTGACATAGCCAACCATGCTACCTGTGGGTAGGAAGTATCCATCCACAGTCACATTACGGCTGTAGAGATATCAAGAACAAGATAAATAAACTATCTAACACATGTGTATAAATAAACAAGCATGAGTACTATCAGAACAATAACTGGAACATGTAATATGATATGCCAATAGATATAATTTCAAGGATATGGATGCACAGTTATCGATTAGGGTTACATTTATAGTTCCAATATTAATTAGGATACAATTTATTAAACATGGAGTGTTAATATCACATTATTATGTAGTGATGTGATCTATGGATGCAATTATATGTATCTTAAATGCGATGGATGCAAACGGGTATCCGAAAAGTTATAAAACTATAAAATGGTAATGTGGGATGTACAACTAAACAATATGTGATATAATAATATTAATATGGATAGCATATTCAAAGCGATTAGTAACTATAAAAGATGTATTGATTAACCATGCATAAGAAGGTTCCGTTCAGAAATTTAGCGTCACCCTAATTTGTAAAATAGCTTAAAAATAACAAATGTTCTCCAAAAGAGATGTATATTATACCAAAACAAATATAATTCAATAAGATTTTCAGTTTTATAAGTATAAGCATCTCAGGTTATCCCTACAAAAAGTTATGAATATTCAAAGTTGAAAGTTTGCTGCTGGAATTTCCCTGGACAGCAGTTTAGAGACGTGTTCATTTGCATTTTACGTTAATTAAACAATTTATTTTGCAAGTAAATATTTCATAGAGTTATAGTATTCTGAATTAGCTTCGTAACGAACTAAAGAACGTATCCTAATGATTTTTCTATGATTTATAATGAATTTTATAAGATAAGGTGTACAGTAAATTTCAGATTTGTCATATCCGATTTTTCAACGACATTTCATATGTAAACTATAAGATTTTCAAATGTATAATATTATAAAATGAAGATTATAAAAGTATATAGCATGTAGCAAGATTAACTTGCCTCGATGGGTCGCGAATCGGGAAAACGGAACGTTAACCGTCGGCGGGGAAAACTCGCGACGGCGCACGGTTCACGGAATGAACCCAAACGACGAACAAAGGAACCACACGGGTCGGGGTATCTCGCTGGAACGTCGAGAAACGTCACCGGCACGACGGAATTCCGGTAACAAAAGAACAGTTAAAAGAAATGAGAAACGAGACATGAAGCAAGAAGAGAAAAATGATAAAGAGAAGTACGAGAGAATATATAAGGGGTAGAGAGAGAGAGAAAGTGGAGAGAGAGAGAAGAAGGAGAGAGAGAAAGTGGGGACCACGGGGTTAAAGGGGAGGTTGCGATTGGCTGAGAGAATAAATTGAGAAGGATATAAAAGATTGTAAAAATATTATATGGTTAACTTAAAGATTTAAAAGATAGGTAATGAACACTAAGATATCAGATTAGTTAGAAAAATATATGCGAAGGTTTTAATAATATTAAAATTTTGGGATTTTGGCGCCAAATGAAATATTTCCAAATTGCGCCCGGGTTGGGTCCAAAAATTCGAAATTCAAATAATAGGATTTTAAGCGGGTTCCAAATTTTAAAATGAAATATTTTATGATTAAAAAGCATACTCTCAAAACGGACACACGTGCGTGCACGTAGCCATCCAAACTTGCCCGTTTTACTGAACGGGACGAGAACACAATGCACGGACGCTACCATGAGGCTAGGGGTGTCAAGTAGGCCAAGATGAATATTTTCAATTTTATTTTAGATGCTAAAATTTGTTATATGTAGAAATGACTTTGCCGGGTAAATTTTACAGTAAGCAACAAACAAGCAAATTAAATGAAATGAGTACCACATTATGCTCAAACAGTAACTGAAAATAGTAGCATTGGGCTCGGGTGTTACACCTAATTTCTCCTTTCTTAAGGGGATTAAATTCCTGTTATTTTAACAGAATTAAGTTCTCAGTTAGGGTTAAACCCTGGTTCTTTGTTTATTTTGAAGGAATTAAATTCCTATAGGGTTAAACCCTAATTTTATTTCAAAGGAATTAAATTCCTATAATCCCGTGAGAATTAAATTCTCAAACTCCCATTCCCCCTCTATGCTTTGGATTTGCATGGCAGGATATCAACCCAATGAGAATTAAATTCTCAATTCATGGGGAGATGTGCAGTTTGCAGATCCTCTGCTAGAGGAAGAACTAAGTTCTTCTTTTATATAAGAGTTAAACTCTTTTTGAGAATTAAATTCTCTTTTGAAGCCTCTCCTTTCTTACCTAAGGTTTTCTTCTGCAGAAGATCAAATTCTTCTAAAATCTCTAGGCTTTTTCTCTCTTTCTGTCTCTCTCCTTCGTATATCTCTTGGCTCCTATTTATAGGAGAAGGAGCAGAATCAATTAGTTTTAGTGAATCATTCATTGAGGGATTTGGTTTGTATTCATTAGAGATTTGATTTGCATTCATCATTCATTTGGACCTTTGGATTATTAGGTGAATTTTATTCACCATTGGATTTTAAATCCAAAGATATTCCTTTGTTATTTCGGTTAGATTTTAAGGGGTAATCTGTCCAAGTTCAAGATTTTTCCATGAATAGGTGATATTTAATCACCTTTAGATTTTTAATCCAATCGGTTCCAAATAATCATTCTCCTTAGGAAAGATTTGAATGCCTTTCAGAATTTAATTCTGTTAAATAGAGAGGCTTTGAAAGCCGATCACGTGTGACCACGTGACCCTTGGTCACGTGTAGGCACATGACCCCCTGGAACGAGCTTTCCTCTCCTTTCTGTGCTCTGTTTTCTGGCAGCTGTTCAACCGTCACGTGCCAACACGTGACTCCTGGTCACGTGTTAGCACGTGACCTTTTCTGAAGCCTTTTCCTTGATTTGCTCAGGGAACCGATGTGCCTTTGCCGCTGCTTTCAAATGTTACGTGCCAACACGTGACTGCTGGTCACGTGCTAGCACGTGATGCCTCCTCCGTAAGCTTTCCTGATTTTAAATCAGGAAACAAATGCCCCCACAGCGTTGTTCTCACGTGTCTGCACATGAGTGCAACGCTGTCACTTTTTGTTGAAAGGTTCCTAGGCACCCTATAGAGGTCTCACAAGGCATCGAACATGCCAAATTTAAAAATTATGGTGCCGAGAAACCCTAGTTAACGAATCGTTGCTAGATGTCTAGGCGAAACGGAAAACTAGTTAACTATTTAACTATTGGTTAGATGTTACAACCTTTGTAGATCCGGATTTCCACTTGCTTAGCTCTATGTGGTCGTCCCCTCGCTGTCCATCACGAACCTCGGACTCTCGCGACGGCTCCATCGGAGAAGTGAGCGAAATAGTTCGTCGGCTTCGTGTCAAAGACGATCTACGTCGAGGTTGCACTAGTTCAAGCTCCGACTTCACCAAGTAGTGAAACTTGTGAAGAAAACACCCAAAACCACTTGGCAAGAGGTAGAGGATGAAGAAATAGGAGGTGGGTTCACTTTAGATTTGGATTTCTCTCACTAAATCTCAAGTTGCCATTGATGTAGCAAGCTTGAAGAAGAAGAAGAAGAAGATGGTTATGATAAGTTCTATTAGAAAATAAATAGAAAATCAAATACTTATCATAACTTAAACTAGGGTTAAGTGTAGAGAATTAACCATGGTCATTTGGATGGGTTAGGGTTAAGCATGAAGACAAGAATGGTTAGCAAAGTCAAAGCTTCATGAAGCTTCAACATAAAACAAATAAAGCCACCATTCTTATCTTAAACTTATCCAAATAAATGAATAAACAAGTAAATGAATAACTAAATATGCAAAACCCTAATTATCATAATAACCATGGTTTAATTCTATTCACTTAACCATATGATCAAGTATCATCAAACATGATACAAAAAAGTGCACAAAAGTATATCACATATACAATGTGCAATCCAAGTGAGAAAAATCCGTTTAAAGTGAACCAATACTAGTTAATGCAAAGTAATATATCAAATATATAATTATACATTAAATCATTAAATCAACATTTGATTCAATGATCCGGTCATGTCGCACATAACCGACTAGTATTCAATGTATCGATTTATCGAATCAATGATTTGATAACTAGGTCATATCAAATATAACCAATCGAAACATTTATCGCGAGAATGAAATGCGGTATCACATACACGCATTATTCTCGGTCCTGCACATATCTCATATGCGCTCCTATTTCGTTTCGCTTGAACCAGGAAACCTCTGTGTAGGACTCTAAAGACTCGTCAATACGCCGGTAGCAGATGATGATCATATCAAACACCCACAAGCCGCAAGCGGTCTGCTAAACGTAACGGCCACCCGGGTATTGAGCTATCAGAAGATCGACGAGCTAGCCCGCTCACACTCCTGCGAATCCGACCAGTAACACTTACCGTACAGTCCGGTCTCTTCGTCTGATACGTCGCATATCAAGTCTGGGGGTGGTAAACGTCAGACCCCAATAACCCGATAAGTCGTGCCGATGTTAGGCTCATAACGGGTCGAGAAACTACTGGTAACACTTACCATCAAATCTCTGATCAGCCCTGGCCAGGGACTTCCCTGCTACGGCCAATCGAGCACTGCGCAACATCAACCCCCAATACCGGGAGAGACGAAACCCCTCCTATCGCTCATTGCCTCCATGTGACTCGGGACTGTGCCCAAAGACCACCGTTTTGCATGCCCTCATGGACGTGGTAAGGTGGAGATCAAAGCACAGTGGGAATCACACAAGACTCTATGACGATCTCGGGTCTACAGACTAACCTGTACAAGTGTCACCTGAGAACTGCCATCTGACGTGAGGTATAATACCATCTGGGAGTTCTCGGTGAGTCCGTCCAGTGTACTCAGTCTTCACTGAGCACCCGTATACCATCTCTGATGTCAAACACCAATGGATATGGGATCATCCATCGCCCATCACATGGGTCGAGAAGCGTATACGCTAGTCTACTCTGGTATATCGATGCCCCGTCTCGATACACCCACGACTAGGGACCTTGAAGGATGTACTTATGGACTACCATGTCCCCACTAGTATGATCTGCATCATAGTCCAGGTAGTCAAGTACAAATCCTAAGGGCTTTACCAACATGTAACTATAAGACAGTATAAAGAGACTAGTGTACATGTTAAGATAAAGAGCAACCAGATAGCATACTATCATGTCGAGCAAGAAAGCCATCTCTATATATGTCCAAGCATCCAATATAATATACATCATCTGTACAATACTGGCCTCTAGGGCATACATACAACTAATATTTGTGACCGTTGGATTCTTTAGGGATTTGCGGAGATGAAGCGTCTCCATCATATCCTATAAATATAGGGGTCATTTCAGAGACGCCTCCACTTTGCTTATCTTCTTCCTTGCAAACCTTTTCTGAGAATTTAATTCTCTTCTTCCAGAGCTTAGTTCTCTGTCTCGAAACATTTTCAGAGTTTAACTCTGTTCAAAAAGACTCTTTTCTTCTGGTAATGCTCTTGAATGAACGATGAACTCTCACATTCCTCTGGATTTTAAATCCAAAACAAGGGTTTTTACCCTTTTTGAATATGAACCCATTTTTTTTCTCTTCAAGTTTTTCAACCAAAGTATGAAATCATTTAACCTTCAACAGTAGATATTTTTAGGGTTCATATGATCTTTAGGGAGATAATAGTGGCGGTAAAAATCTATGGAATTTAATTCCATCCCCAAAAAAGTTTCTGGGAATTTAATTCCCTTTTCTTAATAAGGAATTTAATTCTTATGAAGAACTCAGTTTCTTCACATGGAGGCTCCTTAGGGTCTCTTTGCCCGAGGTTGTCCTTCTCAATCGAAAGGAAGAAGTTCGTAATGAATTTTTTTTTGATTGTTATTTCAGGTATCATGGATGCCCATTTGTATGGTCTTGACAAAATCATTTCCTACGGGAACATTCGAGCATTGGGTCGCAGTCAGAACCAGGAGTTCACCAACGTTCAATGCACCGAGATCATGAGCCGCTTCGACGAGTACAACCATCGGCTACTCCCCCGTCGCTCTTCTCTTCTGATACTGATCGTGCTGGCGATCTGGGAGGCACTCCTTCTCTTTTGCATCGGCGTACCGCTCAGGGCCTTAGACACTGCTGAGGATAAGGTACATTCGGTGTACCTAATGAGCTTGATCTTAAAAAGGAGGCGAGATCACCTCATTGATCTCTTGCACCAGGCCTTTCAGCAGTCAGCCATACTTGCTGCCTATCGAAGGGTGGAGGACATTCGTGAGGACCCCGACGCTTGCGACCGCGAGAGGAAGCATACCAGGATGGTTCGAAGCGCCTGGAAGATCTTGGACAAAGTCAAGTTTGAGTTTCTCAATCCATGCCCTGCGTCTGAGGTCTTACCATTGTAAACGTGTTCTCTTTATTTTGTATGAACTTCTTAAAGTATGAATGATAAGTTCTATTATGTCTTTGTATGTTTGCATGCCTTTCTGTGGGATTTTATCATTTTGCTATTGTTGTTGTTGGTGCTTCTAATATGCAGGGTGCTATTCCATTTTTTAGTGCACGTCAAGTTTGGGGTCCACATGCTCCCCACGTGGGGTCCTTTTGATGAGACTGTTCAAAAAACTCTCCAATGCCATATTTTTAGTGCACAATATCAGATGCAGAAAAGTAGCCTTGGAAATAGTTCCATTTCCTTGACTTCCGATGCCTTTCCTTTTTTAGGCCTTGGAAATAGCTTTAACATGCAAAATTTTCCACGCTCAACACTTAATGCACCTCTTTATATCTGAGCCCATAGCCTTCTTTTCTCTTCACAGAGAGATTTATTTTCATTTTGGTGTGATTTGTCTTGAGAAACAACCGAGTGCCATAGCCTGCAATCGCTCTCATGCTCGTCGACAGCCATGGAAAGTTCCTATCGAGGAGATGATCCCCCGCTTTGCCGCCTGATTGGTGGATCCACTCCTTACCGATGACGAATGCGACTCGGCGATGTATGAACTCTCGATCCGTAGGGGGTCCCTCCTCCCGATGGGGTCCCTCTGGCTCCGGATGATTCTCGCGGCCGTGCATGCCGACATCCCTCCTCACCCGGCGGAGATGACCCTGGCAATGCTTGACGCGGCTGAAGAAAAGCTCGAGGGCTTTCACGAAGCGTGCCTGATTACTCAGGCTTTGAAGGATTGCTCAATTCACCTGCTGAGCCAAATAAAGGCCCGTCGAGCTATTATGTCTGTTTTCGCGGACGAACATGGCGCCAATCGATGGGGAGCGACTCCTCACGAGAACCGTCGCTTTGATGTGCTGGAGAAAGCAGAGAGAGAGATGGAGAATTTTGTTCTTTACTTTGTTAACCCTTGTGCTACTGATCCCGTGTTTGGTGACCTTTTCCCGCTAGCGTAGTATATTTAAATTAGTCTTTTTTTGTATGCTTTATGCTAAACTTCCATGTAGGCTCGGTACTCGTATGTATGTTTTCGCTTGCATAAATAAACTTTGTGTTCTTCTTATAAGAACTTTCTTTAATTATCAACACTATCATCATGTCGCATGCACATTAAAGCTTCGAATATTATTTCTTTTTCGGATGTTCATATAATTGTGAACACATGCTCGATAGGATAAACGTCAGAAATTTTCTCGTTGCTTTTCATACCAGGTGATGTGAGCGCGTTTTAGATCGATTATTGCTGTCGACTGGAAACCCATTTATACGATCTTGAGCGTGTATGTCCCGTTTCCAAGGTTGCGGTCGCGAAAGTGAGCTTACGTGGCCTGATAGGGCGACACGTGGCGAACATATTGTTGTGCGAGAAAAGGGCTCGGCCGTAAATTCTCGGAGAGAGAGCTGGCTTCTAAGGCGCTGAGCGAGCTTCAAGCTAGTTTTACCGCCAAGGTCAACAAAGCATATGAACTCTGGCGGGTGCTTCAAGAGTCCATCAAAGAGGTGGTGGCTCTTGATAAAGCTGCCACGTTCACTCGTGAGAGGGTCGAGGCTCATAAGGCCACCAAGAAAGAGCTTGAAGGTCGGCTTGCCTCCTATCAGGCTCAGCAGGCTCAGACGGAGGCTCGTCTTCTGGAGATCTTGAATCATGAAGCCGTGGCCCAGCAAAAGCAGGATGAGCTGACCAAGCTGCTAAATCGCCCACCGGCTTGAAAACTTGTATCTTTTCCTTTCTTTTTTGTACATACTCATGGATGAGAGTATTTTCTTTTTGTTCTTTCATGAATTGTACTTTGTATCCATTTTGGTTTATGAATAAAAGATACATTTTTCTTCTCAATGACGTGTCTCTTTTATTGAATGTGCTCTGCGGACAATTTTACCTTGGTCTCTTTGCAGGGCTGCGATGGCTTAGGATTCAGGGTTAAGATCTGCCTCCTAAGACTTTTGAGCTTGATGAGCCGTGGTGGATCTCATAAAGAGTTTTTCTCCCTACAGGTCGAGAGGATCCCATAGGCGTAAGTTCTTCTTAAGGATCGTGAGGATTCTTAAGCGGGTTTTCCCTTGGGAGTCATAAGGATCTCATAAGAGAGTTTTCTTCCTTGCAGGTCGTGAGGACCCGCAAGTGCTGGATGCGATCACCCTTATCCGTATTTCGCGGGGTCAGGGGTTGGTTTGGGATGGTTTCCAGGGTGTCGTAGTTTAAAGACATTACGGTCAAGTTTAAGGACCTCATAGTCCGTGGATTTAGGGACTCCACAGTCCGATGTTAGTTTTAAGACGTTACGGTCAAGGTTAAGGACCTCATAGTCCGTGGATTTAAGGACTCCACAGTCCGATGTTAGTTTTAAGACATCACGGTCAAGGTTAAGGACCTCATAGTCCGTAGATTTAAGGACTCCACAGTCCGATGTTAGTTTTAAGACATCACGGTCAAGGTTAGGGACCTCATAGTCCGTGGATTTAAGGACTCCACAGTCCGATGTTAGTTTTAAGACATCACGGTCAAGGTTAAGGACCTCATAGTCCGTGGATTTAAGGACTCCACAGTCCGATGTTAGTTTTAAGACATCACGGTCAAGGTTAAGGACCTCATAGTCCATGGATTTAAGGACTCCACAGTCCGATGTTAGTTTTAAGACATCACGGTCAAGGTTAAGGACCTCATAGTCCGTGGATTTAAGGACTCCACAGTCCGATGTTTGGTTGCAGGGACCCGTCACCTCTTTGAAGACGTTGAGGAATTACAACGCCAGGTATCAAAGGAGCGAAGAGATGTACCCTTAAACCAAGATAGAATCAGTACAAAATCAGGCTGGTTGATTTTTAGTTTTAAGACATTACGGTCGAGTTTTATGACATCATAGTCCGTGGATTTTAAGGACTCCACAGTCGGATGTTTGTTCTGGATGCTTCACACGGGTTCACTGCCGTGCTTGGCGAGGACCAGGCTCCGCTCTGGGCGTTTTCTGCGGGGTCAAAGAGTGACGTTATCCGCGTTTTACGTAACCAGAAATTTGCACTAGATGCTTCACACGGGTTCACTGCCGCGTTCGGCGAGGACTAGGCTCCGCTCTGGATGCTTCACACGGGTTCACTGCCGTGCTCTGCGAGGACCAGGATCCGCTCTGGACGTTTTCCACGGGGTCAAAGAGTGACGTTATCCGCGTTCCACGTAACCAGGAATTTGCACTAGATGATTCACACGGGTTCACTGCCGTGTTCGGCGAGGACTAGGCTCCGCTCTGGATGCTTCACACGGGTTCCCTGCCGTGCTCTGCGAGGACCAGGATCCGCTCTGGACGTTTTCCGCGGGGTCAAAGAGTGACGTTATCCGCATTCCACGTAACCAAGAATTTGCACTAGATGCTTCACACGGGTTCACTGCCGTGTTCGGCGAGGACTAGGCTCCGCTCTGGATGCTTCACACGGGTTCACTGCCGTGCTCTGCGAGGACCAGGATCCGCTCTGGACGTTTTCCACGGAGTCAAAGAGTGACATTATCCGCGTTCTACGTAGCCAGGAATTTGCACTAGATGCTTCACACGGGTTCACTGCCGTGTTCGGCGAGGACTAGGCTCCGCTCTGGATGCTTCACATAGGTTCACTGCCGTGCTCTGCGAGGACCAGGATCCGCTCTGGACGTTTTCCGCGGGGTCAAAGAGTGACGTTATCCGCGTTCTACGTAACCAGGAATTTGCACTAGATTCTTCATACGGGTTCACTGCCGTGTTCGGCGAGGACTAGGCTCCGCTCTGGATGCTTCACACGGGTTCACTGCCGTGCTCTGCGAGGACCAGGATCCGCTCTGGACGTTTTCCACGGAGTCAAAGAGTGACATTATCCGCGTTCCACATAGCCAGGAATTTGCACTAGATGCTTCACACGGGTTCACTGCCGTGTTTGGCGAGGACTAGGCTCCGCTCTGGATGCTTCACACGGGTTCACTGCCGTGCTCTGCGAGGACCAGGATCCGCTCTGGATGTTTTCCACGGGGTCAAAGAGTGACATTATCCGCGTTCCACGTGACCAGGAATTTTGTTGATTGTATCCGCATTTCACGGAGTTGGGATTCGACTCTCGGTCATCTGTGCGCCGTCGAGTCATGGAACTGGGAATTGCCGATGTTCCGCTTTGCTTGATATTGTGTCTGCTGCAAGGAGACGGACGTCGAGATAGTCTCTAGACTATCTGTGACTCATCGAGATTCGGCTTTTTCTTCCGATGAAACCTGGGAGAGGAGGAGTGCGATTCCTTCTTTGTTTGCGCCCCTGGATTGTATACAGGGATTGATGTAATATCACCTGTAGGGCATGGATTTCATTTTTATTTTATTTCTTTTTCCGCGATGCTCTATCATTTAGCTTTTATATCGTGAAGGTCGCGATTGCCCCATTATTTCGGCTATTTTTCGCGGTGCCCAATCATTTTGGCTATTTATTCTATTTTTATTCGCTGCTTTTTATTGCGAGTTGCCCAATCATTTCGGCTATTTCTCATGCATATATTTTTACTTGCTGCTTTTTATTGCAAGTTGCCCCATCATTTCGGCTGTTTCGTATGCATGTGTGGCTCGCTAGCCTTTTCGCTGCAAGCTTGCATTTTAGACACTAATTTCGGCATCAGCATCGCTACAACTGGGATATTGCCAGGAGCGAATCATCATTTGCCTCTGTCGATTTTGAACAAAGGTGGCTTAGTAAACAGGGTTAAGGGTCTTGTCGACTAAGGCTTTGACTTCATGAGCTGTAAGGGTCTCACAAAGGTATTTCTCCCTACAAGTCGTGAGGATCTTGCAGGTGTATTTTCTCCTTAGGAATCGTGAGGATTCCTAAGTGCATGTTCTCTTGCAAGTCGTAAGGATCTTACAAAAGGGTTTTCTCCTTATAAGTCGAGAGGACTTATAAGGGTTGTTCACCATATGGACCTATCCCCAATCACGGGTGTGACTTTGCTGGGGAAATGTTTATTCGCGCCCGTGGATTGTGTACAAGGGTCAGTATTGAGCCACTTGTAGGGCAATATCGAAGGTTGTGGGGGTTGCTTAAGCACAGGTTCAGGTCTCTGTAACTTAAGGCTTTCAAATCTTATGAGCCGTGAGGGTCCCATAAGAGAGTTCTCCTTACGAGTCGTGAGGATCTCGCAAGTGTAATTTCTTCTTAGGAATCGTGAGGACTCCTAAGTGTGTTGCTCCCTTGTGAGTTGTAAGGATCTCACGCGGGTGGTTTCTCCTTACAAGGTCGTGAGGACCCTGTAAGTGTCTTTTAACGAGGCTGCGCCCTTTCGGGTTTTTACAAACACTCGCCGGTAGCCCTGCTGTTTTTACTCATGGAGCCCTCTCGGGTTTTCATCCGTGCCCCTTTTGCTTACGGACATACCTTTTTTTATTTTTTTTATTTATATATATATATTTTTTACGAGGTCGCGCCCTTTCGGGTTTTCACGAACACTCGCCGGTAGCCTTGCTGTTTTTACTCACGGAGCCCTTTCGGGTTTTCATCCGTGCCCCTTTTGCTTACGGACATACCATTTTTTATTTATTAAATTTTTTTTATTTTTATATATATTTTTTACGAGGTCGCGCCCTTTCGGGTTTTCACGAACACTCGCCGGTAGCCCTGCTGTTTTTACTCACGGAGCCCTTTCGGGTTTTCATCCGTGCCCTTTTTGCTTATGGACATACCGTTTTTATTTTATTTTTTTATTTTTATATATCGGCTTTGAGGTATTGCAATCCACCGTAGTTTATCGACGTCTCGGTCATCGGCTAGTTTTAGGACATAGTGGTCCATTTTTAGTTTAAGGACGTTTCGGTCCGATGTTAGTTTAAGAACGTTTCGGTCCATTGTTAGTTTAAGGACGTTTCGGTCCGCCGTTAGTTTAAGGACGTTTCGGTCCGCCATTAAAGATGCTGGTTACTACCTAGAGTTTGGGCTTAGGAAGATAGCGAGCGGACATAGTCATCGTCGTCTATCATTGACCTAGACCTTGACCCGTTAAGCGTAGTATTTCTTCAGGAAGCGACCGTTCACTGGCCTGAAAGGCCTTTCACCGTGCATATCCATGAGTAGATAAGCTCCACCCTGGTAGACCTTGTCTATGATGTACGTGCCTTCATAGTTTGGCTCGAATTTTCCCCGCATGGCGCGATTGGGGATCATAGGTCTTTTGACAATTAGCACAAGTTCGCCTTGGCGGAACGTCCTCGGCCTGGTCAATCTTTCGTATAAGCGCGTAATCTTTGCTTTGTAAGCCTCCAGATTTTGTTGCGCTATGAGCCGAGTCTCATCAAGGGCATCAAGCTCCTCAAGCCGAAGGTGAGCATTTTCTTCGTCCGTCAGCTCGTAGTGGACCGCCACTCATAGAGAGGGTAATTCTATCTGAAGGGGGAGTACTGCTTCTGTACCAAATACCAACGCGTATGGCGTTGTGTTCGTGGCCATTTTGAACGTAGTTCGGTATTCCCAGAGAGCCTCCTGCAGTTTCTCATGCCAGTCCTTCTTATTTCGGGACACCGTTTTCTTTATGATTTTCGTCAAGGTCTTGTTGAAGGCCTCGGCGAGACCGTTAGCTTGCGGATTATAAACCGAGGAATACCTCCAGTCTATATTATGCTGTTGCGCAAAGCGGCTGATCTTGTGACTTCTGTACGCTGGCCCGTTATCATAAATAATCCGCCGCGGAGTTCCAAACCGATAAATGACGTGCATCTTGAATAAATGGAGAATATTTTCTGTCTTCACTTCCCTTAACAGTACTGCTTCTGCCCATTTAGAGAAGTAATCAGTCGTCGCCAGGATAAAATGATGTCCCCTTGATGATGCTGGTTCGATGGGGCCGATTATGTCAGTTCCCCACATTTCGAATGGCCAGCTAGCCACCGTTGGATGTAGTGGATTCGGATGCTGATGGATGAAGTCCCCATGGATTTGGCATCAGTGGCATTGCTTCGCATATTCAAGGCAGTCCTGAATCATCGTTGGCCAGTAATAACCCATTCGTTTGATCTTCAGCTTCATCTTCGGGCTTGCTTGGTGAGAACCGCAGAGTCCGTCATGAACTTCCTGAACGACCCTTTTCGCTTCGACGGGTCCCAGGCATCTCAACCACAAAGAATCGAACGACCTTTTATACAGAGTATCGTTGACGAGGGCGAAAGACATGGCTCGTTTCATAAGCTGATGTCTTGAGGACGCATCTTCGGGCGTTCGACGACATTTGAAGTAATCTATGAAGACTTCTCTCCAATCTTCGGCCGTTTCTTGGTCTTTTATTCGCATGGCCTTCTGCTCGGTCGCTTCCCTTTCCTCGGACGATTCCGGAGATATTTTTGCCGGCGCAAGAACCCGACGGCTTTGTACCACGATTCTTACATCATCGAGGTTCTCATCAGCTAGTTCTTTAGCTAGCTTGGCTAATGCATCCGCTTTGCTATTTTCGGCACGCGGTATGCTTTCCAAGGTGTAGGAGGGGATTTGGGTCAACAGTTGCTGCACTTTCTCGCCGTACTTCACCAGCTCTGGCTTGCATGTCTGGTAGTTGCCGTTTACTTGACTAACGACCAGTTGGGAATCTCCGTAGATGAGGAGGTTCTCAATCCCCATGTCGATGGCGATCTCGAGGCCTGCTATTAAAGCTTCATACTCGACTTCATTGTTCATCCTCGGTTCTGTTAAGGAGAAAGCAAAGCGCATTATCCCTCCTTGTGGAGTTACAAAGACGAGTCCTACCCTCGATTTGATTATCGGGGTACTTTGTTTGCGCTTCTTCACGGAAGATGCTCCATCGAAATACAGCTCCCATTGGATATTACCGCCATCGATCGCATCAAACGCGTGTTCGTCTGGCAGTTCGCAATTCAAAGGAGAGTCGGCTGGTACCGGATGCTCAGCGAGGAAGTCGGCAATGGCCTGGCCTTTGATTGCCTTGAGAGGTTGATAAGTTATCGAGAACTCCATCAAGAGCATGGCCCACTTAGCGAGTCGTCCCGTCAATATGGCCTTTGACATTAAATATTTAAGAGGGTCCATCTTTGAAATGAGACGGACCTCATGCGCCAACGCATAGCGCCTGAGCTTGGTCATTGCAAAGATTAACGCCAGGCAATGTTTTTCAATAGGGGAGTAGTTGCTTTTTGCCCCCAGTAGGACTCGACTCAGATAGTAGAGCGCTCTCTCCTTCCCTTGATCGTTCTCTTGTGCCCATAATGAGCCTAAGGAACCTTCGAGGGCTGTTGTATATAAGATAAGAGGCTTTCCCTTTACTGGGGCAGCTAACACCGGCGGGTTCTGCAGGTATTGCTTGATCTCGTCCAGCGCGCCTTGGCATTTGGGATCCCAGACGAACGGGGTTCCTTTCTTCATCAGGTGACTGTAAGGGCGGCACTTTCCTGACAGGTTGGCGATAAACTGCCGGATGTATGCGAGCTTCCCTTGGAGAGACCGCAACTGTTTGAGTGTTCTTGGCGGAGGCATTTCCATGATCGCCTTGATCTTAGATTGATCTATTTCGATACCTCGGTGTCGGATGATGAATCCCAGGAATTTACCCGAGGAAACTCCGAATGCACATTTGAGGGGATTCATCTTCATATTGTATTGCCGAAGGCGTTGAAATACGGTCTTCAGAAGCTCTAAGTGCTCTTCGTATGACATGCTCTTCACTACAAGGTCGTCGATATAGCATTCGACAATTTCATGTATAAGATCATCGAAGATCTTTGTCATGTCCCTCTGATAGGTGGCACCGGCATTCTTTAGACCGAAGGGCATCACCTTGTAGCAGAATATTCCCAGAGGGGTCCGGAAAGCGGTGTGCTTCTGGTCTTCGGGGTGCATCTTTATCTGATTGTATCCTGATGAACCGTCCATGAAAGAGAAAATTTCATGAGTGGACGTATTGTCTATCATCAGTTCGGTGACTGGCATTGGGAAATCGTCCTTCGGGCAGGCTTTATTGAGATCCCGGAAGTCCACGCATATGCGCACTGTCCTATTTTTCTTCATTACCGGGACGATGTTGGCGACCCAGTCAGGATATTGAACCTCTTGGATAAACCCAGAGTCGATCAGCTTCTTGACTTCGGCGTTGATGCTCATCTCAAGCTCGAGCCGCATTCTACTCGGCACCTGTTTGACTGGCTTAACGTTCGGGGATATCGCCAGTTTATACACAGCAACTTCTGGATCTAGTCCTGGCATCTCGAAATAATTCCATGCGAAGCAATCTCTATGCTACATAAGCACGTCTTTTAACTCGGCCACCCTTTCTTCAGATAGCAGCTCGCTGACGAATGTCGGTCGCGGGTCATCTGCCGACCCCAACTCAATCTTCTTGAGGTTATCTGCAGTAGTATGTATGCCATCTTCTAGTTCTTTCGGAGCTGGTGGAAATTCTGAGATCACCTCATTGTCATTGTTTTCGAAGCACCAAGGGAGGTCGTCCCTATCCTCGGGCCCTTCTCTTGATATCGTTATCACATGACAGGTACGAGCTCGCTTCCAAGACCGTTATAGATCTGGTTCCGCTCTTGTGGCTTTGGGTTCGTGCTTTCACGGCGGCATTACCCTCCAGCTGTCGGATAGAGCAAATCTGCCTCGCTGGTATTGGTCTTCAACCCAGTTCTTGAAAGTGAAGCAGTCTTCGATAGGATGTCCTATGGCTTGGTGATAAGAGCAATAGTCCGGATGAGAGACCTCGTTAGCTTGCTCAGGGTGTTTAGATGCCGGAAGTGTAATCATTCGATGTTTCAAAGCGAGGTCAAGTATCTTCCGTGTTTTATCCTGAGGAAAAGAGTATGTCTGACTCATCTGTAGGGTTCCTAGGCACGCTAATGAGGTCTCACAAGGCATCAACCATGCTAATTTCAAATTTTACGGTACCGAGAAACCCTAGACTACAGATCGTTAACTAGAATTTTAGGCGACAAAGCAACTAGTTAAGAACTTAACAAAAGGAAACGGAAATACAACCTTTGTAGATCCAGATCTCCACCTCCATAGCTCCGCAATGAAGTCTCCTCGCTGTCCAAATCGCATCCCGGACTCTAGCATCGGCTTCATCGGAGAAATGGGCGGGCAAGGTCGTCGGCTTCGTGCCGAAGATGATCTACGTTGAGGCATCACAAGATCAAGCTCCCACTTCACCAAGTCATGAAACTTGTGAAGGAAACACCCTATACTACTTGGCAAGAGGTAGAGGATGAAGAAATAGGAGGTGGGTTCATTTTAGATTTGGATTTCTCACTCTTTTTCATCAATCACCATTGATGAAGTCTAGGTTTTCTTCTTGAAGAAGAAGAAGAAGAAGATGATAATATTATGATAAGTTATTTTAAAATAGAAAAGAAAAGCAATACTTATCATAATACAACCATGGTTAGGTGCAGAGAATTAACTAGGATTAGTGAATGGTTGGGTTAAGACATGAAGACAAAATGGTCACTTTAGTCAAACCTTCATGAAGCTTCGACAAGCTTCATCTTTTAAAGCAACCATTTTTCTCTTTTTCTTTTGTCAAAACAAAATAAATAAATGCATAAATAAATAAAATGAAACCCTAACCATTAACTAACCATTATTTAATCACACACTTAACCAAGTTAACATGTATCATCAAACATGATACAATCAAGTGCACAAAAGTATATCACATATACAACTTGTGAACTTCAAGTGAGAAAATCCTTTTAAAGTGAACCAATACTAGTTAATGCAAAGTAATATATCAAATATATAATTATGCATTAAATCATTAAATCAACACTTGATTCAATGATCCGGTCATGTCGCACACAACCGACTAGTATACAATGTATCGGCTTATCGAATCAATCCTCGATTCGATAACTAGGTTATATCGTATACAACCATTCGATACAATCATCGCGAGAATAGAATACGGTATCACATACTGGTATCATTCTCGGTCCCGCACATATCTCATATGCGCTCCTATTTCGTTTCGCTTGAGCCAGGAAACCTCTGTGTAGGACTCTATAGACTCGTCAATACGCCGGCAGCAGGTGATGATCATATCAAGCACCCACAAGCCGCAAGCGGTCTGCTAAACGTAACGGCCACCCGGGTATTGAGCGATTAGAAGATCGACGAGCAAGCCCGCTCACACTCCTGTGAATCCAACCAGTAACACTTACCGTACAGTCCGGTCTGATCGTCTGATATGTCGCATATCTTGCCTAGGGATGGTAAATGTCAGACCCCAATAGCTCGATAAGTCGTGTCGATATGAGGTCTATAACAATTCGAGATACTACTGGTAACACTTACCAGTAAATCTCAGCAACCCTGGCCAGGGATTTCCTGTTATAGCCAATCGAACACAGCGCAACATCAACTCCCTATACCGGGAGAGACGGATCCCCTCCTATCGCTCATTGCCTCCATGTGACTCGGGACTGTACCCAAAAACCACCATTTTGCACGCCCTCTTGGACGTGGTAAGGTGGAAATCAAAGCACAGTGGGAACCACACAAGACTCTATGACGACATCGGGTCAACAGACTACTCTGTACCAGTGTCACCAGAGAACTGCCATCTGACGTAAGGTATAATACCATCTGGGAGTTCTCGACGAGTCCGTCCAGTGTACCCAGTCTCCACTGAGCACCCGTATATGATCTCTGATGTCAAACACCAATGGATATGGGATCATCCATCGCCCATCTGTATGGGTCGAGAAGGTATACGCTAGTCTACTCTGGTATATCGATGCCCCGTCTCGATATACCCACGACTAGGGACTTTAAAAGATGTACTTATGGACTACCATGTCCCCACTAGTATGATCCGCATCATAGTCCAGGTAGTTAAGTACACATCCTAAGGGCTTTACCAACATGTAACAGAGAGACAATCAGTATACACGTTAAGGTAAAGTTCAACCAGATAGCATACTATCATGTCGAGCAAGAAAGTCCTCCCTATATATGTCCCAGCATCCACTACAATATACATCCAATGTACAGTAATGGCCTCTAGGGCATACATATAACTAACAATCTCCCACTTGCACTAGGGCCATCTGATAGCAGTGGTTGTAGTATCTCATACTCAACCATCCCATAAAAATCTCTCTCTGGGAACAGGCCTTTGTGAGTGGATCCGCTGTGTTGTCCTCTGAGTCTACTCTCCAAACCTCGATCACCCTGGAGATCAACCATCCCCATGATCAGGTGACACTGCCTTAGAATATGTCTGGATCACTGATGGGACCGGCGTTCCTTGGCATAAGCCACAACTCCATTGTCACACAATGGGAGGAACGAAGTTCATCTCATGAACCAATATACACCCAAACATCCTCTTTGGTAGCATCTTGAGTAGCGATGTATCCTGCCTTTATCATCTAGTATGCCACGGTATTTAGCTTAGAACTCTTCCAACATACCGTCCCTTTACTGAGGGTAAAGACAATGCCTGTGACTGACATTCAGTCGTTATTATCACCCTGGAACCCTTCCAGTGATTCTCCCCAGGATCAATTGATACCATCTCACTACAACTAGTGAGAATCCTAACATCCAATTAGATCTATCTCATAGATCCAAAACCCAGGATTTAGAAGGTATCACTTTGATCCTATATGGAGAATCATTGTGATAAGCGGAGATTGACCGAGCGTAGCATAGGAAACTCCTTCCCTATCAAGAGCATGTCATCCACGTATTCTACGAGGATCTTCACTATACTCCCTACTACCTTTTTGTTTATACAAGGTTCATCTACCATTTTGATGATGTCAAACTGTTTGACTAAAACATCAAAACAGATGTTCCAACTCCGCGATACCTGCTTTATCCTATAAAGCATCTTGTACACGTTTCCGCTGCTCCCACTGTCTATGAAGCCCTCTGGCTGTGTACTTATAGGCGCACTCTTCTAAAATATCATTTAGAAGAGCAGTCATGGCACCCAACCGCCAGATATCGTAGTCATGGTATGCAGCCGTGGCAAGTAGGATCCGGATGGACTTAAGTATAGTCACTTGAAAATGTTTCATCATTATCCATGCCTGGTCAATGACGAAAAGCTTTAACAAGTCTAGCTTTGAAAGTCTCAACTTTTCCATCTACACCAAGTAATCTTCTCAAGATATACTTGCTCCTGATGGAGATTTAACCCTTCAGATATAGCACCCAAAGTCCATACTTTGTTGGTGTACATGGATTCCATCTCAGATCACTAAGCATCCAGCTATTCTTACAGAGTCTTACTCTTGATGGCCAGCTCGAAGCTAGTTGAGTCATCATCTCATGATGCAATTCTCGCTCCCACTGTCATAGAGAAACAGAAGTATCTCTCAGGTGGGTGAGGAACCCTACTAGATCGGCGGAGAGGCTGAGGTTCGTTGGTTGCTACTGAATCCTTTGGTTGTACCAAATCATCTGTTGTAGTTTGCATAGCTGGAACCTTTCCAGTTCTTCATTACAGACCTTGCCTCGAGTTTGTCCAGATTTTGCTTTTAGACATAGGCTGGACAACCCCAAATCTTAACCAACTTAAGATATGGGCTCTTCCCTTTCCATATCACATATGAAGCGGTAGGCATCGGATTTGATTTGAACTCTATTCAATAGGTGTGCAGCTTCTCAAGCGCATTACTCCCAAAAGGAAATAGGTAACTCAGTAGTACTCATCATAGAGTACACCATATCATATAGGGTGTGATTGCTCCGCCCCGATATACCATCGTGCTATGGTGTATACAGAGGAGTAATGCTGAGTGAGAATCTCATTCTCCTTTAGAAAAATCCAAGAATTTCGTGCTCAAGTATTCTCCTCCTTGATCTCATCATAGGACATAATACTTTTACCCGTATTTGGTTCTCTACTTCTAAATCATATTCTGTGAATATCTCAAAAGGTTCGGACTTGTGTTTCAACAGGAACATAGGTCTGAATCTCGAAAGATCATCAGAGAATGTAATGAAGTATAAAGAACCAGTCTTGGCAAGTGTAGATTGGGGACCTACATACATCAACATGTATCATCCCAAGAGTTCACTAACTCTTTCTCTGTTTCCAATAAACAGAGCTAGTGTCATTATATCTTTGTGACATGACTGGCAAGTTTCACAAGATGTAGATTCAAACTGATTTAAATGTGCATCTACATGTAACTTCAGCTAGTCGGGTCACATTGATATGACCTAGTCTACAATACCTCAAGAAGGATTCATTCAGTTCTGAACTCTTCCTCTTGTGTCTGTTCTGTATACTAAGAACCGTTGTTTGATTTAGAACATCAATGCTTTTAGATAACGTGCCTGAACCGATCAACTTTTGATATAGGAAATGTTCAAAACATTATCCAACAATACAAAATTTTATCATTTCTTTACTGATAAAGAGACTGATATGATTTTGTATATCAGGTTCGGTATCTAATAACATTCATTCAGAATCAATGTATTGGTAATACAGGGTGACAGTGACCAACAGACTTGGCTGCAACACTTGCCCCGTTTTCTGCCTCATGAAACTTATCACCCGTTCTCAGTTCTTTACCTATCTGTAGCCCATGTAACATATTACATATGCGGGATCCTGATCCGGTATCACATACCCAGGACGTAAAGGATACTGAGAAACAGTTCTCCATAAAGAACACACCCGAAGATGATGCATCAGCATGCACTCTCTTCGTTTGGGCGGCAAGGGAATTCTGGTAATCCCCAATTTCCTGCTCTGTCTTATAACAATTATAAGTTGGAGCGGGACCAACGTTCCCCAGCTCAGTATAACAAGTGGGTTCGGTCAACACATCCGTATTATTATCTTGATTAAGGCGTGATATGGTCGCTACCAGGAGAGAGAGAGAAGAAAACACTCAGCGTGCGCTCTTGCAAGAATAGATTGGTTATTATTTTATCTAATCAGGGTGGCTCCCATTGCTTTTTATCAAATCTTCCTTCAAACCCTAAATGGAAAGACTAGCCGGGATTAATTACACACTACAAGTTCGCCAATCTTTCAGCCAGGCCAGTGTCGGTACTTTGAGGGAGGTCCCCCGTGCTTTCGCACGAACCTAATTAATGTAAACCTCGTTTTCCCAGAGGCGTAACCTTGTTAACACCTTTCTAGACACCTACTTGATCGGCTAATTGTAATAAGTAAAACTCTCCCAGGAGTAACAATTACTCGCAGCGGGTATCGGGATCCAACTATCTCATAGAAGGAATGCAATCTCATTGCAAATTTCAACACTTGAAATTCCCGATAATTTTGCCCCTAGCACCCTATGACCTTGACGGAGGTCAACAAACCATAGGCTACTAGTCAAGTTCAACCCGTCATTTCTTGATCGAATTAAACCCACCCGTACGACCCTTGACGGAGGTCAACAAGGCCGCACGACTACCCTAATCCAATCTGCATCATATGCATAAGCAGATAAATACTAGTTAGCTACCGCACACTACGCCTTGACGGAGGTCAACAAACGTAGCACGAATACTAAATAGGACTTATCTGAAATGACGGAGGGCTACGACAGGTTTTTCTGAAAACCTATTGCGTAATGAACTTGATATCGTTGTAGAATCAAATGATTTTAAAATGGAGTGTTTTTGAGGATTTTCCAGTTTTGCTAAAGGAGTCACTCCCGGTGAAGGGATCGTCGGTCCTTTCCTCTTCGAATGAGGTGCGGGATATATCATATATATCACTGTGCAAAATAAAAACTCTTAAAAGCAATCAAAAGACAAACCGAATGTGTAGCATCTGCCAGTTATTGCTAAAGGAGTCACTCCCGGTGAAGGGATCTCGGTCCTTTCCTCATCGAATAAGGTGCAGGATATATCATATATACCGCTGTGCAAAGCAAGAACTGTAGCTACCTGTTTTATTTTGAAATTCGATTCTACAACATCTTAGGTTTCTTTTCTTTCATTAATCACATTAATGAAGTCCCATCATTTAAGTACCTAAACATCACAGATAAATACGACGTACACTTATGCCATCCGCATTCGCCTCGATGTCCCCTCATGCACCGTTAGGTTTGGTAACTAACGGCAGAGCGGGGCAGGGCTAGCGCGGGTGTAAAACATAAGTAACGTCTATATAATATATCATATATACTATATACAGTATCTATCACAACATATCAAATGATCACATCACAGATATCGCAGCAGAAGAAACATATGAAACATTGGATATACTAGGACGTCCATGTTTTATTTTGAGCCTCTATAAAACATGGATTCCACGGTCGCGATGAATAGCCAAACCCACACCCCTAGACCCCTACGAGAGCGGCAAGCAACCCTACCAATTCTAGAGTTAGGAGACCCGGACTCGACTTCTCGAGTTGGTCTCCCACTGGACTCCAGAACCCGGTTACTTGTGCTCTCCTCCTTGGGTCTATCCTAGTGAAGAAAAGTAAATAATATACAAAGGGTGACATCTTCCGCAACCTGGAAGTGCCCCAATAAAAGAATATTACATACATGTTTTTACATGAATGAAAATGAAAAACACTCATCTCACATAAAAAACCCCGGCTATTCAATCACGACGATCCAATATAACATATCCAGCAACACATAACATCACATGTCATCAACGTAAGTAAATATGCGCATCCCAATTGTCGTTGACATATAGCAACGAAACCGGCGATATCACACATTACACTTACGGTCACAGAAAAGAAAGTGTAAAACTACAACAGTTGGAATCCGCAACCACCTCAGACATCGCATGCCAGACCAAATGAATTACTTAGACATCGCATGCCTAACAATTATAAACCCCGCATTTTAGTCTCAAAATCAAAAACACTTTTCAATATCAAGTCGGGCAATTCAACAAGATTCCCTACATCCTGATCGAATGCTCGTCGTAAACTTCAGTAGACGGCCGCACCCCCGATACCGTCGACGAAGTGCACCAAGGCGGAACACCGCTGCCGCGAGCACCCGAACGGATGCTTTCGGCGACGGGGTTTTCCTACAGTCACTTGGTCGGGGCTATGGAGTGAGGCTGTCTATTAAGTTTACCCGGCGAGTATCCACGTACGCTACGTGATTGCGACGGACTTTTGATCACATCAAAATTCCGTAGCAACCGATCAAGTGAGACTAAACTGCTATGTTTATAACATTCATTCAGTTATCTCATAACTTATTGTGAATTCCAAGTATTGTATCCCATTCCAGATAAATAGAAAATGTTAAACTTTCCGATCGAATATTCAAACACCCAAGTTTTCCCGATACAGCTCAACACATGAAATAAGTCTAAAAACATTCACTTCGTGCCTCAGTACCAACGGTCCAGCCGTAGAAGGGTTAAGCCAACGCCTCACATGTGGCACGCCGTACTGCCCCAAACCCAAAGGTTCAAAGGGCAGTTCAAGACGGTCACATAATCGAGTTAAGGTTTGTTGTCTTCTAGAGGGTCCATCGCGTTACTTGCACTACTTAGAACGTCATTAAACCATGGAAAAATCCAACATTTGGAAATTTCCCGACAGGGGAAAAGTTGGGTATTTATATCCGGTCGAACTTTTTTAACATATTCTAAAATATCCGGAAAACCACATAGACAAAATTAGACAATCCGATCGTAACACCGAGTCCCCAATACAACCCAGAAAACTCAACTCTTGAGTTCAGAAAAAAAATATCCCAGGAAAACCAGCACTGCAAAATAGGAATTACTGTGCAAAATTCAATGGGAGAAGAGACAAAATGGCCGCGGAACCGCCGCATTAGCACGCTAATGCCGCGGTTCCGCCGCACTTTAGACAGATCATTAGGTAATTTTTACACCGTAATTCTTAGAATTTCCTGCTGAATTTTCTGCATATTTTTAATTCTCAAAAATCCACAATTTTCAAAAATGTTCAGAGAGCATGTTTTGAATTAGGGTTTCGGTTTGATCGGACTTCTAACTCCGTCTACGCATCGCCTAAGGCTCTAGCTAGGCTTTGATACCACTGTAGGGTTCCTAGGCACGCTAATGAGGTCTCACAAGGCATCAACCATGCCAATTTCAAATTTTACGGTACCGAGAAACCCTAGACTACGGATCGTTAACTAGAATTTTAGGCGACAAAGCAACTAGTTAACAACTTAACAAAAGGAAACGGAAATACAACCTTTGTAGATCCAGATCTCCACCTCCATAGCTCCGCAATGAAGTCTCCTCGCTGTCCAAATCGCATCCCGGACTCTAGCATCGGCTTCATCGGAGAAATGGGCGGGCAAGGTCGTCGGCTTCGTGCCGAAGATGATCTACGTCGAGGCATCACAAGATCAAGCTCCCACTTCACCAAGTCATGAAACTTGTGAAGGAAACACCCTATACTACTTGGCAAGAGGTAGAGGATGAAGAAATAGGAGGTGGGTTCACTTTAGATTTGGATTTCTCACTCTTTTTCATCAATCACCATTGATGAAGTCTAGGTTTTCTTCTTGAAGAAGAAGAAGAAGAAGATGATAATATTATGATAAGTTATTTTAAAATAGAAAAGAAAAGCAATACTTATCATAATACAACCATTGTTAGGTGTAGAGAATTAACTAGGATTAGTGAATGGTTGGGTTAAGACATGAAGACAAAATGGTCACTTTAGTCAAACCTTCATGAAGCTTCAACAAGCTTCATCTTTTAAAGCAACCATTTTTCTCTTTTTCTTTTGTCAAAACAAAATAAATAAATGCATAAATAAATAAAATGAAACCCTAACCATTAACTAACCATTATTTAATCACACACTTAACCAAGTTAACATGTATCATCAAACATGATACAATCAAGTGCACAAAAGTATATCACATATACAACTTGTGAACTTCAAGTGAGAAAATCCTTTTAAAGTGAACCAATACTAGTTAATGCAAAGTAATATATCAAATATATAATTATGCATTAAATCATTAAATCAACACTTGATTCAATGATCCGGTCATGTCGCACACAACCGACTAGTATACAATGTATCGGCTTATCGAATCAATCCTCGATTCGATAACTAGGTTATATCGCATACAACCATTCGATACAATCATCGCGAGAATAGAAGACGGTATCACATACTGGTATCATTCTCGGTCCCGCATATTTCTCATATGCGCTCCTATTTCGTTTCGCTTGAGCCAGGAAATCTCTGTGTAGGACTCTATAGACTCGTCAATACGCCGGCAGCAGGTGATGATCATATCAAGCACCCACAAGCCGCAAGCGGTCTGCTAAACGTAACGGCCACCCGGATATTGAGCGATCAGAAGATCGACGAGCAAGCCCGCTCACACTCCTGTGAATCCAACCAGTAACACTTACCGTACAGTCCGGTCTGATCGTCTGATATGTCGCATATCTTGCCTAGGGGTGGTAAACGTCAGACCCCAATAGCTCGATATGAGGTCTATAACAATTCGAGATACTACTGGTAACACTTACCAGTAAATCTCAGCAACCCTGGCCAGGGATTTCCTGTTATAGCCAATCGAACACAGCGCAACATCAACTCCCTATACCGGGAGAGACGAATCCCCTCCTATCGCTCATTGCCTCCATGTGACTCGGGACTGTACCCAAAAACCACCGTTTTGCACGCCCTCTTGGACGTGGTAAGATAGAAATCAAAGCACAGTGGGAACCACACAAGACTCTATGACAATCTCGGGTCAACAGACTACTCTGTACCAGTGTCACCAGAGAACTGCCATCTGACGTAAGGTATAATACCATCTGGGAGTTCTCGGCGAGTCCGTCCAGTGTACCCAGTCTCCACTGAGCACCCGTATATGATCTCTGATTTCAAACACCAATGGATATGGGATCATCCATCGCCCATCTGTATGGGTCGAGAAGGTATACGCTAGTCTACTCTGGTATATCGATGCCCCGTCTCGATATACCCATGACTAGGGACTTTGAAGGATGTACTTATGGACTACCATGTCCCCACTAGTATGATCCGCATCATAGTCCAGGTAGTTAAGTACACATCCTAAGGGTTTTACCAACATGTAACAGAGAGACAATCAGTATACACGTTAAGGTAAAGTTCAACCAGATAGCATACTATCATGTCGAGCAAGAAAGTCCTCCCTATATATGTCCCAGCATCCACTACAATATACATCCAATGTACAGTAATGGCCTCTAGGGCATACATATAACTAACATCATCTTCTTCATAAGGGACAAATCCGGACCGCTCGATTTCCGATCGCGTCACTTCTCGGTCCCGCTTTGTCTCTGTCGAGCGCCTTTTCTGCTTTTCGACTTGTTTCTACCTCTGCGTCGGGTCTTTTGCACCATGGGTTGACAGGGAAGAGTATTTTCATCTTTTGCAGTCTGTTGAAGAAGACGTTGCGTCCTGGCTTTCTCGTAGATGGCCATTTCGCGGTTATGGTCGTCCCGAGCCTTTTGACCTGCTTTCCTGATAAGCTCGTTCACTCGTTCTTCAAATGATGGATTCGGGACTTCGATCGCGGGATGCATTTCCGATGAGGGATTGGCATCTCCCGACAGGGTGTCCTCTTCTTCATCGAAATTATATATGGCGTAACTACCGTGGACCCGTTCCCGTTTTCCGGCTCTCATGTATCCAAGCCCGAGCGTTTCCATTCTCCCGTTGGGCAATTTGCGCTGGGTCTTAGGGACATCCCAAATCCTGTTATAGAATCGAGCTTGTCGGATAGTCTGTTTTAAGGGTACCCCTTGGCGTTTCAATAGTCTTTTCAACCTGTCTGTGTAGTATCTGGGCAAACGGATGGGTTGAAGCTTGTCAAGTGTAGAATCTGCGCCATGCCAGATCTCTTTCTCCACTCTTGTTTCCGGGGATCGATAGAACAGGATCGCCTTTTCACCCCTTCGCCTAGGAGGGACATAAAATGCCTGCAGGTCTTGCACATGGTAAGCTTCAAGTGCGTCAAGGTCTTTGTAGTGTTCCCGCGGCACCATGGTGATTTGCAAACTCTGATCATCGCCAGGGGATGCTTGTATTGACGGCCGACTGGAGAACACGGCATTAACCTCGTCTTCCGAGTCACTTTCAAAGATCAACATGGGGGCGGACGGTCCCGGGTTGTTACGTCGAGACGGACCAGCATAAACTATCTCTTCTTCTTCTTCGGTATCGCTTCCAAAAACAGGGATGGCGGCGGCGGCTTTGTTCTCCGGCTTGCGACACCTTTCTGTATCCTCGAAGTTTGGCAAAAAGTACTTTGCATCTTCGTACTTGCGGACTTCGTTCACGGAGAATGGGTTCAGCTCACCTGTTACGGTATATTCGAAACCATCCTTAAAGTACTTCATACACTGATGCTGTGTAGAAGGGATGATGTTGTACTCGTGTAACCAAGGACGACCGAGCAAGGCGTTGTAGCAGGTCTTGGCATCAATGATGTGAAACTTGATGTCCGTGACGAGTAGTCCGAAGCGTAATGTTAATATCACAGATCCGAGAGTCCGTGATGACTGGGAGTCAAAACCGGAGATGGTAATTTTGTCACGAGCGAGGTGCTGCACGCTCATGCAGATTTCCTTCAACACCCGAACATTAAGGAGATTGACGGAGGATCCATTATCAACTAGGATTTTGCCTATCTTGATATCATGGCAGTATCCGGAGACGTATAGGGGACGGTTGTGGTCGCACGTCCCGAGGAGAAGGTCTTCGTCACCGAAAGTGATGTCGGCTGTGTGCACTTCTTCCAGTTCATCCTTCATCCTTTCTGCGACGAGGAAGGCTTGGAATTGGTCGGGCTCTTGTAACGCCCTGATTAATGAATCTCTCGCTTCCTTTGACAATAGGAGGGCGTCGAGAATGCTGAGCTGTGAAGATAGTTTTCTTACGTGTGCTAGGATGTTATTGTCCACCTTACCCTTCCTGGGAGAGTCTTTGGCAGTCAACTCTTTCATGACTTGGTCATCTAAGGTGATATCCTCAGTGACCTTCTCCTTTCCCTTATCTTTTCTATTCGCGGGTCCGAGATTCTTTTCCGGGAGCGTGCGATTGCGCAGCTGAATGTTTTCGCAGGCCTTTGGTTCTTCCTCTTTCCCTAAAACGGATTCTTTAAAGAGAGGGCCCAGAGCCATTTCTTTATCAGAGTCTCTCCCAAAGGTAAGAACTTGTGACCCTCCGGCGTTAACCATGTAACAGTTGCCGGAGGTTCTTTTGCGCCTTTCAGTCGTACTTTTTTGTTCCCGACGAGTCTTGCGTTTCATGCGCTTAAAATGTTGCCGGTGAGCGACATATCCTTGCCACCACATCTTAAAAGCGTCGCACTCCTCAGTGGGGTGCGAAATCCTTCGATGATATGAGCAATAATTAGGGTGCCTCTCCGCCCCATTGAGCGTGTTTTCTTCCGAGGGTGGTAGCTTCATTCCCATCGACATGGCTTTGGCAAACCTTTTCCTCGTCTTGAATATATTTTTATCCACATCGGGTGTCTTTTGATCTGGCGGGAGTGCTTCGACTCTTTTGTTTATTCCCCTGCGTTTGGCTCCTTCCGATGCAGCCATCTCACGCTCTTGATCGGCTTTACTTTTCAAACGAATCTCGTCTAGAAAGACGTCGATCATTTCGTTTGTTGGCCATACAAGTTCTGGCTCAGGCTGTGCCCCCAGTTTCTCAGTGCCAGGGGTTGTTTCATTGTCCGTAGACGAGTGGGAGATCACATGACAACTCGCCACATATCCCTCGGATTCATCCGACGAGCTTTCTACATCATCTTCCTCCTGAAAGACGTGGTTGAGGAACTCTTGCAGTGTGACAGGAGTCCGCGCCTTTTGATTGTACTTCTCCAGCGTGTCAATCTGTTTTTGCAAGTCCGTGCGCTTGTCTCCAGGTTCAATTCCGTCCCGCACTTTGTGATGACATTATTCATTGGGGTATTGATGGAACTTTCGAGGAGATCTTTGCTGATGAACTTGCATTTTTGAATGACACGGGTGTTGAGAGGAATCATGTCCCAATCAATGAAATTGAACCTCCACCCCTTCTTTTGACTTGTAAAAAGAATGCGAGTAATCCATCACATTCACTGCATCGTCTCTCCAAAATGAGACGCACACACATTCTATTCCACCACTTAACCTTTCCCCACTTCTTCTTCCACCAACTAGAGCACTGCATTGAAAAAATTTTTGAATGGTTGGTGTTAACATTTGGTCTTTGCAAAGCTTGGCATCGACCATTGATTTTTTTTGACCGCCTCATGTGATTTTCAAAAGATTAACATTGCTTAAGTTTTGGGGGGGGGTATGATCGGGCTCCTGAAAAGAAAATTTTACAAAATTTTGAGCCAAAAATAAGTTTGGGGGAGGATCTTCCCTTAAATATTTTGCCCCCACTAATAAATTCCTCCCAAGCTTACAGGTTTTTCGAGATTTAGCAGAAGGCAACAGCGAGGACACTGTTGAAAACAAGTTTGGGGGAGGTTTGTGCTTATTTTCGCATCATATGCATCATACTTTGCATAAGCACAAAACATTTTTGAAAACCTATAAAAATTTAAAAATTTTCAAAACTATAGAAACATTTTTTGTACATAAATAAGATAATAAAAGTTTAGATAGTGAAAAATTACATCCATGAGATTAGAAAATTTTAAGAAAACTAAGAAAATTAGAAGTTTTGTTATACGAACTAGTAATAAGTAGTTATGAGCCGTTGTCCCAAGGGTTAGTAAGATGAAGGACGTCACTAATCTGAGAATAAAAATAAGTCTGAAAAATAGTTTCTATTCTGGAAGCCAAACATTTTGAACGTTGATACCCTGCTATTCGCACTTACACAGTCTTGAAGCCTGGGATAGTAGAGGATACCTTGCAATACTCTTGTCTTAAAGCCGATGTATGAAGGAAATAAAAAAAAAGTGAATAAAAAAAAATATAAAGTGGTGAGAAAAATGGGCACTGTTTTTGTTATCACCGAGGGCAATAAAAAATATATAGCGAGGGTGCTTCTTCACCTAGTGCCCTAAGGCCAACTGGTCTGGGAGTCACTGCTATGCCTAAGGTGGTGCAAGACGAAGAAAATACACCAAATAAGCAAGCACATGAGTAATCGGTCGGTTAGTACCTCAAGAAGTATTAACGGTCGCATGAAAGTGTGTGAGCAATCTCATATAAATATTCATTAATTAAAAAGTACTGAGGCTGATGGGCAAGAGTATGATAGCTTGAATTGAATTCTCCGGGTGTAGGGATGTCCTTTACACACACGCAGGGTTATATGATCGATGTTTGGAAGAAAGATAGGAATGAAGAATAAGATGATGTTTTATTGAGGGAGGACGTGATTTCTGACATCTTTTCATGACCATTAAGATAGGGCTCATGACAACCTAAAAGCTAGCTTAGTTGGAAACCCTAATTTTCAAGGCTTTTCTTTTACGATTCTTTTCTTTAAATGTAATATTCATGATCTTCCTTTTATTATTGGATTTTGTGGGTGCAATCCCCTGAAAACCCTCAGGAGACAACACTCCTCCTACTAGGGACACCTAGAGGTTTAAAGGCTTGTTGCACGTGCTCAGTGCATTCGTGTTGCCTACGAAAGTGTGCTAGCTAGTTTTTCTCTTTCTTTATTTTCTCCTTCTCTTTTTAATAAAACAATTCGCTCGAGACGATCGAAATTAAGTTTGGGGGAATTTGATCAGTCGAAAATAATGTATTTTTAACACGGCAATTTCCCTATCATTTGCACTCATTTAGAAGTGTTCGGCATTCATATTTCACATATTAGCAAATCAGTCGTAAAATATCAGATTGCATGTGTTAGACTCTAAAACCGGCACTTTAAGGGAAATTGACCGCATTTCATGGCATCGCATCATCTCTGTATTTGTGCAACACTTGTGTCGAGATTTGTGCAGGAAATTGCAGGAGCAAAGTCGAAAGAAGCTGATCAAAAATACACCAACTCCATGTTTTCAGATCTGGTAGTAATTCAGAAGGAAATATATAAATAAACATATCAAAGAAAGGCCCACACATCATACCAAAGCATCAGAAGAGAGCCCAAGCCATGAAGCCTCTAAAGCGCCGCGGAACCGCGGCGGGAGCCGGCTTGCGCCGCGGTTCCGCGGCGGTTTGGTCAGATCATCATTCCAATTTTGGTGCATAATTCTTATCTTAGTGGCTACACCTCATTTTGACACGTCAAATTCCAGAATTCTCCAGAGGCTTCTGTCAGATCAGCAAAGATCATTAAGCAAGGCTAATCCTAATTAAGCTCCTAACTGACCTCTTCTAGAAGCTCCCTCCTAACTAATCACATCTAAAAGCTTCTCCTTTAACTAACTTTTGGAGGGAAATTCAAATCTCCTCAACAAACTTTTGGAGGGAAATTCAAATTTCATCTAACAAACTTTTAGTGGGAAACTTAAAATTCAAATCCTAGATCTAGGGTTTTGATGGCTATAAATAGGAGCCTAGATCTAAGAAATGAAGGGGGTTCATCATTAGTTGTTAATCTCTCCCATTCCTAAATCTCAATTCTTCATCTTCTTCCACAAGTCTAGTGACAAGGCTTGTGCGAAACCCTAACCCTAATTCCACTCCAAATTCAAGATCTTGAGTACCAATCAAGCAAGAAGCCTTCAACCTTTTAGGAGCCGAGCCGATCTTCAATCGGGCAAGTGATCCAAGCCGATCCGCGACCCATGGAGACGAGCGAAGCCAAATCGACGATCGAGTTCTTCCTCTTGTAGTTCTTGAGCGAATGTAATGAAATTGTTGATATAAATAAAAGGTGAAATTCTTTAATCTTGCTTTCTTTTAATTCTTGCATCATGATTCGGTCTCAATTTGTGATTGTGGTTCTTGTTGTGATGTTCGAGTAAAACTCCGCTCGTTAAGGAGTCGAAACGATCAATAGAATGATGATGTAACAAATCTTAATACGATTCTTGAGTCCTACGAGCTTTGTAAACCCTAGCAAGTTCAAGAATCGATGACCTAGTTTCGTTGCGATGCTTTCTTGATTGTTATCGCTCGAAATTAGGGATCTACGATCGATTCTTGAAATTACTAGAGGCTAGAATGTGAATGATATCGACGAAAGAACAAGGGATAAGATGAAACCCTAGTTTCATAAGAAATCCCTAATTCTTGATCGATCATCATCGATCTAGTATCAATTCATCGAAGGATAAGAATACGTAATTGTAAGATTACATCACATCTATAGATCCGATCGATTCCTACGAGCCTCATTTCAATTCTTGATATTTGGTTGGAAAAATCAACAAACTCTCAATTCTTGATTCTATCTTTTTCTTGTTATTAGATCTATATTTTCTAATTCTTGAACTTCAAATATAAATCATGAATTGTTTTGTTTTCTTTTCTTTAAAATTTTGACTCATCTAATTCAAAAGACGAACGATTACACTTTCCCTGTGGACGATCAGCACTCGCTAACGTGCTACAACCGACACCGTTATTGATTGCGGTCAAATATTTTTGGTTGTGATTTCTATATACTATTTTCTACATACACAACGGAAAATCATTAAATCAAATGGCGCCGTTGCCGGGGATCGTGCGCTAATAGTTCGTATTTTGAAATTTGAGTTGAAAATTTTATTCCATCTAAATTTTGTGATCTAAACTCGCACAAACTCTAATACGTGTTTTGTGATTTGATTGCGAGGAAATCTGGGATGATTGGAGGTGGAGAAAATTTTTTGTGAATATTCCAGAGAGCTAAGGGGAGTAACAGAAGCATTATCATAAAAAGAATTTGCAGAGATCCCTTCAATCGACCGCGATTCCGCGGCAACTACCCCCATAGTGCGGCGGTTCCGCGGCTTTTTGAAGCCCTCTCTGCACCAATTTTCCTCTGTAAGTTTCTTACCTTCTCCTATCTCATCTTTTTAACTCCAACTAACATTTAGTGCAGGTTTCTTTGCAAATAATCGCTGCGCCGTAAAAGCAAAATAAAATTTATGCGTGTTTTGATTCTTGGTTGTTTGCATAATTAAGGGGCACGACCAAATCCAGATTAGGTGGGGAGTTCATTACCCTTCCTAAGCCCCGAAAATCACAAACTTGCATCCGCATTTACCCTCATTAATTATAAGAAATCTAGAGATGACTCTAAGGACCGTCGCGCTCAATTAGGACAAGAGAAGGCCGTGGGTAATTCATTGCTTATCCGCGTTTTCTTGTGGTGTCTAAGGCGAGTGTGTCTAAGGCTAGTGGTTTTTAATTAGGCCCACTACTTACATAGTGGAGTACCTTCCCACTTACCTGGCACTTATCCGGCCACAGGGGGACAAAGAGGCAGTGGAGGATTCTATCCTGCGACTTGTCTTTTGGCAGTTAGGAGCGGTCTAGAGCCTGACCTAGGTGACCACTAGATTCTAGGGTTTTGTGTGTTGCATTTGTTGTGTTGCATCATATTTTTCAAAATCCGTATCAATTTTCAAAACAAACACCGCATTCATATCATTTCCCCTAATTATAAATTCACGCTGCCACTTGTACTAACCCTTTTTAGTGCAAGATAGGCTGGACAACGGGATTCTAGTGCCTGTTAGTCCGCGTCCTTCCGATCGACCCTAAAGTCGGTATTTCTACATTTACCCTTTCTTTTACCCACCACCACACCCACATCGATGGATCCGTCTCCATCGAACTTCTTTTCCACTACCCTGCCGCCGTCCGTTGGTGCGCAGAATCCACCTCGCATCTCTCTCCAAGAGAGATGCTATCCTACACGAGGTCCACTTTCCACCTGTCTTTCCATTCCACCAGCCAACGGGGAAAATTTTCAAATAAAACCCCAATACATCAACCTTCTACCAAAATTTCACGGTCTTGAGTCTGAAGACGCATACGTGTTTATCACGAAATTTGAAAATGTATGCGCAATGATGGGTACCTCACAGTTGTCTGTGGATGCTTTGCGTCTTCGTCTTCTCCCATTCACCTTGTGCGATTTAGCCGAGAAGTGGCTATATAACACTACCGCACATTCCATTTCAAATTGGGACGAATTCGTCAAAGCATTCCTTAAGAAATTCTACCCACATCACAAAACAGCTCGAGTCCGTAGTGAAATCTATCAATTCACCCAGCTTCCAAATGAAACATTTTCAAAATGTCTTGAACGTTTCAAGGATCTGTTAGTCCAATGTCCACATCACGGCATCCCGAGATGGGAACTGTGCCGAATCATTTATGAGGGCATTACTCCTTACACCAGACAGACCCTTGAATCCATGTGTCAAGGCAACTTTATGACCAAAGATGATGGGGAAGCATGGAACTTTCTAGAAGATTTCGCTGAAAAATCTTTACAGTGGGAGGGTGTAAGTCAATCGTCTAGGGATGGCAATGATATTTCCATAGGAATTAGAGCTGAAATTTCAGCTTTACACAAGAAATTTGACGCTATGGAAAACAAATTTTTAGCTGCCGCCCTAAGTCAAATATCACTCTCCAAAACTGTATGTGGCTGCTGTTCTGATCCGTCTCACTTGACGGAAGAGTGTCCGTTTCAAGGTCATGAGCATACCAATGCCGCATTTCAAAGACCTAGAAACGATCCATCTTCCTCCACATATGATCAAGGTTGGAGGAATCACCCTAAATTTGCTTGGAACCAATCACAATCTCAAAACACGGTTCCAATCCAACACAATTTCCAAAGGGTCCCTCCACCACAACAGCAGCCACCACTTCAATTGAGTCAGCACCCCTTCCAAGCACAAAACTTTCAAAATCCGGCCAACACTTTTGTACCGTCCAGTCCTTTGCAATTGACCGGTACAGATAATACCTCTGCACTAGCACAAACCTTGGATACTTTCATGAAACAATCCATCCAAGGGACGACAAGTTTGCAATCTTCCGTCGAGAATGTGATGAAGATCATTATCTCTCAAAATGAGAATATCAAATCGATGGAAGAACAAATTGCACAACTAAAAGCCGAAATGAGTGCAAGAGAGAAAGGGAAACTTCCAGCTCAACCTTTACCCAATCCTGGTTATTCACATCCTGTGGATGCAATCACGTTGAGATCTAGAAGAGTGCTTGGGGAAGAGTTTGATGATACTGAAAAATAAATCAATGATACCTCGGCTGAGACCTTTCCTCACACACACCCTTCTAATTCTGACCCCAGTTCTTCTACCCCACCACCTTCTTCCGAGCCTATTCTTCGTTTCCCAAAAGGCTCGCCACTTCAGCCCACCTCTTTTACTCCTCCACGGACGATCCCCACTTCTATTTTGGGATCCGTTCCACACACACTTCCTTCTCCTATGATGGACCCAGCGCTTTTTGCTAAAGCACCTTATCCTAATCGGTTAAGGGCTAACACACCAAGTCCACATATGGAGAAGATTATAAACATGTTTAAGGAAGTTAACATCAACATCCCTCTCCTAGATGCTATTCAACAAGTTCCGTCCAATGAAAAAACCCTTAAGAACTTATGCTCTAGGAAGAGGAAGATTCAAGTGCCTAAAAAAATCTTCATGCCAAGTACTGTAGACACGGTTTTTCCCCAACAATTACCACGGAAACGTAAGGACCCTGGTTGTCCTACTATTTCCATTTCTATTGGGGAGAAACACATCAACCGTGCGTTACTTGACCTTGGCGCTAGTGTTAACTTACTTCCTTACTCGGTATACGAGCAACTAGGTATCGGAGTGTTAAAGCCCTCGAGCATAACTCTCCAGATGGCTGACCGATCAATCACCAAACCTAGGGGTGAACTGGAGGATGTGTTAATAAAAATCGGAGAATTTATAATCCCGGTAGATTTTATTGTAATTGATACACAGCCTGTAGCGAACCCACGGAATCAAATTCCCGTAATTTTAGGTCGCCCCTTTTTGGCCACTTCCAACGCTATCATCAACTGTCGTAACGGTTCTATGACCCTATCCTTCGGGAATAGGTCAACAGAGCTGAACATTTACAAGTTGGGAAGTGTACCCTCCGAACCTATTGCTCAGGTCTTTTCTGTCGACTTAATGGATGTCGACAGCAGCGAATTTGATGATCCTCATGATACCGATCTTGACTCTTTTCATACGTTATTGTTTGACCAAACTGTGTATCATACACATACGGACTCTTCCATCGAGATGCCCGGGTCAACAACTAACACAGATTATGAACTGCTTTTAGAGTCTGAAGATCACCCCGCACTTTGTGATGACATTATTCATTGGGGTATTGATGGAACTTTCGAGGAGATCTTTGCTGATGAACTCGCATTTTTGAATGACACGGGTGTTGAGAGGAATCATGTCCCAATCAATGAAATTGAACCTCCACCCCTTCTTTTGACTTGTAAAAAGAATGCGAGTAATCCATCACATTCACTGCATCGTCTCTCCAAAATGAGACGCACACACATTCTATTCCACCACTTAACCTTTCCCCACTTCTTCTTCCACCAACCGGAGCACTGTATTGATAAAATTTTTGAATGGTTGGTGTTAACATTTGGTCTTTGCAAAGCTTGGCATCGACCAATGATTTTTTTTGACCCCCTCATATGATTTTCAAAAGATTAACATTGCTTAAGTTTGGGGGGGGGGTATGATCGGGCTCCTGAAAAGAAAATTTTACAAAATTTTGAGCGAAAAATAAGTTTGGGGGAGGATCTTCACTTAAATATTTTGCCCCCACTAATAATTTCCTCCCAAGCTTACAGGTTTTTCGAGATTTAGCAGAAGGCAACAGCGAGGACACTGTTGAAAACAAGTTTGGGGGAGGTTTGTGCTTATTTTCGCATCATTTGCATCATACTTTGTATAAGCACAAAACATTTTTGAAAACCTATAAAAATTTAAAAATTTTCAAAACTATAAAAACATTTTTTGTACATAAATAAGATAATAAAAGTTTAGATAGTGAAAAATTACATCCATGAGATTAGAAAAATTTAAGAAAACTAAGAAAATTAGAAGTTTTCTTATACGAACTAGTAATAAGTAGTTATGAGCCATTGTCCCAAGGGTTAGTAAGATGAAGGACGTCACTAATCTGAGGATAAAAATAAGTCTGAAAAATAGTTTCTATTCTGGAAGCCAAACATTTTGAACGTTGATACCCTGCTATTCGCACTTACACACGTCTTGAAGCCTGGGATAGTAGAGGATACCTTGAAATACTCTTGTCTTAAAGCCGATGTATGAATAAAATAAAATAAAAGTGAATAAAAAAATATAAAGTGGTGAGAAAAATGGACACTGGTTTTGTTACCACCGAGGGCAATAAAAAATATATAGCGAGGGTGCTTCTTCACCTAGTGCCCTAAGGCCAACTGGTCTGGGAGTCACTGCTATGCCTAAGGTGGTGCAAGACGAGGAAAATACACCAAATAAGCATGCACATGAGTAATCGGTCGGTTAGTACCTCAAGAAGTATTAACGGTCGTATGAAAGTGTGTGAGCAATCTCATATAAATATTCATTAATTAAAAAGTACTGAGGCTGATGGGCAAGAGTATGATAGCTTGAATTGAATTCTTCGGGTGTAGGGATGTCCTTTACACACACGCAGGGTTATATGATCGATGTTTGGAAGAAAGATAGGAATGAAGAATAAGATGATGTTTTATTTAGGGAGGACGTGATTTCTGACATCTTTTCATGACCATTAAGATAGGGCTCATGACAACCGAAAAGATAGCTTAGTTGGAAACCCTAATTTTCAAGGCTTTTCTTTTACGATTCTTTTCTTTAAATGTAATATTCATGATCTTCCTTTTATTATTGGATTTTGTGGGTGCAATCCGCTGAAAACCCTCAGGAGACAACACTCCTCCTACTAGGGACACCTAGAGGTTTAAAGGCTTGTTGCACGTGCTCAGTGCAATCGTGTTGCCTACGAAAGTATGCTAGCTAGTTTTTCTCTTTCTTTATTTTCTCCTTCTCTTTTTAATAAAACAATTCGCTCGAGACGATCGAAATTAAGTTTGGGGGAATTTGATCAGTCGAAAATAATGTATTTTTAACACGGCAATTTCCCTATCATTTGCACTCATTTAGAAGTGTTCGGCATTCATATTTCACATATTAGCAAATCAGTCGTAAAATATCAGATTGCATGTGTTATACTCTAAAACCGGCACTTTAAGGGAAATTGACCGCATTTCATGGCATCGCATCATCTCTGTATTTGCGCAACACTTGTGTCGAGATTTGTGCAGGAAATTGCAGGAGCAAAGTCGAAAGAAGCTGATCAAAAATACACCAACTCCATGTTTTCAGATCTGGTAGTAATTCAGAAGGAAATATATAAATAAACATATCAAAGAAAGGCCCACACATCATACCAAAGCATCAGAAGAGAGCCCAAGCCATGAAGCCTCTAAAGCGCCGCGGAACCGCGGCGGGAGCCGGCTTGAGCCGCGGTTCCGCGGCGGTTTGGTCAGATCATCATTCCAATTTTGGTGCATAATTCTTATCTTAGTGGCTACACCTCATTTTGACACGTCAAATTCCAGAATTCTCCAGAGGCTTCTGTCAGATCAGCAAAGATCATTAAGCAAGGCTAATCCTAATTAAGCTCCTAACTAACCTCTTCTAGAAGCTCCCTCCTAACTAATCACATCTAGAAGCTTCTCCTTTAACTAACTTTTGGAGGGAAATTCAAATCTCCTCAACAAACTTTTGGAGGGAAATTCAAATTTCATCTAACAAACTTTTGGAGGGAAACTTAATATTCAAATCCTAGATCTAGGGTTTTGATGGCTATAAATAGGAGCCTAGATCTAAGAAATGAAGGGGGTTCATCATTAGTTGTTAATCTCTCCCATTCCTAAATCTCAATTCTTCATCTTCTTCCACAAGTCTAGTGACAAGGCTTGTGCGAAACCCTAACCCTAATTCCACTCCAAATTCAAGATCTTGAGTACCAATCAAGCAAGAAGCCTTCAACCTTTTAGGAGCCGAGCCGATCATCAATCGGGCAAGTGATCCAAGCTGATCCGCGACCCACGGAGACGAGCGAAGCTAAATCGACGATCGAGTTCTTCCTCTTGTAGTTCTTGAGCGAATGTAATGAAATTGTTGATATAAATAAAAGGTGAAATTCTTTAATCTTGCTTTCTTTTAATTCTTGCATCATGATTCGGTCTCAATTTGTGATTGTGGTTCTTGTTGTGATGTTCGAGTAAAACTCCGCTCGTTAAGGAGTCGAGACGATCAATAGAATGATGATGTAACAAATCTTAATACGATTCTTGAGTCCTACGAGCATTGTAAACCCTAGCAAGTTCAAGAATCGATGACCTAGTTTCGTTGCGATGCTTTCTTGATTGTTATCGCTCGAAATTAGGGATCTACGATCGATTCTTGAAATTACTAGAGGCTAGAATGTGAATGATATCGACGAAAGAACAAGGGATAAGATGAAACCCTAGTTTCATAAGAAATCCCTAATTCTTGATCGATCATCATCGATCTAGTATCAATTCATCGAAGGATAAGAATACGTAATTGTAAGATTACATCACATCTATAGATCCGATCGATTCCTACGAGCCTCATTTCAATTCTTGATATTTGGTTGGAAAAATCAACAAACTCTCAATTCTTGATTCTATCTTTTTCTTGTTATTAGATCTATATTTTCTAATTCTTGAACTTCAAATATAAATCATGAATTGTTTTGTTTTGTTTTCTTTAAAATTTTGACTCATCTAATTCAAAAGACGAACGATTACACTTTCTCTGTGGACGATCCGCACTCGCTAACGCGCTACAACCGACACCGTTATTGATTGCGGTCAAATATTTTTGGTTGTGATTTCTATATACTATTTTCTACATACACAACGGAAAATCATTAAATCTGGTTGCTGCTGGTGCCAGCCTGTTAAAGATCGATGTCCTTTGGGCAGCAGGAGCCGGAGCTGGAACAGTCAATCTTGCAAAGACCGACTTTTTGGCAGGAGAAGCCGCCTTGACGACTTCAGGAGCAGGACTGATTATCTTCTTAGGAGCAGCCTTCTCTGGGATTGTAGGCCCCATTGCAGGTCCACAGGTGTTCTGGCCCAGTCTAGAGAAGACCGAGGCGCTGGTGTTGGATGACCTGTTGAGAGGGGCCGCGGTAGGTGTAAGCCGGTCAAAGACCGACTTCTTGGGAGCTTCCGGCATCGGCACAAGAGCGGTGAAGCTCGTTGGCGGGAGCATGGTCCCGAAAAATAACACGATGGTGGCTTGAGCGACCTGTTCCACGGGCATTGTGAACAGCGAAGCAGCTTGGGGCCCATAGGCTATACCTCCTGGCGAGGCGGAGTGCCGGTTGCAGTTGCAGTTGGAGCATTTCGCACAAGTGGAAGCCATTGACCCTTTGCTTTCTGCAATAAGCAAAACGCCAAATCTTAGTACCTTGAAACCTAAGGGCAACCATTAGCGAGCCGTGTTTGGTTCGCGAACACGACACACGAAGTGTGGAGTGGAAAGAGGAAAAGGTCCCACCGGGCGTGCCAGAATCTGTTCCCTTCCGAATGGCGCGCAAGACGGGCTGTCTGGCCTGAGATTCGGGGCAAATGCTAATTGATGCTATCCGTTCACCTCTCCGAAAATACCAAGTTGATTTATGACACCGTATATCGAAGGTTTAAACAGATGCGTCCGATGTAGCAGACTTCGTCAGATTCTCCCTCGCTTGAGGGGTTTTTGATTGTGGGGACGCTCTTCCCTGCAGGCGTAAGCCCCTGCAGTTAATTACGCTACCGCATCGTGGTAACAACTTTCTCCTTCTCCAGATGGTCACTTTGTGTCGTGGGTGTTTGTTTTGTGTTTGGTTGCCCGTGGATTGTATACGGAGATTGAGTTATGTTGTCACCCGTAGGGCGTGGACTAGTCCAAATTCGTATTATCTTAGATTTGGGTTTGGGGGTTGGGTTTAAGGATACGTTAGCCTCGTTTGAGACTAAGATCGACTTAAACATTAGTTAAGGATACGTCAGTTTAGTTTTTAGACTAAGATCGACTTAACGGGATCGTTTAGATCCAACAAGAGAGCAATTAAGGGAGCCCTGTTGTTTAGTTTAGGGACATTGCGGTCGATAGGTAGTTTAAGGACATTGCGGTCCATAGGTAGTTTAAGGACATTGTGGTCCAATGTTAGTTTTAAGACGTCGCGGTCAAGGTTAAGGACCTCATAGTCCGTGGATTTAAGGACTCCACAATCCGATGTTAGTTTTAAGACGTCGCGGTCAAGGTTAAGGACCTCATAGTCCGTGAATTTAAGGACTCCACAGTCCATTGTTAGTTTTAAGACATCACGGTCAAGGTTAAGGATCTCATAGTCCGTGGATTTAAGGACTCCACAGTCCGTATCAATGTGTGGTCATCGGGACCCGTCACCTCTATGAAGACGTTGAGGAATTACAACGCCAGGTATCAAAGGAGTGAAGAAATGTACCCTTAAACCGAGGTAGATCATATAATCTTTGGCCCAATTTGGGACCAAGACCAATTAATTTTGTTATGAGCCTATTGGCCCAGTTAAGTTTGAATTGAGGACTTATGGCCAGCTTGGGCTAAGTCCAATCATGTTTAGAATATTAGCTTTCTGTTGGTCCATTGGAGGAGAGGCTTTGCCTCTAGAAACTAAGCCAATTGGGCTAAAGCTAGTGTTGAACACTAGAGACCAACAGTGTTGAACACCGGGAATAAGATTAACAAGTTAGTGTTAAACACTAAAAGATAATCAGTGTTGAACACTGGGAACAGAGTGACAAATCAGTGTTAAACACTAAGACAAATCAGTGTTAAGCACTGGAAACAAAGATTTCAAATCAGTGTTAAACACTAAGGAAATCAGTATTAAACACTGGGAGCAGAATTTTCCAAATTAGTGTTTGAACACTAAGAAAATCAGTGTTAAACACTGGAAATGGAGTTTTCAAACTAGTGTTAAACACTATCGAAATCAGTGTTAAACACTGGGAACAGTTCATCAGTTTGATGCTAAATATCGTCAGAGAAAAGATCACGTGGGGGCACGTGATGGGGGATCACGCTTTGATCTGTTAGAATATTCATTAGGGGTCACGTGGTGACACGTGAGGGCGCCCCAGAGCTTCTTTTCTTTTGCTTTTTCTTTGCGCGCTTTGGGGGTCACGTGGAGCACGTGAGGCGTTGCATCAAAGTTCTTCTCTATGGATCTTTACAGGGGTCACGTGGTAACACGTGACCCTGTTCCTTTGCCTGTTTGAAGATTTGTTTATCTTTTTAAGAATTAAATTCTTCATAGGGTTAACCCATAGCAATAAACTTTAGAGGAATTAAATTCCTGTTTTCTTCTGAAGAATTATATTCTTAGATAGAGTTGAACTTTAGTTTCTTTTTTTTTTGTAGAAATTAAATTCCTCATATATGTGAAGAACTGAATTCTATCATAGGGTTAAACCCTAATTTCTCCTTTCTTAAGGGAATTAAATTCCTGTTATTTTAACAGAATTAAGTTCTCAGTTAGGGTTAAACCTTGGTTCTTTGTTTATTTTGAAGGAATTAAATTCCTATAGGGTTAAACCCTAATTTTATTTCAAAGGAATTAAATTCCTATAATCCTGTGAGAATTAAATTCTCAAACTCCCATTCCCCCTCTATGCTTTGGATCTGCATGGCAGGATCTCAACCCAATGAGAATTAAATTCTCAATTCATGGGGAGATGTGCACTTTGCAGATCCTCTGCTAGAGGAAGAACTAAGTTCTTTTTTTTATATAAGAGTTAAACTCTTTTTGAGAATTAAATTCTCTTTTGAAGCCTCTCCTTTCTTACCTAAGGTTTTCTTCTGCAGAAGATCAAATTCTTCTAAAATCTCTAGGCATTTTTCTCTTTTTCTGTCTCTCTCCTTTGTATATCTCTTGGCTCCTATTTATAGGAGAAGGAACAGATTCAATTAGTTTTAGTGAATCATTCATTGAGGGATTTGATTTGTATTCATTAGAGATTTGATTTGCATTCATCATTCATTTGGACCTTTGGATTATTAGGTGAATTTTATTCGCCATTGGATTTTAAATCCAAAGATATTCCTTTGTTATTTCGGTTAGATTTTAAGGGGAAATCTTTCCAAGTTCAATATTTTTCCACGAATAAGTGATATTTAATCACCTTTAGATTTTTAATCCAATCGGTTCCAAATAATCATTCTCCTTAGGAAAGATTTGAATGCCTTTCAGAATTTAATTCTGTTAAATAGAGAGGCTTTGAAAGCCGATCACGTGTGACCACGTGACCCTTGGTCACGTGTAGGCACGTGACCCCTTGGAACGAGCTTTCCTCTCCTTTCTGTGCTCTGTTTTCTGGCAGCTGTTCAACCGTCACGTGCCAACACGTGACCCCTGGTCACGTGTTGGCACGTGACCTTTTCTGAAGCCTTTTCCTTGATTTGCTCAGGGAACCGATGTGCCTTTGCCGCTGCTTTCAAATGTCACGTGCCAACACATGACTGCTGGTCACGTGCTAGCACGTGATGCCTCCTCCGTAAGCTTTCCTGATTTTAAATCTGGAAACAAGGATGTCGGGGATTCTTGGCTTTCATTCGTGATACTGGAGCCACAGTGGAGTCGTTGGACCGGGTTCCTACCGTGCGAGAGTTTCCCGACGTTTTTCCCGATGAGTTACCTAGGTTGCCGCCAGAGCGCGATATTGAGTTTTTCATTGATCTGATTCCCGGCGCGAGGCCTATTTCTATACCGTCTTATCGGATGGCTCCGGTGGAGCTTAGAGAGTTTAAAGATCAATTGCAAGAGTTTCTTGATAGGGGACTTGTGCGTCCAAGTGTTTCGCCGTGGGGAGCTCCTGTTCTGTTCGTCAAGAAGAAGGATGGAAGTTTGAGGTTGTGTATGGATTATCGTCAATTGAACCGAGTTATGGTGCGGAATAGGTATCCTTTACCTCGCATTGACGATTTGTTTGATCAACTCCAGGGTGAGAAACATTTTTCGAAGATTGATTTTCGTTTAGGTTATCATCAGTTGCGGGTTCGGAATGATGATATTCCGAAGACTGCTTTTCGTACGCGCTACGGGCATTATGAGTTTTTAGTGATGTCGTTCGGACTCACCAATGCACCAACAGCCTTCATGGATCTGATGAACCGGATTTTCAGGCCGTTCCTCGACCGGTTTATTATTGTGTTTATTGATGACATTCTGGTCTACTCTAAGAGTCGAGAGGAGCATGAGCAACACATAGGGATTGCTTTGCAGACATTGAGAGAGCACCAGATGTATGCTAAATTCTCAAAATGCGCGCTTTGGCTTGATAGAGTTGACTTCCTGGGTCATGTGGTGACGGGTGACGGTATTCTTGTAGACCCGAGGAAGATCGAGGCTGTATAGCTTTGGCCCAGACCTGTATCCGTGATAGAGGTCCGCAGCTTTTTAGGCTTAGCTGGTTATTATCGCCGTTTTGTGCATGATTTCTCGAGTATCGCTGCACCGCTGACTGGACTGACCAGGAAGGGAGTTCCTTTTCTTTGGACTGAGGCGTGCGAGCAGAGTTTTCAGCAGTTGAAGACTCAGTTGACGACTGTACCAGTTCTATCTTTGCCTTCTGGATCGGGCGGCTATGTTGTTTACTGTGATGCTTCTCGAGTGGGGCTCGGTTGTGTATTGATGCAGCATGATAGAGTTATCGCTTACGCTTCTCGGCAGCTGAAGAAGCATGAGCAGAATTACCCCCCTCACGATCTTCAGATGGCCGTGGTGGTCTTTGCGTTGAAGATTTGGAGACACTACTTGTACGGGGAGTTATGTTAGATTTTCACGAACCACATGAGCTTGAAGTACATCTTCCAGCAGCGGGATCTGAATCTGAGACAGCGCCGTTGGATGGAGCTTGTGAAGGATTATAATTGTGAGATCCTTTATCACCCGGGCAAGGCGAATGTGGTAGCTAATGCTTTGAGTCGTAGGGTCGAGGGTAGCTTGTCCCAGTTGAGCACAGTTCAGCAACAGTCTTCTTCAGATTGGTAGATCTTGTACGATGGTAGAGTACAGTTTGAGTTCACTTCCACTGGGGACAACTTGCTCATGTCCGTGCCCGTCCACTACTTTTTGATCGTATCCATGCGGCGCAGCCCAGTGATGCCCGTTTGTCTGAGATTCTTGAGCTTGTTTGGCAGGGTACAGTTTCGGAGTTCATGATTGATGACCAGGGTGTGCTACGACGCGGGACTCGCTTATGTGTACCAGATGCTTATGGGTTGAGACGCGAGATCCTAGAGCAGGCACATCAGTCAGGCTTTAGCGTTCATCTAGGCTCCACCAAGATGTTGAAGGGTTACTAGGCACTCTAACAAGGTTCTACAAGACATCAACCATGCCCGATTAAAATTTTAGCCGTGCCGAATAATCCTAAACAAGATCTTTGCTAGATAATTAGGGTTTCACATGCAAGTAAATATCATTTACGACTAAGTGAATACGAAATACAACTTTTGTAGATCGGTCCTTCACTTCTAAAGCTCCTTGTTGTAGTCCTTTCGCTGCGATCATCGAACTCCCGGACTCTCAGACGGCTCCATGAGAAGAGGGCAACGGTTTTGCTTGAAGTCTTCTAGGCCGAAGATGATCTATGTCGAGAGAATACGAACTCAAGCTTCTACTTCACTAACTAGAGAATTAGTGAAGCAAACACCCTAAACTAAAGTGCTAGTCTAGTAGAGGATGATGAAATAGGAAATGGGTACACTTTAGAATTTCTTTTCTCATAACATTTCTCTCTCTTTATCAAACCCTAGAAAGAATTTGAAGGAGGAAGAAGATGAGCTCAAAATGAGAATGAAAACTAATCAAGAGAGAGAGCTAACCATGGTGAGTGAGTATCATATACTAACTCATGTAGAGACATAACCATGGCTAATTATAGTGGTTAGGTTTATTAATATCCTAAGTAAAACAAAACTAGTGGACTTTGGTCAATGCACTCACAAGCTTCATGAAGCTTCATGCACTTGAACAATTATCCACTAATTTTGTATTTACTTTGTATATTAAAACCCCACCAATATAATTATAATGGTGTATGTCTCATACACCCATGTAGAGTGTATCAACAACCATGATACAAAATGAACACAAATAAATATATATCACATATATATTAAGTTGTGCACAAGTGAGAAAAACAAATGCTTAAGTGAACCAATGTTAGTTAATGTAAATTAGTATATCTCATATACAATTATACACTAAATTATTAAATCAACACTTGACTTAATAATCCGGTTATATCACATATAACCGACTAACACAAAATGTACCAACTTATCGAATCAACACTTGATTCGATAACCCGGCTATATCACATATAACCGGCCGATACAATAGTCGCGAGAATAGAATACGGTATCATATACACGCATTATTCTCGGTCCCGCACATATCACATATGCGCTCCTATTTCGTTTTGCTTGAGCCAGTAAAACCTCTATGTAGGACTCTAAAGACTCGTCAATACGCCGGCAGTAGGTGATGATCATATCAAGCACCCACAAGCCGTCAACGGTACTAGCTGGACGTAACGGCTACCCGGGTATTGAGCGATCAGAAGATCAGCAAGCAATCCCGCTCTAACTCCTGCAAAAAGCCTGACAGTGACACTACCGTACAGTCCGGTCTCCTCGTCTGATATGTCGCATATCAAGTCTAGTGGTTGTAAACGTCAGACCCCAATAACCGATAAGTCATGCCGATATGAGGCTCATAACGGGTCGAGAAACTACTGGTAACACTTACCGGTAAATCTCTAAACCATCCCTGGCCAGGGACTTCCCTGTTATGGCCAATCGAGCATAGCGTAACATCAACCCACAATACCGGGAGAGAAGAAACCCCTCCTATCGCTCATTTCCTCCATGTGACTCGGGACTGTACCCAAAAACCACCGTTTTGCACGCCCTCTTAGACGTGGTAAGGTGGAAATCAAAGCACAGTGGGAATCACACAAGACTCTATGATGATCTCGGGTCTACAGACTAACCTGTACCAGTGTCACCAGAGAACTGCCATCTGACATAAGGTATAATACGATCTGGGAGTTCTCGGCGAGTCCGTCCAGTGTACCCAATCTCCACTGAGCATCCGTATATCATCTCTAATGTCAAACACCAATGGATATGTGATCATCCATCGCCCATCTACATGGGTCGAGAAGCTATACGCTAGTCTACTCTGGTATATCGATGCCCCATCTCAATATACCCACGACTAGGGACCTTGAAGGATGTACTTATGGACTAACATATCCCCACTAGTATGATCCGCATCATAGTCCAGGTAGTCAAGTATACATCCTAAGGACTTTACCAACATGTAACAAAGAGACAATCAGTGTGCACGTTAAGGTAAAGAGTAACCAGATAGCATACTATCATGTCGAGCAAGAAAGTCCTCCCTATATATGTCCAAGCATCCACTACAATATACATCTCAAGTATAGTAATAGCCTCTAGGGCATACATATAACTAACAATCTCCCACTTGCACTAGGGCCATCTGATAATAGTGGTTGTAGTATCTCATACTCAACCATCCCATAATATTCTCTCTCTGGGAAAATGCCTTTGTGAGTGGATCCGCTGTGTTGCCCTCTGAGTCTACTCTCCTAACCTCGATCCCCTGGAGATCAACCATCTCCATGATCAGGTGATACTGCCTTAGAATATGTCTGGATCACTGATGGGACGGACGTTCCTTGGCATAAGCCACAACTCCATTGTCACACAATGGTAGGAACGAAGTTCATCTCATGAACTAATATACACCCAGACAGCCTCTTTGGTAGCATCTTTGGTAGCGATGTATCCAGCCTTTATCGTCTAGTATGCCACGGTATCTAGCTAGGAACCTTTCCAACATACCGTCCCTTTACTGAGGGTAAAGACAATGCCTGTGGCTGACATTCAGTCGTCCTTATCACTCTGGAACCTTTCCAGTGATTCTCCCCAAGATCAATTGATACTTTCTCACTACAACTAGTGAGTATCCTAACATCTAATTAGATCTATCTCATAGATCTAAAACCCAGGATTTAGTAGGTATTATTTTGATCCTATATGGAGAATCATTATGATAAGCGGAGATTGACCGAGCGTAGCATAGGAAACTACTTCCCTATCAAGAGTATGTCATCCACGTACTCCACGAGGATTACCACCATACTCTCTACTACCTTTTTGTATATACAAGGTTCATCTACCATTTTGATGAAGTCGAATTCTTTGACTACCACATCAAAACAGATGTTCCAACTCCGCGATGCCTGCTTTATTACATAAAACATCTTGCACACGTTTCCGCTGCTCCCACTGTCTATGAAGCCCTCTGACTGTGTACTTATAGACTCTCTCTTCTAAAACATCATTTAGAAAAACAGTCATGACACCCAACCTCCAGATATCGTAGTCATGGTATGTAGCCGTGGTGAGTAGGATCTGGATGGACTTAAGCATAGCTTTGAAAGTCTCAACCTTTCCATGTACACCAAGTAATCTTCTCAATATATACTTGCTCCTGATGGGAATTTAACCCTTCAGATATAGCAACTAAAGTCCATACTTTGTTGGTGTATAAGGATTCCATCTCAGATCGCTAAGCATCCAGCCATTCTTACAGAGTCCCACTCCTGATGGCCAGCTCGAAACTAGTTGGGTCATCATCTCATGATGCAATCCTCGCTCCCACTGTCATAGAGTAACCGAAGTATCTCTCAGGCGGGTGAGGAACCCTACTAGATCGGCGGAGAGGCTGAGGTTCGTTGGTTACTATTGAATCCTTTGGTTCTACCAAATCATCAGCTGCAGTTTGTATAGCTGGAACTCTTTCCAGTTCTACCTTATGACCATTAATTTCTTCATAAGAAATTCCCTTTCACAAAGGTGGCATATTGAGAAACAAAGCATCTTTTGTTCCTCGGTTTGGTAGAAGATATTCCCTTGCGTATGCTTGGGATATCCAACAAACTTCTACAGAACTGACTTTGCCTCGAGCTTGTCCGGATTATGCTTTTAGACATAGGCTGGACAACCCCAAATCTTAACAAACTTAAGATATGGGCTCTTCCCTTTCCATATCTCATATGAAGTGGTAGGCAACTGATTTGATCGGAACCATATTCAATAGGTATGCAATTTCACAAGTGCATAACTCCATAAAAGGAAATAGGAAACTCAGTAGTACTCATCATAGAGCGCACCATATCACATAGGGTGTGATTGCTCCGCCCTGATACACCGACGTGCTGTGGTGTATACGGAGGAGTAATGCTGAATCTCATTCTCCTTTAGAATAATCCAGGAATTCCGTGCTCAAGTATTCTCCTCCCTGATCACATCAAAGGACATAATACATATACCTGTTTTGGTTCTTTACTTCTAACTTATATTCTGTGAATATCTCAAAAGCTTCAGACTTGTGTTTCAACAGGAACATATGTCTGAATCTTGAGAGATCATCAGAGAATGTAATGAAGTACAAAGAACCGGTCTTGGCATGTGTAGATAGGGGACCTTTATACATTAACATGTATCATCCCAAGAGTTCACTAACTCTTTCTCTGCTTCCAATAAACAGAGCTATGGTCATCTTATCTCTGTGACATGACCGACAAGTTTCACAAGATGTAAATTCAAACTAATTTAAATATGCATCTATATGTAACTTCAGCTAGTCGGGCCGCATTGATATGACCTAGTCTACAATACCTCAAGAAGGATTCGTTCATTTCTGAACTCCTCCTCTTGTGTGTGTTCTGTATACTAAGAACTGTAGTTTGATTTAGAACGTCAATGCTTTTCGATAACATGCCTGAACCGATCAACTCTTGATATAGGAAATGTTCAAAACATTATCCAACAATACAAAATTATATCCTTCTTTACTAATAAAGAGACTGATATGATGTTGTATATCAGGTTCGGTATCTAATAACATTCGTTCAGAATCAATGTATTCTGGTAATACAGGGTGATAACTACCAACAGACTTGGCTGCAACACTTGCACCATTTCTGTCTGATGAAACTTATCACCCGTTCTCAGTTCTCTACCTATCTGTAGCCCATGTAACAAATTATATATGTGGGATCTTGATCCGGTATCTCATACCCAGGACGTAAAGGATATTGAGAAACAGTTCTCTGTAATGAACACACCCGAAGAAGATGCATCATCATGCACTTTCTTCGTTTGGGCGGCACGGGAATTCTGGTAATCCCCTATTTCCTGCTCTGTCTTATAACAATTATAAGTTGGAGCGGGACCAACGTTCCCCTAGCTCAGTATAATAAGCGGGTTCGGTCAATACATCCGTATTATTATCTTGATTAAGGCGTGACATGGTTGCTACCTGGAGAGAGAGAGAAGAAAACACTCTGCGTGCGCTCTTACAAGATCAGATTGGTTATTATTTTATCTAATCAGGATGGCTCCCACCGTTTTTATCAAATCTTCCTTCAAAAGGAAAGACTAGCCGGGATTAATTACACCCTACAACTTCGCCAATCTTTCATCCAGGCCAGTGTCGGTACTTTGAGGGAGGTTCCCCGTGCTTTCGCACAGACCTAATTAAAATAAACCTCGTTTTCCCAGGGGCGTAACCCCGTTAACACCTTTCTAGCCACCTACTCGATCGGCTAATTGTAATGTGTAAAACTCTCCCAGGAGTAACTCTTACTCGCAGCGGGTATCGGGATCTAACTATCTCATAGAAGGTATGCAATCTCATTGCAAATTTCAACACTTGAAATTCCCGATAATTTTGCCCCTAACCTCCTATGACCTTGACAAAGGCCAACAAATCATAGGATGCTAGTCAAGTTCAACCCGTCATTTCTTGATTGAATTAAACCTACCCGCACGACCCTTGACAAAGGCCAACAAGGTCGTACGACTACCCTAACCCAATCTACATCATATTCATAAGCAGATAAGCACTAGTCAGCTACCGCACACTACGCCTTGACAAAGGCCAACAAACGCAGCACGAATACTAACTACTACTTATCTGAAATGACGGAGGGCTATGACAGGTTTTTCTGAAAACCTATTGCGTAATGAACTTGATATCGTTGTAGAATCAAATAATTTTAAAATGGAGTGCTTTTGAGGCTTTTGCTAGTTTCGCTAAAGAGGTCACTCCCGGTGAAGGGATCTCGGCTCTTTCCTTGTCGAATGAGGTGCAGGATATATTATATATATCACTGTGCAAAGAAAGAACTAGAAAAGCAATCAAAAGACAAAACCGAGGGGTGTAGCATCTGCCAGTCATTGCTAAAGGGGTCACTCCCGGTGAAGGGATCTCGGCCCTTTCCTTATCGAATAAGGTGCAGGATGTTCTACAAGGAACATCGCTATGCAAAGCAAGAACTGTAGCTACCTTGTTTTTCAAAATTCGATTCCACAATATCTTTTAGGTTTCTTTTCTTTCATTAATCATATTAATGAAGTCCCATCATTTAAGTCACCTAAACATCACAGATAAATACGTCGTACACTTATGCCATCCGCATTCGCCTCGATGTCCCATCGTGCACCGTTAGGTTTGGTAACTAACGGCAGAGCGGGGCAGGGCTAGCGTGGGTGTAAAACATAAGTAACGTCTATATAATATATCATATATACTATATACAGTATCTATCAAAACATATCAAATGATCACATCACAGATATCGCAGCAGAAGAAACATATGAAACATTGGATATACTAGGACGTCCATGTTTTATTTTGAGCCTCTATAAAACATGGATTCCACGGTCGCGATGAATAGCCAAACCCACACCCCTAGACCCCTACGAGAGTGGCAAGCAACCCTACCAATTCTAGAGTTAGGAGACCCGGACTCGACTCCTCGAGTTGGTCTCCCACTGGACTCTAGAACCCGGTTACTTGTGCTTTCCTCCTTGGGTCTATCCTAGTGCGGAAAAGTAAATAATATACAAATGGTGACATCAACCTCATCCCGGAAGTTCCCCAATAAAAGAATATTACATACATTTAATTTTACATGAATAAAAATAAAAAACCCCATCTCACATAAAACCCCCGGCTATTCAAAAACGCGACGATCCAATATAACATATCCAGCAACACATAACATCACATGTCATCAACATAAGCAAATATGCGCATCCTTGTCGTTGACATATAGCAACGAAACTGACGATATCACATATTACACTTACGGTCGCAGAAAAGAAAGTGTAAAACTACAACAGTTGGAATCCGCAACCTCCTTAGACATCTCATGCCTAACAGTTATAAACCTTGCATTTTAGTCTCTATATCGAAAACACTTTTCAATATCAACTCGGGAAATTCAACAAGATTCCCGATATGTGATCGAATGCTCGTCGCAAAGTTTAGTAGACGGCCGCACCCCCGGATGCCGTCGACGAAGTGCACTAAGGTGGAACACCACTGCTGCGAGCACCCAAACGGATGCTTTTGGCAACAGGGTTCTCCTACAGTCACTTGGTCGGGGCTTTGGGGCGTGGCTGTCTATTAAGTTTACCCGGCGAGTATCCGCGTACTCTACGTGATTGCGATGGACTTTTGATCGCATCAAAATTCCGTGGCAACCGATCATTTGAGACTAAACTGCTATATTTATAACATTCAAATTAGTTATCTCATAACTACCTGTGGATTCCAAATATTGTATCACATTCCAGATAAATAGACAATGTTAAACTTTCCGATCGAATGATCAAACACCCAAGTTTTCCCAAATAGTTCTCAACACTTGAGGGGGGTTTAAAAACATCCATCACATACCACAGTACCAATGGTCCAGCCGTAGAAGGGTCAAGCAAACGCCTCACATGTGGCAACGCCGTACTGCCCCAAACCCTAAGGTTCAAAAGGCAGTTCAAGACGGTCACATAATCGAGTTAAGGTTTGTTGTCTTCTAGAGGGTCCATTGCGTAACTTGCACGATTTAGACGTTCTTAAACTACGGAAAAATCCAACACTTGGAAATTTTCCGGGTCGGGAAAAAGCGAGTTATTGATATCCGTTTGAACTTTTTAATACTTTCTAAATTATCCGGAAAACATAACGAAATTAAATTTTCCGATCTAATCAATGAATACAAAATAAACCCCAGAACACTCAACACTTGAGTCAGATAAAAAATACCCAGAAACATGCAGGAATAGAAACGGATGTTACTACATAAAGAACCGTCCCCAATACTTTGTTCCTGCCGCGGAACCGCCGCGACAAGTAGCTTTTTGCCGTGGTTCCACGGCTATATAGATGAATTGGGGGCTCGTTTTTCATGGTAATTCTTAGAATTGCCTGCAGAATTTTTTAGGTATTTTTAATACAAAAATATCACAGTTTTTAAAAAATGTCCAGAGAAGGGTATATTTCGTCGATTCGGAGTTCGTTCGGAGTTTTAACTTCGTATACACGTCGCCTAATGCTCTAGTTAGGCTCTGATACCACTGTAGGGTTACTAGGCACTCTAACAAGGTTCTAAAAGGTATCAACCATGCCCGATTAAAATTTTAGCCGTGCCGAATAATCCTAAACAAGATCTTTGCTAGATAATTAGGGTTTCACATGCAAGTAAATATCATTTACGACTAAGTGAATACGAAATACAACCTTTGTAGATCGGTCCTTCACTTCTAAAGCTCCTTGTTGCAGTCCCTTCACTGCGATCATCGAACTTCCGGACTCTCGGACAGCTCCATGAGAAGAGGGCAACAGTTTTGCTTGAAATCTTCGAGGCCGAAAATGATCTACGTCGAGGGAATACGAACTCAAGCTTCTACTTCACTAACTAGAGAATTAGTGAAGCAAACACCCTAAACTAAAGTGCTAGTCTAGTAGAGGATGATGAAATAGGAAATGAGCACACTTTAGAATTTCTTTTCTCACAACATTTCTCTCTCTTTATCAAACCCTAGAAAGAATTTGAAGGAGGAAGAAGATGAGCTCAAAATGAGAATGAAAACTAATCAAGAGAGAGAGCTAACCATGGTGAGTGAGTATCATATACTAACTCATATAGAGACATAACCATGGCTAATTATAGTGGTTAGGTTTATTAATATCCTAAGTAAAACAAAACTAGTGGACTTTGGTCAATGCACTCACAAGCTTCATGAAGCTTCATGCACTTGAACAATTATCCACTAATTTTGTATTTACTTTGTATATTAAAACCCCACCAATATAATTATAATGGTGTATGTCTCATACACCCATGTAGAGTGTATCAACAACCATGATACAAAATGAACACAAATAAATATATATCACATATATATTAAGTTATGCACAAGTGAGAAAAACAAATGCTTAAGTGAACCAATGTTAGTTAATGTAAATTAGTATATCTTATATACAATTATACACTAAATTATTAAATCAACACTTGACTTAATAATCCGGTTATATCACATATAACCGACTAACGCAAAATGTACCAACTTATCGAATCAACACTTGATTCGATAACCCGGCTATATCACATATAACCGGCCGATACAATAGTCGCGAGAATAGAATACGGTATCATATACACGCATTATTCTCGGTCCCGCACATATCACATATGCGCTCCTATTTCGTTTTTGTAACGTTTTGAAAATCATTTCGGTGAAATTTCGAAAAAACGGTAAAATAAGGGGGTTTTCTGTAAAAATTCAAAATACAAATATCTTTATTATAAAATTAAATATACATATTCTAGCTATGTAATTACTAGTATTTGATTTTTATTGAACCACTGGCGAAATTTCAAATTTTTCGAAAAAAAATTATTTTTAATATTATTTTAAGCCGTCACTAATACATTTAATTAGGGAAAATTACAAATTGGAATGAGTTGAAACAAATTTTGTGCATCATAAAACATTAAATAAAATTTTATCATGTGGTTTTTGAAATAAAATCATTTGCCAAAACGGTTTAGAAAATATCGAAGAAAAAGGCTTTTTTTTGGGTGAAATTAGCGTAAACTTGCAATTTGGTAACTTGAGGGGTTCTTTTTGTATGGAATTTTCTTTGCAACCTCACCCACATCCTCACCCACTCACATGGACGGCCCCACCACCACATGACAGCAGCCCACTCCCTCCCCCTCCTTTTTGTCATCTTTCATGTGAAAAGAATGGTTAAAATCAAGGTTTTATTATATATTTATGTAGGTGGGGGTATTATGGTAATTGGGAGGGGCTTTGACCATGGAATTTTTACCCAAATCTCTCACGTCTCCCCACCCCCATCCTCTGGTCGAAATGATCAGCAGCCCCCCCTCATTTTCCCCACCAAGGTTCCACTTCATTTCATCTCCAAAATCAACCAAAATGCTTGAAAAATCCACAAAAAATCAAGCAAAAATCCAAATCAAAATCCACCTCCTACCCATTTTCCCTTGGCTACCATAGCATGGATCTAGGGATTTAGATTTCAATTTGGGAGGCTAAGTGTGCTTGTGGGATCTTCAAATTTATTTGGGTATAATTCTAACCTTATTCATATATTATTGTTTAATTGCTTCTATGTTAACAAATTTGATGTTTAATTGGGTTTTATTGCAACTTTAGGAAATTCAAGACTAGGGTTTGAATTTAATTAGGGTTTTTATCATTAGTTTATGGTTGTAATGAGGAGATTAACATGTAATTGTATGCAAAATCTAAGTTGGTTGCTACTTGCTAATTTGTTAAATTAAAATGGTGTTAATTTTGCTAAATTGCTAACTAGGTTTTAAAAAATTGTTTAAATATTGGGTTTAAAAATGTGATTAGGTTTTTCATGACTTCATTAACATTATAAAATATAGTTTAATACTTTAGTTCATGAAAATCCAAGCTAAATTGTTGTTTGTGCATTTTTGCTATAAAATTGTTAAATTTGGGTATATTGTAAACTAGAATTTTGGAATTTATGGAAATTGATGAGAATAAATTATAGGAATGGTTTATATGACTTTGTTATGATATTTAGTGAATATTGTGGCCGCTAGATTCGTTCATACATCGAGTTTTGTACTAAAACGTTGATTTGTGCTTGCTAGATTTTCGGAAAAATAACTTTTTAAGTGAAATTGGGGTTTTTGTGAGTTTTAACCTATTTTATATTAAAATTAGTGTTCGTGAATGTGAAAATGAGTGTATTTGGATTTTTATCGATGGTCTGGCGTTTGTACGCCGATGTCGAGGGTTTTTGGGTTGATTTGTGAAAGCAACCATAGGTTTTGACCTATGTGGGATTCACGTGTCGTTTTTGGGTCATGAGTCGGATTTTAATACGACACGGTGCGTTATGATATGTAGGTATCCCATGTGGACTTCGAGACGACAAGCAAGCGCGTGGCGACGTCGGTACCGGCTAGCGAGGACCAGGTGAGTAGATTTATATCTACGGGGAGAAGTCGGGTGGATGGCGTATAGCACCCCCGCAGTCCGTAGTGTAGCTCATATATATATGTTTATATAGGTGTTTTATGATACGAGAATGTTTATTCATGTTATGATTATGTGTTCATGGATTAGCTTTAGGTTAGTTGCGAAACCCTAGAGTAGTTGTTATACCCACATACGCACACACAGACTTGCATACATTACTTTCTTGTGCGCCGATTGGGATGTGTATATATGTATATATGTGTGGGTATGAGACTATGCATATGTACATTCATATACACATGCATGGATAATAAGGATAGTACTTGGGATTTAAGATGAGTCGATGAGATTTGATTTGAGGCCGTGAGATCGGTGATATAGCAGGGTTCGTATTTGAGATACGACATGACGTTGTAACGGGTCTTGACGTAGTGTTTCACACACGTGCATGCATACTTAGGCGGTATCAGTATTGTACTAGACGTAGATCAGTACCCCGATCATGATATTTGATAAAGAGGATACCAGGTGAATAGTATGATGAATGTGATATTAACCCGTACCCAGATTTGGGGATGCCGTACGACGGATTTACGTACGAGCTATATTTTGATGATTGATCCGCACTCTTGACTTGGGATGCCTGCTTATAGATATGTTATCGGATATGATATTATTGAGACGGGATCACCGACTAATATATATACAGGTATGTATATGGATCGACTCAGATGTTAGGCGGTTTCCTTACCTGTAGTCCAGCTTGTTAGCTTAGCCCTTTAGTTTAGTTTAATTGTTAGATTAGATTCGATTCTTACCTATTTCAAAAACTAACGAATCGTGGGTATTTTAAAAGACAGCCCAAGGGATCCTACGGATATTTCAAAAGACGTATCTTTTCATAAAAACACCGTGGCCCCTATTTTCAAAACCCCATGATTCGTGTTATTTCAAAAGGCACCATTTGTAGGACTTATATTAGATTAATGCAGATTAGTTATAGTTGCGTCTAGTATTCAGCTCCCGCTCATTATTGTGGTTCGCTTCGCATCGCATGCTTATATTATGTTTCATACTCCATTATTGATATCATGCTGTTAGGACACCAGCACCATTACCGATGATGCATATGTACCACGTACACTTACTTGCCGGCTCACACACATCTTCATCGGTAATTGCCATGTCACGTACACCTTAGAAAATATTATTGCTTGACATAGCATGTTAGGTAATAGTTTAGACATGATATTAGCGTACTTGCCTTATATGTCAGTTTAGACATTGTAGTTATTACCTGCTACTTCATGCATACTGTTATTCATTGTTATGCCGCATTCATGGATTCTCATGCATATATTCACTATTTTACGTGTTATTGAGGTTTCGGATTCGGATTTCCATGAGATTTTTTGGATTTGGAGGAAAACCGCAAAAACATAAATAAACCTTTTCTCTCTTTTAAAATAAAAAGTGCGGTTTTCCCATGATGTATGAGTCGTCCACCATGAGTTTGCTGATGGATTTCGAGACCCGATTCGAGGAGACGGATGAACCGTTTCGGGTACATGGTGGACCCAGTAAGGTACCCCGGGGCAAGAAGCGTGTGATGATGACGATGTGAGCCTGGAAGGGGAGCACTACCTACCAGTGATATTACCCGACGCGTCGGATATCCGGAGGATACCGTCGTGGTCTTGAGATGGATGGTAGGGGCCGGTCTGGACTGACGGCGCCCTAGATGTTGTGATTGAGACATTGAGATTGAGACTTGAGGTACATAGATTGTGACACAGAGATATCGAGGTATTTGGACACTTGTTTTGTGTCGATGCTGGGCACTGTTTTATGCTGATTTCATATATGGTACCTCATTTCTTTTAAAATACAGAAATCTCACTGATTTATGAAACCAGTTTTATTCAGTACATGCATTCTGTTTCATGATTCATACATCATCCATATGATATATTGCTACCTGAGGCACTGACACGGGCACATGAGATCACACTCGGTTAGATATTACCCTAGCCATTGTTATAGGCTGCATGTTATACATATATTTGAGGATATATTATGATCATTGACCCAGGTTGCGTTATTTATGCGATTTCTTTCCGTAGATGTTTTTCTATTCACGAGTTGGCAACTCACCCCCGTTGTGCCCCAGTTTCTTGCAGGTTTGCTGTACAGGTTTCTTTACGGCTTTGCGGGCATAGTTTCCTTCGGGTGATTTGCTAGTAGGTGGGTTTATTTGTATCGTACCCCCATTATATATCTTGTATATCATTATTCTGTTGTATCTAGAAGTTCCATCAACCAAACATGTATTTATTTTGAGATAGAGACCAGTGATGTTTTTCCTTCGACCTTAGAGTCGCGCGTTTTATCTCTGTGGTTTACTTGTGGTTTGAGTTTCCTTTTGAGTTTTGATCCTCGCCGTTGGCGTTGTATATTATATTGCTTGTGTGGTTGTGACCGTCGTTTGACGAAGAGCTAGCTCCCGCTTGGGGATGCCTTTTTATTGATTTCGTATATTATTCATGTTGTATCCCGTTTGGGGGCCAGTATTTACAAAGGAGACTCTGCTGAAATTTTCAGGAAATACTTGATGTTTTTAAAACCGCATAACTCGGCTTATGCTATTGAAACTACTTGCTTTAAGTTGGTTTTTCCTGCACTCTACATCTTTTCTTGGTTTGGATTTCTGGGTTTTCGGTTTACTTAGATTACGTACGCCTCGAGACGTTCGTAGTTTAAGTGCCGGTCATGTTCCGTACTTTCGGGTCATGACAGTTTTGCTTGAGCCAGTAAAACCTCTATGCAGGACTCTAAAGACTCGTCAATACGCCGGCAGTAGGTGATGATCATATCAAGCACCCACAAGCCGTCAGCGGTACTAGCTGGACGTAACGGCTACCCGGGTATTGAGCGATCAGAAGATCAGCAAGCAAGCCCGCTCCAACTCCTGCAAAAAGCCTGACAGTGACACTACCGTACAGTCCGGTCTCCTCGTCTGATATGTCGCATATCAAGTCTAGGGGTGGTAAACGTCAGACCCCAATAACCGATAGTCATGCCGATATGAGGCTCATAACGGGTCGAGAAACTACTGGTAACACTTACCGGTAAATCTCTAAACCAGCCCTGGCCAAGGACTTCCCTGTTATGGCCAATCGAGCATAGCGCAACATCAACCCCTAATACCGGGAGAGACGAAACCCATCCTATCGCTCATTGCCTCCATATGACTCAGGACTGTACCCAAAAACCACCGTTTTGCACGACCTCTTGGACGTGGTAAGGTGGAAATCAAAGCATAGTTGGAATCACACAAGACTCTATGACGATCTCGGGTCTACAAACTAACCTGTACCAGTGTCACCAGAGAACTGCCATCTGACGTAAGGTATAATACCATCTAGGAGTTCTCGGTGAGTCCGTCCAGTGTACCCAGTCTCCACTGAGCACCCGTATATCATCTCTGATGTCAAACACCAATGGATATGGGATCATCCATCGCCCATCTAAATGGGTCGAGAAGCTATACGCTAGTCTACTCTGGTATATCGATGCCCCGTCTCGATATACCCACGACTAGGGACCTTGAACGATGTACTTATGGACTACCATGTCCCCACTAGTATGATCCGCATCATAGTCCAGGTAGTCAAGTACACATCCGAAGGGCTTTACCAACATGTAACAGAGAGACAATCAGTGTGCACGTTAAGGTAAAGAGTAACCAGATAGTATACTATCATGTCGAGCAAGAAAGTCCTCCCTATATATTTCCAAGCATCCACTACAATATAGATCTCATATATAGTAATGGCCTCTAGGGCATACATATAACTAACAGATGTACCATGACTTGAGAGACTTTTACTGGTGGAAAGGGATGAAGCGCGATATTTCGGATTCGTTTCGAGGTGCCTGACTTGTCAGCAAGTCAAGGCTGAGCATCAAAGGCCGGCAGGAGAGTTGCAACCTTTACCCGTTTCGGAGTGGAAATGGGAGCAGATTTCCATGGACTTCGTTGTGGGTTTACCCAGGACCAGTCGAGGGTATGACTCCATTTGGGTGATTGTTGACCGGTTGACGAAAGTGGTTAACTTCCTTCCAGTGAAGACCACTTTCGGTTATGCTCATTATGCTCAGTTGTATATAGATGAGATTGTGCGTTTGCACGGCGTTTCCGACAGGGGCACCCAGTTTACTAGCCGTCTTTGGAAGAAGCTTCAGGAAGCTTTGGGTACCCGGTTGAGTTTTAGCACCGCTTTTCATCCGCAGACCGATGGTCAGTCGGAGCGGACTATATAGACTCTGGTGGATATGCTTCGTGCATGTGTGCTTGATTTCGGTGGCAGTTGGGATCGTCACTTGCCGTTGATTGAATTCTCCTACAATAACAGTTATCAGGAGACGATTCAGATGGCGCCTTTTGAGGCTTTTTATGGTAGGAAGTGCCGATCTCCAGTCTGTTGGACCGAACTCAGCGAGAGTAGGGTTTTGGGATCCCAGCTAGTTCAGGAGACTACGGAGAAGATCCGGCTGATTCAGGACAGGATAAGAGCAGCCCAGTGCAGACAGAAGTCTTATGCCGACCGTCGTTGTCGCAGACTTGAGTTCGCACTGGGGGATCATGTATTCCTGCGGATTTCTCCGATGAAGGGCATTATGAGATTTGGGAAAAAGGGGAAGCTCAGTCCCAGATTTGTAGGTCTTTTCGAGATTCTTGAGCGGGTTGGTGCCGTTGCCTATCGTTTGGCACTTCCGTCCAGTTTTCCGGATGTTCACCCTATTTTCCATATGTCGATGCTTCGCAGATACCTTCATGATCCTTCTCACATGATTCAGCACCAGACCGTTCAGCTTGAGCACGATCTTTCGTTCACCGAGCAGCCGATAGTTATATTGGATCGGCAGGTGAAGAAATTTCGGTCAAAGATCTTGCCATCTGTGAAGGTTCTTTGGCATGGCCCTACTAGTGAAGAGATCACTTGGAGGCCGAGAGCGAGACGCGGAAGAAATTCTCTCATCTCTTTGAAGGTACGCGTAGTTAAATTTTAATTCGGGGACCGAATTTCTTTAAGGGGGGAAGATTGTAACGTTTTAGAAATCATTATGCGAATTTTCCGTTTTAGGGTAAAATAGTCGGTGTTTTCCGTAAAAACCCGGAAGTGATCAATTTTCATTATAGACTTGACTGCACCTAGTTTAATTAGAATATTGCTAGTTTGCGGTTTTTAGTGGTCACTTGAAAAATTTGGTTCACTTAAATATTTTCCCCTAATTATAATATTATTATAAGTTGTTAATTATGCACTTAATTAGTGGTAATTACAATTTTGGTTTGGGTTAATTATTTCTAAAGTGAATCTATGCTAATTTAATCACTAGATTTAGCTTAATCATTCTCTCCAAAATATCTAGATATTTGTGAATTAAAAGAAAATTTTAAATGAAAAGAGAAGAGGTGGCATATGATATTTGTTGCATTAATGAGCATTTATTAGTTTTTTTGACTAGAATTTTCCACAAAATTCCTTCACCTTCCCCATTTTTAAAGCATTAGCCGAGCCCCCCCTTTGCTGCCCTTTGCTTTGTCTCACCCCATTTTCATCTCTCCAAGCTCAAATAAATCATCATAAATCCTCAAATAATCCCACAAACTCACAAATAAATCCCTACCCATCATTCTTCAACACTAAACAAGCTTAGATCTTCATGAAAGACATCATTTTAGAGGCTAAAATTTGGAGTTTAGTTGCTAATTTGTGATCTAGTGGAGGTATAAAATCCTAACCCTAATCTTTTATTGTTGTTTAAATCATTAAGCTAGCTTATTAGATGTTTAATATAGCTTTAATTGCATGTTTAGAATTTTCATGAAAGAGTTGTGAAGATCTAGTTAGGGTTTAATTTGTTGAAGTTGTTAATTGATAAGTGAAGACTTGGAAAACTTAACCTAGTGGGAGAATGTTATTTGTTAAATTCCTAATTTGTCTAATTGAGATTAATAGAGAACTAACTTTTACTAAATCATATTTGGGTGAGATTAAAATTGTAGTAAAGGTTTGGGCGACTTAGTTAAGTTACTTTGCGATATTTGTGATCGCTAGAATTGTGTTAACTTCTAGACTTGAGCTAATATGTGATAAAGTTGCTTACTAGGTTTCGGTAAAAATTGGACGTAGGTTCTAATGGACGTTGCGATGTTTTATATATTATCTTCCACGCGATATATTGTGTTATGAATGCACGATCGGTACGATCAGGGTATAGGCTGGGTGGTTGCGTAGTTTAGCGATCCTAGTTAGGGTTGTGCCGATGTCGTACGTGTTTTGTGCACTAGGTGCACAGTGTATTTATCTTGTGGCCGTTATCCTTGCGTTTCATTATCTTTGTGTCGGTGTAGGATATTTAGCATTATGTGTTGTGTTTGTGAAATTTTAGGATCGCAAGCGGGGACCTCAGATGCTTGGAAAAAAAGGAAGCAGGTGGTCGGATTTTCTTAGCTCGAGATCGTCGGTGAGTAGATTTAACATCTACGGGGAAATCGCCCGTATGACGTTAAGCGTCAGGGCTAGATATGATATGATATTAGCCGCATGTTTATATGCACATATAGAGATGGTGCATGAACTTCATTGCATATAGTTACTTGTCGTGCTTGAACCAGTACCCATTATACACTGCACTATTATTGACAGTCCATGTTGCACGAGCACTCATTGTATGCTACACACACTGTCGGTAATTGCCATGATATGCACAACACATATGCATAGGTGATATTGTATTGATTAGTGACATTGATGCATTGATTCTCGTGCGATTTGCGCATATGAAATATAGCATACATGCATACCTACATGCTTATACACATACCTTGCTATAGCTACATGTTCACCCTTATATGATGTTGCGTTGGATTTTGGAGGAATTAGGAACCGCATGATATATTTAATAACTGATTGCATTTAAATAGCGGTTTATTTTCTTTTATATGCTCATGTTACTGTTTATGTTGCATATATTATATTTCATGGATTTCGCATTGAGATATGGATTTCATATGATGTTTTCTGGATGTTTTACTCCTGAGGGTATATATCAGTGGTATGGGACGCTGATATATACGTATATATATATATATATATCAGTGGTATGAGACGCTGTTATATATGTATAGATATAATATATATATATATATATATATCATCATAATGATCTATGCAAGTATTCTTATTCATTACTTGATGTTTTATGGATTTGTGAACCGTGGGGGTATTTCAAGAAAATTATGTATTGTTTGAAAACCCGTTTTCTCTGGATTTGGGGATTTCGAGTGTCGATGTTGGGCACTTATGTTCCGAGAGATGTATGGATTTGGGGATTGCGAATGTCGAGGTTGGACATTCATGTTCCGAGAATTTCGAGTGTCGAGGTTGGACATTCATGTTCCGAGAGATGTATGGATATAGGGATTGCGAGTGTCGAGGTTGGACATTCATGTTCCGAGGATTGCGAGTGTCGATATTGGACACTCAGGTTCCGTGAGATGTACAGATGTGATATGGGGGTTTACGTATCGATGTTGGACACGAGTATTTCATGATGTTTTCAAGTGTCGATGCTGGGCACTCAGGTTTTCATGAGATTTACAGGATATGAGGGGCCAGTTATGGTGACGGCGTCTGAGGATTTTGGGATTTGGGGTGTTGTTGAATTACACTGGGTTTTTCCATGCTGATGATTTGTGCAAGAGGTTTATTATTTATCCCATACTCAGGATTTATTTGATATGCATTTGATTCATGTAGATATAGTATCCTGGTGGCGTACCTTGATCATGATAGTTGCATATTCATATTGCCATACTTATGCCATCAGATTACATATGATGGATTATCGCTGTTAGTGCATACTTGCGATTTCAGTATGATGTTATTTACTATTCACGAGTTGGCAACTCACCCCCGTTGTGCCGCAATGTTTTGCAGGTCTGATCCTCAGAGTAGTCCCGACAGGGCTTCATATTACCTCTACTTTTGCGGATACCGCTACGGTTGGCTGTGAGGCCTTTTGCTATAGGTGTATTTGCGGTTATCCGATAATGTTCATTATTTATCTTTTGTATCTAGTACTCTCCATCTACCATCTTCATGTATTTGACTTAGAGACGAGTTGTGAGGATCGATGTTGTATTATTTTGTGATTTTGGATGCCGTGCTTTTGGGAGTCGGTCTTTGTTATAAGTTTTTACCTCTTTATGCTGTTTTTATTTTATTTCTTCGCTACGGCGTCGTATATATGCTTGTGGTAGTTGTCTCTGCCGTTGGGGCGTGATTTGCTCCCGTTTGGGATGCTTTATTTATATTCTTTGTTGTACCTGTTTTCGGGGCTAGTTTTTACAAAGGAGGTGCTGCCGAAATTTTTAAGAAAGTAAACTTAAGTTCAAAGATTTTCACTTGAGGTTTCGGAAGATTTTTAACTATATTTTCTCTACTTATCCATTTTTGGGTGGTTTAGATTTCTGGGTTTTGGTTTACTTAAATTTCGTATGCCTGTTGACGTTACGTAGTTTAAGTGCCGATCACATGCCTAAATTTAGGCCGTGACATATTGGCGGAGAGACAATAGAAGGTGTGGTAAGGGAATGATACTCGGACTCCCTAAGAGGTTCATAATTTGCGTCGGATATCGACTCAAAAAGTGCTAATGACTTTTGTGACAAGTCAACGGATTCAAACTCGGGGATGGACTCATCGAAGATACCTTCACTATAATAATTTTCCAGATCAAAAAATGTCGCACTAGTGTTGTCGAGATCATAGCCAAGTACTTCCGCTTCGCAGCTGTCGAAAGCTATCTCGTTGATAGAACAGACATCGATTAAATGAGCAGAAGGTTCAGATGGTTGACTTCCTAGCTTATAAATATTAAGCTCAATTATCATCTTCCCAAAGTGTTAGTTATATGTATGCCCTAGAGGCCATTACTGTACATAGGATGTATATTGTAGTGGATGCTGGGACATATATAGGGAGGACTTTCTTGCTCGACATGATAGTATGCTATCTGGTTGCGCTTTACCTTAACGTGTACACTGATTGTCTCTCTGTTACATGTTGGTAAAGCCCTTAGGATGTGTACTTGACTACCTGGACTATGATGCGGATCATACTAGTGGGGACATGGTAGTCCATAAGTACATCCTTCAATGTTCCTAGTCGAGGGAATATCGAGACGGGGCATCGATATTCCAGAGTAGACTAGCGCATATCTTCTCGACCCATGCGATGGGCGATGGATGATCCCATATCCATTGGTGTTTGACATCGAAGATGGTATGCGGGTGCTCAGTGGAGACTGGGTACACTGAACGGACTCGCCGAGAACTCCCAGATGGTATTATACCTCACGTCAGATGGCAGTTCTCTGGTGACACTGGTACAGCTTAGTCTGTTGACCCGAGATCGTCATAGAGTCTTGTGTGTCTCCCACTGTGCTTTGATTTCCACCCTACCACGGCTCTACTGAGTTGTGCAAACAGGTGGTTTTTGGGTACAGTCCCGATTCACATGGAGGCAATGAGCGATAGGAGGGGATTCGTCTCTCCCGGTATTGGGGGTTGATGTTGTGCAATGCTCGACTGGCCATAACAGGAAATCCCTGGCCAGGGTTGCAGTGATATACTGGTAAGAGTTATCAGTAGTTTCACGAATGTTATGGACCCTACGTCGGCATGACTTATCGAGCTATTGGGGTCTGACGTTTACCACCCCTAGGCGAGATATGCGACATATCAGACGAACAGACCGGACTATACGATAGTGTTACTGGTCGGATTCACTGGAGTGTGAGCGGGCTTGCTCGTCGATCTTCAGATCGCTCAATACCCGGGTGGCCGTTACGTTTAGCAGACCGCTTGCGGCTTGTGGATGTTTGATATGATCATCATCCGCTGCCGGCGTATTGACGAGTCTTTAGAGTCCTACACAGAGGTTTCCTTGCTCAAGCGAAACGAAATAGGAGCGCATATGAGATATGTGCGGGACCGAGAATAATACGAGTATGTGATACTGTATTCGATTCTCGCGATGTGACATTGATCGGTTATATCCGATATAGCCGGGTTATCGGATCAAGTGTTGATTCGATAAGTTGTTACTAAAGATACCAGTCGGTTTTGTGCGACATGACCGGATCATTGAATCAAGTGTTGATTTAATGATTTAATGCATAATTATATATTTGATATATTACTTTGCATTAACTAGTATGGGTTCACTTTAAATTGGATTTTCTCACTCGGGTGTGCGCATTGCATATGCGATATGATTTTGTGCACTTGCTTGTATCATGTTTGATGATGCATGCTTTTTGGTTAAGTGTAAAGTGTTAAACCTTGGTTAATGATATGGTTAGGGTTTACTATTTGTTATTCATTTATCTTATTTTGTTATCCTTTTATTTTTGATAAATGAATAAAAGAAAGAGAATAGAATGGTGGCTTCATTTGTTGTTTAGCTAAAGCTTCATGAAGCTTTGACTTGGTCCACAATTCTTATCTCATCCTTAACCCTAACCATACCACTCAACCATGATTAATTCTCTACACTAAACCATGGTTCTAAGATGATAAGAATGAATTATTCTTATCATTTTAGAATTATTCTTATGATAATTTTCTTCTTCTTCTTCCTTTCTTCAAGTGAAGAAAACAAAACCTCATCAATGGTGATTGATGATTAAGAATGAGAAATCCATTTCCAAAGTTTACCCACATCCTATTTCTTCATCCTCTACCTCTTGCCAAGAAGTAGAGTGTGTTTCCTTCACAAGATAGTAGGGTTTGGTGAAGGTCGAGCTTGATTTAGCGATGCCTCGACGTAGATCATCTTCGGCATGGACATCGACGACCTAGCTCGTTTTCTCTCCGACGAAGTCGACTTTAGAGCCCGGATTTCTTATGGACAGCGAGAGGACGTCGTTGCGGAGCTATGGAGGTGGAGCAAACGGATCTACAAAGGTTGTATTTCCGTATTCTCATTTGCTAAGTTGTTAGCTTGTTTTTGTTTCGCCTAGACATCTAGTTATAGATCCGTACACTAGGGTTTGTAGGCACCATATTATTTGAAATTGCCATGGTTGATGGCTTGGGAGACCTCACTAGGGTGCCTAGGAACCCTACACAAAGGATAAGTTCATAGAACCGTTACGACAGTTAATGACAGCGTTGGAAGTTGCTAGGAAAGGTCGACCGAGTATCACCGGGATTTGGTTGCGTCGGTTTGCTACAGGCCGTGTATCTAAAACAATAAATTCCACAGGGAATATGAATTCCCCTACTTTGATTATCACTTCCTCAAGCTGACCCCTAGGTTGGGCGATAGATCAGTCTGCCATCTGGAGAGTGCAGTGGGCAGGTTTCAACTCTCCTATACCTAGCTGCTCATAGACGGAATATGGAAGCAAGTTAACACTAGCGCCGAGGTCAAGTAGAGCACGATTGATGCTTTCCCCCCAATAGTTATAGATATTGTAGGACAACCGGGGTCCTTACGTTTCTTAGGCAATTGTTGGGTAAAAGCTGTGCTCAAGTTACTTGTCATGAATACCTTTTTCGGCACTTGAGTTTTTCTCTTCCTAGTGCACAAGTCCTTTAGGATTTTTGCATAAGACGGAACTTGTTGAATAGCATCTAGGAGAGGAATGTTTATGTTAACTTGCTTAAAAATTTCCACAATCTTCTCCATTTATGGACTTGGTCTGTTGCCCCTTAACTTGTTTGGATAAGGTGCTTTATCAATAAGGGTTAGGTCCAACATTAGAGAGGATTGTGGGGATGGAATGGATCCCAGAATTGGAGTTAGGATTGTTTTAGGTTGACTCGAGAAAGTGGGCTGAGTGTTCGAGCCTTGGGGAAAACGGAGAATAGGCTCGAAAGAAGATGGTGGACTAGACGAAATAGAAGAAGAAGTAGAAGCCGGGGTATCATTAATATCATCAACGTCATCAACGTGTTCACCCACTTGGTTATCCAGCACTCTTCCTGATCTCAACGTGGTAACATCACTCACATTACAACTTTGTGAGTGGCCAGGATTAGGTATAGGTTGAGATGGAAGTTTCCATTTTTCTCTCGCACTCATCGCAGCATTTATTTGTGCAAGTTGCGCCTCTATCGATTTTATACTTTCACTATGAGAGGTGGTGGTCTGTGTTAATGATTGGATAGAAGACTTTATTTCATCTGTCGATTGCATGGAATGTTTAATAAACATATCCACGCTTCGTTCGAGTGTAGACGAGTTTTCGTTACCGGCAGTTTGGAAAGAATTATTATAAGGTGTAGAATTGTTTGCCGGATTTTGAAAAGGTTGCGAATGAAAGGGGTGCTGACTCTGTGGGTGTGGTTGCTGTTGCTGTGGAGGAGGTCTTTGATAATTGCTTTGGAACTTGTTTTGATTTTGGTTTTGGTTTTGGTTCCAAGCAAAATTAGGATGATTCCTCCATCCCTGATTATATGTGGAAGAATAAGGATTGTTTCGAGGTCGTTGCTAAAAAGTAGCATTAATTTGTTCATGACGTTGAAATGGTGGATTCAAAGGATATTCTTTCGTTAGATGTGATGGATTAGAACAGCAACCACACACGGTTTTGGGGAGCGTAAATTGGTTTAGGGGGCTGAAGAGACTTTGTTTTCTATAGCATCGAGTTTCTTTTGTATCGCGGCCATTTCGGCTTTCACTGCGATGGAAATATCGAGCTGATGGATACCTCCCCTAGACGATGCAGGTCTAACGCTTTCCCACTGTAGGGTTTGTTCAGCGAGATTTTCCAAAAATTGCCAAACTTCACCATCATCTTTAGACAGGAAATGACATTGACATATGGTTTCAAACATCTGTTTTGTTGTTAGATCAACACCCTCATATATAATGCGACAAAGGTCCCATCTATTGATTCCGTGATGAGGGCATTGTAAAAGAAGATCCTTAAACCGTTCAAAGCATTTCTAAAATGGTTCATTGGGAAGTTGGGTAAACTGGTTAATCTCGCTTCGAACACGGGCGGTCTAATGATTGGGATAAAATTTCTTAAGGAATGATACAACGAATCATCCCATTTGGCAATAGAATGTGAGGCTGTGTTATAAAGTCATTTTTCTTCTAGATCGCACAAAGTAAAAGGGAGAAGACGTAAGCGCATAGCATCCACAGACAGTTGTGACGTACCCATCATCGCGCATACGTTTTCGAATTTGTTTATAAAAACGCATGCGCCTTCGGATTCAAGCCCGGGAAATTTGGGCAATAGTTTGATGAAGTAGGGTTTAATTTCAAAATTATCCCCATTGGTTAGTGGAATAGATAGACAGGTAGGAAGGGGTCCGCGCATGGGGTAACATCTTTCTTGGAGAGAGATGCGCGGTGGATTCTGTGCACCGACGGGTGGCAGAGGATGGTGGTGGTAAATCTGATGGAGAACCATCCATCTCGGTCGATGTGGTGGGTGGAGGGGAAAAGGAGATGAAGAAGTACCGACTTCGGAGTCGATAGCAGCAACGCGGACAAGACGGGCATTAGAATCCCGTGTCCAGCCGAACATGCACTAAGCGGGTTTAGCGCATGTGGCAGCGTGTGAGAACTTAAAAATTAGTTTGTTTTGAAAAGTTTCGGACGTGAGACAAAACACAAAAAAATGCACACACAACCCTAGAACTAAGGTTACCTAGGTCAAGTCTCTAGACCGCTCCTAGACTTCCAAAGGACGAGCTGCAAGATCAATCCTCTACCACCTCTTTATCACTCTTGTGGCCAGGTAAGTGCCAGGTAAGTGGGAGGTATCCGCTATTTGAATCACCGAAAATAGCTGGCCTAATTAAGTAACCACTTGCCTTAGCCACACTTACCTACACACCACAAAAGTAATGCGGATAAACGATAGATTACCCACGACATTCCTCTGTCCTTATTGAGCATGACGGTCCTTAGAGTCTTGGTCCAGATATTTTTTAATTAATGTAGGGTGATACGGATGCTCGTTTTGTGATTTGTGGGGCTTAGGAAGGGTGATGAAATCCCCACCTAATCTGAATTTGGTCTTTGCCCTTTAATGTCCGTATTAAAATATGCAAAAACAAACCGCAAAACAAAACTCGCAAAAAGATTTTTGAGCGAAGATATTTTGCAAAGAATCCTATATTATTGGATTTTTCAGAGGAGAGAGAAAGATGTAGGAAAGTTACCAGAAAAGTTTGAGGGCCTAGCTTCCCAAGACCGCCGCAGTTCCGCCGCTGTTTGCACACAATAGCCGCGATTCCGCCGCGCTTTAGGGGGTTCTTTGTTTAATTTTTTTCACTGTGGCTTCCTTTTCTCCTCTGGGTCTTGATGAATGTCTCTGAATCTTTATCTCCTCGCAAAAGTGACTCCAGATTCCCTCGCAAAAATCGCACACTAATCGTTAAATATGCAAGATGCGATTTTGTTTTATTTTTATGATATAGATCGAATAAGAATTCAACACAAATAGTAAGAATAAAAAAAATTATGCACGTATCCCGGGCAACGATGCCATTTGATTATTGATTTTTATATATATGTGTTTGTAGAAATAACCGCAATCAATAACGGTGTCGCGTGTAGCTAGACCGAGATAAGTACGGGTCGTCCTCAGGAAAACGTGAAATATTTTAATCTTACTTTAGACGTGTTGATTAGGAAAGGAGGAAGAATAAAGAATGGTGAAGAATGGTTGTAGATTCTAGATCCACGTCAAACACGAATGCTGGATATAGATCTAGATTAACTACGGATGTAGGTTTTATATTAGAAGGGGGCTTATAGGGTTCGTTAAGATTTAGTAGTTATGGATGATTAATTAAAGATTACTCCTCTTATCCTTTAATAGATTTAAAACTAGATCGACAGTGATGCATGTAGATTAGGGTTTCTGGAGGGAATAGGGTTCCCACTCTTAACCCTTATCTTGACATGGATCTCTGTTCATATCTAGCCTTTACCAAAACAATCGTTAATCTAATCTCCAATCGCGGTCGTGGCTCCCAATGAATTGGTAGCGCGCCCGATTAGGATGTTAATGATTCTTTTGGTAAAGTTTATAAACTTTATAGGATGTAAAAAGAGTTTAAGGATCTTCATCATCCATTAATCTACTCTAATCCTATGAACCCTAACAAGTGGAGAATTACTCGCGCATGTTGGGAAAAGAAAAGATAGAAATCATGAAGAAAATAAAATGCAATAGAATAAAACTACTTTTATTAATCAACAAGATCAAGTACACTTTGTTTGTTTAGAAAATGATTACAAAACCCTAGTTTGCTTCTCGATCTCTTCTTAAGGAGGTAGATGAACTGTCGATGATCAACCAGGATTCTTGAGCCGTTGTGGACTTCGTGATCGTGTCGGTTTGATGATTTTTCCAAGAGGCTCTCGGTCCTTATTTATAGTCACAGAGCCAGAACCCTAGTTTCCTAATATGGTAACTAGTTGTTAGGATCCTAACCAGAAAATCCAGAGCCCTAACTCCTCAATATTGCGGCGAAACCGCTGCTATTTGGTGGGTTTGGCCCCGGATCCGCGGTGGGTTAGGGGGTTCGTTGCTTCAAAATTCTTGTGGCCTCTTCTGGTGATACATGTAGACTATTTTGATATCTGGAATCTGAAAATTTTCTCTAAGTCTCTTCCAGAATTGATTTCTTCGATTTATTTTAAGATTTCGGCAGATTTGATCTCGATAACTCGGATTACCTTGATTCCAGTCCTGATATAATGTCACGACCCGAAATTTGGCATGTGACGACCCTTAAACCACGTAACGTGTACAGGCATAACGCAATTTAAGTAAGCCGAAAACCCAGCAATCTAAACCATCAAAAGTAGTAAGTGATAAGAACATTATTAAAACTTTTGAAATCTCAATCAAAATTCTTTAAAGTCCAAATTTACTTCCTTTAAAATTTGGCGGCACCTCGTTTGTAAAAAACTAGCCCCCAAAAAGGGTACACCATAAATATATAAGTAAAGTATCCCCAACGGGAGCAAATCCATGCCCAAAGGCGGAAAACAACCACCACAAGCAGATATACGACGCCGTAGCGAAGAAAAAGACGATATAAAGTGAAACAGCATAAAAGACCTCCAAGTCACAAATAATATACAATATCGTCCTCACAACTCGTCTCTAAGTCAATACATGAAGCAGTAGATGGAGAGTACTAGATACAACGAATATACAATGAGCATCATCGGATAACCGCAAAACCCACCTATAGCAAAACTGCACACAGTCAGCCGTAGCGGTATCCGCTGCAAAAGATGATACGATAGATGAAGAAGCCCTGCCGCGACTGCTCTAAGGGCTACCTGCAAAACACTGTGGCACAACGGGGGTGAGTTGCCAACTCGTGAATAGTAAATAACATATGCAGGTAATCGCAAGTATGCACGTACTGCGATAATCTATCACATGCAAGCTGATAGCAATAAATGGCAATATGTATATGCAACATTCATGAAAGGTACTCTATCAGATACTACTAATACATGAAGCAATGCATATCAAATAAATGCTGAGTATGGATAAAACATATCTTGTAAGTCTCATGGAACCTGAGTGTCCAACATTGACACCCGAAAACATCATGAAAACTATACCTGTGTGTGTGTGTGTGTATATGTATATGCGCCCCTCAACGACACATCAAAATCATGGAACCTGAGTGTCCAACATCGACACTCGAAAACATCATGAAATACTCGTGTCCAACATCGATACGTAAATCCTCATATATAGGGCTCCGTCAGTCCGGATCGGCCCTGGGGCTCCGTCAGTCCGGATCGACCCCGATCAATATCTATATAGGGCTCCGTCAGTCCAGATCGGCCGTTGGGCTTCGTCAGTCCGGATCGGCCCAGATATACATACTTTCCTCGAATACTAAGTGTCCAACACCGACACTTGTGATCCACGTATCGGTTTATACGTTCCTCGAATCCTAAGTATCCAACACTGACACTTGTGATCCACGTATCGATTTAAAATAAATCTCAGAGTGGATACATCCAAATATCAAGTAAGGAATAAGAATACTTGCATAGATCATTATGATGATATAAATAATATATATACATATATATCAGCATCCCATACCACTGATATATATATATATATACATATATAATAGCGTCCCATACCACTGATATATATAATCAGGAGTAAAACATCCAGAAAACATCATATGAAATCCATATCTAAATGCGTAATCCATGAAATATAATATATGCAACATGAAACAGTAATATGAGCATATAAAGGAAAAACCGCTATTTAACTACAACAAGTTATTAAATATATCATGCGGTTCCTAATTTCTCCAAAGTCCATACAACATCATATAAAGGTGAACATGTAGCTATAGCAAGGTATGCATAACCATGCAGGGTTACCTAGGACGGAAGCAAGGTTTCGGGAGGCATCTCTCATGCCATATTAAAAATTTGCCATTCTAGCTAACCCTAAACATAGTATCGTTTACTAGAAATCGACAGAATGAAATGCAAACTACTTTGCAAGTAAAGTGAACAAGGAATACAACCTTTGTAGACCGGTCCTTCACTTCATTAGCTCCGTGTAGTAGTCCCTTTGCTGCGATCGTGAACTTTGGACTCTAGAGAGGCTCCCTTGAAGAAACGAACATTCTTGCTTCGAAGACTTCGAGGCCGAAGATGATCTACGTCGAGGAGACACTAACCCAAACCATCTCTTCACTAATTACGGAATTAGTGAAGCAAACACCCTATACTAAATGGCAAGTAGTAGAGGATGATGAAGTAGGAAGTTTGCTCACATTAGAAATGATTTTCTCACTCAAAATGTCACGACCCGAAATAGCACGTGACTGGCCCTTGAATCATATGAAGTCTATAGGACCTCATCTAATTCAAGTAAGCCAAAAGATCAGAAATCTAAAACCATTTTAAGTAATAAATGAAGGAAAACTAGTTTTAAAGAAGTGAAGAAAACATGTTTTAAAAACAAGGTTTTTAAATAAGTAAGCCGAATATGCATTTTTAAATCCTCATGTCTTTTCTGAAAATTTCGGCAGAGTTTCCTTTGTAAATACTGGCCCCAAACGGGGTACAACAAGAATAATGTATGCAAAATGATAAAAGGCATCCCCAAACGGGAGCTAGCTCTTCGTCAATCGACGATCATAACCACGCAAGCAATATAATATACAACGCCGAAGGGCGAGGATCAAAACTCAAATGGAAACTCAAAGCATCAATGAAAACCATACTAATACAACGCGCGACTCTAAGGTCGAAAGAATAACAACTGGTCTCTAAGTCTGAATAAATATACAAGTTTGGTTGATGGAATTTTACTAGATGCAACAATGAAAATAATATACAAGGGTGGCCACGATGCGAGTGAACCCACCTACCAAAGCAATCACCCGGAAAGAAAGCAGTGTGCCAGCAAAGCCGCAATGAAACCTGTATGACAAAACCTGCAAGAAACCGTGGCACAACGGGGGTGAGTTGCCAACTCGTGAGTAGAAAACATCACAGAGCAGAAATCGTATGTATGACTCAATCCTAGATCAAACGATCAGTAATAGTATATCCTCAATATGAATAAGTCTGAAGCATGATAAGGTGGCGAGGGTAAACATCTATACAAAAGTGTAGTACCAAGTTCTCGTGCCAGTGCCTCAGGTGGCAACATATCATAAATATGAGGTATCATCAATGTAATCAACATGAATCAATGTCAACTATATCATGAAGTCTATAGGTATGTGGATATCATCCAACTATGAAATCAATGTCTGTATGCATGTGGATCCCGTCCACGTGTCAACCAATGACGCAAAACATCATGCATGTAAATATCATAAAGCATATGCATGAAGGTATGAGGATATAAATCAACGTGTGTCCCTCGTGACACATCAAATCATGGAACCTGAGTGTCTAGCATCGACACTCGAAAACATCATGAAACCTGTGCCCAGCATCGGCACGTAAATCCTCACATATATATAGGGCTCCGTCAGTCCGGATCGGCCCACGGGCTCTGTCTGCGGAATCGGCCCTCAGCCCCGGCAGTACGGGTCGGCCCGTATCCATCTCTCAACTCCGGTCGGTATCCTCTGGATATCCGCCGAGCTCAAATACAATCACCGGTAGGTAGTGGTCCCTCTGGCAGGCTCATCGTCATCCGCACGAAATCTCTCTCTCGCCCCGGGGTACCATACCGGGTCCACCATGAACCCGCATACGGAATCATTCGCCTCCTCGAATCGGGTTTCACATGTCATACGTCTCAGAACCGAGAAAACGCATGGTGGACAACTGAAATATCATATCAAGAGAAACCGGGTTTTTAAAAACAGTACATGCTTTCTTTTGAAATAGCCACGGTTCTCAAATCCAGAAATATCATGGAAACAACATATCTCAATGCGTATAATCATAAAGCATGATGTATGCGACATATAATATAAATGTAAGCATATCAGTATATTATGCAACATATCGAGGGAAAACCGCTCCTTTAAAATGAATCCAGTTTTAAAATATATCTTGCGGTTCCCAAATCTCCAAAATCAAGCCAGAATCATCTACGTATGTGCAAATATGTATGTATGTAAGCATGGGTGTACAATATGTGTACGCGAGTATGGGTGTACAATGTGTGTACGCCAGTATGAGTGTATAATATGTGTACGCGAGTATGGGTGTACAATATGTGTATGCAAGTATGAGTGTACAATATGTGTACGCAAGTATGAGTGTACAATATGTCATATCCTGATGCAACATTCCTACTGTGCAGTGACATGGCAATTATTGATGATGAAGTGTGTGAGCCGGCAAGCAGGTGTACGTGGAACATACGCATCATTGATAATGGTGCTAGTGTCCTGACAGCATGGTTTTAACATAACAATAAACACATTTAAACATGCAATGCAATGCGAATAGCAAGAATATGCAGAAAATGAATAATAAACGCAACAGTGCAGAATCTACATCAATATATATAAGTCATACAGTTTTGCTATTTGAAATAAGACGAATCGTGGTGTTTAGAAAAATAAGGGCTACGGTGTTTTTAAGAAAAGATGTGTCTTTTGAAAATATCCGTAGAATCCCTTAGCCTATCTTTTAAAATACTCACGATTCGTTAGTTTTGAAATAGGTATGACTCGGGTCTAGTCTAGCATCTACTAAGTACTACAGAACTAAACGAACAGTCTAACCGAAAGGGTAAGGGAAACTACCTAAATCTGAGTCGAAATACATATAAATATAATAGTCGGTGATCCCGCCTCAATAGTATCACATACGATACAATAAACAATATGACATCCTCGAGTCAAGAGTGAGGATCTATCATCAATATATAGCTCGTACGTAAATCCGTCGTACGGCATCCCAAATTTGGGTACGGGTCGAATCTCACATTTATCTCATCGATTATCTGGTATCCTTATCATATCTCATGAACTGGGGTACTGATCTATGTCTAGTACAAGATGATACCATATATAAATATATGTGTACGTGTATGAAAACACACGCCTAAAGTCCCGCTAAAATCTTATGTCGTATCTCCTAATACGAACCACATCATATCACCGATCTCGTGGCATCATGCCCAAACTCATCGACTCATCTCCAAATATCATCCACTATCCTCACCATCCAAGTGTAGGTATACGTGTATATATATATACACAGTCCCATACCTATGTGTGTGTGTATATATATCTATCCCAATATACACACAAGTATAACAGTAAGCATGTGTATGCGTGTGAGTGTAAACTTATTCTAGGGTTCGCGCCTAAGAAGCTATACTAGTTCACTTCTAATAACCCTATTCTAACCATGAACACCTAATCATATCTTGAATATCCATGTCACACATAAAAGATATCATATATATATATAGTATATATATATATAGTATAGTATTCATCGAACTGCGGGGGTGCTATACGCCATCCACCCGACTTCCCCCGTAGATATAATCTACTCACCTGATCTTCGTTTGTCGATGCCGACGTCGCCACGCGCTTGCTTGTTGTCTCGAAGTCTTCGCGAGGGTACCTACACATCATAACGTATCGTATCACATTAAAAACCAAATCGAAACCATAACGACATACAGAACTCACATAGGTCAAAACCTATGGTTTGCCCTCGCAACTTAACCAAATAACACCCGTTAGAGACGTACAACGTCAAGTGATCTAATACAACACAAATCACAAAAATCCAGAATTCCAAATACGTAAAACCATATCCCGAATCAAAACAGCAAATCAAGTATTTACTCCCAGATTTTGTTTAAGGGAAAAACTAGGTGCACAAACAGGTCCAGGGTGATGTATAGGGTCTATGTGAGCTACTGAAGCAACCTGGGCACCCTCACCCACCAAGTGGCCGGCAACTCCCCATGAAAATCCGGCCTCCTCGGTTTTGTAAGGGGGTTGTGTTAGTTATATGTATGCCCTAGAGGCCATTACTGTACATACGATGTATATTGTAGTGGATGCTTGGACATATATAGGGAGGATTTTCTTGCTCGACATGATAGTACGCTATCTGGTTGCTCTTTATCTTAACATGTTGACTTATATTAGTTTATTGTCTCTATGTTACATGTTGATAAAGCCCTTAGGATATGTACTCGACTACTGGGACTATGATGAGATCATACTAGTGGGGCCACGGTAGTCGACGAGTACATCCTATAATTGTTCCTAGTCGAGGGTGTATACCTCACGTCAGATGGCAGTTCTCTGGTGATACTAGTACTGGTTAGTCTGTAGACCCGAGATCATCATAGTGTCTTGTGTGATTCCCAGTGTGCTTTGATTTCCATCATACCACGTCCAAGAGGGCGTGCAAAAAGGTGGCTTTTAGGTACAGTCCCGAATCACATGGAGGCAATAAGCGATAGGAGGGGATTCGTCTCTCCCGTTATAGGGAGTTGATGTTGCGCTGTGTTCGATTGGCTATAATTGGAAATCCCTGGTCAGGGTTGTAGAGATTTACCGGTAAGTGTTATCAGTAGTTTCTCGAATTGTTATAGACCTCATATCGACATGACTTATCAAGCTACTGTGGTCTGACGTTTACGACCCCAAGGCGAGATATGCGACATATCAGACGAAGAGACCGGACTGTATGGGAGTGTTACTGACTGAGTTCGCAGGAGAATGTACAGGCTTGCTTGTTGATCTTCTGATCACTCAATACCTGGGTGGCTGTTACGTTTAGCTGACCGCTTGCAGCTTGTGGGTGTTTGATATGATCATCACCTACTGCCGGCGTATTGACGATTCTTTAGAGTCCTACACAGAGGTTTCTTGACTCAGGCAAAATGGAGTAGGAGCACATATATGATATGTGCGGGACTGAGAACAATACGTGTATGTGATACCGTATTAGATTCTCACGATATGAGATATCGGCCGGGTATATGAGATATAGCCGGGTCATCGGATCAAGTGTTGATTCGATGAACTGATACAGATAATATTAGTCGGTTATTTGTGAAATAGCCGGATTATCGGATCAAGTGTTGATTTGATAATTTAATGTATAATAATATATTTGATATATTAAATTACATTAACTAATATAAGCTCACTTATTGATTCATTTTCTCACCGGATAATACATTGATATATATGCGATATATGTTAATTGTATTATTTTCTTTTGTTACAAAAATATATTATATATGTGATATAGAATATTGTAACAAATTGTGATTACTAATGCAACATGATTAGTGGAGATTAAACATGGTTAGGGTTTGATTTGGGTTAAACTTTTCTAGAAGCTTCTAGAAGCTTTTATTTTGTTTCTTGCAAAGATATTATGGTTGATATTTTTGGAGATATTTTCTTAACCCAACCCACACCCTTAACCCTAGTTAACTCTCTACAATGGTTAGCTTTTCTTTTGGTCAACCATGGTTGCATTTGTAATTATTATGACAATTCATTATTCATCACAAATGAGTTCATCTTCTTCTTCCTCCTTGCAAAGCTTTCTAGCTTTGAGATTTGTGATGAATTAGTGTGAGATTATGAAAATAAAAGAGAGCTAAATTCCTATTTCATCATCCTAATCTATCTTAGCCATTTAGATTTGGGTGTTCACTTCATTAGTGAGTGAGAGCTTGAGTTAAAGTTTCTTCAAGGTAGATCATCTTAGTTATCGAAGATCGGAAGCAAGCTTGCATTTTTCTTTTGTGGAGCCTCTCTAGAGTCCGGATTCTCGATGATCGCAGAGAAGGGAGCTCAACTCGGAGCTTATGAAGTGAAGGACCGGACTACAAAGGTTGTAATCCCAAACTCTTAGAAGTAAAGTTGTTTACTTGCTTTGTATTCGCCTAATCTCTAGTATAAGATCTTGGTTAGGGTTGTTCGGCACGTTTAAAATTTAAATCGGGCATGGTTGATGCCTTGTAGAACCTTGTGAGAGTGCCTAGTAACCCTACAGTGGTATCAGAGCAATGCTAGAGCTTTAGGCGAAGTCTAGACGAAGTTTAAATTCTGATCGAACCCGGAAACCCCGATTTATACCCTTCTCTGGAAATTTTTCAAAAATGTTGATCTTTTCATATTAAAAATACTCAGAAAAATAAGCAGGGAATTGTAAGAATTACCATGAAGTACGAAGCCCCAACTCCAACAATGGAGCGCGAAACCGCGGCCAAACCATGGGTTTGGCGGCGATTCCGCGGCCACATTATGGAGATAGGGGTTAATACTTCAGGGTTAAATTCTTAGTTATTTTTTAATGCTTCTGGGAATTTTTAATGTTACTCAAGTGTTGAGTTTTCTGGAGATGTTTTGTATTCGTTGATTCGATCGGAAAGTTTAACTCCGTCTATGTTTTTCCGGGTAATTTAGAACGTGTTAAAATTTCCGAACGGATATCAACAACTCATTTTTTCCCTTGCCGGAAAATTTCCAAGTGTTGGATTTTTCCGTAGTTTAGGAACGTTCTTAGTCGTGCAAGTAACGCGGTGGACCCTCTAGAAGAATACAAACCTTAACTCGATTATGTGACCGTCTGAACTGCCTCTAAACCTTAGGGTTTGGGGCAGTACGGCGTTGCCACATGTGAGGCGTTGGTTTGACCCTTCTACGGCTGGACCATTGGTACTGTAGCATGTGATGGATGCTTTTAAACTCCGCTCGAGTGTTGAGCCATTTGGGAAATCTTAGGTGTTTGTTTATTCGATCGAAAAGTTTAACATTGTCTAGTTATCTAGAATGTGATACAATATTTGGAATCCACAAGTAGTTATGAGATAACTAATTTGAATGTTATAAATCTAGCAGTTCAGTCTCAGATGATCGGTTGCCACGGGATTTTGATACGTTCAAAAGTCCGTCGCAATCACGTAGCGTACGTGGATACTCGCCGGGTAAACTTAATAGACAGCCACGCCCCATAGCCCCGACCAAGTGACTGTAGGAGAACCCCGTCGCCAAAAGCATCCGTTAGGGTGCTCGCGACAGTGGTGTTCCGCCTTAGTGCACTTCGTCGACGGTATCCGGGGGTGCGGCCGTCTACTAAAGTTTGCGACGAGCATTCGATCAAGCTGTCGGGAATCTTGTTGAATTTCCCGACTAGATATTGAAAAGTGTTTTCGATAATGAGACTGAAATGCGGAGTTTATAATTGTTAGGCATGCGATGTCTAAGGAATTCATTTGGTTAGGCATGCGATGTCTAAGGAGGTTGCGGATTCCAACTGTTGTAGTTTTACACTTTCTTTTCTGTGACCGTAAGTGTAATATGTGGTGTATCGCCGGTTTCGTTGCTATACATCAACGACAATTGGGATACGCATATTTACTTACGTTGATGATATGTGATATTATGTGTTGCTGTGATATGCTATATTGGATCGTCGTGTTTGAATAGCCGGAGTTTTATGTGAGATGAGAGTTTTTCTTATTCATTCATGTAAAATTTCATTGTATGTAATATTCTTTTATTGGGGCACTTCCGGGCTGAGGATGATATCACCATTGTATATTATTTACTTTTCCGCATTAGGTAGACCCAAGGCGGGGAGCACAAGTAACCGGGTTCTAGGATCCAGTGGGAGACTATCTCGAGGAGTCGAGACCGGATCTCCTAACACTAGAATTGGCAGTGTTGCTTGCCGCTCTCGTAGGGGTCTAGGGATGTGGGTTTGGCAATTCATCGCGACCGTGGAATCCGTGTTTTATACAGGCTCGTATTAAAACACGGACCTCCTAGTATATCCAATATTTCATATATGTTCTTCTGCTGCAATGTTCTGTGATGAGATCATATTACTGTCTGAGACGAATGTTTATATTATATATATGAGATATATGTTATATTGCAGATTTCGTTTCAAATGTGATGCTTATGAAGCATAATAAAATGGGACTTTATTAATGAGATTAATGAAACTAAAAGAAATCTAATGATGTTGTAAAAACTTGTTTAAAAACTTGGTAGCTCTAGTTCTTACTTTGCATAGCGGTATTCCTTGTAGAATATCCAGCACCTTATTCGATAAGGAAAGAGCCGAGATCCCTTCACCGGGAGTGACCTCTTTAGCAAAACTAGAAAATGCCTAAAAAACATTCCTTTTAAAAATCACTCGATTCTACAACGATATCAAGTTCATTACGCAAAGGGTTTTCTTAAAAACCTGTCGTAGCCCTCCGTCATTTCAGATAAGTAATAATTAGTATTCATACTGCGTTTGTTGGCCTTTGTCAAGGCGTAGTGTGCGGTAGCTGATTACTGCTTATCTGCATAAGTATATGATGCGATTGAGTTAGGGTAGTCGTACGACCTTGTTGGCCTTTGTCAAGGGTCGTGCGGGTGGGTTTAATTCAATTAGGAAATGACGGGTTGAACTTGACTAGCATCCTATGGTTTGTTGGCCTTTGTCAAGGTCATAGGAGGTTAGGGGTAAAATATTATTGGGAATTTCAAGTGTTGAAATTTGCAATGAGATTGCATACCTTCTATGAGATAGTTGAATCCCGATACCCGCTGCGAGTAAGAGTTACTCCTGGGAGAGTTTTACACATTACAATTCGTCGATCAAGTAGGTGTCTAAAAAGGTGTTAACGGGGTTATGCCTCTAGGAAAACAAGGTTTATTATAATTAGGTCCGTGCGAAAGCACGGGGAACCTCCCTCAAAGTACCGGCACTGGCCTGGATGAAAGATTGGCGAACTTGTAGCGTGTAATTAATCCCGGCTAGTCTTTCCTTTTTGGGTTTGAAGGAAGATTTGACTAAAACAGTGGGAGAAATCCTGATTAGATATATTAATAACCAATCTAATCTTGTAAGAGTATACGCTGAGTGTTTTCTTCTCTCTCTCCTGGTAGCGACTATGTCACGCCTTAATCAAGATAATAATACAGATGTATTGACCGAACCCGATTGTTATACTGCGCTAGGGGACGTTGGTCCCGCTCCAACTTATAATTGTTATAAGACAGAGCAGGAAATAGAGGATTACCAGAATTCTCGTGCCACCTAAATGAAGAAAGTGCATGCTGATGCATCTTCTTCGAGTGTGTTCATTACCAAGAACTGTTTCTCAGTATCCTTTACGTCCTGGGTATAAAATACCGGATCAAGATCCCAGATATGTAATCGTTTACACGGGCTACAGATAGGTAGAGAACTGAGAACGGGTGATAAGTTTCATGAGATAGAAACGGTGCAAGTGTTGCGGCCAAGTCTGTTAGTAGTTATCACCCTGTATTACCAAATACATTGATTCCGAACGGATGTTATTAGATACCGAACCTGATATACAACATCATATCAGTCTCTTTATTAGTAAAAAAGGATATAATTTTGTATTGTTGGATAATGTTTTGAACATTTCCGATAGAAAGAGTTGATCGGTTCAGGCACGTTATCCAAAAGCATAGACGTTCTAAATCAAATCACAGTTCTTAGTATACAGAACACACACAAGAGGAAGAGTTCAGAAATGAACGAATCCTTCTTGAGGTATTGTAGACTAGGTCATATCAATGCGACCCGACTAGCTGAAGTTACATTTAGATGCATATTTAAATTCGTTTGAATTTACATCTTGTGAAACTTGCCGGTCATGTCACAAAGATAACATGACAATAGCTCTGTTTATTGGAAACAGAGAAAGAGTTAGTGAACTCTTGGGATTGATACATGATGATGTATGTAAGGTCCCCTGTCTACAAATGCCAAGATCGGTTCTTTATACTTCATTACATTCACTGTTTATCTCTCAAGATTCGGACATATGTTCCTGTTGAAACACAAGTCTGAACCTTTTGAGAAATTCAATGAATATGAGTTAGAGGTAGACAACCAAAAACGGGTATAAGTATTATGTCCTTTGATGTGATCAAGGAGGAGAATACTTGAGCACGAAATTCCTGGACTATTCTAAAGGAGAATGAGATTCTCTCTCAGCATTACTCCTCCGTATACACCACAGCATGTCGGTGTATCGGGGCGGAGCAAACACACCCTATTTGATATGGTGTGCTCTATGACGAGTACTACTGAGTTTCCTATTTCCTTTTGGGAGTTATGCACTTGAGAAGCTGCATACCTATTGAATAGGGTTCCAATCAAATCAGTTGCCTACCACTTCATATGTGATATGGAATGGGAAGAGCCCATATCTTAAGTTTGTTAAGATTTGGGGTTGTCCAGCCTATGTCTAAAAGCATAATCCGGACAAGCTTCAGGCAAAGTCAGTTATGCGAAAGTTTGTTGGATATCCCAAGCATTCGCAAGGGAATATCTTCTACCAAACCGAGGAACAAAAGATGTTTTGTTTCTCAGCATGCCACCTTTGTGAAAGGGAATTTCTTGTGAGGAAATTAGTGGTCATGAGGTAGAACTGGAAAGAGTTCCAGCTATACAAACTGCAGCTGATGATTTTGTAAACCCGAAGGATTCAATAGTTTCCAACGAACCTCAGCCTCTCCGCCGATCTAGTGGGGTTCCTCACCCACTTGAGAGATACTTCGGTTTCTCTATGACAGTGGGAGCGAGGATTGCATCATGAGATGATGACCCAACTAGTTTCGAGCTGGCCATCAGGAGTGGGACTCTGTAAGAATGGCTGGATGCTTAGCGATCTGAGATGGAATCCTTATACACCAACAAAGTATGGACTTTGGTTGCCTTATCTGAAGGGTTAAATCCTCATCAGTATATCTTGAGAAGATTACTTGGTGTATATGGAAAAGTTGAGACTTTCAAAGCTATGCTTAAGTCCATCCAGATCCTACTTGCCACTGCTACATACCATGACTACGATATCTGATGGTTGAGTGTCATGACAGCTTTTCTAAATGATGTTTTGGAAGAGAGCGTCTATAAGTACACAGCCAGAGGGCTTCGTAGATAGTGGGAACAGCGAAAACGTGTGCAAGATGTTTTATGTGATAAATCAGGCATCGCGGAGTTGGAACATCTGTTTTGATGTGGTAGTCAAAGAGCTTGACTTCATCAAAATGGTAGATGGACCTTGTATATACAAAAAGGTAGTAGGGAGTATGGTGGTGATCCTCGTAGAGTACGTGGATGACATACTCTTGATAGTGAAGGAGTTTCCTATGCTACGCTCGGTCAATCTCCGCTTATCATAAGAATTCTCCATATAGGATCAAAGCGATACCTCCTGAATCCTGGGTTTTGGATCTATGAGATAGATCTAATTGGATGTTAGGATTCTCACTAGTTGTAGTGAGATGGTATCAATCGATCCTGAGGAGAATCACTGGAAAAGGTTCCAGGGTGATAAGAACGACTGAATGTCAGTCACAGGCATTGTCTTTACCTTTAGTGGAGGGACGGTATGTTGGAAGAGTTACAAGCTAGATACTGTGACTTACTAGACGATTAAAGGCAAGATACATCGTTACCAAGGATGCTACCAAAGAGGCAGTCTGGATATATATATAAGTTCATGAGATGAACTTCGTTCCTACCATTGTGTGACAATGGAGTTGTGGCTTTTGCCAAGGAACCCCCAGTCCCATCAGAAATCCAGATATAATTCTTAGGCAGTATCGCCTGATTATGGAGATGGTTGATCTCCAGGTTGATCGAGGTTAGGAGAGTAGACACAGAGGACAACAGCGCGGATCCACTTACAAAGGCTTATTTCCTAGTAGAGACATTTATGGGATGGTTGAGGATGAGATACTTAAACCACAGCTGATTGTTGGGTATGCGATACCACAATAGATGGCCCTAGTGCAAGTGAGAGATTGTTAGTTATATGTATGCCCTAGAGGCCATTACTGTACATACGATGTATATTGTAGTGGATGCTTGGACATATATAGGGAGGAATTTCTTGCTCGACATGATAGTACGCTATCTGGTTACTCTTTATCTTAACATCTTGACTTATATTAGTTTATTGTCTCTATGTTACATGTTGATAAAGCCCTTAGGATATAGACTCGACTACTGGGACTATGATGAGATCATACTAGTGGGGCCACGGTAGTCGACGAGTACATCCTATAATTGTTCCTACTCGAGGGTGTATCGAGACAGGGCATCGATACACCAGAGTAGACTGGCGTATACGCATCTTGACCCATATGATGGGCGATGGATGATCCCATATCCATCGGTGTTTGACATCAAGGATGGTGTACGGGTGCTCAGTAGAGACTGGGTACACTGGACGGACTCGCCGAGAACTCCCGGATGGTATTATACCTCACGTCAGATGGCAGTTTTTTGGTGACACTAGTACAGGTTAGTCTGTAGACCCGAGATCGTCATAGAGTCTTGTGTGATTCCCACTGTGCTTTGATTTCCATCATACCATGTCCAAGAGGGCATGCAAAAAGGTGGCTTTTGGGTACAGTCCCGAATCACATGGAGACAATGAGCAATAGGAGGGGATTCGTCTCTCCCGGTATAGGGAGTTGATGTTGCGCTGTGTTCGATTGGCTATAACTGGAAATCCCTGGCCAGGGTTGTTGAGATTTACTGGTAAGTGTTATCAGTAGTTTCTCGAATTGTTATAGGCCTCATATCGACATGACTTATCAAGCTACCGGGGTCTGACGTTTACCACCCCAAGGCGAGATATGCGACATATCAGACGAAGAGACCGGACTGTACGGGTGTGTTAATGACTGGATTCGCAGGAGAATGTACAGGCTTGCTTGTTGATCTTCTGATCGCTCAATACCTGGGTGGCTGTTACGTTTAGCTGACCGCTTGCAGCTTGTGGGTGTTTGATATGATCATCACCTATTGCCGGTGTATTGACGATTCTTTAGAATCCTACACAGAGGTTTTTTGACTCAGGCAAAATGGAGTAGGAGCACATATATGATATGTGCGGGACCGAGAACAATACATGTATGTGATACCATATTAGATTCTCGCGATATGAGATATCGGCCGGGTATATGAGATATAGCCGGGTCATCGGATTAAGTGTTGATTCGATGAACTGATACAACTAATATTAGTCGGTTATTTATGAAATAGCCGGATTATCGGATCAAGTGTTGATTTGATAATTTAATGTATAATAATATATTTGATATATTAAATTACATTAACTAATATAAGCTCATTTATTGATTCATTTTCTCACCGGATAATATATTGATATATATACGATATATGTTAATTGTATTATTTTCTTTTGTTACAAAAAAATATATTATATATGCGATATAGAATATTGTAACAAATTGTGATTACTAATGCAACAAGATTAGTGGAGATTAAACATGGTTAGGGTTTGATTTGGGTTAAACTTTTCTAGAAGCTTCTAGAAGCTTTTATTTTGTTTCTTGCAAAGATATTATGGTTGAAATTTTTAGAGATATTTTCTTAACCCAACCCACACCCTTAACCCTAGTTAACTCTCTACAATGGTTAGCTTTTCTTTTGGTCCACCATGGTTGCATTTGTAATTATCATGACAATTCATTATTCATCACAAATGAGTTCATCTTCTTCTTCCTCCTTGCAAAGCTTTCTAGCTTTGAGATTTGTGATGAATTAGTGTGAGATTATGAAAATAAAAGAGAGCTAAATTCCTACTTCATCATCCTAATCTATCCTAACCATTTAGATTAGGGTGTTCACTTCATTAGTGAGTGAGAGCTTGAGTTAAAGTTTCTTCAAGGTAGATCATCTTAGTTATCAAAGATCGGAAGCAAGCTTGCATCTTTCTTTTGTGGAGGTTCTCTAGAGTCCAGATTCTCGATGATCGCAGCGAAGGGACCTCAACACGGAGCTTATGAAGTGAAGGACCGGACTATAAAGGTTGTAATCCCAAACTCTTAGAAGTAAAGTTGTTTACTTGGTTTGTATTCGCCTAATCCCTAGTATAAAATCTTGGTTAGGGTTGTTCGGCACATCTAAAATTTAAATCGGGTATGGTTGATGCCTTGTAGAACCTTGTGAGTGTGCCTAGTAAACCTACAGGTTGGGGTCTCGTATTGGTAGGGTGTCTACCTATGGGTCCTACTAGGTCTCTGGTATTGTTTACTTTTCTAGTAAATGCCCCGGTTCATTCCAGATTTCCCTGCACACCTTAATGTTGGGTTAGCCTAGCACCTCATGAAGGGTTTGGAAGCATCACATGTACCAAAAATTGAGTTTTTAGGGTGCTAAATTAACAAACATCGGATCATTCCTAGAAAAATTAGGGTTTCTAAAACTTGCATATCATCTCATGAAAGAAAAACTACGGTTTTGAGAGTACAACCTTTGTAGCTCCCTACGCTAGACTCCTCAGCTACTTGGGGTTTGGAAAAGCTCCACTAGAACTCCTCTAGGTCACCGATGATCCACCCGGAGTCCGCTTTGTCCAAGCTTGCAACTTCACCCGATCAAGAGAATGAAATGAAGCTAACACTCCAAACAAGTGGGCTAGACTTGTGTAGAATGGTGTTGTGGTTCTCTTTCTCACTTCAAAATCCTATCTTGATGAATAATTTGCTCACTTGAAAATTCTAGAGAGCAAGAGATCAAGGTTGAAGAAGATGATGGCTATTTTTGAAGAAGAGAAGAATAATTCTCAAGAGAAAAAGAAAAACATAAGTATATATATTTTCATCTCTCATCTCAAACCATGGTTAAACAATATGGATATTTATTTCATTTTAGTTAAAAGAGAAGCGGAAGATAAATCATGGTTAAATGGTAGGTGAATATGGTTAGGACAAAAGAAGAGTGTAGAAGATAACCATTCATTCACCTTTTCTCTTTTCTTTTGTTTTAACTTTAAATAGAAATAATTATCCATATATATAAACATGGTGTGAGTCTTATAAAGCCACCATTTTCAATGTATAAGCAACCATGAAAGATGATGTATGTATGTATGTGTGCATGCACATCCATATGTGCATGAATCCTTAAAGAAAGCATACATGCATACATACATCCATCAAACTCAAGAAAGGATTTCAAGTGAGAAGCTAATGGTTAAATGATAAATCAACACTTGATTTATCAATCCGGTCATATCACATACGACCCCACCAAAAGCAAGCCGCCCAACCAATATACGGTATCCTATACGCGCATTTTAACCGGGTCCATGCGCATATCGCATACGCGCACCACAACGTTTCTCCTGGACTAGGTAACTCCTTTGTGGGACTCTAAGACTCGTCAATACGCCGGCAGTGAGTGATGATCATATCAAGCACCCCCAAGCCGCAAGCGGTCAGCTAAACGTAACGGCCACCCGGGTATTGAACGATCAGAAGAGAACAAGCGAACCTGCTACAACTCCCGTCGAGCCAACCGGCAACACTACCGTGCAGTCCGGTCTCTTCGTCTGATATGTCGCATATCAAGTCTAGGGGTGGTAAACGTCAGACCCCAATAACCGATAAGTCGTGCCGATGTGAGGCTCATAACAGGTCGAGAAACTACTGGTAACACTTACCAGCAAATCTCAGAATCAGCCCTGGCCAGAAACTTCCCTGTTACGGCCAATTCAGCACAGCGCAACATCAACCCCCAATACCGGGAGAGATGAAACCCCTCCTATCGCTCATTGCCTCCATGTGACTTGGGACTGTACCCAAAACCCACCTTTTGCATGCCCTCATGGACGTGGTAAGGTGGAAATCAAAGCACAGTGGGAATCACACAAGACTCTATGACGATCTCGGGTCTACAGACTAACCTGCACAAGTGTCACCTGAGAACTGCCATCTAACGTGAGGTATAATACCATCTGGGAGTTCTCGGCGAGTCCGTCCAGTGTACCCAGTCTCTATTGAGCACCCGTATACCATCTCTGATGTCAAACACCAATGGATATAGGATCATCCATCGCCCATCTCATGGGTCGAGAAGCGTATACGCTAGTCTACACTTGTATATCGATGCCCCGTCTCGATACACCCACGACTAGGGACCTTGAAGGATGTACTTATAGACTACCATGTCCCCACTAGTATGATCCTCATCATAGTCCAGGTAGTCAAGTACACATCCTAAGGGCTTTACCAACATGTAACTATAAGACAGTATAAAGAGACTAGTATACATGTTAAGATAAAGAGCAACCAGATAGCATACTATCATATCGAGCAAGAAAGTCATCTCTATATATGTCGAAGCATCCAATATAATATACATCATCTGTATAATACTGGCCTCTAGGGCATACATACAACTAACAATCTCCCACTTGCACTAGGGCCAGCTGCTGTAGTATCGCATACCGAGCATCCCGAAGAGTCTCTCAAACTGTATCTGGGGAATGGCCTTCGTGAGTGGATCCGCTGTGTTGTTCTTCGTGTCAACCCTCCTGACCTCGATCTCCCGGCGATCAACTATCTCCCGGATCAGGTGATACCGCCTCAGAATATGCCTGAATCGCTGATGGGACCTGGGTTCCTTGGCCAAAGCCACCACTCCATTGTTATCGCAATACAAAGGTATTGGATGCTTAATGGATGGAACCACTCCAAGTTCAGTAATGAACTTCTTGATCCAGACAGCCTCTTTGGCAGCATCGTTGGCAGCGATGTATTCAGCCTCCATCGTCGAGTCTGCCACGGTTTCCTGCTTGGAACTCTTCCAGCTAACCGCCCCTCCGTAAAGGGTAAAGACAAATCCCGACTGCGACTTAGAGTCATCCTTATCACTCTGGAAGCTCGAATCAGTAAAGGACTCCACTTGGAGTTCTCTGTTACCATATACCAAGAGCAACTCTTTAGTCCTTCGTAAGTACTTGAGAATGCTCTTCACAGCTGCCCAGTGACTCTCTTCAGGATCAGCTTAATACCTGCTCACTACACTTAGTGAGTATGCTACATCGGGTCTGGTAAATAGCATCGCGTACATGATAGAGCTTACAGCCGAAGCATAGGGTATCCCTTGCATGCGAGCTCTCTCCAAATTAGTCTTGGGAGACATCTCTTTAGAGAGAGTGACTCCAGAGATCGTGGGTAAGTTCCCACGCTTGGATTCTTCCATACTAAACCTCTTTAGTATGGTGTCAATGTACCTGGATTGGGACAATCCCAAAATCCGTTTGGATCTATCTCTATAGATCCTAATTCCCAATATGCAGGAGGCATCACCAAGATCTTTCATTGAGAATCTTTGTGATAAGAAGAGCTTGACCGATTGCAGTATAGGAATGTCATTTCCTATCAAGAGTATGTCGTCCACGTAAAATACGAGGAAGACAACCTTACTCTCTGCCACCTTCTTGTAGATAGAAGGTTCATCTACGTTTTTTACGAAATCAAACTCTTTGATAACGACGTCAAAGCAGATGTTCTAACTCCGCGATGCTTGCTTTAATCCATAAATGGATTTAAGTAGCTTGCACACCTTCCCGCTGCTCCCACTATCTACGAAGCCCTCTGGCTGAGTCATGTACACGTACTCTTCTAAATCACCGTTTAGAATGGCGGTCTTAACATCCATTTGCCAGATTTCGTAATCATGATATGCAGCGATGGCAAGCATGATCCGGATGGATTTAAGCATAGCCACTGGAGAATAGGTTTCGTCATAGTCCACACCTGGTATTTGACGAAAACCCTTTGCAACAAGTCTAGCTTTGAAAGTCTCCACTTTCCCATCTACACCAAGTTTTTTCTTGAAGATCCACTTGCTCCCAATGGGTTTTACCTCTTCAGGAGCATCTTCCAAAGTCCATACTTTGTTGGTGTACATGGATTCCATCTCGGACCGCATTGCATCCAGCCATTTCACTGAGTCCCCACTCGTGATGGCCTGCTCGAAGCTAGTTGGGTCATCATCCTCCATGATGCAATCCTCGCTCCCACCATCCTTGAGAAAACCATAGTATCTCTCAGGTGGGCGAGGAACCCTACTAGATCGGCGGAGTGGCTGGGGTTCATTGGGAATTACCGAATCCTCTAGTTCCACTAAATCTTCAGTTTGAGTTTGTGTAGCCGGAATTTCTTCCAGTTCTACCTTGTTGCCACTAATTTCTTTTGCAAGAAATTCCTTTTCTAAAAAGGTGGCATGTCGAGAAACAAACACTTTTTGTTCCTCAGCATGGTAGAAAAGCTATCCATGTGAATGTTTGGGATATCCCACAAACTTGCATAGAACTGACCGTGCCTCGAGTTTGTCCGGGTTTTGCCTCTTGACATAGGCCGGACAACCCCATATCTTAACTCGTTTAAGACATGGTCTCTTCCCACTCCATATCTCATATGGTGTGGTAGGTACAGATTTAGATGGAACTTGATTCAACAGGTATGCTGCTGTTTCCAGCGTATATCCCCAGAAGGAAATAGGTAACTCAGCTGTGCTCATCATAGAGCGCACCATATCTAATAGGGTGCGGTTTCTCCGTTCTGATACACCGTTGTGCTGTGGTGTATATGGAAGAGTCAGCTGAGAGAGAATCCCATTCTCTTTTAGGAAGTCCAGGAATTCATTGCTCAAGTATTCACCTCCTCGATCAGATCGAAGGATTTTAATACTTTTCCCGGTTTGGTTCTCGACTTCTAGTTTATATTCTCTAAATTTCTCAAAAGCTTCTGATTTTTGTTTCATCAGGAACACATATCCGAATCTAGAGAGATCGTCAGTGAATGTAATGAAGTACGAAGAACCATCCCTGGCATGTGTAGACATGGGACCACATACATCACTATGTATCAGTCCCAAGAGTCCGGTAACTCTTTCTCAGTGTCCCGTAAACGGAGTTTTGGTCATTTTGCCTTTGAGACATGACTGGCAAGTGTCATAAGATGAAAATTCAAAAGGATTCAAATATCCATCCTTATGCAACTTAGCTAGTCGTGTCGCATTGATGTAACCCAGTCTACAATGCCACAAGAAGGATTCGTTCAGTTCTGAACTCTTCCTCTTGTGTGTGTTTGTTATGCTCAGAACTGTTGATTGATTTAGAACATAAATGCCATTGCATAACGTGCCTGATCCAACCAACTTTTGGTTACGGAAAATGTTCATAACATTATCCTGTAATACAAAATTATATCCCTCTTTACTCAACAAATAAACCGATATAATGTTGCATATCAGGTTCGGCATGTAATAGCATTCGTTCAGAACCAATGTATTACCAGTTGGTAATGCAAGGTGATATTCCCCGACAGTCTTAGCTGCAAAAATTGCACCATTTCCAACTCTTATGTCATTATCACCTTCTCCAAGTTCTCTACCTTTCCTAAGCCCATGTAACTGATTACATATATGGGATCCTGACCCGGTATCTAATACCCAGGACGTAGGGCAAATGGAGAAACAGTTTTCTGTAACGAACACACCCGAAGAAAATGCATCATCATGTACTTTCTTCATTCGGGTGGCATGGGAATCCTGGTATTCCCCTATGTCCTGTTCAGTCCTATAACTCTTATAAGAAAGAACGGAACCAACGTTCCCCAACACAGTATAACTTGCGGGTTCGGTCAATACATCCATATTATTATCTTGATTAAGGCATGACATGGTCGCTACCTGGAGAGAGAGAGAAGAAAAAACTTTAGCGTATGCTCTTGCAAGATCAGATTGGTTATTATCTTATCTAATCAGGATGGCTCCCACTGTTTTTTTATCAAATCTTCCTTCAAACCCTAAAAGGAAAGACTAGCCGGGATTAATTAGACCCTACAACTTCGCCGATCTTTCAGCCAGGCCAGTGTCGGTACTTTGAGGGAGGTTCCCCGTGCTTTCGCACGGACCTAATTAAAGTAAACCTTGTTTTCCCAGAGGCGTAACCCCGTTGACAACTTTCTAGACACCTACTTGATCGGCTAATTGTCCTATGTAAAACACTCCCGGGAGTAACAATTACTCGCAGTGGGTATTGGGATCCAACTATCTCATAGAAGGTATGCAATCTCATTGCAAATTTCAACATTTGAAATTCCCGATAATATTTTGCCCCTAACCCCCATGACCTTGACAAAGGCCAACAAATCATAGGATGCTAGTCAAGTTCAACCCGTCATTTCTTGATTGAATCAAACCCACGAGCACGACCTTTGACAAAGGCCAACAAGGTCGTACGACTACCGTGAAACAATCTGCATCATATGCATAAGCAGATAAGCACTATTCAGCTACCGCACACTACGCCTTGACAAAGGCCAACAAATGCAGCACGAATACTAAGCAGTTCTTATCTGAAATGACGGAAGGCTACGACAGGTTTTTCTGAAAACCTATTGCGTAATGAACTTGATATCGTTGTAGAATCAAGTGAAATTTTGAAATGGAGTGATTTTGAGGCTTTTATTAGTTTTGCTAAAGAGGTCACTCCCGGTGAAGGGATCTCGGCTCTTTCCTCATCGAAGAAGGTGCAGGACATATCATATATATCACTATGTAAAGCAAAACTCCAAAAACAGTCAAAAGTCAAACCGAGTGTTGTAGCATCTGCTAGTTTTGCTAAAGAGGTCACTCCCGGTGAAGGGATCTCGGCTCTTTCCCCATCGAATAAGGTGCAGGGTATATCATATATAGCGCTATGCAAAGCAAAACTGTAGCTACCCTTTTATTTGAAAATTTGATTCTACAACATCTTTTAAGTTTCTTTTCTTTCATTAATCACATTAATGAAGTCCCATCATTTAAGTCACCTAAACATCACAGATAAATACGACGTACACTTATGCCATCCGCATTCACCACGATGTCCCCTCGTGCACCGTTAGGTTAGGTAACTAACGACAGAGCAGGGCAGGGCTAGTGCGGGTGTAAAACATAAGTAACGTCTATATAATATATCATATATACTATATACAGTATCTATCATAGCACATCACATGATCACATCACAGATATCGTAGCAGAAACATAGATATAATGTGGGATATACTAGAACGTCCGTATTTAGTATTTAGCCAACAATAGAAAATACGGATTCCACAGTCGCGATGAATAGCCAAGCCCACACCCTGGACCCCTACGAGAGCGCAAGCGACCCTACCAATTCTGGAGTTTAGGAGACCCGGTCTCGACTCCTCGAGATGGCCTCCCACTGAACCCCAGAACCCGGTCACCTGTGCTCCCCTCCTTGGGTCTATCCTAATGCGGAAAAGTAAATAATATACAACGCTGGTGGCATCGACCTCAACCCGGAAGTGCCCCAAATAAAAGAATATTACATTACATTTGAATTTACATGAATGAAAATATAAAACTCTCATCTCACATAAAACCCCCCGGCTATTCAATCGCGACAATCCTGCACATCATATCTCAGCAACACATAATATCTCATATCATCAACGTAAGTAAGTATGCATACACTGATTGTCGTTGACGTATAGCAACGACAATCGGCAATACCACTACATACTACACTTACGGTCACAGAAAAGAAAGTGTAAAACTGCAATATCTGGAATCCACATTCTCTTTAGACATCGTAAATACGAAATATCACATACTTCGTATTTCATGTCTAGTAATATGAATTCCACACATTGCATCACATTCCAGATAATTATACAGTATTAAAGTTTTCGAACGAACGATCAAATACCCAAGATTCACTAAAGCTCAACACTTGAGCGGAGTTCAAAAACCCGGAGTGTGACACAGTATTAGCGGTTCAGCCGTAGAAGGGTCAAGCCAACGCCTCACATGTGGCACGCCGTACTGCCCCAAACCCTAAGGTTCAAAGGGCAGTTCAAGACGGTCATATAATCGAGTTAAGGTTTGTTGTCTTCTAGAGGGTCCACCACAAAACTTGCACGTATCTCCAAAATATTTAAACCCCGTGAAAAGTGAGCAAATGATACTCGTTCAAACACTTCAATACTTTCTAATTTATCCGGAAAAGTCACGAAATGAAAATTCCGATCGAATCGACGAGTCCAAAACCATCTCCAGAATATACGGTACTAAATTCAGATTAAAAATACCCAAAACCATCTACAAGCAGACAAGAACACACTGTAGGAAAAATGAAGCCTTAAAGGCTCTGTACGGCCGCGGAGCCGCGACCTAAGCAAGTTATGGCCGCGGTTCCGCGGTGGAATTGGCGAATTAGGGTTTCATTTTTCACAGTATTTCTTATAATTCCCTGCTATATTTTTTACATATTTTTAATTCTGAAAATAACCAGTTTCGGAAAAATGTCCAGAGAGGGTTCTATAACGTCGTATTTTGGTTCGATCGGATATTTTACTTCGTAAAATTGTCGCCTAATGTTCTAGGTCGGCTCTGATACCAATGTTAGTCAGGCAGCCACCCCATCCAATGGGGTCGCCGTAGTACCAACGGGTCCCTCAGCCGCTACTTTTTACGCATGCCCCCTCGTGAGGACTACAACCCGCCGGAACACCTTCCGGTCTCGGGACACCCTGGGGGTAAGAGCCTATGCTTCGCCACACTGTCGCACAGTGAGAACCCCCCATAGGTCGACATCCAATGCATAGTAGCTCTGATACCAATGTTGGGTTAGCCTAGCACCTCATGAAGGGTTTGGAAGCATCACATGTACCTTAAATTGAGTTTTTAGGGTGCTAAATTAATAAACATCGGATCGTTCCTAGAAAAATTAGGGTTTCTAAAACTTGCATATCATCTCATGAAAGAAAAACTACGGTTTTGAGAGTACAACCTTTGTAGCTCCCTACGCTAGACTCCTCGGCTACTTGGGGTTTGGAAAAGCTCCGCTAGAACTCCTCTAGGTCACCGATGATCCACCCGGAGTCCGCTTTGTCCAAGCTTGCAACTTCACCCGATCAAGAGAATGAAATGAAGCTAACACTCCAAACAAGTGGGCTAGACTTGTGTAGAATGGTGTTGTGGTTCTCTTTCTCACTTCAAAATCCTATCTTGATGAATAATTTGCTCACTTGAAAATTCTAGAGAGCAAGAGATCAAGGTTGAAGAAGATGATGGCTATTTTTGAAGAAGAGAAGAATAATTCTCAAGAGAAAAAGAAAAACATAAGTATCTATATTTTCATCTCTCATCTCAAACCATGGTTAAACAATATGGATATTTATTTCATTTTAGTTAAAAGAGAAGAGGATGATAAATCATGGTTAAATGGTAGGTGAATATGGTTAGGACAAAAGAAGAGTGTAGAAGATAACCATTCATTCACCTTTTCTCTTTTCTTTTGTTTTAACTTTAAATAGAAATAATTATCCATATATATAAACATGGTGTGAGTCTTATAAAGCCACCATTTTCAATGTATAAGCAACCATGAGAGATGATGTATGTATGTATGTGTGCATGCACATCCATATGTGCATGAATCCTTAAAGAAAGCATACATGCATGCATACATCCATCAAACTCAAGAAAGGATTTCAAGTGAGAAGCTAATGGTTAAATGATAAATCAACACTTGATTTATCAATCCGGTCATCTCACATATGACCCTAGCAAAAGCAAGCCGCCCAATCAATATACGGTATCCTATACGCGCATTTTAACCGGGTCCATGCGCATATCGTATACGCGCACCACAACGTTTCGCCTGGACTAGGTAACTCCTTTGTGGGACTCTAAGACTCGTCAATACGCCGACAATGAGTGATGATCATATCAAGCACCCCCAAGCCGCAAGCGGTCAGGTAAACGTAACGGCCACCCGGGTATTGAACGATCAGAAGAGAACAAGCGAACCTGCTACAACTCCTGTCGAGCCAACTGGCAACACTACCGTGCAGTCCGGTCTCCTCGTCTGATATGTCGCATATCAAGTCTAGGGATGGTAAACGTCAGACCCCAATAACCGATAAGTCGTGCCGATGTGAGGCTCATAACGGGTCGAGAAACTACTGGTAACACTTACCAGCAAATCTCAGAATCAGCCCTGGCCAGGGATTTCCCTCTTACGGCTAATCGAGCACAGCGCAACATCAACCCCCAATACCAGGAGAGACGAAACCCCTCCTATCGCTCATTGCCTCCATGTGACTCGGGACTGTACCCAAAAACCACCGTTTTGCACGCCCTCATGGACGTGGTAAGGTGGAAATCAAAGCACAGTGGGAATCACACAAGACTCTATGACGATCTCGGGTCTACAGACTAACCTGCACAAGTGTCACCTGAGAACTGCCATCTGACGTGAGGTATAATACCATCTGGGAGTTCTCGGCGAGTCCGTCCAGTGTACCCAGTCTCTACTGAGCACCCGTATACCATCTCTGATGTCAAACACCAATGGATATGGGATCATCCATCGCCCATCTCATGGGTCCAGAAGCGTATACGCTAGTCTACACTGGTATATCGATGCCCCGTCTCGATACACCCATGACTAGGGACCTTGAAGGATGTACTTATGGACTACCATGTCCCCACTAGTATGATCCTCATCATAGTCCAGGTAGTCAAGTACACATCCTAAGGGCTTTACCAACATGTAACTATAAGGCAGTATAAAGAGACTAGTATACATGTTAAGATAAAGAGCAACCAGATAGCATACTATCATATCGAGCAAGAAAGTCATCTCTATATATGTCCAAGCATCCAATGTAATATACATCATCTGTACAATACTGGCCTCTAGGGCATACATACAACTAACACCTAAAACTCACAAAACCGACATGAAAGTTCCGTTTTTCCGTATTTTGGGTTTCTGTTGGGTTGGTCTGGGTTTCTATCAATTGGGAGGGGTTTAAGGTCACCACTAGGCCTCAATTCACAATCACAACTCAAATCAAACCTAGCCCTCTCTAGAAATCTCTAAAGTTCACCAAAGTTCGCCAAAACGATTTTTAAACTTGAATAAATGCAAAAGCAAATGAAATACTACACTAATTGTGAAGGGATTACCCCATTTGACACTCATGAATCCTCTACAGAGTCAAAATATGATTTTTCTTTGTCCAAAGTGTAGCTTGTGAGCTTGTGCACATTTTTTGTGAAATGGGAGTGGGGTTTTAATGGGTTTATTGTGATGATTTGAGGAGGTAGAGAGGCAAGGGGAAAGAGGAGGTAGCAGCAGCAGCAAGTGAGTGAGGAGAGGAGAGAAAATGGTGAAGAGTGAAGTGAGAATGGGAGCTTGGTCCTTGGTTTGACCCCTAACCCTCTCTCTCTCTCTCTCATGCCCATCCATCCATTCTTTAATCATATTTCTTTTCTTTTCTTCTTTTAAAATTGGAATAGGAAACCCAAATGAAACCATGGTAGAAAAATGCATAAGTGTGAAAAAGACTTTGTGCATGCTATGTGCACAAAACACGCTTAATCCGCGATTAGCGATTTTTAATCGCGATTAGCACTAAAATAGTGTCAAATAATTCATAAACTTTCATAATTTGCATAAATCACATAAAGCACCCTCATTTTAGTAATTTCCAAAATTTTCAAAATTTTTCCCAATTTATCGGTATTTAATTATACCGCCTTATTAAAATATTCAATATTTTGTTATTTAATTATAAAAATTTCCCAAAAATAATATTTTATTTTTCTGAAATGTTACAATCTTCTCCACTTAAAGAAATTCGGTCCCCAAATTTAAATTTAAACCCCTCAATACTAAAACATTTCAGTAAAAAGTCCACGTCGTGGCGCTATACATGCGCAAGAAAGCGAGTATATCAATCAAAAGCAAAACTCCGTCAAGCACCCCATAATCATCGGAGTTATGGTGAAAACACAAATGTCAAATTCAATACGAAAACCAATATGACATAAATCAAAACTATACATGTAAACATCCGAAGGAAATGCATGCCAAACCTTTCATGTTGCTGTGCGATGCGCATAACACTGCACAGTGGCGGACGTCTAATGTAAGAAAATAACCATATATGTATATATCCTTTGTTTAATATGTACGTCCTGCCATTTTGAAAACAATTTAGAAGGGTTTCCTTATTTTAAACAATTCGTGCCATATCAGACATGTAAGTAAATACTGAGACTATAGCTCCCTTTTTGGAAATCTCTTCGATAACTATCAATACATGCAAAATATATCCAGGTATTGTCCTCTGACTAGTCCTGTTCAGTACGAAAACAAATAGCAAATATCATAAAAACGTATTGCTCCATAAGAAATCAATCCCAAAATGTGTATATGAATGCTACGTGCGTCTGGTGCGCACGGAAATCAAAATCCATATATGTGCCATACATGTGCACAGAAACAACATCTAAGTGCAACGGGTGTGCACGAAACACCTGTCAAAAGCAATGGGTGTGCCTGACAACAAATATCAGGTGCATCTGATATGCACGAAGAATCCCGATTCAGTGCATCTGGTGTGCACCAAAATCGCATCTCATAACATGCGCCCAACATGCGCGAAAATCCAAATCAGGTGCATCCATCATGCATAAATAAAATCTAAATCATGTGCATCCAACATGCCCAAAATCACGAAATCCAATATCAAGCGCTGAACATGCGCAAAATCCAACCCAAGCGCGCCAAATATGCGCAAAAATCCAAATCAAATGCACAGAGTGCACGAAATCAACATCAATATCATAATCGAAATCAACGGTATACAATAAATCTCAATCCAAATCAGGTATACCACGGTATATAATCTCACAACCATGTGCATCAGCGTGCACAAATCAAATCAAAACACTAAAAGTGCATGAAAACTATGCCAAAAGCATAAGTCAAATCACATGCATAACATAGGCATGAAATCAAAATCAACATATCAAATGACATCAAACCGAAGTCAGGTGCAACCGTGGTGCACACAATGTAAACCCAGTGCAAAAAACGCACGAAATATAAATCCAGTGCAATAAATGCACGAAATATAAATCCGGTGAAACAAATGCACGAAATATAAATTTGGTGCGACAGACGCACGAAACGAAAATTTAGTGCAACAACTGCACGGAACACAAATCCGGTGCATCCTGTGCAAGAAATACAAATACAGTGCATCATGTGCACAAAAAACCAATACAGTGCATCCTGTGCACAAAATACCAAATAATAACTCAAATGCGTAAATAGCAACACCGAGTGTACCAAGGTGTAAAAATCATACACGTATGCAACTGCGTGCACAAAACACATATCAATGCACTACAAGCACATATAAGCTATATACCGAGTGCAAAAACCAAATTGTGTGCATACCATGTGCACAAAATCAACCCAACTGTATGAAATCCACGAAATCATAAACATGTGCGACCAAGGCACAAAACGATATCAAGTGCAATAACTGTGCATAAATCATAAATCAGCACAACGGTGTATAAAGCATATCTCAAGTGTAATAACTATGCATAAAATATGAATACCCAGTAGGTGCAACCATGGTGCACGAAAACAAATATCATGAAACTCAGTCATCAAGACTAAATCATGCGAATAGATCGCCCAAAATACCGAAATCCAAAGTGACGGATACGTGATAATCGAATCACTAAATCACAAATCATAAATACCGTCGTCGATATGTCCTCCTTCAACGTCGAGAAGGTGTCGGTGCATCTAATGCTAGCAGAGTAAGATATCTACTTGCCTACTGTTCATGATCTGACGCCTGGTGCTTTTAGGCTCTTGTCTCTCATTGTGCATTGCTAAATATATAGCTCCTCGTCTCAACGGCCCAATGTGGAATGACGACGGAAACAATCCCGCTCTGGCACATCCTCTACAGATCTCTGGCCAGCTATCTCGTCAACGATGCCGAACTCTGTCCTGCTGGGTGTGCGCAATATGACCACTCCTGGGTCCAAGTCTTCTCGTAATTTATTCCAGAAAGGTCCTGTCGAGGTCTCTCCCAAATCTCGTTTCTGCCGAACTGCCCGGAGGTTATCACCCTTTACTATATCTATTTCTGGTCCCGGAACGGCTGCATACTCATCGCGACTCTTTCTGGAAGATATATCCATATATAACGCCTCTGCATGCGTATCACATCTCTGATGTCGGCGGAGTGGAACGTCATCTTATCAAGATCTCGTATGAACCTCTTACTCCACTTTTCTCTAATGTCGACTGCTTCGGACTCGTCTCATCGTGGCTGCATAGACTGTGCTCCAACGGCTATACTCGTATCTGGAGTCTCCCAAGCAATGCATCCCATCACATGATATCCGAAAGATGTCGAACCTTTCGATCGATTCGTCAAGGTTCCATAATTCCCCCAAGAGCTGAACATCTTGGGTACAGTTTAATAGTACTCCAGTACATACCACAGCACCTGTGGACCAACCGTAGAAGGGCAAACCCAAGCCTCACAAATGGCACCGCTAAACTTCCATAAACCCTAAGGTTCAAAGGCGTTCTATGGTCATTACGTCGAGTTAGGGTTTCATTCTTCTAGAGGGTCCATAGCATTACTTGCATTTGTCTCTGAATACTTTAAACTTGGAAAATGGGCTTCTGACATTCGATCATCTCTATCGGTAACGTACCTGCGTGAAGTCGTCTCTAGCTAAGATCAATCAATCTGATAACTTCACATCGGGGTAAGCGAATGAACCACATGTCCTAGTCTTTCATCCTCGGGTGACTAGCGACCTTCTATCATATCTCTAAGTACATCTCGTACTGCAATAGCTCCAACATCTGGGGCGATATCTCGTCGTTCGCAGCAACAACTGGCTCATTTGTCCGCACGCTGAACAGTGCCTCAATCATCAATTAATAGGTGTATCGACGGTTATCACATTCTGGCTGGCCTCCAGCAGTAGCCTGATCCTCTGGTGCTGATTTGCACGTCCGAGAAATCTCGTAAAAGCGATCCGTCAAACGCTCATGGCGCAAAAACACAATAAAACGACGCCTCTATGCAATCGTAAGTCCCTGGAATCATGCCCTGGTCAGTCCTCGTCCATGACGAGCTCGTGCTGACGCAACTCTAGCCGTAGCTCTCTCTGCCCGTGCAATCGTGGCAGCAAAATCATAACCAATATCAATGAGGATAGATTATAGGAATGAATATAATACTGTGCAAGGAAATGTACATCCTAAGGCTCCTTAAGCGGAGTGGCGTATCGTAAGTATGCCGCGGAACATACACACGGTACGTCACTCTTCTTAAGTCACATACTCCATCAACCAAGGTCAACCTATGCGACGAAAGTTCGGGTGTAATACCCCCTCGACTAAGTCTAAGTTCCGTAAGGTCAAGCCTTGATTCTGTATATATACAAACGCCCTAGGCTCCGCATAGTCAAACCTAGACTCGAACCAAGGTTAACCTAGCGCTCTGATACCAACTTTGTAACGAACCGAAATAGCACGTGACTGGCCCTTGATCATATGAAGTCTATAGGACCTCATCTAATTCAAGTAAGCCAACAGCCCAGAAATCTAAAACCATTTTAAGTAATAAATGAAGGAAAACTAGTTTTAAAGAAGTGAAGAAAACATGTTTTAAAAACAAGGTTTTTAAATAAGTAAGCCGAATATACATTTTTAAATCCTCAAGTCTTTTCTGAAAATTTCGGCAGAGTTTCCTTTGTAAATACTGGTCCCAAACGGGGTACAACAAGAATGATGTATGCATAATGATAAAAGGCATCCCCAAGCGGGAGCTAGCTCTTCGTCAATCGACGGTCACAACCACGCAAGCAATATAATATACAACGTCGAAGGGCGAGGATCAAAACTCAAATGGAAACTCAAAGCATCAATGAAAACCATAATAATACAACGCGCGACTCTAAGGTCGAAAGAATAACAACTGGTCTCTAAGTATGAATAAATATACAAGTTTGGTTGATGGAATTTTATTAGATACAACAATGAAAATAATATACAAGGGTGGCCACGATGCGAGTGAACCCACCTACCAAAGCAATCACCTGGAAAGAAAGCAGTGTGCCAGCAAAGCCGCAATGAAACCTGTACGGCAAAACCTGCAAGAAACTGTGGCACAACGGGGGTGAGTTGCCAACTCGTGAGTAGAAAACATTACAGAGAAGAAATCGTATGTATGACTCAATCCTAGGTCAAACGATCAGTAATAATATATCCTCAATATGAATAAGTCTGAAGCATGATAAGGTGGCGAGGGTAAACATCTATACAAAAGTGTAGTACCAAGTGCTCGTGCCAGTGCCTCAGGTGGCAACATATCATAAATATAAGGTATCATCAATGTAATCAACATGAATCAATGTCAACTATATCATGAAGTCTATAGGTATGTGGATATCATCCAACTATGAAATCAATGTCTGTATCCATGTGGATCCCGTCCACGTGTCAACCAATGACGCAAAACATCATGCATGTAAATATCATAAAGCATATGCATGAAGGTATGAGGATATAAATCAATGTGTGTCCCTCGTGACACATCAAATCATGGAACCCGAGTGTCTCGCATCGACACTCGAAAACATCATGAAACCTGTGCCCAGCATCGGCACGTAAATCCTCACATATATATAGGGCTCCGTCAGTCCGGATCGGCCCACGGGCTCTGTCTGCGGAATCGATCCTCGGCCCGGCAGTACGAGTCAGCCCGTATCCATCTCTCAACTCCGGTCGGTATCCTCCGGATATCCGACGAGCTTAAATACAATCACCGGTAGGTAGTGGTCCCTCTGGCAGGCTCATCGTCATCCACACGAAATCTTTCTCTCGCCCCGGGGTACCATATGATTTGTATGTCAAAAATAATTCTAAACCGCAATCAAGAACGGCGTCGCTTGGTAGCTAGCCGGTGAGTACGGGTCGGTCCACAGAAATTTTGTGAATTTCCTAATTGTTCTTACGAGCTAATTCCGATGGGTGTTGGATTGATTAAATCTAAAAACTAAATCTATCTAGATCTAAATCTTGCTAGGGTTAGGTCTAGGATAGGTTTGGAAATGTAAATAAATCTCACCGCTTTCTATACCCAAATTAAGATCTATGAGGTGTTATGGTAATTATTAATAAAGGGGATTAGAACCATTCGGGAAGATGTTTCTTCCTCTAGGTTCTTGTCCTTCCTTTATTAATCCTTACCCTAACCTCCATGGAAAACACGCTCAATCGGGCCTTTATACTACGGTATCACCGTTACCTCGAGGGGTAAGGTGCCGCAGGGAGCGGTGTGTGCGTGTATGCATGGAGTTCTAATTATTATGTGTGATGGGGCAAGAAAGGGGTGAGAGATCTCATCTCTCAAAAGCCTTCTCCAAAGCTAACCCTAAAAAGCGAGGAGACTACTCGCTCATTAGGGAATTGAAGAACATGCTATCTATCTATCTAGAGCAAGGAATTAAAGATCTATACTAAGGCAATTAAATAAAACTACTTACTTTACAGATGGCTCTCTCCAAACATTTACACAAGACTTGTCAGATCTGAATAGATGAAATGAAAAGAGGCATCGATACTCTCCAAAAGAAATCTGAATTTTATTAATGAAAGGAGGCATGAACTAATACAAGGAATTGGGCTTCTATTTATAGGACATAGAAAACCCTAGGTTTACAATTGCCGCACGTCTGCATTTACAAAAGTACCCCTAGGAAGACTAGTCAGCGCCGCAACAAGTTTGGTAAAAAATTTATCTTCTCCGTGCTCTAGACGGCCGCGGAACCACGGCCGAAGCCAGGGTTCGGCCGCGGTTCCGCGGCCAAAATGGAAGCTTGCTTGATGCATTTTTCTGTATTGGTTTCTGCTGACTTTTTATTCCTGTTTCTTCAGCACTTTTCTCAAATTGGCTTCTAGGTTTCTTCCAGTTCTTCCAGTGAATAATTGTAGTGGACTTTTACCGTTACTTCATAACGAAATCTTGGACCTTGCTTTGTGAACAGATCTTCGTGTAGGCTTTATCAAGATTCTCTGTTTGTTGGTCGAAGTCTCACTTTTGTATCGTCTTTTATCTTTTTCACTGTTTTTGCTCCGAGAACCTGTAACCTGTACTATGTAGCAGACATGGATCAAAAGCACCTGTTTATTTATAAAATGCATAAGAATGGGGAATATAATAATGCAATATTATGATATGAACAAATACCCCCAAACTTATCTTTTGCTCGTCCTCGAGCAAACTTAGTTTTATTCTCGACAAAAACCTAACCTCACTTTCGCAGGGAAATGCGATTGCACTGAGCTCGTGCAACAAGCCGTTAAACCTCTAGGTGTCCCTAGTAGGAGGAGTGTTGTTTTCTGAGGGTTTTCAGCGGATACTACCCACAAAATCCTATCAATTCGGCCCATTGACTTTTATTCTTCAATTAGGTTTTCTAAGAAGGAATTCTATTATCTTCGACTCGTAAATTATCCACCCATATTCTTCACACTTCCTCATCATTTAACTTAAGATTATATATGTTCTGCAGACCTACTTAGCTTTTGGCATTTCTTAAGTTTTCCTTCTAGGGTTCCATCTCCACTTAGGAATTTTTATCAGCTCTACTAAAGATACAAGTTCTATTCTTCATTCATTTCTCTTATCTAAATCCCAATCACATACCCCTATATATCACCCCTACACTTGGAAATTTAAATCAAGCAATCATACTCTTGTCCGTTGTCCAAAGCACTTCTTAATTGGTGAATTTTTAACTGAATTTTGCTTACACATCCTTCATGCGACCGTTAATACTTCTTGAGGTACCAACGACCGATTACAAAATACGTTTGCACTTTAAAGCGTAATTCCTAGTCTTGCAACAGCCAAGGCTTTAGCAGTGACTCCCAAACCAGTTGGTCTAAGGCACTAGGTGATGAAGCACCCTCGCTAAATATTTTTTTCTATTTTTGCAGCCTTAACTAATCACAAAAACCAGTGTTCATTTTTTTATTGTTTCTTTATTCACACTTGAATTTTTTTATTTTATTTTCATCGTACTAAGGACTTTAGACAAAAGCATTTCAAGGTCTCCTCTACTATTCCAAGTTTCAAGGTGCGTGTTTGTACAATTTATAGGGTATACATTTTCAGAATTTAGACTTAAGCTAGGAACTATTTTTCAAACTTATACTCTAATAAAAATATCAATACTTTTCCTTTGTTTTGACTTAGCCCAAGAAGTGAACTCAAAATTTGCCTATTTCTAAATAAACTACAAAGATATATACTTTCTACCGTTAAACTTTAAGAAAGGTTATTTTTAGGGTTTTTAATTTACTAAGTCTAATATCTAGTTGTTCCTAGCCAGTTAACCTATTTGTCAAACTTAAGTCAAATACGGCCAAAATTGAATACATTAATTTTTATAATTTTAGAAATTTTTCAAATTTTTATGGATTTTAAAATAAGTATGCAAATGCAAAAAATATACATATGAATGCGAAAGAAGAAGGCTTACCGAGCATACCCCTAAACTTAAATTTGATAGTGTCCTCACTGTCATGCTATACCAAGAGGGTCAAAATATCAGCACTCCCCTGTTTATTTATTTATAAATTTTTTTTATTTTTTATTGTTAAAAGAAAACAAAATATATATACAACAATGTTCCCCCCAAACTTAAGTAAAACAGCGTTAAAGTTCAGAGTTAGGGAGGAGAAAAATCAAACTATACAAGGCCTTACACAGACCAAAACTTAGCACCAACCATTCAAAAATTCTATCGTGATAATGGTGGGGTTGGTGAAAGAATGGAGTGGAAAGAAAAGAAATGAGAAGCGCATGAGACCGTGTGGAGGTAGAAACGGTATACAGTCTCGGTGGAGGAGAATGGCGGAGGGGAAAAGGAAATGGTAGGGGTTCTACTTCTTCGAGTGGAGGTTGATTAATCACAAAATCCGTATCGTTTAAGAATGCGAGTTCGTCGGCAAAAATATCTTCGAAACTTTCATCGAAGGTCCAATTGAAAATTATCGAACTCAAAATATCGGATTGTGATTCATCAATACTCGGTATCATTAAAGGAAGATTAGAAGAACCACAGAAAGTGGGAATACGAACTTGAGGGTGGGTATGGAGTGTATAAATTAGCATAATTTGTAATGACCGATGTGTAAAAAGCGATTGTGCTAATCTATCAACCAGCAGAAAAATGAGATTAATTCCCTCAAGATTCGTGAGCAAACATGGGTACGTCGAACTTGGTATTGGAGATGAAAGCGTAATGGTCTCTTGCAGGGTCGGAACGAGGACGGAGGGAAGTGAGTGAGGAAAGGTATCAGTCAAAGATTCAGGAGGGTGTACACAATCAGTGGAAGAGACATGATGAATTGGGAAATCCGACTCATCAAATAAAACTGGTTCATCCTCAATAATTTCCTCAATATTCTCCTCAAAATTTAGCCTATCCATGCCATTATCATCAAAATCAAGACGCAAATGAAGTTCGGGAGAAACATTTAATGTCTCGGGATGATGATTTGGACATAAAATTTCCATCAAATCTACGGGTTTATGATCCAAAATATTCCCGGCGTCTATATCCTCAATCAAGTGAAAATCAATTTTTTCTGACACCTTATCAAAAGCATGGATATTTATCAATTTAGGTTTTAGAGTAGAGGTGTAAAGGTCAAAAGGATTAGGTGTGGTTTCACTCGAAAGAGACTCTTCACAATCTGGCAAATCAAGCACTACAAAGTCACACAACTCGTTTTTATTTTCAACTTGTGAACTATTTGGGACAATCGATGGAAAACCGGAGTTGTGGACTTCAATTGGGTATGGGTAGGTTTGATTTGGAAAGGTGTAGAACTCACTCTCTCTTCTCAAATTCTCACTCTGTCCAACTGCCTCCTCATACATTGGAACATTTGGAGCTAGTTGGAAATTAGCTACCGGTTCACTAGGTTGCATAAGGGCGGCCATGGACGCATCCACATTCCTCATCATTTTGTTTGTGGCTAAAATATAAGCTTCCAACGACTGTTCCAAACTAGACATGGGTTGGGAAGGGGTTTCGGTAAAAGATTCGAAATTGTTTGGATACGTGAAACTCCCAAATGGCTGCGTAGAAACAATGTCTAGTGAAGGTGGAAAAGTCGGGTAGGACTGGTAGGAATTGGATGGTTGGATAGGAGTAGGATAAACATTTGTATAAAAAGGTGAATGGACTTGTTGATCCCTAGAACTGGATGTGTAGAGAGGAGTGAAAGATCAGCTACTAGATTGTGCAATATGCTCAGCAATAGACATAGGTTTAGGAGTTACAACAGGACTCGAAAAAGTGGTATCAACGTATGAAGGTGGTGAAGGTTGACATGGTTGACACAAAGTGGATTGCAATGTCGAACTGTTTCTCCTAGACGCTTCTATTTGAACTTTCAAAGAAATTTTGAGCATGGATGGATTGTCCTTAAATCGACCGAAACAATTGACGTATGAGGCAAAGTTAGGTTCAGGATACCAAAGTTCGGCAAGAGATTTATGAGGTGGGGTACCAATGATGTAAAAAGGAGAAGAGAAAGAAGGTGGGGTGCACGGATTTCTTAGCGACAAAAGTTGCAAGTATTTTTATAAAAATTTTCCTTTTCTTTTTGTAACACCCGAGTTCATTTATACCAATTCTAGTCCTCGTATTTCTTTATTTGTGGTATTTTTTCCTGATTTATCGTGTTTTGGATGCGAATAGTATTTTACATTTTACATTGCATTCGACCCGACCCGCTTGCTTTAACATATTTGATTCATATTTATAGATTACCCTGACTTGTTACATAGATACGTGCATCTCATGTATACTGCATACTGGCATTTTACCTGGCATTGCATATTTTACTATATAACATTTTAGGTCGTGTAAAATAATTTAAAATTGCATTTCATAGCCTGCATGATACCCCTAACCCCGTGGTAGCATCCGCGCATCTTGTTCTCGTCCCGTTCAGTGAAACAGACGTGTTTGGATGGCTACGCGCATGTACGTGCATCCGTTCTTGGGGGTATGCATTTTCGTTACCTGAGCATTCATTTTGAATTTTGAAAGCCGCACATATTTTTCGGATTTTTAAATCTGAATTTTTAGACCCGACCCGGGCACGTTTTGAAATATTTTTGTATCCCGCCAAAATTCAATTTATTTAATTTTAAAATTTAGTTTAAATATTTTCATATGATTTCTTTAACAAACTGAAAGCTCTTATCTCAAATTTTAAATCTAAAAATCTTTTAAAATTTTAAATCTAATTTCCTAACAAACTAACAACTCCTTTCTCTCTCTCTCTCCTCTGAATATATATATATTTATATATATTTTATTTATTTAATTTTTCTTTCCTTATTTAATACACAACCTCTTCTTCTTACTTCTTCTTCTTCTTTCTTCTTTCTTTTTCTTGATCTTGTTTCTTGATTCCGGTGATCACCGCCGGAGCCATGCTCGTCGCTGACGATTCGAGTGATCCAGTGAACGTACCTGACTTGCGTGATCACCCTCGTGCTTTGTTTGGAACCGTTCCGTGTACCGTGCGCGCGTCGCGACATTTCGCCGACGAAGGACGTTCCGTACACATCCGTTCTTGTTCCGTCTAGGCAAGTTAATCTTGCTACATGCTATATAATTCATTTTATACCTATTTAAATAAATACCATACCTATAGTTTAAATGTAGTACCCCATGTTTAATTTTACAACGTTTCGATGTTCCGTTTGCATCCGCTTATATCATTTTAAATGTAGATCATGAAAACTTATCTTGTGACATACTAGATTACATTATACTGCATCCATATCATTTAAAATATATATCGTCATAATATTTCTTATTATTATTATCTTTAATTAGTTTATAATCTTCGTTTTATAATGTTATACATTTGAAAATATTATAGTTTACACATGAAACGTCGTTGAAATACGGATATGACAAATCTGAAATTTACTGTACACCTGGCCTTATAAAATTCATTATAAATCATAGAAAAATCATTAGTATACGTTCTTTAGTTCGTTACGAAGCTAACTCAGAATACTATAACTCTATGAAATATTTACTTGCAAAATAAATTTTTTAAATAACGTAAAATGAAAATGAAAATGTCTCTAAACTGCTGTCCAGGGAAATTCCAGTAGCAAACTTTCAATTTCGAATGTTCATAACTTTTTGTAGGGACAACCTGAGATGCTTATACTTATAAAAATGAAAACCTTATTGAATTGTATTTGTTTTGGTATAAGACACGTCCCTTTTGGAGAACGTTTGTTATTTTTAAGATATTTTACAAATTAGGGCGACGCTGAATTTCTGAACGGAACTTTCTTGTGCATGGTTAATCAATACCACTTTTATAGTTATTAATTACTTTGAATATGCTATCCATATTAATATTATTATATCAATATTTATATCACATATTGCTTAGTTGTACATCCGACATTACCATTTTATAGTTTTATAACTTTTCGGATACCCGTTTGCATCCATCGCATTTAGGGAATATATAATTGCATCCATAGATCACATTACTACATAATACTGTGATATTAACACTCCATGTTTAATAAATTGCATCTAATTAATATTGGAATTATAACCCTGACTCGAATTGATGACTGTACATCCATATAGTTTAGTCTGTACCTATTTGCATATCATATTACATGTTTCGGTTTGTTGTTTTATTAGTACTCATGCTTGTTCTGTGTACCCATGATTATGCTAGTTTGATTATGAGCACCCACATGATATCTTGTACACCTTGACATGACTTGTTACACCTACTACTTGACCCGACATGGTATCGTACACCACTTGACTTGACCTGATGTACTATGGCTTTACCTGCTACCTGATCTTGAGTCTAATGCCAACAAACATGACCTGTAGTCCTTACGGACCGTTCCTGTTGTCTATCCAGACAAACCTGCACCTACCTGATCCTGATTTGGCATTAGTTCTTGATTGCTTAAATACCTGACTTGAACACATATAACTTGGGGGTATGGGGAAATCAATGATGAAACCTGACTTGTAACTCGACAGTGTACTACCTTTACTGATCAGTTTTAGAGGCTAGGCCAGCCTTGGGATGATGCTGCTGACATCATTCATCTGTACATATTTCCTGTTTTAGTGCCTAGCGGCATGTCTCGGATTCAGCCCGAGAATCTTGACCGTGGTCCCGGGTATGCACGGGATACTATTGAGTTACATCGATGATTCATCAAATTGATTTCAAAGACTTGAGAGTAGATAACCCAATAGAACAGTTTAGTTTACTCACTGTGCACTACCCTTCACTGCCCTGATTTACATTACTGTTACATCCGCTTTTCATTCATGATTATATCTGCATTGCCTGTTACCCTGTTTATATTTTATTGCTTGATGACATGACGCGCTGACGTCTGGGTTTTGCATGGCCCAGATTCTTCTACCTCGTTGCAGACTGATCAGGAGTATTGCCGCTGTTAGACGAGCGGTGAAGTTCCTGTCGGTATGTAGTTTCACTTCCAGGTGGTTCATTTATTGTATCTTTTGGCTTCCGCATATTGTTATTTCTTGACTCTTTTACTCTGGCTTATGGACATGTACTAGATAGTTAGTTTACTTTCCTGTTCTTGATATCTCTACAGCCGTAATGTGACTGTGGAAGGATTTTTCCTATCCACGGGTAGCATGGTTGGCTATGTCACGTGCCCATCTTAGCGTACTCTGGGAAGCGGGGCGTGACACTTTTTCTCTTTATTTGGAACTTTTTGCAAAAAAAGATTTTCGATAAAGGGCTTAGACACACTTTCAATCAACCACAAATACACAATCAGGCCTAGATCTAGGGTCACCTAGGTCAGCTAGACAGCTCCTAACTGTTCCAAAGGGCTAGAAATAGGACCTCAAACCGCCTCTTCACCGCCAATTGCGGCCAGGTAAGTGCCAGGTGAGTGGGAGGCTCTCCACTACAAGTAGTGGCCCTAATTAAGTAACCACTCGCTTCAGACACACTTGCCTAGACACCGCAAAGTCAGGTTAGGATCAACGGCCGATGCCTACAACTAGTCCTCTGTCCTATTGAGCGCAACGTCCTTAGGGTTGAGTCTAGTAATTTTTTAATTAAAATTGGTCAAAGCAAGATGCTTTTTGTGATTTCTGGGGTCCTGGGAAGGGTGATGAAATCCCCATCCAATCTGGATTGGTTTCAAGCCCCTTAAAGTCAGATTAAATATATACAAAACAGTAACAACCACTTGCAATCAAAATTTTTATTTTTTTTTTATTTTAAGCGCGGCGCAAAGAATCCTGCACAAGATTTGTTATTGGAAGGGGGAGATTTTTTTGCGCAAAGAATCCTGCAGGAGATTTTTCAGAAGATATATTTTAGGTTGCAGAGGAGAAAGAGGGAAGCTTACTGAGCCCTTTATTTTCTGTTGAGGTCACCTTACCGCAGCGCTTCCGCGGCCAGAGCGAGGTAATGCGGTGGATCCGCGGTGGACAAGACGACACGGTTCCCGAGAAAACTTTGCAGGTTCTAACGTCAACAGGAAGCCGCGGATCCACGGTCGGAAGGTAGGTACGGTGTTCACACCATAATATTGCATTATTATATTCCCCATTCTTATATATTTTACAAATAAACGGGTGCTTTTGACGCATGTCTGCTACATGTTACAGGTTACAGGTTCTTGGACAGAAAACAGTGAAAATAATGAAAAGACAATGCAAAAGTGGATTTTGATCAACAAACAGAAGACTCTTGATCAAGCCGACATAAGGAACAATTCATAAAGAAAGATTCAAGACATCGACTCTAATCGAAAGGTTAAAGTTCACTACAAGTATTCACTGGAAGATCTGGAGAAGAACCAGAAGCTAAATTGAGAAAAGACATAAAGAAATAAGAAGATAAAAAGTACCAGAGCCAGCCCTAAAAATCCAGAGAGCCAATTCCACTGTTTGGCCGCGGAACCGCGGCCAAACCACGCCTCGGGCCGCGGTTCCGCGGCAGTTTAAAGGATTTAAAAAGTAATTTTTTTTAGAAAAATAAAGGGGTGGCGTTGACTGGTCTTCATAAGGGTATTTTTGTAATTTCAGATATGCGAAACAAATGTAACCCTAGGGTTTCCTATTCTTTATAAATAGGAACTCTAATCATTGTAACTCTTCATGCCTCCTTTTAAATAATAAATTCAGATCTCTTTATGGAGAGCATCGGTGCCTCTCTTCAATTCAGAAATTCAGATCTGACAACCCTGCATTGATGATTGGAGAAATGCATCTGTAAGTAGATTTAATTCCTGCTCTAGTTTAGATTTCAATTCTTTGCCCTAGGTAGATTTAATTTCATGCCCTAGGAACTTGTTTAGAGTTAGCTTTGGGAAAGGCTTTTGAGAGATGCGATCTCTCATCCCTTTCTTACCCATCAAATATTTACAATAGGACTCCATGCATACACGCACACACCGCGCCCTACGGCATCCTACCCCTCGAGGTAACGATGACACCATAGTATAAAGGCCTGGTTGCGCGCGTTTTCCATGAAGGTTAGGGTAAGGATCTCTAAAGGAAGGACAAGAACCTAGAGGAAGGACCACCTTCCCGAATGGATCTAATCCCCTTTATTGATAATTACCATAACTCCTTATAGATCTTCATTCGGGTATGAAAGCGTTGAGATTTACCTGCATTTCCAAACCATCCATAAACCTAACCCTAACAAGACTAGATCTAGATAATCGCAGTATAGAATAATTAGGTTTTTAGATTTAATAATCAATTCGAACACCCTTCGGAATTAACTCGTAAGCGCGACTAGGAAATTCACAACATCCATGTGGACCGACCCGTACTCACCGGCTAGCTTCATGAGACGCCGTTCTTGATTGCGGTAATAGAAATAGTTTTTGACACACGAATCAAATGGCGCCGTTGCCGGGGATGGCGTAGAAATTTCCTTTTCGCAATTTCGGGTTAATCATAAAAATAAAAAATCTGAAAAAATCAAAAAAATATAAAAATATATATAATTTGTTATTTTTGGAAGGGATATTTTGTGGTTGAATTTTTGCAGGATATACAGAATCGGATCTGGAAAATTCCAGAAAGTGAAACAGAAAACGAGATATCGGAACAGAAGGGATTTTAAAAAACAGAGTGGCAGAAAAATTTTGGAGACACAAATCCCCCATCCCGCCGCGATTCCGCGGCCAAAACCCACCTTAGGCCGCGGAACCGCGGCCATCTTGTCGATTCATCGCACCAAAAAATTTTTGGGGCACTGTGCAGTTAATGTGACCGCGAAATCGCGGTGGGAGCCACGTTTTGCCGCGGAAGGGCGGTGGAATTGTGACATCATCAGACCAACTTTGCTCTGTAAGATCTTCTGTTCATCTTCTGTATATTTTGAAATATATTTTCTGGAAATGCCTGCAGAATTTTGTGCACTTTAGAAATATATTCCCTTCCAAATAACGATCTTGTGCAGGATTTTTGGGCCCCGCTTGAAATAAAATAGGTTGCAAGTAATATTTTGTTGTTGCATATCTTTCCTATAAAATATTTTGCTGTTGCATAGCTTTTCTCTAAAATCTTTTTGCAACAAAAATTTTTCCAAATAAAAGAGAAAGAAAAAAAAAATCAATGAAAAATGAAAATAAAAAAGACAAATATTTTATAGAACTTGCAAAATTTTTTAGCCCCAAATAAATCCTTGCACCACACAACCTTCCTTCTTGTCACCTTTCTTCTTCTTCTAACATGGGTACTTCACAAAAAAAATCATTAGCCGAACTTTGGTATCCCGAACCTAATTTTGCGTTGTACGTTAATTTGTTCGGTCAATTTAAAAATGATCCTTCCTTGCCAAAAATTTCGTTGAAAGATCAAATAGAGGCGTCTAGGAGAAACAGTTTGACTTTTCAACCTAATTTGTGTCGACCAAGTCCATCTTTACCACCTCCATATGTTGACACCAATTTTCCAAGTCCTGCTGTAACTCCTAGGCCGATGTCCATTACTGAGCATATTGCTCAATCTCGCAGCCGATCTTTCACCCTTCTCCACTCATCTAGTTCTAGGGATCCACACGACTTTTCACCTTTTTATCCAGATGTTGACCCTACCCCTGTCCTACCACCCACTTCCTACCAGTCATACCCGACTTTCCCACCTTCACTAGACACTGTTTCTACACAGTCATTAGGGAGTTTCACATATCCAACCAATTTTGAATCTTTTACCGAAACCCCCTCACCACCCAAGTCTAGTTTGGAAGAGTCGTTGGAGGTTTATATTGCTACAACAAACAAAATGGTGAGGAATGTAGAAGCGTCCATGGACGCCCTTATGCAACCGAGTGAACCGGTAGCTAGTGTCCCGCTAGCTCCAAATTTTTCAATGTATGAGGCGGCAGTTGGACAGAGTGAGAATGAGAGAGGATTTTCAAATCAAACCTACCCTTACCCAATTGAAGCCCACAACTCCTGTTTTCCATCGATTGCCCTAAATAGTTCACCTGTTGAAAATAAAAACGAGTTGTGTGATTTTGTAGTGTTTGATTTGCCAAATTGTGAGGAACCCCTTTCGAGTGAAACCGCACCTAATCATTTCGATCTTTACACCTCCCATCTAGAACCTAAATTGATAGATATCCATGCTTTTGATGAGGTGTCTAAGAAAATTGATTTTCACTTGATTGAGGATATTGACGCCGGGAATATTTCGGATGATGAACCTGTCATTTAATTGAGATTTTATGTTCAAATCATCATCCCGAGTTATTAAAGGTTTCTCCCGAATCTAATATGCGTCTTGAATTTGATGATAATGGCATGGAGGAGTTAAATATTGAGGATAGTATTGTGGAGAGTCTTGAGGATAATATTGAGGTTGAATCATTTTTATTTGATGTGTCTGATTTTCCAATTCATCCTCCTGAACCTTTGACTGTTATATCACCCTCCATCCTTTCCATCGTTCCGACCTCGCTTGAAGACTGTGAGCTTGAAACCTTTTCCTTTGAATCTGACACAATTCTCACAGACGATAACACCTACGAGTGTTTCACTTTTGCGGACGATGCTGATGACTTACCGCCCGAGTTTGAGTCCTTTACATTTTCAGATGAGCCATCAGACTCGGTTGATTATAGTAGTTTCGAACCATTAATGGAATCTTTCAAGTTCGAAACAGTTTACTACGGTGAGAATGATACTATCCCTAATTCACTTCCTTTCGTCGCTCCTATAGTCCCGACCGTACAAATGACCGCTACGCTTTCATCTCCTATACCAAGTTCGGCGTACCCATGTTTTCTTGCGAATCTTGAGGGATTTGACCTCATTTCCCGACGGGTTGATAGGTTAGCGCAATCGCTTATAACACATCGGTCATCACATATTGCGCAAATTTATTCACTCAATTTACACCCTCAAGTTCGCGCGATCCTTCTTTCTTCTTTCCGTCTTTTTTCTCTCCCACCGATACCATATTCTACCATTCTTCTTTCCACACGGTCTCGCGTGCTTTTCATCTCTTTTCTTTCCATCCCATTCTTGCACCAACTCTACCATTAGCATGATAAGATTTTTGAATGGTTGGTGCTAACATTTGGCTTGTGTAAGGCCAAGCTTAAGTTTGGGGGGAATCTTGTTGTATATATGTATATATCTTATTGTTTTCTTTTTCTATAAAAAATAAAAAAAAAATTCAAAACAAATAAAAAAATAAAAAAATTGTAAATAAATAAACAGGGGAGTGCCGACATTTTGACCCTCTTGGTTTAGTATGACAGTGAGGACACTGTCAAGTTCAAGTTTGGGGGCATGCTCGGTACGTCCTCTTCCTTCGCATTCATTTGTATATATTTTTGCATTTGCATATTTATTTGAAAACCCATAAAAATTTGAAAAATTTGAAAAATTATAAAAATTATTGTATTCAATTTTGGCCTTATTTGACTAGAGTTTGACATATAGGTTAACTAGCTAGGAGCAACTAGATCTTAAACTTAGTGAATTAAAAACCCTAAAAATAACATTTATTAAAGTTTAACGGTAGAAAGTATATGCCTTGTAGTTTATTTAGAAATAGTCAAATTTTGGGTTCACTTCTTGGACTAAGTCGAAACAAGGGAAGAGTATTGATGTTCTTATTAGAGTATAAGTTTGAAAAATAGTTCCTAACTTAAGTCTAGATTTTGAAAATGTATACCCTACAACATGCACAATCACGCACCTTGAAACTTGGAATAGTAGAAGAGACCTTGAAATGCTCTTGTCTAAAAGTCCTTAGTACAATGAAAATAAGGAGAAAAAAAAGTGAATAAAGAAAAAAAAATGGACACTGGTTTTTGTGATTACTTAAAGCTGTAAAATTAGAAAAATCTTTAGCGAGGGTGCTTCATCACCTAGTGCCTTAGACCAACTGGTTTGGGAGTCACTGCTAAAAGCCTTTGGTATTGCAAAACTAGGAAGTACGCTTTAAAGTGCTAACGCATCTTGTAATCGGTTGTTGGTACCTCAAGAAGTATTAACAGTCGCATGAAGGATGTGTAAGAGAAATTCAAAATTCACGAATTAATAAGTGCTTTGGACAATGGACTAGAGTACGATTGCTTGATTTGAATTTCCAAGTGTAGGGGTGATCTATACACACACGTGGGGATATGTGATTAGAGTTTAGATGAGAGAAAGGAATGAAGAATAAAACTTGTATCTTTAGTAGGGTTGATAGAAATTCCTAAGTGGAGATGGAACTTTAGAAGAAAAACTTAAGAGATGCCGAAAGCTAAGTAGGTCTACATAACATATATAATCTTAAGTTAAATAATGAGGAAGTGTGAAGAATATGGGTGGATAATTTACAAGTAGAAGATAATAGAATTCCTTGTTAGAAAACCTAATTGGAGAACAAAAGTCAATGGGCCGAGTTGATAGGATTTTGTGGGTGTAATCCGCTGAAAACCCTCAGGAGACAACACTCCTCCTACCAGGGACACCTAGAGGTTTAACGGCTTGTTGCACGTGCTCAGTGCAATCGCGTTTCCCTGCGAAAGTGTGGTTAGGATTTTAGTGAATAAAAATAAGTTTGCTCGAGGACGAGCAAAAGATAAGTTTGGGGGTATTTGTTCATACCATAATATTGCATTATTATATTCCCCATTCTTATATATTTTACAAATAAACGGGTGCTTTTGACGCATGTCTGCTAAATGTTACAGGTTACAGGTTCTTGGACAGAAAACAGTGAAAATAATGAAAAGACAATGCAAAAGTGGATTTTGATCAACAATTAGAAGACTCTTGATCAAGCCGACATAAGGAACAATTCGTAAAGCAAGATTCAAGACATCGACTCAAAGTGAAGGGTTAAAGTTCACTACAAGTATTCACTGGAAGATCTGGAGAAGAACCAGAAGCTAAATTGAGAAAAGACATAAAGAAATAAGAAGATAAAAAGTACCAGAGCCAGCCCTAAAAATCCAGAGAGCCAATTCCACTGTTTGGCCGCGGAACCGCGGCCAAACCATGCCTCGGGCCGCGGTTCCGCGGCAGTTTAAAGGATTTAAAAAATAATTTTTTTTAGAAAAATAAAGGGGCGGCGTTGACTGGTCTTCATAAGGGTATTTTTGTAATTTCAGACATGCGAAACAAATGTAACCCTAGGGTTTCCTATTCTTTATAAATAGGAACTCTAATCATTGTAACTCTTCATGCCTCCTTTTAAATAATAAATTCAGATCTCTTTATGGAGAGTATCGGTGCCTCTCTTCAATTCAGAAATTCAGATCTGACAACCCTGCATTGATGATTGGAGAAATGCATCTGTAAGTAGATTTAATTCCTGCTCTAGTTTAGATTTCAATTCTTTGCCCTAGGTAGATTTAATTTCATGCCCTAGGAACTTGTTTAGAGTTAGCTTTGGGGAAGGCTTTTGAGAGATGCGATCTCTCATCCCTTTCTTACCCATCAAATATTTACAATAGGACTCCATGCATACACGCACACACCGCGCCCTACGGCATCCTACCCCTCGAGGTAACGATGACACCGTAGTATAAAGGCCTGGTTGCGCACGTTTTCCATGGAGGTTAGGGTAAGGATCTCTAAAGGAAGGACAAGAACCTAGAGGAAGGAACACCTTCCCGAATGGATCTAATCCCCTTTATTGATAATTACCATAACTCCTCATAGATCTTCATTCGGGTATGAAAGCGTTGAGATTTACCTGCATTTCCAAACCATCCCTAAACCTAACCCTAATAAGACTAGATCTAGATAATCGTAGTATAGAATAATTAGGTTTTTAGATTTAATAATCAATCCGAACACCCTTCGAAATTAACTCGTAAGCGCGACTAGGAAATTCACAACATCCCTGTGGACTGACCCGTACTCACCGGCTAGCTTCATGAGACGCCGTTCTTGATTGCGGTAATAGAAATAGTTTTTGACACACGAATCATACGGCGGAGGAAATGCGGTTGTTTGAGAGGTTCATATCCCGAAGAAAATTCTGTTGATCTGTTGTTGAAGTCCCCTGCTGTTCAGATTTGATATTTGCTGTTTGATCTCTGGATTTTTCCAGATCCGAACTCGATTGTATATCCTGCAAAATTCAAAAAATACCCTTCACAAAATACAAAGATGACAAATTTTTATATATATATTTTTAATTTTTCAGTTTTTTATGATTTTTTAATTTTATATTAACCCGAAATCGCAAAAAGGAAATAACACGCCATCCCCGGCAACGGCGCCATTTGATTTGTATGTCAAAAATAATTCTAAACCGCAATCAAGAACGGCGTCGCTTGGTAGCTAGCCGGTGAGTACGGGTCGGTCCACAGGGATTTTGTGAATTTCCTAATTGTTCTTACGAGCTAATTCCGATGGGTGTCGGATTGATTAAATCTAAAAACTAAATCTATCTAGATCTAAATCTTGCTAGGGTTAGGTCTAGGGTAGGTTTGGAAATGTAAATAAATCTCACCGCTTTCTATACCCAAATTAAGATCTATGAGGTGTTATGGTAATTATTAATAAAGGGGATTAGAACTATTCGGGAAGATGTTTCTTCCTCTAGGTTCTTGTCCTTCCTTTATCAATTCTTACCCTAACCTCCATGGAAAACACGCTCAACCGGGCCTTTATACTACGGTATCGCCGTTACCTCGAGGGGTAAGGTGCCGCAGGGAGTGGTGTGTGCGTGTATGCATGGAGTTCTAATTATTATGTGTGATGGGGCAAGAAATGGGTGAGAGATCTCATCTCTCAAAAGCCTTCCCCAAAGTTAACCCTAACAAGCAAGAAGACTACTCACTTATTAGGGAATTGAAGAACATGTTATCTATCTATCTAGGGCAAGGAATTAAAGATCTATACTAAGGCAATTAAATAAAACTACTTACTTTACAGATGGCTCTCTCCAAACATTTACACAAGACTTGTCAGATCTAAATAGATGAAATGCAAAAAGGCATCGATGCTCTCCAAAAGAAATCTGAATTTTATTAATGAAAGGAGGCATGAACTAATACAAGGAATTGGGCTTCTATTTATAGGACATAGAAAACCCTAGGTTTACAATTACCGCACGTCTGCATTTACAAAAATACCCCTAGGAAGACTAGTCAGCGCCGCAACAAGTTTTGGTAAAAAATTTATCTTCTCCATGCTCTAGACGGCCGCGGAACCGCGGCTGCAGCCAGGGTTTAGCCCGGTTCCACGGCCAAAATGGAAGCTTGCTTGCTGCATTTTCTGTATTGGTTTCTGCTGACTTTTTATTCCTGTTTCTTCAGTACCTTTCTCAAATTGGCTTCTAGGTTTCTTCCAGATCTTCCAGTGAATAATTGCAGTGGACTTTTACCATTGCTTCGTGACGAAATCTTGGACCTTGCTTTGTGAACTAATCTTCGTGTAGGCTTTATCAAGATTCTCTGTTTGTTGGTTGAAGTCTCACTTTTGTATCGTCTTTTATCTTTTTCACTGTTTTTGCTCCGAGAACCTGTAACCTGTACTATGTAGCAGACATGGGTCAAAAGCACCTGTTTATTTATAAATTGCATAAGAATGGGGAATATAATAATGCAAAATTATGATATGAACACCATACCGGGTCCACCATGAACCCGCAAACGGAATCATCCGCCTCCTCGAATCGGGTTTCACATGTCATACGTCTCAGAACCGAGAAAACGCATGGTGGACGCTCTGAAATATCATATCCAGAGAAACTGGGTTTTTAAAAACAGTACATGCTTTCTTTTGAAATAGCCACGGTTCTCAAATCCAGAAATATCATGGAAACAACATATCTCAATGCGTATAATCATAAAGCATGATGTATGCGACATATAATATAAATGTAAGCATATCAGCATATCATGCAACATATCGAGGGAAAACCGCTCCTTTAAAATGAATCCAGTATTAAAATATATCTTGCGGTTCCCAAATCTCCAAAATCAAGCCAGAATCATCTACGTATGTGCAAATATGTATGTATGCAAGCATGGGTGTACAATATGTGTACGCGAGTATGGGTGTACAATGTGTGTACACCAGTATGAGTGTACAATATGTGTACGTGAGTATGGGTGTACAATATGTGTACGCAAGTATGAGTGTACAATATGTGTACGCAAGTACAAGTGTACAATATGCCATATCCTGATTCAACATTCCTACTGTGTAGTGACATGGCAATTATCGATGATGAAGTGTGTGAGCCGGCAAGCAGGTGTACGTGGAACATACGCATCATCGATAATGGTGCTGGTGTCCTGACAGCATGGTTTTAACATAACAATAAACACATTTAAACATGCAATGCAATGCGAATAGCAAGAATATACGGAAAATGAATAATAAACGCAACAGTGCAGAATCTACATCAATATATACATGTCATACAGTTTTGCCATTTGAAATAAGACGAATCGTGGTGTTTAGAAAAATAAGGGCTACGGTGTTTTTAAGAAAAGATGCGTCTTTTGAAAATATCCGTAGAACCCCTTAGCCTATCTTTTAAAATACTCACGATTCGTTAGTTTTGAAATAGGTATGACTCGGGTCTAGTCTAACATCTACTAAATACTAAAGAACTAAACGAACAGTCTAACCGAAAGGGTAAGGGAAACCACCTGAATCTGAGTCGAAATACATATAAATATAATAGTCGGTGATCCCGCCTCAATAGTATCATATATGATATAATAAACAATATGACATCCTCGAGTCAAGAGTGTGGATCTATCATCAATATATAGCTCATACGTAAATCCGCCGTACGGATCCCAAATTTGGGTACGGGTCGAATCTCACATTTATCTCATCAATTATCTGGTATCCTTATCATATCTCATGAACTGGGGTACCGATCTAAGTCTAGTACAAGCTGATACCATCTATAAATATATGTGTACGTGTATGAAAACACACGCCTAAAGGCCTGCTAAAATCTCATGTCGTATCTCCTAATACGAACCATATCATATCACCGATCTCGTGGCATCATGCCCAAACTCATCATGTAATGTTTTAGAAATCGTTATGCGAAATTTTCCGTTTTAGGGAAAATTGTCGGTATTTTTTGTTTTAACCCGACTGTGATTAAATGGCCATATAGACTTACCAGCACCTAGTTTAGCTAAAATAAAGCTAGTGCGCAAGCTTTGTGGGTATATGGAACGTTTTGGTTCAGATAGAATTTTTCTTAATTTTTAATATTATTTTAATGCGGTATTCACATTTTGGGAAATTTCTCTTAAGTTATCTTTTCAACAAATCAAGTTTGAGTAAACCCAAAACCCTACTTATAATATCTAGATATTCTTGTGAGAAAAGGGATTAAATTTAAAGAAAAAGAAAAGAATTGGAATGAGGTGGCTTCATGCATGAATGTGCATGTGAATGCATTTATGAGCATTTATCACTTGAATTAGCTAGGAAATTCCACACAAAACCCCCACCTCATCACTTGGCCAAGATCCTTCCTTCCCTTTCTACCCTTGATCATTTCCTTTCCAATTTGCAACAATTCAAAGCTCACAAATCTCCAAAATTCCTTAATAATCTCACAAAAATACCCCAAGACTTATTTTTGCCTTCATGGTCACTTGGAGCTAGGAAAGCTTGGATCTTGGAAGCAAGGTTGATAGGTATAATCCCTAAACTGTTAAATATGAGTTTTTATGATGTATAGCTCGTTGGTTGTAGCGTAGAACACTTAAAGTATCGATTTGTGAAATATCGTGTTTTTAGTGTCTTTTTAGAACTTCTGTGAACTGTTGTGACCTGGAAATTTTACTTAGTGACCAAACAAGATTATAGTGATGTACTAGTGAATCTAGGACCCCACCTGAGACACGAGACCCACCCCACCGGCTTAGGCCGGCGACCAAAGCGAGAATTCCGGCGACGTCGGCTTTTTATGGTGTTGGGTGTTGGTTTTTTTGTGGGTAGCTATCTGCTGTTGGTTAGGGGTGTTTGGTACTGTTTACCTTTTTAGTATTTACAGTATGCAAATTCTGGGATCGTTTTCCTATAATCTAATGTTTTGAGTCCGCGTGTTACGTTATCCGACGCGGATCGTGACCTTGTGCAGTTGCTGCTCTTAGTTTTGGTTTAGTAGTGTCGCAACGCGCGTTAACCACTAGACAGACACTCGTGAGTTAGTTTAGTGTTGGTGCGTTATTTAAACGTAGTTTTACGTCATATTGGTCGATTTCTGAGTTTTGCACTATTTGTGTGTTTGTGAAACTATAGTGTCGCAAGCGGGGACTTCGGACGCTGCGAACAAGGGGAAGCGGGTGGTCGGATTTTCATAGCTCGAGACCATCGGTGAGTAGATTTAACATCTACGGGGAAATCGCCCGTATGGCGTTAAGCATCAGGGCTAGATATGATATGATATTAGCCGCATTTGTATATGCTCATATAGAGATGATGCATCCATTTCATTGCATATAGCTACTTGTTGTGCCTGATCCTGTATCTATTGTACACTGCACTATTATTGACAGTCCATGTTGCACGAGCACCAATGATATGCTACACACACATTGTCGGTAATTGCCATGATACGTATAAGACAATTATTCATTGATATACCTTGCTAATGGTTAGTGACATTGAAACAGTTATTCTTGTGCGATAGCGCATATGACATATAACATACCTGTATACCTACATGCTTATACATATGCCATACTATACCTACATGTTCGCACATATACTTTGCTATTGTTACATGATCAGCTTTTTATAACATATATATCGGTGGAATGGGACGCTGTATATATATGTATTTTGGATTTGGATATTTGGGAACTGCGAGATATATTTAATGACTTGATGCATTTAAATAGCGGACTTTTCCCGTGATATGCCCATATTGATGTTTTATGTTGCATATGTTATTTTACATGGATTTACGCATTAGAGATATGTTTTCATGCGAGATGGGAATTTCAAGTGTTGATGTTAGGCACTTATATTCCGAGAGATATATGGATTTTGGAGACCGATACGTGAAACACAAGTGTCGAGGTGGGATACTTGGGTTTCGAGGAACGTATGGATATCAGAAAGACCGATACGTGGAATACAAGTGTCGAAGTGGGATACTTGGGTTTTGAGGAACGTATGGATACGAGTATTTATGTGTCGATGTTAGACACTAGTTTTCATGATGTTTTAGAGTGTCGATATTTGACACTCAGGTTCCATGAGACTTACAGGATTTGAGGGCCGATCTGAGGGCCTAACTGAGTATTTTGGGATTTGGGGTGTTGTTGAGTTACATCGGGTTTTTCCATGCTTATGATTTGTGCATGAGATTATTTATTATCCCGCACTCAGTATTCAGTTGATATGCTTTTGATTCATGTAGATATAGTACCCTGGTGGTGTACCTTGATCATGATAGTTGCATATTCATATTGTCATACTCATGCTACTAGCTTACATGTTATTGATCATTGCTGCTAGTGCATACTTGCGATTTCAGTATGATGTTATTTACTATTAACGAGTTGTCAACTCACCCCCGTTGTGCCACAGTGTTTTGCAGGACTTACCCTCTGAGTAGTCGCGGCAGGGTGTCTTATCATCTCTCCTTTTAGGGATACCGCTACGTTTGGCTGTGAGGCCGTTGCTTTTAGGTGGGTTTGCGGTTATCTGTTTGTACATTGTATATCTTTTTGTTGGATCTAGTATTCTCCATCTACCATTTCTTATATTTGACTTAGAGACGAGTTGTGAGGATTCTGCATTGTATTATTTGGTGACTTTGGGTGCGGTGCTCGTGGGAGCCGGTTATGTTGAGAAGTTTTACCTCTTTATGCAGTTTTCCTTTATATTCTTTGCTTCGGCGTCGTATATATCTTGTGGTGGTTATCTCCGCCGTTGGGTGTGATTTTGCTCCCATTTGGGATGCTTTATATATTATCTATGTTGTACCCGTTTTCGGGGCTAGTTTTTACAAAGGAGGTGCTGCCAAAATTTTTAAGAAAGAAAACTAAACTTAAAGGTTTTTACTTGAGAATTTCCGAATGTTTAAAACTATGTTTTTCTCTGTTGATCCAGTTTTGGGTGGTTTAGATTTCTGGGTTTTGGCTTACTTAAGTTGCGTACGTCTGTAGACGTTACGTAGTTTAAGTGCCGGTTATGGGCCAAATTATGGGTCGTGACATATCGACTCATCTCCAAATATCATCCACTATCCTCACCATCCAAGTGTAGGTATACGTGTATATATATATACACAGTACCATACCTATGTGTGTGTATATATATATCTATCCCTATATACGCACAAGTATAACAGTTAGCATGTGTGTGCGTGTGAGTGTAAACCTATTCTAGGGTTCACGACTATGAAGCTATACTAGTTCACTTCTAATAACCCTATTCTAATCATGAACACCTAATCATATCTTGAATATCCATGTCACACATAAAAGATATCATATATTTATATATAGTGTATATATATAGTATACTATTCATCGAACTGCGGGGGTGCTATACGCCATCCACCCGACTTCCCCCGTAGATATAATCTACTCACCTGATCTTCGTTTGCCGATGCTGACGTCGCCACGCGCTTGCTTGTCGTCTCGAAGTCTTCGTGAGGGTACCTACACATCATAACATATCGTATCGCATTAAAAACCAAATCGAAACCATAATGACACGCGGAACTCAAATAGGTCAAAACCTATGGTTTGCCCTCGCAACTTAACCAAATAACACCCGATAGAGATGTACAATGTCAAGTGATCGAATACAACACAAATCACAAAAATCCAGAATTCAAAATACGTAAAACCATATCCCGAATCAAAACAGCAAATCAAGTATTTAGTCTCAGATTTTGTTTAAGGGAAAAACTATGTGCACAAACAGGTCTAGGGTGATGTATATGTGAGCTACTAAAGCAACCTGGGCACCCTCACCCACCAAGTGGCTAGCCACTCCCCATGAAAATCCGGCCTCCTCGGTTTTGTAAGGGGGTTGGGGTCTTGTATTGGTAGGGTGCCTTCCTATGGGTCCCACTAGGTCTCTGGTATTGTTTACTTTTCTAGTAAATGCTCCGGTTCATTCCAAATTTCCCTGCACACCCTAAAACTCACAAAACCGACATGAAAGTTCTGTTTTTCCGTATTTTGGGTTTCAGTTGGGTTGGTCTGGGTTTCTATCAATTGGGAGGGGTTTAAGGTCACCACTAGGCCTCAATCAACAATCACAACTCAAATCAAACCTTAGCCCTCTCAAGAAATCTCCAAAGTTCACCAAACTTCGCCAAAACGATTTTTAAACTTGAATAAATGCAAAAGCAAATGAAATATTACACTAATTGTGAAGGGATTACCCTATTTGACACTCATGAATCCTCTACAGCGCCAAAATGTGATTTTTCTTTATCCAAAGTGTAGCTTGTGAGCTTGTGCACATTTTTTGTGAAGTGGGAGTGGGGTTTTAATGGGTTTATTGTGATGATTTGAGGAGATAGAAAGGCAAGGGGAGAGAGGAGGCAGCAGCAGCAGCAAGTGAGTGAGGAGAGGAGAGAAAATGGTGAAGAGTGAAGTGGGAATGGGAGCTTGGTCCTTGGTTTGACCCCTTACCCTCTCACACTCTCTTATGCCCATCCCTCCATTCTTTAATCATATTTCTTTTCTTCTTCTTCTTTTAAGATTGGAATAGGAAACCCAAATGAAACCATGGTAGAAAAATGCACAAGTGTGAAAAAGACTTTGTGCATGCTATGTGCACAAAACACGCTTAATCCGCGATTAGCGATTTTTAATCGCGATTAGCACTATAATAGTGTCAAATAATTCATAAACTTTCATAATTTGCATAAATCATATAAAACACCCTCATTTTAGTAATTTCCAAATTTTTCAAAATTTTTCCCAATTTATCGGTATTTAATTATACCGCCTTATTAATATTCAATATTTTATTATTTAATTATAAAAATTCCCAAAAATAATATTTTATTTTTCTGAAATGTTACACAAAATCATCACTTGATCATAAACTAGAGACCAAGCTCAAGAGGAAGAAGAAGATAGTGTGATAAAATGAATTCATGTGTGAGGTTAGAATTGCAACCTTGGGTTAAGCATGGCATGCTTAACCCTTGTAGAGACTTAACCATTAGCTAGGATTAAAGTTAAGTTAACAAATATCTTAAGGTAGACAAAAAGGGTGGACAAAGTCAAACAAGCCTACAAGCTTCTTCCAAAAATATCAACCTTGACTAATTCCACAATTTTTGAATTTCCTTAATAATAAACATAAACCCTAATCTAACCCTAGCATGGTTCAAGTCTCATATACCCTAGTTGTATTTGTAACCTAGCATGATACAAACATGTACACAAATATACATATCACATATATACAATGTGCACAAAGTGAGAAAAAGAAATCATAAGTGAGCTTAATATTAATTAATGTAATATAATATATCAAATACATAATTATACATTAAATTATTAAATCAACTCTTGATTTAATAATCCGGCTATATCACATATAACCGACTAATATCATGTGTAACAACTTATCGAATCAACACTTGATCCGATAACCCGGGTATATCGCATATAACCGGCCAATGCCACAAATCGCGAGAATAGAATACGGTATCTCATATCGTATCAATCTCGGTCCCGCACATATCACATATGTGATCCTACTCCGTTTCGCTTGAGCCAGGAAACCTCTGTGTAGGACTCTAAAGACTTATCAATACGCCGGCAGTAGGTGATGATCATATCAAACACCCACAAGCCGCAAGCGGTCTGCTAAACGTAACGGCCACCCGGGTATTGAGCGATCAGAAGATCAACAAGCAAGCCTGCTCGTACTCCTATGAATCCAATCAGTAACACTACCGTACAGTCCGGTCTCTTCGTTTAATATGTCGCATATCGCGTCTAGGGGTGGTAAACATCAGACCCCAGTAACTCGATAAGTCGTGTCGATATGAGGCTCATAACTGTTAGTTATATGTATGCCCTAGAGGCCATTACTGTACATAAGATGTATATTGTAGTGGATGCTGGGACATATATAGGGAGGACTTTCTTGCTCGACATGATAGTATACTATCTGGTTACCCTTTACCTTAACGTGTATGCTGATTGTCTCTCTGTTACATGTTGGTAAAGCCCTTAGGATCTGTACTTGACTACCTGGACTATGATGCGGATCATACTAGTGGGGACATAGTAGTCCATAAGTACATCCTTCACTGTCCCTAGTCATGGGTGTATCGAGATGGGGCATCGATATACCAGAGTAGACTAGCGTGTACCTTCTCGACCCATACAGATGGGCGATGGATGATCCCATATCCATTGGTATTTGACATCAGAGGAGATATGCGGGTGCTCAGTAGAGACTGGGTACACTGGACGGACTCGCCGAGAACTCCCAGATGGTATTATACCTCACGTCAGATGGCAGTTCTCTGGTGACACTGGTACAGAGTAGTCTGTTGACCCGAGATCGTCATAGAGTCTTGTGTGGTTCCCACTGTGCTTTGATTTCCATCTTACCACGTCCAAGAGGGCGTACAAAACGGTGGTTTTTGGGTACAGTCCCGAGTCACATGGAGGCAATGAGCGATAGGAGGGGATTCGTCTCTCCCGGTATAGGGAGTTGATGTTGCGCTGTATTCGATTGGCTATAACAGGAAATCCCTGGCCAGGGTTGCTGAGATTTACTGGTAAGTGTTACCAGTAGTTTCTCAAATAGTTATAGACCTCATATCGACACGACTTATCGAGCTATTGGGGTCTGACGTTTACCACCCCTAGGCGAGATATGCGACATATCAGACGATCAGACCGGACTTTACGGTAGTGTTACTGGTTGGATTCACTGGAGTGTGAGCGGGCTTGCTCGTCGATCTTCAGATCGCTCAATACCCGGGTGGCCGTTACGTTTAGCAGACCGCTTGCGGCTTGTGGGTGCTTGATATGATCATCATCTGCTGCCGGCGTATTGACGAGTCTTTAGAGTCCTACACAGAGGTTTCCTGGCTCAAGCGAAACGAAATAGGAGCGCATATGAGATATGTGCGGGACCGAGAATAATGCGTGTATGTGATACCGTATTCTATTCTCGCGATGAATGTGTCGAATGGTTATATGAGATATAACCTAGTTATCGATTCAAGCATTGATTCGATAAGCCGATACATTGGATACTAGCCGGTTATATGCGATATGACCGGATCGTTAAATCAAGTGTTGATTTAATGATTTAATGTATAATTATATATTTGATATATTACTTTGCATTAACTAGTATCGGTTCACTTTAAATGGATTTTCTCACTCGGATATGCACATTGTATATATGATATACTTTTGTGCACTTGATTGTGTCATGTTTGATGATACATGTTAACTTGGATTTGTGTGAAGATTAAACCATGGTTGTGAGAGTGGTTAGGGTTTTGTTTATTCTCTTATTATCTATTTATTTATTTATATATTCATTTTGGAATGTTTTAAGCATGGTGGCTTGTTTTGTTTTATATGTTGAAGCTTCTTGAAGCTTTGATCAAGTCAACCATACTTATCTCATCCTTAACCCTAACCATTCCCACTAACCCTAGTTTAGTCTCTACACTTGACCATGGTTAATATTATGATAAGTTTCCATTTTTATTATTCTTTTAATAATAACTTATCATAAGACTTTCTTCTTCTTCATCATCTTCTTCAATGAAAAAGCTTTCTTCATCAATGGTGGATTGATGAAACAAGTGAGAAATCCAATTCTAAAGTCTACCCACTTCCTATTTCTTCATCCTCTACCTCTTGCCAAGTAGTAGAGTGTGTTTCCTTCACAAGTTTTCATGGCTCGGTGAAGGTGGAGCTTGATCTAGTGATGCTTCGACGTAGATCATCTTCGGCACGTCGTCGATGACCTAGCCCGCCTATTCTCCGATGAAGCGAACGCGAGAGTCCAAGATCGGATTTGTACAGCGGAGATGACTTCTTCATGGAGCTATGGAGGTGGACAAACGGATCTACAAAGGTTGTATTTCCGTATCTCTTAGTTAAGTGTTAACTAGTTAGCTTTTTCGCCTAGTTTTCTAGCAAACGATCCGTAGTCGGGTCTCTCGGCACCTAGAATTTTTTGAAATTGGCATGGTTGATGCCTTGTGAGACTTCTTGAGAGTGCCTAGGAACCCTACAGTGGTATCAGAGCCTAGCTAGAGCCTTAGGCGATGCGTAGACGGAGTTTGAAGTCCGATCGAACCAAAACCCAAACCTTAGAATGCTCTCTGTACATTTTTGAAATTCGTGGATTTTTTGAGAATTAAAAATATGCAGAAAAATCAACAGGAAATTCTAAGAATTACGGTGCAAAAAGTAACTAATGATCCTTCAAAAGTGCGGCGTAACCGCGGCATTAGCATGCTAATGCGGCGGTTCTGCGGCCGTTTTGTCTTATTAGGCATTCAATTTTGCACAGTAATTCCTATTTTGCAGTGTTGGTTTTCCTGGAATATTTTTTTTTCTGAAATCAAGAGTTGAGTATTTTGGGTTGTATAAGGGGTTCGTACATTCGATCGGATTGTCAAATTTTGTCTATGTGTTTTTCCGGATAATTTTAGAATATGTTAAAAAAGTTCGACCGGATAAAAATACCCAATTTTTCCCTGCCGGAAAATTTCCAAGTGTTGGATTTTTCCGAGGTTTAAATACGTTCTAAGTAGTGCAAGTAATGCGATGGTCCCTCTAGAAGACAACAAACCTTAACTCGATTATGTGACCGTCTTGAACTGCCCTTTGAACCTTCGGGTTTGGGGCAGTACGGCGTGCCACATGTGAGGCGTTGGCTTGACCCTTCTACGGCTGGACCGTTGGTACTGAGGCGCGAACTGAATGTTTTTAGACTTGTTTCATGTGTTGATCTCTATCGGGAAAACTTGGGTGTTCGAATGTTCAATCGGAAAGTTTAACATTTTCTAATTATCCGGAATGGGATACAATAATTGGAATTCACAAATAGTTATGTGATAACTAAATGAATGTTATAAACGTAGCACTTTAGTCTCACTTGATCGGTTGCCACGGAATTTTGATGTGATCAAAAGTCCGTCGCAATCACGTAGTGTACGCGGATACTCGCTGGGTAAACTTAATAGACAGCCTCACTCCATAGCCCCGACCAAGTGACTGTAGGAGAACCCCGTCGCCGAAAGCATCCGTTCGGGTGCTCGCGGTAGCGGTGTTCCGCCTTGGTGCACTTCGTCGACGGTATCAGGGGTGCGGCCGCCTACTAAAGTTTGCGACGAGCATTCGATCAGTTTTTCGGGAATCTTGTTGAATTGCCCGACTTGATATTGAAAAGTGTTTTCGATAATGAGACTAAAATGCGGGGTTTATAATTGTTAGGCATGCGATGTCTAAGTAATTCATTTGGTCAGGCATGCGATGTCTGAGGTGGTTGCGGATTCCAACTGTTGTAGTTTTACACTTTCTTTTCTGTGACCGTAAGTGTAATATGTGATATCGCCGGTTTCGTTGCTATATGTCAACGACAATTGGGATGCGCATATTTACTTACGTTGATGACATGTGATGTTATGTGTTGCTGGATATGTTATATTGGATCGTCGTGTTTGAATAGCCGGGGGTTTTTATGTGAGATGAGTGTTTTTCATTTTCATTCATGTAAAAACTTGTATGTAATATTCTTTTATTTGGGGCGCTTCCAGGTTGCGGAAGTTGTCACCTTTTGTATATTATTTACTTTTCTGCACTAGGATAGACCCAAGGAGGAGAGCACAAGTAACCGGGTTCTGGAGTCCAGAGGGAGACCAACTCGAGGAGTCGAGTCCGGGTCTCCTAACTCTAGAATTGGTAGGGTTGCTTGTCGCTCTCGTAGGGGTCTAGGGGTGTGGGTTTGGCTATTCATCACGACCGTGGAATCCGTGTTTTATACTGGCTCGTATTGAAAACACGGACATCCTAGTATATCCAATATTTCATATGTTTCTTCTGCTGCGATATCTGTGATGTGATCATGTGATGTTCTATGATAGAGACAGTATATAGTATATATGATATATTATATAGACGTTACTTATGTTTTACACCCGCGCTAGCCCTGCCCCGCTCTGCCGTTAGTTACCTAACCTAACGGTGCACGAGGGGACATCGAGGCGAATGCGGATGGCATAAGTGTACGTCGTATTTATCTGTGATGATTAGGTACTTAAATGATGGGACTTCATTAATGTGATTAATGAAATAAAAGAAACCTAAGATGTTGTAGAATCGAATTTCAAAATAAAACAGGTAGCTACAGTTCTTGCTTTGCACAGCGGCATATGCGATATATCCTGCACCTTATTCGATGAGGAAAGGACCGAGATCCCTTCACCGGGAGTGACTCCTTTAGAAATAACTGGCAGATGCTACACACTCGGTTTGTCTTTTGATTGCTTTTAACTGTTTTGCTTTGCACAGTGATATATGTGATATATCCCGCACCTCATTCGACGAGGAAAGGACCGACGATCCCTTCACCGGGAGTGACTCCTTTAGCAAAACTAGAAAAGCCTCAAAAGCACTCCATTTTTAAAATCATTTGATTCTACAACGATATCAAGTTCATTACGCAATAGGTTTTCAGAAAAACCTGTCGTAGCCCTCCGTCATTTCAGATAAGTAGTAGTTAGTATTCGTGCTACGTTTGTTGGCCTGCGTCAAGGCGTAGTGTGCGGTAGCTAACTAGTGCTTATCTGCATAAGCATATGATGTGATTAGATTAGGGTAGTCGTGCGACTTTGTTGGCCTGCGTCAAGGGTCGTGCGGGTGGGTTTAATTCAATCAGGAAATGACGGGTTGAACTTGACTAGCATCCTATGGTTTGTTGGCCTTTGTCAAGGCCATAGGAGGTTAGGGGCAAAATATTATCGGGAATTTCAAGTGTTGAAATTTGCAATGAGATTGCATACTTTCTATGAGATAGTTGGATCCCGATACCCGCTGCGAGTAAGAGTTACTCCTGGGAGAGTTTTATACATTACAATTAGCCGATCAAGTAGGTGTCTAGAAAGGTGTCAACGGGGTTACGCCTCTGGGAAAACGAGGTTTACATTAATTAGGTTCATGCGAAAGCACGGGGGACCTCCCTCAAAGTACCGACACTGGCCTGGCTGAAAGATTGGCGAACTTGTAGTGTGTAATTAATCCCGGCTAGTCTTTCCTTTTAAGGTTTGAAGGAAGATTTGATAAAAAGCAGTGGGAGCCATCCTGATTAGATAAAATAATAACCAATCTATTCTTGACAGAGCGCACGCTGAGTGTTTTCTTCTCTCTCTCTCCAGGTAGCGACCCTATCACGCCTTAATCAAGATAATAATACGGATTATTGACCGAACCCGCTTGTTATACTGAGCTGGGGAACGTTGGTCCCGCTCCAATTTATAATTGTTATAAGACAGAGCAGGAAATTGGGGAATACCAGAATTCCCGTGCCGCCCAAACGAAGAGAGTGCATGCTGATGCATCATCTTCGGGTGTGTTCATTATACAGAACTGTTTCTCAGTATCCTTTACGTCCTGGGTATGTGATACCAGATCAGGATCCCTGATATGTAATCTGTTACATAGGGCTACAGATAGGTAGAGAACTGAGAACGGGTGATAAGTTTCATGAGGCAGAAAACGGGGCAAGTGTTGCAGCCAAGTCTGTTGGTCACTGTCACCCTGTATTACAAATACATTGATTCTGAACGAATGTTATTAGATACCGAACTTGATATACAAAATCATATCAGTCTCTTTATCAGTAAAGAAATGATAAAATTTTGTATTGTTGGATAATGTTTTGAACATTTCCTATATCAAAAGTTGATCGTATCAGGCACATCATCTAAAAGCATTAATGTTCTAAATCAAACTACAATTCTTAGTATACGGAACACACACAAGAGGATGAGTTCAGAAATGAACGAATTCTTCTTGAGGTATTGTAGACTAGGTCAGATCAATGTGACCCGACTAGCTGAAGTTACATTTAGATGTATATTTAAATTAGTTTGAATTTACATCTTGTGAAACTCGCTAGTCATGTCACAAAGATAAAATGACCACAGCTCTGTTTATTGGAAACAGAGAAAGAGTTAGTAAACTCTTGGGATGATACATGTTGATGTATGTAGGTCCCCAGTCTACAAATGCCAGGACTGATTCTTTGTACTTCATTACATTCTCTGATGATCTTTCGAGATTCAGACCTATGTTCTTGTTGAAACATGAGTCCGAACCTTTTGAGATATTCTCAGAATATAAGCTAGAAGTAGAGAACCAAAATAAGGGTAAAAGTATTATGTCCTTTGATGTGATCAAGGAGGAGAATACTTGAGCACGGAAATCCTGGTCCATTCTAAAGGAGAATGAGATTCTCTCTCAGCTTTACTCCTCCGTAAACACCATAACACGATGGTATATCGGGATGGAGCAATCACACCCTATATGATAAGGTGTGCTCTATGATGAGTACTACTGAGTTACCTATTTTCTTTTTTGGGAGTTATGCACTTGAGAAGCTGCATACCTATTGAATAGGTTCGAATCAAATCAGTTGCCTACCGTTTCATATTTGATATGATAAGGGAAGAGCCCATCTCTCAAGTTAGTTGAGATTTGGGGTTGTCTGGCCTATGTCTAAAAGCAAAATCCGGACAAGCTCGAGGCAAGGTCTGTTATGTAGAACTGGAAAAGTTCCAGCTATACAAACTACAGCTGATGATTTGATAGAACCAGAGGATTCAGTAGAAACCAACGAACCTCAGCCTCTCCGCCGATCTAGTAGGGTTCCTCACCCACCTGAGAGATACTTCGGTTTCTCTATGACAGTGGGAGCGAGGATTGCATCATGAGATGATGACCCAACTAGCTTCGAGCTGGCCATCGAGAGTAAGACTCTGTAAGAATGGCTGGATGTTTAGCGATCTGAGATGGAATCCTTATACACCAACAAAGTATGGACTTTAGTTGCTATATCTGAAGGGTTAAATCCCCATCAGGAGCAAGTATATCTTGAGAAGATTACTTGGTGTACATGGAAAAGTTGAGACTTTCAAAGCTAGACTTGTTAAAGGTTTTCTTCATTGACCAGGCGTGGATAATGATGAAACCTTTTCAAGTATCTATGCTTAAGTCCATCCAGATCCTACTTGTCATGGCTACATACCATGACTACGATATCTGGTGGTTGGGTGTCTTGACTGCTTTTCTAAATGATGTTTTAGAAGAGTGGGTCTATAAGTACACAGCCAGAGGACTTCGTAGACAGTGGGAGCAGCGGAAACGTGTGCAAGATGCTTTATAGGATAAAGCAGGCGTCGCGGAGTTGGAACATCTGTTTTGATGTGTTAGTCAAACAGTTTGACAACATCAAAATGGTAGATGAACCTTGTATAAACAAAAGGGTAGTAGGGAGTATGGTGACGATCCTCGTAGAGTACGTGGATGACATACTCTTGATATGAAAGGAGTTTCCTATGCTACGCTCGGTCAATCTCCGCTTATCACAATGATTCTCCATATAGGATCAAAGTGATACATCCTAAATCCTGGGTTTTGGATCTATGAGATAGATCTAATTAGATGTTAGGATACTCACTAGCTGTAGTGAGATGGTATCAATCGATCCTGGGGAGAATCACTGGAAGGGTTCCAGGGTGATAAAGACGACTGAATGTCAATCACAGGCATTGTCTTTACCCTCAGTAAAGGGACGGCATGTTGTAAGAGTTCCAAGCAAGATACCGTGACATACTAGACGATAAAGGCACGATACATCGCTACTTAAGATGCTACCAAAGAGGCTGTTTGGGTGTATATTGGTTCATAAGATAAACTACGTTCCTACCATTGTGTGACAATGGAGTTGTGGCTTATGCCAAGGAACGCCGGTCCCATCAGTGATCCTGACATATTCTAAGGCAGTATCACTTGATCATGGAGATGGTTGATCTCCAGGGTGATCGAGGTTTGGAGAGTAGACTCAGAGGACAACACAGCGGATCCACTCACAAAGGCCTGTTCCCAGAGAGAGACTTTTATGGGATGGTTGAGTATGAGATACTACAACCACTACTACAGATGGCCCTAGTGCAAGTGGGAGATTGTTAGTTATATGTATGCCCTAGAGGCCATTACTGTACATAAGATGTATATTGTAGTGGATGCTGGGACATATATAGGGAGGACTTTCTTGCTCGACATGATAGTATGCTATCTGGTTACCCTTCACCTTAACGTGTATGCTGATTGTCTCTCTGTTACATGTTGGTAAAGCCCTTAGGATCTGTACTTGACTACCTGGACTATGATGCGGATCATACTAGTGGGGACATGGTAGTCCATAAGTACATCCTTCACTGTCCCTAGTCGTGGGTGTATCGAGATGGGGCATCGATATACCAGAGTAGACTAGCGTGTACCTTCTCGACCCATACAGATGGACGATGGATGATCCCATATCCATTGGTGTTTGACATCAGAGGAGATATGCGGGTGCTCAGTAGAGACTGGGTACACTGGACGGACTCGCCGAGAACTCCCAGATGGTATTATACCTCACGTCAGATGGCAGTTCTCTGGTGACACTGGTACAGAGTAGTCTGTTCACCCGAGATCGTCATAGAGTCTTGTGTGGTTCCCACTGTGCTTTGATTTCCATCTTACCACGTCCAAGAGGGCGTGCAAAACGGTGGTTTTTAGGTACAGTCCCGAGTCACATGGAGGCAATGAGCGATAGGAGGGGATTCGTCTCTCCCGGTATAGGGAGTTGATGTTGCGCTGTGTTCGATTGGCTATAACAGGAAATCCCTGGCCAGGGTTGCTGAGATTTACTGGTAAGTGTTACCAGTAGTTTCTCAAATAGTTATAGACCTCATATCGACACGACTTATCGAGCTATTGGGGTCTGACGTTTACCACCCCTAGGCGAGATATGCGACATATCAGACGATCAGACCGGACTGTACGGTAGTGTTACTGGTTGGATTCACTGGAGTGTGAGCGGGCTTGCTCGTCGATCTTCAGATCGCTCAATACCCGGGTGGCCGTTACGTTTAGCAGACCGCTTGCGGCTTGTGGGTGCTTGATATGATCATCATCTGCTGCCGGCGTATTGACGAGTCTTTAGAGTCCTACACAGAGGTTTCCTGGCTCAAGCGAAACGAAATAGGAGCGCATATGAGATATGTGCGGGACCGAGAATAATGCGTGTATGTGATACCGTATTCTATTCTCGTGATGAATGTGTCGAATGGTTATATGAGATATAACCTAGTTATCGATTCAAGCATTGATTCGATAAGCCGATACATTGGATACTAGCCGGTTATATGCGATATGACCGGATCGTTAAATCAAGTGTTGATTTAATGATTTAATGTATAATTATATATTTGATATATTACTTTGCATTAACTAGTATCGGTTCACTTTAAATGGATTTTCTCACTCGGATATGCACATTGTATATGTGATATACTTTTGTGCACTTGATTGTGTCATGTTTGATGATACATGTTAACTTGGATTTGTGTGAAGATTAAACCATGGTTGTGAGAGTGGTTAGGGTTTTGTTTATTCTCTTATTATCTATTTATTTATTTATATATTCATTTTGGAATGTTTTAAGCATGGTGGCTTGTTTTGTTTTATATGTTGAAGCTTCTTGAAGCTTTGATCAAGTCAACCATACTTATCTCATCCTTAACCCTAACCATTCCCACTAACCCTAGTTTAGTCTCTACACTTGACCATGGTTAATATTATGATAAGTTTCCATTTTTATTATTCTTTTAATAATAACTTATCATAAGACTTTCTTCTTCTTCATCATCTTCTTCAATGAAGAAGCTTTCTTCATCAATGGTGGATTGATGAAACAAGTGAGAAATCCAATTCTAAAGTCTACCCACTTCCTATTTCTTCATCCTCTACCTCTTGCCAAGTAGTAGAGTGTGTTTCCTTCATAAGTTTTCATGGCTCGGTGAAGGTGGAGCTTGATCTAGTGATTCTTCGACGTAGATCATCTTCGGCACGTCGTCGATGACCTAGCCCGCCTATTCTCCGATGAAGCGAACGCGAGAGTCCAAGATCGGATTTGTACAGCGGAGATGACTTCTTCATGGAGCTATGGAGGTGGACAAACGGATCTACAAAGGTTGTATTTCCGTATCTCTTAGTTAAGTGTTAACTAGTTAGCTTTTTCGCCTAGTTTTCTAGCAAACGATCCGTAGTCGGGTCTCTCGGCACCTAGAATTTTTTGAAATTGGCATGGTTGATGCCTTGTGAGACCTCTTGAGAGTGCCTAGGAACCCTATAATAACGGGTCGAGAAACTACTGATAACACTTACCAGTATATCTCTAATGCAGCCCTGGACAAGGACTTCCTGTTATAGTCAATCGAGCACAGCGCAACATCAACCTCCAATACCGGGAGAGACGAAACCCCTCCTATCGCTCATTGCCTCCATGTGATTCGGGACTGTACCCAAAAGCCACCGTTTTGCACGTTCTCTTGAACTTGGTAGGTGGAAATCAAAGCACAGTGGGAATCACATAAGACTCTATGACGATCTCGGGTCTACAGACTAACCTGTACCAGTGTCACCAGAGAACTGCCATTTGACGTGAGGTATAATACAATCTGGGAATTCTCGGCGAGTCCGTCCAGTGTACCCAGTCTCACCTGAGCACCCGTATACTGTTTCTGATGTCAAACACCAATGAATATGGGACCATCCATCGCCCATCTACATGGGTCGAGAAGCTATACGCTAGTCTACTCTGGTATATCGATGCCCTGTCTCGATACACCCACAACTAGGAACATTTGAAGGATGTACTTAACGACTACTCTGTCCCTATTAGTATGATCTGCATCATAGTCCTGGTAGTCAAGTACTTATCCTAAGGGCTTTATCAACATGTAATATAGAGACAATCAGAGTACATGTTAAGATAAAGAGTAACCAGATAGCATACTATCATGTCGAGCAAGAAAGTCCTCCATGTATATGTTCAAGCATCCACTACAATATACATCGTATGTACAGTAATGGCCTCTACGGCATACATATAACTAACAATCTCCCACTTACACTAGGGCCATCTGTTGTAGTATCCCATACCTAACAATCAGCAGTGGTTGATGTATCTCATACTCAACCATCCCATAAAAGTCTCTCCTGGGAATAGGCCTTTGTGAGTGGATCCGCCGTGTTGTCCTCTGTAGTCTACTCTCCTAACCTTGATCTCCCTGGAGATCAACCATCTCCATGATCAGGTGATACTGCCTCAGAATATGTCTGGATCACTGATGGGATGGGGGTTCCTGGGCTGAAGCCACAACTCCATTGTCACACAATGGTAGGAACGAAGTTCATCTCATGAACTTATATACATCCAGACTCCTTCTTTGGTAGTACCGTTGGCAGCAATGTATCTATCTTTTATCATCTAGTTTGCCACGGTATCTAGCTTGGAACTCTTCCAACATACCGTCCCTCCACTGAGGGTAAAGACAATACCTGTGACTGACATTCAGTCGTCCTTACCATCCTGGAAGCTATCCAGTGATTCTCTCCAGGATCGATTGATACTATCTCACTACACCTAGTGAGAATCCTAACATCCACTTAGATCTATCACATAGATCTAAATCCCAGGATTTAGGAGGTATCACCTTGATCCTATATGGAGAATCATTGTGATAAGAAGAGATTGATCGAGCGTAGCATAGGAAACTCCTTTCCAATCAAGAGTATATCATCCATGTACAATACGAGGATCACTACCATACTACCTACTACCTTTTTGTATATACAAGGTTCATCTACTATTTTGTTGAAGTCAAACTCTTTGACTACCACATCAAAACAAATGTTCCAACTCCGCGATACCTACTTTAACTCATAAAGCAACTTGCACACGTTTTCGTTGTTCCCACTGTCTACGAAGCCCTCTGGCTGTGTACTTATAGACGCTCTCTTCTAAATCACCATTTAGAAAAGCAGTCATGACACCTAGTCGCCAAATATTGTAGTCATGGTGTGTAGCAATGGCAAGTAGGATCCGGATGGACTTAAGCATAGACACTAGAAAAGGTTTCATCATTATCCACACCTGGTCGATGACGAGAACCTTTTGCAACAAGTCTTAGCTTTGAAAGTCTCAACTTTTCCATGTACACTAAGTAATCTTCTTAAGATATACTTGCTCCTGATGGGGATTTAACCCTTCAGATAAAGCAACCAAAGTCCATACTTTGTTGGTGTATATGGATTCCATCTCAGATCGCTTAGCATCCAGCCATTCTCACAGAGTCCCCACTCTTGATTGCCTATTCGAAACTAGTTGGGCCATCATCTTATGATATAATTCTCGCTCCCACTGTCATAGAGAAAACCAAAGTATCTCTCAGGTGGGTGAGGAACCCTACTAGATCGGCGGAGAGGCTAAGGTTCGTTTGGAACTATTGAATCCTCCGGGTCTACCAAATCATCAGCTGCAGTTTGTATAGCTGGAACTCCTTCCAGTTCTACCTCATGACCATTAATTTCTTCACAAGAAAATCCTTTCCAAAAGGTGGCATGCTGAGAAACGAAACACCTTTTGTTCCTCAGTGTGGTAGAAGTTATTCCCTTGCTAATGCTTGGGATATCCAACAAACTTCCACAGAACTGACCTTGCCTCGAGCATGTCCGGATCTTGCTTTTGACATAGGCCGGACAACCTCAAATCTTAACTTTCTTAAGGGATGGGCTCTTCCCATACCATATCACATATGGAGTGGTAGGCACCTGATTTGGTTGTAACCCTATTCAATAGGTATGCAGCTTCTCAAGTGCATAACCCCCAAAAGGAAATAGGCTTCTCAGTAGTACTCATCATAGAGCACACCATATCTCATAGGCTGCGATTGCTCCGTCCCGATATACCAACGTACTGTGGTGTATACGGAGGAGTAATACTGAGAGAGAATCTCATTCTCCTTTTGAATAGTCCAGGAATTCCGTGCTCAAGTATTCTCCTCCCTGATCACATCAAAGGACATAATACTTATACCCATTTTGGTTCTTTACTTCTGACTTATATTCTTTGAATTTCTTAAAAGGTTCAGACTTGTGTTTCAACAGGAACACATGTGCGAATCTTGAGAGATCATCAGTAATGTAATGAAGTACAAAGAACCAGTTCTGGCATGTGTAGACAGGGGACCTTCATACATCATCATGTATCAATCCCTAGAGTTCACTAACTCTTTCTCTGTTTCCTATAAACAGAGCTATGATCATCTTATCTTTGTGACATGACTGTCAAGTTTCACAAGATGTAAATTCAAACTGATTTAAATATGCATCTAAATGTAACTTAGCTAGTTGTGTTGCATTGATATGACCTAGTCTACAATACCTCAAGAAGTATTCGTTCATTTCTGAACTCTTCCTCTTGTGTGTGTTCTGTACGTTGAGAACTGTGGTTTGATTTAGAACGTATATGCTTTTAGATAACGTGCCTGAACCGATCAACTCTTGATATAGGAAATGTTCAAAACATTATCCAACAATACAAAATTATATCATTCTTTACTAAATAAAGAGACTGATATGATGTTGTATATCAGGTTCGGTATCTAATAACATTTGTTCATAATCGATGTATTTTGTAATACCGGGTGATAACTGCCAACATACTTGGCTGCAACACTTGCACCGTTTGCAACTCTTGAAACTTATCACCCAGTTTCAGTTCTCTACCTATCTGTAGCCCATGTAACATATTACATATGTGGGATCCTGATCCGGTATCTCATACCCAGGACGTAAAGGATACTGAGAAACAGTTCTCGGTAATGAACACACCCGAAGAAGACGCATCATTATGCACTTTCTTCATTTGGGCGGCACGGGAATCCTGGTAATCCCCTATTTCCTGCTCGATCTTATAACAATTATAAGTTGGAGCGGGACCAACGTTCCATAGCTCAAATAACAAGCGGGTTTGGTCAATACATCCGTATTATTATCTTGATTAAGACGTGACATGGTCGCTACCTGGAGAGAGAGATAAGAAAACACTCAGCGTATGCTTTTGCAAAATTAGATTGGTTATTAATATATCTAATCAGGATGGCTCCCATTGTTTTAGTCAAATCTTTCTTCAAACCTTAAAAGGAAAGACTAGCCGAGATTAATTACACCCTACAAGTTCGCTAATCTTTCGGCCAGGCCAGTGCCGGTACTTTGAGGGAGGTTCCCCATGATTTCGCACGGACCTAATTAAAATAAACCACGTTTTCCCAGAGGCATAACCCCATTAACACCTTTCTAGACACCTACTTGATCGACTAATTGTAAAGTGCAAAACTCTACCAGGAGTAACTCTTACTCGCAGTGGGTATCGGGATCCAACTATCTCATAGAAGGTATGCAATCTCATTGCAAATTTCAACACTTGAAATTCCCAATAATGTTTTGCCCCTAGCAACTTATGACCTTAACATAGTCAACAAATCATAAGCGCTAGCCAAGTTCAACCCGTCATTTCCCGATTGAATTAAACCCACCCGCACGACCCTTATCATAGTCATCAAAGTCGTATGACTACCCTAATCCAATCACATCTCATGTTTTAGTAGATAAGCACTAATTAGCTATCGCACACTATGCCTTAACATAGTCAACAAACATAGCACGAATACTAAGTAGTACTTATCTGAAATGAAGGAGGGCTACGACAGGTTTATAAGAAAACCTTTTGCGTAATGAACTTGATATCGTCGTAGAATCGAGTGATTTAAAATGGAGTGTTTTTGAGGTTTTTACTAGTTTTTCTAAAGAGGTCACTCCCGGTGAAGAGATCTTGGCTCTTTCCTTATCGAATAAGGTGTAGGATATTTCACACACAACTAAAATAGGGGGTTGCCCCTACGGATAATGAAATCCATAGGGGCAGATTTATGTTGGCCCTACGGATTAGTTGTAAGTCGATGTTCAACACCCCAATACTTATGGGGAGGCGGAAATATGAATAACAATCTTGTTCTATGATTAAACATCGAATAACCGTATGAATCGTTTGCTAAACAAGTTTTAACAAAAGCTATAGAGTTCTAAACTACTATGTTAAGAGCTTATACCAAACGGTTCTAGTCCTTCGTCTTAATGTTATCTACGGCCTCTTTGGATCTCCACGTCCTCTTCGGCTTTCTTCCGTGATAGACGATCCACCTGAGAACCCTAATCCAAGCTATAACCTCTAAACTTGAGGTTACTTAGTTTCTCTAGTTGCTAAATAGAGTAGCTAAGGTGATGTAGAGATAGGTTATGGAATGATTAGTCTTTCCTAATCCTTGTTCTCAACTCATGAGGGTAGGATTAGGTTTGGTGAAGGAGAGAGAACTTGAAGAGAGAGAGTGAGAAGATGATAATGATAATAATTTTGAAAATGAAAAAGCTTCTCACTAGATATATGAAACATAATGAATTAAAAAGAAATGAATAATATGAGATTATTCATCATGTTTCATTAATGCAAGTGGGTGATTCATTATGTGAGTCATTAAGCATTTAATAGTGCATTAATGACATGATGAATCACTCACAATGAGTCACTAATTCATTAAATGAAAATGCCACCTCTCCCTCCATGTCACATCCTTCTAGAAGCTTCTCGGAAAATTACGAGAACGTCCCTCTCATCCGTGAAAACACGGAAAAACTTTAGACTGTATAAATCCAATAACCTGATACTAGAATCTGGCTTAAACCAAAGCCGGCTAGTAAAAACTGTCCGAATGTCGTACGTGCGTTCAAACACGTATGCGTCCGAACCTTTGTCGTAAAACCATACGACCTCTATATCTTTTCGCCTGGGTTTGGGAAATCTCTATGTGGGACTCTAAAGACTCAACTACTACGCTGGCAGTGGGTTTAACCACAGACCGCAAGCGGCACTAGTTGTACGTAACGGTCCCCAGGTAGTTGTCGATAAGAAAGCTTGATGAGGTAACCCATCTGAAATCCTACTGAGCCTGTCTGCGACAATATCCGCACAGTCCGGTCTGTTCGTCTAAGAGTATCGCATGTATGGTCTAGGGAGGTGGTGGACGTCAGACCCCTAATAACCGTACAAGTCATGTCGGTATGGTTCAAGACCACCCGAGAATCTACTGATCATTCCATCAGTAATTCTCAATCAGCCCTGGCCAGGGACTTATGGTAATGACCAACCGACCACAGTGCGATATCAACTCCCTATACCGGGAGAGACGAATCCCTAACAGTCGCTCACTGCCTCCACGTGGCTCGGGACTGTGCCCAACTGAAAACTGTTTGCACGACTCCTTTGAGCCGTGGTAGGGTAATAATCAAAGCACAGTGGGAACTCACACGAGACAAATGATGACCTTAAGTCAACGGACTATCTGCACACATGTCACCTGAGAACTGCTATCTGACGTTAGGTATAATACCATCCAGTCAGTTCTCGGCGAGTCCTGTCCGGTGTACTCACACCCAGTGAGCATCTGTATACAATCTTAGGTGAACACCACCAATGGTTGTGGGACCAATCCATCGCCCCTCGTCAGGGTCTAGATATGTATACACTAGTCTACTCCGGAGTATCGATGTCCAATCTCGATACTCCTGCGACCAGGGACATCTAAAGGTGTGCCTATTGACTATCCAGCTCCCACTAGTATGACTGCCATCACAACGCCGGTAGTCAGACAAACACCCTATGGGCTTTATCAACATATATATATATATATAAATACCTAATAAAATATATCATACGTTAAGACAAAGTCAAACCAAATAGCGTACTATCATATCAAGCAAGACTGTCATGTACATACATATCCCAAGCATCCTATTCAATGTAGGCCTCTAGGGCATATATATCCAACAATCTCCCACTTGCACTAAGGCCTATAATTGCTGCAATGAGTACCCACTGTCTCTACCAGATCCAGTTGCTGGCGTACCGCATGCCCAACATCTCAAATAACCTCTCGAACTGTACTTGAGGAATGGCCTTGGTGAATGGATCTGCCGTGTTGTCTTTTGTGTCCACTCTCCGTATCTCGATCTCCCGACGATCCACGATCTCCCTGATCAGGTGAAACCGCCTTAAGATATGCCTGGATTTCTGATGGGACCTTGGTTCCTTCGCTAAAGCTACAGCGCCATTGTTATCGCAATACAAAGGTATTGGATTGGCAATGGACGGAACCACCTGAAGTTCAGAAATGAACTTCCTCATCCAGACAGCCTCTTTTGCGGCTTCACTAGCAGCTATATACCCAGCCTCCATAGTTGAGTCTGCGACGGTATCTTGTTTGGAACTCTTCCAACATACCGCCCCTCCATTGAGGGTAAACACAAAACCCGAAATGGATTTAGAATCATCCTTGTCACTTTGGAAGCCGGAGTCGGTAAAAGCCTCTACCTGGAGGTCCCCATTACCGTAAATGAAGAACATCTCCTTAGTCCTTCTTAGGTACTTGAGAATGTTCTTCACTGCTCTCCAATGTTTCTCACCTGGGTCAGACTGATACCTGCTTACCACACTAAGTGCGTAAGCTACATCCGGTCTGGTATATAACATCGCATACATTATTGATCCTATCGCCGAAGCGTAGGGTATAATGCCCATGCGAGCCCTCTCTTCATCAGTCTTTGGAGACATCTCCTTGGAGAGGGTGATTCCGTGACAAGCGGGCATATTTCCGCGCTTGGAATATTCCATACTAAATCTCTTTAGTATAGTGTCTATATACCTGGACTGTGAAAGTCCCAATATTCTATTAGATCTATCTCGATAGATCTTAATGCCCAGAATGTATGATGCATCTCCCAAGTCTTTCATGGAGAATTTCTGTGACAAGAAGAGCTTTACTTATTGTAGTATAGGGATATCATTCCCTATCAGTAGTATGTCATCGACGTATAAAACGAGGAAGACTACTGCTCCTTCTACAATCTTCCTATAAATACATGGTTCATCTATATTTTTGATAAAGTCAAATTCCTTGACTGTTTCATCAAAGCAGATGTTCCAACTCCGCGATGCTTGCTTTAACCCATAAATGGATTTAAGCAATTTGCACACTCTTCCGCTGCTCCCACTGTCTAAGAAACCTTCTGGTTGATCCATGTAAACACTCTCTTCTAGATGTCCATTTAGAAAAGCTGTTTTTACATCCATTTGCCAGATTTCATAGTCATGGAAGGCAGCAATGGCAAGCATGATCCGAATGGATTTAAGCATAGCTACTGGTGAAAAAGTTTCATCATAGTCCAATCCTGGTCTTTGACGAAAACCTTTTGCTACTAGTCTAGCTTTGTAGGTTTCCACTTGTCCAAATGTACCAATCTTCTTTTTGAAGATCCATTTGCACCCAACTGGTTTTACCCCAGGAGGAGCAACTTCTAAAGTCCATACTTTATTGGTGTACATGGATTCCATTTCGGATCTTATTGCATCCAGCCACTTCACTGAGTCGCTACTCGTGATAGCCTGCTGAAAACTAGTAGGCTCATCATCATCGATGATGCAATCCTCTCGATCCCCATCAAGAAGAAAACCATAGTATCTTTCAGGAGGATGAGAAAGCCTACTAGATCTGCGGAGTGGCGTTGGTTCGTCATGTTCTATTGAAATCTGAGATTCTTCTAAGTCTTCGGTTGCAGTTTGAGGTTCTGGAATTTCTTCCAGTTCTACCGTACTCCCACTAATTTCTTTTGCAAGAAATTTGCTTTCTAAGAAGACAATGTGACGAGCGACAAACACCTTTTGTTCTTCAGTGTGGTAGACCATGTACCCCCTTGAATGCTTGTCTGGATTATGCTTTTTAACATATACCGGACACCCCCATATCTTGATATACTTGAGATATGGTCTCTTCCCACACCACATTTCATATGGAGTGGTAGGTACAGACTTAGTTGGAACTCTATTCAATAGGTATGCGGCTGATTCTAGAGCAAATCCCCAGAAGGAAAGTGGCAACTCAGCACTACTCATCATTGAACGCACCATATCTAATAGCGTGCGATTCCTCCTTTCTGATACACCATTATGCTGAGGTGTATAAGGCGGAGTAAGCTGAGAGAGAATTCCATTCTCTTTTAAGTATTCAAGAAAACTGGTACTTAAGTATTCTCCACCTCGATCAGATCGAAGTGTCTTGATGCTTTTACCAGTCTGTTTCTCTACTTCATTTTTATACTCCTTAAACTTCTCAAAGGCCTCGGATTTATGTTTCATTAAGAATATATGTCCATACCTAGAGAAGTCATCAGTAAAAGTTATGAAGTAGGAGTGACCGCTTCGTGCATGCGTAGACATCGGACCACATACATCACTGTGTACTAGTCCCAAGAGTTCAGTGGCTCTTTCTCCGTGTCCGGTGAACGGAGATTTGGTCATTTTTCCTTTGATACATGATTGACAAGTTGCATATGATGAATATTCAAACGGATCTAGATATCCATCTTTATGTAACTTAGTCAACCTTGTTTCATTTATATGACCAAGTCTACAATGCCATAGGAAGGCTTGATTCGAATCTGGAGCCTTTCTTTTACGCGTGTTTTGAATATTGAAAATTTGAGGTTGATTAAGTATGTATATGCCGTTTTCCAGTGTGCCAAACCCAATCAGTTCTTGATTTAGGAGAATGTTGATGACATTTCTTTCAAGCACAAAATTATATCCTTTATTAGACAACAAAGATACTGATATAATATTACACAACATACTGGGAATACAAAAACAGCTGTACAATACCAAAATGTGTCCACTATTCAACCCTAGGTGATATTCTCCTATTGCAACTGCATCTACATGCATTCCATTGCCCATCCGGAGAGTCATATCACCTGCCCCCAGTACTCTACTATTTCTCAGATCCTGCAAAGAATTACAGATGTGAGAACCAGAACCGGTATCAAGTACCCATGAAGTAGAGTTTACTGAAAGACAATTTTCGATTACGAACACACCTGAAGCAGAAGCAACAGCTTGCTTCATGTCCTTGGCTTTAAAGGCCATACAGTCCTTCTTCCAGTGCCCTTGCTTGTGACAATAGAAGCACTCGTTCTTTTCTGCCTTCACCCTTCCTGCTTTGTTCGTTCCCTGCACCTTCTTGACCCCACCCTTTGGTTTGGTGGCTTTCATCTTCTTCTTCCCTTTAGCTTTCGCTTTAGATTTAGAAGAAGATGATTGGCCAACATACAGAACGGGGGTCTTCTCCTTTTTCAAGGAGGTCTCTGCTACCCTCAACATATTGAGGAGCTTTGGAAGATCCGCTTCCATTTCGTGCATGTTGAAGTTCAGCACGAACTGAGAGAAGGTGTGGGGAAGGGACCGCAAAATCAAGTCGATATACAAATCATTCTCTAGCACGCATCCCAGGTTTGCGAGTTCCTTAATGAGGGTGATCATTTTGAGGACGTGCTCTCCAACAGGCGATCCTGGAGCTAACCTCATCTGGAAGAGTTTCCTTGAGGTTTCGTACCTCGCGATACGGGAGTGTTCACCATACAATTCCTTGCAATGGAGGAATATGGATACAATATCCATACTCTCGTGCTGTTTCTGGAGTTCATTATTCATGGACGCCAGCACGATACACTTAGCTCGCTCACAGTCTAGATCCCAGGTTTTACGAACTTCCTTGTCTGCAATTGAGGAATCTGGTCCTGGGATAAGGGGAGGAACAGCGGTGGTAACATATGCAACTTTGTCATAAGTCAGCGCAATATTGACGTTCCTTAGCCAATCTTTATAGTTCTGCCCGGTCAGTATATTCTTTTCAAGTAATAGTTTTAGTCCAGTCATGGTAGCTGCCAGAGAGAGAGAAAAGAAAACACTCAGCATATACTCTTGCAAGTTTAGATTGGTTATTATTTTATCTAAACAGGATAGCTCCCACTGTTTCCTCAAATCCTTCTTCAAAACCTAAAAGAAGAACTAGTCAGGATTTAATCACACGTTACAATTCTTGCTTAACCTTTCAGCCAGGCTGGTGTTGGTACTTCGAGGGAGGTTTTCCAACGCTTTCGCGAAGTTCCTTAATTAAATAACCTCTTTTCCCTGGAGGCGTAGCCCCTCTAACACCTTTCTAGGCACCTACTTGGTTTATAGCATTGATTGTTAAGTGAGAGAAATTCCCAAGAGTAATCCTACTCATCAGTGGGATCGGGATCCAACTATCATTGCATGATGCCCTAGATGGAAGCCACTTTAGTCACCACACTCCAGAAGGTAAGCTAAATCTGCAAGTTTCCTTTATGTTTGAAACTCCCGATGTGATTTTTACCCCAAGCACTTATAGACCTTGACGTAGGCCAACAAGTCATAAGACGCAAGTCAAGTTCTACCTGTCGTTGTCCTGATTAATTTAAATACATCGTACAAGCCCTTGACGTAGGCCAACAAGGTGTACTTCTGTATTAAACTAATGCATCTATCTATGCAACAAATAGGCACACACACTGCTACCATTCACTATGCCTTGACGTAGGCCAACAAGCATAGCATGAATACGATGTGCTGTCTATTTGAAACGACGGACGGTTACGGCTGGTTTTTGGCAAAAAACCGTTAACGTAGTGAACTTGATTTGATCGAAGGAACTAAGATAGCTTTTATTAAAAGGAGTGGTTTAAGCTCCGCATTTAAAATTTGCTTTTCCAAGAAAACCGAGTGGTTTTTAGAAATTGTTCCAACGATTCAGTTTAGGTTTTATTTTCTTTGCATTAATAATAATGCGTCCCATCTTTAACCTATCATTACAGATAACAACGAAAATGCAACGTCCTCTTATGCCATCCGCATTCGCCACGGGGTCCCGTCATCACCCGTTAGGTTACTTAACTAACGACAGAGCGGGGGCGGGGCTAGCGCGGGTGTAAAACATAAGCGACGTCTAAATTGCTATCATATATAGATATTGTACATTCGTCAGACGCAATAATAGGCATTCCAGATCACAGATAAACAATATTGGATTTGCAAGCAATCCGTATTTCTTTTGAGCCTGCATTGAAAGACGGATTACATAGTTGTGATGAATAGCCATTTTCCCACCCCAGACCCCTACGGTTACGGCAAACTACCCGCCAAGTACCAGAAGTGAAGCGGTCTTCCCCAACACTTCAAAATACCCGGTAGTTTGTGCACCCCACCTTAGGTCTATCCTAGGAGCAAAAACAGTAAAAAGAAATAATACAACGGTGGCTACAACCGCAACCTGGATGTGCCCCGCAAAATAATATTACAACTTATTACATTTACATCAAATGAATTAATACAATAACCCATCACATAAACCCGGCTAATCACCACAACATTCCAATACAGTTTATATACACAAACAGTTATATATAACATCACAGATATGTGCAACCCCCTGCCAACCGACATACTAGCAGTTAGGGGAGGTTTACGAACACATAAAATATTTCACAGATATAATCAAACAAGCAAATACCGTATAATTTCGATCGATTAAACACATTTAATTTTGCTCCAATACTTCTCTGTAAATCTGAAACCTGAGCAAAAATAAAAATTACCAGAAAACACCAAATATCACAGAGAAACAACACAAGAAACTTGGGATGATGAATCGTCCAAAGCACGGCGGAATCGCGGCGGATCGGTAGGGTCGGCCGCGGTTCCGCGGCGCTATGGCCGATTCATGAGCCCAATTTTCTTGGGTGTTCTAATACATTCATTTAGGTCATTCTGAGGGTCCCTGAAAAATTTTTGGACCTCATTTAAAATTCGACAGAAAGTACATGATATCGGGGTTTTTCCGGTTTGTTTTTCCGTTCGAAATTCATACAAATTTGCAAGTGTGTTAAATACTGTTTAGCTAGGCTCTGATACCACTGTAAGTCGATGTTCAACACCCTAATACTTATGGGGAGGCGGAAATATGAATAACAATCTTGTTCTATGATTAAACATCGAATAACCGTATGAATCGTTTGCTAAACAAGTTTTAACAAAAGCTATAGAGTTCTAAACTACTATGTTAAGAGATTATACCAAACGGTTCTAGTCCTTCGTCTTAATGTTATCTACGGCCTCTTTGGATCTCCACGTTCTCTTCGGCTTTCTTCCGTGATAGACGATCCACCCGAGAACCCTAATCCAAGCTATAACCTCTAAACTTGAGGTTACTTAGTTTCTCTAGTTGCTAAATAGAGTAGCTAAGGTGATGTAGAGATAGGTTATGGAATGATTAGTCTTTCCTAATCCTTGTTCTCAACTCATGAGGGTAGGATTAGGTTTGGTGAAGGAGAGAGAACTTGAAGAGAGAGAGTGAGAAGATGATAATGATAATAATTTTGAAAATGAAAAAGCTTCTCACTAGATATATGAAACATAATGAATTAAAAAGAAATGAATAATATGAGATTATTCATCATGTTTCATTGATGCAAGTGGGTGATTCATTATGTGAGTCATTAAGCATTTAATAATGCATTAATGACATGATGAATCACTCACAATGAGTCACTAATTCATTAAATGAAAATGCCACCTCTCCCTCCATGTCACATCCTTCTAGAAGCTTCTCGGAAAATTATGAGAACGCCCCTCTCATCCGTTAAAACACGGAAAAACTTTAGACTGTATAAATCCAATAACCTGATACTAGAATCTGGCGTAAACTAAAGCCGGCTAGTAAAAACTTTCCGAATGTCGTACGTGCGTTCAAACACGTATGCGTCCGAACCTTTATCGTAAAACCATACGACCTCTATATCTTTTCGCCTGGGTTTGGGAAATCTCTATGTGGGACTCTAAAGACTCAACTACTACGCTGGCAGTGGGTTTAACCACAGACCGCAAGTGGCACTAGCTGTACGTAACGGTCCCCAGGTAGTTGTCGATAAGAAAGCTTGATGAGGTAACTCATCTGAAATCCTACTGAGCTTGTCTGTGACAATATCCGCGCAGTCCGGTCTGTTCGTCTAAGAGTATCGCATGTATGGTCTAGGGAGGTGGTGGACGTCAGACTCCTAATAACCATACAAGTCGTGTCGGTATGGTTCAAGACCACCCGAGAATCTACTGATCATTCCATCAGTAATTCTCAATCATCCCTGGCCAGGGACTTATGGTAATGACCAACCGACCACAGTGCGATATCAACTCCCTATACCGGGAGAGACGAATCCCTAACAGTCGCTCACTGCCTCCACGTGGCTCGGGACTGTGCCCAACTGAAAACTGTTTGCATGACTCCTTTGAGCCGTGGTAGGGTAATAATCAAACCACAGTGGGAACTCACACGAGACAAATGATGACCTTAAGTCAACGGACTATCTGCACACATGTCACCTGAGAACTGCTATCTGACGTTAGGTATAATACCATCCAGTCAGTCCTCGGTGAGTCCTGTCCGGTGTACTCACACCCAGTGAGCATCTGTATACAATCTTAGGTGAACACCACCAATGGTTGTGGGACAAATCCATCGCCCCTCGTCAGGGTCTAGATATGTATACACTAGTCTACTCCGGAGTATCGATGCCCAATCTCGATACTCCTACGACCAGGGACATCTAAAGGTGTGCCTATTGACTATCCAGCTCCCACTAGTATGACTGCCATCACAATGCCGGTAGTTAGACAAACACCCTATGGGCTTTATCAACATATATATATATAAATACCTAGTAAAATATATCATACGTTAAGACAAAGTCAAACCAAATAGCGTACTATCATATCAAGCAAGACTGTCATGTACATACATATCCCAAGCATCCTATTCAATGTAGGCCTCTACGGCATATATATCCAACATTAGTCCGTAGGGCCAGACGGTTGCCCGTACGGTCCCAGACGTTTAATTTAAAATTATTAAATCGTAATTTGTTGTTTGCCCCTATGGAGCCGCAAACCAAGAACCTATGGGCTAATCCGTAGGGGCATCTAAATATGGATTTAATAAAAAGGCACATAATTTCCCTACGCTGATTATCTCCTCTCTCGAGCGCGCGAAACTCCAAAATCCCCAAATCTCGTCGCCGCGTCGCCGATCTCGTCGCCGTTCTCTCTCTTTCGCCGCCGATCTCGTTCCCGATCTCGTCGTGGTTCTTCCTCGTCGCCGATTGCATCGATTGCCTCCTCCACCGCACAGGTTAGTAATTAAATCTTCAATTAAAGAAATTTTTGATTATTTTAGGGCTAGGGTTCAGGGTTTGGGTACCGATGAGGGTTAGGGTTAGGCTTCGGTTGGGGTTAGCGTTAGGGTTAGGGTTGGGGTTGCGGTTGGGGCTGGGGTTGCAGTTGGGGTTGGGGTTCGGCTGGGGTTGCGGTTGGGGTTGGGGTTGGGGTTAGGGTTCGGCTGGGGCTGGGACTGGGGCTGGGGTTAGGGTTAGGGTCATGACAATCAAAAGAATAATGTCCCAAGCAGTTATATAAAATTTTCCATCAAAACGTATTATTGTGAACAATTTTCATTGCAAGGCATTGATCTGAAGATTTCATAATATCAGCCTGAACAGTAGATTCAACAAAAATCTAAATCTTATTAGACAAATTCCCCCATATTTGTGCAAAGCCTGTAGATTGAGCAATATATTTTGCTTTTGAGAAGTCCACCATAGGCTCCATAATACAGAAAATTTGAACTTCTCTGTTTTTCTATATCATAGCGATTCCTCTCACATTCCAAAAACAAGTATTCATCAATTAACAATCCTCAAAAAAAAAAATTTGGGGTTCTGTTCACCCTTAAACTTGTTCTTTTTAGCATCGAGACTTGATTCTGTCTCCTAATTTTTGTTTTTCTGGTAACATCTTCAGCATCATTGAGACTTAATTACATTTGAAAGGAGGATATATATTCTTTCAACTTGAATTTATATTATATTCATCTTGTTTATTGATTTCTTTTCTATGTTGAAGGTATGTATCTCAATCTCAAGTCTAATGCATCTTAGTTCTTTAATGCTCAATTCTTCATATATCTTATTCTCAAGTTGCAACTTGCAAGTAACTAAGCAAGTATTATTTCATAAGTTTAAAATCATATTATATCAGTTATTTTATATTTTATTTAAATACTTCGTATAGTCTATGTGTCGAGAAGATTCAATCGTATGATAACCAATAGAAGCCTTACCCCCGACAGCCGAAACACACACATACAACAAGAATACACAACAAACGCATCATTAGAGAGTGATTCAAGATGTTCAAGTTAAAACCAACATATGATACTCGATGATAATATGAAACATTCATATTCTCATCGATACTCATATATGAAACTAAAAGCGCCACTTAGTCCCCGTCTATCGGTTAACATACGTTCGATGTTCGTCGTGACATAGAACTATACGAAGGTTGTTAAATATCGGACGGTATAGCTCGATACTAACAATCGTCATATAGTCTATGTGACGAGAAGATTCAATCGTATGATAACCGATAGATTTGTAATGATTGTCTATTTTACGATCTATACATATATAGTCAATACTTGTAATGATTGTCTAATGCGTCCATGAACCGTTTATGTAGATTTGATGACAATGACGGGAGCAGCGAGGGGCGGCAGGAGCTCCAGCCGTGGCACCGGCAGAGGTAGAGGCAGAGCGGTTCTGCCGCCTGGAGAGCTGCGTAGGGAGCTTCAGAGGGCCCGTCTTGCACCCAGATCGGAGACCCCTTCGTATGCCTCCTTCCGTGTGGACTTTTCCACACCTCCACGTATATTGCACGCATATCCATTTTGAATATAATATTATAGATATTCATGCATGTTCATGTCAAAATTACTTATATTGTCAATGTTTGATTGTCTAGCTGTTGGTGATGCGTCCACATCAAGGACAGAGGCCACTCCGGCACCTCCAGGTATGTTTATATATCATATAGTGCATATATATTGATTTAGAATGCTATATCATAAATATATACACATTCCTTTTGCTCTTACTTAGATAATCATTTTTTTATTGTCTAGCTGTAGGTGGTGCCACCACCGCACCTGCGGGTATGTTTATATATCCTATAGTGCATGCATATTGATTTAGAATGTTATATTATTGATCTACACATTCTTTTTGCAATCACTTATATAATCTATTTTTAATTGTTTAATTATAGGTGGTGCGTCCACATCTGACACAGGGGCCACTCCCGCCACTTCCGTACCCTCCGCTCAGTCTGTAGGTTAGTATGAATAAATATAAAATATTTATTCATTTTACATATTCTCTAAAGAATAAATATGAACTTCATGAAAATTTAGCGTCAATGTTTATTTTCTAGTTGGAGAGGATGCGTCCGCATCCGGGACACCGGCTGTTCCTCACCGGAGGAACTACCGTCCCGCTCGTGCTGCTGCCCGGGCCCAGGCTCGTGCTTTAGTCACCGGAGGTATATATCACACTTCAATTTTCGTTTAACCTTGATTTCTTAATACAACTTTGTCTTAATATTGATTGTCTTGATATTTCTTGCAGACGCAGGGCCTCCCCATCCCCAAAGGGGGACTCGAGGCCCGAATCAGTCCCACAGGCTGAGGCCTGACAGAGCTAGGGGGGAGGCAGCATTCCCCCTCTTTTTTACCCCTGATTATCGCTATACCGGCAATCATGCCGAGAGGTTCGGCCGATATATGGGGGATGAGAGCCGGCTCGTGAAGAACTATCCACTTAACGTTGAATGGGGCGACCAGCACCGGCGCTCATTCGACCTCTTCATTGATCAGGCTCGGGTATTAATATATATTTTCATTTGATTTATCCAATAAATTTATTATTAATACTTGCAATCTAATAACAATGTTTTTTTTGTATTTTCAGTTGGATTACGATTTTCAGCCTGTACCCGACCCTGATCACCCTGGGAGGGTGCTCGACTTTCATGCTCCGTACAATGGCCTGATGAAGAACATACAGACCAAGGTCCGATACAACAGGAATGAGCTGAAGGACGACTGCTACTCCCTGTGGATAGCGACCCCCGAGGCAGAGAGAGCGGCCCTCCTATCTACTCCGGCCTTTGCGAGAGTCGACATAGAGACATGGCCTCTATTGTGCGAATATTTCGACTCTCAACGCAAACATGTATGTATTTTAAATGTAATTCATTATTTAGTATATAATTTATTTTTTTGTGTTCCTTAATTAGAAAACTAAATGTGAATGTGTTGTGCAGAAACAGGCCGCTCAAAATATAGAGAATGGGAAGTTGGCGAAGAGGGGTCGCCCCACTTATACATATGGCTCGAGGAATATTACTCGTGCCATGGAGTTATCGGTAAATTACAATAGACCGGCCTTTGTGATATAATGCAATATTAAGAGTTATTTTCTAATATATCTAATATTAAGAGTTATTTTCTAATATTGTAGAGAGCTCAGACCCTGGCGCAAGGTGGTACACCGAGCGTGCTGTCCGCATATCTTGCCGTCCACGGCACCTCGACAGATCCTGCCACGGGCGAGCTTTGATACCCCGACGCCGCTACCCAGGAGTATTGCGTAAGTGTTAATATTTATTCAACCCCTATTTTAAATTTTAGTTTTGAAAGGTTCAAATTTAAATGATATACTTATATTTTACTGGTTAATGTGGGTGTAGGAGCGGGTGGTTGAGCAGGCTGAGACATCAGGGATCGATTTTACTGGACGGAGCGATCCGATGTTGCTGACCCCAGTCCTGGATGCCGCACACGGAAGGCACCACGGAGGTTGGGAGAGAGGCCGGGGTCTGGGTCCTAACAGGGCCCATATGAGGTTGGACTCTACCCCGGCGGTTACTTCCTCCGTCTCCAATGAGCGACGTTTCCAGCAGGAACTGGAGAGCTTGAAGGCCACCGTTTAGGAGTTGAAGGAGATGTTGGTATGTATACTACTTAATAGTAAAATATTATGTCATATTATAGATAGCAACATATCCAATATTAGTACGTAGCCTGAGCTTATTTGGTTGTAGACTTAGCTTTGATTAATCATACATACATATCTAATTAAAATAAACTACGGTTTTCCAAACTAGATATCCAAACGAGGCCTAAGTCCCTAAGTATACATAGATTGGGGTTTCAAAATAACTTGATAATGATACGAATTCGAATAATACACAGTTCTTACTCGTTTATTACACACGTAGGTCCAGACGCGACAGGGTACATCGACCGAGCCTCCACATGCATCTCCTTCGGCTGCGGCTCCGCAAGCCACTACATCGGCTGTGGCTCCTCAAGCCACTACATCGGCTGCGGTTCCGCAGACAGCTCCTATAGCTCCATTGCCCGCTCAGACTTCCGCAGCCGCGGCTCCGCAAGCCACTACCTCGACGGCGGCTGCGCATACCACTCCTACAGCTCTACAGCCCGCTCAAACTCCCGCACGCTCCGCATTGCACGATTTATTGACTCAGGATATATCCGAGGAGCAGGCATGCCATATTCTGGCGTTTATTAGAGGTGGAGCTGGACCGAGCTAGGGTAGCTTTTTGATTCTTATATTTTAAACATGTATTTATTTATATGATACATATTGGACGATATTGATATTGGTGGTGTTTGCGTGTTTATATTGATATCATATTCTGCTTGTTGATTTCTTTTGTATATTATGCGTAAGATGCGATTATGAATACTGCGATATATGTTCTGCGTGATGATTAATTTTATATATGATGTATATATTATTGTGCACAGGGCGAGAAAAAAATAGGCAGCCCTTTTTTTAAAAAAAAACTGATAATATGTACCTACGGATTTAACCGTAGGGCCCAACATTGCCCCTACTGATTATTCCGTAGGGCCCAACAATATACCTACAGCTTTATCCGTAGGGGCAAAATATCAGGATACCGGATATTTTGCCCTTATGATCTCAGTATTAGAGGTTACGCTTGCCCCTACACAGGTATCCGTAGGGACAAAATATCAGCATACATGATATTTTGTCCCTACAGATATATACCTACGCACTTATCCGTAGGGGCAACGACGTGGCCCTACGGATAAGTCCGTAGGGATAACTAATTTATTCTATAAAATCATAAATTAAATAAATTTTTTGTCCCTACAGCCTAACTCGTAGGGACAACTGGACCTACACATTACTCCGTAGGGGCAGTGGTTTGCTCCTACAGAGAAATCCGTAGGGGCAACCCTTATTTGTAGTAGTGACAAATACCACTATGCAAAGCAAAAACTATAAAAGCAATCAATAGAAAAACCGTGTTTGTAGCATCTTCTAGTTTCTCTAAAGAGGTCACTCCCGGTGAAGGGATCTCGGATCTTTCCTTATTGAATAAGGTGCTGGATATTCTACAAGGAATACCGCTATGCAAAGCAAGAACTTGAGCTACCAGTTTTCAAGACAAGTTTCTACAACATCTTTAGGTTTTTTTTATTTCATTAATCTCATTAATGAAGTCCCATTTATTTTAAGTTACCTAAACATCACGGATAAATACAACGTACGCTTATGCCATCCACATTCGCCTCAATGTCCCCTCGTGCACCGTTAGGTTAGGTAACTAACGACAGAGCGGGGCAGGGCTAGCGCGGGTGTAAAACATAAGCAACGTCTATATAATATATCATATATACTGTATACTGTATTTATCTCAACATATCAAATGATCACATCACAAATATTGCAGCAGAAAACAACATATGAAATATTGGATATACCAGGACTTCCGGGTTTTATATTAAGCCTGTATAAAACACGGATTCCACGGTCGTGATGAATAGCCAAACCCACATCCCTAGACCTCTACGAGAGCGGCAAGAAACCCTACCAATTCTAGGGTTAGGAGACCCGGACTCGACGCCTCGAGATGGTCTCCTACTGGACTCTAGAACCCGGTTACTTGTGCTCCCCTCCTTGGGTCTATCCTAACGCGGAAAAGTAAATAATATACATCAACGGTGACATCTTCTTCAACTCGGAAGTGCCCCAATAAAAGAATATTACATACAATGAATTTTACATGAATGAAAATAAAAACTCTCATCTTACATAAAACCCCCGGCTATTCAAAACTCGACGATCCAATATAACATATCCCAATAACACATAACATCATATGCCATCAACGTAAGTAAATATGCGTATCCCAATTGTCGTTGACGTATAGCAACGAAACCGGCGATACTCCACATATTACATTTATCACATACTTTGGATTTCATGCCTAACGTAATGAATTCCTTATACATCGCATGCCTAACAATTATAAACCCCGCATTTTAGTCTCGATCTCGAAAGCACTTTTCAATATCAAGTCGGGCAATTCAACAAGATTCCCGACATCCTGATCGAATGCTCATCGGAAACTTTAGTAGACGGCCGCACCCCCCGATGCCGTCGACGAAGTGCACTAAGGAGGAACACCGCTGCCGTGAGCATCCGAACGGATGCTTTTGGCGATGGGGTTCTCCTACAGTCATTTGGTCGGGGCTATGGGGCATGGCTATCTAATAAGGTTACCCGGCGAGTATCCGCGTACGCTACGTGATTGAGACGGAGTTTTGATCACATCAAAATCCCGTGGAAACCAATCAAATGAGACTAAATTGCTAGATTTATAGCATTCAAATTACTTATCTCATAACTACATTTATGGATTCCAAATATTGTATCCCATCACATAATATCCGGACGAGGTTAAACTTTTCGATCGATTCATCAAAGTCCCACAATTTCCCGACAGCTCAACACTTGAGCACAGTTTTAATAATACCCAGAATATGCTACAGTACCTATGCACCAGCCGCAGAAGGGCAGACCCAAGTCTCACTCATGTCGCCATGGAACTACGGCAAACCCTAGGGTTTGACCGCGGTTCCACGATCCAAAAAATTCGAGTTAGGGTTTCATTCTTCTAGAGGGTTCATAGAATTACTTGCATGTTTTTCCGAATACGATAAACTTGGAAAAATGGGTTTGACAATCGATCGAACTTTTCAACTTCGCCTAGACAATATGTGAATAACCCGAAACATTGTTAAAATTACGAATATGAAACACTCCGAATTGCTTATAGTGTAAGGTTACATCACATGCAAAATTAGCAAAAAAAAAAAAAACAACACCTGAAACACCAAAACCAAGTACTGGAACACACCAAAAAATTCAGCCCATTCTAGCACAAAATATCCGACGTCGCCGGAAATTTGGTGCCTGTCGCCGGCCATTTTCTGAGGGGTGGGGCTCAATTTTCTTGTGTGTTCATGATGTATCATATACAACATTCTGCACCTGTTTAAAAAATTTTCTGAAATCTTTTTAAAAACGACAGAAACTAGGGTTTCGCGTTGCAAGTTTCAGAGTTGTTTCGGTTTCGTAATTCTAACAAAATCTGTCTAAATTTCTAGCATGGCTCGGATACCACTGCAGGGTTACCTAGTACGACTGCAGGGTTTCGGGAGGCATCTCTCATGCCATATTAAAAATTTGCCATTCTAGCTAACCCTAAATATAGAACCGTTTACTAGAAATCGACGGAATGAAATGCAAACTACTTTGCAAGTAAAGTGAACAAGGAATACAACCTTTGTAGACCGGTCCTTCACTTCATTAGCTCCGTGTAGTAGTCCCTTCGCTGCGATCGTGAACTCCGGACTCTAGAGAGGCTCCTTTGAAGAAACGAACATGCTTGCTTCGAAGACTTCGAGGCCAAAGATGATCTACGTCGAGGAGACACTAACCCAAGCTATCTCTTCACTAATTATGGAATTAGTGAAGCAAACGCTCTATACTAAATGGCAAGTAGTAGAGGATGATGAAGTAGGAAGTTTGCTCACATTAGAGATGATTTTCTTACTCAAAATCATCACTTGATCATAAACTAGAGAGCAAGCTCAAGAGGAAGAAGAAGATCAAGTGATAAAATGAATTCATGTGTGAGGTAAGAATTGCAACCTTGGGTTAAGCATGCCATGCTTAACCCTTGTAGATACTTAACCATTAGCTAGGGTTAATGTTAGGTTAACAAATATCTTAAGGTAGACAAAAAGGGTGGACAAAATCAAAGAAGCCTACAAGCTTCTTCCAAAAATATCAACAATGACTAATTCCACAATTTTTGAATTTCCTTAATAATAAACATAAACCCTAATCTAACCCTAGCATGGTTCAAGTCTCATATACCCTAGTTGCATTTGTAACCTAGCAAGATACAAACATGTACACAAATATACATATCACATATATACAATGTGCACAAAGTGAGAAAAAGAAATCATAAGGGAGCTTAATATTAGTTAATGTAATATAATATATCAAATACATTAAATTATTAAATAAACTCTTGATTTAATAATCCGGCTATATCACATATAACCGACTAATATCATGTGTAACAACTTATCGAATCAACACTTGATCCGATAACCCGGGTATATCGCATATAACCGGCCAATGTCACAAATCGCAAGAATAGAATACGGTATCTCATATCGTATCAATCTCGGTCCCGCACATATCACATATGTGATCCTACTCCGTTTCGCTTGAGCCAGGAAACCTCTGTATAGGACTCTAAAGACTCGTCAATACGCCGGCAGTAGGTGATGATCATATTAAATACCAACAAGCCGCAAGCGGTCTGCTAAATGTAACGGCCTCCCGGGTATTGAGTGATCAGAAGATCAACAAGTAAGCCTGCTCGTACTCCTACGAATCCAATCAGTAACATTACCGTATAGTCCGGTCTCTTCGTCTGATATGTCGCATATCTCGTCTAGGGGTGGTAAACGTCAGGCCCCAGTAACTCGATAAGTCATGTCGATATGAGGCTCATAACGGGTCGAGAAACTACTGATAACACTTACCAGTATATCTCTAATGCAGCCCTGGCCAGGGACTTCCTGTTATAGGCAATCGAGCACAGCGCAACATCAACCCCCAATACCGAGAGAGACGAAACCCCTCCTATCGCTCATTGCCTCCATGTGATTCGGGACAATACCCAAAAACCACCGTTTTGCACGTTCTTTTGAACTTGGTAAGGTGAAAATCAAAGCACAGTGGGAATCACATAAGACTCTATGACGATCTCAGGTCTACAGACTAACCTGTACCAGTGTCACCGGAGAACTGCCATCTGACGTGAGGTATAATACCATCTGGGAGTTCTCGGCGAGTCCGTCCAGTGTACCCAGTCCCCACTGAGCACCCGTATACTATTTCTTATGTCAAACACCAATGGATATGGGACCATCCATCGCCTATCCACATGGGTCGAGAAGCTATACGCTAGTCTACTCTGGTATATCGATGTCCTGTCTCGATACACCCACGACTAGGAACATTTGAAGGATGTACTTAACGACTACTCTGTCCCCACTAGTATGATCTGCATCATAGTCCTGGTAGTCAAGTACTCATCCTAAGGGCTTTATCAACATATAACATAGAGACAATCAGAGTACATGTTAAGATAAAGAGCAACCAGATAGCATACTGTCATGTCGAGCAAGAAAGTCCTCCATGTATATGTCCAAGCATCCACTACAATATACATCGTATGTACAGTAATGGCCTCTAGGGCATACATATAACTAACAGTCGGTATAGCAAGATATGTGTATCTACCTATCGATAATGATGTAATACCCTCCAGATATATGTGTAGCTATATCAAGGTATATGGCTGTACATGTAAGTATGTAGGTATGATGTACGTGTAGCTATGTCTCATATGTGTATATACCTGTCAATGATGATGTAATACCCTCTAGGTATAGGTGTAGCTATGTCCAGGTATGTGTATATACATGTCAATAATGATGTAATACCCTTCAGGTATATGTGTAGCTGTAGCAATGTGTAGCAAGGCATATGTGTAAGCATGCAGGTATACATGTATGCTATATCCCATATGCACAAAGGAAATAAGGATCATGTCTCAATGTCCCTAACCAATACAATATCATGTATGTATAGGTGTTGTGCGTGTCATGGCAATTATCGACGGTGTGGATGTAGCATACAATTTGTGCTCGTGCAATATAAACCGTCAATAATAATGCAGTGTCCAATGAGTACAAGTCCCAGCACAACAAGTAATAATATGAAATGAAGTTCATGCACAATCTCTATATGTGCAATACTTGTAACTAATAATCATGTTATATAATCTAGCCCAGACGCATAACGCCATGCGGGCGATTCCTCTATAGATGTTAAATCTACTTACAGATGATCTTGGGATAAATAAAGCCAACCACTCGCTTTCCCTTCTTCGCAGCGTCCGAAGTCCTTGCCTGCGTCCCTAAGATCATAAAACAACAATATAACAAGTTCATATTAGCAATCGACCAATAACACGTACAAACTACGTTTGACCGACGCATCAACTCCAAACATACTCTCAAGTATTTGTCTAGTGGCTAACATGCGTAGCGACACTACGAAACCTACCTAAGAGCAACAGATACACAAGCACACGAACCGTGTCGGATAACGTAACGCGCGCAGTCGAAACACTAGAAACAAGCAAAGTGATCCCAGATTTTGCTATATAAACAATTGGTGAAAGTTGCAAGTGCCACGAGACCACATACAACCCCAGAGACCCTTAGACCAAAACCCAAACCCAAACTCCCCAGTTTGGCCGCAAATTGCGGCCAGAAGCAATAAAATTGCGGCCTACTGTTCATGGAATTGTCTCAGGTTTTTATGATGGGTTCTAAGTCACTACACAAGGTCACTGTGATGGGAACTTTTCCAACAAATACCTGGTTTGATAGCAGATCATCCGAGATCCAAAACTACACTAAAAAAATACGATATTTATACGAAAATGATAACTTTAGTGTTCCAAACTGAAACTTACAAGCTACACAACATTAAAAAGACTTACTTAACAGAAAGAGATCATTACCTAACCACACAAGCTCAAAGATCCAAGCTTTCCAACCACCAAGGGATCCTAGAGGCAAAACAAGTCTTGAGATGTGATTTTGGTAAGATTTAATGAAGTTTGTGAAGGTTTTATGATGGAAATGATAAAGTTTCAGTTGAAGGCTAGAGTAGATGAAGAAAAAGATGAGAAAGAGATAGAGTGAGAGAGAATGTGAGTGAAAGAGTGAGTGAGGTGAGTGTAGGGTGACTAAATCCTTATTCTTACTTCCCCCCTCACCTCCATTAATGCAACCATTAATGCTCTCCATGAGTCACCCTGCCACCTCCTCTCATTTCCAAAACACAAATGGAAAATATCTCCTCTCACAAATATCTAAGGGTTAGGGTTAAGCAAGGAAGGTTGGATTAACTTAAGGTTGATATGGTCTACTAAACAAGATTACACAAACTAACCCTCACATTAACGTGCACACGTGTGTGCAAGCCAAAACAATTAATAATAAAATTATTAATTAATTGTTATAAAATGTGAGGAACCCAAATTGGTAAACTTTTTACCAAAAACCCGCATTATCGTCTAAATAATACTAATCACATTCTAAGGTGTTACAATATCCCCCGCTTAAAGAAAATTCGTCCCCGAATTAAAATTTCTTACTATGCGTACCTTCAAAGAGATGAGTGAAAAACTTCCACATCTCGCTCGCAGCCTCCCTAGTGATCTCCTCACTAGATGGCTACGCCAAAGAAAACCTCCACAGATGGCAAGACCCTTGACCGAAGTTTCTCCACCCGCCGATCCACTAACACTATCGGCTGCCGGTGAACGAAAAGATCGCGTCCAAGCTAAATTGTCTGATGCTGAATCATGTGAGAAAGGTCATGAAGGTATTTACAAAGTATCGACACAAGGAATACGGGGTGAATACTCAAAAATCTGGGCGGAAGTGCCAAATTATAGGCAACGGTACTAACTCGCTTCAAGGATCTTAAAAGGACCTACAATCTGGGACTAAGCTTCCCAAAACTCAACATGCCATTTCATAGGAAAAATCCGTAGGAATACATGATCTCCCTCTGCAAACTCAAGTCTGCAAAAACGACTGTCGGCATAAGATTTCTGTCAGCACTGGGCTGCTCTCATCTTGACCTGAATCAACTGGATCTTCTCCGAAGTCTCTGAACTAGCTCGGGCCAAAAAATCCTGCTCTTGCGGAGTCAGTAAAACAGACTGGCGATCGACACAACCTACCACACATGGCCTGAAAGTTGCCGTTTGAAATGCCTCCTGATAACCGTTATCGTAGGAGAACTCCATCAATGGCAAGTGACGGTCCCAACTGCCAACAAACAATTAGTACGTACGCACAAACATATCCTCCAGAGTCTGTATAGTCCGCTCTGACTGACCATCGGCCTACGGATGGAAAGCGGAGATAAAGCTCAACCAGGTACCCAAAGCTTCCTGGAGCTTCTGTAAGTCCACGGTAGCGCCCCGGCCGTCTAACAGACGCCAAATGCGGAACAAAAACTTTTAATGAAACTGGCGTTATCGTGTACCGTAACCCGGATCTGCCATTAAAGCTAAACTAACAAATTGCAAAGGGGTAGAAACGTTATACCGAATGATCCGAGTCCTTCGGTCTTCAACCATCATCCCACGCTTGTTGCGGCTGCTCCGATCTCCTCGATCTCCAATCTTGTCCTCTGGGTGGTACCACGTCGACGGATCTTTAAACGGGCTCCCGCCTCTGAACCGAGGCAACTCGATCGTCAAGTTTGCTAAAAGAGACGACCAAGATGAACTAGAGAATGAGTATAATTCTTTGTCTCGTTACGTCCAAGACTATGGACGAACGGTTAATGAAGTTGCCAATTTGGATCGGGTGATGGAAAAATGAGCTATATGAAATGATGTGAAGCTATCATAATCTTTTTCCCAAAAACACAACCATGAAACTCACCAAGGAGGGGCAGGCCACTAAATAGAGGGAGGAGGTGAGTGTAGGAGGGAAAAAGGTGACCATAAGCTTAATACTTATCATAACACCTAGTATGAAAGCATTTAAGAAAGTGATGAATCATTAAGCTTAGTCACACTTGCAATAAATGAACATTTAAAGCAACCATGAGTCACTAACCTTGTCATCACTTCTAGAACCTTCTAGAAGCATGACTCACCCTATGACTCACCCTCAAGAAGAAAAGATAAATCCGTATTTAACCGACTGTTAAATACGGCTGATAGAAAACTGGAAACTGGCAACTTCCAAAAGTGATCCTGAAACGAATTTCAGGATAACCCCGTATCAGTATAAACATACCCGTATTTGTATTACGACCGAATACAAATACAACTGAGACAAAGATATTATATCTACACAGTATAATACTGGGTTCCGGCTTAAACCAAAGCCTACCAGTATTATCTGCCCGAAAAACGACACGTGCGAAAACGCACGTGCTTTTTTCGAACCTTGCCATATCACCCTACGGCTTCTACAACGTTTCGCCCGAACTTGGGAAAGTGTCTGTGGGGGACTCTAATGACTCATGAACACATCGGCACTGGGTATAACCCCTAGCACGTCAGAGATACAAGCTGTACGTAATGGTTTGCCTATGTATTGATTGGAAAGGAAGCTGACGAGCGAACTCATCTATAAACCCTACTGAGCCTGACAGTGGCAATGTATATACAGTCCGGTCCATTCGTCTAAAGAGTATCGCATATCGAGTCTAGGGGTGGATAAAGTCAGACCCCTAAAAACACGATAAATCGTGTCGGCATGAAGCCCATCACCACCTGAGAAACTACTGATCCAAATCAGTAATTCTCCACTACCTCGGCCGAGGATTCCTAGTGATGGCCACCCGTGCACTGCGCGACATCAACCCCCAATACCGGGAGAGACGAATCCCCGAGATCCGCTCACTTGCCTCCAATGTGGCTCGGGACTGTACCCAACTAAAACCTGTTTGCACAACTCCTTTGAGCGTGGTAGGGTAGTAATCTAAGCACAGTGGGAACTCACACGAGACAAATGACGACCTCAGATCGATGAACTAACCTGTACACATGTCACCAGGGAATTGCTATCTGACGATATGTATAATACCAACTAGCAGATTCCCGGCGAGTCCTGTCCGGTGTACTCATAACTCAATGAGCAACTGTATACATCTTAGGTGATCCAACTGACACCAGTGGCTTGTGAGACCGGCCACCGCCCCTCGTCGGGGTCTCGACTGTATACACTAGTCTACTCTGGAGTATCGATGCCCTGTCTCGAAACTCCCACGACTAGGGACACTTTAAGGATGTGCTTATAGACCCCAGCTCCCACGTATATGATCACCATCATACTGCTGGCTGTCAAGAAGAATCCTATGGGTTCTATCAATCATGCAATAGCGAACTAAGGCATGTATACGATGATAAAGACAAACCAGATAGCATACTATCATCTCGAGTAAGACTGTCATATCGGTATAGGTCCTGCCTCAATCATTGTAATCACGTACCTGCGATCCAATAATTGACTTTGAGGGAACTATCTCCAACAATCTCCCACTTGCACTCAAGGTTAATTATTGCGATGTCGCATACTCACAGCCCGTGTGATACCGAACATCCAACTCCTCTACTAATCAGTTTCACAAAGCTAGTTTGTAAAACTCTTGTGTTCGAGAAATAGCCTCAGTGAGTGGATCCGCCCTAATGTTTCTTTCTATGTCTCTCTCAATCTCAAGTTCGCGGAGAAAGCCATCTCCCGAATCGAGTAATACCTGTCTTAGAATATGTCTGGATATCTGATGGGACCTAGTTCATAAATGAACCCAAATCCAAACTTCTTAGACTGTATCGATAACTGAACTTTAATCATTATCCAGCACCATGCCTCCTACAGTATCCTCTTGGACCATCTGTCCAAAATACTGTCCCTCGTCAGAGGTAAAACTATAATTCTGACAATCACTCTGTCATCCATGTCACCTCTGAAGCCTGGAATGATAACCGTCTCCCGAAGGAGGCTGTCGTCATCAAATCCGTAGAACATGCACTTACGTTCTAAAACTGCTTCATTATGTTTCTCCAGGATTGGATTAATATAAACTTATCGCATCAAGTGCAAAAAACTACATCTGGTGTGGTACTTGACATCTCATGATTGACTCAATTGCCTAAGCAAGTGATCTGCCAATCATGCACTTCTCTCTCTTCTTTAGTCTCTAAGACACCTTTAGAGAGGGTGACTCCATCACCTGCAGGCACACCACCATGCCAGGAGTCATCTATTCTAAATACCATTAGAATACTGTCAAAGTACCCAAATTGGGAAACTACCCAAACCTAGATCTAAAACCATAGATCTAGTAACCAGAATGTCTGATATTATATCCATGTCCTTTGTGAAGAAACAACTGTGTGACGACCACAGTACAGCCGATCGTAGTATAGGAATTTTACTTCCTACTCTGTGTATGTCATCCAAATACCAGGACATCACACCCTACTACCTTCTTAACAGATCCTTCCCCTATTCTGATGAAGTCAAACCCATAACTGTCACATCAAAATTAGATGATCTTTTTCCGCTATATCTGCGGAGTGGCTAATGGAATATCAAACCTGATTGAATATATAGGTCCTATTAAATTTTCCGCAATCGTTTGCGGTTCTGGAATCACTTCCAGTTCTACCATACTCCCACTATTTTTTCTGAAAAAATCCATTTTACTAAAACTGTGGCAAGTTAAGAACAATATCACTATTGATCTTCCAGATGGTAGAAATGTCAACCCTCGTCAAAGCCAGGGTCAACCCACAAACTGCCATTACAGAAACGTGCCTTGAGTTATCCAGTGTCTGGTTTTAAGCATAAGCTGGACAACTCCCCGTATCTTAACATTGTTAAGATATGAACCATTCTATATCCAATATAGAAACAGAGGCACTAATTTAATTGGAACCAAATTCAAATCATGCAGCTGTCTCCAGCGCATATCAACTTAATGGAGAGAGGCTAATCAGCATTACTCAACTTTGGAATCCATCCAATTATGAGTAATCTGAAAGAGAAACGTCTTTCTCAAAACCATTACTTTCATCTGAATACCAATCACAAGTATCTACATCTTCGATCTCTTTGAAGAATCCTGATACTTGCGATACCTGATTCTCTACTTTATTTTTATACCCACAACTTCTCAAAACTTAGACATTGCATTTCATCGAAACAATTGTCTAAAAACTAGAGAAGTTATAAGTAAACAGAACATAGTACGAGGACCTACCCCTTTGTCCTGACGGACACTGGACAACATACAATACTCTGTATAAGTCCGCCGAGTTGAATAACTCAAAAACTTGTGCATCGTAGATTTGAAAACTGTACCTAGGCGATTTCCTCAAATATCACCAATTACAACGAATTCCGATATAATGAGGATGATCACCTAATTTCTGATAACTTACTCCCACTCATCATCTGTAAAACCATACAGATATGAGAATGAAACCTGGTAAATACATACCCTGGAGTAAGTATGTAATCGGGAAAACAGTTTTCTTTTAACAATGCGTAGTGAAACTGAAACATGAAAATGTTTCGTAGGGGTATTCTGGTATTCTTAGTAATGCCTCTTCCATAATCCTATTCATGACTTTAACCGTATATTTCTTTGCCATCTCTCCAAATCCCTTTATTTGTCTTTAGTCGTTACCTTCTGTACACCATTGTTAGGCTAAATGGTTTTCTTCCTTCCCTACCGTTCGGCACCAGCCTATGGTTTGGAAGAAGACTATCCAGTAAGCATAATAGGTGTACCCTCCTAATCCTAGGAGTACTCGCAACTTGAGAGAAGGTGATGATAAAAGACAATCTGAATAATACCTTATTCTATTTCTCCCGAACTGGGGAAAAAGTAAAGGTAAAATAGGAGTAGCGATGAAGTACGCGGTTTGGTCGTGAATGATAACAGTCGCAATTTACTTTGCCCTCTTTTTAATTCCTTTATTTTGTCTTTAGTTATTACCTTCTGTATACCCTACTTAGGCTAATTGGTTTTCTTCATTCCCTACCTTTCGGCACCAGCCTATGGTTTGGAATAAGACTATCCAATAAGCGTAATAGGTGTACTCTCCTAAACTAAGGAGCTCTCGCAACCTGAGAGAAGGTGATAATAAAAGACAACTGAATAAACTAATTCTATTTCTCCTGAACCTGGATCCATCCTCGAAGAAGTCCCTTCGAGTTCGTATATAACCATACGATGGATCTATCCAATGGAAGTGGATATCCGTAGTAATACGGGGTGTTCTGAGAAATACAAAGGGTAAAGGAAAGAGCGGCAATGACTTATGCAACTTAAGACAATCCAAAGGTCAGTATTTTAAGAAGGTTCGGTCAACTTGGTCACTGAGTCATAGTCTAGGGTCGGTCAAAGGTCGCTGCCAAAGAGAGAGAGAAAAGAAACACTCTGCGTGCACTCTAACCTAGATCAGAATGGTTATTACTTTATCTAATCAGGAAACCTCCCACTGTTATCTCAAATTCTCCTCCAAACCAGAAAGAAGAATTAGTCGGGATCACCCGAAGAGTAAACTAACTCATCAGTGGGAATCGGGATCCAACTATCATCGCATGATAACTTGATGGAAGCCACTCAAGTTATCACACTCCAGAAGGTATGCGCATGCCTGGCAAGTTTGCTTTATGTTTGAAACTCCCGATGTAATTTTTTTGCCTCATGCTCTTATGACCTTGACTTTGGCCAACAAATCATAAGTCACATGTCAAGTTCTACCCGTCATTATCCAGGTTAATTTGAACCCACCCGCACATGCCCTTGACATTGGCCAACAAGGCAGAACGACTGTCCCAAACCAACACATCTATCTGCAACAGATGAATACCCAGCAGCTACCAAACACTATGCCTTGACTTTGGCCAACAAACATAGCTTGAATACTACTGACCATCCATAAGAAATGACGGAGGGCTACGGCTGGTTTTTGGCGAAAAACCTTTAACGTAATGAACTTGATCTCATTGAAGGAAACTGATAGCTTTTTATAAAAATATAGTGGCGAAAACGTTTTGCTAAAGAGGTCACTCCCGGTGAAGGGATCTCGGCTCTTTCCTCATGGAATGATGTGCAGGATATTCCAACTGAATACCGCGATGCAAAGCAACTTGTAATCGACTATATTAAAGTTATTACCCTGACGTAAACTTCTGCCCAAGGGGTCATTCCCGGTGAAGGGATCTCGGCCCTTGCCTCGTGGAATGAGGTGCGGGATATTCTAACTGAATATCACTATGCATAACAAAAGTAAACATCTTTGTAATAACACCTTTTTAAAATTTGTTCCAACAATATCAAATATAGGTTTGTTTTATCCTGCATTGATAAGAATCAACGCAGTCCCATCAATCAATCACACCAGAAAAGAACGAAAATATAATGTACGTATATGCCATCCGCATTCGCCACTGGGTCCCGTCATCACCCGTTAGGTTACTTAACTAACGACAGAGCGGGGGCTGGACTAGCGCGGGTGTAAAACATATACAACATCTAATAGTATATATACCAATATACAATAATCGCTCCAGGCGTGATAATATGCAACATTACAGAAAAGTAATAAGCATCACAGAACAATACAGATAATCTGGGATCCCCGGGTTTTACAGAGCCGCTGCTGAAACCTGACGTTCCCCTGGTCGTGTGGATAGCCTGTGCAATGAAACCTAGACCCCTACGGGTGCGGCAAGTTACCCGCCAAAACCTGAAGCGAGGTGGTCCCCACAGCATAGTGAATGGAACACCCGGCACTTCACGGAATCCGGTAAATTGAGCACCCCTCCTTGGGTCAACCTGTACCCCCTACGAGTGCGGCGAATAGTCTGCCAATTCTAGAGTGAGATCCCTCTGCCTCTCAATGCCATGAGATATGGACCCGTTGCCCTCCAGAACACGGCCATCTGTGCACTCCTTCGCGGGATAATCCTAGTACAGAAATAAAAATAGTACAACAGGTACAACGACCGCAACCTGGTCGTGCCCCTAAAGAATATTATACAAACAGGCAGTAACGGCAGTCCACATGTTGGACGCTCGCCCCGCAATATCAAATGTACAAATAAATCCAAACTGCACTATCATTGCACCCTGCTATCCACCACGACATATCCGCAACAACACAACACAACACAGAACATCAACGCGAATGTCACGTTCGCAAACCCGTCTAAAAGAACTATAGCAATCAGACGCGGTTTACCGATCAAATGACATTCCCGGTCGGAGATATAAAGTAAGTACTGTATACTAACAAATTTAAAATTTCGATCGACTAAATTTCCCGAAGTGGGCCCCACGAACAACTGCTGTACAGTAACAAAATCTGGGCCCAAAATATATATACCAAAAACCACAATTTCCAATGTAGAACTCACTGTAGAAATTTGGAGTGCCAATCTCACAATACTGCGGCGGACCCGCGGCCAAACCCATGTTTGCGCGGCGGATCCGCGGCGGTTCTGTGGAATTGGGCCACCAAATTTCACCAGTATTCTTAGAAAACCCTGCTCTGTCTTCTGTGATATGCAAAAAAATTTTAGGACATCATTTAAAATCGACAGAAACTGACATGCTTGAAAATTGTGTTTTTGCGAAATCCGTTCGATCGATGCTTTAAACGTGTTAGCACAAGTTAGTATAGCTTAATGGTTAGGCTCTGATACCACTGTAAGTCCACGGTAGCGCCCCGGCCGTCTAACAGACGCCAAATGCGGAACAAAAACTTTTAATGAAACTGGCGCTATCGTGTACCGTAACCCGGATCTGCCATTAAAGCTAAACTAACAAATTGCAAAGGGGTAGAAACGTTATACCGAATGATCCGAGTCCTTCGGTCTTCAACCATCATCCCACGCTTGTTGCGGCTGCTCCGATCTCCTCGATCTCCAATCTTGTCCTCTGGGTGGTACCACGTCGACGGATCTTTAAACGGGCTCCCGCCTCTGAACCGAGGCAACTCGATCGTCAAGTTTGCTAAAAGAGACGACCAAGATGAAGTAGAGAATGAGTATAATTCTTTGTCTCGTTACGTCCAAGACTATGGACTAACGGTTAATGAAGTTACCAATTTGGATCGGGTGATGGAAAAATGAGCTATATGAAATGAAGTGAAGCTATCATAATCTTTTTCCCAAAAACACAACCATGAAACTCACCAAGGAGGGGCCGGCCACTAAATAGAGGGGGGAGGTGAGTGTAGGAGGGAAAAAGGTGACCATAAGCTTAATACTTATCATAACACCTAGTATGAAAGCATTTAAGAAAGTGATGAATCATTAAGCTTAGTCACACTTGCAATAAATGAACATTTAAAGCAACCATGAGTCACTAACCTTGTCATCACTTCTAGAACCTTCTAGAAGCATGACTCACCCTATGACTCACCCTCAAGAAGAAAAGATAAATCCGTATTTAACCGACTGTTAAATACGGCTGATAGAAAACTGGAAACTGGCAACTTCCAAAAGTGATCCTGAAACGAATTTCAGGATAACCCCGTATCAGTATAAACATACCCGCATTTGTATTACGACCGAATACAAATGCAACTGAGACAAAGATATTATATCTACACAGTATAATACTGGGTTCCGGCTTAAACCAAAGCCTACCAGTATTATCTGCCCGAAAAACGACACGTGCGAAAACGCACGTGCTTTTTCCGAACCTTGCCATATCACCATACGGCTTCTACAACGTTTCGCCCGAACTTGGGAAAGTGTCTGTGGGGGACTCTAATGACTCATCAACACATCGGCACTGGGTATAACCCCTAGCACGTCAGAGGTACAAGCTGTACGTAACGGTTTGCCTATGTATTGATTGGAAAGGAAGCTGACGAGCGAACTCATCTATAAACCCTACTGAGCCTGACAGTGACAATGTATATACAGTCCGGTCCATTCGTCTAAAGAGTATCTCATATCGAGTCTAGGGGTGGATAAAGTCAGACCCCTAAAAACACGATAAATCGTGTCGGCATGAAGCCCATCACCACCTGAGAAACTACTGATCCAAATCAGTAATTCTCCACTACCTCGGCCGAGGATTCCTAGTGATGGCCACCCGTGCACTGCGCGACATCAACCCCCAATACCGGGAGAGACGAATCCCCGAGATCCGCTCACTTGCCTCCAATGTGGCTCGGGACTGTACCTAACTAAAACCTGTTTGCACAACTCCTTTGAGCGTGGTAGGGTAGTAATCTAAGCACAGTGGGAACTCACACGAGATAAATGACGACCTCAGGTCGATGAACTAACCTGTACACATGTCACCAGGGAATTGCTATCTGACGATATGTATAATACCAACTAGCAAATTCCCGGCGAGTCCTGTCCGGTGTACTCATAACTCAATGAGCACCTGTATACATCTTAGGTGATCCAACTGACACCAGTGGCTTGTGAGACCGGCCACCGCCCCTCGTCGGGGTCTCGACTGTATACACTAGTCTACTCTGGAGTATCGATGCCCTGTCTCGAAACTCCCACGACTAGGGACACTTTAAGGATGTGCTTATAGACCCCAGCTCCCACGTATATGATCACCATCATACTGCTGGCTGTCAAGCAGAATCCTATGGGTTCTATCAATCATGCAATAGCGAACTAAGGCATGTATACGATGATAAAGACAAACCAGATAGCATACTATCATCTCGAGTAAGACTGTCATATCGGTATAGGTCCTGCCTCAATCATTGTAATCACGTACCTGCGATCCAATAATTGACTTTGAGGGCACTATCTCCAACAGCTTCTACCAAAGACGGCTAGCGAACTGGGTGCCTCTATTGGATACAACGCATGAAGGAACTCCATGCAAACGCACAAACTTATCGAAGAACAACTGAGCATACTGAGCATAACCGAACAACAATCACCCGAATGGAGTCATACCCTCGACTAGACCTGTGTAGACCCACAATGAAATTCATGGAGATCTGCTCCCATTCCCACTCCGGAACGGTTAAAAGGTTGCAACTCTCCAGCCGGTCTCAAATGCTCAATCTTAGCTCGCTGACAAGACATGCACTTCGAAACGAACTCTGAAACTTCACTCTTCATCCCTACCCACCCGTAACTAACTCTCAAGTCACGTTACGTCTTGGTGGCACTTGGGTGAACACAGAAAGCTGACTGATGTGCCTGCTCTAGGACCCCGTGTCTCTATCCATCGTTATCAGGTATACCCAAACGCGTCCCTAAACGTAGCACACCATGGTCATTAATCAAGAACTCCGAATCTTTACCCTGCCGATCATGCTCAGAATCTCAGACAGATGTGCATCGGCGAGCCGTGCCTCATGAAAACGATTAAGTAAAAGTGGACGGGCATGGACATGAGCAAGCTGTCCCCTCAGTAGAGGCGAACTTAAGCTGTACTCAACGGTTGCACAAGAATTGTAAATCTGCAGAAGACTGTCTCTGAACTGCGCACAACTGGAACAAGCTACCCTCGAGCCCACGACTCAAAGCATCAGCTACCACAATCGCCTTGCCATGGGTAATAAAGGATTTCACAATCACAATCCTTCACAAGCTCCATCCAACGGCGCTGTCTCAACAATCAAAACCCGCTGCAGGAAGATTAAGCTCTGGTGGTCCGTGAAAATCCGACACGACTCATCGTACAAGTAGTGTCCCCAAATCCTCAACGCAAGACCACCGCAGCCATCTCTAGATCATGAGTGGGATAAATCCTGCTCGTACTTCCTCCAACCGTCGGGAAGCATAAGTGATAACTCTATCATGCTACATCAGTACACAATCGAGCCCCACTCGCGAAACATCACAATAAACGACAAGGTCACCCGGTCCAGAAAGCAAAGATAGAACTGGTGCAGTCGTCAACCGAGTCTTCAACTGCTGAAAACTCAGCAAGCATGCCTCAGTCTAAAGAAAAGGAACCCCCTTCCTTGTCAATACGGTCAACGGGGCAGCGATACTCAAGAAATCCTGCACGAAACGGCGGTAAAAACCAGCTAAGCCCAAAAATCTGCGGACCTCTGTCCCTGATACAAGTCTGGGCCAAAGCTGTACGGCCTCGATCTTCCTCGGGTCCATACGAATACCGTCTCCCGTAACGACATGACCTAGGAAGTCAACACTATCAAGCCTGAAGGAAACACTTTGGGAATTTAGCAAACAGCTGGAACTCTCCCAATGTCTGCAAAGAAATCCTCAAGTGCTGCTCATGTTCCTCACGACTCTTGGAATAGACCAGAATGTCATTTATAACACAACAATACACTGGTCGAGGAACGGCCTGAAGAATCTGGTTCATCATACCCATGAATGCTGCTAGGGCATTGGTGAGTCCAACGACACCACCAAAACTCATAATGCACGTAGCGCGCACGAAAAGTAGTCTTCGGAATGTCATCACTCCAAACCCGCAACTAATGATGACCTGATCCCAAAACAAACTTAGAAAAATGTCCCGCACCCTGGAGCTGATCGAAGAATCGTCAAAGCGAGGTAAAGGATACCTAATCCACACTGTAACTCGATTCAATTGACGATCAATAAATACATAACCTCAAACTGCCGTCCTTCTTCTTGACGAACAGAATAGGAGCTCCCCAAAGCGAAACACTTGGAGGTACAAGTCCCCCTATCTAGCAACGCTGCAGCTGATTCTTAAGCTCCCTAAGCTCCGCCGGCTCATCTGGAACAACGTCGGAAAACTCTCGCACGATAGGAACCCTGTCCAACGAATCCATCATGGCTCCGGTATCATAAATGAAAGCCAAGAATCCTCGAAATCATCTCCTCAAGAGCCGACTAGCGAAAAAGGCTAAAATCAAGCTGTGAGGGGCGGCACCATAGTCCCCCTGCACAACAAGAACTAACTCGCCGGGAAAACAAAACCTGACTTTCTTCTCGTGGCATTCCACAGACGCATAGCACGTACCTAACCAGTCCATGCCTAGGAGAACGTCAAAGTCCAACATCTCTAGAAGGATCAAATCGACGGACGAATCTCTATCTCCTATCCGATTGGCACATGACCGAAACACATGTCACGCAACCAAAGAATCGCTAAATGGAGTAAACACAACAAACGGATGATTTAGCATACACGACTCTCGGCCAAACCTCAGCACGAAGTGTGTAGAACAAACGATTGCATAGATCCCGAATTAAACAACATGCGCAACAAAAGAACATACGAATAAGATTACCTGAAAACTCTGCATTAGACGCCCGCGTGTCCCGATGAGTAGAAGCAAATGCTCGTGCTTGCCCTCTACCCGCAACTGTCTGTCCTCCTCTTCTACCATCATGTACTCTCTGAACGAACCCCCCACGACCATGACCTCTCTGAACATAAGTCTGACGCGGTGCGACAACAGGCGCAAGGGGCAACGCTCCCTGAGGTGTAGGTGGTAAGGTAACATATGGTACTGCTGCCCTCCTCCAGCGTACCAAGGTACAATCTCTGACGAGGTGATGGGGACTGCCATATCCAAGACCTCCAGGTGACGACTGTTAGTTATATGTATGCCCTAGAGGCCATTACTGTACATAGGATGTATATTGTAGTGGATGCTGGGACATATATAGGGAGGACTTTCTTGCTCGACATGATAGTATGCTATCTGGTTACTCTTTACCTTAACGTGTACACTGATTGTCCCCCTGTTACATGTTGGTAAAGCCCTTAGGATCTATACTTGACTACCTGGACTATGATGCGGATCATACTAGTGGGGACATGGTAGTCCATAAGTACATCCTTCAAAGTCCCTAGTCGTGGGCATATCGAGACGGGGCATCGATATACCAGAGTAGACTAGCGTATACCTTCTCGACCCATACAGATGGGCGATGGATGATCCCATATCCATTGGTGTTTGACATCGGAGATGATATACGGGTGCTCAGTGGAGACTGGGTACACTGGACGGACTCGCCGAGAACTCCCAGATGGTATTATACCTCACGTCAGATGGCAGTTCTCTGGTGACACTGGTACAGAGTAGTCTGTTGACCCGAGATCATCATAGAGTCTTGTGTGGTTCCCACTGTGCTTTGATTTCCATCTTACCACGTCCAAGAGGGCGTGCAAAACGGTGGTTTTTGGGTACAGTCCCGAGTCATATGGAGGCAATGAGCGATAGGAGGGGATTCGTCTCTCCCGGTATAGGGAGTTGATGTTGCGCTGTGTTCGATTGGCTATAACCGGAAATCCCTGGCCAGGGTTGCTGAGATTTACTGGTAAGTGTTACCAGTAGTTTCTCGAACTGTTATAGACCTCATATCGACACGACTTGTCGAGCTATTGGGGTCTGACGTTTACCACCCCTAGGCGAGATATGCGACATATCAGACGATCAGACCGGACTGTACGGTAGTGTTACTGGTTGGATTCACTTGAGTGTGAGCGGGCTTGCTCGTCGATCTTCAGATCTCTCAATACCCGGGTGGCCGTTACGTTTAGCAGACCGCTTGCGGCTTGTGGGTGTTTGATATGATCATCGCCTGCTGCCGGCGTATTGACGAGTCTTTAGAGTCCTACACAGAGGTTTCCTGGCTCAAGCAAAACGAAATAGGAGCGCATATGAGATATGTGCGGGACCGAGAATAATACCAGTATGTGATACTGTATTCGATTCTCACGATGTGACATTGATCGGTTATATGCGATATAGCCGGGTTATCGGATCAAGTGTTGATTCGATAAGTTGTTACTAATGATACTAGTCGGTTATATGCGATATGACCGGATCGTTAAATCAAGTGTTGATTTAATGATTTAATGCATAATTATATATTTGATATATTACTTTGCATTAACTAGTATCGGTTCACTTTAAATGGATTTTCTCACTCGGATTGTGCACATTGTATATGTGATATACTTTTGTACACAAGTTTGTATCATGATTGATGGTGCATGCTTATTTGGTTAAGTGTAAAGATTAAACCATGGTTATTTAAATGGTTAGGGTTTTGTTTTTCATATCTATTTATTTATTCTTTATTCTTTTTGGAAAATTATTAGCTTAAAGAATAAATGGTGGCTTTCTTTGGATGGATTATGAAGCTTCATGAAGCTTTTGACTTTGTGACTATTTTGTCTCTTGCTTTACCCTAACCATTCCCACTAACCATGATTTGTTCTCTACACTTGACCATGGTTGAGAGATGATAAGTGTTATTATTATTTTCTTTTTACATAATAACTTATCATAACATTATCTTCATCTTCTTCTTCTTCCTCACAAGAAGAAAGCTCTCTTCATCAATGGTGATTGATGTTTTTGAGTGAGAAATCCAATTCTAAAGTGAACCAAACTCCTATTTCTTCATCCTCTACCACTTGCCAAGTAGTAGAGTGTGTTTACTTCACAAGTTTCTTGACTTGGTGAAGTCGGAGCTTGATTTAGCGATGCCTCGACGTAGATCATCTTCGGCATGGACATCGATGACCTAGCCCGTCCATTCTCCGATGAAGCCGACGCTAGAGCCCGGGACTTGTTATGGACAGCGAGGAGACTTCATTGTGGAGCTATGGAGGTGGAGAACCGGATCTACAAAGGTTGTATTTCCGTATCTCTTAGTTAAGTGTTAACTAGTTATCTTTTCGCCTAGAAATCTAGCCGACGATCCGTACACTAGGGTTTCTCGGCACCATTTTTTTTGAAATTGGCATGGTTGATGCCTTGCGAGACCTCTTGAGAGTGCCTAGGAACCCTACAGTGGTATCAGAGCCTAGCTAGAGCCTTAGGCGAAGTCTAGACGGAATTTGAAGTCCGAATGAACCGAAAACCCAACCCGGAAAATGCTCTCTGTCCTTTTTTCAAAAACGTGGATTTTTCCAAATTAAAAATTACTAAAAATTTCAGCATGAAAATCTAAGAATTACGGCGCAAAAAGTTTCTGGTGAACAGTACAAACCGCGGCGGAACCGCGGCAGAAGCCTGGCTTCTGCGGCGGTTCCGCGGCAATTTGATGACGTCACCCTTCCCTGTTTGCACAGTAACTCCTATTTAATATGCTGGATTTTCTGGAAATTTTTAATATTTATTACAGAGTTGAATTTTCTGGGTTGTTTTGGGGATTCGAATGTTCGATCGGATTATCAGATTTTGTCTATGTGGCTTTCCGGATAAATTTTTAGAATATGTTAAAAAGTTCGACCGGATATAAATACCCAATTTTTCCCCTGTCGGGAAATTTCCAAGTGTTGGATTTTTCCGTAGTTTAACGACGTTTTAAGTAGTGCAAGTAACTCGATGGTCCCTCTAGAAGACAACAAACCTTAACTCGATTATGTGACCGTCTTGAACTGCCCTTTGAACCTTCGGGTTTGGGGCAGTACGACGTGCCACATGTGAGGCGTTGGCTTGACCCTTCTACGGCTGGACCGTTGGTACTGAGGCACGAACTGAATGTTGTTAGACTAATATTTCATGTGTTGATCTGTATCGGGAAAACTTGGGTGTTTGATTGTTCGATCGAAAAGTTTAACATTTTCTATTTATCTGGAATGGGATACAATAATTGGAATTCACAAAAGTTATGAGATAACCGAATGAATGTTATAAACATAGCAGTTTAGTCTCACTTGATCGGTTGCCACGGAATTTTGATGTGATCAAAAGTCCGTCGCAATCACGTAGCGTACGCGGATACTCGCCGGGTAAACTTAATAGACAGCCTCACTCCATAGCCCCGACCAAGTGACTGTAGGAGAACCCCGTCGCCGAAAGCATCCGTTCGGATGCTCGCGGCAGCGGTGTTCCGCCTTGGTGCACTTCGTCGACGGTATCGGGGATGCGGCCGTCTACTGAAGTTTGCGACGAGCATTCGATCAGTATGTCGGGAATCTTGTTGAATTGCCCGACTTGATATTGAAAAGAGTTTTCGATTTTGAGACTAAAATGCGGGGTTTATAATTGTTAGGCATGCGATGTCTAAGTAATTCATTTGGTCAGGCATGCGATGTCTGAGGTGGTTGCGGATTCCAACTGTTGTAGTTTTACACTTTCTTTTCTGTGACCGTAAGTATAATATGTGATATCGCCGGTTTCGTTGCTATATGTCAACGACAATTGGGATGCGCATTTTTACTTACGTTGATGACATGTGATGTTATGTGTTGCTGGATATGTTATATTGGATCGTCGTGTTTGAATAGCCGGGGGTTTTTATGTGAGATGAGTGTTTTTCATTTTCATTCATGTAAAAACTTGTATGTAATATTCTTTTATTGGGGCGCTTCCAGGTTGCGGGAGTTGTCACCTGCTGTATATTATTTACTTTTCCGCACTAGGATAGACCCAAGGAGGGGAGCACAAGTAACCGGGTTCTGGAGTCCAGTGGGAGACCAACTCGAGGAGTCGAGTCTGGGTCTCCTAACTCTAGAATTGGTAGGGTTACTTGCCGCTCTCGTAGGGGTCTAGGGGTGTGGGTTTGGCTATTCATCACGACCGTGGAATCCGTGTTTTATACTGGCTCGTATTGAAAACACGGACGTCCTAGTATATCCAATATTTCATATGTTTCTTCTGCTGCGATATCTGTGATGTGATCATGTGATGTTCTGATTATAGATACTGTATATAGTATATATGATATATTATATAGACGTTACTTATGTTTTACACCCGTGCTAGCCCTGCCCCGCTCTGCCGTTAGTTACCTAACCTAACGGTGCACGAGGGGACATCGAGGCGAATGCGGATGGCATAAGTGTACGTCGTATTTATCTGTGATGTTTAGGTACTTAAATGATGGGACTTCATTAATGAGATTAATGAAATAAAAGAAACCTAAGATGTTGTAGAATCGAATTTCAAAATAAAACAGGTAGCTACAGTTCTTGCTTTGCACAGCGGTATATGTGATATATCCTGCACCTTATTCGATAAGGAAAGGACCGAGATCCCTTCACCGGGAGTGACTCCTTTAGCAATAACTGGCAGATGCTACACACTCGGTTTGTCTTTTGATTGCTTTTTAGAGTTTTTGCTTTGCACAGTGATATATATGATATATCCCGCACCTCATTCGACGAGTAAAGGACCGACGATCCCTTCACCGGGAGTGACTCCTTTAGCAAAACTAGAAAAGCCTCAAAAACATTCCATTTTCAAAATTCATTCAATCCTACAACGATATCAAGTTCATTACGCAATAGGTTTTCAGAAAAACCTGTCGTAGCCCTCCGTCATTTCAGATAAGTACTGGTTAGTATTCGTGCTACGTTTGTTGACTATGTTAAGGCGTAGTGTGCGGTAGCTAATTAGTGCTTATCTGCATAAGCATATGATGTGATTGGATTAGGGTAATCGTGCGACTTTGTTGACTATGTTAAGGATCGTGCGGGTGGGTTTAATTCAATCGGGAAATGACGGGTTGAACTTGACTAGCACTTATGATTTGTTGACTATGTTAAGGTCATATAGCTGCTAGGGGCAAAATATTATCGGGAATTTCAAGTGTTGAAATTTGCAATGAGATTGCATACCTTCTATGAGATAGTTGGATCCCGATACCCGCTGCGAGTAAGTGTTACTCCTGGGAGAGTTTTATACATTACAATTAGCCGATCAAGTAGGTGTCTAGAAAGGTGTCAACGGGGTTACGCCTCTGGGAAAACGAGGTTTACATTAATTAGGTTCGTGCGAAAGCACGGGGGACCTCCCTCAAAGTACCGACACTGGCCTGGCTGAAAGATTGGCGAACTTGTAGTGTGTAATTAATCCCGGCTAGTCTTTCCTTTTAGGGTTTGAAGGAAGATTTGATAAAAAGCAGTGGGAGTCATCCTGATTAGATAAAATAATAACCAATCTATTCTTGCAAGAGCGCACGCTGAGTGTTTTCTTCTCTCTCTCTCCAGGTAGCGACCATATCACGCCTTAATCAAGATAATAAAACGGATTATTGACCGAACCCGCTTGTTATACTAAGCTGGGGAACGTTGGTCCCGCTCCAACTTATAATTGTTATAAGACAGAGTAGGAAATTGGGAAAAACCAGATTTCCCGTGCCGCCCAAACGAAGAGAGTGCATGCTGATGCATCATCTTCGGGTGTGTTCATTACAAAGAACTGTTTCTCTGTATCCTCTACATCCTGGATATGTGATACCAGATCAGGATCCCAGATATGTAATCTGTTACATAGGGCTACAGAAAGGTAGAGAACTGAGAACGGGTGATAAGTTTCATGAGGCAGAAAACGGGGCAAGAGTTGCAGCCAAGTCTGTTGGTCACTGTCACCCTGTATTACCAATACATTGATTCTGAACGAATGCTATTAGATACCGAACCTGATATACAAAATCATATCTGTCTCTTTATTAGCAAAGAAACGATAAAATTTTGTATTGTTGGATAATGTTTTGAACATTTCCTATATCAAAAGTTGATTGGTTCAGGCACGTTATCTAAAAGCATTGATGTTCTAAATCAAACTACAGTTCTTTAGTATACGGAACACACACAAGAGGAAGAGTTCAGAAATGAACGGATCCTTCTTAAGGCATTGTAGACTAGGTCATATCAATGCGACCCGACTGGCTGAAGTTACATTTCAGATGCATATTTAAAACTGTTTGAATTTACATCTTGTGAAACTCGCCAGTCATGTCACAAAGATAAGATGACCACAGCTCTGTTTATTGGAAACAGAGAAAGAGTTAGTAAACTCTTGGGATGATACATGTTGATATATGTAAGGTCCCCTGTCTACACATGCCAGGACTGGTTCTTTGTACTTCATTACATTCTCTGATAATCTCTCAAGATTCAGACATATGTTCCTGTTGAAACATGAGTCCGAACCTTTTGAGATATTCACAGAATATAAGCTAGAAGTAGAGAACTAATACGGGTATAAGTATTATGTCCTTTGATGTGATCAGGGAGGAGAATACTTGAGCACGGAATTCCTGGACTATTCTAAAGGAGAATGAGATTCTCTCTCAGCATTACTCCTCTGTATACACCATAGCACGATGGTATATCGGGGTGGAGCAATTACACCCTATGTGATAAGGTGTGCTCTATGATGAGTACTACTGAGTTTCCTGTTTCCTTTTGGGAGTTATGCACTTGAGAAGCTGCATACCTATTGAATAGGGTTCAAATCAAATCAGTTGCCTACCATTTCATATGTGATATGGAAAGGGAAGAGCCCATGTCTTAAGCTACTTAAGATTTGGGGTTGTCTAGCCTATGTCTAAAAAGAAAAATCCGGACAAGCTCGAGGCAAGGTCAGTTATGTACAACTGGAAAGGTTCCAGCTATACAAACTGCAGCTGATGATTTGAAAGAACCAAAGGATTCAATAGTTACCAACGAACCTCAGCCTCTCCGCCGATCTAGTAGGGTTCCTCACCCACCTGAGAGATACTTCGATTTCTCTATGACAGTGGGAGCGAGGATTGCATCATGAGATGATGACCCAACTAGTTTCGAGCTGGCCATCAGGAGTGGGACTCTGTAAGAATGGCTGGATGCTTAGCGATCTGAGATGGAATCCATGTACACCAACAAAGTATGGACTTTGGTTGCTATATCTGAAGGGTTAAATTCCCATCAGGAGCAAGTATATCTTGAGAAGATTACTTGGTGTACATGGAAGAGTTGAGACTTTCAAAGCTAGACTTGTTAAAGGTCTACATCATTGACCAGGTATGGATGATGATGAAACCTTTTCTAAGTAGCTATGCTTAAGTCCATCCAGATCCTACTTGCCACGGCTACATACCATGACTACGATATCTAGTGGTTGGGTGTCATGAAAGCTTTTCTAAATGATGTTTAGAAGAGAGTGTCTATAAGTACACAGCCAGAGGGCTTCGTAGACAGTGGGAGCAGCGGAAACGTGTGCAAGATGCTTTATAGGATAAAGCAGGCATCGCGGAGTTGGAACGTCTATTTTGATGGATTAGTCAAAGAAGTTGACATCATCAAAATGGTAGATGAACCTTGTATAAACAAAAGGGTAGTAGGGAGTATGGTGACGATCCTCGTAGAGTACGTGGATGACATACTCTTGATAGGGAAAGAGTTTCCTATGCTACGCTCGATCAATCTCCGCTTATCACAATGATTCTCCATATAGGATCAAAGTGATACCTCCTAAATCCTGGGTTTGTGGATCTATGAGATAGATCTAAATGGATGTTAGGATACTCACTAGCTATAGTGAGACGGTATCAACCGATCCTGGGGAGAATCACTAGAAGGGTTCCAGGGTGATAAAGACGACTGAATGTCAGTCACAGGCATTGTCTTTACCCTCAGTGAAGGGACGGTATGTTGGAAGAGTTCCAAGCTAGATACCGTGGCATACTAGAAGATAAAGGCAGGATACATCGCTACTTAAGATGCTACCAAGGAGGATGTTTGGGTGTATATTGGTTCATGAGATGAACTACGTTCCAACCATTGTGAGACAATGGAGTTGTGGCTTATGCCAAGGAACGCAGGTCCCATCAGTGATCCAGACATATTCTAAGGCAGTATCACCTGATCATGGAGATGGTTGATCTCCAGGGAGATCGAGGTTAGGAGAGTAGACTCAGAGGACAACACAGCGGATCCACTCACAAAGGCCTGTTCCCAGAGAGAGACTTTTATGGGATGGTTGAGTATGAGATACTACAACCACTGCTACAGATGGCCCTAGTGCAAGTGGGAGATTGTTAGTTATATGTATGCCCTAGAGTTGTGGCTTATGCCAAGGAGACAATGGAGTTGTGGCTTATGCCAAGGAACGCAGGTCCCATCAGTGATCCAGACATATTCTAAGGCAGTATCACCTGATCATGGAGATGGTTGATCTCCAGGGAGATCGAGGTTAGGAGAGTAGACTCAGAGGACAACACAGCGGATCCACTCACAAAGGCCTGTTCCCAGAGAGAGACTTTTATGGGATGGTTGAGTATGAGATACTACAACCACTGCTACAGATGGCCCTAGTGCAAGTGGGAGATTGTTAGTTATAAGTAATGGCCTCTAGGGCATACATATAACTAACAATCTCCCACTTGCACTAGGGTCATCTGTAGCAGTGGTTGTAGTATCTCATACTCAACCATCCCATAAAAGTCTCTCTCTGGGAACAGGCCTTTGTGAGTGGATCCGCTGTGTTGTCCTCTGAGTCTACTCTCCTAACCTCGATCTCCCTGGAGATCAACCATCTCCATGATCAGGTGATACTGCCTTAGAATATGTCTGGATCACTGATGGGACCTGCGTTCCTTGGCATAAGCCACAACTCCATTGTCTCACAATGGTTGAAACGTAGTTCATCTCATGAACCAATATACACCCAAACATCCTCCTTGGTAGCATCTTAAGTAGCAATGTATCCTGCCTTTATCTTCTAGATACCGTGGCATACTAGAAGATAAAGGCAGGATACATGCTACTTAAGATGCTACCAAGGAGGATGTTTGGGTGTATATTGGTTCATGAGATGAACTACGTTCCAACCATTGTGAGACAATGGAGTTGTGGCTTATGCCAAGGAACGCAGGTCCCATCAGTGATCCAGACATATTCTAAGGCAGTATCACCTGATAATGGAGATGGTTGATCTCCAGGGAGATCGAGGTTAGGAGAGTAGACTCAGAGGACAACACAGCGGATCCACTCACAAAGGCCTGTTCCCAGAGAGAGACTTTTATGGGATAGTTGAGTATGAGATACTACAACCACTGCTACAGATGGCCCTAGTGCAAGTGGGAGATTGTTAGTTATATGTATGCCCTAGAGGCCATTACTGTACATATGATGTATATTGTAGTGGATGCTGGGACATATATAGGGAGGACTTTCTTGCTCGACATGATAGTATGCTATCTGGTTACTCTTTACCTTAACGTGTACACTGATTGTCTCCCTGTTACATGTTGGTAAAGCCCTTAGGATCTGTACTTGACTACCTGGACTATGATGCGGATCATACTAGTGGGGACATGGTAGTCCATAAGTACATCCTTCAAAGTCCCTAGTCGTGGGTATATCGAGACGGGGCATCGATATACCAAAGTAGACTAGCGTATACCTTCTCGACCCATACAGATGGGCGATGGATGATCCCATATCCATTGGTGTTTGACATCGGAGATGATATACGGGTGCTCAGTGGAGACTGGGTACACTGGACGGACTCGCCGAGAACTCCCAGATGGTATTATACCTCACGTCAGATGGCAGTTCTCTGGTGACACTGGTACAGAGTAGTCTGTTGACCCGAGATCGTCATAGAGTCTTGTGTGGTTCCCACTGTGCTTTGATTTCCATCTTACCACGTCCAAGAGGGCATGCAAAACGGTGGTTTTTGGGTACAGTCCCGAGTCACATGGAGGCAATGAGCGATAGGAGGGGATTCGTCTCTCCCGGTATAGGGAGTTGATGTTGCGCTGTGTTCGATTGGTTATAACCAGAAATCCCTGGCCAGGGTTGCTGAGATTTACTGGTAAGTGTTACCAGTAGTTTCTCGAACTGTTATAGACCTCATATCGACACGACTTGTCGAGCTATTGGGGTCTGACGTTTACCACCCCTAGGCGAGATATGCGACATATCAGACGATCAGACCGGACTGTACGGTAGTGTTACTGGTTGGATTCACTGGAGTGTGAGCGGGCTTGCTCATCGATCTTCAGATCGCTCAATACCCGGGTGGCCGTTACGTTTAGCAGACCGCTTGCGGCTTGTGGGTGTTTGATATGATCATCGCCTGCTGCCGGCGTATTGACGAGTCTTTAGAGTCCTACACAGAGGTTTCCTGGCTCAAGCAAAACGAAATAGGAGCGCATATGAGATATGTGCGGGACCGAGAATAATACCAGTATGTGATACTGTATTCGATTCTCGCGATGTGACATTGATCGGTTATATGCGATATAGCCGGGTTATCGGATCAAGTGTTGATTCGATAAGTTGTTACTAATGATACTAGTCGGTTATATGCGATATGACCAGATCGTTAAATCAAGTGTTGATTTAATGATTTAATGCATAATTATATATTTGATATATTACTTTGCATTAACTAGTATCGGTTCACTTTAAATGGATTTTCTCACTCGGATTGTGCACATTGTATATGTGATATACTTTTGTAAACAAGTTTGTATCATGATTGATGGTGCATGCTTATTTGGTTAAGTGTAAAGATTAAACCATGGTTATTTAAATGGTTAGGGTTTTGTTTTTCATATCTATTTATTTATTCTTTATTCTTTTTGGAAAATTATTAGCTTAAAGAATAAATGGTGGCTTTCTTTGGATGGATTATGAAGCTTCATGAAGCTTTTGACTTTGTGACTATTTTGTCTCTTGCTTAACCCTAACCATTCCCACTAACCATGATTTGTTCTCTACACTTGACCATGGTTGAGAGATGATAAGTGTTATTATTATTTTCTTTTTACATAATAACATATCATAACATTATCTTCATCTTCTTCTTCTTCCTCACAAGAAGAAAGCTCTCTTCATCAATGGTGATTGATGTTTTTGAGTGAGAAATCCAATTCTAAAGTGAACCCAACTCCTATTTCTTCATCCTCTACCTCTTTCCAAGTAGTAGAGTGTGTTTACTTCACAAGTTTCTTGACTTGGTGAAGTCGGAGCTCGATTTAGCGATGCCTCGACGTAGATCATCTTCGGCATGGACATCGATGACCTAGCCCGTCCATTCTCCGATGAAGCCGACGCTAGAGCCCGGGACTTGTTATGGACAGCGAGGAGACTTCATTACGGAGCGATGGAGGTGGAGAACCGGATCTACAAAGGTTGTATTTCCGTATCTCTTAGTTAAGTGTTAACTAGTTATCTTTTCGCCTAGAAATCTAGCCGACGATCCGTACACTAGGGTTTCTCGGCACCATTTTTTTTGAAATTGGCATGGTTGATGCCTTGCGAGACCTCTTGAGAGTGCCTAGGAACCCTACAACGACTGCAGACCCTCCTGGGGATAAGAGCTAAACGACTGTCCTCGTCCCAAGCCTCTGCTACTCCTACGACGTAAACGAAATCTGTCACGGCGACTAAGCATTTATCTCTGGGCTGATACACCTGTACGAGCACTCCTCGGTTCCGGAACTTCCAAAGTCTCGGAAAGACGCTCCTCAGCTAATAGGGTTGCGTCCACTGCGGCTGCATATGTGTCCCAATGCTGAACGCCGATAATAACGAACAACTGGGTGGTCAAGCCTCGAACAAATCTCTCGACCCGCATCTCCTCTGTGTCTGCCAAATATAGAGCATACACCGATAACTGGGTAAACTAAACATCGTACTCTGCCACCGTCATGCCCTGAGTCTGGCGTAGCGACTCGAAACTGCACGCTCGAGCATCCCTGACGCTTTGTGCTCGACTGGCCTCAACCAACGATCCCACCATCTGGCACAAGCCCTGTATATCTGCCTCAAGCCTAGCGATCTATCGAAGGCGGATCAATCTGCTCCTGTACAATGAGCGTACCGTCCTGGTCAGTCCTCGTCCCAAACGAGTCAACTCTGACCTCGGCTCTCGCTGCCTCACTCTGAGCCTTCATAGTCATCGGCGGCATAAAGGATAAAAATGGAAATAGGATTCGATAAGAACACGGAAATCGAATCACAAGAATATGTATCATCAAGGAAGGAATTTCAAGAAATTAGTACTTAGGTCACTTAGGCGGAGTACCATGTCGTAAGTATGTCGCGGACATACACACGCTACATCATTCTGCTTAAGCTACCTACTCCATCATACCAAGGTCATCCTACACTCCGAAAGGTAAAACCCAGTGCTCTGATACCAACTTTGTCACGACCCGAAATTTGGCACGTGACGGCCCTTAAACCACATAACGTGTATAGGCGTAATGCAATTTAAGTAAGCTAAAAACCCACCAATCTAAACCATCAAAAGTAGTAAGTGATAAGAACATTATTAAAACTTTTGAAATCTCAATCAAAATTCTTTAAAATCCAAATTTACTTCCTTTAAAATTTGGCGGCACCTCCTTTGTAAAAAACTAGCCCCAAAAAAGGGTACAACGTAAATATATAAGTAAAGCATCCCCAACGGGAGCAAATCCACGCCCAAAGGCGGAAAACAACAACCACACGAAGATATACGACGCTGTAGCGAAGAAAAAGACAATATAAAGTGAAACAGCATAAAAGACCTCCAAGTCACAAATAATATACAATATCGTCCTCACAACTCGTCTCTAAGTCAATACATGAAGTAGTAGATGGAGAGTACTAGATACAACGAATATACAATGAGCATCATTGGATAACCGCAAAACCCACCTATAGAAAAACTGCACACAGTCAGTCGTAGCGGTATCCGCTGCAAAAGATGATACGATAGATGAAGAAGCCCTGCCGTGACTGCTCTGAGGGACTACCTGCAAAACACTGTGGCACAACGGGGGTGAGTTGCCAAATCGTGAATAGTAAATAACATATGCAGGTAATCGCGAGTATGCACGTACGGCGATAATCTATCACATGCAAGCTGATAGCAATAAATGACAATATGTATATGCAACAGTCATGAAAGGTACTCTATCAGGTACTACTAATACATGAAGCAATGCATATCAAATAATGCTGAGTATGGATAGAATATATCCTGTAAGTCTCATGGAACCTGAGTGTCCAACATCGACACCCGAAAACATCATGAAAACTATACCTGTGTATATGTGTGTGTGTGTGCGCGCGCGCCCCTCAATGACACATCAAAATCATGGAAGCTGAGTGTCTAACATCGACACTCGAAAACATCATGAAATACTCGTGTCCAACATCGACACGTAAATCCTCATATAGGGCTCCGTCAGTCCGGATCGGCCCGATCAATATCTATATAGGGCTCCATCAATCCGGATCGGCCCTTGGACTCCATCAGTCCGGATCGGCCCAGATATACATACGTTCCTCGAATCCTAGGTGTCCAACACCGACACTTGTGATCCACGTATCGGTTTATACGTTTCTCGAATCCTGAGTGTCCAACAACGACACTTGTGATCCACTTATCGGTTTAAAACAAATCTCAAAGTGGATACATCCAAATATCAAGTAAGGAATAAGAATACTTGCATAGATCATTATGATGATATATATAATATATATATACATATATATCAGCGTCCCATACCACCGGTATATATATACATATATAACAGCGTCCCGTACCACTGATATATATCATCAGGAGTAAAATATCCAGAAAACATCATATGAAATCCATATCTAAATGCGTAATCCATGAAATATAATATATGCAACATGAAATAGTAAGATGAGCATATAAAAGAAAAACCGCTATTTAACTGCAACAAGCTATTAAATATATCATGCGGTTCTTAATTTCTCCAAAGTCCATACAACATCATATAAATGTGAACATGTAGCTATAGTAAGGTATGTGTAACCATGTCGGTATAGCAAGATATGTGTATCTACCTATCGATAATGATATAATACCCTCCAGGTATATGTGTAGCTATATCAAGGTATATGGGTGTACATGTAAGTATGTAGGCATGATGTACGTATAGCTATGTCTCATATGTGTATATACCTGTCAATGATGATGTAATACCCTCTAGGTATAGGTGTGGCTATGTCTAGGTATGTGTATATACATGTCAATAATAATGTAATACCCTCCAGGTATATGTATAGCTGTAGCAAGGTATAGCAAGGCATATGTGTAAGCATGTAGGTATACAGGTATTGTCACGACCCAAAATATTAGCTCGCGACCAGCTCCTAAATCACGCGACGTCTACAGGCGTAACGTAATTTAAGTAAGCTGAAACCCAGAAATCTAAACCTTTTTAAGAAATAAAGAGGTGAAGCTTTGAAATAAAAGTATAGTAAATCATGTTTTGTCTTTTGAAAATTTGGGCAGCACCTCCCTTGTAAAAACTAGTCCCAAAAATGGGTACAACACAGAATATAAATAAGCATTCCCAAATGGGAGCAAATCACGCCCAACGGCGAAAACATCCACCACAAGCATAAATATATACGACGCCCAACGGCGAAGATCCACATAAGGAAATAAAGTAAAGCAAGACATCAACCCCAAAAGCGAACATAAAACCCATCGCTCAAGTCTCGCAACTACAAGTCTTCTAAGTCTGCAACATATACAATAACTATGTTTCTGAATTGATGGAGTTGACTAGATACAACAGGAATAATAATACAAGAGTGGCACGATCTAATAGGTACCACCTACCAAAAGCTAATCACCCGAAAACAGCTGTGTGCCAACGATGCCGCTACTGATCCATGCAGACAACCTGCAAGAACTGAGGCACAACGGGGGTGATTTGCCAACTCGTGAGTAGAAAACATCAACAGGTAGAAATCGAAATAAATAACGATTTCCTAGGTCAACTATAACATAAAGATAATACTGTGATATCTAGGGTGACTGTATCTGCATATGTGCCAACACATAATAAATGCCTATCAGCAAGTGGATAACATCCAACAATATAATCAATGCATGTATGCAGTGGATCTCGTCTATGTGTCAATCCACTGACACAACAACTCCTGCATGTAAATATCATAAAAGCATTTGCAGGTGAATATGAGGATATCAAAGAATGTGTGTCCATCAATAACACATCAAATCATAGAAACCTGAGTGTCTAACCCCGACACTCGAAACATCATGAAACCCGTGTTCAGCATCGACACGTAAATCCTCATAACTCAGGCGCCGTCACCACGACTGGCCCTAATATCATGTCCGTACATCACTCCGGTCGGTATCCCCACGATAACCGCCGAGTCCAAATACTATCACCGGTAGGTACTTGCCCAGCCTTCCAGGCTCATCGCCATCATCTGCGATCTTCTTGCCGAGGGGAACCATACCGGGCTCCACCATGTACCCGCACACGGCCCACTCCACTCCTCGCATCGGGTATATATCACAAATCTCAGAACCGAGAAATCTCATGGTGGACGCACTGAAATATCATATCAAGAGAAACCGGGTTTTCAAATAATAAATAGTTTCTTGAAACACCCCCACGGTTCTCAAATCCATAAATCACATGAAATACATATCTCAATGCGTAAATCCATGAAAACTGATATATGCAACATAAAACAGCAATATGAGCATATTAAGGGAAAACCGCTCTTTTAAATGAATCCAGCTTTTAAAATATATCATGCGGTTCTCAAATCCTCCGAAATCAAGTGCAGCATCATATGAGGTGTACATGTAACTGTAGCAAGATATAAGTATCTACATGTAAGCAAGTATGTATGATGCATTTCATAAGTGCAATAGCACAAAAATCAACGTCTCCAAATCACATGTCAATACAATACCTCTTAGGGGTATATGCAGTCATAGTAAGATATGTGAGTGCACATGTCAGTATGTATGCATGATGTACATATAGCTGTAACAAGGTATATGGGTGTACATATCAGTATATCATGCAACCTAGCATAGTAATGTGAACATGGCAAGTATATCATAGCATAGCATGATGTAGCAATTTTACTGTGTAAGTGACATAGCAATTATCGATGATGAAGTGTGTGAGCCAGCAATCTGTGTAAGTGTAACATACACATCATCGATAATAGTGTAGGTGTACTAGCACAGATATGTGAATTACAATGAGAATAACATGAATGCAGCATAAAGTACCTCATGAACTAAATGCTATAAGGTATACGTGTCTACAATATGTATCCGAGTCGGTGAATCTAGCAATCAACATCCAGCCTCACAACATCACGTATGGTACAATCTATCGTACGCCATTCTCTAAAGAAGGGTATGGATAAATTAACAGGTAAAACTCATCGCGTACGGAAATCTATCGTACGTCAACATTAAACAAATAGGGATTCTATCAACCTATACAACATCGGGGTACGGATCTAAGTCTCGTACGGCATATCACTCAATATGCAAAATATTATCCATATATATACCTATCCCTCAGGTCACATCCATGTCCATCTCGTATCAGGGGACCGACAAAGGTATGAACAATCTCATATCGACTCGAATCCATAAAATGACATATCACACAAGTCACCAAATCACATCGTATGCTCGTTCATCACATTAATATCTCACATCACATTATATAAACGTCACACTTGTTCTCTTTCAATTCGTACCCATCATGATTCACTTATCATATTATATTCTCATATGTCAATATGTTCATTAGCATCAAGTTCTATCATATTATCGTTTGTAAATCCTACAATCATGTCTGTCGTATATCATTTATCAGGATAAAATAATCAAACGATATTCCATATCAATGTTAGCGGGGGTGCTATACGCCATCCACCCGACTTCCTCTATAGATATAAATCTACTCACCTGCTAAACTCCTCGCTTAGCCATAGTCGACACGCTTCGTCGTCTCGAAATCCACGCGAAGGTACCTACAATCAATATGAAATCGCAAAGCTATTAACATCAAATTCCGAAATCCAAACACAGCACGCGGTGCGCTCATAGGTTAGAACTTATAGTCTACACATGCAAAACAAACAACAACCCTTGTTGTTGACGTACAAACATCCAACGACCAAATACAATATCAAATCTCAAAACCAAGAATCCAAATACCGGAAAAATATAGCCAAAACCCTAACTAGGGTCGCTATACATGAAAACTGCCACGCCAAAAACCCAATCGTACCAATACTCATTCACAACACAATAATTATCGTGGATAATAATATTTACGTCGTCTCCACGTCCATTAAAACCCACATCTAATTTTACCGAAAAACTAGTAAACACTTTATATCATTTTAGCCCAAGTCTAAAAGTTTACACAAATTCTAGCGATCACAATCATCGCAAAGTAGTATAACTAAGTTATCCAAACCATTACCAAAATTTTAATCTCACCCATATAGGATTTAGAAAATCTTAGTTTGCTAATAAACTCAATTAGACAAATTAAGAATTTAACAAATATCATTCTCATAAATTGATTAAGTTTTCCAAGTCTACACATCTTGATTAAACACTTTCACAAATCAAAACCCTAACTTGATTTTCATAACCTTTTCATGAAAATTCTAAACATGCAATTAAAGCTATATTAAACACTTAAATAGCTAGCTTTAAAGATTTAGACAACAACTTAAAGATTAGGGTTAGAATTTATACCTCCATTAGATCTCAATTTAGCAACTAGACTCATCATTTTAGCCTCCAAAATGATATCTTTCTTGAAGATCTAAGCAAGTTTAGTGATCAAGAATGATGGGTTATGATTTGTTTATGAGTTTGTGGGATTATTTAAGGATTTGTGATGATTTTTGTGAGCTTGGAATGATGAAAATGAGGCAAGAGAAGAAGGAGGGCAGCAAGGGGAGGGGTTCGGCCATGACTAAAAGTGAGGGGGGTTTTGTGAAGTGTGTAGAAATATCTAGTGAAAAATATCTATAAAATCTCATTAATGCAAATAATATCTAAGCCACCTCATTTCTTTTCTTTAAAATTTCATTTTTTATTACATAAATATCTTGATATTTTTCTTGGATGGATTAAGCTTAATCTAGTGATTAGATTAGCATAGATTCACATTAGAAGTAATTAACCCAAACCAAAATTGTAATTACCACTAATTAAGTGCATAATTAACAACTTAAAATAATATTTTAATTAGGAAAAATATCAATGTGAACCAAAATTTTCAAGTGACCACAAAAACCTGCAAACTAGCAATATTCTAGCTAAACTAGGTGCTGTCAAGTCTATACTAAAAATTGATCACATTCCAGGTTTTAGGAAAACACCGACTATTTTACCCTAAAAACGGAAAATTCGCATAACGATTTCCAAAACGTTACAGGTATGCTATATCTCATATGCATAAAGGAAATAAGGATCATGTCTCAATGTCCCTAACCAATACAATATCATGTATGTATAGGTGTTGTGCGTGTCATGGCAATTATCGACGGTGTGGGTGTAGCATACAATTTGTGCTCGTGCAACATGAACCGTCAATAATAGTGTAGTGTTCAATGGGTACAAGTCCCAACACAACAAGTAATAATATGAAATGAAGTTCATGCACAATCTCTATATGTGCAATACTTGTAACTAATAATCATGTCATATAATTCAGCCCAGACGCATAACGCCATGCGGGCGATTCCCCTTTAGATGTTAAATCTACTCACAGATGATCTTGGGCTAAATAAACCCAACCACTCACTTTCCCTTCTTCGCAGCGTCCGAATTCTTTGCTTGCGTCCCTAAGATCATAAAACATCAATATAACAAGTTCATATTAGCAATCGACCAATAACACATACAAACTACGTTTGACCGACGCATCAACTCCAAATATACTCTCAAGTGTTCGTCTAGTGGCTAACATGCGTAGCGACACTACGAAACCTACCCAAGAGCAACAGATACACAAGCACACGAACCGTGTCGGATAACGTAATGCGCACAGTCGAAACACTAGAAACAAGAAAAGTGATCCCAGATTTTGCTATACAAACAATTGGTGAAAGTTGCAAGTGCCACGAGACTACATACAACCCAAGAGACCCATAGACTAAAACCCAAACCCAAACTTCCCAGTCTGGCCGCAAATTGTGTCCAGAAGCAATAAAATTGCGGCCTACTGTTCATGGAATTGTCTCAAGTTTTTATGGTGGGTTCTAGGTCACTATAAAAGGTCACCGTGATAGGAACTTTTCCAATAAATACCTGGTTTGATAGCAGATCATCCGAGACCCAAAACTACACTAAAAAAATACGATATTTGCACAAAAACGATAACTTTAGTGTTCCAAACTGAAACTTACAAGCTACACAACATTAAAAAGACTGACTTAACAGAAAGAGATCATTACCTAACCACACAAGCTCAAAGATCCAAGCTTTCCAACCACCAAGGGATCCTAGAGGCAAAACAAGTCTTGAGATGTGATTTTGGTGAGATTTAATGAAGTTTGTGAAGGTTTTATGATGGAAGTGATAAGGTTTCAGTTGAAGGATGGAGGAGATGAAGAAAAATATGAGAAAGAGATAGAGTGAGAGAGAATGAGAGTGAAAGAGTGAGTGAGGTGAGTGTAGGGTGACTAAATCCTTATTCTTACTCCCCCGCCACCTCCATTAATGCAACCATTAATGCTCTCCATGAGTCACCTTGCCACCTTCTCTCATTTCCAAAACACAAATGGAAAATATCTCCTCTCACAAATATCTAAGGGTTAGGGTTAAGCAAGGAAGGTTGGATTAACTTAAGGTTGACATGGTCTACTAAACAAGACTACACAAACTAACCCTCACATTAACGTGCACACGTGTGTGCAAGCCAAAACAAATAATAATAAAATTATTAATTAATTGTTATAAAATGTGAGGAACCCAAATTGGTAAACTTTTTACCAAAAACCCGCATTATCGTCTAAATAACACTAATCGCATTCTAAGGTGTTACATATAATTTCTGCACAATTATCTCAATAAATAATGTTAGTAGAATTTGTTTTTATTGAGATATTATCTTAACCATTTGACATGGTATTATAGTTTTAAGAGAATTAGTCAAAGATATTTAATAAGGTAAGCATATTTAAACGGACCAAATATTACATAGATATTATATGCTTACATTTTCCTTCATAATGTTAATTATTATATATAAACACATGAAAATAGTATTTTTACGGATAAACCCTCATATGTGTCATATTTATAATAAACACCTTTTATTATATAAAAATAGTAAGGAAAATGTCAAATCAAATGCGCAATATTTTCAACTGAACATTGCTACTAGGAGAGAGAGAGAAGAAAACACTCTGCATGCGCTCTTTGTAAGATTAGATTGGTTATTATTTTATCTAATCAGGATGGCTCCCACTCTTTTTATCAAATCTTCCTTCAAACCCTAAAAGGTAAGATTAGCCGGGATTAATTACACCCTACAAGTTCGCCAATCTTTCGACCAGGCCAGTGTCGGTACTTTGAGGGAGATTCCCCTTGCTTTCGCACGGACCTAATTAAAATAAATCTCATTTTCCCAGTGGCGTAACCCCGTTAACACCTTTCTAGACACCTACTTGATCGGCTAATTGTAATGTGTAAAACTCTCCCAGGAGTAACTCTTACTCACAGTGGGAATCAGGATCCAACTATCTCATAAAAGGTATGTAATCTCATTGCAAATTTCAACACTTGAAATTCCCGATAATATTTTACCCCAAGTGACTTATGACCTTAACTATGGTCAACAAATAATAAGCACAAGTCAAGTTCTACCCGTCATTTCCTGATTAATTAGACCCACCCACATGACCTTTAACTATGGTCAACAAAGTCATATGATTGTCCTAATTAATCGCATCATATGCTGTGTAGGAAGACATCACTTAGCTACCGCACACTACGCCTTAACTATGGTCAACAAACATAGCACTAATACTAAGTACCCTACTTCCTAAAATGACGGAGGGTTACGACAGGTTTTTAAGAAAACCTTTTGCGTAATAAACTTGATATCGTCGTAGAATCGAGTGAATTTTAAAAGGAGCGTTTTGAGGCTTTTACTAGTTTTGCTAAAGAGGTCACTCCCGGTGAAGGGATCTCGACTCTTTCCTCATCGAATGAGGTGTAGGATATTTCACAAATACCACTATGCAAAGAAAAAACTATAGAAGCATTCAAAAGACAAATCGAGTGGGTTGTAGCATCTGCCAGTTTCGCTAAAGAGGTCACTCCCGGTGAAGGGATCTCGGCTCTTTCCTTATCGAATAAGGTGCTGGATATTCTACAAGGAATACCGCTATGCAAAGCAAAAACTAGAGCTACCAGTTTTTAAAAAAGTTTCTACAACATCTTTAGGTTTCTTTTATTTCATTAATCTCATTAATGAAGTCCATTAATTATGCTTCCCAAGCATCACATAAGAAACGAAAGCAGCAATATTAATTATATCTCATATATATAATATAGGCATATGTCTCAGAACATATCAAGTGATCACATCACAAAATATCAGCAGCAGAAGAATCATATTTGAAATATTGGATATATTAGGAATTCCGTGTTTTAAATTAAGCCAGTATAAAAAACGGATTCCACTGCCGCGATGAATAGCCAAACCCACATCCCTAGACCCCTACGAGAGCGGCAAGCAACCCTTCCAATTCTAGAGTTAGGAGACCCAGTCTCGACTCCTCGAGATGGTCTTCCACTGGACCCTAGAACCCGATTACTTGTGCTTTCCTCCTTGGGTCTATCTTAATGTGGAAAAGTAAATAATATACATCAATGGTGACAACATGCTCAACCCGGAAGTGCCCCAATAAAAGAATATTACATACAAGCTTTTACATGAATGAAAATGAAAAACTCTCATCTCACATAAAAAAACCCCGGCTATTCAAAACACGACGATCCAATATAACATATCACAGCAATACATAACATCACATGTCATCAACGTAAGTAAATATGTGTATCCCAATTGTCGTTGAATAGAAAGTGAAAAATTGGGTTATTGATATCCGGTCGAAATTTTTAACGTCGTCTAAATAACCTGAATACATGTTAGAATTACGAATATGAAACACTCCGAGTTGCCTTTGCAGAAAGTTAACATCACATGCAAATTTAGCAAAAACAAACAACACCTGAAACCCTGAAACCCCAAAACCCAGAGACTGGAACACCATGAAAATTTGAACCCAAAATTCCACAAATGACCCGAGCACACCAGTTTTCCACCTATGTGGCCGGCCACTTTTGCACAAAAATGCCTCAAATTTTCATAGTGTTCATGTTATATCATATATAACATTCTGCAGTTGTTTAAAAAAAAAATTGACACCTTTAAAAATTCGATAGAAACCAGATTTAGTGTTTCAAGTTTCGGAGCAGTTTCGGTTTCGTAATCTAACAAACATTTTTTAAATCTCTAGCTTGGCTCTGATACCACCGTAGGGTTACTTAGCGTGGCAGCAAGGTTTTGGGAGGCATAGTCCATGCTGTTTTCAAATTTTTGCCGTTCTAAAGAACCCTAACCCTAGAATCTTAACTAGAGATTTAAACAAAACATCTTGCATCCGACTTTGCAAACAAGTGAATGAGGAATACAACCTTTGTAGACCGGTCCTTCACTTCTAAAGCTCCGTGTAGTAGTCTTTTCGCTCCAAGTAGTGAACATCCGAACTCTAGTAAGGGTTCACATGAAGAAATGAACAAGCTTGCTCGAAGTCTTCGAGGCCGAAGATGATCTACGTCTAGGAGACTCATGCTCATGCTACCTCTTCACTAATGGTAGATTAGTGAAGCAAACACCGTAAACTAAATGGCTAATAGTAGATGATGATGAAGTAGGAAGTTGGCTCACTTTAGATTTTATTTTCTCACAATATTTTCTCACATAGGAAAAAGCTAGCAAGCTTTTTCTCATGAGGAAGAAGATGAAGTGATCAAGAGAGAATGAACTCATGAGGTGAGAATAGCAACCATGGGCGAGTTAATGTCATACACTAACTCATGTAGAGAATAAACCATGGGTTAACAATAATGGTTGGGTTGATAAATATCTTCAAGTAAAACAAAATGAGTGGACTTGGTCAATAGTTCCACAAGCTTCAACCATATGACTAATTACCACTAATTTGTGAATTACCAAGATAAATAAAAACCTTAGGATTATCATAACCATGGTGTAAGTCTCATACTCCCATGTAGCATGTGGCATCTAGCATGACACAAAATAATGTACATTAATATATATCACATATATACTATATGCACACAAGTGAGAAAAAGAAATGTTTAAGTGAGCTAATATTAGTTAATGTAAATTAATATATCACATATATAATTATACATTAAATTATCAAATCAACACTTGATTTAATAATCCGTCTATATCACAAACAACCGGCTAATATCAAATGTAACAACTTATCGTATCAACACTTAATCCAATAACCCGGCTATATCATATATAACCGACCGATATCATATATCGCGAGAATAGAATGCGGTATCACATACACACATTAATCTCCGTCCCACACATATCACATATATGCTCCTACTTCATTTCGCGTGAACTAGGAAACCTCTGTGTAAGACTTTAAAGACTCGTCAATACGCCGGCAGTAGGTGATGATCATATCAAACACCCACAAGCCGCAAGCGGTCTGCTAAACGTAACGGCCACCCGGGTATTGAGCAATCAGAAGATCAATAAGCAAGCCTGCTCGTACTCCTGCGAATCCAATCAGTAACACTGCCGTACAGTCCGGTCTCTTCGTCAGATATGTCGCATATCACAGCCTGGGGGTGGTATAACGTCAGACCCTAATAGCCTGATAAGTCATGCCGATGCAAGGTCCATAACGGTTCGAGAAACTACTGATAACACTTACCAGTAAATCTCAGCAACCCTGGCCAAGGATTTCCTGTTATGGCTAATCGAGCATAGCGCAACATCAACCCCCAATACCGGGAGAGACGAATCCCCTCTTATCGCTCATTGCCTCCATATGACTCAGGACTGTACCCAAAAACCACCTTTTTGCATGATCTATTGACCGTGGTATGGTGGGATCATCCATTGTCCATCATATGGGTCAAGAAGCGCATACGCTAGTCTACTCCGGAGTATCGATGCCCTATCTCGATACTCGCTCGACTAAGAACAATTATAGGGTGTACTTGTGGACTACCCTTGCCCCACTAGTATGATCTCCATCATAGTCCTGGTAGTCAAGTACACATCTTAAGGGCTTTATCAACATATGAGAGCAAGACAACATCACTTATATAAGTCAACATGTTAAAACAAAGTGCAACCAGATAGCATACTATCACGTCGAGCAAGAAAGTCCTCCCTATATATGTCCAAGCATCCACTACAATATTCATCATATGTACAGTAATGGCCTCTAGGGCATAAATATAACTAACAAAATATACATTAATATATATATATATATATATATAAAGCAATTAGTGAGCTAATGATATTAGTTAAGATATAATTATATCACATATAATATATATCACATTATTAAATCAACACTTGATCTAATAATCCGGTTATATCACATATAACCGACTAATATCATTAATCTGAATATCACATTATCAAACCAACACTTGATTCGATAATCCTGTTATATCACATATAACCTGACCGACATCAGATAACTGCCAGATTATAATATGGTATCACATACTCATATTTAATCAGGCCCATGCACATATCAACATATGTGCCCTACTTCATTTTGCTCGAACCAGGAAACTTCTGTGTGGGACTCTAAAGACTCGTCAATACGCTAGCAGTAGGTGATGATCACATCAATCACCTACAAGCCGTCAGCGATACTAGCTGGACGTAACGGCTACCCGGGTTTTGAGCGATATGAAGATCAATAAGCAAGCTCGTCCATACTCTCCATGAAGCCTATCAGTAACACTACCGTACAGTCCGGTCTCTTCGTCTGATATGTCGCTGATTGTACGCTTTTGGCGTGTCGAGTTTTAAAGTTCTAAAGTTAACCGCAATCAGGACGGTATCGCTTTGCAGCTAGCTGTGATGAGTACGGGTCGTCCGCAGGGAGACAGAGCGTTTTAAGTTCTTGTTTTCACGAGTTAATGCGCGAGGCGGAATTGTTCGTTTCTAACCTATGTGTTTATATGCAACGTAAACGTTTGTTAGGATTAGATAGGATACTGTAAGTTATGGATTTCCGTACTCAATCCTTTGAGCCGAACTCGACGACTAAAGCTAGAGCAATCGGTAACAACGTGTATTAGGGTGCTTAAGCACGGTATTTGTGAAATCCGGCTTATTGACCCTTGTCTGTTCGTTCTTGTTTCTTGCTTTCGCCTCCGGCCAATCCGAATGCAACCGGTCATGCTTAGGAATCACCGATACCTTGGTAGGATAGGGTGCCTAACGGAGCGCTTGCGTAAAGTTTGGGCGGAGTTTAATGGAAAAGATCGGGAAAAGGAAATGAGAAGGGAAATCTTAACTTACAAAACCAATCTTTTTCCTAACAACACCATATTCAGAACCATCTCAACAACAAACAAAAAGAGCAAATAAAAGATACAAAGAAAAGAAAAGACAACATTGCAAGAAAGTAAATGCAAGGTAATAAATTGCAAGTAAGTAAATGGCATGGAAATAAAAGAGCAAGTAAGTAAAAGCAAGAGAAATACTAAAAACCCAAGTGTGAAAAATGAAACTTTATTATGTCCAAGTGATACAACCTTGAGTTCAATAACCTAATCTTAAACTTGCAAGCTCAATGAAGAGGTTGCAAGATCAAGAGAAGGCAAAGAGCTCAAGGGAAACTAAGCTATGTACAAAAGAAAACAAAAGAGTATACAAAGTATTGGATAATGTTTAGAAACCTTGGACCCCCTCTCCCTTGATCATTGGTCTGTATTTATAAGCTCAAAAAAAAATTAAACAAGTAATAAAAATGAGATGATGTGACTGCAAGGGAGGGGCAGATGAAATATGAGGACCATTGGGGCTAGGGGGCCGGCGAGCTCGGATATATTGGGCATGTGGCCGGCCAAAATCCGAGCTAGTTGGCTCGTTTTAGTGTTGTGGTCATGTGTGCTCTCCAATATCACTCTGGTACTGCTTGATTTTTCTATATGAACCCGGTCTTCATTCATGGATTTAGAGGGAAATATGTAGCTTTATATCACATCACACCTTTTTAGCATTTAACACTCTTGTCCCCCCATGTGCCCAATTCATCATATCATGTGTGCCATGGGCAGCCTATCATGGTCCATGCCAAAGAGTTGTGTATACACTTGCTATGTGTTGGACCAAAATGTGTGTACACTTGTTTATTTGCAAAAACTCTTTGGATAATGATCGGTTTGCAGTTCTGGTTGCAGTGTCGGCTCACAAATGTTATATCCGTGATTTTGAATGTATTTCCAGTATTTTGTCATGGATACCTGTAATCTGTAATTACTGAGAAGACACTAGTTAATAGTAACGATATATACAAAAAATAGATAATGAATGTGTTGTATTAGAATGCAGTTTTCTGAGATGAACAAATACCCCAAACTTATCTTTTGTTCGTCCCGAGCAAACCAAAAATCCTAGCCTGACTTTTGCTGGGAACGCGATTGCACTGAGCGTGTGCAACAAGCTGTTAAACCTCTAGGTGTCCCTAGTAGGAGGACTGTTGTCTTCTGAGGGTTTTCAGCGGATTACACCCACAAAATCCTGTCAAGCTAGTTTCACAAGTTAACATTGATTCTACTCCTATAGTTTAGTATCTACGTTTGAAATTCTATTATCCTAAGTTAGAAATATTCAACCCTTATGTTTCACGCCTCTAATTTATTCAACCCCAGATCCTATACATTTTACAGTTTAGAAAGATCTCGGTCTCTCCTGAGTTTTCCTTCTAAAGTGCGGTCTTAAATCAAGGATTTTTATCATCTCTATGGAAAACATAGGTCTTATTCTTTATTTCTATCTTTCCTCCAAACATCGATTGTATACCCCTACGTGTGTGTCAAATTTCACCCCTATACTTAAGAATTCAATTCAAGCTATAGTACCCTTGCCCTAATATCTAATACTACTTCTTTTCATTAAATGATGAACGGTTTTGCTCACACACCTTTCATGCGACTATTAATGCTTGTTGAGGCTCTAACAGCCGATTACTGAATGTGTGAGTTTAAAGCATAAATAGCAGTTTTCAGGTCTTGACTTTATTTATTTCTTTTTCTTTTTCTTTTTTTCTTTTTCAAGACCGGATATATATTTTTTTCAATGATTCCCTTTAGGTGGTTAGCCTTTAAATACCGTTTTTTCTTTCATACTAGGTTTTCAGGGTGCGTGTATGTGCAGTTTGTAGGGTATATACTTTCTAAATTTGAACATAAGAATAGAAACTATTTTCAGACTTATCCTTCAGTAAAGCCTTCAATACTTTCCTTTCATCTCGACTTAACTTAAGAACTGAACTCAAGATTACCTACTTCTATTAAAAAAAAACTGTAAGGACGTATAATTACCAAGGTCGAACAGAATGAGGGTTATTTTTAGGGTTTTCAATTCCTAAGCCTATGATTTAGTTATTTCTAACGTATCAACTAAACTTTCGGAATAAAAATATAAATTGCCCTATTAGCTAATTTGACGAAAAAGTTTTTATATTTTTGTAAATTTTTTTGATTTTTATGGGTTTTTAATAAGTATGCAAATGCAAAATATACATATGAATGCGAAGGTAGAAAGCTTACCAAGCACACCCCCAAACTTAAACTTGACAGTGCCCTCACAGTCAGGCTATACCAAGAGGGTAAAAATTGTCGGCAGTCCCTACAAATTTTTTATATAAAACAAAAAGCAAACAAAAAATATATATACACAAAAAGGTCCCCCCAAACTTAAGTGAAACAGTGTTGCCACTGTTAAGCATTGAAGTTCAAGTTACGGGGAGAGAACAGTTTCAAACTATACAAGGCCTTACACAGGCCAAAAGTTAGCACCAACCATTCAAAAATTCTATCGCTATAATGCAGCGGTTGGTGAAAGAATGCGGAGAGGAAAGAAATGGAGAATATGTGAGACCATATTGGGATAGAAGCAAAATACGGTCTCGGTGGAGGAGAAGAATAGCGGAAGGGAAAAATAAGTGGAATATGAACTTGAGGGTGGAAATGGAGTAAATAAATTGGTACAATTTGTGATGACCGATGTGTAAAAAGCGATTGCACTAATATATTAACCCATCGAGAAATGGGGTCAAATCCCTCAAGATTCGTGAGAAAACATGGGTAGACCGAACTTGGTAAACCAGACATAGTAAATGAAAGTGATACGGTGTCTTGCAAAGTCGGAACGATGAAAAGGATGGAGGGGAGTGATCGAGGAAGGGTATCAAGTAAAGGTTCAGGAGGGTGTACACAGTCAATGGAAGGGATATGATGAATTGGAAAATCCAACTCATCAAGTAAAACTGGTTCATCCTCAAAACTATCCTCAAAATTCTCCTCAAAATTCAGCTTATCCATGCATTTATCATCAATATCTAGACGCATATGAAGTTCGGGAAAAACAGTTAATGACTCGGGATGATGAATTGGAGAGAAAAACTCATCCAAAACTGCGGGTTCATCATCCAAAATATTCCCAGCGTCAATATCCTCGATCAAGTGAAAATTAAATTTCTTAGACACCTCATCAAAAGCATGGATTTCAATCACTTGTGGTTCTAGGATGGAGGTGTAGAGGTCAATGGGATTGGGTGTGGTTTCACTTGAAAGGGTCCCTTCACAATCGGATAAATCAAATACTACAAAGTCGCACAACTCATTAATCATTCTATCTTCAATTGGTAAATCATTTGGGACACTTGATAGACATTCAAAATCAGAGTTGTGGGATTCAATTTGCAATGGGTAGGTTTGATTTGGAAGGGTGTACTGCTCACTCTCACCACTCAAATTCTCAATCTGTCCTACCGCCTCATCATACATTGGAAAATTTGGAGCTAGTTGGAAACTAGTTACCGGGTCACTAGGTTGTATGAGGGTGGCCATGGACGCATTCAAATCCATCATCTGTTGGTACGACGCTACCCGAAAGTCTTCCAATGACTATTTCAGACTAGACATGGGTTGTGGAGGGGTTTCAGTAAAGGATTCAAAATTGTATGGATACTGGAAACTCCCAAAAGGTTGTTCATAAGCAATGTCTAGGGAAGGTGTAAATGTCGGGTAGGACCGGTAGGAATCGAATGGTTGGATAGGAGTAGGATCAACATTTGGATAAGAAGGTGAATAGAATTGTTGATCAAAAGAATTGGCAGTGGTGCAAGGAATGAAAGATCGGTTACGAGATTGTTCAATACGTTCAACAATAGACATAGGTCTTGGAGTTACAACAGGACTCTCAAAAGGGGTATCAACATAAGAAGGTGGGGTAGGTTGAAACGGTTGATACAAAGTGGATTGCGGAGTCCAATTGTTTGTCCTAGACGCGTCTATCCGATCTTTCAAAGAAATTTTGGGCATTGAGGGATCGTTCGACGTTCGAGAAAAGCAAGAACCATATGAAGTAATGTTTGGTTGTGGGTACCAAAGTTCGACAAGAGTTTTTTAAGGTGGGGTACCCATGATATGAAGAGAAGAAGAAAAAGGGAGGAAGAAGAATGTGTTTTTTTTTATAAGTTAGTTATTAACAAAAGAATGAAATATACACTCAAAAATAATCACGACACAAAATACTACACACCTAATCGTTCTAGGGTTCACCTAGGTCAACTAGACCTGCTCAAGAACTTGATTGTCAAAGTAAAACTATGTCGAGAAACGGGCTCAAGATATACTGATCACGAGGCCAGGTAAGTGCAGAGATAAGGGGAGGTTTTCCGACGCTTTCGCGAAGGTCCTTATTTAGATAACCCTTTCTCTTTTGGCGGTTTCGCCGTGAACACTTTTCTAGACACCCCGTGAACGATATACCGTTAAGCGGTGTTCTAAACACAGTTAACTTCTCCTAATGAGCGCGACGTCCTTAAGGCTTAAAGTCTAGTTTCTTTTAAAAATTTGTGTGGGTAAACGTTATGCTCAATTTCGTAATTTGTGGGCTACGGAAAAGGGGATGAAATCTTTTACCGTATGTTGTGGGGTTCGCTTGCCCTTAAGTCCGTATTAATGGATGCAATGCGCAATTTAATAAAAAAAATTATTCAAAGAATCAAACAATCGTTTTTTTTATATTAAGCACGGCACTGCAACAAATACGGGTTAGTAAATTTTTGGCGTTTGAAAGTGAACTTGCAAAGAATCCTGCAAAGATATTATATTAGATGCGTCGGATTTGAGAAGGTGTTAGTAAAATACGTATCGATAAATTTTCGGGTTAAGAAACCCTCGTTGAATTGAATCCAAGTAGCTTGAAAAGTTCGCTTGCGCAGGTCAAATACCCGGATCTTTAGCACTGTACTTCACAATCACCTTAATTTTGAATGTACACTTTGCTCCACACGACCGCAATTCACAAATCCGTAAAAATCTGAAAATGTCGGAAAACGGATATTTAGTGCGAAAAAGCGATATGAATGCCCAAACACCTGCACACTAAAAATTATAAAAATCAAGCAATAAAATTTGGAAAAAAACAGAACACTGGAGCACAGAACCAAATTTTGGAGAAAATGGGGGCTCTTGGACCGGCGAGCTCGGATATTCAGGGTATGTCGCCGGTTTTACCTTAGAGTTTGGGCTCCAAATTTCTTCAGGTGACTAAGTGTTCTACTAGTGTCTTAATGGTATTGCTTATCTTTTCAGTTCAGAGCCAGAGTGCTAGCAGGTCAGAAATCCAGAGAGCAAAAAGTTAGTTTTGTTAATTTTTGAAATTTTGAAATTTTTAGTTTGTTTTGTTTTTAAGAATGGTGTTAGATGGTATAAACAAGATTAACCCGAAAGAACAAAACTAAAAACGTTACCGTCTCCCCGGCAACGGCGCCATTTGATTGCACGTTTTTGGCGTGTCGAGTTTTAAAGTTCTAAAGTTAACCACAATCAGGACGGTATCGCTTTGCAGCTAGCTGCGATGAGTACGGGCCGTCCGTAGCGTGACGGAGAAACCTTAGACCCCCTCTCCCTTGCTCACTGGTCTGTATTAATAGGCTCAAAAGAAAATTAAACAAGTAATAAAAATGAGATGATGTGACTGCAAGGGAGGGACAGAAGAAATATGGGGATCATTGGGGCTAGGGGGGCAGGTATGTATATACAGGTGAGGGGTATCCTTGTGATCCGTCACGAGTTTACTTTAGATGTTGCCATATTTTTTTGTTGGACTAAACATTTGGGTTAATGCTTCGATAGTGGAAATTGTGAGTGGGAGTGATGATTTAGTGCATTAAATGTGCCATGTGCTTCATTGGTGAGTCATGGTATTATTTTTTGTGCTAATTCACATTTGTGATTGATTATTGTGTTGAAATGAGAGGTGGAGAGAGAGTGGACAGCCACTTAGCCCTGGGCTAGCTCTTAGGATTGATATGGGTGCTCTCACAATTCATTCCAACACAATAGAAAAGAAAAGCCTCTTCTTCTTCTTCTTCCTCTAGCTCACAAGTTCCACCATGGCTTCATCTTCAATCTCCATCCATACACTCTCATGTGTTGAGAATCAATGGATGCTTGAGACAAAGTTATCACACACATTCTCTACTTCACCTTGGACATGTCGGCTAGCAAACTTCATGTCCAAGTTGCTTCGGTTTGAAGCGGGAGCCCGTAAAAAGAATTTTTGATGTGGTGCCCTTTTCGACGAGGAGACCGGAGATCGAGCAAGATCGGAGATGCCGCGAGGAGCTAGGGATGGTGGCTAAAGATGGAAGGACACGGATCGATCGGTATAGCCATTCTATCATTTTAGTAGTTAGCTAGTTTAGTGTTAATGGTTCGATCCGGGTGAAATACTACGATAGCGCCGTTTTCATAAAAGTTTTTGTTTCCACGTTTGGCCTCGGATTGACGGTCGCGGCGCTACCGTAGACTCACATGGTATCGTATCCACGCCATTAACCCTTTGCTAGTTTGTTTAGAAAATGTTAAAGTATCGAAACCGAGACAAAACCCAAACACTGCCACTGAATTTGCAGTTTATGTTGTTTTTTAAAGTGTCCAGAAAAATTATTTAAACATGTGCAGAAGACTACTCAGCAGACCACATGACCACACCCCAAAGACGACCCCCACCCCTCGGATTTTGGCCGAGCCCAAGCCCCTAAAATCCGAGGTCGCCGGCCAATTGGAATCTTTTGGGGTTGATGTTTTGGGTGTGGTCTGATCTCTGGGAAGTTGGTTCAGTGGTGTTGTTTGTGTAGCCCAGTTTGGATAAAATTTTATCAGTTTGTTTGGGCTAATTGGGGGTTATTTCGAATTCGATATTTTCTAATATTGTTTAAAGTTTACAGTGCATTACATTTCTATCTGCGACCGTGAATGTCATTTGATCGGTAAATCTTGTCTAATCGCTATAGTCCTTTTAGACGGATTTGCGAATGTGACATTCACGTTGATGTTCTGTGTTGTGCTGTGATGTTGCGGATTGTCGTGGTGGATAGCTTGGTGCAATGTTAGTGCAGTTTAGATATATTTGTACATTTGATATTGCGGGGCGAGCGTCCGACATGTGGACTGCCGTCTCTGCCTGTTTGTATATTATTCTTTTGGGGCACGACCGGGTTGAGGTCGATGTACCCGTTATACATATTTTTCTTTTCTGTACTAGGATTACCTCGCGGTGGAGTGCACGGATAGCCGGGTTCTAGAGGGCAACAGGCCCGCATCTCATGACTTTGAGATGGAGGGGGCTTCACTCTAGAATTGGCGGGCTATTCGCCGCACTCGTAGGGGGTATAGGTTGACCCAAGGTGGGGTGCTCAAGTTACCGGATTCCGTGAAGTGCTGGGTGGTCCATTCACTTTCCTGAGGGGGCTGTCTCGCTTCTGGTTTTGGCGGGTAACTTGCCGCACTCGTCGGGGTCTAGGTTTTCATTGCACAGGCTATCCATACGACCAGGGGAACGTCGGGTTTTAGTTGTGGCTCAATGAAACCCGGGGATCCCAGATTATCTGTATTGTTCTGTGATGCTTATTACTTTTCTATGATGTTGCATTTATCACGCCTGGAGCGATTATTTTAAATTGGTATATATACTAGTAGATGTTGCATATGTTTTACATCCGCGCTAGTTCAGTCCCCGCTCTGTCGTTAGTTAAGGAACCTAACGGGTGATGACGGGATCCAGTGGCGAATGCGGATGGCATATACGTACATCATATTTTTGTTCTTTTATGGTTAGATCAATTGATGGGACTACGTTGATTCAGATCAATGCAAGGAAAAAAACCTGTTTTATGTTTTTGGAACAATTTTCAAAAAGCTGTTATTACAAGGACGTTCTCTTTTGTTTTGCACAGTGGTATTCGGTTATGAATATCCAGCACCTCATTCGACGAGGCAAGGGCCGAGATCCCTTCATCGGGAGTGACCCCTTGGACAGAGGTTTGCATCAGGGTAATAACATCACTATAGTGGACTACTTTTTGCTTTGCATCGCGGTATTCAGTTTGGAATATCCTGCACCTCATTCTACGGGGAAAGAGCCGAGATCCCTTCATCGGGAGTGACCTCTTTAGCAAAGGTTTTCGTCACTATATATTTGTAAAAAGCTATCCGGTTCCTTCAACGATATCAAGTTCATTACGTTAAAGGTTTTTCGCCAAAAACCAGCCGTAGCCGGGAGTGACTTATGATTTGTTGGCCTTAGTCAAGGTCATAAGAGCATGGGGTAAAAATCGCATCGGGAGTTTCTAAAGAAAATGAAACTTGCCAGATATGCGCATACCTTCTGGAGTGTGATAACGTGAGTGGATTCCATCACGTTATCATGTGATGATAGTTGGATCCCGATTCCCACTGATGAGTTGGTTTACTCCTCGGGTGATCCCGGCTAATTCTTCTTTCAGGTTTGGAGGAGAATTTAAGGATACAGTGGGAGGTTTCCTGATTAGATAAAGTGATAACCATTCTGATCTAGGTTAGAGTGCACGCAGAGTGTTTCTTTTCTCTCTCTCTTTGGCTGCGACCATGGCCCGACCCTAGACTATGACTCAGTGACCAAGTTAACCGAACCTTCTTAAAACACTGGCTTTTAGATCGTCTGAGTTGCATACATCATTGTCACTCCTTCTTTTACCCTTTGCATTTCTCCAGAACACCCCGTATTACTAAGAAACATCCACTTCCATTGGATAAATCCATCGTATAGTTATATACGAACTTGAAGGAACTTGTTCTAGATTCGAGGATGTATTCTGGTTCTGGAGAAAATGAATAAGACTATTCAGTTGTCTTTTCCTTTTACCTTCTCTTAGGTTGTGAGGGCTCCTAGGATTAGGAGAGGGTACACCCATTGTGCTTATTGGATAGTCTTCTTCCAAACCATAGGCAGGTGCCGAACGGTAGGGAATGAAGAAAACCAATTAGCCTAAGTGTGGTGTACAGGAGGTAACAAGTAAAGACAAATAAAGGGATTAGAAAGAGGGCAAAGTAAAATGCGACTGCTATCATTCACGACCAAACCAAGTATTTCATCGCTACTCCTATTTCACCTTTGTATTTCTCCAGAACACCCCGTATCACTACGAAGATCCACATTTTATTAGATAATCCATCGTATGGTTATATACGAACTCGAAGGAATTTGTTCCAGTTCGGGGATGGATTCTGGTTCAGGAGAAATAAGAATAAGGGTTTATTCAGTTATCTTTCATCTTTACCTTCTCTCGGGTTGCGAGTGCTCCTAGGATTAGGACAATACACCTATTACGCTTATTGGATAGTCTTCTTCCAAACCATAGGCTGGTGCCGAACGGTAGGGAAGGAAGAAAACCATTTAGCCTAAGAAGGTGTACATAAGGTAATGAGTAAAGACAAATAAAGGTATTTGGAGAGATGGCAAAGAAATATACGGTTACAGTTGTGAATCTGATAATGGAAGAGGCATTACTAGGAATACCCAGGATTCCCCTACGAAACATTTTCATGTTTCAGTTTCACTGTGCGTTGTTAAAGGAAAATTGATTTCCCAATTAGATACTTACTTCAAGGTATGTATTTACCAGGTATGATTCTCACATCTGTATGGTTTTACAGATGATGAGTGGGAGTAAGTTATTGGGAATTAGGTGATCATCCTCATTATATCGGAATTCGTTGTAATTGGTGATATTTGAGGAAATCGCCTGGGTTTTTGCCGGACGACAAGTATTTGGTTTAGAGTATCCGTTGTTGTGCACCAATTTCAAACTGATATATATGTACGTTTATTTTTATAAAGTGAGATATAACTTTTTGAAATTATGTCCATGACATTTACCTATATCAGTTGATGGTTAGGTACGGAGCATTGAACAGCGGTGTAATTCTTCATTACCATAAGTACAGTTTTCAACCTACGACACACAGGGTTTGAGTTATTCAACTCAGCGGACTTATAAAAAGTACTGTATGTTGTCCAGTGTCCATTAGGACAGAGGGGTTGGTACTCGTACTATATTCTGTTTACTTGTGACTTCTCTAGTTTTAGACAAGTGTTTCGTAGAAATACAAGGTCTAAGTTTTGAGAAGTTATAGGTAAAAGAATAAAGTAGAGAACCAGGTGTTGCAAGTATCAGGATTCTTCAAGGTGATCGAAGATATAGATACTTGTGTATGGTATTCAGTTGATAGTAATGGTTTTTAAGAAACTTGTTTCTCTTTCAGGTTACTCATAATTGGATGCACTCCTAAGTTGAGTAATGCTGAATAGCCTCTCTCCATTTAGTTGACATGCACTGGAGACAGCTGCATGATTTGAATCTGGTTCCGATTAAATCAGTGCCTATGTTTCTATATTAGATATAGAATGGATCATATCTTAACGATGTTAAGGTATATGGAGTTGTCCGGCTTATGCTTAAAACCAGGCTCTGGATAACTCAAGGCACGTTTCTGTAATGGCTGTTTGTGGGTTAACCCGGGCTATGATGAAGGTTGATTTTCTACCATCTGGAAGATCAATAGTGGTATTGTTCTTGACTCGCCACAGTTTTAGTAAAATGAACTTTTTTATAAAACAGTAGTGGGGGTATGGTAGAACTGGAAGTGATTCCAGTACCACAGACGATTACTAAAAATTTAATAAGAACCTAAAGATTCAATCTGGATTGACATTCCATTAGCCACTCCGCAGATATGGAGGGTAACCTCAAGCACCCGAGAGGTACTTCGGTAGCCTCAAGGACGGTGACAGGGAGGTTCTTGTTTACCCAGACTTGCCATTACTGCTGTTCCAGACTATGAGACCTGGCAGGAGGATGAGTATAGCGTCGTTCTGAACTGGCTTTAGAAGTGCACGTGTATATGACTCTGCTAGAGGGTTGTTGTAGTCAGTAGGAGCAACGGAAGCATAGTGGGCAAGTATCTTATGTCTATTTATAGACTAAAGCAGATATAGCGGAGATAAATCATCTATTTTTTGATGTGACAGTCATAGGCTTTGACTTCATCAGAATAGGGGATGGATCTGTTAAGAAAGTTGTAGGGTGTGATGTCCTGGTATTTGGATGACATACACAGAGTAGGAAGTGAAATTCCTACACTACGATCGGTTATATTGTGGTTGTCACACAGTAGTTTCTCCACACAGGATATGGATATAATATAAGACATTCTGGTTACTAGATCTATGGCTTTTAGATCTAGATTTGGGTAGTTTCCCAATCTGGGTACTTTGATAGTATTCTAATGGTATTTTAGAATGGACGACTCCTGGAATGGTGGTGTACCTGCAGGTGATGGAGTCACCCTCTCTAAAGGTGTCTTACAGACTAAAAGGGAGAGGGATTTGCATGATTGACATATCACTTGCTTAGGCAATTGAGTCAATCATGAGATGTCAAGTACCACACCAGATGTTGTTTTTGCACTAGATGCAATAAGTTGATATTAATCCAATCCTAGAGAAACATTCGGAAGCAGTTTTAGAACATAAGTGGATGTTCTAGGGATTTGGTAATGGCAGCCTCCTTTAGGAGACGGTTATCATTCCAGGCTTCCAAGGTGACATGGATGACAGAGTGACAGTCAGAGTTGTAGTTTTTCTTCTGACAAGGGGCAGTAGTTTGTACGGGTGGTCCAAGCGGATACTGTGGGAGGTATGGTGCAGGATACTAATTAAATTCAGTTGACGATATAGTCTAAGAAGTTTGGATTTGGAGTTCATTTATGAACTAGGTCCCATCAGATATCCAGACATATTCTAAGACAGGTATTGCTCATTTCGGGAGATGGTTTTCTCCGTGAACTTGAGATAAAGAGAGACATAGAAAGAAACATCAGGGCATATCCACTGACTGAGGCTATTTCTCGAACGCAATAGTTTCGCAAACGAGCTTTGTGAAACTGATTAGTAGAAGAGTTGGGTTTTCGGTATCACACGGGCTGTGAGTATGCGACATCGCAATAATTAGCCTTGAGTGCAAGTGGGAGATTGTTGGATATAGTGCCCTCAAAGTCAATTATTGGATCGCAGGCACGTGATTGCAATGATTGAGGGAGGACCTATACCGGTAGGACAATCTTACTCGAGATGATAGTATGCTATCCGCTTTATCTTTATCATCGTGTACATGGTTTAGGTGACATTAAAGGTCACTGTTACACGTTGATAGAGCCCTTAGGATTCTTGCTTGACTACCAGCAGTATGATGTCGATCATATACGTGAGAGTTGGGTAGTCTATAAGCACATCCTTAAAGTGTCCCTAGTCGTGGGAGTTTCGAGACTGGGCATCGATACTCCAATAGTAGACTAGTGTATACGACCGAGACCCCGACGAGGGGCGGTGGCTGGTCTCACAAGCCATTGGTGTCAGTTGGTTCACCTAAGACGTATACAGGTGCTCATTGGGTTATGAGTACACCGGACATGACTCGCCGGAAACCTGCTAGTTGGTATTATACCTAGCGTCAGATAGCAGTTCCCTAGTGGCATATGTACAGGTTAGTTCATCTACCTGAGATTGTCATTTGTCTCGTGTGAGTTCCCACTGTGCTTTGATTACTACCCTACCACGGCTCAAAGGAGTCGTGGAAACAGCTTTTAGTTGGGTACAGTCCTGAGTCACATGGAGGCAGTGAGCGGATCGGTAGGGGTTTTGTCTCTCCCGGTATTGGGGGTGAGATCGCGCTGTGTCTAGGAGAGCCATTACACGAAGTCCTTGGCCAAGGAAAGTAAGATTTACTGGTAGGTATTCCAGTAGTATCTCAGGGTGTTCTGGGCTACACTCCGACACGACTTGTACTGCTTTTAGGGGTCTGACGTTTACCAGCCCCCTAGGCCCGACATGCGATGCTCATAGACGAACGGACCAGACTGTACGGATATTGTCACTGACAGGCTCAATAGGGTTTCAGGATGAGTTCGCTCATCGGTCTCCCTTTTGGTCAATACATGGGTAGCCGTTACGTACAGCTAGTACCACTGACGTGCTTGTGGTTAAATCCACTGCCAGTGTATCGGCGAGTCTTTAGAGTCCCCCACAGATAGTTTCCCAAGTTTCGGGCGAAACGTTGTAGAGGCCGTATGGTTTTATGGCAGGGTTTGATCATATACGTGCACTTGTGCACGGGTCTTTATCGAACGGATCATACTAGTGGGCTTTGGTTTAAGCCGGATCCTAGTATTAGATTTGTTGGATTACTTTAGTCTCATCGCATTTGCATTCATTCGGAATGCGGATGCAGGTATGTATATACAGGTGAGGGGTATCCTTGTGATCCGTCACGAGTTTACTTTAGATGTTGCCATATTTTTTTGTTGGACTAAACATTTGGGTTAATGTTTAGATGGTGGAAATTGTGAGTGGGAGTGATGATTTAGTGCATTAAATGTGCCATGTGCTTCATTGGTGAGTCATGGTATTATTTTTTGTGCTAATGTCACATTTATGATTGATTATTGTGTTGAAATGAGAGGTGGAGAGAGAGTGGACAGCCACTTAGCCTTGGGATAGCTCTTGGGATTGATATGGGTGCTCTCACAATTCATTCCAACACAATAGAAAAGAAAAGCTTCTTCTTCTTCTTCTTCCTCTAGCTCACAAGTTCCACCATGGCTTCATCTTCAACCTCCATCCATACACTCTCATATGTTGAGAATCAATGGATGCTTGAGACAAAGTTATCACACACATTCTCTACTTCACCTTGGACATGTCAGCTAGCAAACTTCATGTCCGAGTTGCTTCGGTTTGAAGCGGGAGCCCGTAAAAAGACTTCTTGATGTGGTGCCCTTTTCGACGAGGAGACTGGAGATCGAACAAGATCGGAGATGCCGCGAGGAGCTAGGGATGGTGGCTAAAGACCGAAGGACACGGATCGATTGGTATAGCCATTCTATCATTTTAGTAGTTAGCTAGTTTAGTCTTAATGGTTCGATCCGGGTGAAAGACTACGATAGCGCCGTTTTCATAAAAGTTTTTGTTTCCGCGTTTGGCCTCGGATTGACGGCCGGGGCGCTACCGTAGACTTACAGTGGCATGTCGAGAAACAAACACCTTTTGTTCCTCGCTGTGGTAGAATATATATCCATGTGAATTCTTTGGATATCCCACAAACATACAAAAAACTGATCGTGCCTCGAGATTGTCCGGATTTTGCTTTTTGACATAGGCCGGACAACCCCATATCTTAACTCGTTTAAGACATAGCCTCTTTCCACTCCATATCTCATATGGTGTTTTAGGCACAGATTTTGATGGAACTTGATTCAACAGGTATGCGGCTGTCTCAAGCACGTAAACCCAAAAAGAAATAGGCAACTCAGCAGTACTCATCATAGAGTGCACCATATCTATTAGGGTGCGATTTCTCCGCTCCGATACACCGTTATGCTGTGGTGTATATGGAGGAGTAAGCTGAGAGAGAATCCCATTCTCTTTTAGATAATCTCGGAATTCCCCGCTCAAGTATTCACCTCCCCGATCAGATCATAGGATTTTAATACTCTTGCCCGTATGGTTTTCGACTTCGCACTTATATTCCTTGAATTTCTCAAAAGCTTCAGACTTGTGTTTCAACAAGAACACATGTTCGAAGCTTGAGAGATCATCGGTGAATGTAATAAAGTACGAAAAACTATTCCTGGTATGTGTAGACATAGGACCGCATACATCACTATGTATTAGTCCCAAGAGTTCAGTAGCTCTTTCTCCGTGTCTAGTGAACGAAGTTTTGGTCATCTTGCCTTTGAGACATGACTGGCAAGTTTCATAAGATGAAAACTCGAACGGATCAAATATCTATCTTTATGCAACTTAGCCAGTCTTGTCGCATTAATATGACCTAGTCTACAGTGCCATAAGAAGGCTTTGTTCATTTCTGAACTTTTCCTCTCGTTTTTGTTCTGTACGTTAAGAACTGTACTTTGATTAAGAACGTATATACCGTTACATAACATACCAGATCCAATCAACACTTGATTCTGGAAAATGTTCATAACATTATCCTCTAATGTGAGATTATATCCTTCTTTAGTTAGCAAAGAAACCGATATAATGTTGCACATCATCTTTGGTACGTAGTAACAGTCGTTCAGAATCAATGTATTACCAGTTGGTAATACAAGATGATAATCGCCAACTGCCTTGGCTGCAACAATTGCACCATTCCCTACTGTTAGGGATTTATCACCCTTCCCAGTTCTCTACCTTTCTTTAGCCTATGTAACAAATTATATACGTGAGATCCTGATCAGGTATCCAATACCCAGGATGTAGAACAAACTAAGAAACGGTTCTCTATAACGAACACACCCGAAGAAGATGCATTAACATGCTGTTTCTTCGTACGGATGGCGCGGGAATCCTGATATTCCCCTATCCCTTACTCAGACTTATGACAGTCATAAGATGGAGCGGGACCAACGTTCCCTAGCTCTGTATAGAAAGAGGGTTCGGTCAATACATCCATATTATTATCTTGATTAAGACATGACATTGGTTGCTTCCTAGAGAGAGACAGAAGGAAATGAGTTAGCGTGCGCTCTTTATAAGATTAGATTGGTTATTATCTTATCTAATCAGGATGACTCCCACTGTTTTTATCAAATCTTCCTTCAAACCATAAAAGTTAAGATTAGCCGGTATAAATTACACCCTACAGGTTCGCCAATCGTTTGGCCGGGCGGGTATCGGTACTCCGAGGGAGGTTCCCCGCGCTTTCGCATGAACCTAATTAAAATAAACCTTGTTTTCCTAGAAGCATAACCCCGTTGACACCTTTCTAGACACCTACTGGATTAGCTAATTGTAAAGTGCAAAATTCTCCCAGGAGTAAATCTTACTCGCAGTGGGTATCGGGATCCAACTATCATATAGAAGGTATGCAATCTCATTGCAAATTTCAACACTTGAAATTCCCGATAATATTTTTCCCCTAACGTCCTATGACCTTAACAAAGGCTAACAAATCATAGGGCGCTAGTCAAGTTCAACCTGTCATTTCCTGATTGAATTAAACCAACCCGCATGACCCTTGACAAAGGCCAACAAAGTTGTATGAGTACCCTAATCCAATCGCATCATATGGTTACAGATAAGCACTAATCATCTACCGCACACTTCGCCTTGACAAAGGCCAACAAACGCAACACGAATACTAAATAGCACTTATCTGAAATGACAGAGGGCTACACAGGTTTTTAAGAAAAGCATGAGCGTAATGAACTTGATATCGTTATAGAATCTAATGATTTTGAAAAGGAGTGTTTTGAGGCTTTTGCTAGTCTCGCTAAAGAGGTCACTCCCGGTGAAGGGATTTCGGCTCTTTCCTCATCGAATGAGCTGCAGGATATTCTGGAATACCACTATGCAAAGCAAGAACTAGAGAAGCTATCAAAAACAAAACCGAGTTGGTTATAGCATTTGCTAGTTTCGCTAAAGACGTCACTCCCGGTGAAGGGATCTCGGCTCTTTCCTCATCGAATGAGGTGCTGGATATTCATCAAGGAATACACTATGCAAAGCAAAAACTAGAGCTACCCTTTTTGAAAATTTGATTCTACAACATCTTTTGGTTTCTTTCTTTTTCATTAATCTCATTAATGAAGTCCCATCATTTAATGTTTCCTAAACATTACAGAAAAGTGAAACGAAAATAGAATGTACGCTTATGCCATCCGCATTCTCCACTTGGCCTCGTCATGCACCGTTGGGTTACTTAACTACCGGCAGAGCGAGGGCTGGACTAGCGTGGGTGCAAAACATAAGCAACGTTTATTATATATCATATATATAATACAACATTCATCTCACGCGGTTATATGATCAACATCACAGAACCAAGCAGCAGAAGAAACATGTGAAATATTGGATATACTAGGATTTCCGTGTTTTAAATTTAGCCAGCAATGTAAAACATGGATTCCACACTCGTGATGAGTAGACAAACCCACATCCCTAGACCCCTAAGAGAGCGGCATGTAACCCTGCCAATTCCAGAGTTAGGAGACCCGGTCTTAACTCCTTGAGATGGTCTCCCACTGGACTCTAGAACCCGGTTACTTGTGCTCCCCGCCTTGGGTCTATCCTAATGCAGAAAAGTAAATAATATACAACAGTGGTGACATCATCCTCAACCCAGAAGTGCCCCAATAAAAGAATATTACATACAGATTTTACATGAATGAAAATAAAAACTCTTACCTCACATAGAACCCCCCGGCTATTCTTTCACGACGATCCAATAAATCATATCAACAGCAACACATGATATCACATATCATCAACGTAAGCAAATACGCGTATCCCTAAAACTTGTTGACATATAGAAAAGAGATTGGGATACCCCATATATTACACTTATGGTCGCAGAAAAAATAACAAAAAACTACAATAATTAGAATCCGCAATATCCTTAGACATCATAAACCCGGAATATCTCATATTCCGGATTTCATGCCTAACTTATAAAACTTGCATTTTAGTCTCAAATTGAAAACTTTTTTCAATTAGTTGTCGGATAATTCAACAAGATTCCCGACTCAGTGATCGCATACAATACGCAATTGCGACGGAGTTTTGATCCGAATCAAAACTTCGTGGCAATCGATCAATTGAGACTAAACGACTAGGTTTGCAATATACTAACTAGTTTTCATAAAACTAATTAATACGGATTCTAATAATTGTATCACACATCAAAAAGCTTGTAAAGTAACCGCGACATTAGAATTCCGCACGCAATTAGCAAACTTAACCAATTTTTCCAAGACATGAAAAATCCAGTGAGCTAAAGTTCCAAAACCGATCGTTTTAAGCTAATCCGGGAGTCGAAACGAACACGAAACCTGCTCGAATCTTCGCGGAGGCGAAGACCCAAAAATTAACTATCGAATGGGGGGCCTCGGAGGGGTACCCACCCCCGAGGGCCACATCTAGGTGGCCCCTAGGGGAAGGCAGACCCGAGAGCACCCAGTTGGGGTGCTTTCGGGTCACCCACCCCCAAGGCCACCTTGTGGTGGTCTTGGGGTGTGGGTCCAACCTATGGTCCCCCCCAGAGGTGTCCCTAGGGTGCGCACGCTCCACCCCGCAGCTTCTCGATTCAAACCGTGAGCCCGCGGGGTGTGCAAAAACTCAAAACATCATTTTGGAAACTGTTTTTATCGGCAGTTTTTGCGCGACAAAAACGGCGGATTTCTAACGTCGCTACAAGCTATCCTAATGTTCTAGCTTTGTTCTGATACCATGAAAGTCGACCTTAGTACCACAATGAGGTTCTAGAGGCATCAAGATGTTAGTTATATGTATGCCCTAGAGGCCATTACTGTACATACGATGTATATTGTAGTGGATGCTTGGACACATATAAGGAGGACTTTCTTGCTCGACATGATAATATGCTATCTGGTTGCTCTTTATCTTAACATGTACACTGATTGTCTCTTTATTACATGTTGATAAAGCCCTTAGGATGAGTACTTGACTACCAGGATTATGATGCAGATCATATTAGTGGGGACATGGTAGTCATCAAGTACATCCTTCAAATGTTCCTAGTCGTGGGTGTATCGAGACAGGGCATCGATATACCAGAGTAGACTAGCGTATAGCTTCTCGACCCATGTAGATGGGCAATGGATGATCCCATATCTATTGTTGTTTGACATCATAGACAGTATACAGGTGCTCAGTGGAGACTGGGTACACTGGACGGACTCGCCGAGAACTCCCAGATCGTATTATACCTTACGTCAGATGGCAGTTCTCTGGTGACACTGGTACAAGTTAGTCTGTAGACCTGAGATCGTCATAGAGTCTTGTATGATTCCTACTGTGCTTTGATTTCCACCTTACCACGTTCAAGAGAACGTGCAAAATGGTGGCTTTTGGGTACAGTCCTGAATCACATGGAGGCAATGAGCGATAGGAAGGGTTTCGTCTTACCCGGTATTGGGAGTTGATGTTGCGCTGTGCTCGATTGGCTATAACAGGAAGTCCCTGACTAGGGCTGCTTCAGAGATATACTGGTAAGTGTTATCAGTAGTTTCTCGACCTGTTATGAGCCTCATATCAGCACGACTTATCGAGTTACTGGGGTCTGACGTTTACCACCCCTAGAAGAGATATGCGACATATCAGACGAAGAGACCGGACTGTACGGCAGTGTTACTGATTGGATTTGCAGGAGTATGAGGAGGCTTGCTTGTTGATCTTCTGATCACTCAATATCCGGGTGGCTATTACGTTTAGCAGACCGCTTGCGGCTTGTGGGTGTTTGATATGATCATCATCTACTGCCGACGTATTGACGAGCCTTTAGAGTCCTACACAGAGCTTTCCTGGCTCAAGCGAAACGGAGTAGGAGCATATATGTGATATGTGCGGGACCGAGATTGATACGAGTATATGATATCGTATTGTATTCTCGCGATATGTGATATCGGACGGGTATATGTTATATAGCCGGGTTATCGAATCAAGTGTTGATTCGGTAAATTGATATTATTGATATTAGTCGGTTGTATGTGATATAGCCGGATTATTAAATCAAGTTTTGATTTAATAATTTAATGTATAATTATATATTTGATATATTATATTACATTAACTAATATTAACTCAATTAAGATTTCTTTTCTCTCTTGATGTGCACATTGTATATATGTGATATATATATATATATATATATATTTGTGTACATATATTTGTCATGCTAGGTTACACATGCAACATACTTGTGTGAGACTTACACCATGCTAGGGTTAGGTTAAGGTTTTTTTTATTATTAAGTAAATTCAAAATTGGTGGAATTAGTCATGGTTAGGGTTTGTAGGAACTTGTAGAACCATTGATTTTCTCCACCTCTTTTGTTTTACTTAAAGATATTTGTTTACCTAACCTTTAACTCTTATCCATAGTTTAGTCTCTACAAGGGTTAGTGTATGCCATACACTCACCATGGTTGCATTTCTAACCTCACTTGATTATTCTTCACTTGGTTAATTCCATGAGTTCATTCTTCTTCTTCTTCCTCAAAGCTTTCTAGCTTCAATGGAGATGCGAGAAAAAATATGAGAAAATCAATTCTAAAGTGAGCCCACTTCCTACTTCATCATTCTCTACTACTTTCCATTTAGTATAGGGTGTTTGCTTCACTAATTTCACAATAGGTGAAGAGATAGCTTGAGTTAGTGTCTCCTCGACGTAGATCTTCTTCGGCCTCGAAGACTTCGATGCAAGCATGTTCATTTCTTCATGGGAGCCTCTCAAGAGTCCGGAGTTCATGATCGCAGCAAAGGGTCTACTACACGGAGCTATTGAAGTGCAGGATCGGTCTACAAAGGTTGTATTCCTTGCTCACTTTCTTATGCAAAGTTGTTTGCATTTCATTCCGTCCGATTTCTAGCTAACGATTCTAGGGTTAGGGTTAGCTAGAACGACAAATTTTTGAATTTGGCATGGACGATACCTCCCGAAACCTTGCTGCCGTGCTAGGCAACCCTGCACAAGCATGCCAAATTTTAATTTTATTAGGTGCTAAGTTAGACTAACAAGATCTTTACTAGAATATTAGGGTTTTCCTATGATGATGTGATGAACTAAAGAGAAGAAAATAGCATACAACCTTTGTGGTTCGAGTCCTTCTCTTCAATAGCTCCAGGTTGTGGTCCACGCGACTCCACTAGGTTCCTCTTCAAGATGAAAAAACCTCCTTCGTGATCTTCACGCAAAAGACGATCCACTCAAAGTCCACAAGCTCAAGCTAACCCTTCACTAATCTCATCAGTGAAGGCAACACTCCACATCAAATTGCTAATCTAATGTGTGATTATGAAGTAGGGGTTTAATTTGCTCACTAGGGTTTTCACAAGTTCAATGATTCACATCACATGTAAGGGTTTGAACTTGGAAGTGAGGTGAAGAAAATTGTAGAGAGCAAGAGAGAGCTAGAGCTCAAGAAATGGCTAAGGCATGAAGAATGAAAATGATGAGAGTAAACTTAAATGACTCTCTCTTTCCTCACTTATTCAAGCATGGAATAAAATTGCAATTCTAAATTGCAACCATGCTTGAATAGCGAGTCAAGACTAATATACAAATAATAAAACCCATGCCTTGCCCATTCCACAAATATCTCCACAATTTACACCTCATTTTTCTATTTTCTCAAAATAGAAAAACACGCCATGCTTCATATAATATATATATATATATTTATATATATCAAATATACATATATATATATAAATATAAATATATATATATATATAAAGCAATTAGTGAGCTAAGATATTAGTTAAGATGTAATTATATCACATATAATATATATCACATTATTAAATCAACACTTGATCTAATAATCCGGTTATATCATATATAACCGAATAATATCATTAATCTATACATCACATTATCAAACCAACACTTGATTCGATAATCCGGTTATATCACATATAACCCGACCGACATCAGATAACTGCCAGATTATAATACGGTATCACATACTCATATTTAATCAAGCCCACGCACATATCAACATATATGCCTTACTTCGTTTCGCTCGAACCAAGAAACTTCTGTGTGGGACTTTAAAGACTCGTCAATACGCTAGCAGTAGGTGATGATCACATCAATCACCTACAAGCCATCAGCGGTACTAGCTGGACGTAACGGCTACTCGGGTATTGAGCGATATGAAGATCAACAAGCAAGCTCATCTATACTCTCCATGAAGCCTATAAGTAACACTACCGTATAGTCCGGTCTCTTCGTCTGATATGTTGCATATCATGTCTAGGAGTAGTAAATGTTAGACCCCAGTAACGTGATAAGTCATGCCGATGTCTGGCCTATAACGGTTTGAGAAACTACTGATAACTCTTATCAGTAAATCTCAGCAGTAGCCCTGGCCAGGGACTTCCAGTTATAGCCAATCGAGCATAGCGCAACATCAATCCCCAATACCGGGAGAGACAAAACCCCTCCTATCGCTCATTGCCTCCATGTGACTCGGGACTGTATCCCAAATCCACATGTTTGCACGACTCCTTTGAGCCGTGGTAGGAAGGAAATCAAAGCACAGTGGTAGTCATAAAAGACTCTATGATGATCTCGGGTATACAGACTAACCTGTACCAGTGTCACCAGAGGACTGCTATCTGATGATAGGTATACTACTACATAGGAGTCCTCGGCGAGTCATGTTCGGTGTACCCATTCTTCAATGAGCACCTGTGTGCAATCTTTGATGTCACACACCAATGGTTGTGGGATCAACCATCGCTTTTTAAGGGACAAGAAACGTACACACTAGTCTACATTGGAATATCGATGCTCTGGTGTCGATATTCCCATGACTAAGAACTGATTAAAGGATGTACTTATGGACCACCCTGGACCCACTAGTATGATCTCATCATAATCCTGGCAGTCAAGTACATATCCTAAGGGCTTTATCAACATGTGAGAGCAAGACAGTAAAGAATACCGGTCAACATGTTAAGATAAAGAGTAACCAGATACATCACACAATCATATCGAGCAAGAAAGTCCTCTCTATATATATCCAAGCATCCACTATAATATACATCACATGTACAATAATGGCCTATAGGTGTAACGTTTCTGAAATCGTTATGCGAAATTTTCCGTTTTAGGGTAAAATAGTCGGTATTTTCCGTTTTAACCGATTGTGATCAAACTTCAATATAGACTTGTTTGCAACTAGTATTATTATAATGAAGCTAGTTTGCGGGTTTTTGGGGTCACTTAGAAGTTTTGGTTCACTTTGTAAATTTTCCCTAATTAAAGTATTATTTTAATGTGTTATTTAAGCAATTAATTAATTAGTGGTAATTACAATTTTGGTAGGGGTTAATTACTTCTAATGTGGATCTATGCTAATCTAAACACTAGATTGGGCTTAATCCATCCATAGAAATATCTCGATATTTTATGATTTAAATTGATGTTTTAAAGAAAGAAAAAGGTGAAAAAAGGACTTTATTAGCATTTATTAAAATTTATTGCTATTTCTTACTAGAAATTTCCACACATTTTACACAACCCCCCTTCCTTCTTGGCCGAACTCTTTCCTTGCTGCCCTCTCTCTTTGCACACTACATTTCACTTCAAAAAGCTTGACAAAATTGATCAAAAATCATCACTTTATTGCACAAACTCATAATTAAATCCATACCTGTCACGTCCCGAAAGTATGGAACATGACCGGTACATAAACTACGAAACGTCTCGAGGCGTACGTAATCCAAGTAAGCCGAAAACCCAGAAATGCAAACCAAGAAAAGTAGTAGAGTGAAGGAAAACCAATTTAAATAAGTAGTTTTAATAGCATAAGCCGAATTATGCAGTTTTAAAAAAAAACATCAATATTTCCCGAAAATTTCGGCAGAGTCTCCTTTGTAAATATTGGCTCCCAAACGGGATACAACATGAATAGAATACGAAATCAATAAAAGGCATCCCCAAGCGGGAGCTAGCTCTTCGTCAATTGACGGTCACAACCACACAAGCAATATAATATACAACGCCAACGGCGAGGATCAAAACTCAAAACCACAAGAAAACCACAGAAATAAAACGCGCGACTCTAAGGTCGAAAGAATAACATCACTGGTCTCTATCTCTGAAATAAATACATGTTTGGTTGATGGAACTTTTAGATACAACAGAGTAATAATATACAAGTTATATAATTGGGGGGCACGATACAAGTAAACCCACCTACTAGCAAATCACCCGAAGGAAACTATGCCCGCAAGCCGTAATGAAACCTGTACGGCAAACCTGCAAGAAACTGGGGCACAACGGGGGTGAGTTGCCAACTCGTGAATAGAAAAACATCTACGCACAGAAATCGCATAAATAACGCAACCTAGGTCAAAGATCATAATATATCCTCAAATATATGAATAACATGCAGCCTATAACAATGGCTAGGGTAATATCTAACCCGAGTGTGATCTCATGTGCCCGTGTCAGTGCCTCAGGTAGCAATATATCATATGAATGAGGTATGAATGCATGAAAACAGAATACATGTAAATGAAGAAACTGTTTTCATAAATAAGTGAGATTTCCTTTGTATTTTTAAAATGAGGTATCATAAATGAAATCAACATCAACAGTGTCTAGCATGGACACAAAACATAAATCTCAATGTCTCAAAACCTCAGACTCCGGCTATCCAGACTGGCCTGTATCATCAAATCTCAGTACCTCAATATCTCGAAATCTCAATGTCTCAATCTCAATATCTAGGGCACCGTCAGTCCAGACCGGCCCCTACTATCCATCTCAAGACCACAACGGTATCCTCCGGATATCCGACGCGTCGGGTAAAATCACCGGTAGGTAGTCTCCCCCTGCCAGGCTCATCGTCATCACCACGAGCTTCTTGCCCCGGGGTACCTTACCGGGTCCACCATGTACCCGAAACGGTTCATCCAACTCCTCGAATCGGGTCTCGAAATCCATCAGCAAACTCATGGTGGACGACTCATACATCATGGGAAAAACCGCGCTTTTTATTTAAAAAGAGAAAGAAGAAGTTTGTATATGTTTTGCGGTTTTCCCCAAATCCAGAAAATCTCATGGAAATCCGAATCCAAAACCTCAATAGCACGTAAAAAGTGAATATATGTATGAGAATCCACGAATGCGGCATAACAATGAATAATAGTATGCATGAAGTAGCAGGTAATAACTACAATGTCTAAACTAACATATAAGGCAAGTACACTAATATCATGTCTAAACTATTAGCTAACAGGCTATGTCAAGCAATAATATTTTCTAAGGTGTACGTGATATGGCAATTACCGATGAAGATGTGTGTGAGCCGGCAAGTAAGTGTACGTGGTACATACGCATCATCGGTAATGGTGCTGGTGTTCTAACCACAAGATATCAACAGTAGAATATGAAGCATAATATAAGCATGTGATGCGGAGCAAACAACAATAATGAGCGGGAGCTGAATACTAGACGCAACGATAACTAATCTGCTTTAACCTAATATAAGTCCTACAATGGTGCCTTTTGAAATAACACGAATCGTGGGGTTTTGAAAATAGGGGCTACGGTGTTTTTAAGAAAAGATACATTTTTTTTTGAAATATCCATAGAATCCCTTGACTTGTCTTTTAAAATACGCACGATTCGTAAGCTTTGAAATAGGTAGGAACCGAATCTAATCTAACAACTAACTAAACTAAAGGGCTAAGCTACAAGCTAGACTACAGGTAAGGAAACCGCCTAACATCTGGGTCGATACATATACATACCTGTATATATATTAGTCGGTGATCCCGCCTCAATAATATCATATCCGATATCATATCTATAATCAGACATCCCAAGTCAAGAGTGCGGATCAATCATCAAGATATAGCTCGTACGTAAATCCGTCGTACGGCATCCCCAAATCTGGGTACGGGTCAATATCATATTCCTCACACTATTCCTCTGGTATCCTCTTTATCCAAGATCATAGTCTAGGGTACTGACCTATGTCTAGTACAATACTAATTGTTAGTGTATATGCCCTAGGGGCCATTATTGTATCATACTAGATTGTATATTACTTAATGGAAGCTTGGGATATTCACAGTTATATAAATACAGTCTTGCTAAAAATGGTAGTATGCTACTTGGTTTGTGTCTACTTTAATATGTGCATATGTTTCTTGTAACGTATCACTTATACATATTAGTAGAGCCCATACGATCTTTGCTTGATTACCAGCGTCGTGATGGCAGTCACACTAGTGGGGGCTGGGTAGTCTGTAAGCAACATTCTATACAGGTCCCTGGTCGTTGGATTATCGAGATAGGGCATCGATATTCCGGAGTAGACTAAGTGTGTACGCTTCTCATCCTAGTTGGGGAAATGGTCTGTCCCACAGCCATTAGTACGTCGTACTGGAGATAGTATGCAGGTGCCCGTTAGGTTACGGGTACACCAGACAGGACTCGCCGGGGAACTGATTGGTTGGTATTATACCTATCGTCAGTTACTAGTTCCCAGGTGACATGAGTACAGCATAGTCCGCAGACTTGACACTGCTACTTCGCCTCGAGTATGTCCTACTGTCCTTAGATTGCTACCCTACCACGGCTCAAAGGAGTCGTGCAAACAGGTAGCAGTTGGGTGCAGTCCCGAGCACTTGGAGACAGTGGCGGTTAGATAGGATTCGTCTCTCCCGGTATTGGGAGTTGATATCGCACTGTGTCAGAAAGCCATTACGCAAAGTCCCTGGCCAGGGCAAGCGAGATATACTGATAGGTTCCAGTAGCTTCTCAGGGTGTAATGGGCTTCGCTCCGACACGACTTATACAGCTATTAGGGGACTGAAGCTTGCCGCCCCCTAGGCTTGATATGCGATAGTCTTAGACGAACAGACCGGACTGTACGAAGATTGTCACATCAGGCTCAGTAGGAGTTCGCATGGTTTTCCTCATCGGCCTTCTTATCGACATCTACCTGGGGACCGTTACGTACAGCTAGTGCCGCTTGCGGTCTGTGGTTAAACTCACTGCCAGCGTAGTGTCGAGTCTTTAGAGTCCCACACAGAGAGTTTCCCTGCTCCAGGCGAAACGATATAGAGGTCGTATGGTTTTACGACAAGGGTTCGGATGCGTACGTGTGTTTACGCACGTACGACTTTTCGGACAGTTTTTACTAGCCGGCTTTGGTTTAAGCCAGATTCTAGTATCGGGTTATTGGATTTATACAGTCTAAAGATTTTCCGTGTTTTCACGGATAGGAGGGGCATTCTCGTAATTGCGCAAGAAGCTTCTAGAAGATAGTGACTAAGGAGGTTTAGGTGGCATATACATTGAATGAGATTAGTGAGTCATATGGATGATTCATCCATGTCATTAATGCTTCATAATTGCTTAATGACTCATGGAGATGAATCACCATAAGATATTTATCAAGCATGGTTGTAAATCATTTTCTTTTCTTTTCTTGAAAAAACAATAATGCTTGATATATATTATGATAGCTCATTTTCTCATTTGATTATCATGTTCATCTTCTCTCTCCTCAAGCTCTCTCTCTTCAAACCCTAATCCTCCCCTCTCATGTGTTGAGTACAAGGGTTAGCTAGACTAATACATCCATAACCTTACTCTATATCACCTAGTTAGCTTAGATTAGCGATTTGAGCAAACTAGTTATCTCAAGTTTGAGATTAAGCTTGGCGTAGGAACTTTCGGGTGGATCGTCTTTGATTCGAGGAGGTCGTTGAGTTGCCGATGTTCCAAGGAGCCTACGAGGAGTGGAGGACAGCGATGAAGACCCGAAGGACATGGTTCTTGAGGTATAATCACTTCACATAGTAGTTTACAACTTCTATGTTTGATGTTAGTTATCGTTTAGCTTCGATTCATGCGGTTAGTCGATGTTTAAGCAAAGAACAAGATCGTTTTTCATATTTCCGCCTCCCCGCAAGTCGTGGGGTCTTGTACATCGACTTACAGTGGTATCAGAGCCTCGCTAAACAATAAATAACTCACTTGCAAAATTGTATGAATTTCGAACGGAAAAATCCAAAACCGGAAAACCCCGATATCATGGTTTCTGTCGATTTTTAAATGAAGTCCAAAAATTTTTCAGGCAGGTTCAGAAAGCCCAAAATGATAGTATTAGAACACCCAAGAAAATTGGGCCCATGAATCGGCTAAAGCGCCGCGGAACCGCTGTGGATCCCACCGATCCGCCGCGCTTTCGCCGCCGATTTGCCGATTCATGAACCCAATTTTCCTGTGTTGGTTCTCTGTGATATTTGGTATTTTCTGGAATTTTTTATTTTTGCTCAGGTTTCAGATTTACAGAGAAGTAATGGAGCAAAATTAAATGTGCTTAATCGATCGAAATTATACGGTATTTGCTTGTTGGATTATATCTATGTTTGTATAATGTGTTCGTAAACCTCCCCTAACTGCTAGTATGTCGGTTGGCAGAGGGTTGCACATTTCTGTAATGGATTTTATCTGTTTGTGTATATGAACTCTGTTGGACTGTTGTGATGTTTAGCCGGGGTTATGTGATGGGTTATTATTTAATTCATTTGATGTAAATGTAATTTGTTGTAATATTATTTTGCGGGGCACAACCAGGTTGCGGTTGTAGCCCACGTTGTATTATTTCTTTTTACTGTTTTTGCTCCTAGGATAGACCCAAGGTGGGGTGCACAAACTAACGGATATTTTGAAGTGTTGAGGCAGACCGCTTCACTTCTGGTACTTGGCGGGTAGTTTGCCGTACCCGTAGGGGTCTTGGGTGGGGTAATGGCTATGCATCACAACTGTGTAATCCATCTTTTATTGCAGGCTCAAAGCAAATGCGGATTGCTAATAAATCCAATAAAGTTCATCTGTGATCTGGAATGCTTATTATTGCGTCTGACGAATGTACAATATCTATATATGATAGCTATTTAGACGTCACTTATGTTTTACACCCGCGCTAGCCCAGCCCCCGCTCTGTCGTTAGTTAAGTAACCTAACTGGTGATGACGGGACCCCGTGGCGAATGCGGATGGCATAAGAGGACATTGTATTTTCGTTGTTTTCTGCAATGATAGGTTAATGATGGGACGCATTATTATAATGCAAAGAAAATAAACCAAAGTTTAATCGTTGGAAAAAATTTAAAAGAAACCACTCGGTTATTTTAAAAGGATCAGATTTTTAATTGCGGAGTTTTAACCACTCCTTTTAAAAAGTATCAAGTTCCTTCGATTATATCAAGTTCACTACGTTCACGGTTTTGCCAAAACCATTCGTAGCCCTCCGTCATTTCTTATGGATGGTCAGAAGTATTCAAGCTATGTTTGTTGGCCCTTAGTCAAGGCATAGTGTTTGGTAGCTGCTGGGGTATTCATTTGGTGTATAGATAGATGCGTTGGTTTGGGACAGTCGTATTACTTTGTTGGCCCTTAGTCAAGAGTATGTACGGGTGGGTTCAAATTAACCTGGACAATGACGGGCAGAACTTGACATGTGACTTATGATTTGTTGGCCCTTAGTCAAGGTCATAAGAGCATGGGGCAAAAATCTATATCGGGAATTTCTAAAGAAACTGAAATTTGCAGAGAGATGCATACCATTTTGGAGTTTGATGAATGTTGGTAGGATTCCTTCAACATTATCATACGATAATATTTTGGATCCCGATCCTACTGTGAGTACATACTACTTATCAGGAAATTCGTCACTTAACGATCAATGCTATAAACCAAGTAGGTGCCAAGAAAGGTGTCAGCGGGTTTACGCCCCCAGAGAAAAGAGGTTATTTAATTAAGGAACTTCGCGAAAGCATTGGAAAACCTCCCTCAAAGTATCGACACTAGCCTGGCTGAACGGTTAAGCAAGACTTGTACGGTGAGAATTGTCCTGGTTAATTCTTCTTTTATGGTTTGAGGAAGGATTCAAGAAACAGTGGGAGCCATCCTGTTTAGATAAACTTAAAACCAATCTAAACTTGCAACAGCATCATGCTAAAATGTTTTCTTCTCTCTCTTAATTGCTGTGACCTTGTGACCACACATAGGTTACATCTAGATAACAAATTGACTGAATCTGACTTATATGATTGGCAAAGGTCTGTCCAGATGTCCATTGGCTATGACAAGCTGGACCACCCTATTACTACTTCAAATCCCGCAGATTCAGGTCCAGTTTCCACTGTCACGGATATGGATATCCGTCAGAAAAGGAAAAAAGATAAAGCGAAAGCTAAGTGCTTCGTGTTAGCTTCAGTTGATGGTGTATACCAAAAGTAGCACGAGAAGATGGACTTAGTTTCCATCTTTTTCCATAATAATAAAGATTTATACGGAGAGCAATCTCATATCACTAGATATGAAACCTCGAACGAAATAATTCAAGCGAGGTTAGCTGACGGGTCATCTGTAAGGGACAACTTCCTTACAATAACTAGCTGTATTGATGAGCTCCAAGACCTGGAGACCGCGTTGGGAAACGAGTCAAACACTGACTTGATTCTACAGTCTCTGCCTTCTACCCTGAAAGAAACCAGGGAAGTTGAAGGAAAGAGAAAGGCAAAAGTTTCAGGACTGGATATAGTAAAGGAGGGACGTTCCTATTATTATGGAATTGGGCATTGGCAGAATGATTGCAGGGCTTTAAAAGCCAGTAGCCAGGATACGAAGCATGTTGTGGCTTCTACTTCGGGTGTGTTTATGATAGAGAACTGTATGTCAATTAACCCTACTTCCTGGGTATTGGATACCGGATCAGGAACTCACATCTGTAATTCATTACAGGCTCTGAGAAATCGTAGGGTTATCGGGATAGGTGATATGACCCTCACAGTTGCTAACGGAATGAGCATGGACGCTGAATCCATAGGGGAATATCATCTTGGAATGATAACTGGGCAGATATTGATTCTGCGTAACTGTTTTTATGTACCAGGTACGACTTGTAATATCATATCTGTACCCTTACTTTCTAAGGAAGGATATGATTTTGCTTTTACAAGAGATGTGGTTCACATCCACCTAAATCAAGATTTGATTGGGTCAGGTACATTAGAAAACAGAATATACGTATTAAATCAAGCTCAGATTTTCAGTGTCCAGAACACACTTAAAAGAAAGTCTCCGGAATTAAATCAGGCTTTCTTATGGCATTGTAGACTAGGTCACATCAATGAGAGGAGGTTGACTAAGTTACATAGAGAAGGATATTTGAATCCGTTCGAATATCAATCTTATGCTACTTGTGAATCTTGTCTCATGGGAAAGATGACAAAGACTCCGTTTACTGGACACGGAGTAAGAACGAGCGAGCTCTTAGGACTCGTACACAATGACGTGTGCGGTCCAATGTCTACACATGCGCGAGGTGCTTATTCCTACTTCATTACTTTTACGGATGATTTATATAGGTATGGATATGTCTTCTTAATGAAGCATAAATCCGAGGCTTTTGAGAAATTCCAAGAATACAAGAATGAAGTGGAAAAACAAACAGGCAAGAGTATAAAGACACTGAGATCTGATCGAGGTGGTGAATACTTAAGTGCCGAGTTCCTGGGTTACTTAAAAGAGAATGGAATTCTCTCTCAGCTTACTCCTCCATACACACCACAACATAACGGTGTATCGGAAAGGAGGAATCGAACCCTATTGGATATGGTTCGTTCCATGATGAGTAAGGCTGAGTTACCACGATCATTCTGGGGATATGCACTAGAATCAGCTGCATATCTTTTGAACCAGGTTCCTACCAAAACTGTGCCTACCACACCATATCAGATGTGGAGTGGGAAGAAACCCTGTCTAAAACATTTTAAGACATGGGGATGTCCAGCTTTTGTAAAAAAGCAGCATGCGGACAAGCTCGAGGCACGCTCAGTAAAGTGTCAGTTTGTAGGATATCCAAAGAACTCAAAGGGATATTATTTCTATTACGCAGAGGAACAAAAGGTTTTTGTTTCTCGTCATGCCTGCTTCTTAGAAACTGAATTTTTAGAAAATCAGAAGAGTGGGAGCGCAATAGAACTGGAAGAAATTCCAGATCCACAAGCTATTACTGAAACCTTGGTAGAACAAGAAGGTTCAGGTGAACAGGACATCCCGACGCCACTCCGCAGAAGTAGTAGGCAATCTCATCCGCCCGAGAGATACTACGGTTTTCTCATAGACAGGGATAGAGAGGATTGCACTATTGATTATGATGAGCCTACTAGCTTCTAGCAAGCCATTCAGAGCGGTGACTCGGTTAAATGGCTAGATGCAATGCGGACCGAAATAGAGTCCATGTACACCAACAAAGTATGGACTTTGGACATTGCTCCAGATGGGGTAAAACCCGTAGGATGCAAATGGATCTTTAAAAAGAAGATTGGTGTAGATAGACAGGTTGAAACCTATAAGGCTAGACTTGTTGTAAAGGGTTTCCGTCAAAGACCTGGTTTGGACTATGACGAAACCTTTTCTCCAGTGGCTATGCTTAAATCTATTCGGGTCCTTCTTGCTATTGCTGCCTTCCACGATTATGAAATCTGGCAGATGGACGTAAAGACGGCCTTTCTAAATGGAAATTTGGAAAAAAGCGTCTATATGGATCAGCCAGAAGGATTCATTCAGAGTGGGAGCAGCGGTAAAGTATGCAAGTTGCTTAAGTCCATTTATGGACTAAAGCAGGCATCACGGAGTTGGAACATCTGTTTTGATGATGCTGTCAAAGAATTTGACTTTATCAAAAATCCAGATGAACCATGCATATACAGTAAGATTGTAGGGAGAGCTGTAGTATTCCTCGTCTTGTATGTGGATGACATTCTCCTAATAGGAAATGATATTCCTATGTTACAGTCAGTCAAAAGATTCTTGTCACATAAATTCTCCATGAAAGACTTGGGTGATGCCACCTACATTCTGGGAATCCGGGTCTATCATGATAGATCAAAGAGGATATAAGGACTTTCGCAGTCCAGGTACATAGACACCATAGTGAAGAGATTCAGTATGGATGATTCTAAGCGCGGTAACCTACCGGCTTGTCATGGAATCACCCTCTCCAAAGAGATGTCTCCCAAGACTAATTTGGAAAGGGATCGCATGTCGATTATACCCTACGCTTCTGCGGTAGGCTCTATAATGTATGCGATGTTATGTACCAGACCAGATGTAGCATACTCATTGAGCGTTGTAAGCCGGTATCAGGCAAACCCAGGGGAGAAGCACTGGATAGCAGTAAAAAACATTCTCAAGTACCTGAGAAGGACTAAGGAGATGTTCTTGGTGTATGGCGGAAAAGACCTTCAGATGGAGGCCTTTGCCGACTCCGGCTTCCAGAGTGATAAAGATGACTCTAAGTCCATGTCGGGTTATGTCTTTACCCTCAATGGAGGGGCGGTCTGTTGGAAGAGTTCCAAACAGGAGACCGTTGCTGACTCAACGATGGAAGCAGAGTACATAGCTGCTTGCGATGCCGCAAAAGAAGCAATCTGGATGAAGAAGTTCCTCACAAAACTTCAGGTGGTTCCTACCAATGTTGGTCCAATACCTCTGTATTGTGACAACAACGGCACTATAGCTTTAGCGAAGGAACCCAAGTCCCATCAGAAGTCCAGACACATCTTAAGGCGGTATCACCTGATCAGGAAGATCGTAGATCGCCGGGAGATCGAGGTGAAGAGAGTAGAGACGGAGAATAACATTGCTGATCCATTCACAAAGGCCCTTCCTCAGACGCAGTTCGAGAGGCTATTCGAGATGAAAGGTCTACGATATGCCAGCTCATGGCCCTAGTGCAAGTGGGAGATTGTTAGTGTATATGCCCTAGGGGCCATTATTGTATCATACTAGATTGTATATTACTTAATGGAAGCTTGGGATATTCACAGTTATATATATACAGTCTTGCTAAAAATGGTAGTATGCTACTTGGTTTGTGTCTACTTTAATATGTGCATATGTTTCTTGTAACGTATCACTTATACATATTAGTAGAGCCCATAGGATCTTTGCTTGATTACCAGCGTCGTGATGGCAGTCACACTAGTGGGGGCTGGGTAGTCTGTAAGCAACATCCTATACAGGTCCCTGGTCGTTGGATTATCGAGATAGGGCATCGATATTCCGGAGTAGACTAAGTGTGTACGCTTCTCATCCCAGTTGGGGAAATGGTCTGTCCCACAGCCATTAGTACGTCATACTGGAGATAGTATGCAGGTGCCCGTTAGGTTACGAGTACACCGTATAGGACTCGCCGGGGAACTGATTGGTTGGTATTATACCTATCGCCAGTTACCAGTTCCCAGGTGACATGAGTACAGCATAGTCCGCAGACTTGACACTGCTACTTCGCCTCGAGTGTGTCCCACTGTTCTTAAATTGCTACCCTACCACGGCTCAAAGAAGTCGTGCAAACAGGTAGCAGTTGGGTGCAGTCCCGAGCACTTGGAGGCAATGGCGGTTAGATAGGATTCGTCTCTCCCGGTATTGGGAGTTGATATCGCACTGTGTCAGAGAGCCATTACGCAAAGTCCCTGGCTAGGGCAAGCGAGATATACTGATAGGTTCCAGTAGCTTCTCAGGGTGTAATGGGCTTTGCTCCGACACGACTTATACAGCTATTAGGGGACTGACGCTTGCCGCCCCCTAGGCTTGATATGCGATAGTCTTAGACGAACAGACCAGACTGTACGAAGATTGTCACATCAGGCTCAGTAGGAGTTCGGATGGTTTTCCTCATCGGCCTTCTTATCGACATCTACCTGGGGACCGTTACGTACAGCTAGTGCCGCTTGCGGTCTGTGGTTAAACCCACTGCCAGCGTAGTGTCGAGTCTTTAGAGTCCCACACAGAGAGTTTCCCTGCTCCAGGAGAAACGATATAGAGGTCGTATGGTTTTACGACAAGGATTCGAATGCGTACGTGTGTTTACGCACGTACGACTTTTCGGACAGTTTTTACTAGCCGGCTTTGGTTTAAGCCAGATTCTAGTATCGGGTTATTGGATTTATACAGTCTAAAGTTTTTCCGTGTTTTCACGGATAGGAGGGGCATTCTCGTAATTGCGTGAGAAGCTTCTAGAAGATGGTGACTAAGGAGGTTTAGGTGGCATATACATTGAATGAGATTAGTGAGTCATATGGATGATTCATCCATGTCATTAATGCTTCATAATTGCTTAATGACTCATGGAGATGAATCACCATAAGATATTTATCAAGCATGGTTGTAAATCATTTTCTTTTCTTTTCTTGAAAAAACAATAATGCTTGATATATATTATGATAGCTCATTTTCTCATTTGATTATTATGTTCATCTTCTCTCTCCTCAAGCTCTCTCTCTTCAAACCCTAATCCTCCCCTCTCATGTGTTGAGTACAAGGGTTAGCTAGACTAATACATCCATAACCTTACTCTATATCACCTAGTTAGCTTAGATTAGCGATTTGAGCAAACTAGTTATCTCAAGTTTGAGATTAAGCTTGGCGTAGGAACTTTCGGGTGGATCGTCTTTGATTCGAGGAGGTCGTTGAGTTACCGATGTTCCAAGGAGCCTACGAGGAGTGGAGGACAGTGATGAAGACCCGAAGGACACGGTTCTTGAGGTATAATCACTTCACATAGTAGTTTACAACTTCTATGTTTGATGTTAGTTATCGTTTAGCTTCGATTCATGCGGTTAGTCGATGTTTAAGCAAAGAACAAGATTGTTTTTCATATTTCCGCCTCCCCGCAAGTCATGGGGTGTTGTACATCGACTTACACTAATATCCTCAATATACTCATGATCTGACTACTGATCGACAATCTCGTACAAACCGATATCGTCAGCACATATCATCATCAAGGGGTATACATCGCCCGATACAGCCTAATATCAATATCCTAGCATATCATGCCTCATATCACGATCACATGTCGACCATTTTATTTATAACACTATTCACCCATATCGCCGCCCCAAGATCCGCTATAACACCAGGATGTACCTCAAGTACGAATCCTGCCATATCACTGTAGGGTTCGTAGGCACACTAGTGAGGTCTCACAAGGCATCAAAATTCCAATTTCAAATTTTACAAGTGCCGAGAAACCCTAATACGGATCGTTAACTAGAATTTTAGGCGAAAGATGCAACTAGTTAACAATATAACTAAAAGAACGGAAATACAACCTTTGTAGATCCGGTCCTCCACCTCCATAGCTCCGCAATGAAGTCTCCTCGCTGTCCAAATGGAAACCCGGGCTCTAGCGTCGGCTTCATCGGAGAAATGGGCGGGCTAGGTCATCGACAACGATGCCGAAGATGATCTACGTCGAGGCATCACAAGATCAAGCTCCCACTTCACCAAGTCATGAAACTTGTGAAGAAAACACCCTATACTACTTGGCAAGAGGTAGAGGATGAAGAAATAGGAGGTGGGTTCACTTTAGAATTGGATTTCTCACTCATTTACTCAAGTTGCCATTGATGGAGCAAGGTTTCTTCATGAAGAAGAAGAAGAGGAAGAAGATGATGAAAAGTGTTATGATAAGTTAATCTCAAAAGAAAATAAAAACAATACTTATCATATGGCAACCATGGTCAAGTGTAAAGAATAAATCATGGTTAGATGGAATGGTTAGGGTTAAGCATGAAGACAAAATGGTCACTTAGTCAAAACTTCATGAAGCTTCAACTTAGAAACAAAAATAGCCACCATTTTCCCTTTTGCCAAAATGAATAAATAAATGAATAAGTAAATAAATTCAAAACCCTAACCATTACATAACCATGGTTTAGTCTAAACATACACTTAAACATTCATGTATCATCAAACATGATACAATCAAGTGTACAAAATATATCACATATACAATGTGCACATCAAGTGAGAAAATCCATTTAAAGTGAACCTATACTAGTTAATGCAAAGTAATATATTAAATATATAATTATGCATTAAATCATTAAATCAACACTTGATTTTACGATCCGGTCATATCGCATATGACTGACTAATATTCAATGTATCGGCTTATCGAATCAATCCTCGATTCGATAACTAGGTTATATCGCATACAACCAATCGATACATTCATCGCGAGAATGGAATACGGTATCACATACATGCATTATTCTGGGTCCCGCACATATCTCATATGCGCTCCTATTTCGTTTCGCTTGAGCCAGGAAACCTCTGTGTAGGACTCTAAAGACTCGTCAATACGCCGGTAGCAGGTGATGATCATATCAAACACCCACAAGCCGCAAGCGGTCTGCTAAACGTAACGGCCACCCGGGTATTGAGCGATCAGAAGATCGACGAGCAAGCCCGCTCACACTCCTGTGAATCCAACCAGTAACACTTACCGTACAGTCCGGTCTGATCGTCTGATATGTCGCATATCTTGCCTAGGGGTGGTGAACGTCAGACCCCAATAGCTCGATAAGTCGTGTCGATATGAGGACTATAACAGTTCGAGAAACTACTGGTAACACTTACCAGTAAATCTCAGCAACCCTGGCCAGGGATTTCCGGTTATAGCCAATCGAACACAGCGCAACATCAACTCCCTATACCGGGAGAGACGAATCCCCTTCTATCGCTCATTGCCTCCATGTGATTCGGGACTGTACCCAAAAACCACCGTTTTGCACGCCCTCTTGGACGTAGTAAGGTGGAAATCAAAGCACAGTGGGAATCACACAAGACTCTATGACGATCTCGGGTCAACAGACTACTCTGTACCAGTGTCACCAGAGAACTGCCATCTGACGTAAGGTATAATACCATCTGGGAGTTCTCGGCGAGTCCGTCCAGTGTACCCAGTCTCCACTGAGCACCCGTACATCATCTCTGATGTCAAACACCAATGGATATGGGATCATCCATCGCCCATCTGTATGGGTCGAGAAGGTATACGCTAGTCTACACTGGTATATCGATGCCCCGTCTCGATACACCCACGACTAGGGACTTTGAAGGATGTACTTACGGACTACCATGTCCCCACTAGTATGATCCGCATCATAGTCCAGATAGTCAAGTACACATCCTAAGGGCTTTACCAACATGTAACAGAGAGACAAGTAGTGTACACGTTAAGGTAAAGAGTAACCAGATAGCATACTATCATGTCGAGCAAGAAAGTCCTCCCTATATATGTCCCAGTATCCACTACAATATACATCCTATGTATAGCAATGGCCTCTAGGGCATACATATAACTAACAATCACCGATATCACAACCACAAACAAATCTCATCGACTCAGCTCAATCCCAAGTATCATCCTTAAATCCGTATGTGAACACATAGTCCCATACCCATGTGAACACATAACTATAAAGAATCCCATGAGCACATATAAATAGGAATGTATGCAAGTATGTATGTGTGTATGTGTATTGCAACACTACCCTAGGGTTCGCGACACTAAAATAATCCAACAAACCAATATCCATCCTAAACATCGTTATTAATCCCAAATAACATATAATAATTGCTGGTGTGTATACGCATCCGTATACACCACCACGGACTGCGGGGGTGCTATACGCCATCCACCCGACTTCTCCCCGTAGATATAAATCTACTCACCTGGTCCTCGCTCGCCGGTGCCGACGTCGCCACGCGCTTGCTTGCCGTCTCGAAGTCCACATGAGGGTACCTACATATCACAACGCATCGTATCGCATTAAAATCCGACTCATGACCAAAACGACACACGAATCCCACATATGTCAAAACCTATGGTTGCTTCCACAAATCAACCCAAAAATCCTCGACGTCGGCGTACAAACGCCAGACCATCGAGAAAAACCCAAATACACTCATTTGCATATTCACGAACACTAATTTTAATATAAAATAGGTTAAAACTCACAAAAACCCCAAATTCACTTTAAAAGCCGTTTTTCCGAAAAACTAGCAAGCAAAATTACCCGTTTTAGTACAAAACTCGACGTTTAAACAATTCTAGCGGCCATAATACTTATTAAATAACTTAAATAAGTCATATAACCTATAACCACAATTTAATTTCATCAAACTATATACGTTCAAAAAAACTAGTTTGCAATTTTACCCAAATTTCAACCATTTTAGCAAAAATGCACGAACAACAATTTAGCTAGGATTTTCATGAACTAAAGACATTAAATCACACTTAATAATGTTAATGAAGTCATAAAAAAACTAATTATAATTTTAAACCCAATTATTTAACCATTTCCAAAAACCTAGATAGCAAATTAGTGTAATTATCACAATTTTTAAACTAACAATTAACAACTAGCTACTAACTTGTTTTAACATGTCATAAGAGCTTAAACACATTACACAACCATACACCAATTTCACAAAACCCTAACTTGCATTCAAGTTCTTCTCTTGAATTTTCATCACACAAACCACAACAACCAATTTAACACTTATAAACAAAATCATATAAGCAACTAATCAACAAACAACCATGGGGTACAAAAATTTATACCTCACAAATCCATGATCAAACATGAAATCTAGACCTCCAAAATGAAATCCTTGCACCAAGATCCATGCATCTAAGGCTACACTAAAATGGGTAAGAACTAGATTTAGATTTTGGGATTTTTTTGATGGGTATATGATGAATTTTTTTGAAGCAAAAGAGATGGAACAATGGGTGGGAGAAAGAGGGCTGTTTGTGCAGGAAATTTCGGCCATAAAGGGAGTGGGGGAGGATGTTAGTGTATATGCCCTAGAGGCCATTACTGTATCATACTAGCTTGTATATTACTTAATGGAAGCTTGGGATATTCACAGTTGTATATACAATCTTGCTCGAAATGGTAGTATGCTACTTGGTTTGTCTCTGCTTTAATATGTGCATGTGTTTCTTTTAGCATATTGCTGGTATACATATTAGTAGAGCCCTTAGGATCTTTGCTTGATTACCAGCGTTGTGATGGCGCTCGCACTCGTGGGAGCTGGGTAATCTATAAGCACATCCTTATACAGGTCCCTGGTCGATGGACTATCGAGACAGGGCATCGATACTCCGGAGTAGACTAGCGTATGCGCTTCTCATCCCAGTGTGGGAGACGGTCTGTCCCACAGCCGTTAGTACGTCGTACTTGGGATAGTATGCGGGTGCTCGTTAGGTTACGAGTACACTGGACAGGACTCGTCGGGAACTGTTGGTTGGTAATATACCTATCGTCAGTTATCAGTTCCCAGGTGACATGAGTACAGCTTAGTCCGCTGACTTGACACTGTCACTTCGCCTCGAGTGTGTTCCCACTGCACTTTGATTACTACCCTACCACGGCTCAAAGGAGCTGTGCAAACAGGTAGTTTTTGGGTGCAGTCCCGAAGCACTTGGAGGCAGTGACGGTTAGACAGGATTCGTCTCTCCCGGTATTGGGGGTTGACATCGCGCTGTGTCCAGGAGAGCCATTACACGAGTAGTCCCTGGCCAGGGCAAGCGAGATATACTGGTAGGTTTCCAGTGTTATCTCAGGGTGTTCTGGGCTACACTCCGACACGACTTGTACCGCTATTAGGGGACTGACGTTCACCGCCCCCCTAGGCCCGCCATGCGATGTATCAGACGAACAGACCGGACTGTACGGAGACTGTCACATACAGGCTCAGTAGGAGTGCAGATGGGGTTCACCTCGTCAGTCTTCTTATCGACATCTACCTGGGGACCGTTACGTACAGCTAGTGCCGCTTGCGGTCTGTGGTTAAACCCACTGCCAGCGTAGTGTCGAGTCTTTAGAGTCCCACACAGAGAGCTATTCGCCTTTAGGCAAAACGAGTAGAGGTCGCATGGTTTTGCGACAGGGTTCGTTCGCATCCGCGCACTTGTGCACGTTTGCTGTCCGGACAGTTTATACTAGCGGGCTTTGGTTTAAGCCGGATCCTAGTATATGATTAGAGATTGGTTTTTCTCATTGTGTTCGTGTTCCTCGGATCACGAATGCGGGTGCGTATGCACAGTTGCTTGAGATTGGGGGAGAGGACCTTGTTTAGGGTTAATGGCCTTTGTCATTTTATTAACCCTAATATTTATGTGTGTGTTATTGTTAATTAGTAATTAGTTTAATAATTATCCATGGTTGTACTTGTTGACCTTTTGACTTCTTTGACTTGTTGACCAAGGTTGACACTTTGACCATCATAATTTCTTTTGGAAGATGCTTTTTGATCTTTGCAATTTGAAATGATAATGGTCATGTCATGATTTACCATGATAATTATCTAGCTAATTATTCAATTAAAAATTATACACACATATTAGTGAGAAAGGCTCACAAATAATTCATTCTCTCATTTCTATTTCTCTCTCTTGCTCATCCTCTCCCTCAAGCTCTCTCCCTCTCATGTGTTGAGAAACAAAAAGCTTGAGAAAAACCCTCTCTTGATCTTCTCTACTCACTTCTAGGGTTCAAGTCTTAGCATTTCTTGCACTCTAGTTACTCCTAGCTTGGAGTTGAAGCTAAAGGTGGTGGCTTTCGGGTGGATCCTTCTTTGACGGGAGAAGACAAGCAAGGTGATCCTTTTCTACCATACCTAGGAGCAAGGAGAGAAGGACTAAAGACCAAAGGTATAACCTTTCTACAACTTTGTTAGTTGTTAGTTTACTTTAGCTAGTTTTAGTTTAGCAAAGATCCTCACAAGTTTAGTCCATGTTGCCTAAGTCATAAAAATCCGATTTTTATTATGTTTTCCGCCTCCCCGTAAGCACCGGGGTGGGCAACACGGACTTACAGTGGTATCAGAGCCTAACTAAACTCAAACTAGCTAAGTAGTTAAGTGTAACGAAGTTTCGAAACCGAAAAAACCCTAAAACCAAACTTTTTCAAAATCCAACTTTCTGTTAAAATTTTTCCTGGTTAAAATAAAAAACTGTATACTTGTAAAATTGTCTCAGGGTTTTGTGTGAAACACCACCAAATACGAACCAGAGAGGAGCCAAGAGGACCGCGCTTCCGCGGCATAAGGAAGCTCTTGCCGCGGAAGCGCGGCCGTCTTGTCAACTCTCTGTATAGTTTTTGCTGCAGTTTGTTTCTGAGTTGGTTTTAGGATTTTTAGGATATGTTATATGTGCCCAGATTTTCCAGAACTAAAATTTACTTTTGGGGGCCTATAAATCCGTATTTTTCGGAACTTCACTACACTTTAACTATATCGGTTATATCTGTGATGCTTGTATGTATTGAACGTCGGCTAATCGCTATAAGTCGATTAGTCGGGGTTATACATCTCTGTGATCTGTGATTGTTGGTTTGTGGATATGAATGGATTGGATTGTCGCGGGTGAATAGCCGGGTTGGATGTGAGATGAGCGTTATTTTCTTTCATTCATTTGTAACATGTAAATTGATGTAATAATATTCTTTGTATGGCCGCACAACCGGGTCGGGGTTGTAGCCGTCATTGTATAATTCTTTTTACTGTTTTTGCTCCTAGGATAGACCCATGGAGGGGGTGCACAAACTACCGGGTATCTCGAAGTGCTGAGTGGCCTACTCACGGTGGTGAGGGAGGTTGCTTCGCTTCGGGTGCTTGGCGGGTAGTTTGCCGCACCCGTAGGGGTCTTGGGTGGGGTATTGACTATTCACCGCGACCGTGTAATCCGCTTTGCGTTGCAGGCTCGAACGCATTGCGGATTCCTAGTATATCCAATGTATTCATCTGTGATCTGTAATGTCTATCATTGCTATATATTTATATATAATAACTATTTAGGCGTTGCTTATGTTTTACAGCCGCGCTAGCCCAGCCCCCGCTCTGTCGTTAGTTAAGTAACCTAACGGGTGATGACGGGGCCCCGTGGCGAATGCGAATGGCATAAGCGTACGTCATATTTTGGTTGTTTTCTGCAATGGTAGGATTAAATGATGGGACGCATTAAAAGAACTAATGCAAGAAATAAACCAAGTAAAAGTCGATTGGAACACTTTGAAAACCACTCGGTTCTTTTTCAAAAACTAAACTTTTAAACGCGGAGCTTGAACCACTCCTTTTAAAAGCTATCTCGTTCCATCGATTATATCAAGTTCACTACGTTCACGGTTTCGCCAAAACCATTCGTAGCCCTCCGTCATTCCACATGAATGGTCAAAAGTATTCAAGCTATGTATTTTGGCCAAAGTCAAGGCATAGTGATTGGTAGCATTTGGGTATTCATGTGCAGCATAGATAGATGCGTTGGTTTGGGACAGTCGTGCTGCCATTTTGGCCAAAGCCAAGGGTAGGTACGGGTGGGTCCAAATTAACCAGGAGAATGACGGGTAGAACTTGACATGTGACTTATGATATTTTGGCCAAAGTCAAGGTCATAAGAGCATGGGGCAAAAATCCACATCGGGAGTTTCATAAGTACTGAAACTTGCTAGCGTTGCATACCATTTGGAGTGTGATGATTCTGGTAGGATTCCTTCGGTTTTATCACGCGATGATATTTGGATCCCGATCCTACTGTGAGTATATGCTACTCCTCGGGAAAACTCTCACTTAACGATCAATGCTATAAACCTAGTAGGTGCCTAGAAAGGTGTTAGCGGGGCTACGCCCACAGGGAAAAGAGGTTACTTAATTACGGAACTTCGCGAAAGCGTTGGAAAACCTCCCTCGAAGTACCGACACTGGCCTGGCTGAACGGTTAAGCAAGTATTGTACGGTGAGAATGATCCCGGCTAATCCTTTTCTTTATGGTTTGAGAAGGGATTCGAGAGACAGTGGGAGCCATCCAGTTTAGACAAACTAAAAACCACTCTAAACTTGCAAGAGCATCATGCTAAAGTGTTTCTTTTCTCTCTCCTAATTGCAGCGACCATTCAAGATGACCGGACTTAAGTTACTATTAGATAAAAACATATTGACAGGGCCAAACTACAAAGATTGGCTCAGGAATGTCAAGATGGCTATCACTTATGACAAGCTGGGGTATATACTTACCACCAAAGCTCCCCCCGTCCCAGGTCCCACCTCCAGCGTCGCGGATGTAGAAATCCGTAAGACATGGGAGATAGATTGCGCGAGGGCCAAATGCCTCGTACTAGCCTCGATGGACAATGACCATCAGAGGAGGCACGAGAATATGGACCTAGAGTCCATATTTCTCCATACAAAAGAACTGTATGGAGAGCAGTCTCGTATCGCAAGATACGAAGTGTCGAAGAAGCTCTTTTCGGCAAGGTTGGCCGTCGGATCATCGGTAGCGGACCACGTGCTTAAGATGATCGGCTACATAGAGGAGCTCGCGGACCTCGGGACCACGTTGGAGAATGAACTCTATACTGATCTGATTCTCCAGTCCCTTCCTTCCACTTACGCCCAGTTCATTCTCAACTTCAACATGCAAGGAAAGGAGGTTGAACTTGCCGAACTTCTGAACATGTTGAGGACTGCTGAGGGCACCCTACAGAAGGGTAGGGAGACATCCACTTTGTTTGTAGGAGGATCTTCCTCTTCTAGGTCCAGGGCGAAAGCCAAGGGCAAGAAGAAGAAAGCCCCCGCCAAACCAAGAGGCGGTGTCGGTAAAGTGGATACGAAGGGAAAGGGTAAAGCAACAAAGGTAGCGGGGAAGCTGGTGGGGAAGGAAGAATGCTTCTATTGTCACAAAAGTGGCCACTGGAAACAAGATTGCAAGGCTTGGAAAGCCAGAACACAGGATTTGAAGCGAGTTGCAGCTTCAGCTTCAGGTGTGTATGTTATTGAAAATTGTCTATCAATAAACTCTAATTCCTGGGTATTGGATACCGGATCAGGATCTCATATCTGTAATTCTTTACAGGCGTTGAGAAAGCGTAGAGTTTTGAAGGCAGGTGACATGACCCTCAGAGTTGCGAACGGTGCTAGCATGGATGCAGAGGCCGTGGGGGACTATCACCTGGGATTATCAGATGGACACTTTTTGGTTTTGCGTAGTTGTTATTATGTACCAAATGCAACCTGTAATATCATTTCTGTATCTTTATTATCTAAAGAAGGTTATGAATTTGCATTTGTAAGTAATGTAGTGAACATTCACCTTAATCAAGTGTTGATTGGGTCAGGTACATTGAACAACGGTATTTACGTTTTAAACCAACCACAGGTTTTCAATATCCAGAATACACACAAAAGAAAGTCTCCAGAAATTAATAAAACTTTCTTATGGCATTGTAGACTGGGTCACATCAACGAGAGAAGATTGACTAAGTTACATACTGAAGGATATTTAGATTCGTTCGAATATCAATCGTATGCAACTTGTCAATCCTGTCTCAAAGGAAAGATGACAAAGGCTCCGTTTTCTGGACACGGAGAAAGAGCGAGCGAGCTCTTGGGACTCGTACACAGCGACGTGTGCGGTCCAATGTCTACACATGCGCGAAGCGGTTTTTCTTACTTCATAACTTTTACGGATGATTTTTCAAGGTACGGTTATGTCTTCTTAATGAAACATAAATCCGAGGCTTTTGAAAAATTCCAGGAATATAAGAATGAAGTAGAAAAACAAACAGGCAAAAGTATCAAGATCCTAAGATCGGATCGAGGAGGAGAATACTTAAGTGCCGAATTCCTGAACTACTTAAAAGAGAATGGAATTCTCTCTCAGCTTACTCCTCCATACACTCCGCAACATAACGGTGTATCGGAGAGACGGAACCGAACCCTATTGGATATGGTACGGTCCATGATGAGTAACGCTGAGTTACCGCGATCGTTCTGGGGGTATGCGCTGGAAACAGCTGCATATCTTTTGAACCGTGTTCCCACTAAGACTGTGCCTACCACACCATATGAGTTATGGAGTGGGAAGAAACCCTATCTTAATCACATTAAAACATGGGGATGTCCAGCTTTTGTAAAAAAGCAGCATGCGGACAAGCTCGAGGCACGCTCAGTACAGTGCAAGTTTGTGGGATATCCAAAGAACTCCAAGGGATATTACTTCTATTACGAAGAGGAACAAAAAGTCCTTGTTTCTCGTCATGCCCACTTTCTAGAACATCAGTTCATAGAAAAAGAATTAAGTGGGAGCGCAATAGAACTGGAAGAAATTCCAGAACCACAAACTATTACTGAAAGTTTAGTGGAACCAGAAGGTTCAAAAGAACAGGACATTCCTACGCCGCTCCGCAGGAGTAGTAGGCAGTCTCATCCGCCCGAGAGGTACTACGGTTTCCTCATTGACGGGGATAGAGAAGACTGCATCCTAGATTGTGATGAGCCTACTAGCTTCCAGCAAGCCATTCAGAGCGTCGACTCGGTAAAATGGCTGGATGCAATGCGGACCGAGATGGAGTCCATGTACACCAACAAAGTATGGACGTTGGACATTGCTCCAGACGGGGTAAAACCCGTAGGATGCAAGTGGATCTTCAAAAGGAAGATTGGTGTAGATGGACAGGTTGAGACCTATAAAGCTAGACTGGTAGCAAAGGGTTTTCGTCAGCGACCTGGTTTGGACTATGACGAAACCTTTTCTCCAGTAGCTATGCTGAAATCCATTCGGATCCTTCTTGCCATCGCTGCTTTCCACGATTATGAGATTTGGCAGATGGACGTAAAGACAGCTTTTCTAAATGGTCATTTAGAGGAGTGTGTCTATATGGACCAGCCAGAGGGTTTCATTCAGGGTGGGAGCAGCGGAAAGGTGTGCAAGTTGCTCAAGTCCATTTATGGACTCAAGCAGGCATCGCGGAGTTGGAACATCTGTTTTGATGAGACGGTCAAAGAATTTGGCTTTATCAAAAATCCAGATGAACCATGCATCTATTGTAGATTTGTAGCGAGAACTGTAGTATTCCTCGTTTTATACGTGGATGACATTCTCTTAATAGGAAATGACATTCCTATGCTACAATCTGTCAAGGGGTTCTTGTCACACAGGTTCTCCATGAAAGACCTGGGTGATGCCTCATACATTCTGGGTATCCGGATCTACCGTGACAGATCCAAGAGGATATTAGGACTCTCGCAGTCCAGGTACATCGACACCATACTGAAGAGATTCAGTATGGAAGATTCCAAGCGCGGTAATCTACCGGCTTGTCACGGGATCACCCTCTCCAAAGAGATGTCTCCCAAGACTGATTTGGAGAGGGATCGCATGTCTATTATACCCTACGCTTCTGCGGTAGGCTCTATAATGTATGCGATGTTGTGTACCAGACCGGATGTGGCTTATGCACTGAGTGTGGTAAGCAGGTATCAGTCAAACCCTGGGGAGAAACATTGGATAGCAGTAAAGAACATTCTCAAGTACCTGAGAAGGACTAAGGAGATGTTCTTGGTGTATGGCGGAAAAGACCTGCAGGTTGAGGCCTTTGCTGACTCCAGCTTCCAGAGTGACAAGGATGATTCCAAGTCCATGTCGGGTTTTGTTTTTACCCTCAATGGAGGGGCGGTGTGTTGGAAGAGCTCCAAACAGGAAACCGTTGCTGACTCGACTATGGAAGCGGAATACATCGCTGCATCTGATGCCGCAAAAGAAGCTGTCTGGATGAGGAAGTTCTTGAAAGAACTTCAGGTGGTTCCGTCCATTGTTGACCCAATACCTCTTTATTGCGACAACAACGGGGCTATAGCTTTAGCGAAGGAACCCAGGTCCCATCAGAAATCCAGACACATCTTAAGGCGGTATCACCTGATCAGGGAGATCGTGGATCGCCAGGAGATCGAGGTCCGGAGAGTTGCATCAGAGGATAACACAGCAGATCCATTCACCAAGGCCTTGCCCCAGACTCAGTTCGAGCGGCTGATCGAGATGATAGGTCTTCGATACGCCAGTACATGGCCTTAGTGCAAGTGGGAGATTGTTAGTGTATATGCCCTAGAGGCCATTACTGTATCATACTAGCTTGTATATTACTTAATGGAAGCTTGGGATATTCACAGTTGTATATACAATCTTGCTCGAAATGGTAGTATGCTACTTGGTTTGTCTCTGCTTTAATATGTGCATGTGTTTCTTTTAGCATATTGCTGGTATACATATTAGTAGAGCCCTTAGGATCTTTGCTTGATTACCAGCGTTGTGATGGCGCTCGCACTCGTGGGAGCTGGGTAATCTATAAGCACATCCTTATACAGGTCCCTGGTCGATGGACTATCGAGACAGGGCATCGATACTCCGGAGTAGACTAGCGTATGCGCTTCTCATCCCAGTGTGGGAGACGGTCTGTCCCACAGCCGTTAGTACGTCGTACTTGGGATAGTATGCGGGTGCTCGTTAGGTTACGAGTACACTGGACAGGACTCGTCGGGAACTGTTGGTTGGTAATATACCTATCGTCAGTTATCAGTTCCCAGGTGACATGAGTACAGCTTAGTCCGCTGACTTGACACTGTCACTTCGCCTCGAGTGTGTTCCCACTGCACTTTGATTACTACCCTACCACGGCTCAAAGGAGCTGTGCAAACAGGTAGTTTTTGGGTGCAGTCCCGAAGCACTTGGAGGCAGTGACGGTTAGACAGGATTCGTCTCTCCCGGTATTGGGGGTTGACATCGCGCTGTGTCCAGGAGAGCCATTACACGAGTAGTCCCTGGCCAGGGCAAGCGAGATATACTGGTAGGTTTCCAGTGTTATCTCAGGGTGTTCTGGGCTACACTCCGACACGACTTGTACCGCTATTAGGGGACTGACGTTCACCGCCCCCCTAGGCCCGCCATGCGATGTATCAGACGAACAGACCGGACTGTACGGAGACTGTCACATACAGGCTCAGTAGGAGTGCAGATGGGGTTCACCTCGTCAGTCTTCTTATCGACATCTACCTGGGGACCGTTACGTACAGCTAGTGCCGCTTGCGGTCTATGGTTAAACCCACTGCCAGCGTAGTGTCGAGTCTTTAGAGTCCCACACAGAGAGCTATTCGCCTTTAGGCAAAACGAGTAGAGGTCGCATGGTTTTGCGACAGGGTTCGTTCGCATCCGCGCACTTGTGCACGTTTGCTGTCCGGACAGTTTATACTAGCGGGCTTTGGTTTAAGCCGGATCCTAGTATATGATTAGAGATTGGTTTTTCTCATTGTGTTCGTGTTCCTCGGATCACGAATGCGGGTGCGTATGCACAGTTGCTTGAGATTGGGGGAGAGGACCTTGTTTAGGGTTAATGGCCTTTGTCATTTTATTAACCCTAATATTTATGTGTGTGTTATTGTTAATTAGTAATTAGTTTAATAATTATCCATGGTTGTACTTGTTGACCTTTTGACTTCTTTGACTTGTTGACCAAGGTTGACACTTTGACCATCATAATTTCTTTTGGAAGATGCTTTTTGATCTTTGCAATTTGAAATGATAATGGTCATGTCATGATTTACCATGATAATTATCTAGCTAATTATTCAATTAAAAATTATACACACATATTAGTGAGAAAGGCTCACAAATAATTCATTCTCTCATTTCTATTTCTCTCTCTTGCTCATCCTCTCCCTCAAGCTCTCTCCCTCTCATGTGTTGAGAAACAAAAAGCTTGAGAAAAACCCTCTCTTGATCTTCTCTACTCACTTCTAGGGTTCAAGTCTTAGCATTTCTTGCACTCTAGTTACTCCTAGCTTGGAGTTGAAGCTAAAGGTGGTGGCTTTCGGGTGGATCCTTCTTTGACGGGAGAAGACAAGCAAGGTGATCCTTTTCTACCATACCTAGGAGCAAGGAGAGAAGGACTAAAGACCAAAGGTATAACCTTTCTACAACTTTGTTAGTTGTTAGTTTACTTTAGCTAGTTTTAGTTTAGCAAAGATCCTCACAAGTTTAGTCCATGTTGCCTAAGTCATAAAAATCCGATTTTTATTATGTTTTCCGCCTCCCCGTAAGCACCGGGGTGGGCAACACGGACTTACAGAGGAGAGAGAGGGAGGTGGAGAAAAAATGGGGAGAAAAAGACAAAGTCTACAGCCCCTTTTGACTTTCTTTCATTTCCCTTTTTCTTTTCTTTTCTTTTTTGTGTGGAATGGAGTGGGGAAATGGGGTGGGATGTGCTGCTGAATTCAGCCACATGGGGATGGGGGTGAGTGAGTGTGGGTGTGGGTGTGGGGGAAAAAGATAAATGTTATACCCCAAACAACCATTTACACTAATTTCACCGAAAAAAGCCTTTTTCTTCGATATTTTCTAAACCGTTTTGGCAAACGATTTCGTTTCAAAAATCACATGATAAAATTTTATTTAAAGTTTTATGATGCGCACAATTTGTTTCAACTCATTCCAATTTGTAATTTTCCCTAATTAAATGTATTAGTGACGGCTTAAAATAATAATAAAATAATATTTTTTTCAGAAAATTTGAAATTTCACCAGTGGCTCAATAAACACCAAATACTAGCAATTACATATCTAGAATATGTATATTTAATTTTTATAATAAGATATTTGCATTTTGACTTTGTACAGAAAACCCCCTTATTTTACCGATTTTCCGAAATTTCACCGAAACGATTTTCAAAACGCTACAATCTCCCCCCCTTAAAAAAATTCGGTCCCCGAATTTAAAGTAAAACTCCTCCCAAATACTAAAACGTCTAAACCAAAACCATCAAGTCGTCGGGGCTGTGAAATTGTAAATACATAAAACAAATCGTAGCGCAGCGCATGCGCATGAAAAATGAGCATATAACTCAAATCAAAACTCCGTCAAGCATCCCACAATCATCGGAGTCATGGGGAAGACACCAATGCCAAATCCAAAGCAAAACCAATATGATATAACTCGAAACTATACATGTAAATATCGAATCTATATATGTAAATATCTGAAGGAAATGAATGCCAAATATATTCAGGTACTGTCCTCTGGCTAGTCCTGCCCAGTACGAAAACACATAGCAAATGTCACAAAAACGTACTGCTCTATAGGTTAAATCAATCCTAAAATACGCATATGAATACTACGTGCGTCTGGTGCGCACGGAAATCAAAATCCATATACGTGCCATACAAGCGCACAGAAACAACATCTAAGTGCATCGGTTGTGCACACAACATCTGTCATAGGCAACGTGTGTGCCTGACAGCAAGGACAGGTGCGTCTGACACGCACAAAGAATCTCGATTTAGTGCATCTGGTGTGCACCAAAATCGTATCTCATAACATGCGCCCAACATGCGCAAAAAAACCCAAATCAGGTGCATCCATCATGCACGAAATCATGAAATCCAATATCAAGCACCGAACATGCGCAAAATCCAATCAAGTGCACAAGGTGCACAAAACAAATATCGAACATCACAATCGAAATCGAAGTCCAATGCATCTAAGTGCACAAAATGCGTATCACTGCACTGCAAGCATATATGAACTATACCGAGTGCAAAAACCAAATCGTGTGCGTACATGCGCACAAAATCAACTCAACTGTATGAAACCCATAAAATCATAAACATGAGAAACCAAGGCACGAAAATGATATCAAGTGCAACACTGTGCAGAAATCATAAATACTCAGTAGGTGCTACCATGGCGCATGAAAATGATATCATCAAAACCAAATCATGCGAATATATCGCTCAAAATACCAAAATCAAGTATGGCGGAATAGTCCCGCTCAAGAACATCCTCCAAGAATCTCTGGCCAACTGTCAGGGTCACTCATAGCATATCTTGTCTACGATCCTGAAATCTGGCCTGCCGGTGTGCGCAACATGACCACTCTTGGGTCCTAGTCTTCTCGTAATTCATTCCAGAAAGGTCCTATCGAGATTTTTCCCAAATTTCGTCTCTGCCGAACCGTCCGGAAGTCATCGTCCTTTACTATATCTATTTCTTGTTCGGGAATGGCTGCATACTCATCGCGACTCCTTCTGGAAGGTATATCCATGCACAATGCCTCGGCATGCGTATCGCATCTCTGATGTCGGCGGAGTGGAACGTTGTTTCATCAAGATCTCGTATGAACCTCTTACTCCACTTTTCTAATGTCGACTGCTCTGGACTCGTCTCGTCGTGGCTGCATGGACTGAGCTCCAACGACTATCCTCGTATCTGGAGTCTCCCAAGAATGCATCTCACCACCTAGCATCCGAATTAAGTCGAGCCATCCGATCGAGTCGTCAAAACCTCATAATCCCCCAAGAGCTCAACATCTTGGGCACAGTTTAATAGTATCGAGTACATACCACAGCATCGGTGGTCCAGCCGTAGAAGGGCAAACCCAAGCCTCACTAATAGCGCCGCAGAACTGCCGCAAACCCGAAGGTTCCAAGGCTTTCATACGGTCATTAAGTCGAGTTAGGGTTTCATTCTTCTAGAGGGACCATAGAATTGCCTGCATGTCTTTCCGACTACTTTAAACTTGGAATAATAGGTTTCTGACATTCGATCATCTCTGTCGACTCTCAACGTCTCCGCGTGAAGTCGTCTCTAGCTGGAATCAATCTATCTGATGACCTCGCATCGGGGTAGGCGAACGAACCACCTGTCCTAGTCATTCATCATCGGGTGACTAGCGACCTTCTAGCATCTATTAGTATAACTCGTCCCGCAATAGCTCCAATATATGGGGCGATATCTCGTCACTCGCAGCAACAACTGGCTCACTCGTCTGCACGCTGAACAGTGCCTCAATCATCATGAGTAAGAAATACACCAACGGTCATCAAAATTTGACTGGCCTCTGTCAGTGGCTCAATCCTCTAGTGCTGATCGGCACGTCCAAGTAATCTCATACAGTGATCCATCAAACGCTCGTGGCGCGAAGACACAATGAAAAGACACATCTCTGCAATCGTGTGTCGCCGGAATCATGCCCTGGTCAGTCCTCGTTCTTGACGAGCTCATGCTGACCGCAACTCTAGCCGTAGCTCTCCCTGCCCATAATCGTGGCAGGAAAACCATAACTGGTACTGATGAGGCTAGATCGGAATGAATATAATACTGAGCAAAGAAATGTACATCCTAAGGCTTCTTAAGTGGAGTAGCGTATCGTAAATATGCCGCGGAACATATCTACGGTACGTCACTCTACTTTAGTCACCTATTCCATCAACCAAGGGTCATCCTATGCTCCGAAGGTAAAACCTAACGCTTTGATACCAACTTTGTCACGTCCAGAAAGTATGGAACATGACCGGCACTTAAACTACGAAACGTCTCGAGGCGTACGTAATCCAAGTAAGCCGAAAACCCAGAAATGCAAACCAAGAAAAGTAGTAGAGTGAAGGAAAACTAATTTAAACAAGTAGTTTTAATAGCATAAGCCGAATTATGCAGTTTTAAAAAAAAACATCAATATTTCCTAAAAATTTCGGCAGAGTCTCCTTTGTAAATACTGGCTCCCAAACGGGATACAACATGAATAGTATACGAAATCAATAAAAGGCATCCCCAAGCGGGAGCTAGCTCTTCGTCAATTGGCGGTCACAACCACACAAGCAATATAATATACAACGCCAACGGCGAGGATCAAAACTCAAAACCACAAGAAAACCACAGAAATAAAACGCGCGACTCTAAGGTCGAAAGAATAACATCACTGGTCTCTATCTCTGAAATAAATACATGTTTGGTTGATGGAACTTCTAGATACAACAGAGTAATAATATACAAGTTATATAATGGGGGGCACGATACAAGTAAACCCACCTACTAGCAAATCACCTGAAGGAAACTATGCCTGCAAGCCATAATGAAACCTGTACGGCAAACCTGCAGGAAACTGGGGCACAACGGGGGTGAGTTGCCAACTCGTGAATAGAAAAATATCTACGCACAGAAATCGCATAAATAACGCAACCTAGGTCAAAGATCATAATATATCCTCAAATATATGAATAACATGCAGCCTATAACAATGGCTAGGGTAATATCTAACCCAAGTGTGATCTCATGTGCCCGTGTCAGTACCTCAGGTAGCAATATATCATATGAATGAGGTATGAATGCATGAAAACAGAATACATGTAAATGAAGAAACTGTTTTCATAAATTAGTGAGATTTCCTTTGTATTTTTAAAATGAGGTATCATAAATGAAATCAACATCAACAGTGTCTAGCATGGACACAAAACATAAATCTCAATGTCTCAAAACCTCAGGCTCCGGCTATCCGGACTGGCCTGTATCATCAAATCTCAGTACCTCAATATCTCGAAATCTCAATGTCTCAATCTCAATATCTAGGGCGCCGTCAGTCCAGACCGGCCCCTACCATCCATCTCAAGACCACGACGGTATCCTCCGGATATCCGATGCGTCGGGTAAAATCACCGGTAGGTAGTCTCCCCCTGCCAGGCTCATTGTCATCACCACGAGCTTCTTGCCCCGGGTACCTTACCGGGTCCACCATGTACCCGAAACGGTTCATCCAACTCCTCGAATCGGGTCTCGAAATCCATCAGCAAACTCATGGTGGACGACTCATACATCATGGGAAAAACCGCGCTTTTTATTTAAAAAGAGAAAGAAGAAGTTTGTATATGTTTTGCGGTTTTCCCCAAATCCAGAAAATCTCATGGAAATCCGAATCCAAAACCTCAATAGCACGTAAAAAGTGAATATATGTATGAGAATCCATGAATGCGGCATAACAATGAATAATAGTATGCATGAAGTAGCAGGTAATAACTACAATGTCTAAACTAACATATAAGGCAAGTACACTAATATCATGTCTAAACTATTAGCTAACAGGCTATGTCAAGCAATAATATTTTCTAAAGTGTACGTGACATGGCAATTGCCGATGAAGATGTGTGTGAGCCGGCAAGTAAGTGTACGTGGTACATACGCATCATCGGTAATGGTGCCGGTGTCCTAACCACAAGATATCAACAGTAGAATATGAAGCATAATATAAGCATGTGATGCGGAGCAAACAACAATAATAAGCGGGAGCTGAATACTAGACGCAACGATAACTAATCTGCTTTAACCTAATATAAGTCATACAATGGTGCCTTTTGAAATAACACGAATCGTGGGGTTTTGAAAATAGGGGCTACGGTGTTTTTAAGAAAAGATACGTTTTTTTTTGAAATATCCGTAGAATCCCTTGACTTGTCTTTTAAAATACGCACGATTCGTAAGCTTTGAAATAGGTAGGAACCGAATCTAATCTAACAACTAACTAAACTAAAGGGCTAAGCTACAAGCTAGACTACAGGTAAGGAAACTGCCTAACATCTGGGTCGATACATATACATACCTGTATATATATTAGTCGGTGATCCCGCCTCAATAATATCATATCCGATACCATATCTATAATCAGACATCCCAAGTCAAGAGTGCGGATTAATCATCAAGATATAGCTCGTACGTAAATTCGTCGTACGGCATCCCCAAATCTGGGTACGGGTCAATATCATATTCCTCACACTATTCCTCTGGTATCCTCTTTATCCAAGATCATAGTCTAGGGTATACTCATGATCTGACTACTGATCGACAATCTCGTACAAACCGATATCGTCAGCACATATCATCATCAAGGGGTATACATCGTCCGATACGGCCTAATATCAATATCCTAGCATATCATGCCTCATATCACGATCACATGTCGACCATTTTATTTATAACACTATTCACCCGTATCGCCGCCCCAAGATCCGCTATAACACCAGGACGTACCTCAAGTACGAATCCTGCCATATCACCGATATCACAACCACAAACAAATCTCATCGACTCAGCTCAATCCCAAGTATCATCCTCAAATCCGTATGTGAACACATAGTCCCATACCCATGTGAACACATAACTATAAAGAATTCCATGAGCACAAATAAATAGGAATGTATGCAAGTATGTATGTGTGTATGTGTAGTGCAACACTACCCTAGGGTTCGCGACACTAAAATAATCCAACAAACCAATATCCATCCTAAACATCGTTATTAATCCCAAATAACATATAATAATTGTTGGTGTGTATACGCATCCGTATACACCACCACGGACTGCGGGGGTGCTATACGCCATCCACCCGACTTCTCCCCATAGATATAAATCTACTCACCTGGTCCTCGCTCGCCGGTGCCGACGTCGCCACGCGCTTGCTTGCCGTCTCGAAGTCCACATGGGGGTACCTACATATCACAACGCATCGTATCGCATTAAAATCCGACTCATGACCAAAACGACACACGAATCCCACATAGGTCAAAACCTATGGTTGCTTCCACAAATCAACCCAAAAACCCTCGACGTCGGCGTACAAACGCCAGACCATCGAGAAAAACCCAAATACACTCATTTGCACATTCACGAACACTAATTTTAATATAAAATAGGTTAAAACTCACAAAACCACCAAATTCACTTTAAAAGCCGTTTTTTCGAAAAACTAGCAAGCAAAATTACCCGTTATAGTGCAAAATTACCCGTTTTAGTACAAAACTCGACGTTTAAACAATTATAGCTGCCATAATACTTATTAAATAACTTAAATAAGTCATATAACCTATAACCACAATTTAATCTCATCAAACTATATACGTTCAAAAAAACTAGTTTGCAATTTTACCCAAATTTCAACCATTTTAGCAAAAATGCACAAACAACAATTTAGCTAGGATTTTCATGAACTAAAGACATTAAACCACACTTAATAATGTTAATGAAGTCATAAAAAAACTAATTATAATTTTAAACCCAATTATTTAACCATTTCCAAAAACCTAGATAGCAAATTAGTGTAATTATCACAATTTTTAAACTAACAATTAACAACTAGCTACTAACTTGTTTTAACATGTCATAAGAGCTTAAACACATTACACAACCATACACCAATTTCACAAAACCCTAACTTGCATTCAAGTTCTTCTCTTGAATTTTCATCACACAAACCACAACAACCAATTTAACACTTATAAACAAAATCATATAAGCAATTAATCGACAAACAACCATGGGGCACAAAAATTTATACCTCACAAATCCATGATCAAACATGAAATCTAGACCTCCAAAATGAAATCCTTGCACCAAGATCCATGCATCTAAGACTACACTAAAATGGGTAAGAACTAGATTTAGATTTTGGGATTTTTTTGATGGGTATATGATGAATTTTTCTGAAGCAAAAGAGATGGAACAATGGGTGGGAGAAAGAGGGCTGTTTGTGCAGGAATTTTCGGCCATAAAGGGAGTGGGGGAGGAGAGAGAGGGAGGTTGAGAAAAAATGGGGAGAAAAAGACAAAGTCTACACCCCCTTTTGACTTTCTTTCATTTCCCTTTTTCTTTTCTTTTCTTTTCTTTTTTGTGTGGAATGGAGTGGGGAAATGGGGGGGATGTGCTGCTGAATTCAGCCACATGGAGATGGGGGTGAGTGAGTGTGGGTGTGGGTGTAGGGGAAAAAGATAAATGTTATACTCCAAACAACCATTTACACTAATTTCACCGAAAAAAGCCTTTTTCTTCGATATTTTCTAAACGGTTTTGGCAAACGATTTCGTTTCAAAAACTACATGATAAAATTTTATTTAAAGTTTTATGATGCACAAAATTTGTTTCAACTCATTCCAATTTGTAATTTTCCCTAATTAAATGTATTAGTGACGGCTTAAAATAATAATAAAATAATTTTTTTTCAGAAAATTTGAAATTTCACCAGTGGCTCAATAAACACCAAATACTAGCAATTACATATCTAGAATATGTATATTTAATTTTTATAATAAGATATTTGCATTTTGACTTTGTACAGAAAACCCCCTTATTTTACCGATTTTCCGAAATTTCACCGAAACGATTTTCAAAACGCTACAATACCCACAATTCTTCATGCCTAATCAAGCTTGGATCTTCACTAAAGAGTTTCATTTTGGAGGGTTAATTTTGGTGATGTCGCTAAAATTGAGATCTAGTCGTGAGGTATAAACTCTAACCCTAATCTTTAAATTGTTGCTTAATTCTTAAGCTATCCATTTAAGTGTTTATTATTGCTTAAAAGTTCATGTTTTGCAAATTCATGATAATTATTAGAAATTTCAAGTTAGGGTTTTGAATGGTTAAAGTGGTTAATCTTGAAGTATAGACTTGGAAAAGTTAATCAAAATTGTGAGAATGATAATTGTTATTTTTCTTAATTGCCTTTTTAGCTTAATCACAAACTAGGTTTTTCTAAATCATTTTTGGTTAAGATTAAAAGTTATGGATATGGTTTGGATAACTCAGTTATGCTAATTGGCGATGTTTGCGATCCCTAGAATTATTAAATTTCTAGACTTTTGCTAAATTGAGATAAAATGATATAAACTGCTTACTAGCTTTTCGGTAAAATTTGACGTGGGTTTTAAATGAAAGTGGAGGTGCGTACATATTAATACCTACGATATTTATTGAGTTGTAAATGCGTATTGGTACTATTGGGTTTTTAATGTGGCAGTTTTCATGTATAGCGACCCTATTTAGGGTTTCGGCTATGTTTTACGGTATTTGGATTCTTGGTTTTGATTTTTTGATGTTGTATTTGGTCGTTGGATGTTTGTACGTCAACGACAAGGGTAGTTGATTATTTTGCATGTGTAGGCTATAGGTTCTAACCTATGAGCGCACCGCGTGCCGTTTTGGTTTTCGGAACTTGATGTTAATTGCTTTGCGAATTCATATTGATTGTAGATACATTCGCGTGGATTCCGAGACGACGAAGCGCATCGACTACGGCTAAGCGAGGAGTATAGCAGGTGAGTAGATTTATATCTATGGGGGAAGTCGGGTGGATGGCATATAGCACCCCCGCAAACATTGATATGGGAAATCGTTTGATGATTTGATCCTGATAAATGATATGCGACGGACAGGATTGTTGGATTTACAGACGATAATATGATAGGAGTTGATGCTAAAGAACATATTGATTTATGAGAATATGAAATGATAAGTGAGTCATGTTAGGTACGAATTAAAAGAGAACAAGTGTGATGTTTATTTAATGTGATGAACGAGTATACGATGTGATTATGATGACTTAGTGTGATATGTCGTTATATAGATTCGAATCGAGATGTGATTGTTGATACCTTTGTAGGTCCCCTGATACGAGTTTGACATGGATGTAACCTGAGAGATAGGTATATATATTTATATGGATAATGATTGCATAATGAGTGATATGCCGTACGAGACTTAGATCCGTACCCCCGATGTTGTATAGGTTGATAGAATCCTTATTTGGTTAATGCCGCCGTACGTTAGATTATCGTACGTGATGAGTTTTACTTGTTGATTTATCCATACCCCTGATTAGAGGATGCCGTACGATGGATTGTACCGTACGTGATGTTGTGAGGCTGGATGCCGATTGATAGATTCACCGACTCGGTCTTGTTGATATGTATACCTTATAGCATTTGATTCACTATATGCATTGTGCTACATTCATACTATTCTCATTGCATTTCTTATGCCTGTGCTAGTACACCTACACCATTATCGATGATGCGTATGTTACACTTACACAGATTGTCGGCTCACACTTCATTATCGATAATTGCTATGTCACTTACACAGTAGAATTGCTACATCATGCTATGATATACTGCCATGTTCACATCACTATGCCAGGTTGCATGATATACTGACATGTACACCCACATACTCTGCTACAGCTACATGTACATCATGCCTACATACTGACATGTACACCCACATATCTTGCTATAGTTGCATATACCCCTAAGTGGTATTGTATTGACATGTGATATTGGGACGTTGATTATTGTGCTATTGCACTTATGAAATGCATCATACATACTTTCTTACATGTAGATACTTATACCTTGCTACAGTTACATGTACACCTCATATGATGCTGCCTTGTTTTTCGGAGAATTTGGGAACCGCATGATATATTTTAAAACTGGATTCATTTAAAAGAGCGGTTTTCCCTTAATATGCTCATATTGTTGTTTTATATATATCAGTTTTCATGGATTTACGTATTGAGATATGGATTTGAGAACCATGGGGGTATTTCAAGAAATTTTGTGTTGTTTGAAAAACCCGGTTTCTCTTGATATGATATTTCAGTGCGTCCACCATGTGATTTCTCGGTTCTGAGATTGGCATGTGAAATCCGATTCGAGGAGCGGGAGGCACCGTATGCGGGTACATGGTGGACCCGGTATGGTATCCCGAGGCGAGAGATGATTTCGTGGTGTAAACGATGAGCCTGGCAGAGGGACCACTACCTACCGGTGATATTATTTGGACTCGGCGGATATCTGGGAGATACCGACCGGAGTCATGTTCAGACATGCTACATGGATTGCGGGTGTTGATGTGGACACTCAGGTTCCATGAGATGTACTGACATCAGGGCCGGTCATGGTGACGGCACCTGACAGACGAGGATTTACGTGTCGCTGCTGGACACAGGTTTCATGATGTTTCGAGTGGTCGACTTTAGACACCCCGGTTCCATGATTTGATGTGTCGTTGATGGACACACATTCTTTGATATCCTCGTATTTACCTGCATATACTTTTATGATATTTACATGCAGGAGTTGTTGTGTCAGTGGTTGGCACGTGGACGAGATCCACTGCATACATGCATTGATTATATTGTTGGACGAGATCCACCTGTATACATGCATTGATTATATTGTTGGATGATATCCACTTGCTGTTAGGCATTTATTATGTGTTGGCACATATGCAGATACGGTCACCCTAGATATCGTAGTATTACCTTTATGATATAGTTGACCTAGGAATCGTTGTTCATTTCGATTTCTACCTGTTGATGTTTTCTACTCACGAGTTGGCAACTCACCCCCGTTGTGCCACAGTTCTTGCAGGTTTCCGCTTGAATCAGTAGCGGCATTGCTGGCACACAGCTTGCTTTCGGGTGTTTTGCTTTGGTAGGTGGTACATATTGGATCATGCCCCTATTGTATTTGATATTCATATTGTATCTAGTCACTCCATCAAATCAGAAAACTAGTAATTGTATATGTTGCAGACTTAGAAGACTTGTAGTTGCAAGACTTGAGCGATGGGTTTTTATGTTCGCTTTTGGGGTTGATGTCTTGCTTTACTTTTTTTTTCCTTATATGGATCTTCGCCGTTGGGCGTCGTATACTTGTTATTTATACTTGTGGTGTTGTTTCCGCCATTGGGCGTGTTTTGCTCCCGTTTGGGATGCGTTCTTTTTATTCTTTGTTGTACCCGTTTTCGGGGCTAGTTTTTACAAAGGAGGTGCTGCCGAAATTTTTTATGAAAACAAAGGAAAAGAGTTAAGATAAGTTTAAGGATTTTTTCTTAATGTTTTTAAATGTTGTAAATGTTTTCTTTACTTACTTCTGTTGTAAGGTTTAGATTTCTGGGTTTCGGCTTACTTAGGTTACGTTACGCCTGTAGACGTTGCGTGATTTAAGTGCCGGTCACGAGCTAATATTTTGGGTCATGACAATAATGCATACATATTCCTAACAATTGACACCATACTAAAGAGGTTTAGTATGGAAGATTCTAAGTGTGGTAATTTACCCACTTGTTCAGGAATCACTCTCTCTAAAGAGATGTCTCCTAAGACTGATTTGGAGAGGGCTCGCATGCAAGGGATACGTTATGCTTGGCAGTCGGGTCTATCATCTATGCGATGTTATGTACCAGACCGGATGTAGCCTACTCACTAGGTGTAGTGAGTAGGTATCAATCAGATCCTGGGCAGAAAACACTGGACAGCTGTGAAGAACATTCTTAAGTACTTGAGAAGGACTAAAGAAACGTTCTTGGTGTATGGTAACGGTGAACTCCAGGTGGAGTCCTTTACCGATTCGAGCTTCCAGAGTGATAAGGACGACAGTAAGTCGGTCTTGGGTTTTGTCTTCACCCTCAATGGAGGGGCGGTATGTTGGAAGAGTTCCAAGCAAGATACCATAGCAGACTCGACGATGGAGGCTGAATACTTCGCTGGCAACGATGCTGTCAAAGAGGCTGTCTGGATGAAGAAGTTCATTACTGAACTTGGTGTGGTTCCAACCATTGAGCATCCAATACCTGTGTATTGTGATAATAATGGAGATGTGGCTTTGGCCAAGGAACCCCGGTCCCATCAGTGATCCAAACATATTCTTAGGCGGTATCACCTGATCCGGAAGATAGTAGATCGACGGGAGATCGAGCTCAGGAGAGTTGACACGAAGGACAACGAAGTGGATCCACTCACGAAGGCCCTCCCTCAGACGCAGTTTGAGAGACATTTTGGGATGTTGGGTATGAGATACTGCAACAAATGGCTTTAGTGCAAGTGGGAGATCGTTAGGATATGTATGCCCTAGAGGCCATTATTGTATGATATAGTGGATGCTTGGACACACACACACACATATATATATATAGAGGACTTTCTGGCTCGACATGATAGTATGCTATCTGGTTGCTCATTATCTTAACATGTACACTCGTATTATTATATTGTCTCTCTGATACTTGTTGATAAAGCCCTTAGGATGTTAGCTTGACTACCAGGACTATGATGCAGATCATACTACTGGGACTTGTGTAGTCTACAAGCACATCCTTTAACAGATCCTAGTCGAAGGAGTATCGAGACAGGGCATCGATATTCCAGAGTAGACTAGTGTGTACGTTTCTTGACCCTGTAGGGGGCGATGGTTGATCCCATATCCATTGGTGTTTGACATCAAAGATTGTACACAGGTGCTCATTAGAGAATGGGTACACCGAGCAGGACTCGCCGAGAACTCCTAGATTGTACTATACCTATCATCAGATAGAAGTTCTCTGGTGACACTGGTACAAGTTAGTCTGTAGTCCCGTGATCGTCATAGAGTCTTGTTGGTTCCCACTATGCTTTGATTTCCTCCCTACCACGGCTCAAAGGATTCGTGCAAACAGGTGAATTTTGGGTACAGTCCCGAGTCACATGGAGGCAATGAGCGATATGAGGGGTTTCGTCTCTCCCGGTATAGGGAGTTGATGTTGCGCTATGCTCAATTGTCTATAACAGGAAGTCCCTGGCCAGGGTTGTTGATGAGATTTACAGGTAAGAGTTATCAGTAGTTTCTCGTACCGTTATAGGCCACACATCGGCTTGACTTATCAAGTTATTGGGGTCTGACGATTCCACCCCCAGACTCGATATGCGACATATCAGACGAAGAGACCGGACTATACGGTAAGTGTTACTTATAGGCTTCATGAGAGTTTGGACAAGCTTGCTTGTTGATCTTCTATTCGTTCAATACCTAGGTAGCCGTTACGTCCAGCTAGTACCGCTGACGGCTTGTGGGTAACTGATGTGATCATTACCTACTGCTGGCGTATTGACGAGTCTTTAGAGTCCCACACAGAAGTTTCCTAGTTCAAGCGAAACGAAGTAGGGCACATATGCTGATATGTGCGGGGGGCCTGATTAAATACGAGTATGTGATACTGTAGTCTAATCTGGCGGTTATTTGTTATCAGTTATGTTATATGTGATACAACCAGATTATCGAAGCAAGTGTTGATTTGATAATGTGATATACAGATAAATGATATTAGTCGGTTATATGTGATATAACCGGATTATTAAATCAAGTGTTGATTTAATAATATGATATATATTTATATTTGATATAATTATATATTAACTAATATTACTTGCTCACTAATTATTTTCTTCATAATATATATATATATATATATATATATATGAAGCATGGCATAGATTTTCTATTTTTGGAAAATAGAAAAAGATGTGGAAATTGGAGAGATATTTATGGTATGGGTGTGGCATGGCATTTACATTTATTTTATTAGTCTTGACTCACTATTCAAGCATGGTTGCAATTTATTATTGCAATTTATTCAATGCTTGAATAAGAGAGGTCAAGAGTATTGCCATTCTACACTTATATGGTTTATGCCTTAGCCATTTTTCTTGAGTTATTTTTCCTCACTTGAGCTCCTTGCTCTTTAGCTCTCTTCATCTTCCTCCTCACCTCCTCCAAGCTCAATCCCTCATATGAGTTGTGAAACCTTGAGCTTGTGAGAACCCTAGTGAGCAAACAAAACCCCTACTTCACCATCCTACACTTGATTAGCAATTAAGTATAGTGTGTTTACTTCACTAAAGAGTTTAGTGAAGAGGTAGCTTGGATTAGCGGGCCTTCGGGTGGATCATCTTCGGCATGAAGATCGCAAAGGAAGCTCGATCCAACTTCAAGTGGAGTCGCGTGGACTATTACACGGAGCTTTTGAAGCGAAGGACACAGTCTACAAAGGTTGTAGCCTCTTTCTCTTAGCTAGTTTTTGTGATATCATCATAGTTAACCCTAATAATCTAGTTAGATTCTAGGATAGTCTAGCTTAGCACCAAGAATTTTTGAAATTTGCATGCTTGATGCTGGTTTAGACCTCATGGTGGTGCTAGGGTAGACTTTCAGTTGGACCCTAACTAAACCTCTATAATAATCTGTCATCTTAATTAAAATGCGGACAATCAAAGGTTAAAGGTTTTTTCTGGTCATATCACCTCATCCGGTTACAATAGTAGAGATTTAGAACTTGAATGTAACATTTCAGAAAAATAAAATATTATTTTTGGGAATTTTTATAATTAAATAATATTATATTGAATATTTTAATAAGGCGGTACAATTAAATACCGATAAGTTGGGGAAAAATTTATGAAAATTTTGGAAATTACTAAAAGCGGGTGTTTCATGTGAATTATGCAAAATTTAAGTTTTTATGATTTATTTGACACTATTTTAGTAATAATCGCGATTAAAAATCGCTAATCGCGGATTAAGCGTGTTTTGTGCACATAGCATGCACAAAGTCTTTTTCACACTTGTGCATTTTTTTGCCATGGTTTCATTTGGGTTTCCTATTCAATTCTAATAGAATGAGAAAAGAAAAGAAAAGAAAAGAAAAAGGAATAAGAATAAAGAATGGGGTATGGGTGAGAGAAAGAAAGGTGAGGGGTTAACATTGACTTTGGGCATTCCTCCTTCATTCCTTCACCCTCATCATCTCTCCCCTCAACTCCCTTGCTGCTGCTGCTTCCTTCACTCCCTCCCCCTCTTCACCTCCTCAAAACACAATCAAAACACCCCAAAACGCTATGTCCTTTTCACAAAAATTGTGCATGAGCTCACTAGCAACACATTGGACCAAGAAAGCTTACATTTTGGACACTTGGGGCAACTCAAGAATTTTCTTGAGTTGCCAAAGGAGGTAATTTCTGCACCATTAGTGTAGTGTTTTAATTCCTTATGCATCCATACATGTTTCATGTCGATATTGAGTGGTTTTGTGGACTTGGAAAATTCTAGTTAGGGTTAATGGAAATTGAGAGTTGTGATGTGTAATTGAGCTCAGTTGAGGCCACACAAACCCCCTAGTGCTAGAATTCAGACCTAAACCAGAGACTAGAACCCTGGAATACGGATTTAGAAACCCGATATCGGAAGAATTGTGATTCTGTGGATGTAAAATGAAATCTGCTAACACCCGGAGCCTCTAAAAATTATTTTGCAAGGACAGTGATACATGTAGGTGATTTAGAACATACCCTAAAAACCTCAGCCCCTACACCCTCTACTTGGCCATAGATTTAATCATTCTGGCCGCAATTTGCAGCCAGATCAGGTTGGAATTGATTCGTGTTGGTTCTGTAGCTTTATCTCATGTAAACTAGACCCTTGGCATATGCAAAATTGACCAATTTGACCTAAGGTAAAATCTGGGACCATTTTCAAGAGTTGCTGTTTTGATTCGGGGTTTCGTTTTGCGTATTTTGCATTCTGGATTTTTAAGATTTGTGTCGTATTCGATCACTTGACGTTTGTACGTCGAAATCGAGTGTTATTTGGTGGTTTTGAAAGCGTAGTCCATAGGTTCTAACCTATAGGCCTTAGCGTGTCGTTTTGGTTTTCCGATGTGATTTTAATGTGCATTTGCGATTGTGTTATCTTTGTAGGTACCTTCACTTGGGTTTCATATGATGAAGAAGATGAAGGCGACGTCAACAACGACACGCAAGATGCAAGGTGAGTAGATTATATCTACGGGGGAAGTCGGGTGGATGGCGTATAGCACCCCCGCAGTTCGATGTTTAGTATACTATATATGATAGCGTTATGTGTGACATGGATATTCAAGATGTGATTAGGTGTACTATTGTTAGATTAGGATTTTTAGAAGTAAACTAGCATAGCTTCTTAGTTGCGAACCCTAGAATAGGTTTACACCCACACGCACACACATGCTTACTTGCTATACTTATGCTTGGATGATGAGGATAGTGGATGATATTTGGAGATGAGTCGATGATATTGGTCATAGTGCCATGAGATCGGTGATGTGATATGGTCCGTATTTGAGATACAACATGATATTTTAGCGGGTTCTTTAGGCATGGTGTTTTTCATACACACGCATATATTTCACAGATGGTATCAGTTTTGTACTAGACGTAGATCAGTATCCCGATCATGATATTTGATAAAGAGGATACCGGATGATTAGTGTGATAGATGTGACATTTGACCCGTACCCAGATTTGGGAGGCTGTACGACGGAATTACCGTACGAGCTATATATTGACGATAGATCCGCACTCTTGATTCGAGGATGTCATACGTATGTTGTATCGTACGTGATATTATTGAGGCGGGATCACCGACTATCATACATGTATATATATATCGACTCTGATGTAGGTGGTTTCCGTACCCCTTTTGATTGGTTGTTAGTTAGACCTGTAGTTTACCTAGTAGATGTCAGACTGGACCCGAGTTATACCTATTTCCAAAACTGACGAATCGTGAGACTTTTAAAGACATACCAAGGGATACCACAGATATTTTAAAAGAAGCATCTTTTCTTAAAAACACCGTAGTCCTTATTTTCAAACACCACGATTTGTACTATTTCAAACGGCAAAACAGTATAACACATGTATAGTAAGGTAAATTCCTTGTTGTTACATTATTATTCATTTACCATTTATTTTACTGCTCACATTGCATTGCATGCTTATATGTTATTGATTCATATTTCTTTGTGCATATGACATATAACATACATGTATACTTATATGCTTACACATATGTCTTTACATAGTTACATGCTCACATACTGTTTCACGTTGCATATACTATAATTCATGGATTTCACATTGCGATATGGTTTCATATGATGTTTTCTGGATTGTTTTATCCCTGCGTATATATATATCAGTGGTATGGGACGCTGAAATATATACGTATACCCATCGTATATATATATTAGTGGTATGGGACGCTGATATATATATACACCTACATAATTTATCATCATGATGATCTATGCTATTTACTTATTCATTATATACGAGTGAGGCCTTTATGGTCGATATGAGGGGCCTATATAGTCGATGTGAGGGGCCTATATGGTCGATATGAGGGGCCTTTGTGGTCGAGGTGAAGGGCCTATATGCCCGATGTATGGATGGCATGTTATATCCCCTACCCCTCATTTATTTTATATACATTGCTTCATGTATTAGTAGTATCTGATAGAGTACCTTTCATGACTATTGCATATACACATTACCATTTATTGCTTCACGTATTAGTAGTACCTGATAGAGTACCTTCATGAATGTTGCATACATATTTGATACATGATATATAAGATTTACTTGATATTGGGATATATATTTTGTGTCGATGCTTGACACTAATTTTCTGATGATTTCATCGGTGATATTTGAATGTTTATTCAAAAATCTCACTATATTAAGAAAACGGTTTTCTTATTCATGATGTCTTCTGTTTTCATTTTACCGCATTCATACCTTATATTTGCGATATTTTGCTACCTGGGGCACTGACACGAGCACATGGGATTACACTTATGTTAGATGTTTACCCTTGCCTTTTTATTATGCTTCAGATTTTATCATAATGAGGATATATATATATAGATTATTGATCGTTTGACCTAGGATTTAGTCATTCATACGATTTCTGCTCTGTGATGTTTTCTATTCACGAGTTGGCAACTCACCCCCGTTGTGCCACAGTTCTTGCAGGTTTGCCGTATAGGTTTCATTGCGGCTTTTCTGGCACACTGCTTCCTTTCTGGGTGATTGCTTTGGTAGGTGGGTTCACTTGCATCGTGACCACCATTGTACTTATTTATTTTTCAGTTGTATCTAGTAAAATTCCATCAACCAAACTTGTACATTTATTCAGACTTAAAGACCGGTTGTTTATTATTTCGACCTTAGAGTCGCGCTTGTATTATTATGGTTTTCTTGATGATTTTGAGTTTCTTTTTGAGTTTTGATCCTCGCCCTTCGGCGTTGTATATTATATTGCTTGCGTGGTTGTGACCGTCGATTGACGAAGAGCTAGCTCCCGCTTGGAGATGCCTTTTATCATTGTGAATATATTATTTATGTTGTACCCCGTTCGAGGCCAGTATTTACAAAGGAAACTTTGCCGAAATTTTCAGAAAAGACTTGAGGATTTGAAAATGCATATTCGGCTTACTTATTTAAAAACCTTGTTTTCGAAACTTGTTTTCTTTATTTCCTTAAAACTAGTTTTTCCTTCATTTTATTATCTAAAATGGTTTTAGATTTCTAGGCTTTTGGCTTACTTGAATTAGATGAGATCCTATGGACTTTATATGATTCAAGGGCCAGTCACGTGCTATTTCGGGTCGTGACAAAGTTGGTAGCAGAGCACTAGGTTAACCTTGGCTCGAGTCTAAGTTTGACTATGCGGAACCTAGAGCGTTTATATATATATATATATATATATATATATATATATATATATACGGAACTTAGGCTTGACCTTACGGAACTTAGACTTAGTCGTGGGGGTATTATACCCGAACTTTCGTCGCGTAGGATGACCCTTGGTTGATGGAGTAGGTAGCTTGAGTAGAGTGACGTACCGTACGTATGTTCCGCGGCATACTTACGATACGCTACTCCACTTAAGGAGCCTTAGGATGTACATTTCCTTGCACAGTATTATATTCATTCCTATGATCTATCCTTATCGATATTGGTTATGATTTTTCTGCCACGATTACACGGGACGAGAGAGCTACGGCTAGAGTCGCGTCAGCTTGAGCTCGTCACGGATGAGGACCGACCAGGGCGTGATTCCAGAGACGTATGATTGCATAGAGAGGCGTCGTTTTAGTGTGTTTTCGCGCCATGAACGTTTGACGGATCGCTTTTACGAGATTACTCGGACGTGCAGACCAGCACCAGAGGGTTGAGCCACTGATAGGGGTCAGCCAGAATGTAATGACCATTGATGTATCGCTTATTCACGATGATTGAGGCGCTGTTCAGCGTACGGACGAATGAGCCAGTTGTTGCTGCAAATGATGAGATATCACCCAGATGTTGGAGCTACTGCAGCATGAGTATATACTTAGAGATGATGGAAGGTCGCTAGTTACCCGAGGATGAATGACTAGGACATGTGGTTCATTCGCCTACCCCGATGCGAGGCCATCAGATTTATTGACTCCAGGTAGAGACGACTTCATGCAGGTTCATTGGTAGTCGATGGAGGCGATCGAATGTCAGAAACCCATATTCCAAGTTTAAAGTATTCGGAAAGACATGCAAGCGATTCTATGGACCCTCTAGAAGAATGAAATCCTAACTCGACATAATGACTGTGTGAAAGCCTTTGAACCTTAGGGTTTGCGGCAGTTCCGCGGTGCCATTAGTGAGGCTTGGGTTTTTCCTTCTACGGCTGGTCCACCGATGCTGTGGTATGTACTCGATACTATTAAACTGTACCCAAGATGTTGAGCTCTTGGGGGATTACGAGGTTTTGATGAATCGATCAAAAGATTCGACATCTTTCGGATATCATATGATGGGATGCATTGCTTGGGAGACTCCAGACACGAGTATAGCCGTTGGAGCACAGTCTATGCAACCACGATGAGACGAGTTCGAAGCAGTCGACAGCAGAGAAAAGTGGAGTAAAAGGTTCGTACGAGATCTTGATGAGATGACGTTCCACTCCGCCGACATCAGAGATGTGATACGCATGCAGAGGCGTTGTATGTGGATATACCTTCCAGAAGGAGTCGCGATGAGTATGCAGCCATTCTGGAACAAGAAATAGATTTAGTACAGGGTGGTAACTTCGGGGCAATTCGGCAGAAACGAGATTTGAGAGAGTCTTCGATAGGACCTTTCTGGAATACTATACGAGAAGACTTGGACCCAGGAGCGGTCATAGTGCGCACACCCAGCAGGCCAGAGTTCGGCATCGTCGACGAGATAGTTGGCCAGAGATCTGTAGATGTAGCATTTTGAAAATCGTTTCGGTGAAATTTCGGAAAATCGGTAAAATAAGGGAGTTTTCTGTAAAAAAGTCAAAATGCAAATATCTTATTATAAAAATTAAATATACATATTCTAGCTATGAAATTTCTAGTATTTGGTGTTTATTTAGCCACTGGTGAAATTTCAAATTTTCTGAAAAATTTTCCGAAATTAATTATTTTAATATTATTTTAAGCCGTCAATAATACATTTAATTAGGGAAAATTACAAATTAGAATGAGTTGAAACAATTTTTGTGCATCATAACACATTAAATAAAATTTTATCATGTGGTTTTTGAAATGAAATGGTTTGCCAAAACGGTTTAGAAAAATATCGAAAAAAGGCTTTTTCGGTGAAATTAGTGTAAAAGGTTGTTTGGGGTATAACATTTATCTTTTTCCCCCACACCCACACCCACACTCACTCACCCCCATCCCCATGTGGCTGAATTCAGCAGCACATCCCCCATTTCCCCACTCCATTCAACACAAATTAGAAAAGAAAACAAGGGAAAAGAAGAAAGAAATAGATAAGTGAGTGGGCTTTGACTTTTGTGTGGACTTGATTCTATTTTCCCCACCTCCCTCTCTCTCCTCTCCTCCCCATTTTCTTGCCGAGCCCTCCCTCTACAACAGCCCCCAATTTCCCATCTCAATTCCTCATCAAAAATCCTCACAAAATGCATCAAAAATCCACCAAAAATCCCACAAAATCAAAATCTAACTCCTACCCATTTTTCCTTAGCCTCTCAAGCATGGATTTTGGTGAAAAGTTTTCATTTTGGAGGCCAAGATTTTGGTGCTAGATTCATGATAGATCTCTTGAAATTGTGAGGTATAAATCTTTGCCCTATAGTTAAATTGTTGCTTTAATACTTCAATTCGACTAAATTAGATGCTTAATTAGGTTCTAAATTTAAAACTTGTGAATTCAAGAGAAGGGTTTCAAAAGTCAAGTTAGGTTTTTAGTGATGAGATTGTGGTTGTGTGATATAGTTAACATGTAGTGGGCATGCCAAATCAAATCTAGTTGCTAGTTTGCATTTTTGTTAATTTAAATTGTGATAATTATATAAATTGGAAACTAGGTTTTAAAAATATATATATTTTGGTGAGATAAAATTCTAATTAGGGTTTCATGGCATTATTAACATTATAAATTATGGTTTAATATTTTAGTATATGCAAAACCAAGCTTAATTGTAAAATTGTGAATTTTACTTTAAAAAGAGTTAAAATCGGTATTTTTGCAAACTAGTTTTTTTTGAACATATATGGTTTGGTAAAATTAAATTATGGAAATGATTTATATGACTTATTTAAGATATTTAATAAGTATATTGGGCGCTAGATTCATTTAAACGTCGAGTTTTGTACTAAAACGGGTAATTTTTGCTTGCTAGATTTTCGGAAAAATGGCTTCTAAAGTGAATTTGAGGTTTTTGTGAATTTTAACCTATTCTATATTTAAATTAGTATTCGTGAATGTGCAAATGAGTGTACTTGGGTTTTTCTCAATGGTCGGGCGTTTGCACGCCGACGTCGAGGGTTTCTGGGTTGGTTTGTGAGAGCAACCATAGGTTTTGACCTATGTGGGATTCGTGAGTCGTTTTGGTCATGAGTCGGATTTTAATGCGATATGGTGTGTTTCGATATGTAGGTACCCCATGTGGACTTCAAGACGACAAGCAAGCGCGTGGCGACGTCGGCACCGGCGAGCGAGGACCAGGTGAGTAGATTTATATCTACGGGGAGAAGTCGGGTGGATGGCGTATAGCACCCCCGCAGTCCGTGGTGGTGTATACGGATGCGTATACACACCAACATTTTTTATATGTTATTTGGGATTAATAACGATGTTAGGAGGGATATTCGTGTGTTGGATTACTTTAGTGTTGCGAACCCTAGGGTAGTGTTGCACTACACATACACACATACATACTTGCATACATTCCTATTTATATGTGCTCATGGGATTCTTTATAGTTATGTGTTCACATAAGGATTTGAGGATGATACTTAGGATTGAGATGAGCCGATGAGATTTGTGTTGAGGTTGTGATATCGGTGATGTGGCAGGATTCGTACTTGAGGTACGTCCTGGTGTTATAGCGGATCTTGGGGCGGCGATACGGGTGAATAGTGTTATAAATAAAAATGGTCGACATGTGATCGTGATATGAGGCATGATATGCTAGGATATTGGTATTAGGCCGTATCGGGCGATGTATACCCCTTGATGATGATATGTGCTGACGATATCGGTTTGTACGAGATTGTCGATCAGTAGTCAGATCATGAGTATATTGAGGATATTAGTATTGTACTAGACATAGGTCAGTACCCTAGACTATGATCTTGAATAAAGAGGATACCAGAGGAATGGTGTGAGGAATATGATATTGACCCGTACCCAGATTTGGGGATGCCGTACGACGGATTTACGTACGAGCTATATCTTGATGATTGATCCGCACTCTTGACTTGGGATGTCTGATTGTAGATATGGTATCGGATATGATATTATTGAGGCGGGATCACCGACTAATATATATACAGGTATGTATATGGATCGACTCAGATGTTAGGCGGTTTCCTTACCTGTAGTCCAGTTTGTTAGCTTAGCCCTTTAGTTTGGTTTAGTTGTTAGATTAGATTCGATTCTTACCTATTTCAAAAACTAACGAATCGTGGGTATTTTAAAAGACAGCCCAAGGGATCCTACAGATATTTCAAAAGACGTATCTTTTCATAAAAAACACCGTAGCCCCTATTTTCAAAACCCCATGATTCATGTTATTTCAAAAGGCACCATTTGTATGACTTATATTAGATTAATGCAGGTTAGTTACAGTTTCGTCTTGTATTCAGCTCCCGCTTATTATTGTGGTTCGCTTCGCATCGCATACTTATGTTATAATTTCTTATTGCAATGTTGATATCATATTGTTAGGACACCAGCACCATTACCGATGATGCGTATGTACCACGTACACTTACTTGCCGGCTCACACACATCTTCATCGGTAATTGCCATGTCACGTACACCTTAGAAAATATCATTGCTTGACATAGAGTACTTGCCTTATATGTTAGTTTAGACATTGTAGTTAGTACCTGCTACTTCATGCATACTGTTATTCATTGTTATGCCGCATTCATGGATTCTCATGCATATATTCACTATTTTACGTGTTATTGAGGTTTTGGATTCGGATTTCCATGAGATTTTCTGGATTTGGAGGAAAACCGCAAAAACATAAATAAACCTTTTCTCTTTTTTAAAATAAAAAAAGTGCGGTTTTTCCCATGAGGTATGAGTCGTCCACCATGAGTTTGCTGATGGATTTCGAGACCCGATTCGAGGAGACGGATGAACCGTTTCGGGTACATGGTGGACCCGGTAAGGTACCCCGAGGCAAGAAGCGTGTGATGATGACGATGTGAGCCTGGCAGGGGAGCACTACCTACCGGTGATTTTACCCGACGCGTCGGATATCCGGAGGATACCGTCGTGGTCTTGAGATGGATGGTAGGGGCCGGTCTGGATTGACGGCGCCCTAGAAATTGTGATTGAGACATTGAGATTTCGAGATATTGAGGTACAGAGACTGTGATACAGAGATATCGAGATATTGGGATTACGTTTTGTGCTGATGCTAGGCACTGTTTTATGCTGATTTCATTATGATACCTCATTTTAAAAATACAAAGGAAATCTCACTAAATTATGAAAACAGTTCTTCATTTACATGTATTCTGTTTTCATGCATTCATACCTCATTCATATGATATATTGCTACCTGAGGCACTGACACGGGCATATGAGATTACACTCGGGTTAGATATTTACCCTAGCCTTGTTATAGGTTGCATGTTATATATATTGAGGATATATTATGATCATTGACCTAGGTTGCGTTATTTATGCGATTTCTTTCCGTAGATGTTTTTCTATTCACGAGTTGGCAACTCACCCCCGTTGTGCCCCAGTTTCTTGCAGGTTTGCCGTACAGGTTTCTTTACGGCTTTGCGGGCATAGTTTCCTTCGGGTGATTTGCTAGTAGGTGGGTTTACTTGTATCGTACCCCCATTATATATCTTGTATATCATTATTCTGTTGTATCTAGAAGTTCCATCAACCAAACATGTATTTATTTTGAGATAGAGACCAGTGATGTTATTCCTTCGACCTTAGAGTCGCGCGTTATATTTCTGCGGTTTTCTTTTGGTTTTGAGTTTCCTTTTGAATTTTGATCCTCGCCGTTGGCGTTGTATATTATATTGCTTGTGTGGTTGTGACCGTCGATTGACGAAGAGCTAGCTTCCACTTGGGGATGCCTTTTTATTGATTTCGTATACTATTCATGTTGTATCCCGTTTGGGGGCCAGTATTTACAAAGGAGACTCTGCCGAAATTTTTCAGTAAATTTTGATGTTCTTAAAAAACTGCATAATTCGGCTTATGCTATTAAAACTACTTGTTTTAAATTGGTTTTCGTTCACTCTACTACTTTTCTTGGTTTGGATTTCTGGGTTTTCGGTTTACTTAGATTACGTATGCCTCGAGACGTTTCGAAGTTTAAGTACCGGTCATGTTCCGTACTTTCGGGACGTGACAGTAGAGGATGTGCCAGAGCGGGACTGTTTCCGTCGTCATTCCATATTGGGCCGTTGAGCCGAGGAGCTATATATCTAACAATGCACAGTAAGAGACAAGAGCCTAAAAGCACCAGGCGCCAGATCATGAACAGGAGGCAAGTAGATATCTTTCTCTGCTAGTATTGGATGCACCGACACCTTCTCGACTTTGAAGGAGGACATATCGACGATGGTATTTATGATTTGTGATTTGGTGATTCGATTATCACGAATCCGTCACCTTGGATTTCGGTATTTTGGGCGATCTATTCGCATGATTTAGTCTTGATGACTGAGTTTCATGATATTTGTTTTCGTGCACCATGGTTGCACCTACTGGGTATTCATATTTTGTGCACAGTTATTACGCTTGAGGTATTGATTGTGATTTCATGCCTATTTTATACCTGTGATTTGATTTATGCTTCCAGCATAGTTTTCATGCACTTTTAGTGTTTTGATTTGATTTGTGCACGCTGATGCACATATTTGTAAGATTATATACCGCGGTATACCTGATCTGGATTGAGCTGTATTGTATACCGTCGATTTCGATTCTGATTTGGATGTTGATTTCGCGATTTCGTGCATGATGGATGCACCGATTTGGATTTTCGCGAATGTTGGGCGCATGTTATGGGAGGCGATTTTGGTGCACACCAGATGCGCTAAATCGAGATTCTTCGTGCATGTCAGATGCACCTGATTTTGCTGTCAGGCACACACGTTGCCTATGACAGATGTTTCGTGCACACCCGTTGCACCTAGATATTGTTTCTGTGCGCATGTATAGCACATATATGGATTTTGATTTTCGTGCGCACCAGACGCACGCAGAATTCTTATGCACATTTTGGGATTGATTTCTTATGGAGCAGTACGTTTTTATGATATTTGCTATTTGTTTTCGTACTGAGCAGGACTAGTTAGAGGACAGTACCTGGATATATTTTGCATGCATTGATAGTTATCGAAGGGGGTTTCAAAAAGCGAGCTATAGTCTCAGTATTTACCTACGTGTCTGATATGACACGAAACGTTTAAAATAAGGAAACCCTTCTAAATTGTTTTCAAAACGGCGGGACGTACATATTAAACAAAAGATATATACATATATGGTTATTTTCTTATAATAGACGTCCGCCACTGTGTAGTGTTATGCGTATCGCATAGCGATTTAAAAAGGTTTGGCATGCATTTCCTTCAGTTATCTACATGTATAATATTGATGTATAACATATTGGTTCGTATTGGATTTGACATTGTGTCTTTACCATGACTCCGATGATTGCGGGATGCTTGACGGAGCTTTGATTTTGAGTTATCTGTTCATTTTTCATGCGCATGCATCGCGCTATTATGCATTTTATGTATTGATGATTTCGGAGCCCCGACGACTTGGACTTTTTACTGAAATGTTTTAGTATCTGAGGGGTTTAAATTTAAATTCGGAGACCGAATTTCTTTAAGGGGGGAAGATTGTAATATTTCAGAAAAATAAAATATTATTTTTAGGAATTTTTATAATTAAATAATATTATATTGAATATTTTAATAAGGCGGTACAATTAAATACCGATAAATTGGGGAAAAATTTATGAAAATTTTGGAAATTACTAAAAGCGGGTGTTTCATGTGAATTATGCAAATTTTAAGTTTTTATGATTTATTTGACACTATTTTAGTGCTAATCGCGATTAAAAATCGCTAATCGCGGATTAGGCGTGTTTTGTGCACATAGTATGCACAAAGTCTTTTTCACACTAGTGCATTTTTTTGCCATGGTTTCATCTGGGTTTCCTATTCAATTCTAATAGAATGAGAAGAGAGAAGAAAAGAAAAGAAAAGAAAAAGGAATAAGAATAAAGAATGGGGTATGGGTGAGAGAGAGAAAGGTGAGGGGTTAACATTGACTTTGGGCATTCCTCCTTCATTCCTTCACCCTCATCATCTCTCCCCTCAACTCCCTTTCTGCTGCTGCTTCCTTCACTCCCTCCCCCTCTTCACCTCCTCAAAACACAATCAAAACACCCCAAAACCCTATCTTCTTTTCACAAAAATTGTGCATGAGCTCACTAGCAAGACATTGGACCAAGAAAGCTTGCATTTTGGACACTTGGGGCAACTCAAGAATTTTCTTGAGTTGCCAAAGGAGGTAATTTCTGCACCATAAGTGTAGTGTTTTAATTCCTTATGCATCCATACATGTTTTATGTCGATATTGAGTGGTTTTGTGGACTTGGAAAATTCTAGTTAGGGTTAATGGAAATTGAGAGTTTTGATGTGTAATTGAGTTCAGTTGAGGCCACACAAACCCCCTAGTGGTAGAATTCAGACCTAAACCAGAGACTAGAACCCCGGAATACGGATTTAGAAACCCGATATCGGAAGAATTGTGATTCTGTGAATGTAAAATGAAATCTGCTAACACCCGGAGCCTCTGAAAATTATTTTGCAAGGACAATGATACATGCAGGTGATTTAGAACATACCCTAAAAACCCCAGCCCCTACACCCTCTACTTGGCCGCAGATTTAATCATTCAGGCCGCAATTTGGGGCCAGATCAGGTTGGAATTGATTCGTGTTGGTTTTGTAACTTTATCTCATGTAAACTAGACCCTTGGCATATGTAAAATTGACCAATTTGACCTAGGGAAAAATCTGGGACCATTTTCAAGAGTTGCTGTTTTGATTCGGTGTTTCGTTTTGCGTATTTTGCATTCTGGATTTTTGAGATTTGTGTCGTATTCGATCACTTGACGTTTGTACGTCGAAATCGAGTGTTATTTGGTGGTTTTGAAAGTGTAGTCCATAGGTTCTAACCTATAGGCCTTAGCATGTCATTTTGGTTTTCCGATGTGATTTTAATGTGCATTTGCGATTGTGTTATCTTTGTAGGTACCTTCACGAGGGTTTCATATGATGAAGAAGATGAAGGCGACGTCAACACCGACACGCAAGATGCAAGGTGAGTAGATTATATCTACGGAGGAAGTCGGGTGGATGGCGTATACCACCCCCGCAGTTCGATGTTTAGTATACTATATATGATAGCGTTATGTGTGACATGGATATTCAAGATGTGATTAGGTGTACTATGATTAGATTAGTGTTTTTAGAAGTAAACTAGCATAGCTTCTTAATTGCGAACTCTAGAATAGGTTTACACCCACACACAAACACATGCTTACTTGCTATACTTATGCTTGGATGATGAGGATAGTGGATGATATTTGGAGATGAGTCGATAATATTGGTCATAGTGCCATGAGATTGGTGATGTGATATGGTCCGTATTTGAGATACGACATGATATTTTAGCGGGTTCTTAAGGCGTGGTGTTTTTCATACACACGCATGTATTTCACAGATGGTATCAGTTTGGTACTAGACGTAGATCAGTACCCCGATCATGATATTTGATAAAGAGGATATCAGATGATTAGTGTGATAGATGTGACATTTGACCCGTACCCAGATTTGGGAGGCCGTACGACGGAATTACCATACGAGCTATATATTGACGATAGATCCGCACTCTTGATTCGAGGATGTCATATGATATGTTGTATCGTACGTGATATTATTGAGGCGGGATGACCGACTATCATACATGTATATATATATATCGACTCAGATGTAGGTGGTTTCCGTACCCCTTTTGATTGGTTGTTAGTTAGACCTGCAGTTTACCTAGTAGATGTCAGACTGGACCCGAGTTTTACCTATTTCCAAAACTGACGAATCGTGAGACTTTTAAAGACATGCTAAGGTTGATTAGTAGTACCTGATAGAGTACCTTCATGAATGTTGCTTGCATACATATTGGATACATGATATATGAGATTTACTTGATATTGGGATATTGAGATATATATTTTGTGTCGATGCTAGACACTGATTTTCTGATGATTTCATTGGTGATATTTGAATGTTTATTCAAAAATCTCACTATATTAAGAAAATAGTTTTCTCATTCATGATGTCTTCTTTTTTTATTTTACCGCATTCATACCTCATATTTGCGATATTTTGCTACCTGAGGCGCTGACACGAGCACATGGGATTACACGTATGTTAGATGTTTACCCTTGCCTTTTTATTATGCTTCAGACTTTATCATATTGAGGATATATATATATATATATTACTGATCGTTTGACCTAGGATTTAGTCATTTATACGATTTCTGCTCTGTGATGTTTTCTATTCACGAGTTGGCAACTCACCCCCGTTGTGCCACATTTCTTGCAGGTTTGTCGTACAGGTTTCATTACGGCTTTTCTGGCACACTGCTTCCTATCTGGGTGATTGCTTTGATAGGTGGGTTCACTTGCATCGTGACCACCATTGTACTTATTTATTTTTTAGTTGTATCTTGTAAAATTCCATCAACCAAACTTGTATTTTTATTCTGACTTAGAGACCGGTTGTTTATTATTTCGACCTTAGAGTCGTGCTTGTATTATTATGGTTTTCTTGATGATTTTTAGTTTCTTTTTGAGTTTTGATCCTCGCCCTTCGGCGTTATATATTATATTGCTTGCGTGGTTGTGACCGTCGATTGACGAAGAGCTAGCTCCCGCTTGGGGATGCCTTTTATCATTGTGCATATATTATTTATGTTGTACCCTGTTCGGGGCCAATATTTACAAAGGAAACTCTGCCGAAATTTTCAGAAAAGACTTGAGGATTTGAAAATGCATATTCGGCTTACTTATTTAAAAACCTTGTTTTCGAAACAGGTTTTCTTTATTTCCTTAATACTAGTTTTTCCTTCATTTTATTATTTAAAATAGTTTTAGATTTCTGGGCTTTTGGCTTACATGAATTAGATGAGATCCTATAGACTTCATATGATTCAAGGGCCAGTCACGTGCTATTTCGGGTCGTGACATTGAAGCTAATGATGGTAAGTAGACATTCATGCTCGTGCCCGTGCTGCTAACTTGCGGCCAAGACGGAATACAAAACAAAAATTTCTAGACAAAGAGCACAAATTTCTACGACCTAGAATCTATTCCAAACACAAAACTAGTAAACTAGAAGAAGTTTAATTATTCGGTTAGTGGTTAGCTACCTTTGTAGTGGTGTCCTTCGTCTTCTATCCCACTTCTTTAGCTCCTAGGTCTACTGGGTACAAGCTTGGGAGTCGGCATTCCTTATCGAAGATTATCCACCTGAGAGAATCCTAGCAAAGACTTTAGCTTCACACTAGTAGGCAAAGTGAAGCAACTAGTGAACAAGACTTGCTAAGAATTGATCACTAGAGATGTGGTAGTGTAAATCTCTATTTTTCTATCTCTTTATCTTTTTCCTTTCTCAAAACTATAAACTCAAAAGAGATGAAGAAGATAATGGTAATGGTGATGAAAAAAATGAGCAAGCAAGGCTAGAAAAAACATATCATAACCTTTTCTTTTCTTTTTCTTTTAAGAAAGTGAATGGATTTGTGACTCACATGTGTGATTCACAAGTCCACACATTTTCAACGAACAAGAAGAGATGAGAGAAAAGGAGAAACCACCTCACATGTACACACTCATACACACACACACACACACAAACATATACATACACTAATACAAGTATATACTACAAATACATACACCCGTATTCATATAAAAATATATATACCCGTATTCGTATGAAGACATGAATACCCGTATTTGTATCATAACATGAATACTCGTATTTATACAAATACCCGTATTCGTGTTAAAATACAAATACCAAAAGAGAGATACTAAAAGAGATATATAATACTAGCTCACATTTTATCTAAATGTGATAATCTGGCTATCTTTCAAACCGGTTAGTATTAACAAAATATCCGATTAAAAGTACATGTACAAAAACACGTATTTAATCGAACCTAAGTATGTATCAAAATACGTACACTACATTGTTTCGCCTGAGCTGGGAAACCCTATGTGTGGGACTCTAAAGACTCAACAATACGCTGGCAGTGGGTTTAACCAAAAGCACGTCAGTGGCACTAGCTGTACGTAACGGCTTCCCAGGTATTGAATGAAAGGAAGGTCGACAAGCAAACTCGTCTGTATCCCTACTGAGTCTGAAAGTGACAATCTCCATACAGTCCGATCTCTTCATCTGAGAGTATCGCATATCGGGTCTAGGGGGTGGAAAACGTCAGACTCCTAATATCCTGATAAGTCGTGTCGATATGGCTCAAAACCATCCCGAAAAACTACTGATCTCATTATTAGTAAATCGCATCTGCCGTGGCTAAGGTCTTATGGTGATGATCAATCAAACATAGCGCGGCATCAACTCCATATACCGGGAGAGACGAATCCCTTCTATCGCTTACTACCTCCAAGTGTTTTGGGACTATACCCAACGAAAACCTGTTTGCATGACTCTTTAAAACCGTGGTAGGGTAGTAATCTGAGTACAGTAGGAACACACTCGAGACCAATAACGATGTTAGGTCTAAAGACTAACCTATACCTATGTCACCAGAGAACTGCTATCTGACAATAGGTATATTACCATCTAAAAGTTCTCTGCGAGTCCATCCAGTGTATGTCATAATCTAATGAGGACCTGTATACTATCTTTGGTGCCGGACATCAATGGCTATAGGACATGCCACCTTCCCTCACGGGAATAAGAAACGTATACACAAGTCTACACCGGAGTATCGATTGTTAGGATTCTTATGCACACTAGCAAGCTAATTTTAGAAGATAGCAATATGGATTTTAAAAATTTATAGTTTACTAAAGTTCCAAAACCATGAATCAAAACTAAAGAGCTAGAACTTGTAAACAAAAATCTAGTGAGCTATGCTAATCTACTATGTGTAGAATACTCACATCCTCAACCTTTCTTCAAGAGCTCCAATGTTGGACTCTAGCAAGCTCTCAAGAGCTTCGGATCACAGTTGCAAGCCGGTCCTCCTTGGCCGAAGATAATCCATCTGAGGGAACCAAGTCCAAACTCTAGCTTTACACCAAAATAACCTGGTGAAGCAACCAAGGTTCACAACTTGCTAAGAAGTGAGGCTTATGGATGTAGTGAGGTATTCAAGCAATTTTCTTATCTCATTTTCTTCTTGATTCTCAACTCATGAGATGGTTGAAGAAATGGATGAAGGAGGAGCTCCAAGAGCTAAAGCAAGAGAGGAATGAGAATGTCATGAATAAACATCAAGTGAGAAATGATGCATCCTTTTTCTTTTTAACCAAAAAGCTTTTTTCTTTATTAAAATGCAGCCATGCCCCAATAGTGTTTGCAAATGAATTAAAAATTCATTTACCCATCCTTCTCACCATACCATGAGCCACCTCATCTCTCCACCTCATTTCTATTCTCAAAAATTAAAAATCAACACAAATGAGGTGTCCACCTTCTAGAATGTATTTTTGTATGAATACAAAAATACGTCCCAGCAAATACATGTCCGTATTCGTATCAATATACGAATACCCATGAGATTGAAAAATACAATGATCATAATACTAGAATATACATATCAAAATATAAATATAAATTATTAAATCAAAACTTGATTTAATAATCCGGCTTAATCCTAAACCGGCTAGTATTATCAACCGCCCGATTAAAGTCTGTGTGGTTAGTACACATACCTAATTGGAACCCTGCCCATATCAGTATGTTGGACATAGTGCCCTCAAGGCAATTATTATGATTGCAAGTAGGCGATTATGATAATTGAGGGAGGACCTATACAGGCATAACAGTCTTACTCGATATGATAGTATGCTATCCGGTTTGTCTTCATCGCTGATGAAGCCCGTAGGATTGTTGCTTGACAACCAGCATTATGATGGCGATCATATATTTGGGAGCTGGGTTGTCCATAAGCACATCCTTAAATGTCCATAGTCGTGAGAGTATCGAGACTGGGCATCGATATTCCGGAGTAAACTAGTGTATACGTTTCTAGACCCCGACGAGGGGCGGTGGCCGGTCTCACAAGCCATTAGTGTTGTGTCACCTATGATAGTATAAATGTGCTCACTAGAGGTGAGTACACCAGATGGAATCGTCAAGAACTTCTAGATGGTATTATATCTATCGTCAGATGGAAGTTCTCATGTAGCATGAGTACAGGTTAGTCCTTTGAACTGAAATCGTCATTTGTCTCGTGCGAGTTCCTGTAAGTATATCATGCATGTAGCTAGAGGAAATAAACAACGCGGAATGGTAAATCAATTTTTTCTAGCATGCATGGTATGCTACCCAATTGATCATCCTAAAACTACAACATGCAAGAACTAAAAAGGGTAAGAGCCAAGGTAGAAAGAATCATACTTCCAATAATGCTTCTTCTTTCAAGCTCCAAGGTGTGTAGCAAGATGGCTTCTTTGATTTGAACTCCTAACAAGGTCTCCTAGAGTTCACCGGCTTAAGTCTTGTTATCGGCCCTTTCTATCGAAGATGATCTATGGCGATGAACGGCAACTTGAGCTACTCCTTCTTCTATGCTAGTTGCTAAGTAGCAAGAAGAAGTATGTGTAGTGTAATGGTGAAGGGTTTCTCTCTTTTTCTCTCTATCTCCTTTTCTTTTGCTATCTTTTTCTTTTTCTCATGAAAATGTTTTGTAAGTATGAAGGAGAGAGAGGATGAGAGTTAGGTTATGGTCACACTCACCATGCTCTCATGACCTAAGCCATGCCACCTCTCTCTTCTATCATCCTAACACATGTCCTAGGGTGTGTATGAAGGTTACACATCACCCTTAGACATGTACAAATGAGATAAATAAAAATATAAAAGGAAAAAGAATTATAATGGTTAAATAAAGATATACTAGCCATGATAAAAAGATAATGTTCACATCACATGGAACAATAAAATAAAGAGAGAGAGAGGGAGAATTATGATATTAGGTTAATTACATGTATTATCACATAATCACATATAATTAAACCTGTCATTGAATTAACAATTAATACAATGACCCGGTTTATCTCAATAAACCGACTAGTATCATAACCCGTCCGGCTAAAAGACGAATGTCTAACCGGACCCTGCACGCATCTCATGCACGCAATACATTATTTCGCTCGAGTGGACACTACATCTGTATGGGACTCTAAAGATGTTAGTTATATGTATGCCCTAGAGGCTATTATTATACATGTAATGTATATTATAGTGGATGCTTGGACATATATAGGGAGGACTTTCTTGCTCGACATGATAGTATGCTATCTGGTTACTCTTTATCTTGACATGTACACCTATTGTCTCTCTATTACATGTTGATAAAGCCCTTAGGATGAGTACTTGACTACTAGGATTATGATGCAGATCATACTAGAGGGGCATAGGTAGTCGGTAAGTACATCCTTCAATTGTTCCTAGTCGTGGGAGTATCGAGACGGGGCATCGATATTCCAGAGTAGACTAGCGTATACTCTTCTCGACCCATATGATGGGAGATGGATGATCCCACATCCATTGGTGTTTGACATCAGAGAAGGTATACGGATACTCAGTGGAGACTGGGTATACTGAACGGACTCGCTGAGAACTCCTAGATAGTATTATACCTATCGTCAGATAGCAGTTCTCTGGTGACACTGGTACAGGTTAGTCTGTCGACCCGAGATCGTCATAGAGTCTTGTATGATTCCCACTGTGCTTTGATTTCCACCTTACCATGTTCAAGAGATCGTGCAAAACGGTGGTTTTTGTTGGAGACAGTGCCCTCAAAGTCAATTATTGGATCGCAGGTATATGATTACAATGATTGAGGCAGGACCTATACCGATATGACAGTTGTAAGTCCGCGGCGGCGCCCCGGCCGTCGATCCGACGCCAGAAACGCAGAAACGAAAAACTTTGCAAACTAGCAAACCGGCACCACCGCGCACTTTTAACCCGGATCGGGCCATTAACCTAGCTACTAGCAAACTACAAGATGGGTAGAGAGTTATACCAAGCGATCCGCGTCCTTCGGTCTTCGTCTCCACTCCGATCTCCCGCGGAATCTCCGTCCGTCACGTCCTCGTCGGAAAGGCACCACGTAGCCGGGTTCGTATATGGGCTCCCACCTCTGGACCGAGGCAACTCGGGCGCGAAGTTGGCTAGCCGACGCGTCCAAGGTTTGCTGTAGACTAGAGTAGTAGGTTGTCTCTTTAGGGTATGTGAAGTTGCCATGGTATGTGGAGGAGAAAAGAGCTTAGGAGAGACTTGTGAACTTTTGATATAAAATGAGAATGAGAATCAATTTCCATACACCAAATGAAAACTCTCTCTCTTCTCCAATGAAGTGGCCGGCCCCTTTTTCCAAGGTGGAGGAAAAAATGAATCTTTTGCAAGTGAAGAAATGTGAATGAATAAGACAATAGAAGAAAAGCTATGATGATAAGAAAATGGTCACACCATCTCAAACTCACATCCATTCACCAACCATCATAATAAATCAAAGGATGAGACCAATATGGAATCTCATGATGAAAGAAGCCACATAAGCAAGAAACCCCTCCACAAAAAGTAATTTGCACAATTGCAAATTACCCCCTCCATCGGAAAGTCCGGCCGCGAAAGAACAAAGGAAAACCGGCCGGAACGGAATGCAAACTGGCAACTTCAGAAAACTGATCCCGTAATAAATTACAGGAAAACCCCACTACTGCATATACATGCCCGCATTTGTATTCCCGCTGAACACAAATGCAAAGAGACAAAATCTACACTATCTAATACTAGGATCCGGCTTAAACCAAAACCGGCTAGTAAAATCAGTCCGATCACGATCCGTGCAATACCGCACGTATCTGATCGAACCCTGCCATATCTCCATACGGCCTCTACAGCGTTTCGTCCGAAACCTGAGTAACTGTGTGTGTGGTGGACTCTAAAGACTCGTCAATACTATGGCTGTGGATTTAACCACCAGCACGTCAGAGGTATTAGCCATACGTGACGGTCTACCAGCTATTGACCAAAAGGGACGTCGATGAGCGAACTCATCCTGACACCCTACTGAGCCTGTCAGTGACAATATCCGTACAGTCCGGTCCGATCGTCTATGAGCATCGCATGGCGGGCCTAGGGGGTTGGTAAAAGTCAGACCCCCAATAGCGGTACAAGTCGTGTCGGAGTGTAGCCCAGAACACCCTGAGATACTACTGGAATACCTACCAGCGAATCTCCTGCCTTGGCCAAGGACTTTTCATGTACTGGCTCTCCTAGACACAGCGCGACCTCACCCCCAATACCGGGAGAGACGAACCCCTGCAGATCCGCTCACTGCCTCCATGTGGCTCGGGATTGTACCCAACTAAAACCTGTTTGCACGACTCCTTTGAGCCATGGTAGGGTAGTAATCAAAGCACAGTGGAAACTCACACGAGACAAATGATGATCTCAGGTCGATGAACTAACCTGTACACATGTCACCAGGGAACTGCTATCTGACGTCAGGTATAATACCAACTAGCAGGTTCCCGGCGAGTCCTGTCCGGTGTACTCATAACCCAATGAGCACCTGTATACATCTTAGGTGAACCAACTGACACCAATGGCTTGTGAGACCGGCCACCGCCCCTCGTCAGGGTCTCGACTGTATACACTAGTCTACTCCGGAGTATCGATGCCCTGTCTCGAAACTCCCACGACTAGGGACCTTTTAAGGATGTGCTTATAGACTCCAGCTCTCACGTATATGATCGCCCTCATACTGCTGGTAGTCAAGCAAGAATCCTAGGGGCTCTATCAATGTGTAATAGTGACTCGTAAGGTCACCTAAAGCAGTACACGATGATAAAGATAAACCGGATAGCATACTATCATCTCGAGTAAGACTGTCCTACCGGCATAGGTCCTCCTCAATCATTGCAATCATGTGCCTGTGATCCAATAATTGACTCTGAGGGCACTATATCCAACAATCTCCCACTTGCACTCAAGGCTAATTATTGCGATATCGCATACTCACAGCCCGTGTGATACCGAACACCCAACTCCTCTACTAGTCAGTCTCACAAAGCTCGTTTGCGAAACTATTGCGTTCGAGGAATAGCCTCAGTGAGTGGATCCGCTGCGATGTTTCTTTCTTTGTCTCTCTATATCCTATGTTCGCGGAGAAAGCCATCTCCCGAAATGAGCAATACCTGTCTTAGAATGTCTGGATGTCTGATGGGACCTAGCTCATAAATGAACTCCAAATCCAAACTTCTTAGACTGTATCGTCAACTGAACTTAATCAGTATCCTGCGCTATCCTTCCCTCAGTATCCACCTGGACCACCTGTCCAAAATGCTGCCCCTCGTAAGAGGGAAAACTAAAACTCTGACGGCCACTCTGCCGTCCAGGTCACCTTGGAAGCCTGGAATGATAACCGTCTCCTAAAGGAGGCTGCCGTTATCAAATCCGTAGAACATCCACTTATGTTCTAAAACTGCTTCCGACTGTTTCCCCAGGATTGGATCAATATCAACTTATTGCATCTACTGCAAGAACAACATCTGGTGTGGTACTTGACATCTCATGATTGACCCAATTGCCTAAGCAAGTGATCTGCCAATCATGCACATCCCTCTCCCTTTTAGTCTGTAAGACACCTTTAGATAGGGTGACTCCATCACCTGCAGGTACACTACCATGCTAGGAGTCGACCATTCTAAATACTCTTAGAATGCTGTCTAAGTACCCTGATTGGGAAACCACCCAAATCTAGATCTAAAACCATAGATCTAGTAACCAGAATGTATGATATAAGATCCAATTCCTATGTGGAGAAACTACCGTGTGACGACCAAAGTATAACCGATCGTAGTATAGGAATATTACTTCCTACTCTGTGTATGTCATCAAATACTAGGACATCACACCCTACTACCTTCTTAACAGATCCATCCCCTATTCTGATGAAGTCAAACCTATGACTGTCACATCAGAAATGGATGATCTATCTCCACTATATCTGCTTTAGTCTATAAATAGACATAAGCCTGATGTCCACCAATGCTTCCGTTGCTCCCACTGACTACGACAACCCTCTGGCAGAGTCATATACACGTGCACTTCTAAAGCTAGTTTAGAACGACGCTATACTCATCCTCCTGCCGGGTCTCACAGTCTGGAACAACAGCAATGGAAAGTCTGGGTAAACAAGAACCTCCCTGCCACCGTCCTTGAGCATACCGAAGTACCTCTCGAGTGCCTGAGGTTACCCACATTATCTGCGGAGTGGCCAATGGAATGTCAAACCAGATTGAATCTTTAGGTTCTTATCAAATCTTCAGTAATCGTTTGCGGTTCTGGAATCACTTCCAGTTCTACCATACTCCCACTACTGTTTTCCGAAAAAAAATTCCATTTTTATTAAAACTGTGGCGAGTCAAGAACAATATCACTATTGATCTTCCAGATGGTAGAAAGTCAACCCTCGTCATAGCCCGGGTCAACCCACAAACAGCCATTACGGAAACGTGCCTTAAGTTATCCAGAGTCTGGTTTTAAGCATAAGCCGGACAACTCCCCATATCTTAACAATGTCAAGATATGAACTGTTCCATATCCAATATAGAAAAAGAGGCACTGATCTAATTGAACCAGATTCAAATTATGCAGCTGTCTCCAGTGCATGTCAACTGAATGGAAGGAGGCCGATCAGCATTACTCAACTTAGGAGGACTTCCAATTGTGAGTAACCTGAAAGAGAAGCAAGTTCTCTTAATCATTACTATCAACTGAATACCACACACAAGTATCTACATCTTCGATCACCTTAAAGAATCCCGATACTTGCAATACCTGGTTCTCTACTTTATTCATATACCTATAACTTCTCAAAACTTGGACCCTGTGTTTCTACGAAACACCTGTCTAAGAACCAGAGAAGTGATAAGTAAACCGAATATAGTACGAGGACCAACCTCTCTATCCTAATGGACACTGGACAATATACAACACTCTGTACAAGTCCCCTGAGTCTAATAACTCATTCACTGTGTGTCTTAGGTTGAAAACCTGTAACGTTTTGAAAATCGTTTCGGTGAAATTTCGAAAAAACGGTAAAATAAGGGGGTTTTCTGTAAAAAATCAAAATGCAAATATCTTTATTATAAAACTAAATATACATATTCTAGCAATGAAATTGCTAGTATTTGGTGTTTATTGAGCCACTGGTGAAATTTCAAATTTTCTGAAAAATTTTCCGAAATTAATTATTTTAATATTATTTTAAGCCGTCACTAATACATTTAATTAGGGAAAATTACAAATTGGAATGAGTTGAAACAAATTTTGTGCATCATAAAACATTAAATAAAATTTTATCATGTGATTTCTGAAATGAAATAAAATTAGTAAGATAGTTTTAGAAAATATAAACTAAAAAGGCTTAGTTTGTGGAATTTAATTAATGTAAATGAAGTTTAGGCTTGTTGACTTGAGAGAGGGAGGTTATTTTGACTTGGGAACTTGTACACAACCCACACACACCCCCATATCCCTCACCAACCGACCCCAATCAGCAGCCCCCCCAAATGCCACCCCATTTTATGTGTAGAAATTGAAAGTAAAAGGGAATTAGCAAAAGTCAAAGAAGTGATGCTTAGACATTTGAGGAGTGGGTCTTTTTTCTTTCTTTCTTTGACTTTCCAAACTCACCCACACCTCTCTCCCTTCCTCCTTGCTGTTCTGGCCGAGCCCTCCCCCTTGTGCAGCCCCACAAAATCCCATCTCATTTTCCCCTCAAAATTCATCAAATTTCACTCAAAAATCAATGCAAAAATCCCTCAAAATCAAAATCTAACCCCTACCTATTTTTCCTTGGCTATTCAAGCATGGATCTTGAAGAAAAGAGAGCATTTTGGAGGTCTAGATTTCATGGGAGATCTAAAAAATTGTGAGGTATAATTTTAACCCTATGCTTATATTGTTGTTTAATTGCTTCAATATTAACAATTTAGATGTTTAATTGGGTTTTATTGCAACTTTAGGAAATTCAAGACTAGGGTTTGAATTTAATTAGGGTTTTTATCATTAGTTTATGGTTGTAATGAGGAGATTAACATGTAATTGTATGCAAAATCTATGTTGGTTGCTACTTGCTAATTTGTTAAATTAAAATGGTGATAATTTTGCTAAATTGCTAACTAGGTTTTAAAAAAATTGTTTAAATATTGGGTTTAAAAATGTGATTTGGTTTTTCATGACTTCATTAACATTATAAAATATAGTTTAATACTTTAGTTCATGAAAATCCAAGCTAAATTGTTGTTTGTGCATTTTTTTGCTATAAATTGTTAAATTTGGGTATATTGTAAATTAGAATTTTGGAATTTATGGAAATTGATGAGAATAAATTATAGGAATGGTTTACATGACTTTGTTATGATATTTAGTGAATATTGTGGCCGCTAGATTCGTTTATACATCGAGTTTTGTACTAAAACGGCGAATTGTGCTTGCTAGATTTTCGGAAAAATGACTTTTTAAGTGAAATTGGGGTTTTTGTGAGTTTTAACCTATTTTATATTAAAATTAGTGTTCGTGAATGTGAAAATGAGTGTATTTGGGTTTTTATCGATGGTTTGGCGTTTGTACGCCGACGTCGAGGGTTTTTGGGTTGATTTGTGAAAGCAACCATAGGTTTTGACCTATGTGGGATTCGTGAGTCGTTTTGGTCATGAGTCGGATTTTAATACGACACGGTGCGTTATGATATGTAGGTACCCCATGTGTACTTCGAGACGACAAGCAAGCGCGTGGCGACGTCGGCACCGGCGAGCGAGGACCAGGTGAGTAGATTTATATCTACGGGGAGAAGTCGGGTGGATGGCGTATAGCACCCCCGCAGTCCGTAGTGTAGCTCATATATATATGTTTATATAGGTGTTTTATGATACGAGAATGTTTATTCATGTTATGATTATGTGTTCATGGATTAGCTTTGGGTTAGTTGTGAAACCCTAGAGTAGTTGTTATACCCACATACGCACACACGGACTTGCATACTTTACTTTCTTGTGCGCAGATTGGGATGTGTATACATGTATATATGCGTGGGTATGGGACTATGTATATGTACATTCATATACGCATGCATGGATAATGATGATAGTACTTGGGATTTATGATGAGTCGATGAGATTTGATTTGAGGCCGTGAGATCGGTGATATAGCAGGGTTCGTATTTGAGATACGACATGATGTTGTAGCGGGTCCTTGACGTAGTGTTTCACACACGTGCATGCATACTTAGGCGGTATCAGTATTGTACTAGACGTAGATCAGTACCCCGATCATGATATTTGATAAAGAGGATACCAGGTGAATAGTATGATGAATGTAATATTAACCCGTACCCAGATTTGGGGATGCCGTACGACGGATTTACGTACGAGCTATATTTTGATGATTGATCCACACTCTTGACTTGGGATTCCTGCTTATAGATATGGTATCGGATATGATATTATTGAGGCGGGATCACCGACTAATATATATACAGGTATGTATATGTATCGACTCAGATGTTAGGCGGTTTCCTTACCTGTAGTCCAGCTTGTTAGCTTAGCCCTTTAGTTTAGTTTAGTTGTTAGATTAGATTCGATTCTTACCTATTTCAAAAAATAACGAATCGTGGGTATTTTAAAAGACAGCCCAAGGGATCCTACGGATATTTCAAAAGACGTATCTTTTCATAAAAACACCGTAGCCCCTATTTTCAAAACCCCATGATTCGTGTTATTTCAAAAGGCACCACTTGTAGGACTTATATTAGGATAATGCAGATTAGTTATAGTTGCGTCTAGTATTCAGCTCCCGCTCATTATTGTGGTTCGCTTCGCATCGCATGCTTATATTATGTTTCATACTCCATTATTGATATCATGCTGTTAGGACACCGGCACCATTACCGATGATGCGTATGTACCACGTACACTTACTTTCCGGCTCACACACATCTTCATCGGTAATTGCCATGTCACGTACACCTTAGAAAATATTATTGCTTGACATAGCCTGTTAGCTAATAGTTTAGACATTGTAGTTATTACCTGCTACTTCATGCATACTGTTATTCATTGTTATGCCGCATTCATGGATTCTCATGCATATATTCACTATTTTACGTGTTATTGAGGTTTTGGATTCGGATTTCCATGAGATTTTCTGGATTTGGAGGAAAACCGCAAAAACATAAATAAACCTTTTCTCTCTTTAAAAATAAAAAGTGCGGTTTTCCCATGATGTATGAGTCGTCCACCATGAGTTTGCTGATGGATTTCGAGACCCGATTCGAGGAGTGGAGGAACCGTTTCGGGTACATGGTGGGCCCGGTGCGGTACCCCGGGGCAAGAGGAATGTGTTGTTGACGTTGAGCCCGGCAGGGGAGCACTACCGACCGGTGATATTACTCGACACGTCGGATATCCAGAGGATACCGTCGTGGTCTTGAGATGGATGGTAGGGGCCGGTCTGGATTGACGGCGCCCTAGATATTGTGATTGAGATACTGAGATTTTGAGATATTGAGGTACAGAGATTGTGATACAGAGATATCGAGATATTTGGACACTTGTTTTGTTTCGATGCTGGGCACTGTTTTATACTGATTTCATTTTTGGTACCTCACTTTTAAAATACAGAAATCTCACTGATTGATGAAAGTAGCTTTATTCAGCACATGCATTCTGTTTCATGCATTCATACATCATCCATGATATATCGCTACCTGAGGCACTGGCACGGGCACATGGGATTACACTCGGATTAGATATTTACCCTAATCATTATTAGGATGCATGTTATATATATTTGAGGATATATTATGACCGTTGACCTAGGATGGCATTGTTCATGCGGTTTCTTTCTGTAGATGTTTTTCTATTCACGAGTTGGCAACTCACCCCCGTTGTGCCACAGTTTCTTGCAGGTTTTGCCGTACAGGTTTCATTACGGCTTTGCTGGCACTGCTTCTTTCGGGCTACTTGCTAGTAGGTGGGTTTATTTGTATCGCACCCATCATTATACTTTGTATATTATTATTCAGTTGTATCTAGTAAATTCCATCAACCAAACATATATTTATTTTGAGATAGAGACCAGTGATGTTATTCCTTCGACCTTAAAGTCGCGCGTTGTATTTCTGTGGTTTTCTTGTGGGTTTAGGTTCCCTTTTGAGTTTTGATCCTCGCCCTTGGCGTTGTATATTATATTGCTTGTGTGGTTGTGACCGTCGATTGACGAAGAGCTAGCTCCCGCTTGGGGATGCCTTTTTATTGATTTCGTATACTATTCATGTTGTAGCCCGTTTGGGAGCCAGTATTTACAAAGGAGACTCTGCCGAAATTTTCAGCAAATATTTGATTTTTTTCTTAAACCGCATAATTCGGCTTATGCTATTAAAACTACTTGATTTTAAATTGGTTTTCCTTCACTCTACTACTTTTCTTGGTTTGGATTTCTGGGCTTTCGGCTAACTTAGATTACGTACGCCTCGAGACGTTTCGTAGTTTAAGTGCCGGTCCTGTTCCGTACTTTCGGACATGACAAAGTTGGTATCAGAGTGTTAGGTTTTACCTTCGGAGCGTAGGATGACCCTTGGTTGATGGAATAGGTGACTAAAGTAGAGTGACGTACCGTGGGTATGTTCCGCGGCATACTTACGATACGCTACTCCACTTAAGAAGTCTTAGGATGTACATTTCTTTGCTCAGTATTATATTCATTCCGATCTAGCCTCATCAGTACTAGTTATGGTTTTGCTGCCACGATTACGGGCAGGGAGAGCTACAGCTAGAGTTGCGGTCAGCACGAGCTCGTCACGAACGAGGACTGACCAGGGCGAAATTCCGGCGACACACGATTGCGGAGATGTGTCTTTTTACTGTGTTTCCGCGCCACGAGCGTTTGGCGGATTGCCTTTATGAGGTTACTCGGATGTGCTGATCGACATTAGAGGATTGAGCCAATGATAGAGGCCAGCCAGATTTTGATGACCGTTGGTGTATTGCTTACTCATGATGATTGAGGCACTGTTCAGCGTGCAGACGAGTGAGCCAGTTGTTGCTGCGAGCGACGAGATATCGCCCCATATGTTGGAGCTATTGCAGTACAGGTTGTACTAAGAGATGATAGAAGGTCGCTAGTCACCTGAGGATGAATGACTAGGACATGTGGTTCGTTCGCCTACCCGATGAGAGGTCATCAGATAGATTGATTCCAGCAAGAGACGACTTCACGCGGAGACGTTGAGAGTCGATAGAGACGATCGAATGTCAGAAACCTATTATTCCAAGTTTAAAGTAGTCGGAAAGACATGCAGGCAATTCTATGGTCCCTCTAGAAGAATGAAACCCTAACTCGACTTAATGACAGTGTGAAAGCCTTTGAACCTTCGGGTTTGCGGCAGTTCTACGGCGCCATTAGTGAGGCTTGGGTTTGCCCTTCTACGGCTGGACCACCGATGCTGTGGTATGTACTTGATACTATTAAACTGTGTCCAAGATGTTGAGCTCTTGGGGGATTATGAAGTTTTGACGACTCGATCGGATGGCTCGACTAATTCGGATGCTAGGTGGTGAGATGCATTTCTTGGGAGACTCCCGATACGAGGATAGCCGTTGGAGCTCAGTCCATGCAGCCGCGACGAGATGAGTCTAAGCAGACGACATTAGAGAAAGGTGAAGTAAGAGGTTCGTACCAGATCTAGATGAGATGACGTTCCACTCCGCCGACATCAGAGAGGCGATGCGCATGCCGAGGCATGGTACTTTGATTTACCTTCCAGAAAGAGTCGCGATGAGTATGCAGTCGTTCCAGAGCAAGATGCAGATATAGGAAAGGACGATGACTTCCGGAAATTTGGCAGAGACGAGACATGGAAGAGATCATGAGCATGATTCCTTCCAGGACACTGCTGCAATGATACTTGCACTCAGGATCAGATGTGTCACGTACATTCAGAGAGCCATAGGCCGACGCCAGTGATATGTTGTCTTACGAGTGGTCGCGATGATTGACCGAGAGATGACCAGAGAAGTGCCAGAACGGAATCATCCCCATTAGCACACCTGACAGGGCCGATGAGCCGATGGACCGAGAGATTGATAATTCACAGTGAAGACCTTGACCCAGGAGTGGTCATTGTTACGCACACCAGCAGGCTAGAGTTCATGATCATCGACGAGATGTCCCACTAGTGACCGCGATAGTTGGCCCGAGATTCTTAGAGGATGCACTTGAGCGGTACTATTCCGCCATTATTGATTTCGATATTTTGGGTGATTTATTCGCATGATTTGATTTTGATGATTGAGGATTTACGATCTTTGCACAGTGTTGCACTTGATATCGTCTTTGTGCTTTGGTTTCACATGTTTGTGATTTTACGGTTTTAGACATTTGAGTTGATTTTGTGCGTATGCACGCACACGATTTGGTTCCTGCACTCTGTATAGTTATATATGCTTATAGTGCAGTGATACGCCTTTTGTGCACTTAGATGCACTGGACTTCGATTTCGATTGTGATACTCGATATTTGTTTTGTGCACCTTGTGCACCTGATTTGATTTTGCGCATGTTCGGCGCTTGATATTGGATTTCATGATTTCGTGCATGATAGATGCACCTGCCTTGGATTTTCGCGCATGTTGAGCGCATGTTTTGAGATGTGATTTTGGTGCACACCAGATGCACTAAATCAAGATTTTTCGTGCATGTCAGATGCACCTGATTTTGCTGTCAGGCATACACGTTTCCTACGACAGATGCTTTGTGCACACCCGATGCACTTAGATCTTGTTTCTGTGCATATGTATGGCACATATATGGATTTTGATTCCCGTGCGCACCAGACGCACGTAGTATTCATACGCGTATTTTGGGATTGATTTCTTATGGAGCAGTACGTTTTTATGATGATTGCTATGAGTTTTTGTACTGAGCAGGACTAGTCAGAGGACAGTACCTGAATATATTTTGCATGCATTGATAGTTATTGAAGGGATTTCCAAAAAGCGAGCTATAGTCTCAGTATTTACCTACGTGTCTGATATGACCCGAAATTTTTAAAACAAGGAGACCCTTCTAAATTGTTTCCAAAATGGAGGAACGTACATATTAAACAAAGAATATATATATGTAGTTATTTTCTTACAATAGACGTCCGCCACTGTGCAGTGCTGCGAGCATCGCACAGCGATTTGAAGAAGATTTGGCATGCATTGCTTCCAGATGTTTTAACGATGTATATCATGTTGGTTTTCATATTAGATCTTGACATTGATGTCTTCTCCATGACTCTGATGATTGCGGGATGCTGGATGGAGTTTGATTTTGAGTTATAGGCTCATTTTCATGCGCATGCGTTGCGCTACGATTTGTTTTATATATTTATGATTTCGGAGCCCGGGCGATTTGATGGTTTTGGCTGAAATATTTTAGTATTTAGGGGAAGTTTTAATTTAAATTCGGGGACCGAATTTCTTTAAGGGGGGAAGATTGTAACGTTTTGAAAATCGTTTCGGTGAAATTTCGAAAAAACGGTAAAATAAGGGGGTTTTCTGTAAAAAGTCAAAATGCAAATATCTTTATTATAAAATTAAATATACATATTCTAGCTATGAAATTGCTAGTATTTGGTGTTTATTGAGCCACTGGTGAAATTTCAAATTTTCTGAAAATTTTTCCGAAATTAATTATTTTAATATTATTTTAAGCCGTCACTAATACATTTAATTAGGAAAAATTACAAATTGGAATGAGTTGAAACAAATTTTGTGCATCATAAAACATTAAATAAAATTTTATCATGTGATTTCTGAAATGAAATAAAATTAGTAAGATGGTTTTAGAAAATATAAACTAAAAAGGCTTAGTTTGTGGAATTTAATTAATGTAAATGAAGTTTAAGCTTGTTGACTTGAGAGAGGGGGGTTATTTTGACTTGGGAACTTGTACACAACCCACACACACCCCCATATCCCTCACCAACCGACCCCAATCTGCAGCCCCCCCAAATGCCACCCCATTTTATGTGTAGAAATTGAAAGTAAAAGGGAATTAGCAAAAGTCAAAGAAGTGATGCTTAGACATTTGAGGAGTGGGTCTTTTTTCTTTCTTTCTTTGACTTTCCAAACTCACCCACACCTCTCTCCCTTCCCCCTTGCTGTTCTGGCCGAGCCCTCCCCCTTGTGCAGCCCTACAAAATCCCATCTCATTTTCCCCTCAAAATTCATCAAATTTCACTCAAAAATCAATGCAAAAATCCCTCAAAATCAAAATCTAATCCCTACCCATTTTTCCTTGGCTATTCAAGCATGGATCTTAGAGAAAAGAGAGCATTTTGGGGGTCTAGATTTCATGGGAGATCTAAAAAATTGTGAGGTATAATTTTAACCCTATGCTTATATTGTTGTTTAATTGCTTCAATATTAACAATTTAGATGTTTAGTTGGGTTTTATTGCAACTTTAGGAAATTCAAGACTAGGGTTTGAATTTAATTAGGGTTTTTATCATTAGTTTATGGTTGTAATGAGGAGATTAACATGTAATTGTATGCAAAATCTAAGTTGGTTGCTACTTGCTAATTTGTTAAATTAAAATGGTGATAATTTTGCTAAATTGCTAACTATGTTTTAAAAAAATTGTTTAAATATTGGGTTTAAAAATGTGATTTGGTTTTTCATGACTTCATTAACATTATAAAATATAGTTTAATACTTTAGTTCATGAAAATCCAAGCTAAATTGTTGTTTGTGCATTTTTTTGCTATAAATTGTTAAATTTGGGTATATTGTAAACTAGAATTTTGGAATTTATGGAAATTGATGAGAATAAATTATAGGAATGGTTTACATGACTTTGTTATGATATTTAGTGAATATTGAGGCCGCTAGATTCGTTTATACATCGAGTTTTGTACAAAAATGGCGAATTGTGCTTGCTAGATTTTCGGAAAAATGACTTTTTAAGTGAAATTAGGGTTTTTGTGAGTTTTAACCTATTTTATATTAAAATTAGTGTTCGTGAATGTGCAAATGAGTGTATTTGGGTTTTTCTTGATGGTTTGGCATTTGTACGCCGACGTCGAGGGTTTTTGGGTTTATTTGTGAAGCAACCATAGGTTTTGACCTATGTGGGATTCGTGAGTCGTTTTGGTCATGAGTCGGATTTTAATACGACACGGTGCGTTATGATATGTAGGTACCCCACGTGGACTTCGAGATGACAAGCAAGCGCGTGGCGACGTCGGCACCGGCGAGCGAGGACCAGGTGAGTAGATTTATATCTATGGGGAGAAGTCGGGTGGATGGCGTATAGCACCCCCGCAGTCCGTAGTGTAGCTCATATATATATGTTTATATAGGTGTTTTATGATACGAGAATGTTTATTCATGTTATGATTATGTGTTCATGGATTAGCTTTGGGTTAGTTGCGAAACCCTAGAGTAGTTGTTATTCCCACATACGCACACACGGACTTGCATACTTTACTTTCTTGTGCGCAGATTGGGATGTGTATACATGTATATATGCGTAGGTATGGGACTATGCATATGTACATTCATATACGCATGCATGGATAATGATGATAGTACTTGGGATTTATGATGAGTCGATGAGATTTGATTTGAGGCCGTGAGATCGGTGATATAACAGGGTTCGTATTTGAGATACGACATGACGTTGTAGCGGGTCCTTGACGTAGTGTTTCACACACGTGCATGCATACTTAGGCGGTATCAGTATTGTACTAGACGTAGATCAGTACCCCGATCATGATATTTGACAAAGAGGATACCAGGTGAATAGTATGATGAATGTGATATTAACCCGTACCCAGATTTGGGGATGCCGTACGACGGATTTACGTACGAGCTATATTTTTGATGATTGATCCGCACTCTTGACTTGGAATTCCTGCTTATAGATATGGTATCGGATATGATATTATTGAGGCGGGATCACCGACTAATATATATACAGGTATGTATATGTATCGACTCAGATGTTAGGCGGTTTCCTTACCTGTAGTCCAGTTTGTTAGCTTAGCCCTTTAGTTTAGTTTAGTTGTTAGATTAGATCGATTCTTACCTATTTCAAAAACTAACGAATCGTGGGTATTTTAAAAGACAGCCCAAGGGATCCTACGGAAATTTCAAAAGACGTATCTTTTCATAAAAACACCGTAGCCCCTATTTTCAAAACCCCATGATTCGTGTTATTTCAAAAGGCACCATTTGTAGGACTTATATTAGGATAATGCAGATTAGTTATAGTTGCGTCTAGTATTCAGCTCCCGCTCATTATTGTGGTTCGCTTCGCATCGCATGCTTGTATTATGTTTCATACTCGATTATTGATATTATGCTGTTAGGACACCAGCACCATTACCGATGATGCGTATGTACCACGTACACTTACTTGCCGGCTCACACACATCTTCATCGGTATTGCCATGTCACGTACACCTTAGAAAATATTATTGCTTGACATAGCCTGTTAGCTAATAGTTTAGACATTGTAGTTATTACCTGCTACTTCATGCATACTGTTATTCATTGTTATGCCGTATTCATGGATTCTCATGCATATATTCACTATTTTACGTGTTATTGAGGTTTTGGATTCAGATTTCCATGAGATTTTCTGGATTTGAAGGAAAACCGCAAAAACATAAATAAACCTTTTCTCTCTTTAAATATAAAAAGTGCGGTTTTCCCATGATGTATGAGTCGTCCACCATGAGTTTGCTGATGGATTTCGAGACCCGATTCGAGGAGTGGAGGAACCGTTTCGGGTATATGGTGGGCCCGGTGCGGTACCCCGGGGCAAGAGGAATGTGTTGTTGACGTTGAGCCCGGCAGGGGAGCACTACCGACCGGTGATATTACCCGACACGTCGGATATCTGGAGGATACCGTCGTGGTCTTGAGATGGATGGTAGGGGCCGGTCTGGATTGACGACGCCCTAGATATTATGATTGAGATACTGAGATTTTGAGATATTGAGCTACAGAGATTGTGATACAGAGATATCGAGATATTTGGACACTTGTTTTGTGTCGATGCTGGGCACTGTTTTATACTGATTTCATTTATGGTACCTCACTTTTAAAATACAGAAATCTCACTGATTGATGAAAGTAGCTTTATTCAGCACATGCATTCTGTTTCATGCATTCATACATCATCCATGATATATCGCTACCTGAGGCACTGGCACGGGCACATGGGATTACACTCGGGTTAGATATTTACCCTAATCATTGTTAGGCTGCATGTTATATATATTTGAGGATATATTATGACCGTTGACCTAGGATGGCGTTGTTCATGCGGTTTCTTTCTGTAGATGTTTTTCTATTCACGAGTTGGCAACTCACCCCCGTTGTGCCACAGTTTCTTGCAGGTTTTTCCGTACAGGTTTCATTACGGCTTTGCTGGCACTGCTTCTTTCGGGCGACTTGCTAGTAGGTGGGTTTATTTGTATCGCACCCATCATTATACTTTGTATATTATTATTCAGTTGTATCTAGTAAATTCCATCAACCAAACATGTATTTATTTTGAGATAGAGACTAGTGATGTTATTCCTTCGACCTTAGAGTCGCGCGTTGTATTTCTGTGGTTTTCTTGTGGGTTTGGGTTCCCTTTTGAGTTTTGATCCTCGCCCTTGGCGTTGTATATTATATTGCTTGTGTGGTTGTGACCGTCGATTGACGAAGAGCTAGCTCCCGCTTGGGGATGCCTTTTTATTGATTTCGTATACTATTCATGTTGTATCCCGTTTGGGAGCCAGTATTTACAAAGGAGACTCTGCCGAAATTTTCAGCAAATATTTGATGTTTTTTTAAACCGCATAATTCGGCTTATGCTATTAAAACTACTTGATTTTAAATTGGTTTTCCTTCACTCTACTACTTTTCTTGGTTTGGATTTCTGGGCTTTCGGCTAACTTAGATCACGTATGCCTCGAGACGTTTCGTAGTTTAAGTGCCGGTCCTGTTCCGTACTTTCGGACGTGACAAAACTGTACCTATGGTTAAGAAGAATTACACCGCTGTTCAATGCCCCTTACCTAACCATCCATTGATATAGGTAAATGTCATAGACATAATTTCAAAACAGGTATATCTCACTCTATAAAAATAGACGTACAGATATATCAATTTGAAATTGGTGCATAACACCGGATATTCAAAACCAAATATTTGCCGTCCGGCAAACGACCCAGGCGATTTCCTCAAATATCACCAATTACAACGAATCCAGATATAATGAGGACTATCACCCAATTCCCAATAACTTACTCCCCCTCATCATCTGTAAAACCATACAGATGTGAGAATCCAACCTGGTAAATACATACCCTGGAGCAAGTGTCTAATTGGGAAATCAGTTTTCTTTTAATAGTACACAGTGAAACTGAAACATTGAAATGTTTCGATGGGGTATCCTGGTATTCCTAGTAATGCCTCTTCCATTATCCAGATTCACAACTATAACCGTATAATTCTTTGCCACCTCTCCAAATCCCTTTATATGTCTTTAGTCATTACCTTCTGTACACCCCTTTAGGCCAAATGGTTTTCTTCCTTCCCTACCGTTCGGCACCAGCCTATGGTTTGGAAGAAGACTATCCAATAAGCGTAATGGGTGTACTGTCCTAGTCCTAGGAATACTCGCAATGCGAGAGAAGGTGAAGATAAAAGACAACCGAATAAACCTTATTCCTATTTCTCCTGAACCAGGATCCATCCCCGAACTGGAACAAATTCCTTTCGAGTTCGTATATAACCATACGATGGATTATCCAATAAACTTGGATCTTCGTAGTGATACGGAGTGTCCTGGAGAAATACAAAGGTGATTTAGGATTGGTGATTGAAACGAATTCTCGTTGTGTAGTATAAAATGGTAAAGAAATCACAACCAAAAATTATTTGACCGCAATCAACTACGGTGTCGGATGTAGTTTGTATGTGAGTGCGGATCGTCCACAGGGAAAGTGTAATCGTTCGTCTTTTGATTTAGGTGAGTTGAAACTTTAAGGAAAAGAAAACAAAACAATTCATGATTTAAAATTGAAGTTCAAGAATGAGAAAAAACTAGATCTAAGAAAGCATTTAAAAGATAGAATCAAGAATTGATTGTTTAATGATTTGTCCAAACCAAATCTCAAGAATCGAAATGAGGCTCGTAGGAATCGATCGGATCTATAGATGTGATGTAATCTTAGAATTACGTATTCTTATCCTTCGATGAATTGATACTAGATCGATGATGATCTACGAGAATTAGGGATTTCTTGTGAAACTAGGGTTTCATCTCATCCCTTGTTCCTTCGTCGATATCATTCACATTCTAGCCTCTAGTAAATTCAAGAAACGATCGTAGATCCCTAATTTCGAGCGATCACAATCAAGAAAGCATCGCTATGAAACTAGGTCATCGATTCTTGAACTTGCTAGGGTTTACAAAACTCGTAGGACTTAAAAATAGTATTAAGATTTGTTACATCACCATTCTACAATCGTCTCGACTCCTTAACGAGCGGAGTTTCACTCACACATCACAACAAGAGCAACAATTACGAATTGATATCTAATCATGATGCAAGAATTAAAAGAAAGCAAGATAAAAGAATTTCACCTTTTATTTATATCAACAATTTAGTTACATTCGCTCAAGAACTACAAGAGGAGGAACTTGATCGTCGACTTGGCTTCGCTCGTCTCCGTGGATCGCGGATCGTCTTGGATCACTTGCCCGATTGAAGATCGGCTCGGCTCCTAAAAGGTTGAAAGCTTCTCGCTTGATTTGGTACTCAAGATCTTGGATTTGGAGTGGAATTAGGGTTAGGGTTTCGCACAAGCCTTGTCACTAGACTTGTGGAAGAAGATGATGAAACAGGGAATTATTTAACTAATGAAGATTAAAGATTGATTAGCCTTTAACCCTAGGTCTAGGTTCCTATTTATAGATAACTAACCCTAGATCTAGGATTTCAAATTCTAAGTTTCCCTCCTAAAGTTTGTTGAAGAAATTCAAATTTCCCTCCAAAAGTTAGTTAGAGGAGAAGTTTCTAGAGGTGATTAGTTAGGAGAGGGCTTCTAGAAGAGGATTAGTTAGGGGCTTAATTAGGATTAGCCTTCCTTAATTTTCTTTGCTGATCTGGCAGTATCTTCGAGGGTATTCTGGAACTCTACATATCAGAAAGCACTGTGGACCCAGAGATTGGAATTATGCTGTAAAAAGTTCATGCTGACGTGGCAGAAGCGCGGCGGTTCCGCGGCTCAAGCTATCTCCTGCCGCGGAACCGCGGCTGACTTGGAGAATTGAAGCTTGGGCTTTCTGGTTGTTGCTGGGCCTGATGTATGGGCCTTTTTCTGATATATAGAATTGTCTAATTCCTTCTTCATTGCTACCAGATCTGAAAGTACGGAGTTGGTGTAATGTTGATCAGCTCTTTGGTCTTTTTCTTCCGTATTTTCCTGCATAGACTCAAGACAAGTGTTGCGCAAATACAGAAATGATGCGATGCCATGAAATGCGGTTAATTTCCTTTAAAGTTTCGGTTTAAAAGTCTAACACATGCAATCTTATATTTTGTGACAGATTTGCTAATATGTAGAATATGAATGCCGAACACTTCTAAATGTATGCAAATGTTAAGGAAATTGCCGGCTAAAATATACAATATTTTCGACTGATCAAATACCCCCAAACTTAATTTCGATCGTCTCGAGCGAATGTTTTATTAAAAAGAGAAGGAGAAAATAAAGAAAGAGAAAAACTAACTAGCACACTTTCGTAGGCAACACGATTGCACTGAGCACGTGCAACAAGCCTTTAAACCTCTAGGTGTCCCTAGTAGGAGGAGTGTTGTCTCCTGAGGGTTTTCAGCGGATTGCACCCACAAAATCCAATAATAAAAGGAAGATCATGAATATTACATTTAAAGAAAAGAATTGTAAAAGAATGACTTTGAAAATTAGGGTTTCCAACTAAGGTAGCTTTTCGGTTGTCATGAGCCCTATCTTAATGGTCATGAAAAGATGTCAGAAATCACGTCCTCCCTCAATAAAACATCGTCTTATTCTTCATTCCTATCTTTCTTCCAAACATCGATCATATAACCCTGCGTGTGTGTAAAGGACATCCCTACACCCGGAGAATTCAATTCAAGCTATCATACTCTTGCCCATCAGCCTCAGTACTTTTTAATCAATGAATATTTAGACGAAATTGCTCACACACTTTCATGCGACCGTTAATACTTCTTGAGGTACTAACCGACCGATTACTCATGTGCTTGCTTACTTGGTGTATTTTCCTCGTCTTGCACCACCTCAGGCATAGCAGTGACTCCCAGACCAGTTGGCCTTAGGGCACTAGGTGAAAAAGCACCCTCGCTATATTTTTTTTTATTGCCCTTGGTGATAACAAAACCAGTGTTCATTTTTCTCACCACTTTATATTTTCTTTATTCATTTTTTTTTCTTTTTATTTCCTTCATACATCGGCTTTAAGACAAGAGCATTTCAAGGTATCCTCTACTATCCCAGGCTTTAAGACGTGTGTAAGTGCGAATAGCAGGGTAGCAACGTTCAAAATGTTTGGCTTCCAGAATAGAAACTATTTTTCAGACTTATTTTTATCCTCAGATTAGTGACGTCCTTCATCTTACTAACCCTTGGGACAACGGCTCATAACTACTTATTACTAGTTCGTATAAGAAAACTTCTAATTTTCTTAGTTTTCTTAAATTTTTCTAATCTCATGGATGTAATTTTTCACTATCTAAACTTTTATTATCTTATTTATGTACAAAAAATGTTTTTATCTTTTTGAATTTTTTTTAAATTTTTATCAGTTTTCAAAAATGTTTTGTGCTTATGCAAATGATGCAAAAATAAGCACAAACCTCCCCCAAACTTGTTTTCAACAGTGTCCTCACTGTTGCCCTCTGCTAAATCTGAAAAACCTGTAAGCTTGGGAGGAATTTATTAGTGGGGGCAAAATTTTTAAGTGAAGAACTTCCCAAAACTTATTTTTGGCTCATCATTTTGTAAAAATTTTCTTTTCAGGAGCTCGAAAATATACCCCCCCAAACTTGAGTTATGCAATGTTAATCTTTTGAAAATCATATGAGGAGGTCAAGAATCAGTGGTCGATGCCAAGCTTTGCAAAGACCGAATGTTAACACCAACCATTCAAAAAATTTATCAATGCAATGCACTGGTTGGTGGAAAAAGAAGTGGGGAAAGGTTAAGTGGTGGAATAGAATGTGTGTGCGTCTCGTTTTGGAGAGACGATGCAGTGAATGTGATGGATTACTCGCATTCTTTTTACAATTCAGAAGAATGGGTGGAGGTTCAATTTCATTGATTGGGAGATGATTCATCTCAACACCCGTGTCATTTAAAAATGCGAGTTCATCAGTGAAGATCTCCTCAAAAGTTCCATCTATACCCCGATGAATAATATCATCACACAGTGCGGGGTGATCTTCAGACTCTAAAAGCAGTTCATAATCGGTGTTAATTGTTGACCCGGACATCTCGGTGGAAGAGTCCATATGTGTATGATACATAGTTGGGTCAAACAACAACGTATGAAAAGAGTCAAGATCGATATCAGGAGGATCATCAAATTCGCTGCTGTCGATATCCATTAAGTCGACAGAACAGACCTGAGCAGTAGGTTCGGAGGGTACACTTCCCAACTTGTAAATGTTCAGCTCTATTGACCTATTCCCGAAGGATAGGGTCATAGAACCGTTACGACAGTTGATAATAGCATTGGAAGTGGCCAAAAAGGGGCGACCTAAAACCACCGGAATTTGATTCCGTGGGTTCGCTACAGGTTGTGTATCAATTACAATAAAATCTACCGGGAATATAAATTCTCCGATTTTTATTAACACATCCTCCAGTTCACCCCTAGGTTTGGTGATTGATCGGTCAGCCATCTGGAGAGTGCAATTGGTTGGCTTCAACTCTCCGATCCCTAGTTGCTCATAAACAGAATATGGAAGCAAGTTAACACTAGCGCCAAGGTCTAATAGAGCACGGTTAATGTGTTTTTCCCCAATAGAAACGGAAATAGTAGGATATCCTGGATCCTTACGTTTCCTCGGTAATTGCTGGGGGAAAGCCGTGTCTATTGTTTTTTCCATAAAAATCTTCTTGGGCACTTGAGTCTTCCTCTTCCTAGTGCATAATTACTTAAGAGTTTTAGCATAGGACGGAACTTGTTGGATGGCATCTAGGAGAGGGATGTTGGTGTTTACTTGCTTAAAAATGTTCATAATCTTCTTCATATGTGGACTCGGTGTGTTAGCCCTTAACCGATTAGGATAAGGTGCTTTAGCAATAAGCGCTGGGTCCATCACAGGAGAAGGAAGTGGGTGTGGAACTGATCCCAAAATAGAAGTGGGGATCGTCCGTGGAGGGGTAACAGAGGTGGGCTGTAGTGGCGAGCCTTTTGGGAAATGGAGAATAGGCTCCGAAGAAGATGGTGGGGTAGAAGAACTGGGATAAGAAGTGTGTGTGTGAGGAAAGGTCTTAGCCGGGGTGTTATTGATTGATTTATCAGTATCATCAAACTCTTCCCCAACATGAGTGTCAAGCACTCTTCCAGATCTCAACGTGATCTCATCCACATGATGTGAATAGCCAGGATTAGGTAAAGGTTGAGCTGGAAGTTTCCCTTTCTCTCGTGCACTCATTTCGGCTTTTAGTTGTGCAATTTGTTCTTCCATCGATTTGATATTATCATTTTGAGAAATAATGATCTTCATTACATTCTCGACGGAAGATTGCAAACTTGCCGTTCCTTGGATGGATTGTTTCATGAAAGTATCCAAGGTTTGTGCTAGTGCAGAGGTATTATCTGTACCGGTCAATTGCAAAAAGTTTTCATGTGGTGAAAAAGTGTTGGCCGGTTTTTGGAAATTTTGTGCTTGGAAGGGGTGCTGACTCAATTGAAGTGGTGGCTGCTGTTGTGGTGGAGGGACCCCTTGGAAATTGTTTTGGGTTAGAACCGTGTTTTGAAATTGGGATTGGTTCCAAGCAAAGTTAGGGTTATTCCTCCAACCCTGATCATATGTGGAGGAAGATGGATTGTTTCTAGGTCTTTGAAATGCGGCATTTGTATGCTCAGGACCTTGAAATGGACATTCTTCCGTCAAGTGAGACGGATCAGAACAGCAACCACATGCAGTTTTGGAGAATGACATTTGACTTAGGGCGGCTAAAAATTTGTTTTCCATAGTCTCAAGTTTCTTTTGCATAGCTGAAATGTCAGCTCTAACTCCTATGGAAATATCGTTGCCATCCCTAGACAATTGACTCACACCCTCCCACTGTAAAGATTTTTCAGCGAAATCTTCTAGAAAGTTCCAGGCTTCCCTATCATCTTTAGTCATGAAGTTGCCTTGACACATGGATTCAAGGGTCTGTCTCGTGTAAGGAGTAATGCCCTCATAAATGATTCGGCAAAGATCCCATCTCGGGATGCCGTGATGTGGACATTAGATTAACAGATCCTTGAAGCGGTCAAGACATTTTGAAAATGTTTCATTTGGAAGCTGGGTGAATTGATAGATTTCGCTACGGACTCGAGCTGTTTTGTGATGTGGGTAGAATTTATTAAGGAATGCTTTGACGAATTCGTCCCAATTTAAAATAGAATGTGCGGTAGTGTTATATAGCCACTTCTCGGCTAAATCGCACAAAGTGAATGGGAGAAGACGTAGACGGAAAGCATCCACAGAAAGCTGTGAAGTACCCATCATTGCGCATACATTTTCAAATTTCGTGATAAACACGTATGCGTCTTCAGACTCGAGACCGTGAAATTTTGGTAGAAGGTTGATGTATTGGGGTTTTATTTGAAAATTTTCCCCGTTGGCTGGTGGTGTGGAAAGACAGGTGGAAAGTGGGCCTCGTGTAGGATAACATCTCTCTTGGAGAGAGATGCGAGATGGATTCTGCGCACCAACGGACGGCGGCAGAGTAGTGGAAAAGAAGTTCGATGGAGGTGGATCCATCGATGTGGGTGTGGTGGTGGGTAAAAGAAAGGTAAGTGTAGAAATACCGACTTTTGGGTCGATGAGTGAAACGCGGACTAAACAGGCACTAGAAACCCGTTGTCCAGCCTATCTTGCACTAAAAAGGGTTAGTACAAGTGGCAGCGTGAATTTATAATTAGGGGAAATGATGAATGCGGTGTTTGTTTTGAAAATTGATACGGATTTTTTAAAAAAAATGATGCGACAAAACAAATGCAGCACACAACCCTAGAATCTATTGGTCACCTAGGTCCGATCTCTAGACCGCTCCTAACTGCCAAAAGACAAGCCGCAGGATAGAATCCTCCACTGCCTCTTTGTCCCCCTGTGGCCGGATAAGTGCCAGGTAAGTGGGAAGGAACCACCACTACAGTGGACCTAATTAATAACCACTAGCCTTAGACACACTCGCCTTAGGCACCACAAGAAAACGCGGATAAGCAATGAATTACCCACGACCTTCTCTTGTCCTATTGAGCGCGACAGTCCTTAGAGTCTTCTCTAGATTTCTTTTAGTTAATGAGGGTAATGCGGATGCAAGTTTTGCGATTTTCGGGGCCTAGGAAGGGTAATGAAATCCCCACCTAATTTGGATTTGGTCGTGCCCCTTAAATTTCCGTATTAATATGCAACAACCACAAGAATCAAAACACGCACAAATTTATTTTGCTTTTGCGGCGCTGCGATTTATTTGCAAAGAAACCTGCAAGAAATTATTAGTTGGAGTAGGCAGAGGAAGAGATAAGAAAGAAAGAGACTCACAGAGCAAAATTTGCACAGAGAGGAGTTAGGTTAGCCGCGGATCCGCCGCGTTTGAGGGGTATATGCCGCGGATGAGCGGTACTTTTAGGGGATCACTGCACAATCTTTTCTGCACAAGCTCCTGTTCACATACAAAGCTCTTTGGAATGCTCAGAAAAAATTTTCTCCAACTCCAATGATTCCAGAATTCCTCGCAATCAAACCACAAAACACGTATTAGTGTTTGCACGAATTTTGATCACAAAATTTATGATGAAATAAAATTTTCAACTCAAATTTCAAAATACGAACTATTAGCACACTATCCCCGGCAACGGCGCCATTTGATTGATATCTAATCATGATGCAAGAATTAAAAGAAAGCAAGATAAAAGAATTTCACCTTTTATTTATATCAACAATTTAGTTACATTCGCTCAAGAACTACAAGAGGAGGAACTTGATCGTCGACTTGGCTTCGCTCGTCTCCGTGGATCGCGGATCGTCTTGGATCACTTGCCCGATTGAAGATCGGCTCGGCTCCTAAAAGGTTGAAGGCTTCTCGCTTGATTTGGTACTCAAGATCTTGGATTTGGAGTGGAATTAGGGTTAGGGTTTCGCACAAGCCTTGTCACTAGACTTGTGGAAGAAGATGATGAAAGAGGGAATTATTTAACTAATGAAGATTAAAGATTGATTAGCCTTTAACCCTAGGTCTAGGTTCCTATTTATAGATAACTAACCCTAGATCTAGGATTTCAAATTCTAAGTTTCCCTCCTAAAGTTTGTTGAAGAAATTCAAATTTCCCTCCAAAAGTTAGTTAGAGGAGAAGTTTCTAGAGGTGATTAGTTAGGAGGGGGCTTCTAGAAGAGGATTAGTTAGGGGCTTAATTAGGATTAGCCTTCCTTAATTTTCTTTGCTGATCTGGCAGTATCTTCGAGGGTATTCTGGAACTCTACATATCAGAAAGCACTGTGGACCCAGAGATTGGAATTATGCTGTAAAAAGTTCATGCTGACGTGGCAGAAGCGCGGCGGTTCCGCGGCTCAAGCCATCTCCTGCCGCGGAACCGCGGCTGACTTGGAGAATTGAAGCTTGGGCTTTCTGGTTGTTGCTGGGCCTGATGTATGGGCCTTTTTCTGATATATAGAATTGTCTAATTCCTTCTTCATTGCTACCAGATCTGAAAGTATGGAGTTGGTGTAATGTTGATCAGCTCTTTGGTCTTTTTCTTCCGTATTTTCCTGCATAGACTCAAGACAAGTGTTGCGCAAATACAGAAATGATGCGATGCCATGAAATGCGGTTAATTTCCTTTAAAGTGTCGGTTTAAAAGTCTAACACATGCAATCTTATATTTTGTGACAGATTTGCTAATATGTAGAATATGAATGCCGAACACTTCTAAATGTATGCAAATGTTAAGGAAATTGCCGGCTAAAATATACAATATTTTCGACTGATCAATTGGCGAAGAAATACTTGGTTTGTTCATGAATAGCAGTCGCAATTTACTTTGCCCTCTTACTAATCCCTTTCTTTGTCTTAACTTAATACCTTCTGCACACCGTTTAGGCTAATTAGTTTTCTCCATTCCCTACCGGTCGGCACCAGCCTAAGGTTTGGAAGAAGACTATCCAATTTGCGTAATAGGTGTACTATCTCCTAAACCAAGGAGTACTCGCAACCTGAGAAAAGGTAAAAGGAAAAGACAACTGAATAGTCCTATTCGTTTTCTCCAGAACCATAAACCATCCTCGAATTCCTTCGAGTTCGTATATAACCATACGATGGTTTTGTCCAATGGAAGTGGACATTCGTAGTAATACGGGGTGTCCTGGAGAAAAGGGTAAAAGTAGGAGTGGCAATGAGGTTTGCAACTCTGACAATCCAAAAGCCAGTGTTAAAAATGTTCGGTCAACTTGGTCACTGAGTCATAGTCTAGGGTCGGGTCAATGGTCGCTGCCAAAGAGAGAGAGAAAAGAAACACTCAGCGTGCACTCTAATCTAGATCAGAATGGCTATCACTTTATCTAATCTGGAAACCTCCCACTGTAGCGTCAAATTCTTCCCCAAACCTGAAAGAAGAATTAGCCGGGATCACCTGAGGAGTAAACCAACTCATCAGTGGGAATCGGGATCCAACTATCATCGCATGATAACGTGACGGAATCCGCTCACGTCATCACACTCCAGAAGGTATGCGCATATCTGGCAAGTTTCAGTTCTTTTGAAACTCCCGATGTGGATTTTTGCCCCATGCTCTTATGACCTTGACTTTGGCCAACATATCATAAGTCACATGTCAAGTTCTACCCGTCATTCTCCAGGTTAATTTGAACCCACCCGTACATACCCTTGACTTTGGCCAAAATAGTAGTACGACTGTCCCAAACCAACGCATCTATCTATGCTGCATATGAATACCCAATAGCTACCAATCACTGTGCCTTGACTTTGGCCAACATACACAGCTTGAATACTTATTGACTATTCATATGAAACGACGGAGGGCTACGAATGGTTTCTGGCGAAAACCTTTAACGTAATGAACTTGATATCGTTGAAGGAACTGGATAGCTTTATAAAAATATAGTGACGAAAACCTTTGCTAAAGAGGTCACTCCCGGTGAAGGGATCTCGGCTCTTTCCCCATGGAATGAGGTGCAGGATATTCCAACTGAATACCACGATGCAAAGCAAAAGTAATCGGCTATAGTGAAGTTATTGCCCTGATGCAAACTTTTGTCTAAGGGGTCACTCCCGGTGAAGGGATCTCGGCCCTTGCCTCATCGACTGAGGAGCTGGATATTCACAACCGAATACCACTGTGCAAAACAAAAGAGAACGCCCTTGCAATAACAGCTTTTTTGAAAAAGTGTTCCAACAACATCAGAATAGGTTTGTTTAACCTGCATTGATCCGAATCAACGCAGTCCCATCAATTGATCACACCACAAAAGAACGAAAATAATGATGTACGTATATGCCATCCGCATTCGCCACTAGGTCCCGTCATTACCCGTTAGGTTAGCTAACTAACGACAGAGCGGGGACTGGACTAGCGCGGATGCAAAACATATACAACATCTACTAATATATATACCAATATATAATATTTCGCTCAAGGCGTGATAAAAATGCAACATCATAGAAATATACAACATCACAGAACAATACAGATATCTGGGATCCCCGGGTTTCATAGAGCCGCTACTGAAACCCGACGTTCCCCTGGTCGTGTGGATAGCCTGTGCAATGAAAATCCTAGACCCCTACGGACGCGGCAAATTACCGACCAAAACCTGAAGCGAGGCAGCCCCCTTCAGCAACGTGAATGGACCACCCAACACTTCACGGAATCCGGTAACTTCGGCACCCCTCCTGGGTCAACCTATACCCCCTACGAGTGCGGTGAATAGCCCGCCAATTCTAGAGTAAAGCTCCCTCCGTCTCAATGCCATGAGATGCGGGCTCGTTGCCCTCTAGAACCCGGCTACCTGTGCACTCCTCCGCGGGGTAATCCTAGTACAGAAAATAAAATATACATACAACAGGTACATCGACCGCAACCTGGTCGTGCCCCAAAAGAATAATACAAACAGGCAGTGACGGCAGTCCACATGTCGGACGCTCGCCCCGTAAAATCAAATGTACATATAAAACAGAACTGTACTACCTCTGCAACCAGGCTATCCCCCACGACCGATCCGCAACATCACAGCACAACACAGAACAACAACGTGAATGTCACGTTCGCAAATCCGTCTAAAAGGGCTATAGCAGATAGACTGGATTTACCGATTGAATGACATTCACGTTCGCAGATATAATGTAAATACTGTGAACTAGCATGTTTAAAATATCTGGTCGAACAAATTTTATCAAGTGGGCTCCAAGCAGTACTGTAGCATTTACAGAAAATCTGGGCCCAAAAATAATATCCCAAAACCCCTATTTTCATGTCTAAAGCCCTCTGGAAAAATTTGGCACTCTGAACAGCTAAAAGAGCGGCAGAACCGCGGCCCAATCATGGGTTTGGCCGCGGTTCCGCGGCGGTATGGAGAGATCTCGCAACCAAATTTTCATAGATTGCTTAGATTTCCATGCACAGTATTCTGAAACAACCTGAAAAATTTTTGGAGCTGAAAAAATTTCGACAGAGAACAGTGCATTGAAAATACGATTTTTGCGATTTTTGTTCGATCGGGTTTTAAACACACTAGAGCAAGCTAGGCTAGGATAATGGCGTGGCTCTGATACTAATGTAAGTCCGCGGCGACGCCCCGGCCGTCGATCCGACGCCGGAAACGCGGAAACGAAAAACTTTGCAAACTAGCAAACCGGCACCACCGCGCACTTTTAACCCGGATCGGGCCATTAACCTAGCTACTAGCAAACTACAAGATGGGTAGAGAGTTATACCAAGCGATCCGCGTCCTTCAGTCTTCGTCTCCACTCCAATCTCCCGCGGAATCTCCGTCCGTCACGTCCTCGTCGGAAAGGCACCACGTAGCCGGGTTCGAATACGGGCTCCCACCTCTGGACCGAGGCAACTCGGGCGCAAAGTTGGTTAGCCGACACGTCCAAGGTTTGCTGTAGACTAGAGTAGTAGGTTGTCTCTTTAGGGTATGTGAAGTTGCTATGGTATGTGGAGGAGAAAAGAGCTTAGGAGAGACTTGTGAACTTTTGATACAAAATGAGAATGAGAATCAATTTCCATACACCAAATGAAAACTCTCTCTCTTCTCCAATGAAGTGGCCGGCCCCTTTTTCCAAGGTGGAGGAAAAAAAGGAATCTTTTGCAAGTGAAGAAATGTGAATGAATAAGACAATAGAAGAAAAGCTATGATGATAAGAAAATGGTCACACCATCTCAAACTCACATCCATTCACCAACCATCATAATAAATCAAAGGATGAGACCAATATGGAATCTCATGATGAAAGAAGCTACATAAGCAAGAAACCCCTCCACAAAAAGTAATTTGCACAATTGTAAATTACCCCCTCCATCGGAAAGTCCGGCCGCGAAAGAACAAAGGAAAACCGGCCGGAACGGAATGCAAACTGGCAACTTCAGAAAACTGATCCCGTAATAAATTACAGGTAAACCCCACTACTGCATATACATGCCCGCATTTGTATTCCCACTGAACACAAATGCAAAGAGACAAAATCTACACTATCTAATACTAGGATCCGGCTTAAACCAAAGCCGGCTAGTAAAATCCGTCCGATCATGATCCGTGCAATACCGCACGTATCTGATCGAACCCCGCCATATCTCCATACGGCCTCTACAGCGTTTCGCCCGAAACCTGAGTAACTGTGTGTGTGGTGGACTTTAATGACTCGTCAATACTATGGCTGTGGATTTAACCACCAGCACGTCAGAGGTATTAGCCATACGTGACGGGCTACCAGCTATTGACCCAAAGGGACGTCGATGAGCGAACTCATCCTGACACCCTACTAAGCCTGTCAGTGATAATATCCGTACAGTCCGGTCCGTTCGTCTATGAGCATCGCATGGCGGGCCTAGGGGGTTGGTAAAAGTCAGACCCCCAATAGCGGTACAAGTCGTGTCGGAGTGTAGCCTAGAACACCCTGAGATACTACTGGAATACCTACCAGCGAATCTCTTGCCTTGGCCAAGGACTTTTCATGTACTGGCTCTCCTAGACACAGCGCGACCTCACCCCCAATACCGGGAGAGACGAACCCCTGCAGATCCGCTCACTGCCTCCATGTGGCTCGGGACTGTACCCAACTAAAACCTGTTTGCACGACTCCTTTGAGCCGTGGTAGAGTAGTAATCAAAGCACAGTGGGAACTCACACGAGACAAATGACGATCTCAGGTCGATGAACCAACCTGTACATATGTCACCAGGGAACTTCTATCTGACGTCAGGTATAATACCAACTAGCAGGTTCCCGGCGAGTCCTGTCCGGTGTACTCATAACCCAATGAGCACCTGTATACATCTTAGGTGAACCAACTGACACCAGTGGCTTGTGAGACCGGCCACCGCCCCTCGTCGGGGTCTCGACTGTATACACTAGTCTACTCTGGAGTATCGATGCCCCGTCTCGAAACTCCCATGACTAGGGACCTTTTAAGGATGTGCTTATAGACACCAGCTCTCACGTATATGATCACCCTCATACTGCTGGTAGTCAAGCAAGAATGCTAGGGGCTCTATCAACGTGTAATAGTGACTCGTAAGGTCACCTAAAGCAGTACATGATGATAAAGATAAACCAGATAGCATACTATCATCTCGAGTAAGACTGTCCTACCGGCATTGGTCGTCCTCAATCATTGCAATCACGTGCCTGTGATCCAATAATCGACTCTGAGGGCACTATATCCAACAACAGTCTTGCTCGAGATGATGGTATGCCATCTGGTTTGTCTGTATCATCGTATACATGCTTTAGTTCGCTATTGCATGTTGATAGAGCCCATAGGATTCTTGCTTGACTGCTGGCAGTATGATGGCGATCATATACGTGGAAGCTGGGGTCTGTAAGCACATCCTTAAAGTGTCCCTAGTCGTGGGAGTTTCGAGATAGGGCATCGATACTCCAGAGTAGACTAGTGTATACATTCGAGACCCCGACGAGGGACGGTGGCTGGTCTCACAAGCCATTGGTGTCAGTTGGTTCACCTAAGATGTATACAGGTGCTCATTGGGTTATGATTACACCGGACAGGACTCACCGGGAATATGCTAGTTGGTATTATACATATCGTCAGATAGCAGTTCCCAGGTGACATGTGTACAGGTTAGTTCATCGACCTGAGGTCGTCATTTTTCTCGTGTGAGTTCCCACTGTGCTTTGATTTCTATCCTACCACGGCTCAAAGGAGTCGTGCAAACATGACTTTTTTGGGTACAGTCCCGAGCCACATGGAGGCAAGTGAGCGGATCGGCAGGGGATTCATCTCTCTCGGTATTGGGGGTGAGATCGCGCTGTGTCTAGGAGAGCCATTACACAAAGCCCTCGGCCGAGGCAGGAGATTTACTGGTAGGTACTCCAGTAGTATCTCAGGGTGTTCTGGGCCATTCTCTGACACGACTTATACCGCTAATAAGGGTCTGACGTTACCAGCCCCCTAGGCAGATATGCGATGCTCATAGACGAACGGACCGGACTGTATGTATATTGTCACTGTTAGGCTCAGTAGGGTTTATGGATGAGTTCGCTCGTCAGCTTCCCTTCCAATCAATACATAGGCAACCGTTACGTACAGCTTGTACCTCTGACGTGCTAGTAGTTCTATCCAGTGCCAGTGTGTTGATGAGTCATTAGAGTCCCCCACAGACCGTTTCCCAAGTTCGGACGAAATATTATAGAGGCAGTATGGATTTATGGCAGGGTTCGGAAAATGCACGTGCGTTTACGCACGTGTCATATTTCGGGCAGATAATACCGGTGGGCTTTGGTTTAAGCTGGATCCGAGTATTATACTGTGTAGATGTAATATCTTTGTCTCAGTTGCATTTGTATTCGGTCGTAATACCAATGCGGGTATATTTATACTGATACGGGGTTATCCTGAAATTCGTTTCGGGATCGCTTTTGGAAGTTGCCAGTTTCCAGTTTTCTATCGCCCGTCTTTAACATTCGGTTAAAGACGGATTTATCTTTTCTTCTTGAGGGCGAGTCATGGGGTGAGTCATGATTCTAGAAGGTTCTAGAAGTGGTGACTAGGTTCATGAATCTTTGGTTGCATTAATTAAGTGGTTACTAGGTTTAGATGAGTCATTCTTTGCATTAATGCATTTTGTTTGTGCTAAGATATTTCTTCATGATACATTATTGCTTAAGGTTACCTTCCTTGTTCCTACACTCACCCCCACTTCTACAAATTGTGGCCGGCCCTTGAGTGAGAGAGAGAAGATTAATTTTTGGGAAAAAGATTATAGTTTTTGGTGTATGGAAATTTCATAGCTACTTTTATTCTATCACCCGATCCAAAAGGCAACTTCATTAACCGTTCGTCCATAGCCTTGGACGTAACGAGACAAAGTGTTCTACTCATTCTCTACATCATCTTGGTCATCTCTTTTACCAAAATTGATGATCGAGTTGCCTCGGTTCAGAGGTGGGAGACCGTTTAAAGATCTGTCGACGTGGTGCCACCTGGACAAGAAGACCGGAGATTCAGGAGATCGGAGCAGCCGCAACAAAGCGTGGGATGATGGTTGAAGACCGAAGGACTCGGATCGTTCGGTATAACATTTCTACCCACTTTGTAGTTTGTTAGTTTAGCTTTAATGGCATATCCGGGTTATAGTACGCGATAGCGCCAGTTGTAAAAGTTTTTTGTTCCGCATTTGGCGTCTGTTAGATGGCCGGGGCGCTACCGTAGACTTACAGTGGTATCAGAGCCTCACCATTAAGCTATACTAACTTGTGCTAACACGTTTAAAACATCGATCGAACCGATTTTCAAAAACTACACTTTTTCAGTTCTGAGTTTCTGTCGATTTTTAAAAGAATCTAAAAATTATTTTACATATCACAGAAAACTAAGCAAGCTTTTATAAGCATTCTAGAAAAATTTGGGCATGTGATCCCATAGTACCGCCGCGGATCCGCGGTCAAAGCTAGGGTTTGACCGTGGAACCGCGGCCAGTATGTGGGAACAGTGACCCATTTTTTTCCAGTATGTTTGTCTTGGGAAATTGTGGTTTTTGGTATATTTCGTTTGGGCCCATATTTTGTTACTGTACAGCAGATGTTTGTGGGGCTCACTTCGGGAAATTTTGTCGATCGAAATTTAAACGTGTTAGTTTACAGTACTTACTTTATATCTCCGACCGGGAATGTCATTTGAGCGGTAAACCGCGTCCAATTGCTTTAGTCCCTTTAGACGGGTTTGTGAACGTGACATTCGCGTTGATGTTCTGTGTTGTACTGTGATGTTGCGGATATGTCGTGGTGGATAGCAGTGAGCAATGGTAGTGCAGTTTAGATTTATTTGTACATTTGATATTGCGGGGCGAGCGTCCGACATGTAGACTGCCGTCACTGCCTGTTTGTATAATATTCTTTTGGGGCACGACCGGGTTGAGGTCGATGTACCTGTTGTACTTTTTTATTTCTGTACTAGGTTTACCCCATGACGGAGTGCACAGATAGCCGGGTTCTGGAGGGCAACAGGTCCGTATCTCATGGCTTTGAGAGGCAGAGGGGCCTCACTCTAGAATTGGCAGACTATTCGCCGCACTCGTAGGGGGTACAGGTTTACCCAAGGTAGGGTTCTCAAGTTACCGGATTTCGTGAAGTGCCGGGTGGTCCATTCATTTTGCTGTAGGGGGCTGCCTCGCTTCAGGTTTTGGCGGGAAACTTGCCGCACCCATAGGGGTCTAGGTTTCATTGCACAGGCTGTCCACACGACCAGGGGAACGTCGGGTTTCAGTAGCGGCTCTGTGAAACCCGGGGATCCCAGATTATCTGTATTGTTCTGTGATGCTTATTACTTTTCTGTAATGCTGCATATTATCACGCCTGGAGCGATTATTGTATATTGGTAAATATACTATTAGATGTTGTATATGTTTTACACCTGCACTATTCTAGCCCCCGCTCTGTCGTTAGTTGAGTAACCTAACGAGTGATGACGGGGCCCAGTGACGAATGCGGATGGCATATACGTACATTTTATTTTCGTTCTTTTCTGGTGTGATTGATTGATAGGACTGCATTGATTCTTATCAATGCAAGGATAAAACAAACCTATATTTGATGTTGTTGGAACAAATTTTAAAAGGTGTTATTACAAAGATGTTTACTTTTGTTTTGCATAGCTGTATTCAGTTGGAATATCCTGCACCTCATTCGACGAGGCAAGGGCCGAGATCCCTTCACCGGGAGTGACCCCTTGGGCAGAAGTTTACGTCAGGGTAATAACTTCACTATAGTCGATTACAAGTTGCTTTGCATCGTGGTATTCAGTTAGAATCTCCTGCATCTCATTCCACGAGGAAAGAGCCGAGATCCCTTCACCGGGAGTGACCTCTTTAGCAAAGGTTTTCGTCACTATATTTTTATAAAAAGCTATCAGGTTCCTTCAACGAGATCAAGTTCATTACGTTAAAGGTTTTTCGCCAAAAACCAGCCGTAGCCCTCCGTCATTTCTTTTGGGTATTCATTAGTATTCAAGTTATGTATTTTGACCTAACGCCATGGCATAGTGTTTGGTAGCTGCTGGGTATTCAATTGTTACATAGATAAATGAGTGGGTTTGGGGCAGTCGTTCTGCCATTTTGACCTAACGCCAAGGGCATGTGCGGGTGGGTTCAAATTAACCTGGATAATGACGGCTAGAACTTGACGTGTGACTTATGATATTTTGACCTAACGCCAAGGTCATAAGAGCATGGGGAAAAAATCATATCGGGAGTTTCAAATATACAGGAAACTTGCCAGGCATGTGCATACCTTCTGGAGTGTGATAACTTGAGTGGGTTCCATCAAATTATCATGCGATGATAGTGTTAGTGTATATGCCCTAGAGGCCATTACTGTATCATACTAGTTTGTATATTACTTAATGGAAGCTTGGGATATTCACCTTGTATAGACAATCTTGCTCAAAATAGTAGTATACTACTTGGTTTGTTTCTACTTTAATGTGTATATGTATTTATTTTAGTATATCACCTATACACATTAGTGAAGCCCTTAGGATCTTTTCTTGATTACCAGCGTTGTGATGGCAGTCACACTCGTGGGGGCTGGGTAATCCACAAGCACATCCTTATGCAGGTCCCTAGTCATAGGACTATCGAGACAGGGCATTGATACTCCGGAGTAGACAAGCGTATGCGCTTCTCATCCCAGCAGGGGAGACGGTCTGTCCCACAGCCGTCAGTACGTCGTACTTGAGATAGTATGCGGGTGCTCGTTAGGTTACGAGTACACTGGACAGGACTTGTCGGGAACTGTTGGTTGGTACTATACCTATCGTCAGTTATCAGTTCCCAGGTGACATAAGTACAGCTTAGTCCGCTGATTTGACATTGTCACTTCGCCTCGAGTGTGTTCCTACTGTACTTAGATTACTACCCTACCACGGCTCAAAGGAGTCGTGCAAACAGGTAGTAGTTGGGTGCAGTCCCGAAGCACTTGGAGGCAGTGACGGTTAGACAGGATTCGTCTCTCCCGGTATTGGGGGTTGATATCGCGCTGTGTCTAGGAGAGCCATTACACAAAATCCCTGGCCAGGGCAAGCGAGATATACTGGTAGGTTTCTAGCGTTATCTCAGGGTGTTCTAGGCTACACTCCGACACGACTTGTACCGCTATTAGGGGACTGACGTTTACCGCCCCCTAGGCCCGCCATGCGATATTCTCCGACGAACAGACCGGACTGTACGCAGATTGTCACATTCAGGCTCAGTAGGAGTTCAGATGGGTTTCACCTCGTCCGTCTTCTTATCGGCATCTAACTGGAGGCCGTTACGCACAGCTAGTGCCGCTTGTGGTCTGTGGTTAAACCCACTGCCAGCGTAGCGTCGAGTCTTTAGAGTCCCACACAGAGAGCTATTCGCCTTTAGGCAAAAGAGTAGAGGCGCATGGTTTTTCGACAGGGTTCGGTCACATCCGTGCACTTGTGCACGTTTAGTGTCTGGGCAGTTATCACTAGCGGGCATTGGTTTAAGCCAGATCCTAGTGTATGTTTTGGGATTGGTTTTTTCTCATTTGTATTCGTGTTCCTCGGAACACGGATGCGGGTGTGTATGCACAGTTGACAGAGAGACAGAGGCAGAGGATTCTCATTAGGGTTGTTGACTGTTGACTTTTGCTAAACCCTAATGAGAATAAGAAATATGATTAATGGTAATATTAATTAAGTATTATTGTGCCATGGTTGGGTTGAAGGGTTGACTTTGTTGACTTTGTTGACCGGTTGACTAGGTTGGACTAGTTGACCATCATCATGACAATGGCTATCATTTCTTGGCATTGACCTTGGCTTGCTTGTTGATTCACAAATTGCATTTAATGCAAGAAATGATATGGCCATTTGATATGATAACAACCATCAAATAATACTCAATTATTATTATGTGTTATGATGATTTTGGATTATGAGAGCAAGGGTGACAAAAGTCTTGCTCATTCTTTCATTTCCTTTCTCTCTCATGCTTGAGCTCTCCCTCTTCCTCTTGCTCTCTCTCTAGTTCATGGTTCTATTATCTCATGTGTTGAGAAGCAAGAACCATAGAGATCAAAACCCATTACACTTCTCTACTCATCCTAGTTCACAAGGTCTAGCAAGCCAAGTGTTCTAGTTTCTTCTAGTTTGAAGTGAAGCCAAAGGTAGAAACTTTCAGGTGGATCCATCTTCGGCACAAAGAGACGACGAGGAGAGAACCATCCGACCACCATAAGGAGACCAAGAGAAGGAGTTCAAGTTAAGGTATAACCCCTAACCGAGTAGGTAAAACTCTTGTTAGGATTGTTAGATAGTTGTTTGACAAAGATCCGTATTTTGAGTCCATGTTACCACCAAAAGAAAAATCGTTTTTCATCATTTCCGCAAGCCCGTAAGTACCGGGAGAGGTAACGTGGACTTACAGTGGTATCAGAGCTAGGTTAAACACTATCTAACATGTTAGCAAAGTAACTAGAAGTTCGATCGGAGAAAAAGTCACGAAACACGCCCGAAAAGTATAGTTTCTGCCAATTTTTTTTTCTTGTTCAAAAAATAATAAATCTTACACTAAAAATCGGCTCAGGCTTTTTATAACACACTATAGAAAATTGGTCCAGGGACTCGGTCAAACCGCCGCCGAACCGCGGCCGGAGCATGCTCCCGCCGTGGATCCGCGGCCGAGTTGACTCGGCCGTGGGCGAATTTTCTTACAGTGTGTTCAGTGGGGTGTTTTGGGATTTTTACAATATGTTTTTTCTGCCCAGATTTTCCAGAAAGAAAAATTTGTTTTTGAGGTCTAAAAATCCGTATTTTGATCGAACTTCTAAAGACTTAAGCTAACAGGTTGTATCTGTGATGTGATATATGTATTGAACGTCTTCTAATCGCTATACGTCGATTAGTGGGGGTTATACATATCTGTGATCTGTAATGTTGATGGTATGTGTATATGAATTCATTGGATTGTCGCGGATGAATAGCCGGGGGGCTGTGAGATGAGAGTTTTCTTTTTCTTTCAATTCATGTAATTTGTAATTGATGTAATATTATTTATATGGCCGCACAACCGGGATAGGGTTGTAGCCGTCATTGTATAATTTCTTTTACTGTTTTTGCTCCTAGGATAGACCCAAGGTGGGGTGCATAAACTACCGGGTATCTCGAAGTGCCGAGTGGCCTACTCACGGTGTTGAGGGAGGTTGCTTCGCTTCGGGTACTTGGCGGGTAGTTTGCCGCACCTGTAGGGGTCTAGGATGGGGTCTTGGCTATTCATCGCGACCGTGTAATCCGCTCTTCGTTACAGGCTCGTACGGATTGCGGATTCCTAGTATATCCAATGTGTTCATCTGTGATCTGGAATGACTATCATTGCATGTGACGAATGTGTATATCTATATATGATATCTATTTAGGCGTTGCTTATGTTTTGCATCCGCGCTAGTCCAGCCCCCGCTCTGTCGTTAGTTAAGTAACCTAACGGGTAATGACGGGGCCCCGTGGAGAATGCGGATGGCATAAGCGTACGTCATATTTTCGTTGTTTTCTGCAATGGTAGGATTAAATGATGGGACACATTAAATTAATGCAAGAAAATAAACCAAAGTTGAGTCGTTGGAACACTTTCAAAACCACTCGGTTTCTTTTCAAAAACAACTTTTAAATGCGGAGCTTAAGCCATTCCTTTTAAAAGCTATCTTGTTCCATCGATTATATCAAGTTCACTACATTCACGGTTTCGCCAAAACCATTCGTAGCCCTCCATCGTTTCACATGGATAGTCAATAGTATTCAAGCTATGTTTGTTGGCCAAAGTCAAGGCATAGTGATTGGTAGCTATTGGGTATTGATGTGCAGCATAGATAGATGTGTTGGTTTGGGACAGTCGTACTGCCTTGTTGGCCAAAGTCAAGGGTAGGTACGGGTGGATTCAAATTAACCTAGAGAATGACGGGTAGAACTTGACATGTGACTTATGATTTGTTGGCCAAAGTCAAGGTCATAAGAGCATGGGGCAAAAATCCATATCGGGAGTTTCAAAAGAACTGAAACTTTCTAGCGCTGCATACCATTTGGAGTGTGATGATTCTGGTAGGATTCCTTCAGTTTTGTCACGCAATGATATTTGGATCCCGATCCTACTGTGAGTATATGCTACTCCTCATGAAATTTCTCACTTAACGATCAATGCTATAAACCAAGTAGGTGTCTAGAAAGGTGTTAGAGGGGCTACACCCACAGGGAAAAGAGGTTATTTAATTAAGGAACTTCGCGAAAGCATTGGAAAACCTCCCTCGAAGTACCAACACTAGCCTGGCTGAACGGTTAAGCAAGTATTGTACGGTGAGATTGATCCTGACTAATTCTTCCTTTTTGGTTTGAGGAGGGATTCGAGAGACAGTAGGAGCCATCCTGTTTAGACAAATTAAAAACCACTCTATACTTGCAAGAGCATCATGCTAAAGTGTTTCTTCTCTCTCTCCTAATTGCAGCGACCAAACATCATGACTGGACTTAAGTTACTACTAGATAAAAATATACTGACAGGGCCAAACTACAAAGATTGGCTCAGGAATGTCCAAATGGCAATCACTTATGACAAGTTGAGGTATCTCCTCACCACCAAAGCTCCCCCTGTCCCAGGTCCCAAAACCAGCGTCGCGGATAGGGAAATCCGTAAGACCTGGGAAATCGATTGTGCGAAGGCCAAGTGCCTCATGTTTGCCTCTATTGACAATGAACATCAGAGGAGGCACGAGAATATGGACCTTGAATCCATATTTCTCCATACAAAAGAACTGTATGGAGAGCAATCCCGTATCGCCAGATACGAAGTCTCGAAAAAGCTGTTTTCGGCGAGATTGGCCGTCGGATCATCGGTAGCGGAATACGTGCTTAAGATGATTGGCTTCATAGAGGAGCTCGTGGACCTTGGGACCACGTTAGAGAACGAGCTCTACACGGACTTGATTCTCCAGTCCCTTCCTTCCACTTACGCCCAGTTTATCTTGAACTTCAACTTACAAGAAAAAGAAGTTGAACTTTCAGAACTCCTCAACATGCTGAGGAGTGCAGAAGGCACCCTACAGAAAGGTAGGGAAACATCCACTTTGTTTGTAGTAGGATCTTCCTCTTCTAGGTCCAAGGCGAAAGCCAAGGGAAAGAAGAAGAAAGCCCCCGCCAAACCAAGGGGCGGTGTTAGTAAAGTGGATACGAAGGGAAAGGCAAAGGCAACAAAGGTAGCGGGAAAGCTTGTGGGAAAAGAAGAATGCTTTTACTGTCACAAGAGTGGACACTGGAAAAAGGATTACAGGGCTTGGAAGGCCAGAACCCAGGATCTGAAGCAAGTTGCGGCTTCAGCTTCAGGTGTGTATGTTATTGAAAACTGTCTATCAATAAACTCTACATCCTGGGTATTGGATACCGGATCAGGATCTCATATCTGTAATTCTTTACAGGCACTGAGAAGGCGTAGGGTTTTGAAGGAAGGTGATATGACCCTCAGAGTTGCAAACGGAGCTGGCATGGATGCTGAGTCCGTGGGGGACTATCACCTGGGGTTGTCAGATGGACACGTTTTGGTTTTGCGTAATTGTTATTTTGTACCCAATGCAACCTGTAATATCATATCTGTATCTTTATTATCTAAAGAAGGTTATGAATTTGCATTTGTAAGTAATGTTGTGAACATTCACCTTAATCAAGTTTTGATTGGGTCAGGTACATTAAGCAATGGTATATACGTATTAAACCAAGCGCAGATTTTCAATGTCCAGAATACACACAAAAGAAAGTCTCCGGAAACAAATCAGGCTTTCTTATGGCATTGTAGACTGGGTTATATCAATGAGAGAAGGTTGACGAAGTTACATACAGAAGGATATTTGGATCCGTTCGAATATCAATCATATGCAACTTATCAATCCTGTCTCAAAGGAAAGATGACAAAGACTCCGTTCACTAGACACGGAGTAAGAGCGAGCGAGCTCTTGGGACTCGTACACAGCGACGTGTGCGGTCCAATGTCTACACATGCGCGAAGCAGTTATTCTTACTTCATTACTTTTACGGATGACTTTTCAAGGTACGGATATGTCTTCTTAATGAAATATAAATCCGAAGCCTTTGGAAAATTCCAGGAATATAAGAATGAAGTAGAAAAACAAACAGGAAAAAGTATCAAGACACTGAGATCTGATAGAGGTGGTGAATACTTAAGTGCCGAGTTCCTGGATTACTTAAAAGAGAATGGAATTCTCTCTCAGCTTACTCCTCCATACACTCCGCAACATAACGGTGTATCCGAGAGACGGAACCGGACCCTATTGGATATGGTACGTTCCATGATGAGTAACGCTGAGTTACCGCGATCATTCTAGGGATATGCACTAGAATCAGCTGCATACCTTTTGAACCGAGTTCCAACTAAGACTGTGCCTACCACACCATATCAGATGTGGTGTGGGAAGAAACCCTATCTTAAGCACATTAAGACATGGGGATGTCCAGCTTTTGTTAAAAAGCAGCATGCGGAAAAACTCGAGGCACGCTCAGTACAGTGCAAGTTTGTGGGATATCCAAAGAATTCCAAAGGATATTTCTTCTATTGCGAAGAGGAACAAAAGGTTTTTATTTCTCGTCATGCCCATTTCTTGGAAACTGAGTTTTTGGAAAATCAGATAAGTGGGAGCATAATAGAACTGGAAGAAATTCCAGAACCACGAGCTATTACTGAAAGCTTAGTAGAACCAGAGTGTTCGAAAGATCAGGGCATTCCTGTGCCGCTCTGCAGGAGTAGTAGGCGGTCTCATCCGCCCGACAGATACTACGGTTTTCTTATAGACGGGGATAGAGAGGATTGCATCATTGATAGTGATGAGCCGACTAGCTTCCAGCAAGCCATTCAGAGCGTCGACTCGGTAAAATGGCTGGATGTAATGCGGACCGAAATGGAGTCCATGTACACCAACAAAGTATGGACGTTGGATGTTTCTCCAGATGGGGTAAAACCCGTAGGATGCAAGTGGATCTTCAAAAGGAAGATTGGTGTAGATGGACAGGTTGAGACCTATAAAGCTAGACATGTTGCAAAGGGTTTTCGTCAAAGACCTGGTTTGGACTATGACGAAACCTTTTCTCCAGTGGCTATGCTGAAATCCATTCGGATCCTTCTTGCCATTGCTGCTTTCTACGATTATGAGATTTGGCAGATGGACGTAAAGACCGCTTTTTTGAATGGAAATTTAGAGGAGTGTGTCTATATGGACCAGCCAGAGGGTTTCATTCAGAGTGGGAGCAGCGGAAAGGTGTGAAAGTTGCTTAAGTCCATCTATGGACTAAACCAGGCATCGCGGAGTTGGAACATCTGTTTTGATGAGACAGTCAAAGAATTTGGCTTTATCAAAAATCCAGATGAACCATGCATCTATAGTAGATTTGTAGCAAGAACTGTCGTATTCCTCGTATTGTACGTGGATGAAATTCTTTTGATAGGAAATGACATTCCTATGCTACAATCTATCAAGGGATTCTTGTCACACAGGTTCTCCATGAAAGACCTGGGTGATGCCTCTTACATTCTGGGGATCCGGATCTATCGTGACAGATCCAAGAGGATATTAGGACTTTCACAGTCCAGGTACATCGACACCATACTGAGAAGATTCAGTATGGAAGATTCCAAGCGCGGTAATCTACCGGCTTGTCACGGGATCACCCTCTCCAAGGAGATGTCTCCCAAGACTGATTTGGAAAGGGATCACATGTCTATTATACCCTACGCTTTTGCGGTAGGCTCTATAATGTATGCGATGTTGTGTACCAGACCAGATGTAGCTTATGCACTGAGTGTGGTAAGCCGGTATCAGTCAAACCCTGGGGAGAAACACTGGATAGCGGTAAAGAACATTCTCAAGTACCTGAGAAGGACTAAGGAGATGTTCTTGGTATATGGCAGAAAAGACCTCTAGATCGAGGCCTTTGCTGACTCCAGCTTCTAGAGTGACAAGGATGATTCCAAGTCCATGTTGGGTTATGTCTTTACCCTCAATGGAGGGGCGGTATGTTGGAAGAGTTCTAAACAGGAAACCGTTGCTGACTCGACGATGGAAGCGGAATATATCGCTGCTGCAGATGCCGCAAAAGAAGTCGTATGGATAAGGAAGTTCTTGACAGAACTTCAGGTGGTTCCATCCATTATTGATCCAATACCTCTGTATTGCGACAACAACGGGGCTATAGCTTTAGCGAAGGAACCCAGGTCCCATCAAAGGTCCAGACACATCTAGAGGCGGTATCACCTGATTAGGGAGATCGTGGGTCGCTAGGAGATCGAGGTTCAGAGAGTTGCTACAGAAGATAACACTGCTGATCCATTCACAAAGGCCTTACCCCAGACTCAGTTCGAGCGGCTGATCGAGATGATAGGTCTTCGATATGTCAGTACATGACCTTAGTGCAAGTGTGAGATTGTTAGTGTATATGCCCTAGAGGCCATTACTGTATCATACTAGTTTGTATATTACTTAATGGAAGTTTGGGATATTCACCTTGTATAGACAATCTTGCTCAAAATAGTAGTATGCTACTTGGTTTGTTTCTACTTTAATGTGTACGTGTGTTTATTTTAGTATATCACCTATACACATTAGTGGAGCCCTTAGGATCTTTGCTTGATTACCAGCGTTGTGATGGCAGTCACACTCGTGGGGGCTGGGTAATCCACAAGCACATCCTTATGCAGGTCCCTAGTCATAGGACTATCGAGACAGGGCATTGATACTCCGGAGTAGACAAGCGTATGCGCTTCTCATCCCAGCAGGGGAGACGGTCTGTCCCACAGCCGTCAGTACGTCGTACTTGAGATAGTATGCGGGTGCTCGTTAGGTTACGAGTACACTGGACAGGACTTGTCGGGAACTGTTGGTTGGTACTATACCTATCGTCAGTTATCAGTTCCCAGGTGACATAAGTACAGCTTAGTCCGCTGATTTGACATTGTCACTTCGCCTCGAGTGTGTTCCTACTGTACTTAGATTACTACCCTACCACGGCTCAAAGGAGTCGTGCAAACAGGTAGTAGTTGGGTGCAGTCCCGAAGCACTTGGAGGTAGTGACGGTTAGACAGGATTCGTCTCTCCCGGTATTGGGGGTTGATATCGCGCTGTGTCTAGGAGAGCCATTACACAAAGTCCCTGGCCAGGGCAAGCGAGATATACTGGTAGGTTTCCAGCGTTATCTCAGGGTGTTCTGGGCTACACTCCGACACGACTTATACCGCTATTAGGGGACTGACGTTTACCGCCCCCTAGGCCCACCATGCGATATTCTCAGACGAACAGACCGGACTGTACGCAGATTGTCACATTCAGGCTCAGTAGGAGTTCAGATGGGTTTCACCTCGTCCGTCTTCTTATCGGCATCTACTTGGGGGCCGTTACGCACAGCTAGTGCCGCTTGCGGTCTGTGGTTAAACCCACTGCCAGCGTAGTGTCGAGTCTTTAGAGTCCCACACAGAGAGCTATTCTCCTTTAGGCAAAAGAGTAGAGGTCGCATGGTTTTGCGACAGGGTTCGGTCACATCCGTGCACTTGTGCACGTTTAGTGTCCGGGCAGTTATCACTAGCGGTCTTTGGTTTAAGCCACATCCTAGTGTATGTTTTGGGATTGGTTTTTTCTCGTTTGTATTCGTGTTCCTCGGAACGCGGATGCGGGTGTGTATCACAGTTGACAGAGAGACAGAGGCAGCGGATTCTCATTAGGGTTGTTGACTGTTGACTTTTGCTAAACCCTAATGAGAATAAGAAATATGATTAATGATAATATTAATTAAGTATTATTGTGCTATGGTTGGGTTGAAGGGTTGACTTTGTTGACTTGTTGACTTTGTTGACCGGTTGACTAGGTTGGACTAGTTGACCATCATCATGACAATGGCTATCATTTCTTGGCATTGACCTTGGCTTGCTTGTTGGTTCACAAATTGCATTTAATGCAAGAAATGATATGGCCATTTGATATGATAACAACCATCACATAATACTCAATTATTATTATGTGTTATGATGATTTTGGATTATGAGAGCAAGGGTGACAAAAGTCTTGCTCATTCTTTCATTTCCTTTCTCTCTCATGCTTGAGCTCTCCCTCTTCCTTTTGCACTCTCTCTCTAGTTCATGGTTCTATTGTCTCATGTGTTGAGAAGCAAGAACCATAGAGATCAAAACCCATTACACTTCTCTACTCATCCTAGTTTACAAGGTCTAGCAAGCCAAGTGTTCTAGTTTCTTCTAGTTTGAAGTGAAGCCAAAGGTAGAAGCTTTCAGGTGGATCTTTCTTCGGCACAAAGAGACGACGAGGAGAGAACCATCCGACCACCACAAGGAGACCAAGAGAAGGAGTTCAAGTTAAGGTATAACCCCTAACCGAGTAGGTAAAACTCTTGTTAGGATTGTTAGATAGTTGTTTGACAAAGACCCGTATTTTGAGTCCATGTTACCACCAAAAGAAAAATCGTTTTTCATCATTTCCGCAAGTCCGTAAGTACCTGGAGAGGTAACGTGGACTTGCAGATAGTTGGAATTTGATTCTCTCTGATGAGTTGGTTTACTCTTCGGGTGATCCCAACTAATACTCCTTTCAGGTTTGGAAGAGAATTTGGGATTACAGTGGGAGGTTTCCTGATTAGATAAAGTGACAACCATTCTGATCTAGGTTAGAGTGCACGCAGAGTGTTTCTTTTCTCTCTCTCTTTGGCAGCGACCTATGACCGACCCTAGACTATGACTCAGTGACCAAGTTGACCGAACCTTCTTAAAATACTGGCTTTTGGATTGTCTATGTTGCATAAGTCATTGCCACTCCTTCTTTTACCCTTTGTATTTCTCAGAACACCCCGTATTACTACGGACATCCACTTCCATTGGATAGATCCATCGTATGGTTATATACGAACTCGAAGGGACTTCTTCGAGGATGGATCCAGGTTCAGGAGAAATAGAATTGGTTTATTCAGTTGTCTTTTATTATCACCTTCTCTCAGGTTGCGAGGGCTCCTTAGTTTAGGAGAGTACACCTATTACGCTTATTGGATAGTCTTATTCCAAACTATAGGCAGGTGCCGAAAGGTAGGGAATGAAGAAAACCAATTAGCCTAAGTAGGGTGTACAGAAGGTGATATGTAAAGACAAAAATAAAGAGATTAGAAAGAGGGCAAAGTAAATTGCGACTGTTATCATTCACGACCAAACCGCGTACTTCATCGCCACTCTTATTTCATCTTTAATGGAATAAGGTATTATTCAGTTGTCTTTTATCATCACCTTCTCTCAAGTTGCCAAGGGTTAGGAGAGTACACCCATTATGCTTACTGGATAATCTTCTTCCAAACCATAGGCTGGTGCCGAACGGTAGGGAAGGAAGAAAACCACTTAGCCTAACGATGGTGTACAGAAGGTAATGAATAAAGACAAATAAAGGGATTTGGAGAGATGGCAATAAAATATACGGTTAAAGTCATGAATTGGATTATGGAAGAGGCATTACTAGGAATACCAGGATACCCCTACGAAACATTTTCATGTTTCAGTGCATTGCTAAAGGAAAACTGATTTCCCGATTACATACTTACTCCATGGTATGTATTTACCAGGTTTCATTCTCATATCTGTATGGTTTTACAGATGATGAGTGGGAGTAGGTTATTGGGAATAAGGTGATCATCCTCATTATATCGGAATTCGTTGTAATTGGTGATATTTGAGGAAATCGCATGCGTACAGTTTTCAACCTACGATGCACAGGTTTTGAGTTATTCAACTCAGCGGACTTATACAGAGTATTGTATGTTGTCCAGTGTCCGTAAGGACAAAGGGGTAGGTCCTCGTACTATGTTCTGCTTACTTGTGACTTCTCTAGTTTTTAGACAAGTGTTTCGTAGAAATACAATGTCTAAGTTTTGAGAAGTTGTGGGTATAAGAATAAAGTAGAGAACCAAGTATCGCAAGTATCGGGATTCTTCAAAGAAATCGAAGATGTAGATTCTTATGATTGGTATTCAAGTAATGATTTTTAGAAACTTGTTTCTCTTTCGGGTTACTCATAATTGGATGTATTCTTAAGTTGAATAATGCTGATTAGCCTATCTCCATTAAGTTGATATGCACTGGAGACAGTTGCATGGTTTGAATCTGGTTCCAATTAAATTAGTGCCTCTATTTCTATATTGTATATAGAATGGTTCATATCTTAAAGATGTTAAGATACGGGGAGTTGTCCGGCTTATGCTTAAAACCAGACACTGGATAACTCAAGGCACGTTTATGTAATGGCAGTTTGTGGGTTGACCCTGGCTTTGACGAGGGTTGATTTTTTACCATCTGGAAGATCAATAGTGATATTGTTCTTGACTCGCCACAGTTTTAGTAAAATGTATTTTTTCAGAAAACAGTAGTGGGAGTATGGTAGAACTGGAAGTGATTCCAGAACCGCAAACGATTACGGAAAATTTAATAGGACCTATATATTCAATCAGGTTTGACATTCCTATAGCCACTCCGCAGACATGGTGGGTAACCTCAGACACCCGAGAGGTACTTCGGTAGCCTCAAGGACGGTGACAAGGAGATTCTTGTTTACCCAGACTTGACACTACTGTTGTTCCAGACTATGAGACCCGGCAGGAGGATATGTATAGCGTCGTTCTAAACTAGTTTTAGAAGTGGACGTATATATTATTCTGCCAGAGGGTTGTCATAGTCAGTGGGATCAGCGGAAGCATAGTAGACAAGTAGCTTATGTCTATTTATAGGCTTAAGCAGATATAGCGGAGATAAGATCATCTATTTTTGATGTGACAGTCATGGGTTTGACTTCATCAGAATAGGGGATGGATCTGGTGAGAAGGTAGTAGGGTGTGATGTCCTGGTATTTGGATGACATACACAGAGTAGGAAGTAAAATTTCTATACTACGATCGGTGGTACTGTGGTCGTCACACAGTTGTTTCTCCACAAAGGATATGGATATAATATCAGACATTCTGGTTACTAGATCTATGGTTTTAGATCTAGATTTGGGTAGTTTCCCAATTTAGGTACTTTGACAGTATTCTAACGGTATTTAGAATAGATGACTCCTGGCATGGTGGTGTACCTGCAGATGATGGAGTCACCCTCTCTAAAGGTGTCTTATAGACTAAAGGGGAGAGGGATGTGCATGATTGGCAGATCACTTGCTTAGGCTAATGAGTCAATCATGAGATGTCAAGTACCACACCAGATGTTGTTTTTGCATTAGATGCGATAAGTTTATATTAATCCAATCCTGGAGAAACATAAGGAGGCAGTTTTAGAACATAAGTGGATGTTCTACGGGTTTGATGACGGCAGCCTCCTTCGGGAGACGGTTATTATTCCAGGCTTCAAAGGTGACATAGTTGACAGAGTGATTATCAGAGTTATAGTTTTCCCTCTGACGAGGGACAATATTATGGACAGGTGGTCCAAGAGGATACTGTGGGAGGCATGGTGATGGATACTGATTAGGTTCCGTTATCGATACAGTCTAAGAAGTTTGGATTTGGAATTCATTTATGAACTAGGTCCCATCAGATATTCAGACATATTCTAAGACAAGTAATACTCGATTCGGGAGATGGCTTTCTCTGCGAACTTGAGATTAAGAGACATATAGAAAGAAACATCAGGGCGGATCCACTCACTGAGGCTATTTCTCGAACACAAGAGTTTTACAAACTAGCTTTGTGAAACTGATTAGTAGAGGAGTTGGGTGTTCGGTATCACACGGGCTGTGAGTATGCAACATCACAATAATTAGCCTTAAGTGCTAGTGGGAGATTGTTGGAGATATTGCCCTCAAAGTCAATTATTGGATCGCAGGTACGTGATTTCAATGATTGAGGCAGGACCTATACCGATATGACAGTCTTGCTCGAGATGATAGTATGCTATCTGGTTTGTCTTTATCAACGTATACATGCTTTAGTTCGCTATTGCATGTTGATAGAGCCCATAGGATTCTTGCTTGACTGCCAGCAGTATGATGGCAATCATATACGTGGGAGCTGGGGTCTGTAAGCACATCCTTAAAGTGTCCCTAGTCGTGGGAGTTTCGAGACAGGGCATCGATACTCCAGAGTAGACTAGTGTATACAGTCGAGACCCCGAAGAGGGGCGGTGGCCGGTCTCACAAGCCATTGGTGTCAGTTGGTTCACCTAAGATGTATACAGGTGCTCATTGGGTAATGAGTACACCGGACAGGACTCGCCGGGAACATGCTAGTTGGTATTATACATATCGTCAGATAGCAGTTCCCAGGTGACATGTGTACAGGTTAGTTAATCGACCTGAGGTCGTCATTTGTCTCGTGTGAGTTCCCACTGTGCTTTGATTTCTACCCTACCACGGCTCAAAGGAGTCGTGCAAATAGGTCTTTTTTGGGTACAGTCACGAGCCATATGGAGGCAAGTGAGCGGATCGGCAGGGGATTAGTCTCTCCCGGTATTGGGGGTGAGATCGTGCTGTGTCTAGGAGAGCCATTACACAAAACCCTCAGCCGAGGCAGGAGATTTACTGGTAGGTACTCCAGTAGTATCTCAGGGTGTTCTGGGCCACTCTCTGACACGACTTATACCGCTAATGGGGGTTTGACGTTACCAGCCCCCGAGGCATATATGCGATACTCATAGACGAACGGACCGGACTGTATGTATATTGTCACTGTTAGGCTCAGTAGGGTTTATGGATGAGTTCGCTCGTCAGCTTCCCTTCCAATCAATACATAGGCAACCGTTACGTATAGCTTGTACCTCTGACATGCTAGTGGTTATACCCAGTGCCAGTGTGTTGATGAGTCATTAGAGTCCCCCACAGACCGTTTTCCAAGTTCGGACGAAAGGTTGTAGAGGCCGTATGGATTTATGGCAGGGTTCGGAAAATGCACGTGCGTTTATGCACGTGTCATATTTCGGGCAGATAATACCGGTGGGCTTTGGTTTAAGCCGGATCCGAGTATTATACTGTGTAGATGTAATATCTTTGTCTCAGTTGCATTTGTATTCGGTCGTAATACAAATGCGGGTATATTTATACTGATACGGGGTTATCCTGAAATTCGTTTCGGGATCGCTTTTGGAAGTTGCCAGTCCCCAGTTTTCTATCGCCCGTCTTTAACATTCGGTTAAAGACGGATTTATCTTTTCTGCTTGAGGGTGAGTCATGGGGTGAGTCGTGATTCTAGAAGGTTCTAGAAGTGGTGACTAGGTTTATGAATCTTTGGTTGCATTAATTAAGTGGTGACTAGGTTTAGATGAGTCATTCATTGCATTAATGCATTTTTTTTGTGCTAAGATATTTCTTCATGATACATTATTGCTTAAGGTTACCTTCCTTGTTCCTACACTCACCCCCACCTCTACAAATTGTGGCCGGCCCTTGAGTGAGAGAGAGAGGATTAAATTTTGGGAAAAAGATTATAGTTTTTGGTGTATGGAAATTTCATAGCTACTTTTATTCCATCACCCGATCCAAAAGGCAACTTCATTAACCGTTCGTCCATAGCCTTGGACGTAACGAGACAAAGTGTTCTACTCATTCTCTATATCATCTTGGTCATCTCATTTAGCAAACTTGATGATCGAGTTGCCTCGGTTCAGAGGTGGGAGCCCGTTTAAAGATCCGTCGACGTGGTGCCACCTGGACGAGAAGACCGGAGATTTAGGAGATCGGAGCAGCCGCAACAAAGCGTGGGATGATGGTTGAAGACCGAAGGACTCGGATCGTTCGGTATAACATTTCTACCCACTTTGTAGTTTGTTAGTTTAGCTTTAATGGCAGATCCGGGTTATAGTACGCGATAGCGCCAGTTGTAAAAGTTTTTTGTTCCGCATTTGGCGTCTGTTAGACGGCCGGGGCGCTACCGTGGACTTACAGTTTTTGGGTACAGTCCCGAGACACATGGAGGCAATGAGCGATAGGATGGGATTTCGTCTCTCCCGGTATTGGGGGTTGATGTTGCGCTATGCTTGATTGGCCATAACAGGAAATCCCTTGCCAGGGTTGCTGAGATCTACTGGTACGTGCTATCAGTAGTTTCTCGAACCGTTATGAGCCTCATATCGGCATGACTTATCAGGTTATTGGGGTCTGATGATTACCACCCCAGGCTGTGATATGCGATATATCAAACGAAGAGACCGGACTGTACGGTAGTGTTACTGATTGGATTCGCAGGAGTATGAGCAGGCTTGCTTGTTGATCTTCTGATCGCTCAATACCCGGGTGGCCGTTATGTTTAGCAGACTGCTTACGGCTTATGGGTGACTGATATGATCACCACCTACCGCCGGCATATTGACGAATCTTTAGAGTCCTACATAGAAGTTTCCTGGCTCAAGAGAAACGAAATAGGAGCACATATGTGATATGTGCTGGACCGAGATTAATACGCGTATGTGATACCGCATTCTATTCTCGCGATATGTGATATTGGTCGGTTATGTATGATATAGCCGGATTATCGGATCAAGTGTTAATTTGATAAATTGTTACATATGATATTAGTCGGTTGTATGTGATATAGCTGGATTATTAAATCAAGTGTTGATTTAATAATTTAATGTATAATTATATATTTGATATATTATCTTAAATTAACTAATATTAGCTCTCTTAAGATTTCTTTTTCTCACTTGTGTGGATTTAGTATATATGTGATATATATTAATGTACATCTTTTGTGTCATGCTTGATGCCACATGCTACATGGGTGTATGAGACTCACACCATGCTTATAATAATGTAAGGTTTTGTTTATTTAAAGTAAATCAAATTAGTTGGAAATTGTCACATGGTTGAACCTTGTAGAAGCTTGTGGAACCATTGACCAAGTGCACTAATTTTGTTTTACTTGAAGATATTTATTAACCCACCATTATTGTTTAGCCATGATTTAGTCTCTATATAAGTTAGTATATGATATTAACTCACCCATGGTTGCTATTCTCACCACTTGCTTCATTCTTCACTTGCTTCATTCCATGGTTGCTTTCTTCATCTCCTTCCTCAAGCTTTCTAGCTTCATGGGAGGTGAAGAAATTTAGTGAGAAAATTATTTCTAAAATGAGAAAAAATCCTACTTCTTCAACCTCTTCTCTACTAGCCATTTAGATTGGGTTGTTTCTTCACTAGTTCATCATATTAGTGAAGAGGTAGCTTGAGTTAGTGTCTCCTCGATGTAGATCATCTTCGGCCTCGAAGACTTCAAGCAAGCTTGTTCATTTCACCTTGTGGAGCCTCACTAGAATCCTGGAGATCACTACTTGGAGCGAAGGGATTACTACATGGAGCTTATGAAGTGAAGGACCGGTCTATAAAGGTTTTATTCCTTGTTCACTTAGATGTAAAGATGTTTACATTCTAGTTTCGTCTAATTCTCTAGTTAAGATTCTTGGTTAGGGTTCTTTAGCGTGCCAATTTTTTAAAATGGCATGGTCGATGCCTCCCGAAACCCAGCGGCGACCTAGGGAACCCTGCAGTGGTATCGGTGCAATGCTAGAGAATTAGACGATGTTTGTTAGATTACGAAACCGAAACTACTCCGAAACATGCAACACTTAAACCCAATTTCTGTCGAATTTTTCAGAGTGTTTAAATTTTTTTAAGCAATTGCAGAATGTTATATGAGATGTAACATGAACACCACAGAAAATTGAACCCTTCTCGCCGGAAAATGGTCGGCCATATTACACTAAAAACCGGCCTACTCGGTTTTTTAACATTGTTTTGGGTAGAATTTTTTATGGTGTTCCAGGCTCTGGGTTTTGGTATTTCAGGTGTTGCTTGTTTTTCCTAAGATCGTATGTGATTTTATCTTTCTGTAAAGGTAACTCAGAGTATTTCGTAATCGTAATTCAAATATCGTTTCGGGTTATTTTAGACGACGTTAAAAAGATTGAACGGATATCAATAACCCATTTTTTCCTTCGCTGGAAATTTTCCAAGAGTTGGATATTTCCAAGTTTAAGATCTTCAGAAAATCATGCAGGTGATTCTGTGGACCCTCTAGAAGAACGAAACCCTAACTCGATTCTGTGACCGTCGGAACCGCCACCAAACCCTAGGGTTTGTGGTAGTTCCGCGGCGCCATAAGTAAGGCAAGGGATGGCCCTTCTACGGTTGGTCCATAGATGTTGTGGTATGTTCTGGGTACTTTTTTAAACTCCGCTCAAGTGTTGAGCTCTTTGAGAAATTTTGGGTGTTTGTTGATTCGATCCAAAAGTTTAACACCGTCTAGCTATCTTTGATTGTGATACAATACTTGGAACCCATAATATTTAGTTTTGCGAAAACTAATTTGAATTTTATAAATCTAGCAATTCAGTCTCATTTGATCGGTTGCCACGGAATTTTAATGTGGATCAAAAGTCCGTCGCAATCACGTAGTATACGCGGATACTCGCCGGGTAACCTTACTAGATAGCCACGCCCAATAGCCCCGACCAAGTGACTGTAGAAGAACCCCGTCTCCAAAAGCATCCGTTCGGGTGCTCGCGGCCGCGGTGTTCCGCCTAAGTGCACTTCGTCGATGGCATCGGGGGTGCGGCCGTCTACTAAAGTTTCCAACGAGCATTCGATCAGGTTGTCGGGAATCTTGTTGAATTACCCGACTGGTTATTGAAAAGGGTTTTCAATATTGAGACTAAAATACGTGGTTTATAATTGTTAGGCATGTGATGTATAAGGAATTCATTTGGTTAGGCATGAAATCCAAAGTATGTGATACATTGGGTTTATGATGTCTAAGGTGGTTGCTGATTCCAATTGTTGTAGTTTTTCACTTTCTTTTCTGCGACCGGAAGTGTATTATGTGGTGTATCGCTTGCTATATGTCAACGACAATTAGGATACACATATTTACTTACGTTGATGACATGTGATGTTATTTTGTGTTGCTGTGATATGTTATATTGGATCGTCGTGTTTTTGTAAGTCCACGGTAGCGCCCCGGCCGTCTAACAGACGCCAAATGCGGAACAAAAACTTTTACAACTGGCGCTATCGTGTACTATAACCTGGATCTGCCATTAAAGCTAAAATAACAAACTATAAAGAGGGTAGAAATGTTATACCGAACGATCCGAGTCCTTCGGTCTTCAACCATCATCCCACGCTTTGTTGCGGCTGCTCCTATCTCCTGAATCTCCAGTCTTGTCGTCCAGTTGGCACCACATCGACGGATCTTTAAACGGGCTCCCGCCTCTGAACCGAGGCAACTCGATCATCAAGTTTGCTAAAAGAGATGACCAAGATTGATGTAGAGAATGAGTAGAACACTTTGTCTCGTTACGTCCAAAGCTATGGACGAATGGTTAATGAAGTTGCCTTTTGGATCGGGTGAAAATGTGAAATGAGTATCTATCAAATTTCCATACACTAAAACTATCATCTTTTTTTTCTCTCTCAAGCAACCATCATCTCTTGCAAGAGGGGGCCGGCCACTAAATAGGATGAGGAAGGTGAGTGTAGGAGGTCGGGAGAGTGACCATAACCATAAATGATATGAATGAATCATCTAACACCTTGTATGAACACATTTAATGAAAACTATGATTCATAACCCTTAGTCATCATCTACTTAAAGCACCATTAATGAACAAATGAGTCACAAGCCACCTCATCATCCTAGTCACCATCTAGAAGCTTCCACACTCATCTCAAGAAAAGATAAATCCGTCTTTAACCAAATGTTAAAGACGAGCGATAGAAAACTGGAAACTGGCAACTTCCAAAAGTGATCCCGAAACGGATTTCAGGATAACCCCGTATCAGTATAAACATACCCGCATTTGTATTACGACCGAATACAAATGCAATTGAGACAAAGATATTATATCTACACAGCATAATACTCCGATCCAGCTTAAACCAAAGCCGACCAGTATTATCCGCCCGAAATATGACACGTGCGTAAACGCACGTGCATTTTCCGAACCTTGCCATAAAACCATACGGCCTCTACAACGTTTTGCCCAAACTTGGGAAAGTGTCTGTGGGGGAATCTAATGACTCATCAACACACTGGCACTGGGTATAACCTCTAGCACGTCAGAGGTACAAGCTGTACGTAATGGTTGCCTATGTATTGATTGGAAGGGAAGCTGACGAGCGAACTCATCCATAAACCCTACTGAGCCTAACAGTGACAATATACATACAGTCCGGTCCGTTTGTCTATGAGTATCGCATATCTGCCTAGGGGGCTGGTAACGTCAGACCCCCATTAGCTGTATAAGTCATGTCAGAGAGTGGCCCAGAACACCCTGAGATACTACTGGAGTACCTACCAGTAAATCTCCTGCCTCGGTCGAGGGCTTTGTGTAATGGCTCTCCTAGACACAGCGCGATCTCACCCCCAATACCGGGAGAGACGAATCCCCTGCCGATCCGCTCACTTGCCTCCATGTGGCTCGGGACTGTACCCAAAAAGACCTGTTTGCACGACTCCTTTGAGCCGTGGTAGGGTAGAAATCAAAGCACAGTGGGAACTCACACGAGAAAAATGACGACCTCAGGTCGATGAACTAACCTGTACACATGTCACCAGGGAACTGCTATCTGACGATATGTATAATACCAACTAGCATGTTCCCGACGAGCCCTGTCCGGTGTACTCATAACCCAATGAGCACCTGTATACATCTTAGGTGAATCAACTAACACCAATGGCTTGTGAGACCGGCCACCGCGCCTCATCGGGGTCTCGACTGTATACACTAGTCTACTCTGGAGTATCGATGCCCTGTCTCGAAACTCCCACGACTAGGGACACTTTAAGGATGTGCTTATAGACTACCAGCTCCCACGTGTATGATCGCCATCATACTGCTGGTAGTCAAGCAAGAATCCTATGGGCTCTATCATCATGCAATAGTGAACTAAAGAATATATACGATGATAAAGACAAACCAGATAGCATACTATCATCTCGAGCAAGACTGTCATATCGGTATAGGTCCTCCCTCAATCATTGCAATCACATACCTGCGATCCAAAAATTGACTTTCAGGGCACTATCTCCAACAATCTTCCACTTGCACTTAAGGCTAATTATTTCGATGTCGCATACTCACAGCTCGTGTGATACCGAACATCCAACTCCTCTACTAATCAGTTTCACAAAGCTAGTTTGTAAAACTCTTGTGTTCGAGAAATAGCCACAGTGAGTGGATCCGCCCTGATGTTTCTTTCTATGTCTCTCTTATTCTCAAGTTCGCGGAGAAAGCCATCTCCCGAATCGAGTAATACCTGTCTTAGAATATGTCTGAATATCTGATGGGACCTAGTTCATAAATGAACTCCAAATCCAAACTTCTTAGACTTTATTGATAACTGAACCTAATCAGTATCCAGCACCATGCCTCCCACAGTATCCTTTTGGACCACTTGTCCATGATGCTGTCCCTCGTCAGAGGGAAAAATATAACTCTGACAATCACTCTGTCATACATGTCACCTTGGAAGCCTGGAATGATAACCGTCTCCCGAAAGAGGCTGCCGTCATCAAGTCCGTAGAACATTCACTTATGTTCTAAAACTGCTTCCTTATGTTTCTCCAGGATTGGATTAATATTAACTTATCGCATCTAGTGCAAAAACAACATCTGGTGTAGTACTTGACATCTCATGATTGACTCAATTGCCTAAGCAAGTGATCCGCCAATCATGTACATCCCTCTCCCTTTTACTCTGCAAGACACCTTTAGAGAGGGTGACTCCATCACCTGCAGGTACACCACCATGCCAGGAGTCATCTATTCTAAAATGCTATTAGAATACTGTCAAAGTACCCTTATTGGGAAACTACCCAAATCTAGATCTAAAACCATTGATCTAGTAACCGGAATGTCAGATATTATATCCATATCCTGTCTGGAGAAACAACTGTGTGACGACCACAGTACAACCGATCGTAGTATAGGAATTTTACTCCTTACCCAGTGTATGTCAACCAAATACCAGGACATCACACTCTACTACCTTCTTAACAGATCCATCCCCTATTCTGATGAAGTCAAAGCCATGACTGTCACATCAAAATTAGATGATCTATCTCCGCTATATTTGCTCAAGCCTATAAATAAATATAAGCAACTTGCCCACTATGCTTCCGCTGCTCCCACTGACTACGACAGCCCTCTGGCAGAATAATATATACATACACTTCTAAAGCTAGTTTAGAACGACGCTATACTTATCCTCCTGCCGAGTCTCATAGTCTGGAACAACAGTAGTGTCAAGTCTAGGTAAACAAGAACCTCCTTGTCACCGTTCTTGAGGCTACCGGAGTACCTCTCGGGTGTATGAGGTTACCCACCATATCTGCGGAGTGGCTAATGGAATGTCAAACCTGATTGAATATATAGGTCCTATTAAATTTTCCGTAATTGTTTGCGGTTCTGGAATCACTTCCAGTTCTACCATACTTCTACTACTGTTTTCTGAAAAAGTCCATTTTAATAAAACTGTGGCGAGTCAAGAACAATATCACTATTGATCTTCCAGATGGTGGAAATGTCAATCCTCGTCAAAGCCAGGGTCAACCCACAAACTGCCATTATAGAAACGTGCCTTGAGTTATCCAGTGTCTGGTTTTAAGCATAAGCTGGACAACTCCCCTTACCTTAACATCGTTAAGATATGAACCATTCTATATACAATATAGAAATAGAGGCACTAATTTAATTGGAACCATATTCAAATCATGCAGCTGTCTCCAGTGCATATCAACTTAATGGAGAGAGGCTAATCAACATTACTTAACTTAGGAATATATCCAATTATGAGTTATCTGAAAGAGAAACAAGTTTCTCAAAACCATTACTTTCAACTGAATACCAATCACAAGAATTGTTCAGTTGATAAAACTGCACATTTGTATTACATTTTTCCTACCATTTTCATATTAAAAAAGGACTTTATTATAATATATTATACATATGAGGGTTTATGTGTAAAAATATTATTTTCCATGTGTTAATATATTTTAATTATCATTTGGTAGGAAAATGTATGCAAATATTATTGACCTAATCCTAGTAGAACAAAGTCTACTAAAATCTTATTTGAGTTGTTGTGCAGAATATTTCCAAGTTGTTATGAAGAATTTATCAAACAAATCAATTTGTTGAAGAAAACTTGCCAAATTAAGAAGCAAAACTTGGAGACCAAGTCTGGAAGCAACTGAGAGAAGATTTCTGAATTCTAAAGATGCCTAGGATTGTCAAATGTCAAAATCAGAGAGCCCAAGAAAATTGGTGAAGTGATCCTCACCATTGGCCGCGGAACCGCGGCCAAACCCCCCTGTTGGCCGCAGATCCGCGGCAATCTAGAGAGATTGTGTGCTAAAATTTTGTGGAGTAAATCTCTGCTGAATTTTACCAAGTTTCCAACTAAAAGATTCTGGCTTTGCACTATTAAAGGGCACCGAGGGCCTCTTGGAAAAGCTATCAAGCCGAAGAGATCACGAAGCTCCCGACGCTCACGCATCCAGGCTGATCATCGACTGTTCGACTACCTCCTTAGGAAAGATCGAGAAGCAACTAGTTGTAATCATTTTCTATGGATTAAAAGTGTAGTTTGTTCAAGTCGATTAATAAAGGTAGTTCTTTTTAATTGTTTTTGCATTTTACATTATGTTTTCCCTCTCTGTCTTTTCATCTTCTTCTCCCAACATGCGCGAGTAATTTTCCGCTTGTTAGGGTTCGTAGGATTAGGGTAGGCTAATGGATGATGAAAATAACTAAACCCTTTTTAAGTCCTATAAAGTTTAGGAACTTTATCAAAAGAATCATCAACATCCTAATCGGGCGTGCTAGCAATTCTTTGCTAGTTCCGACCGCGATTAGAGATTAGATTAATAATTGTTTTGGTAAAGGCTAGATATGAACGGAGTTCCGTGTCGAGATAAGGGTTAAGAGTGGGATTCTTTTTCCCTCCAGAAACCTTAATCTACACGCATCACCGTCGTTCTAGTTCTAAATCTATTAATGGATAAAAAGGGTAACTTTTAATTAATCGTCCATAACTACTGTTAGTTATATGTATGCCCTAGAGGCCATTACTGTAAGTCCATGCTACCTCTCCCGGTACTTTCGGGAAGGCGGAATTTGGTAAAAAACGATTTTTACGGAGGTGGTAATATGGACCTAAAACCCGGATCTTGGTTAAACATCTATCTAACAACCTAACTATGAGTTTCTAGCTACTCGGTTAGGGGGTTATACCTTGCTTGTCTTGAACTCCTTCGTCTTCAAGCTCCGATGGTGGTCCGGATTGGCTTCTTCTCGTCGTCTCCGTACGCCGAAGATAGATCCACCTGAAAGCTCCAACCTTTGGCTCTTTCTTCGTTCTTTGAAGAAACTAGTTCACTCGGTTTGCTAAACCTTGTGAACTAGAATGAGTAGAGAATAGTTTGTGTGAGATTTTATTTATGGTTCTTGATTCTTAACTCATGAGACAAGAGAACCATAGATTAAAGAGAGGGAAAAAGAGCAAGAGGGTGAGAGCAAAAGGAGAGCTCAAGAACAAGAGAGAGAATGAGCAAGAAAAGAATGAGCAAGTATTTTGTCTCTCACCCTCTCATAATCCAAAGTCATGATAACTCATCATACTAAAAAAGTCTTATGTGATGGTTGAAGCAACCATAACCATATCATTTCATGCACTCATTTTACACAAATGAGCAAGCAAACAAAAGTCTTTGCCATGAAATGATGGCTATGGTTATCATGATGGTCAACTAGTCAAGCCTAGTCAACCGGTCAACAAAGTCAACAAGTCAACAAAAGTCAACAAGTCAACAAAGTCAACAAGTTAACAACCATGTCACCATAATACTTAATTAATATAATAGTTAATCACATATCATATTCTCATTAGGGTTGAACAAAAAGTCAAATAGTCAACAGTCAACTGTCAACAACCCTAATGAGAATCCGCTGCCTCTGTCTCCATGTCAACTGTGCATACGCACCCGCATCCGCGTTCCGAGGAACACGAATGCACACTGGATAAATCCAATCCCAAAAGGTACACTAGGATCTGGCTTAAACCAAAGCCCGCTAGTGTAAACTGTCCGGATACTGTACGTGCACAAGTGCACGGATGTGACCGAACCCTGTCGCAAAACCATGCGACCTGTCGCAATACCATGCGACCTCTACTCTTTTGCCTAAAGGCGAAAAGCTTTCTGTGTGGGACTCTAAAGACTCGACACTACGCTGGCAGTGGGTTTAACCACAGACCGCAAGCGGCACTAGCTGTGCGTAACGGTCCCCAGGTAGTGCCGACAAGAAGACCGACGAGGCGAAACCCATCTGAACTCCTACTGAGCCTGAGTGTGACATTCTCCGTACAGTCCGGTCTGTTCGTCTGATACATCGCATGGCGGGCCTAGGGGGCGGTAAACGTCAGTCCCCCAATAGCGGTACAAGTCGTGCCGGAGCGAAGCCCAAAACACCCTGAGATAACACTGGAAACCTACCAGTATATCTCATTTGCCCTGGCCAGGGACTACTCGTGTAATGGCTCTCCTAGACACAGCGCGATGTCAACCCCCAATACCGGGAGAGACGAATCCTGTCTAACCGTCACTGCCTCCAAGTGCTTCGGGACTGCACCCAACTACTACCTGTTTGCACGACTCCTTTGAGCCGTGGTAGGGTAGTGATCAAAGTGCAGTGGGAACACACTCGAGGCGAAGTGACAGTGTCAAGTCAGCGGACTAAGCTGTACTCATGTCACCTAGGAACTGATAACTGACGATAGGCATAATACCAACTAGTCAGTTCCCGACGAGTCCTGTCCAGTGTACCCGTAACCTAACGAGCACCCGCATACTATCTCAAGTACGACGTACTGACGGCTGTGGGACAGACCGGCTCCCACACTGGGATGAGAAGCGCATGCGCTGGTCTACTCCGGAGTATCGATGCCCTGTCTCGATAGTCCTGCGACCAGGGACCTGCATAAGGATGTGCTTATAGATTACCCAGCCCCACTAGTGTGACGGCCATCACATCGCTGGTAATCAAGCAAAGATCCTAAGGGCTCCACTAATGTGTATAGGCGATATACAAAAATAAACACATGTACACATTGAAGTAGAAACAAACCAAGTAGCATACTACTATTTTGAGCAAGATTGTTTATACAAGGTGAATATCCCAAGCTTCCATTAAGTAATATACAAACTAGTATGATACAGTAATGGCCTCTAGGGCATATACACTAACAATCTCCCACTTGCACTAAGGCCATGTACTGGCGTATCGAAGACCTATCATCTCGATGAGCCGCTCGAACTGAGTCTGGGGCAGGGCCTTGGTGAATGGATCTGCAGTGTTATCTTCTGAAGCGACTCTCCGAACCTCGATCTCCTGGCGATCCACGATCTCTCTGATCAGGTGATACCGCCTCAAGATGTGCCTGGATCTCTGATGGGACCTGGGTTCCTTCGCTAATGCTATAGCCCCGTTGTTGTCGCAATACAGAGGTATTGGATCAACAATGGACGGAACCACCAGAAGTTCTTTCAAGAACTTCCTCATCCAGACAGCTTCTTTTGCGGCATCAGATGCAGCGATGTATTCCGCTTCCTTCGTCGAGTCTGCAACGATTTCTTGTTTGGAACTCTTCCAACACACCGCCCCTCCATTGAGGGTAAAGACAAAACCCGACATGGACTTGGAATCATCCTTGTCACTCTGGAAGCTGGAGTCAGCAAAGGCCTCGATCTGGAGGTCTTTTCCACCATACACCAAGAACATCTCCTTAGTCCTTCTCAGGTACTTGAGAATGTTCTTTACCGCTATCCAGTGTTTCTCTCTAGGGTTTGACTGATACCGGCTTACCACACTCAGTGCATAAGCTACATCCGGTCTGGTACACAACATCGCATACATTATAGAGCCTACCGCAGAAGCGTAGGGTATAATAGACATGCGATGCCTCTCCAAATCAGTCTTGGGAGACATCTCTTTAGAGAGGGTGATCCCGTGACAAGCCGGTAGGTTACCGAGCTTGGAATCTTCCATACTGAATCTTTTCAGTATGGTGTCGATGTACCTGGACTGTGAAAGTCCTAATATCCTCTTGGATCTATCACGATGGATCCGGATCCCCAGGATGTATGAGGCATCACCCAGGTCTTTCATGGAGAACCTGTGTGACAAGAACCCCTTGACAGATTGTAGCATAGGAATGTCATTTCCTATTAAGAGAATGTCATCCACGTATAAAACGAGGAATACTACAGTTCTCGCTACAAATCTACTATAGATGCATGGTTCATCTGGATTTTTGATAAAGCCAAATTCTTTGACCGTCTCATCAAAGCAGATGTTCCAACTCCGCGATGCCTGCTTCAGTCCATAGATGGACTTAAGCAACTTGCACACCTTTCCGCTGCTCCCACTCTGAATGAAACCTTCTGGCTGGTCCATATAGACACACTCCTCCAAATTTCCATTTAGAAAAGCAGTCTTTACGTCCATTTGCCAGATCTCATAATCGTGGAAGGCAGCAATGGCAAGAAGGATCCGAATGGATTTCAGCATGGCTACTGGAGAAAAGGTTTCGTCATAGTCCAAGCCAGGTTTTTGACGAAAACCCTTTGCTACCAGCCTAGCTTTATAGGTCTCAACCTGTCCATCTACACCAATCTTCCTTTTGAAGATCCACTTGCATCCTACGGGTTTTACCCCGTCTGGAGCAATGTCCAACGTCCATACCTTGTTGGTGTACATGGACTCCATTTCGGTCCGCATTGCATCCAGCCATTTCACTGAGTCAACGCTCTGAACGGCCTGCTGGAAGCTAGTAGGCTCATCATAATCTATGATGCAATCCTCTCTATCCCCGTCTATGAGAAAACCGTAGTATCTCTCAGACGGATGAGTCTGCCTACTACTCCTGCGGAGCGGCGTAGGAATGTCCTGTTCTTTCGAACCCTCTGGTTCCACTAAGCCTTCAGTAACAGTCTGTGGTTCTGGAACTTCTTCCAGTTCTACTGCGCTCCCACTAATTTTCTTTTCTAAGAACTGGTGTTCTAGAAAGTGGGCATTACGAGAAACAAGGACTTTTTGTTCCTCTGCGTAGTAGAAAAGATACCCCCTGGTGTTCTTTGGGTATCCCACAAACTTGCACAGTACTGAGCGTGCCTCGAGTTTGTCCGCATGCTGCTTTTTGACAAAAGCCGGACATCCCCAGATCTTCAGATATTGAAGATAGGGTTTTTTCCCACTCCATAACTCATACGGTGTGGTAGGCACAGTCTTAGTGGGAACTCGGTTCAAAAGGTATGCGGCTGATTCTAGCGCATATCCCCAGAATGATCGCGGTAACTCAGCGTTACTCATCATGGACCGCACCATATCCAATAGGGTGCGGTTCCGTCTCTCCGATACACCGTTATGTTGCGGAGTGTATGGAGGAGTAAGCTGAGAGAGAATTCCGTTCTCTTTTAAATAGTCCAGGAACTCGGCACTTAAGTATTCTCCACCTCGATCCGATCTTAGAATCTTAATACTTTTGCCGGTCTGTTTTTCTACTTCATTCTTATACTCCTGGAATTTTCCAAAGGTTTCGGACTTATGTTTCATTAAGAAGACATGACCGTACCTTGAGAAGTCATCCGTAAAAGTAACGAAGTAAGAATAACCGCTTCGCGCATGTGTAGACATTGGACCGCACACGTCACTGTGTACGAGTCCTAAGAGCTCGCTCGCTCTTACTCCGTGTCCAGTGAACAGAGTCTTTGTCATCTTTCCTTTGAGACAGGATTGACAAGTGGCATACGATTGATATTCGAACGCATTCAAATACCCTTCAGTATGTAACTTCGTCAACCTTCTCTCATTGATGTGACCCAGTCTACAATGCCACAAGAAAGTCTGATTTATTTCTGGAGACTTTCTTTTGTGTGTATTCTGGACATTGAAAATCTGTGGTTGGTTCAATACGTATATACCATTACTCAATGTACCTGACCCAATCAAAACTTGATTAAGGTGAATGTTTACAACATTACTTACAAACGCAAATTCATAACCTTCTTTAGAAACTAAAGATACAGAAATGATATTACAAGTTGCGTTGGGTACAAAAAAGCAATTACGCAAAACCAAAACATGTCCATCTGACATTCCCAGGTGATAGTCCCCCACGGCTTTAGCATCCATGCTAGCTCCGTTCGCAACTCTGAGGGTCATGTCACCTGCCTTCAAAACCCTACGGTTTCTCAACGCCTGCAAAGAATTACAGATATGAGATCCTGATCCGGTATCCAATACCCAGGAAGTAGAGTTTATTGAAAGACAGTTTTCAATAACATACACACCTGAAGCTGAAGCTGCAACCTGCTTCAATTCCTGTGTCCTGGCTTTCCAAGCCCTGCAATCATTCTTCCAGTGACCTTTCTTATGATAATAGAAGCATTCTTCCTTATCCGCAAGCTTCCCCGCTTTCTTTGTTGCTTTAGCTTTTCCCTTCGTATCCACTTTACTAACACCGCCCCTTGGTTTGGCGGGGGCTTTCTTCTTCTTTCCCTTCGCTTTTGCCTTGGACTTAGAAGAAGATGATCCTCCTACAAACAAAGTGGATGTTTCCCTACCTTTCTGTAGGGTGCCCTCTGCGCTCCTCAGCAAGTTGAGGAGCTCTGAAAGTTCAACCTCTTTTTCTTGTAAGTTGAAGTTCAGTATGAACTGGGCGTAAGTGGAAGGAAGGGACTGGAGAACTATGTCCGTATAGAGTTCACTCTCCAATGTGGTCCCTAGGTCCGCGAGCTCCTCAATGTAGCTGATCATCTTTAGCACGTGCTCGGCTACTGATGATCCGACGGCCATCTTTGTCGAGAATAACTTTTTCGATGCTTCGTATCTTGCGATACGAGATTGCTCTCCATACAGTTCTTTTGTATGGAGAAATATGGATTCAAGGTCCATATTCTCGTGCCTCCTCTGATGTTCGTTGTCCATCGAGGCAAGCACGAGGCACTTGGCCTTCGCGCTATCAATCTCCCAAGTCTTGCGGATTTCCTTATCCGCGACGCTGGAAGTGGGACCAGGGACATGGGGAGCTTTGGTGGTAAGAAGATACCCCAGCTTGTCATAAGTGATTGCCATTTTGACATTCCTGAGCCAATCTTTGTAGTTTGGCCCTGTCAGTATGTTTTTATCTAGAAGTAACTTAAGTCCAGTCATGTCGATTGGTCGCTGCAATTAGGAGAGAGAAGAAGAAACACTCAGCATGATGCTCTTGCAAGTTTAGAGTGGTTTTTAGTTTGTCTAAACAGGATGGCTCCCACTGTTTCTCGAATCCCTCCTCAAACCATAAAGGAAGAATTAGTCGGGATCAATCCCACCGCACAATACTTGCTTAACCGTTCAGCCAGGCCTGTGTCGGTACTTCGAGGGAGGTTTTCCAACGCTTTCGCGAAGTTCCTTAATTAAAAAACCTCTTTTCCCTGGGGGCGTAGCCCCGCTAACACCTTTCTAGGCACCTACTAGGTTTATAGCATTGATCGATTAGTGAGAAATTTCCCGAGGAGTAGCATATACTCACAGTAGGATCGGGATCCAAATATCATCGCGTGACGAAACTGAAGGAATCCTACCAGAATCATCACACTCCAAATGGTATGCAAATCTAGCAAGTTTCAGTACTTATGAAACTCCCGATGTGGATTTTTGCCCCATGCTCTTATGACCTTGGCGTGAGGTCAAAATGTCATAAGTCACATGTCAAGTTCGTCCCATCATTATCCAGGTTAATTTGAACCCACCCGTACATACCCTTGACGTAGGCCAAAATGGCAGTACGACTGTCTCAAACCAACGCATTCTATCTATGCAACAGATAAATATCCGGCAGCTTCCAATCACTATGCCTTGGCGTGAGGTCAAAATGCATAGCTTGAATACTACCGAATATTTAACTGAAATGATAGAGGGCTACGGATGGTTTTGGCAAAACCGTAAACGTAGTGAACTTGATTTGGTCGATGGAACGAGATAGCTTTTAAAAGGAGTGGCTCAAGCTCCGCATTTAAAAGTTGGTTTTGAAAAGAACCGAGTGGTTTTTCGAAAGTGTTCCAACGACTTTAACTTGGTTTATTATCTTGCATTAGTTCTTTTAATGCGTGATATTCTTGCAATAGTTCTTTTAATGCGTCCCATCATTTAATCCTACCATTGCAGAAAACAACCAAAATATGACGTACGCTTATGCCATTCGCATTCGCCACGGGGCCCCGTCATTACCCGTTAGGTTACTTAACTAACGACAGAGCGGGGGCTGGGCTAGCGCGGCTGTAAAACATAAGCAACGCCTAAATAATATCATATATAGATATACTGCAATGATAAACATTTCAGATCACAGATGAATACATTGGATATACTAGGAATCTGTAATTCGCACGAGCCTGTAACGAAAAACAGATTACACGGTCGCGGTGAATAGCCAAATACCCCACCCAAGACCCCTACGGGTGCGGCAAACTACCCGCCAAGTACCCGAAGCGTAGTAACCTCCCTCATCTCCATGAGTAGGCCACTCGACACTTCGGCATACCCGGTAGTTTGTGCACCCCCTCCATGGGTCTATCCTAGGAGCAAAAACAGTAAAAAGAAATTATACAATGATGGCTACAACCCCGACCCAGTTGTGCGGCCATACAAATAATTATTACATCAATTTACAAATTTACATGAATTGAAAGAAAAGAAAAACTCTCGTCTCACAACCCCCGGCTATTCACCCGCGACAATCCAACATATTCATATACACATTCCATCAACATTACAGATCACAGATTTGTATAACCCCCACTAATCGACATATAGCGATTAGTAGACGTTCAATACAAATATCACATTACAGGAACAACCCGTTAGCTTAAGTCTTTTAGAAGTTCGATCAAAAATACGGATTTTCAGGACCCCAAAATAAAATTTTCGTTCTGGAAAATCTGGGTTGAAAATATATATTCCAAAAATCCCAAAATACCCCCATAAGCACACTGTAGCAAAGAAACACCAGAGAGGGGGCAAGGAGGCCGCGGAACCGCGGCAATAGCAAGCTATTGCCGCGTTTCCGTGGTCGTTTAGGGGGATCTCTTGGTCATTTTTCTACAGTGGCTTTTAAAAACCCTGAGCCGATTTTAGGTGTTAAAATAATCAACTTTTGAACAGTAAAAAAATCGACAGAAACTCGAATTTTTGGGGTTCGTTTTCGGGACTTTTTCTTTGATCGATCTTCTAGTTACTTGCTAACATGTTAGATAGAGTTTAACTAGGCTCTGATACCACTGTAAGTCCATGCTACCTCTCCCGGTACTTTCGGGAAGGCGGAATTTGGTAAAAAACGATTTTTACGGAGGTGGTAACATGAACCTAAAACCCGGATCTTGGTTAAATATCTATCTAACAACCTAACTATGAGTTTCTAGCTACTCGGTTAGGGGGTTATACCTTGCTTGTCTTGAACTCCTTCGTCTTCAAGCTCCGATGGTGGTCCGGATTGGCTTCTTCTCTTCGTCTCCGTACGCCGAAGATAGATCCACCTGAAAGCTCCAACCTTTGGCTCCTTCTTCGTTCTTTGAAGAAACTAGTTCACTCGGTTTGCTAAACCTTGTGAACTAGAATGAGTAGAGAATAGTTTGTGTGGGATTTTATCTATGGTTCTTGATTCTCAACTCATGAGACAAGAGAACCATAGATTAAAGAGAGGAAAAAGAGCAAGAGGGTGAGAGCAAAAGGAGAGCTCAAGAACAAGAGAGAGAATGAGCAAGAAAAGAATGAGCAAGTATTTTGTCTCTCACCCTCTCATAATCCAAAGTCATGATAACTCATCATACTAAAAAAGTCTTATGTGATGGTTGAAGCAACCATAACCATATCATTTCATGCACTCATTTTACACAAATGAGCAAGCAAACAAAAGTCTTTGCCATAAAATGATGGCTATGGTTATCATGATGGTCAACTAGTCAAGCCTAGTCAACCGGTCAACAAAGTCAACAAGTCAACAAAAGTCAACAAGTCAACAAGTCAACAACCATGTCACCATAATACTTAATTAATATAATAGTTAATCACATATCATATTCTCATTAGGGTTGAACAAAAAGTCAAATAGTCAACGGTCAACTGTCAACAACCCTAATGAGAATTCGCTGCCTCTGTCTCCCTGTCAACTGTGCATACGCACCCGCATCCGCGTTCCGAGGAACACGAATGCACACTGGATAAATCCAATCCCAAAAGGTACACTAGGATCTGGCTTAAACCAAAGCCCGCTAGTGTAAACTGTCCGGACACTGTACGTGCACAAGTGCACGGATGTGACCGAACCCTGTCGCAAAACCATGCGACCTGTCGCAATACCATGCGATCTCTACTCTTTTGCCTAAAGGCGAAAAGCTTTCTGTGTGGGACTCTAAAGACTCGACACTACGCTGGCAGTGGGTTTAACCACAGACCGCAAGCGGCACTAGCTGTGCGTAACGGTCCCCAGGTAGTGCCGACAAGAAGACCGACGAGGCGAAACCCATCTGAACTCCTACTGAGCCTGAGTGTGACATTCTCCGTACAGTCCGGTCTGTTCGTCTGATACATCGCATGGCGGGCCTAGGGGGCGGTAAACGTCAGTCCCCCAATAGCGGTACAAGTCGTGCCGGAGCGAAGCCCAAAACACCCTGAGATAACACTGGAAACCTACCAGTATATCTCGTTTGCCCTGGCCAGGGACTACTCGTGTAATGGCTCTCCTAGACACAGCGCGATGTCAACCCCCAATACCGGGAGAGACGAATCCTGTCTAACCGTCACTGCCTCCAAGTGCTTCGGGACTGCACCCAACTACTACCTGTTTGCACGACTCCTTTGAGTCGTGGTAGGGTAGTGATCAAAGTGCAGTGGGAACACACTCGAGGCGAAGTGACAGTGTCAAGTCAGCGGACTAAGCTGTACTCATGTCAACTGGGAACTGATAACTGACGATAGGCATAATACCAACTAGTCAGTTCCCGACGAGTCCTGTCCAGTGTACCCGTAACCTAACGAGCACCCGCATACTATCTCAAGTACGACGTACTGACGGCTATAGGACAGACCGTCTCCCATACTGGGATGAGAAGCGCATGCGCTGGTCTAATCCGGAGTATCGATGCCCTGTCTCGATAGTCCTGCGACCAGGGACCTGCATAAGGATGTGCTTATAGATTACCCAGCCCCACTAGTGTGACGGCCATCACATCGCTGGTAATCAAGCAAAGATCCTAAGGGCTCCACTAATGTGTATAGGCGATATACAAAAATAAACACATGTACACATTGAAGTAGAAACAAACCAAGTAGCATACTACTATTTTGAGCAAGATTGTTTATACAAGGTGAATATCCCAAGCTTCCATTAAGTAATATACAAACTTGTATGATACAGTAATGGACTCTAGGGCATATACACTAACAATTACTGTACATTGGATGTATATTGTAGTGGATGCTGGGACATATACAGGGAGGACTTTCTTGCTCGACATGATAGTATGCTATCTGGTTGCTCTTTACCTTAACGTGTACATTGATTGTCTCTCTGATACATGTTGGTAAAGCCCTTAGGATGTGTACTTGACTACCTGGACTATGATGCGGATCATACTAGTGGGGACATGGTAGTCCATAAGTACATCCTTCAAAGTCCCTAGTCGTGGGTGTATCGAGACGGGGCATCGTTATACCAGAGTAGACTAGCGTATACCTCCTCGACCCATACAGATGGGCGATGGATGATCCCATATCCATTGGTGTTTGACATCAGAGATGATGTACGGGTGCTCAGTGGAGACTGGGTACACTGGACGGACTCGCCGAGAACTCCCAGATGGTATTATACCTTACGTCAGATGGCAGTTCTCTAGTGACACTGGTACAGAGTAGTCTGTTGACCCGAGATCGTCATAGAGTCTTGTGTGGTTCCCACTGTGCTTTGATTTCCACCTTACCACGTCCAAGAGGGCGTGCAAAACGGTGGTTTTTGGGTACAGTCCCGAATCACATGGCGGCAATGAGCGATAGGAGGGGATTCGTCTCTCCCGGTATAGGGAGTTGATGTTGCGCTGTGTTCGATTGGCTATAACCGGAAATCCCTGGCCAGGGTTGCTGAGATTTACTGGTAAGTGTTACCAGTAGTTTCTCGAATTGTTATAGACCTCATATCGACACGACTTATCAAGCTATTGGGGTCTGACGTTTACCACCCCTAGGCGAGATATGTGACATATCAGACGATCAGACCGGACTGTACGGTAAGTGTTACTGGTTAGATTCACTGGAGTGTGAGCGGGCTTGCTCGTCGATCTTCTGATCGCTCAATACCCGGGTGGCCGTTACGTTTAGCAGACCGCTTGCGGCTTGTGGGTGTTTGATATGATCATCACCTGCTGCCGGCGTATTGATGAGTCTTTAGAGTCCTACACAGAGGTTTCCTGGCTCAAGCGAAACGAAATTGGAGCGCATATGAGATATTTGCAGGACCGAGAATAATGCGTGTATGTGATACCGTATTCCATTCTCGTGATAAATGTATCGAATGGTTTTATGCGATATAACCTAGTTATCGAATCAAGGATTGATTCGATAAATCGATACATTGGATATTAGTCGGTTATATGCGATATGACCGGATCATTAAATCAAGTGTTGATTTAATGATTTAATGCATAATTATATATATTTGATATATTACTTTGCATTAACTAGTATCGGTTCATTTAAGATGGATTTTCTCACTCGGATGTGCACATTGTATATGTGATATATTTTGTGCACTTGATTGTATCATGTTTGATGATACATGTTAACTTGGTCAAGTGTAAAGATTAAACCATGGTTAGTTAATGGTTAGGGTTTTCATTTATTCTTTCATTTATCTTTTAATTTGGATTAAAAGAAATGAAAAGAGAAAAGAAAAACAAAAGGGTTTCTTTCATGAAGCTTGTTGAAGCTTCATGAAGCTTTGACCAAATAAACCCTTTTGTCTTCATCTCATTAACCCTAACCATTCATTTAACTATAGTTAGCTCTCTACACTTTACCATGGTTACAATTATGATAAGAATTCATTTTCCTTTCTATTTTTAAATAACTTATCATAATATCATCTTCTTCTTCTTCATCTTCTTAAAAGAAGAAAACCTTGGACCATCAATGGTGATTGATGAAAAAGAGTGAGAAATCCAATTCTAAAGTCTACCCACTTCCTATTTTTTCATCTTCTACCTCTTGCCAAGTAGTAGAGTGTGTTTTCTTCACAAGTTTCATGACTTGGTGAAGTGGGAGCTTGATCTTGTGATGCTTCGACGTAGATCATCTTTGGCACGAAACCGACGACCTTGCCCGCCCATTTCTCCGATGAAGCCGACGCTAGAGCCCGGATTTTGATTTGGAAAGTGGAGAGGACTTCATCACGGAGCCGTGGAGGTGGAGGACCGGATCTACAAAGGTTGTATTTCCGTACTCTTAGTTAAAGTAGTTAACTAGTTGCTTTGTCGCCTAAACTTCTAGCCAACGATCCGTATTAGGGTTTCTCGGCACCCATAAAATTGAAATTGGCATAGTTGATGCCTTGTGAGACCTCATTAGAGTACCTAGGAACCCTACAACTACTAAATCCTAACGAACCCTACAAGCCTTCTTATTATATTAATTACATCTTTAAAATAATCTAGATCTATATTTTACATTCTTTTTTAACGTAGATCTAGAAACCATTCTCAAAACTCTTTATCCCTCCTCTCTTTCTCAACACATCTAAAGTAAAAGTAAAAGGTTCCACGTTTCCCAGAGGACGACCCGTACTCATCTCGGTCTAGCTATACGCGACACCGTTATTGATTGTGGTTAAACTACAAACACACACTTCCCTACCAATCAAATGGCGCCGTTGCCGCGGATACGTGCGTAATTTTTTATTTTTACTATTTGTGTTGAATTCTTAGACGATTCATATCATTATTAAAATAAAACTGCAAATTGCATATTTAACGATTTGTGCGTGAATTTTGCGAGGGAATCTGGAGTCACAGACTTGAGGAAGCAGGAGATCTAGGGTTCCGAACTTCTCTGGTATATTTCTTAACTCCTTCTCTCTCCTCTAAATCCAATAAAATCTATTTTCTGCATGATTCTTTGCAAAATTGCGCCGCTAAAAAAAACTTTTTGCAAAAGTTTTGTGATTGGTTTTGTTTTGCATATTTAATACGGACTTTAAGGGGCAAAGACCAAATCAAGATTAGGTGGGGATTTCATCACCCTTCCTAAGACCCACAAATCACAAACCGAGCATATAGATCAACCCTTCATTAATTTAAAAAAATATCTAGACCAGACTCTAAGGACTGTCGCGCTCAATAAGGACAGAGGAAGGTCGTGGGTAATCTATCGTTTATCCGCATTACTTTTGTAGTGCCTAGGCAAGTGTGACAAAGGCTAGTGGTTTTTAATTAGGTCCACGACGTGGTTCCTTCCCACTTACCTGGCACTTATCTGGCTACAAGGGTAGTACGGAGGCGGTAGAGGATTTATCCTGCGGCTTGTCCTTTGGAAGTCTAGGAGCGGTCTAGAGACTAGACCTAGGTGACCTTAGTTCTAGGGTTGCTTGTGCATCTTAGGGTGATTTGTTTTGAGTCCCACTTACCTGGCACTTATCTGGCTACAAGGGTAGTACGGAGGCGGTAGAGGATTTATCCTGCGGCTTGTCCTTTGGAAGTCTAGGAGCGGTCTAGAGACTGGACCTAGGTGACCTTAGTTCTAGGGTTGCTTGTGCATCTTAGGGTGATTTGTCTTGAGTCCCACTTTTTCAAAACAAGCCAATTTTAAAATCACACACACGCTGCCACTTGCACTAAACCCGCTTAGTGCATGCTCGGCTGGACACGGGATCCTAGTGCCCGTCTTGTCCGCGTTCCTGCTATCGACACCGAAGTCGGTACTTCTTCATCTTCATTTCCCCCACCACACACCACATCAACCGAGATGGACGGCACTCCATCAGAGTATAACACCACGCTGCCACCGCCCGGAAGTGCGCAGAATCCACCGCGCATCTCTCTCCAAGAGAGATGCTATCCTATTCGTGGTCCCCTTCCTACTTGTCTATCTCTTCCACCACCTAACGGGGATAATTTCGAAATTAAACCCCACTACATCAACCTGCTGCCTAAATTTCATGGGCTTGAGTCGGAAAACGCGTACGTTTTCATCACCAAATTCGAAAACGTATGTGCAATGATGGGTACTTCACAATTGACTTTAGATGCTTACGTCTTCTCCCATTCACACTGTGCGACTTGGCAGAAAAATGGCTTTATAATACTGCCGCACACTCTATCACTAATTGGGATGAATTTGTCATAGCATTTCTTAAGAAGTTTTACCCAAACCATAAGACTGCCCGTGTTAGAAGCGAGATCAACCAATTCACCCAGCTTCCCAATGAACCATTTTGGAAGTGCTTTGAACGTTTCAAGGATCTACTTGTCCAATGTCCTCATCATGGATTCAATAGATGGGATTTATGTCGGATTATATATGAGGGCATTAATCCAGCAACAAAGCAGATGCTTGAAACAAATTGTCAATGCAATTTCATGTCTAAAGATGACGGTGAAGCTTGGAAATATCTGGAAGACCTTGCTGAACACACGTTACAGTGGGAAAGCGTAAGACCACCTTCAACTAAAAGAGGTATTCACCAGCTCGATGTTTCTATCGCAATGGCAGCGATTCAGAAGAAACTTGATGCTATTGAAAACAAGTTCTCAACATTCTCCCTAAATCAGGTCACGCTTCCTAAGACCGTCTGTGGTTGCTGTTCGGATCCTTCACACTTAACGGAAGAATGTCCTATGAATGCATCGTTTCAAGCTAATGCTGCTTTTCAGTAGCAACCTAGAAACGACCCTTATTCTTCCACGTACAATCAAGGATGGAGGAATCATCCTAACTTTGCTTGGAATCAAAACCAACAAAGCAATTATCAAAGACCTCCTCCACAACAACCACAACCACAGAATCAGCCCCCCTTTCAGTCACAGAATTTCCAAAATCCGGCCAACATTTCTACACCACAAGTGGCCGGTATTGACAACTCACTTGCACAAACATTGGATATGTTCATGAAACATTCCATGCAAAATTCGGCTGAGATGAGGTCTTCTATTGATGCCCTAACGAAAAACTCCTCCTCCCATGGTGAGAGTATCAAATCAATAGAAAACCAAATCGCACAGTTAAACGCCGCAATGAGTGCGAGAGAGAAAGGGAAACCGCCATCTCAACCCCTACCGAATCCTGGCCATTCACAAAGTCATAATGTGAATGCCGTCACTACGTTGAGATCGGGAAGAGTGCTGAACAACCAAGTGGGTGAGCAACTTGATGATAGTGACACATTTGATACCCCTTCTTCTTCTTCTTCGTCTAGTCTCCCACCTTCGTCCGAGCCTATTCTCCGTTTTCCCTAAGGCTCAAATATTTCACCAAATCTATCTAAGTCGATTCCCACTCCAATTTTGGGATCGAATCCATCGCCACAGTCTTCTCCACAAACGTTGGACCCAAAACTTATTGATCGAGCTCCATTTCCAAACCGATTAAGGGCCAACAGACCTAACCCGCAAATGGAGAAGATTGTGGAAATGTTTAAGCAAGTGAGCCTGAATATTCCTCTCCTAGATGCTATTCAACAAGTCCCATCTTATGCAAGAATCCTTAAAGACTTGTGCACTAGGAAGAGAAAAACTCAAGTGCCTAAAAAGCTTTTCATGACGAGTAATGTTAGCACAGCTTTTACCCAACAAATACCAAAGAAACGTAAGGACCCCGGCTGTCCTACAATCTCTATTTCTATTGGGGGTAAAAATATAAATCATGCTTTACTCGATCTAGGCGCTAGCGTCAACATGCTTCCTTATTCAGTATACGAGCAGTTAGGAATTGGAGAGTTAAAACCTGCGCATTGCACTCTTCAGATGGCTGATCGATCTATCACCCAACCGAGGGGTGAGCTAGAGGATGTGTTAATCAAAGTCGGGGAATTCATATTCCCTGTGGACTTTATCGTTATAGATACACAAGCCGTGGCAAACCCACGCAATCAAATTCCTGTAATACTCGGTCGACCCTTTTTGGCCACTTCCAACGCTGTAATCAATTGTAGAAACGGCTCTATGACCCTATCCTTTGGAAAGAAGTCAATTGAGCTTAACATTTACAAGTTGGGAAGTGAACCCTCCGAACCCTATGCTCATGTGTGTTCTGTCGAATTAATGGATGTCGACAGCAGCGAATTTGATCAACCTCATGATACTGACTCTTTTCATATGTTGTTGTTTGACCTAACCATGTACCCTTCCACCGAGTTGTCCGGGTCAACATCTAACACTGATGAGGAACTTTTTATAGAGTCTGACGATCACCCCATTTTTTCTGATGAAATTATTCTTCGGGGTATCGATGAAAGCTTTGAGGAAATTTTCGCTGATGAACTCGCATTTTTACAAGACACGGGTGTTGAGATGAATCAACTCCAAGATGAAGAAATTGGACCTCCACCCCTTCTTTTGGACAATCATGATAATGCGAGTAATCCATCGTTACTATCACTGTGTCGTCTCTCCAAATTGAGACGCAATCCTTTTCCATTACACCTTTTATCACCTCCCCACTTCTTCACGTCGAAAGGTGACATGTTCTTCCACCAACCTTGGTACTTCATCGATAAAATTTTTGAATGGTTGGTGTTAACTTTTGGTCTTTGTAAGGCTTTACTTTGACCAATAACTTTACCCCCCGATGATTTTAAAAGATTAACATTGTTTAACTCAAGTTTGGGGGGTGGTATATTTTGGCTCTTGAAAGAAAATGATTTTTACAAAATTGTGAGCCTAAAATAAGTTTGGGGGAGGATTTTCACTTCCATATATTCTTGCCCCCATTAATAATTTCCTCCCAAGTCTGCATGTTTTTGAGCTTAACGGATGACATCAGTGAGGACACTGCTGTAAACAGGTTTGGGGGAGGTTTGTGCTTATTTACACATCAATTTGCATCATATTTTGCAGAAGCACAACATTTTCAAAATTTTTATAAAAAGAAAAAATTTATAACAAACGAGTAGAAAGTGAAAAATTACATCCAAAAGATAGGAATAGTTTAAGAAAACCAAGAAAATTAGAAGTTTTCTTAAACGAACTGGTAATAAGTAGTTATGAGCCGTTGTCCCAAAGGTTAGTAAGATGAAGGAAGTCACTAATCTGAGGATAAAAATAAGTCTGAAAAATAGTTTCTATTCTGGAAGCCAAACATTTGAATGTTGATACCCTACTATTTGCACTTACACACGTCTTGAAACTCGGGATAGTAGAGAATACCTTGAAATGCTCTTGTCTAAAAGCCAAAGTATGAAGGAAATGAAAAAAATGAAGAAAATATAAAAATGGTGAAAAGAAAAAAAAAATGAACACTGGTTTTGTTATCGCCAAGGCAGCAATAAAAAAATATAGCGAGGGTGCCTCTTCACCTAGTGCCCTAAGGCCAACTGGTCTGGGAGTCACTGCTAAGCCTTAGGTGGTGCAAGACGAGGAAAATATTATCACCTAATCAGCAAGCACATGAGTAATCGGTCTGTTAGTACCTCAAGAAGTATTAACGGTCGCATAAAAATGTATGAGCGAATCTTAATTTTCATCAAATTAAAAAGTACTAAGGTAGATGGATAAGAGTATGATAGCTTGAATTGAATTCTCCGAGTGTAGGGATATTCTTTACACACACGTGGGGTTATATGATCAATGTTTGAATGAAAGGTAGGAATGAAGAATAAAGACGATGTTTTATTGAGGGATGATGTGATTTCTAACATTTTTTCTTGACTATTAAGATAGGGCTCATGACAATTGAAAAACTAGTATAGTTGGAAACTCTTCTTTTCAAGGCCTTTCTTTTATGGTTCTTATCTTTATATGTAAATTTCACCATCTTTCTTTTGTTATTGGATTTTATGGGTGTAATCCGCTGAAAACCCTCAGGAGACAACACTCCTCCTACTAGGGACACCTAGAGGTTTAACGGCTTGTTGCACATGCTCAGTGCAATCGTGTTGCCTACGAAAGTGTGCTTAGTTTTCTCCTTTCTTTTTCTCCTCTTAAATAAACTAGTTTGCTCGGGACGATCAAAGATAAGTTTGGGGGTATTTGTTCAGTTGATAAAACTGCACATTTGTATTACATTTTTCCTACAATTTTCATATTAAAAAAGGACTTTATTATAATATATTATACATATGAGGGTTTATGTGTAAAAACATTATTTTCCATGTGTTAATATATTTTAATTATCATTTGGTAGGAAAATGTATGCAAATATTATTGACCTAATCCTAGTAGAACAAAGTCTACTAAAATCTTATTTGAGTTGTTGTGCAGAATATTTCCAAGTTGTTATGAAGAATTTATCAAACAAATCAATTTGTTGAAGAAAACTTGCCAAATTAAGAAGCAAAACTTGGAGACCAAGTCTGGAAGCAACCGAGAGAAGATTTCTGAATTCTAAAGATGCCTAGGATTGCTAAATGTCAAAATCAGAGAGCCCAAGAAAATTGGTGAAGAGATCCTCACCATTGGCCGCGGAACCGCGGCCAAACCCCCCTGTTGGCCGCGGATCCGCGGCAACCTAGAGAGATTGTGTGCTAAAATTTTGTGGAGTAAATCTCTGCTGAATTTTACCAAGTTTCCAACTAAAAGATTCCGGCTTTGCACTATAAAAGGGCACCGAGGGCCTCTTGGAAAAGCTATCAAGCCGAAGAGATCACGAAGCTCCTGACGCTCACGCATCCAGGCTGATCATCGACTGTTCGACTACCTCCTTAGGAAAGATCGAGAAGCAACTAGTTGTAATCATTTTCTATGGATTAAAAGTGTAGTTTGTTCAAGTCGATTAATAAAGGTAGTTCATTTTAATTGTTTTTGCATTTTACATTATGTTTTCCCTCTCTGTCTTTTCATCTTCTTCTCCCAACATGCGCGAGTAATTCTCCGCTTGTTAGGGTTCGTAGGATTAGGGTAGGCTAATGGATGATGAAAATAACTAAACCCTTTTTAAGTCCTATAAAGTTTAGGAACTTTATCAAAAGAATCATCAACATCCTAATCGGGCGTGCTAGCAATTCTTTGCTAGTTCCGACCGCGATTAGAGATTAGATTAATGATTGTTTTGGTAAAGGCTAGATATGAACGGAGTTCCGTGTCGAGATAAGGGTTAAGAGTGGGATTCTTTTTCCCTCCAGAAACCCTAATCTACACGCATCACCGTCGTTCTAGTTCTAAATCTATTAATGGATAAAAAGGGTAACTTTTAATTAATCGTCCATAACTACTAAATCCTAACGAACCCTACAAGCCCTCTTATTATATTAATTACATCTTTAAAATAATCTAGATCTAAATTTTACATTCTTGTTTAACGTAGATCTAGAAACCATTCTCAAAACTCTTTATCCCTCCTCTCTTTCTCAACACATCTAAAGTAAAAGTAAAAGGTTCCACGTTTCCCAGAGGACGACCCGTACTCATTTCGGTCTAGCTATACGCGACACCGTTATTGATTGCGGTTAAACTACAAACACACACTTTCCCTACCAATCAAGAATCTACATCTTCAATCTTTTTGAAGAATCCCGATACTTGTGATACCTGGTTCTCTACTTTATTCTTATACCCACAACTTCTCAAAACTTAGATATTGTATTTCTATGAAACACTTGTCTAAAAACTAGAGAAGTCATAAGTAAAAAGAACATAGTACGAGGACCTACTCCTTTGTCCTTACGGACACTGGAAAATATACAATACTCTGTATAAGTCCTCTGAGTTGAATAACTCAAAACCTGTGCATCATAGGTTGAAAACTTTACCCAGGCGATTTCCTCAAATATCACCAATTACAACGAATTCCAATATAATGAGGATAATTACCTAATTCCCAATAACTTACTCCCACTCATCATCTGTAAAACCATACAGATATGAGAATCTCACCTGGTAAATTCATACCCTAGAGTAAGCATCTAATCGGGAAATCAGTTTTCCTTTAACAATGCACAGTGTAACTGAAACATGAAAATGTTTCGTAGGGGTATCCCGGAATTCCTAGTAATGCCTCTTCCATAATCCAATTCATGACTATAACCGTATATCTCTTTGCCATCTCTCCAAAATCCTTTTATTTGTCTTTAGTCATTACCTTCTGTACACCATCGTTAGGCTAAATGGTTTTCTTCCTTCCCTACTGTTTGGCACCAGCCTATGGTTTGGAAGAAGACTATCCAGTAAGCATAATAGGTGTACCCTCCTAAACCAAGGAGTACTCACAACTTGAGAGAAGGTGATGATAAAAGGCAACTGAATAATACCTTATTCTATTTCTCCCGAACTGGGGAAAAAACAAAGGTGAAAAAGGAGTGGCGATGAAGTACGCGGTTTGGTCGTGAATGATAACAGTCGCAATTTACTTTGCCCTCTTTCTAATCCCTTTATTTTGTCTTTAGTTATTACCTTCTGTACACCCTACTTAGGCTAATTGGTTTTCCTTATTCCCTACCTTTCGGCACCAGCCTATGGTTTGGAATAAGACTATCCAATAAGCGTAATACGTGTACTCTCCTAAACTAAGGAGCTCTCGCAACCTGAGAGAAGGTGATAATAAAAGACAACTGAATAAACCAATTCAATTTCTCCTGAACCTGGATCCATCCTCGAAGAAGTCCCTTCGAGTTCGTATATAACCATACGATGGATCTATCCAATGGAAGTGGATGTCCGTAGTAATACGGGGTGTTCTGAGAAATACAAAGGGTAAAAGAAGGAGCGGCTATGACTTATGCAACTCAGACAATCCAAAAGCCAGTATCTTAAGAAGGTTCGTCAACTTGGTCACTGAGTCATAGAAGGGTCGGTCAAAAAGGTCGCTGCCAAACAGAGAGAGAAAAGAAACACTCTGCGTGCACTCTAACGTAGATCAGAATGATTATCACTTTATCTAATCAGGAAACCTCCCACTGTAATCTCAAATTCTCCTCCAAACCTGAAAGAAGAATTAGTCGGGATCACCCAAAGAGTAAACCAACTCATCAGTGAGAATCGGGATCCAACTATCATCGCATGATAACTTGATGGAAGCCACTCAAGTTATCACACTCCAGAAGGTATGCGCATGCCTGGCAAGTTTCCTGTATGTTTGAAACTCCCGATATGATTTTTGTCCCATGCTCTTATGACCTTGATGAAGGTCAACAAATCATAAGTCACATGTCAAGTTCTACCCGTCATTGTCCAGGTCTATTTGAACCCACCCGTACAAGCCCTTGACGAAGGTCAACAAGGTTATATGACTGTCCCAAACCAACACATCTATCTATGCAACAAATGAATACCCCAGCAGCTACCAAGCACTATGCCTTGACGAAGGTCAACAAACATAGCTTGAATCCTACTGACCATCTATAAGAAATGACGGAGGGCTACGGCTGGTTTTTGGCGAAAAACCTTTAACGTAATGAACTTGATATTGCTGAAGGAACTTGATAGCTTTTTATAAAAATATAGTAGCGAAAAACCTTTGCTAAAGAGGTCACTCCCGGTGAAGGGATCTCGGCTCTTTCCTCGTGGAATGAGGTTCAGGATATTCCAACTGAATACCTCGATGCAAAGCAACTTGTAATCGACTATATTGAAGTTATTACCCTGACGCAAACTTCTGCCCAAGGGGTCTCTCCCGGTGAAGGGATATCAGCCCTTGCCTCGTCGAATGAGGTGCAGGATATTCCAACTGTATATCACTATGCAAAACAAAATGAAATGTCTTTGTAATAACACCTTTTAAAATTTGTTCCAACAACATCAAATATAGGTTTCTTTTATCTTGCATTGATAAGAATCAACGCAGTCCCATCATCAATCACACCAGAAAAGAACGAAAATAAAATGTACGTATATGCCATCCGCATTCGTCACTGGGTCCCGTCATCACCCGTTAGGTTACTTAACTAACGACAGAGCGGGGGCTGGACTAGTGCGGGTGTAAAACATATACAACATCTAATAGTCTATATACCAATATACAATAATCGCTCCAGGCGTGATAATATGCAACATTACAGAAAAGTAATAAGCATCACAGAACAATACAGATAATCTGGGATCCCCGGGTTTCATAGAGCCGCTACTGAAACCCGACGTTCCCCTGGTCGTGTGGATAGCCTGTGCAATGAATCCTAGACCCCTACGGGTGCGGCAAGTTACCCGCCAAAACCTGAAGCGAGGCAGCCCCTACAGCAAAATGAATGGACCACCCGGCATTTCACTGAATCCGGTAACTTGAGCACCCCTTCTTGGGTCAATCTGTACCCCTTACGAGTGCGGCGAATAGTCTGCCAATTCTAGAGTGAGGCCCCTCTACCTCTCAAAGCCATGAGATACGGACCCGTTGCCCTCCAGAACCCGGCTATCCGTGCACTCCGTCGCGGGATAAACCTAGTACAAAAATAAAAATATGTACAACGGGTACATCGATCTCCACCCGGTCGTGCCCCAAAAGAATATTATACAAACAGGCAGTGACGGCAGTCTACATGTTGGACGCTCGCCCCGCAATATCAAATGTACAAATAAATCCAAACTGCACTACCATTGCACACTGCTATCCACCACGACATATCCGGAACATTACAGCACAACACAGAACATCAACGCAAATGTCACGTTCGCAAATCCGTCTAAAAGAACTATAGCAATTAGACGCAATTTACCTCTCGAATGACATTCCCAGTCGGAGATAAAATGTAATTACTGCATACTAACAAGTTTAAAATTTCGATCGACAAAATTTCCCGAAGTGGGCCCCACGTACATCTGCTGTACAGTAACCAAATATGGGCCCAAAAGAAACATTCCATAAACCACAATTCACTGTGAAGAAGCTTCTGTAGAAAACTGGAGTACCAATCTCACAAAACGGCGGCGGATCCGCGGCCAAACCCTTGTTTGGGCCGCGGATCCGCGGCGTTACTGTTGAGTTGGTCTACCAAATTTCACCAGTATTCTTATAAAAGCCTGCTTGTTTTTCTGTGATGCTTAAAATAATTTTTAGACCCTTTTAAAAATCGACAGAAACTTTAATGCAGAAAATTGTAGTTTCGGAAATTCCGTTCGATCGATCATTTAAACGCGTTAGCTTAAGTTAGTATAGCTTAATGGTGAGGCTCTGATACCACTGTAAGTCCACGGTAGCGCCCCGACCGTCTAACAGACGCCAAATGCGGAACAAAAACATTTACAACTGGCGCTATCGCGTACTATAACCTGGATCTGCCATTAAAGCTAAACTAACAAACTATAAAGATGGTAAAAATGTTATACCGAACGATCCGAGTCCTTCGGTCTTCAACTATCATCCCACGCTTTGTTGCGGCTGCTTCGATCTCCTGAATCTCCAGTCTTGTCATCCAGGTGGCACCACATCGACGGATCTTTAAACGGGCTCCCGCCTCTGAACCGAGGCAACTCGATCATCAAGTTTGCTAAAAGAGATGACCAAGATTGATATAGAGAATGAGTAGAACACTTTGTCTTGTTACGTCTAAAGCTATGGAAGAACGGTTAATGAAGTTGCCTTTTGGATCGGGTGGAAATGTGAAATGAGTATCTATCAAATTTCCATACACTGAAACTATCATCTTTTTTTTCTCTCAAGCAACCATCATCTCTTGCAAGAGGGGGCCGACCACTAAATAGGATGAGGAAGGTGAGTGTAGGAGGTGGGGAGAGTGACCATAACCATAAATGATATGAATGAATCATCTAACACCTTGTATGAACACATTTAATGAAAACTATGATTCATAACCCTTAGTCATCATCTAATTAATGCACCATTAATGAACAAATGAGTCACAAGCCACCTCATCATCCTAGTCACCATTTAGAAGCTTCCACACTCATCTCAAGAAAAGATAAATCCGTCTTTAACTAAATGTTAAAGACGGGCGATAGAAAAATGGAAACTGGCAACTTCCAAAAGCGATCCCGAAACGGATTTCAGGATAACCCCGTATCAGTATAAACATACCCGCATTTGTATTACGACCAAATACAAATGCAACTGAGACAAAGATATTATATCTACATAGCATAATACTCGGATCCGGCTTAAACCAAAGCCGACCAGTATTATCCGCCCGAAATATGACACGTGCGTAAACACACGTACATTTTCCGAACCCTGCCATAAAACCATACGGCCTCTACAACGTTTTGCCCGAACTTGGGAAAGTGTCTGTGGGGGACTCTAATGACTCATCAACACACTGGCACTGGGTAAACCTCTAGCACGTCAGAGGTACAAACTGTAAGTAACGGTTGCCTATGTATTGATTGGAAGGGAAGCTGACAAGCGAACTTATCCATAAACCCTATTGTGCCTAACAGTGACAATATACATACAGTCCGGTCCATTCGTCTATGAGTATCGCATATCTGCCTAGGGGGTTGGTAATGTCAGACCCCCATTAGCGGTATAAGTCGTGTCAGAGAGTGGCCCAGAACACCCTGAGATACTACTGGAGTACCTACCAGTAAATCTCCTGCCTCGGTCGAGGGCTTTTTGTATTGGCTCTCCTAGACACAGCGCGATCTCACCCCCAATACCGGGAGAGACGAATCCCCTGCCGATCCGCTCACTTGCCTCCATGTGGCTCGGGACTGTACCCAAAAAAGTCCTGTTTGCACGACTCCTTTGAGCCGTGGTAGGGTAGAAATCAAAGCACAGTGAGAACTCACACGAGACAAATGACGACCTCAGGTCGATGAACTAACCTGTACACATGTCACCAGGGAACTGCTATCTGACGAAATGTATAATACCAACCAGCATGTTCCCGGCGAGTCCTGTCCGGTGTACTCATAACCCAATGAGCACCTGTATACATCTTAGTGAACCAACTGACACCAATGGCTTGTGAGACCGGCAACCGCCCCTCGTCGGGGTCTCGACTGTATACACTAGTCTACTCTGGAGTATCGATGCCCTGTCTCGAAACTCCCACGACTAGGGACACTTTAAGGATGTGCTTATAGACTACCAGCTCCCACGTATATGATCGCCATCATACTGCTGGCAGTCTGTTAGTGTATATGCCCTAGAAGCCATTACTGTATCATACTAGTATGCATATTACTTGATGGAAGCTTGGGATATTCACAGTTGTATAGACAATCTTGCTCGAAATAGTAGTATGCTACTTGGTTTGTCTCTGCTTTAATGTGTACATGTATTTCTTTTATTATATCACCTATACGCATTAGTGGAGCCCTTAGGATCTTTGCTTGATTACCGGCGTTGTGATGGCGATCACACTCGTGGGGGCTGGGTAATCCACAACCACATCCTTATGCACGTCCCTAGTCGTGGGATTATCGAGACAGGGCATCGATACTCCGGAGTAGACTAGCGTATGCGCTTCTCATCCCAGTGCGGGAGGCGGTCTGTCCCACAGCCGTCAGTACGTCGTACTTGAGATAGTATGCGGGTGCTCGTTAGGTTACGAGTACACTGGACAGGACTCGTCGGGGACTGTTGGTTGATATTATACCTATCGTCAGTTAACAGTTCCCAGGTGACATGAGTACAGCTTAGTCCGCTGACTTGACACTGTCACTTCGCCTCAAGTGTGTTCCCACTGTTCTTTGACTACTACCCTACCACGCTCTACTGAGTCGTGCAAACAGGTAGTAGTTGGGTGCAGTCCCGAAGCACTTGGAGGCAGTGACGGTTAGACAGGATTCGGCTCTCCCGGTATTGGGGGTTGACATCGCGCTGTGTCTAGGAGAGCCATTACACATGTAGTCCCTGGCCAGGGCAAGCGAGATATACTGGTAGGTTTCCAGTGTTATCTCAGGGTGTTCTGGGCTACACTCCGACACGACTTGTACCGCTATTAGGGGACTGACGTTCGCCACCCCCCTAGGCCCGCCATGCGATGTATCAGACGAACAGACCGGACTGTACGGAGATTGTCACATACAGGCTCAGTAGGAGTTTGGATGGGTTTACCTCATCGGCCTTCTTATCGACATCTATCTGGGGACCGTTACGTACAGCTAGTGCCGCTTGCGGTCTGTGGTTAAACCCACTGCCAGCGTAGTGTCGAGTCTTTAGAGTCCCACACAGAGAGTTTCCCTGCACTGAGCGAAACGTGTAGAGGCCGTATGGTTTTACGGCAGGGCTGCGATCACTTACGTGCACTTGTGTGCGTATGCTGTTCGGGCAGGCAATACTAGTGGGCTTTGGTTTAAGCCAGATCCTAGTATTGCACAGATGGATTTGTTTTGTCTTCTGTGCATTCGCATTCTACGGAATGCGGGTGCGGGTGTGTATGCACAGTTTTGAGGAGCGATGAAGGAGGAGGTGCCTCATTAGGGTTTTGGCAGTTGGTTCGGCCAAAATCGTTATGTGGCAGGCTCATTAGGGTTTTGACAGTTGATTCGGTCAAAACCATTTTGAGGTGGACTCATTAGGGTTTTGGCAATTCGTTCGGTCAAAACCATTATGAGCCGGAGACATTATTTACTAATCCCTTTAGTGATAATTATGTGATGGCTAATTGCTTTGACCATTTGACCACCTTGACCACTCTTGACTTTGTTGACCAAAGTTGACCAAAGTTGACCATTGACCTTCATGAGAGGTCTACACTCTTTTTTGGTTTTCTTTTTCATTTTGGATTATGAAAATGGTCATTGGATTATGAAAATGGTCAAATCAATGTAGCATCAACTTTATCATGATAGGATTTGTAATGATGGTGTTTCGTATTATTTTGCAACCATGGTTCATTTTCTTTGGTTAAGTTTTTCATTTCTCTTTTCTCATTCTCTCTCTTGGAAGTGAGAAGAAAGAAAGAGCTCCATGGTTGCTTGACCTCCTTCATCTTCCTCCTCTTCATAAATTCTTTTGATCTCATGTGTTGAGAGAAAAAGAATCCACATAGACAAATACCTCCATCTTTCTCTTCTACACAACCTAGGGTATCAAGACTAGCGATCTTGTTGCCCTAGTTGCCTCGGCTCGAGGTGGAGCTCGGTGTACAACTCTCGGGTGGATCGTCTTCGACTCAAGAAGGCCGCGGTGGTGACCAAAGTCCGGATAAACCCTCGGAGCATGGATCGACGAGCGGGACAGCGGAATGAAGACCCGAAGGACCGGTATCGTGAGGTATAACTTCTACGGCATAGTAGTTAACACCTCTTTTAGTTTGCTAGTTTCTAGTTTAGCAAAGATCCGGCTTCTACGGTCCATGTTACCAAGTCAAGAAAATTTTTTGTTTTACCGTTTCCGCTACCCCGAAAGTACCGGGAGAGGTAACGTGGACCTAACACAGTCAAGCAAGAATCCTATGGGCTGTATCATCATGCAATAGTGAACTAAAGCATATATACGATGATAAAGACAAACCAGATAGCATACTATCATCTCGAGCAAGACTGTCATATCGGTATAGGTCCTCCCTCAATCATTGCAATCACGTACTTGCGATCTAATAATTGACTTTGAGGGCACTATCTCCAACAGTTTTGAATAGCCGGGTTTTTTTTATGTGAGATGAGAGTTTTTCATTTTCATTCATGTAAAAACTTGTATGTAATATTCTTTTATTGGGGCACTTTCGGGTTGAGGATGATGTCACCATTGATGTATATTATTTACTTTTCCGCATTAGGATAGACCCAAGGAGGAGAGCACAAGTAACCGGGTTCTAGGGTCCAATGGGAGATCGTCTCGAGGAGTCGAGACCGGGTCTCCTAACTCTAGTATTGGTAGGGTTGCTTGCCGCACTCGTAGGGGTCTAGGGATGTGGGTTTGGCTATTTATCACGACCGTGGAATCCTCGTTTTTTACTGGCTTAATTTAAAACACGGAATTCCTAGTATATCCAATATTTCATATGTGTTCTTTTGCTGCTGAAATTCTGTGATGTGATCACTTGATATGTGTAACATTTTGGAAATATAAAATATTATTCTTGGAAATTTAATATTAAAATAATATATTTCGTGAAAACTACCCGATTTGCGAAATTGGGATTTTCATAAAGTGGTATAAGTAATACTAATATTTAGAAATTAATCGGAGATTAAAGTGATTATTTATTTTAATGATATTTATCGGATTTTTAGCAAATCCGTATTTTTACTTTTTCCGCGACTTGTGAACATGTCACGTGCATGTGTGCATGTGTTGTGTTTGTGTAGGGTTCCTAGGCACGCTAGTGAGGTCTCCCAAGCCATCAACCATGGAAATTTCAAAAATTATGGTGCCGAGAAACCCTAAACTACGGATCGATAACTAGATGTCTAGGCGAAAAAGAACTAGTTAACACTTAACTAATGAGAAAACGGAAATACAACCTTTGTAGATCCGGTGCTCCACCTCCATAGCTCCGCAACGAGGTCCTCTCCGCTGTCCAAGTCAAATCCGGGCTCTAGGATCGGCTTCGTCGGAGAAAGGGCAAGCTAGGTCGTCGATGTCCATGCCGAAGATGATCTACGTCGAGGCATCGCTAGATCAAGCTCACAACTTCACCAAGTCATGAAACTTGTGAAGTAAACACACTCTACTACTTGGCAAGAGGTAGAGGATGAAGAAATAGGAGTTGGGTTAACTTTAGAATTGGATTTCTCACTCTAATTCATCAATCACCATTGATGAGGTAAGCTTTCTTCTTCAAGTTCAAGGAAGAAGAAGAAGGAAATAGTTATGATGAGTTATTTAAAAATAATAGAAAAACAAATACTTATCATAATGTTAACTAGAGTTAAGTGTAGAGAATGAATCATGGTTAGTGGGAATGGTTAGGGTTAAGGATGAGATAAGAATGGTTGACTAGATCAATGTTTCATGAAGCTTCAACTAAACTCCAAAATTTGCCACCATTCTTTTCTCTTTTCTTTCATTCATTTATCAAAAATAAAAGGATAATTAAATAAGATAAATGAATAATAAATAATAAACCCTAACCATTTCATTAACCAAGGTTTAATCTTTACACTTGAACCCTAGCATGACATGTATCATCAAACATGATACAATCAAGTGCACAAAAGTATATCGCATATACAATGCGCACATCCGAGTGAGAAAATCTATCTTAAGTGAACCGATACTAGTTAACGCAAAGTAATATATCAAATATATAATTATGCATTAAATCATTAAATCAACTCTTGATTTAACGATCCGGTCATATCGCATATAACCGGCTAGTATCCAATGTATCGGCTTATCGAATCAATCCATGATTCGATAACTAGGGTATATCGCATATAACCTAATCGATACATTCATCACGAGAATGGAATACGGTATCACATACACGCATTATTCTCGGTCCCGCACATATCTCATATGCGCTCCTATTTCGTTTCGCTTGAGCCAGGAAACCTCTGTGTAGGACTCTAAAGACTCGTCAATACGCCGGTAGCGGATGATGATCATATCAAACATCCACAAGCCGCAAGCAGTCTGCTAAACGTAACGGCCACCCGGGTATTGAGCGATCTGAAGATCGACGAGCAAGCCCGCTCACACTCCAGTGAATCCGACCAGTAACACTACCGTACAGTCCGGTCTGATCGTCTGATATGTCGCATATCTTGCCTAGGGGTGGTAAACGTCAGACCCCAATAGCTCAATAAGTCGTGTCGATATGAGGTCTATAACTGTTCGAGAAACTACTGGTAACACTTACCAGTAAATCTCAGCAACCCTGGCCAGGAATTTCCTGTTATAGCCAATCGAACACAGCGCAACATCAACCCCCTATACCGGGAGAGACGAATCCCCTCCTATCGCTCATTGCCTCCATGTGACTCGGGACTGTACCCAAAAACCACCGTTTTGCACGCCCTCTTGGACATGGTAAGATGGAAATCAAAGCACATTGGGAACCACACAAGACTCTATGATGATCTCGGGTCAACAGACTACTCTGTACCAGTGTCACCAGAGAACTGCCATCTGACGTGAGGTATAATACCATCTGGGAGTTCTCGGCGAGTCCGTCCAGTGTACCCAGTCTCTACTGAGCACCCGTATATCTCCTCTGATGTCAAACACCGATGGATATGGGATCATCCATCGCCCATCTGTATGGGTCGAGAAGGTATACGCTAGTCTATTCTGGTATATCGATGCCCCGTCTCGATACACCCACGACTAGGGACTTTGAAGGATGTACTTATGGACTACCATGTCCCCACTAGTATGATCCGCATCATAGTCCAGGTAGTCAAGTACAGATCCTAAGGGCTTTACCAACATGTAACAGAGAGACAATCAGCATACACGTTAAGGTAAAGGGTAACCAGATAGCATACTATCATGTCGAGCAAGAAAGTCCTCCCTATATATGTCCCAGCATCCACTACAATATACATCCTATGTACAGTAATGGCCTCTAGGGCATACATATAACTAACAATCTCCCACTTGCACTAGGGCCATCTGTAGCAGTGGTTGCAGTATCTCATACTCAACCATCCCATAAAAGTCTCTCTCTGGGAACAGGCCTTTGTGAGTGGATCCGCTGTGTTGTCCTCTGAGTCTACTCTCCTAACCTCGATCACCCTGGAGATCAACCATCTCCATGATCAGGCGATGCTGCCTTAGAATAAGTCTGGATCACTGATGGGACCGGCGTTCCTCGGCATGAGCCACAACTCCATTGTCTCACAATGGTAGGAACGTAGTTCATCTCATGAACTGATATACACCCAAACATCCTCTTTGGTAGCATCTTAAGTAGCGATGTATCCTGCCTTTATCGTCTAGTATGTCACGGTATCTAGCTTGGAACTCTTCCAACATACCGTCCCTTTACTAAGGGTAAAGACAATGCCTGCGACTGACATTCAGTCGTCTTTATCAGCCTTGGAACCCTTCCAGTGATTCTCCCCAGGATCGATTGATACCATCTCACTACAACTAGTGAGAATCCTAACATCCAATTAAATCTATCTCATAGATCTAAAATCCAGGATTTAGTAGGTATCACTTTGATCCTATATGGAGAATCATAGTGATAAGCGGAGATTGATCGAGCGTAGCATAGGAAACTCCTTCCCTATCAAGAGTATGTCATCCACGTACTCTACGAGGATCGTCACCATACTCCCTACTACCCTTTTTGTTTATACAAGGTTCATCTACCATTTTGATGATGTCAAACTCTTTGACCGCTTCATCAAAACAGATGTTCCAACTCCGCGATGCCTGCTTTATCCTATAAAGCATCTTGCACACGTTTCCGCTGCTCCCACTGTTTACGAAGCCCTCTGGCTGTGTACTTACAGACGCACTCTTCTAAATCATCATTTAGAAAAGCAGTCATGGCATCCAACCGCCAGATATCGTAGTCATGGTATGTAGCCGTGGCAAGTAGGATCCGAATGGACTTAAGCATAGCTACTTGAAAAAGGTTTCATCATTATCCACACCTGGTCAATGATGCACACTTTTAACAAGTCTAGCTTTGAAAGTCTCAACTTTTCCATCTACACCAGGTAATCTTCTCAAGATATACTTGCTCCTGATGGGGATTTAACCCTTCAGATATAGCAACCAAAGTCCATACTTTGTTGGTGTATAAGGATTCCATCTCAGATCGCTAAACATCCAGCCATTCTTACGGAGTCTTACTCCTGATGGCCAGCTCAAAACTAGTTGGGTCATCATCTCATGATGCAATCCTCGCTCCCACTGTCATAGAGAAACTGAAGTATCTCTCAGGTGGGTGAGGAACCTTACTAGATCGGCGGAGAGGCTGAGGTTCGTTGGTAACTGTCGAATCCTTTGGTTCTATCAAATCATCTGCTGTAGTTCGTATAGCTGGAACATTTCCAGTTCTACATAACTGACATTGCCTCGAGCTTGTCTGGATTTTGCTTTTAGACATAGGCCGGACAACCCCAAATCTTAACTAACTTAAGATATGGGCTCTTCCCTTTCCATATCATATATGAAGTGGTAGGCAACTGATTTGATTCGAACCCTATTCAATAGGTATGTAGCTTCTCAAGTGCATAACTCCCAAAAGGAAATAGGTAACTCAGTAGTACTCATCATAGAGCACACCATATCAAATAGGGTGTATCTGCTCCGCCCCGATATACCATCGTGCTATGGTGTATACGGAGGAGTAATTCTGAGAGAGAATCTCATTCTCCTTTAGAATAGTCCAGGATTTCCGTGCTCAAGTATTCTCCTCCTTGATCACATCAAAGGACATAATACTTATACCCGTATTTTGGTTCTCTACTTCTAACTTATATTCTGTGAATATCTCAAAAGGTTCGGACTTGTGTTTCAACAGGAACATAGGTCTGAAACTCGAAAGATCATCAGAGAACGTAATGAAGTATAAAGAACCATTCCTGGCATGTGTAGACAGGGGACCTTACATACATCAACATGTATCATCCCAAGAGTTCAGTAACTCTTTCTCTGTTTCCAGTAAACGGAGCTATGGTCATCTTATCTTTGTGACATGACTGGCGAGTTTCACAAGATGTAAATTCAAACTGATTTAAATATGCATCTATATGTAACTCTAGCTAGTCAGGTCACATTGATATGACCTAGTCTACAATGCCTCAAGAAGGATTCGTTCATTTCTGAACTCTTCCTCTTGCGTGTGTTCCGTATACTAAGAACTGTAGTTTGATTTAGAACATTAATGCTTTTAGATAACGTGCCTGATCCGATCAACTTTTGATATAGGAAATGTTCAAAACATTATCCAACAATACAAAGTTTTATCATTTCTTTACTAATAAAGAGATAGATATGATTTTGTATATCAGGTTCGGTATCTAACAACATTCGTTCAGAATCAATGTATTGTAATACAGGGTGACAGTGACCAACAGACTTGGATGCAACTCTTGCCCCGTTTTCTGCCTCATGAAACTTATCACCCGTTCTCAGTTCTCTACCTTTCTGTAGCCCTATGTAACAGATTACATATCAGGGATCCTGATCTGGTATCAAATACCCAGGACGCAGAGGATACTGAGAAACAGTTCTGTATAATGAACACACCCGAAGATGATGCATCAGCATGCACGCTCTTCGTTTGGGCGGCACGGGAAATCTGGTATTCCCCAATTTCCTGCTCTGTCTTATAACATTTATAAGTTGGAGCGGGACCAACGTTCCCCAGCTCAGTATAACAAGCGGGTTCGGTCAATAATCCGTATTATTATCTTGATTAAGGCATGATATGGTCGCTACCAGGAGAGAGAGAGAAGAAAACACTCAGCGTGCGCTCTGTCAAGAATAGATTGGTTATTATTTTATCTAATCAGGATGGCTCCCACTGCTTTTTATCAAATCTTCCTTCAAACCCTAAAAGGAAAGACTAGCCGGGATTAATTACACACTACAAGTTCGCCAATCTTTCAGCCAGGCCAGTGTCGGTACTTTGAGGGAGGTCCCCCGTGCTTTCGCACGAACCTAATTAATGTAAACCTCGTTTTCCCAGAGGCGTAACCCCGTTAACACCTTTCTAGACACCTACTTGATCGGCTAATTGTAATGTATAAAACTCTCCCAGGAGTAACTCTTACTCGCAGCGGGTATCGGGATCCAACTATCTCATAGAAGGTATGCAATCTCATTGCAAATCTCAACACTTGAAATTCCCGATAATATTTTGCCCCATGCGATCTATGACCTTGACTGAGTCAACAAACCATAGACCGCAAGTAAAGTTCAACCCGTCATTTCTCGATTGAATTAAACCCACCCGCACGACCCTTGACTGAGTCAACAAGGCCGCACGACTACCCTAATCCAATCACATCATATGCTTTGCAGATAAGCAATAATCAGCTACCGCACACTACGCCTTGACTGTGTCAACAAACGCAGCACGAATACTAACTATTACCTATCTGAAATGACGGAGGGCTACGACAGGTTTTGAAGAAAACCTTTTGCGTAATGAACTTTATATCGTTGTAGGATCGAATGAATTTTGAAATGGAGTGTTTTTGAGGCTTTTCTAGTTTTGCTAAAGGAGTCACTCCCGGTGAAGGGATCGTCGGTCCTTTCCTCGTCGAATGAGGTGCGGGATATATCATATATATCACTGTGCAAAGCAAAAACACTTAAAAGCAATCAAAAACAAACCGAGTGTGTAGCATCTGCCAGTTATTGCTAAAGGAGTCACTCCCGGTGAAGGGATCTCGGTCCTTTCCTCATCGAATAAGGTGCAGGATATATCACATATACCGCTGTGCAAAGCATGAACTGTAGCTACCTGTTTTATTTTGAAATTCGATTCTACAACATCTTAGGTTTCTTTTATTTCATTAATCACATTAATGAAATCCCATCAATTAAATACCTAAACATCACAGATAGGTATGACGTACACTTATGCCATCCGCATTCGCCTCGATGTCCCCTCGTGCACCGTTAGGTTAGGTAACTAACGACAGAGCGGGGCAGGGCTAGCGCGGGTGTAAAACATAAGTAACGTCTATATAATATATCATATATACTATATACTATATCCATCACAGAAACATCACATGATCACATCACAGATATCGCAGCAGAAGAATATCATATGAAATATTGGATATACTAGGACGTCCGTGTTTTCAATACGAGCCAGTATAAAACACGGATTCCACGGTCGTGATGAATAGCCAAACCCACACCCCTAGACCCCTACGAGAGCGGCAAGCAACCCTACCAATTCTAGAGTTAGGAGACCCGGACCCGACTCCTCGAGTTGGTCTCCCACTGGACTCCAGAACCCGGTTACTTGTGCCCTCCTCCTTGGGTCTATCCTAGTGCGGAAAAGTAAATAATATACAACAGGTGACAACTCCCGCAACCTGGAAGCGCCCCAATAAAAGAATATTACATACAAGTTTTTACATGAATAAAAATGAAAAACACTCATCTCACATAAAAACCCCCGGCTATTCAAACACGACGATCCAATATAACATATCCAGCAACACATAACATCACATGTCATCAACGTAAGTAAATATGCGCATCCCAATTGTCGTTGACGTATAGCAACGAAACCGGCGATATCACATATTACACTTACGGTCACAGAAAAGAAAGTGTAAAACTACAACAGTTGGAATCCGCAATCTGCATAGACATCACATGCCTAATCAAATGAATACCTTAGACATCACATGCCTAACAATTATAAACCCCGCATTTTAGTCTCATTATCGAAAACACTTTTCAATATCGAGTCGGGCAATTCAACAAGATTCCCGACAGCCTGATCGAATGCTCGTCGCAAACTTCAGTAGACGGCCGCACCCCCGATACCGTCGACGAAGTGCACCAAGGCGGAACACCGCCACCGCGAGCACCCGAACGGATGCTTTCGGCGACGGGGTTCTCCTACAGTCACTTGGTCGGGGCTATGGAGCGAGGCTGTCTATTAAGTTTACCCGGCGAATATCCGCGTACGCTACGTGATTGCGACGGACTTTTGATCGCATCAAAATTCCGTGGCAACCGATCAAGTGAGACAAAATTGCTACGTTTATAACATTCATTCAGTTATCACATAACTATTTGCGAATTCCAAATATTGTATCACATTCCAGATAAATAGAAAATGTTAAACTTTCCGATCGAACATTCTAACACCCAAGTTTTCCCGATACAGATCAACACATGAAACTAGTCTAACAACATTCAGTTCGTACCTCAGTACTAACGGTCCAGCCGTAGAAGGGTCAAGCCAACGCCTCACATGTGGCACGCCGTACTGCCCCAAACCCGAAGGTTCAAAGGGCAGTTCAAGACGGTCACATAATCGAGTTAAGGTTTGTGTCTTCTAGAGGGACCATCGCGTTACTTGCACTACTTAGAACGTCGTTAAACTTCGGAAAAATCCAACACTTGGAAATTTCCCGACAGGGGAAAAATTGGGTATTTATATCCGGTCGAACTTTTTAACATATTCTAAGATTTATCCGGAAATACACAAAAGACGAAATTTGATAATCCGATCGAAATACCGAATCTTCAAAACAACCCTGGAAAATTCAACTCTTGAATAATTTTTAAAAATATCCAGAGAACTCAGAAGCAGAAACAATGAATTACTGTGTAAAAAGTTAGGGATGACGTCAGCAAAATGCCGCTGAACCACCGCGTAAATGAGTATTATGCCGCGGATCCGCGCAAACTTTCACTGTTCATGGCCTCAATTTTACGCCGTAATTCTTATATTTTCCTGCTTATTTCTCTGCATATTTTTAATCATGAAAAATCACTGTTTTTAGAAAAAGGACAGAGAGCAATTTTCCGGGTAGGGTTTCGGTTCGATCGGACTTCAAATCGCGTCTAGACTTCGCCTAAGGCTCTAGCTAGGCTCTGATACCACTGTAGGGTTCCTAGGCACGCTAGTGAGGTCTCCCAAGCCATCAACCATGGCAATTTCAAAAATTATGGTGCCGAGAAACCCTAAACTACGGATCGATAACTAGATGTCTAGGCGAAAAAGAACTAGTTAACACTTAACTAATGAGAAAACGGAAATACAACCTTTGTAGATCCGGTGCTCCACCTCCATAGCTCCGCAACGAGGTCCTCTCCGCTGTCCAAGTCAAATCCGGGCTCTAGGATCGGCTTCGTCGGAGAAAGGGCAAGCTAGGTCGTCGATGTCCATGCCGAAGATGATCTACGTCGAGGCATCGCTAGATCAAGCTCACAACTTCACCAAGTCATGAAACTTATGAAGTAAACACACTCTACTACTTGGCAAGAGGTAGAGGATGAAGAAATAGGAGTTAGGTTAACTTTAGAATTGGATTTCTCACTCTAATTCATCAATCACCATTGATGAGGTAAGCTTTCTTCTTCAAGTTCAAGGAAGAAGAAGAAGGAAATAGTTATGATGAGTTATTTAAAAATAATAGAAAAACAAATACTTATCATAATGTTAACTAGAGTTAAGTGTAGAGAATGAATCATGGTTAGTGGGAATGGTTAGGGTTAAGGATGAGATAAGAATGGTTGACTAGATCAATGTTTCATGAAGCTTCAACTAAACTCCAAAATTTGCCACCATTCTTTTCTCTTTTCTTTCATTCATTTATCAAAAATAAAAGGATAATTAAATAAGATAAATGAATAATAAATAATAAACCCTAACCATTTCATTAACCAAGGTTTAATCTTTACACTTGAACCCTAGCATGACATGTATCATCAAACATGATACAATCAAGTGCACAAAAGTATATCGCATATACAATGCGCACATCCGAGTGAGAAAATCGATCTTAAGTGAACCGATACTAGTTAACGCAAAGTAATATATCAAATATATAATTATGCATTAAATCATTAAATCAACTCTTGATTTAACGATCCGGTCATATCGCATATAACCGGCTAGTATCCAATGTATCGGCTTATCGAATCAATCCATGATTCGATAACTAGGGTATATCGCATATAACCTAATCGATACATTCATTACGAGAATGGAATACGGTATCACATACACGCATTATTCTCGGTCCCGCACATATCTCATATGCGCTCCTATTTCGTTTCGCTTGAGCCAGGAAACCTCTGTGTAGGACTCTAAAGACTCGTCAATACGCCGGTAGCGGATGATGATCATATCAAACATCCACAAGCCGCAAGCGGTCTGCTAAACGTAACGGACACCCGGGTATTGAGCGATCTGAAGATCGACGAGCAAGCCCGCTCACACTCCAGTGAATCCGACCAGTAACACTACCGTACAGTCCGGTCTGATCGTCTGATATGTCGCATATCTTGCCTAGGGGTGGTAAACGTCAGACCCCAATAGCTCAATAAGTCGTGTCGATATGAGGTCTATAACTGTTCGAGAAACTACTGGTAACACTTACCAGTAAATCTCAGCAACCCTGGCCAGGGATTTCCTGTTATAGCCAATCGAACACAGCGCAACATCAACCCCCTATACTGGGAGAGACGAATCCCCTCCTATCGCTCATTGCCTCCATGTGACTCGGGACTGTACCCAAAAACCACCGTTTTGCACGCTCTCTTGGACGTGGTAAGATGGAAATCAAAGCACAGTGGGAACCACACAAGACTCTATGATGATCTCGGGTCAACAGACTACTCTGTACCAGTGTCACCAGAGAACTGCCATCTGACGTGAGGTATAATACCATCTGGAAGTTCTCGGCGAGTCCGTCCAGTGTACCCAGTCTCTACTGAGCACCCGTATATCTCCTCTGATGTCAAACACCGATGGATATAGGATCTTCCATCGCCCATCTGTATGGGTCGAGAAGGTATACGCTAGTCTATTCTGGTATATCGATGCCCCGTCTCGATACACCCACGACTAGGGACTTTAAAGGATGTACTTATGGACTACCATGTCCCCACTAGTATGATCCGCATCATAGTCCAGGTAGTCAAGTACAGATCCTAAGGGCTTTACCAACATGTAACAGAGAGACAATCAGCATACACGTTAAGGTAAAGGGTAACCAGATAGCATACTATCATGTCGAGCAAGAAAGTCCTCCCAATATATGTCCCAGCATCCACTACAATATACATCCTATGTACAGTAATGGCCTCTAGGGCATACATATAACTAACAGTTTGTGTTAAGCGTTGAGTTTTGTGAAGTTGTGAGAAAGAAAACAAAAGAGAAAAGAAAAGAAAAGAAAGAGTGTAGTGTGAATGGAATAAAAATTAGATGCCGGGGTTAAAATTGAGAGTGAAACAAAAGGAGATATTTGTAAGAGAGGCGAGTGTAGGGAAAGATATTTGTTGTGAGAGAGTGAGGCTAAGAGAGAGAGAAGGAGGGTTAACTTGGCTTCCCCAAATCATTCATCTCCCTATTATTTCTTCATCTCTTTGCTTCTCATTCAACCCCTCACTACCCCATGGCCACATCTCCAAGTACTTGCCAAAACCTTATGCCCCTTTCATTAAAAACATGCACAAACTCATCCTCAACACATTGGACTAACCAAGTTTGGATTTTGAAGACTTGGGCAACTCAAGAAAGTTCTTTGATTGAAAACAAGGTATATCCATACACTTTTAGTTAAGTATTGGTGTTAATATATCCTATTCTAGTTTAGATATTGATTTAGTTAGGTTTGTGATTTTAGAAAATTATAAGATGCTGTTAAGTGGTTAATTGAGGTGTAGGGAGTGTTTACAAGAATTTAGAGATGATTCCCTGGCCATGACCTAAGACATAAACCCAAAATACGAACTTTGAAATTTGCCGATATCATATTTTGTGTGATTTGTGTTAGAATTTTGAGATCTGCTTTGACCCGGATGACCTGAAAAATATTTAGCGATTACAGAGAGACGTGCAGGCAACCAGGAACCTACCCTAGAAACTCGAGCCCATCCTCTTCTTTTCAGGCCTCGGATTTATTGGGTTTGGCCGCAATTTGCGGCCAAGTTGTGGTGAAAATGTGTGATTTTTGGCCTGTGGCATTGTTATCCTATATCTAGAGTAACCCCATGTGCAGAATTGGCTAATTTTACCTGAGTCAAAATCTGGAGGTGTTTTCCCTTGTTGTTGATTTAGTGTTACGCGGTTTCTAAAACTTGGTTTTGTATTTGAGTTTGGATTTCCGTCGTCGGACGTTTATACGTCAACGGACGAGAGTTATTTGGTTGGTTTTGCATGCGTAGGCTACAGGTTCTAACCTATAAGCGCACCGTGTGCCGTATTGGATTTCGGAACTTGATGTTAATAGCTTTGCGATTTCGTATTGATTGTAGGTACCTTCGCGTGGATTCCAAGACTATGAAGCGCATCGACTACGGCTAAGCAAGGAGTTAAGCAGGTGAGTAGATTTATATCTACGAAGGAAGTCGGGTGGATGGCGTATAGCACCCCCGCAAACATTGATATGGAAGATCGTTTGATTATTATATCCTGATAAATGATATGCGACGGACATGATTATAGGATTTAATAACGATAATATGATAAAAGTTGACACTAATGAACATAGTGACATATGAGAATATGAAATGAGAAGTGAATCATGATAGGTACGAAGTGAAAGAGAACGAGTATACGATGTGATATGATGACTTAGTGTGATATGTCGTTATATGGATGCGAGTCGATATGAGATAGTTGATACCTTTGTCGGTCCACGATATGAGATTGATACGGATGTGATATGGGATATAGGTATATAGACAAATATAATGTTGTGAATCTTGAGTGATATGCCGTACGATGGATTATATCGTACGTGATGTTGTGAGGCTGGATACCAATTGATAGATTCACCGACTCGGATATATTGTAGACATGTATACCTTGTAGCATTTTGCTTACGATGTACCTTATGCTACGCTCATGATATTCGCATTTCATTACATATACCTGTGCTAGTACACCTACACCGTTATCGATGATGCGTATGTTACACCTACACAGATTGGCCAGCTCACACACCTTCATCATTGATAATTGCTATGTCACTACACAGTAGAATTGCTAAATCATGCCATGATATACTTGCTATGCTCACATCACTATGCTATGTTGCATGATATACTTGCTATGTTCATTTCACTGTTCCACGTTGCATTTAAATAGCGGATTTTCCCTTGATATGCTCATATTACTGTTCTAAGTTGCATACATCATATTACATGGATTTACGCATTGAGATATGGATTTCATGTGATTTTCTGGATTTGAGAACCGCGGGGATATTTCAAGAAATGTGTATTGTCTTGAAAACCCGGTTTCTCTTGATATGATATTTCAGTGCGTTCACCATGTGTTTTCTCGGTTCTGAGATTGATATGTGAAACCCGAGGCGATGAGTGGACGAGGCCGTTTGCGGGTACATGGTGGATCCGGTATGGTACCCCAGGGCAAGAAAGATATGTCGATGGATTAGCCGATGAGCCTGGCAGGGGAGGTGCACCGCCTACCGATGATAGTATTTGGACTCGGTGGATATCTGGAGGATACCGACCGGTGCTATGAGATGAGATAGGCCGATTCGTACTGCCGGAGTCCGCGGGCCGATTCCACAGACGGAGCCTATGGTTTCATGATGTTGCGAGTGTCGATGTTTGACACTCGGGTTGCATGAGACTTACAGATTTGAGGGCCGATCTAAGGATGCGGTGCCTGAGGTTTGAGGATTTACGTGTCGATGTTGGACACGGGTTTCATGATGTTTCGAGTATCGATGCTGGACACTCAGGTTCCATAATTTTGATGTGTCGCGAGGGACACACGTTGATTTATATCCTCATATTTACCTGCATATGCTTTCATGATATTTACATGCATGATGTTGTTGTGTCATTGGTTGATACGTAGATGAGATCCACATGCATACATGCATTTGATTATATGGTTTGATGATATCCACTTGCTGATAGGCATTGATTATGTGTTGGCACATATGCAGATACGGTCACCCTAGATATCATAGTATTACCTTTATGATATAGTTGACCTAGGAATCGTTGTTTATTTCGATTTCTACCTGATGATGTTTTCTACTCACGAGTTGGCAACTCACCCATGTTGTGCCACAATTCTTGCAGGTTGACCGAATGGATCAGTAGCGGCATCACTGGCACACAGCTGCATTCGGGTGATTTGTTTGGTAGGTGATACATGTTGGATCGTGCCGCTCTTGTATTATTATTCCTGTTGTATCTAGTCAACTCCATCAATCAGAAATTAGTATTTGTATAAGTAGTAAGACTTATCAAGATTTGTAGTTGCGAGACTTGAGCGATGGGTTACATGTTCGCTTGGTGGGTTTGATGTCTTGCTTTACATTATTCCTTGTATTGATCTTCGCCGTTGGACGTCGTATACTTATATTCTGTCTTGCGTGGTTGTGACCCTGCCGTTTGGCGAAGAGCTAGCTCCCGCTTGGGGATGCCTATATATTGTTGTATATCTGTTTTGGATCAAAATATTTGAGGGAGGTGCTGCCCGAAAATTTAAAAAGGTTTAGATTTCTGGGTTTCGGCGTACTTAATTTACATTGCGCCTTTAGATGTTGTGTGATTTAAGTGCCGGTGACGAACTAAATTCGGGTCGTGACAAAGTTGGTATCAGAGTGCTAGGTTTAACCTTAGTTCGAGTTTAGGTTTGACTATGTGGAGTCTGGGGCATAATCTATTTCGGAACCTAGGCTTGACTTTACGGAACTTAGACTTGAACATGGGGGTATTAGACCCGAACTTTCGTTACATAGGCTGACCCTGATTGATGGAGTGGGTAGCTTGAGTAGAGTGGCGTACCGTACGTATGTTCCGCGGCATATTTACGATACGAAAATCCACTTAAGCGACCTTAGGATGTACATATCTTGAGACTTGTGATTCTCTTCGTTCACTTGATTATACATCCATTTGAGATCCTTGATTCCATTTGTTTCCATGATCATACTCTCACTGATTCTGTTCCTCCTTATGATCATGTATTCATTCTAGATCTGTTGATTCTTTTCATCCCTTGATCTATTTTCGTCGATACTTGATTGAGGTTCCTGTCACCATGGTTGGAGCGCAGATTGAGCTGCTGCTAGTGATGCGGTCAGGGAGAACTCGTCATGGACGAGGACTGACTATTGTGTTTTCTGGTGACATGGGAACGTATCGATTTAGTGGTTGTATTGTGACCTCTCGTTTGAAGCGAGTGTGTGGTTTTGTACCGGATGATCGGGCCATTGTTAGAGGCTGCCTGTTGTGAGAGGACTGTTGATGTACATCATAGCACGGAGATTGTGATGTCATCTACCGTGCAGACAGATGACCCAGCTGTTGTTGAGATTGATGTGATGTCGCTTCCAGAGCTTACGAGCTGAGATCGCTGGAGATTTCAGGTAGAGATGCGACAGGAGATAGCCAGTCTATCTTGAGTTGAGATACAGAGTGATTCATCAGATTTGATGCGCCGACGCAGGACCTGTTGAGTTAAAGATTTCCCGTGTGGAGAATCTTACTCAGATCTAGAGTAGATCGATCCAGAAATGACGTTGTTCGTTGGATGATCCGATGTGAGATCAGTAAGTGGACCAGCTTCAGATAGAGGTCCTCACCTAGATGCGTTGTGAGTTGATCGAGAACGGACGAATATGGAGTATTCCTTCGATGGTTGGGAAGAGTTCCCGAGGACGCGTTCGGCTAGATATCTTCTATAGAGTGATGAAGATACCGAGTTCATGATTTCGAGTCCGTGCGAGAGATTCCAGATTTACTGTAGCTGAGGACATTTGCAGTACGCAGATAGCATGACGTGACGTCAAAGTGGATGATAATAAGGATGAGTAGAACAAGAGGTTCGTGCGTGATGCTGTTGAGCTGTTGTTACACTCCGTCGAGATTAGAGATCTGATATGTATACAGAGGCATTGGGATACGACCAGTTCCCAAGGAAATGTTGTGCTGAGAACGCAGATGTCCAGAAAGCGAGAAAAGATTTGTAAGAGTACCAGCCTCCGTACAGTTCGGTATAGGCGAGATCGGGAGAGACCTTGAGCTGGTTCTTTGTTAGGTTTACCTAGCACCTCATGAAGGGTTTGGAAGCATCACATGTATCAAAATCAAATTTTTATGGTGCTAAGTGAACATACAAAGAATCATCACTAGAAAATTAGGGTTTCATTACAAAGACAACATCACAAGTAATAAAGGCTAGGGTTTTGAGAGTACAACCTGTAAGTCCGCGGCGGCGCCCCGGCCGTCGATCCGACACCGGAAACGCGGAAACAAAAACTTTCAAAAACTATTGAACCGGCACCACCGCGCACTTTTCACTCGGATCGGGCCATTAACCTAGCTACTAGCAAAAAAGAAAAGAGTAGAGAAGCTATACCAAGCGATCCGTGTCCTTCGATCTTCGTCTCCACTCCGATCTCCCGCGGAAACTCCGTCCATCACGTCCTCGTCGGAAAGGCACCACGTAGCCGGGTTCGTATACGGGCTCCCACCTCTGGACCGAGGCAACTCGGGCGCGAAGTTGGCTAGCCGACGCGTCCAAGATTTGCTGTAGGCTAGTGTATGAAACTTGTCTCTTGGGGTTTAGTTGCCATGGAGGAATTGAGGAGAAGAATGATGAAGAGCAATGAGATATATGAAGCTAGTCTTTTTCAACCATGGAATGAGATGAAGATAGAAATTTCCCACTCCTCAAAAATCTCCCCTCCCCTTAGTGGCCGGCCTCATGAGGAAAATGGTGGAGTGTGCCAACAACAAATAATGCAAGGAAGGATTAATAGAAGAGAAAATGGTCACACCAAAACATAATCACAATCTTTTCATTTCCATTCTCATAAAAGCAATGGAATGACCCAAAAGGAATCTCATCATGAGAAATCTATCATAATGCCACCAAATAACAAAGGAGCCCTCCACAAATAAGTTATTTGCAAATGTGCAAATAACCCCCTCCATCGAAAGTCCGGTAATGAAGGAATAAAAGAAAACCGGCCGGAACGGAATGCAAACTGGCAACCTCAGAAAACCGATCCCGTAATAAATTACAGGAAAATCCCGCTACTGCAAATACATGCCCGCATTTGTATTCCCACTGAACACAAATGCAAAGAGACAAAATCTACACTATCTCATACTAGGATCCGGCTTAAGCCAAAGACGGCTAGTAAAAACCGTCCGATCACGATCCGTGCAATACCGCACGTATCTGATCGAACCCTGCCATATCTCCATACGGCCTCTACAGCGTTTCGCCCGAAACCTGAGTAACTGAGTGTGGTGGACTCTAAAGACTCGTCAATACTATGGCTGTGGATTTAACCACTAGCACGTCAGAGGTATCAGCCATACGTGACGGGCTACCAGCTATTGACCAAAAAGGACGTCGATGAGCGAACTCATCCTGACACCCTACTGAGCCTGCCAGTGACAATATCCGTACAGTCCGGTCCGTTCGTCTATGAGTATCGCATGGCGGGCCTAGAGGGTTGGTAAAAGTCAGACCCCCAATAGCGGTACAAGGCGTGTCGGAGTGTAGCCCAGAACACCCTGAGATACTACTGGAATACCTACCAGCAAATCTCCTGCCTCGGCCAAGGACTTTTCATGTTTTGGCTCTCCTAGACACAGCGCGACCTCACCCCGAATACCGGGAGAGAGGAACCCCTGCAGATCCGCTCACTGCCTCCATGTGGCTCGGGACTGTACCCAACTAAAACCTGTTTGCACGACTCCTTTGAGCCGTGGTAGGGTAGTAATCAAAGCACAGTGGGAACTCACACGAGACAAATGACGATCTCAGGTCGATGAACTAACCTGTACACATGTCACCAGGGAACTGCTATCTGACGTCTGGTATAATCCCAACTAGAAGGTTCCCGGCGAGTCCTGTCCGGTGTACTCATAACCCAATGAGCACCTGTATACATCTTAGGTGAACCAACTGACACCAGTGGCTTGTGAGACCGGCCACCACCCCTCGTCGGGGTCTCGACTGTATACACTAGTCTACTCTGGAGTATCGATGCCCTATCTCGAAACTCCCACGACTAGGGACCTTTTAAGGATGTGCTTATAGACTCCAGCTCTCACTTATATGATCGCCCTCATACTGCTGGTAGTCAAGCAAGAATCTTAGGGGCTCTATCAACATGTAATAGCGACTCATAAGGTCACCTAAAGCAGTACACGTTGATAAAGATAAACCAGATAGCATACTATCATCTCGAGTAAGACTGTCCTACTGGAACAGGTCCTCCCCTCAATCATTGCAATCACGTGCCTGTGATCCAATAATTGACTCTGAGGGCACTATCTCCAACAATCTCCCACTTGCACTCAAGGCTAATTATTGCGATGTCGCATACTCATAGCCCGTGTGATACCGAACACCCAACTCCTCTACTAGTCAGTCTCACAAAGCTTGTTTGCGAAACTATTGCGTTCGAGGAATAACCTCAGTGAGTGGATCCGCTCTGGTGTTTCTTTCTAAGTCTCTCTTTATCTCAAGTTCACGGAGAAAACCATCTCCCGAAATGAGCAATACCTGTTTTAGAATGTCTGGATGTCTGATGGGACATAGCTCATAATTGAACTCCAAATCCAAACTTCTTAGACTGTATCGTCAACTGAACTTAATCAGTGTCCTGCGCCATGCCTTCCCTCAGTATCCACTTGGACCATCTGTCCAAAATACTGCCCATCGTCAGAGGGAAAACTATAACTCTGACGACCACCCTGTCGTCCATGTCACCTTGGAAGCCTGGAATGATAACCGTCTCCCGAAAGAGAATGCTGTTATCATATCCCTAGAACATCAACTTATGTTCTAAAACTGCTTCCGACTGTTTCTCCAGGATTGGATCAATATCAACTTATTGCATCTACTGCAAGAACAACATCTGGTGTGGTACTTGACATCTCATGATCAACTCAATTGCCAAAGCAAGTGATCTGCCAATCATGCACATCCCTCTCTACTTTAGTCTATAAGACACCTTTAGAGAGGGTGACTCCATCACCTGCAGGTACACTACCGTGCCAGGAGTCGTCCATTCTAAATACTCTTAGAATGCTGTCTAAGTACCCTGATTGGGAAACCACCCAAATCTAGATCTAAAACCATAGATCTAGTAACCAGAATGTACGATATAAGATCCAATTCCCATATGGAGAAACTACTGTGTGACGACCAAAGTATAACCGATCGTAGTGTAGGAATATCACTTCCTACTCTGTGTATGTCATCAAATACCAGGACATCACACCCTACTACCTTCTTAACAGATCCATCCCCTATTCTGATGAAGTCAAACCTATGACTGTCACATCAGAAATAGATGATATATTTCCGCTACATCTGCTTTAGTCTATAAATAGACATAAGCCACCAATGCTTTCGCTGCTCCCACTGACTACGACAACCCTCTGGCAGAGTCATATAGACGTGCACTTCTAAAGCTAGTTTAGAACGACGCTATACTCATCCTCCTGCCGGGTCTCACAGTCTGGAACAACAGCAATGGCATGTCTGGGTAAAGAAGAACCTCCCTGCCACCGTCCTTGAGCATACCGAAGTACCTCTCGGGTGCCTGAGGTTACCCACTTTATCTGCGGAGTGGCCTAATGGAATGTCAAACCAGATTGAATCTTTAGGTTCTTATCAAATCTTCAGTAATCGTTTGCGGTTCTGGAATCACTTCCAGTTCTACCATACTCCCACTACTGTTTTTCTGAAAAAATCCATTTTTAATTAAAACTGTGGCGAGTTAAGATCAATATCACTATTGATCTTCCAGATGGTAGAAAAGTCAACCCTCGTCATAGCCCGGGTCAACCCACAAACAGCCATTACAGAAACGTGCCTTGAGTTATCCGGAGTCTGGTTTTAAGCATAAGCCGGACAACTCCCCGTATCTTAACAATGTCAAGATATGAACTGTTCTATATCCAATACAGGAACAGAGGCACTGATTTAATTGAACCAGATTCAAATCATGCAGCTGTCTCCAGTGCATGTAAAGTAAATGGAAGGAGGCGGATCAGCGTTACACAACTTAGGAGCACTTCCAATTATGAGTAACCTGAAAGAGAAGCTAGTTCTCTTAATCATTACTATCAACTGAATACCATACAAAAGTATCTACATTTTCGATCACCTTGAAGAATCCTGATACTTGCAACATCTGGTTCTCTACTTTATTCTTATACCTATAACTCCTCAAAACTTAGACCTTGGGTTTCTATGAAACACCTGTCTAAGAACTAGAGAAGTCACAAGTAAAGAGAATATAGTACGAGGACCAACCCCTCTGTCCTAATAGACACTGGACAATATACAATACTCTGTACAAGTCCCTTGAGTCAAATGACTCATTCACTGTGTGTCGTAGGTTGAAAACTGTACTTATGGTTAAGAAGAATTACTCCGCTGTTCAATGCTCCTTACCTAACCATCCACTGATATAGGTAAATGTTATAGACATAATTTCAAAAAGGTATATCTCACTCTATAAAAATAGACGTACAGATATATCAATTTGAAATTGGTGCATAACAACGGATATTCGAAACCAAATATTCCCCGTCCGGTAAATAACCCAGGTGACTTCCTCAAATATCACCAATTACAACGAATTCCGATATAATGAGGATGATCACCTAATTCCCAATAACTTACTCCCACTCATCATCTGTAAAACCATACAGATGTGAGAATCAAACGTGGTAAATACATACCCTGGAGCAAGTGTCTAATTGGGAAATCAGTTTTCTTTTAACAGTACACAGTGAAACTGAAACATTAAAATGTTTCGATGCGGTATCCCGGTATTCCTAGTAATGCATCTTCCATTATCCAGATTCACAACTGTAACCGTATAATTGTTTGCCACCTCTCCAAATCCCTTTTATGTCTTTAGTCATTACCTTCTGCACACCCCTTTAGGCTAAATGGTTTTCTTCCTTCCACACCGTTCGGCACCAACCTATGGTTTGGAAGAAGACTATCCAATAAGCATAATGGGTGTACTGTCCTAATCCTAGGAGCACTCGCAATGCGAGAGAAGGTGAAGATAAAAGACAACCGAATAAACCTTATTCCTATTTCTCCTGAACCAGGATCCATCCCCGAACTGGAACAAGTTCCTTTCGAGTTCGTATATAACCATATGATGGATTATCCAATAAACTTGGGATCTTCGTAGTGATACGGAGTGTCCTGGAGAAATACAAAGGTGATTTAAGATTGGCGAAGAAATACTTGGTTCGGTCGTGAATAGCAGTCGCAATTTACTTTGCCCTCTTACTAATCCCTTTCTTTGTCTTAACTTAATACCTTCTGTACACCGTTTAGGCTAATTGGTTTTCTTCATTCCCTACCGGTCGGCACCTGCCTATGGTTTGGAAGAAGACTATCTAATTTGCGTAATAGGTGTACTGTTTCCTAAACCAAGGAGTACTCGCAACCTGAGAGAAGGTAAAAGGAAAAGACAACTGAATAATCCTATTCGTTTTCTCCAGAACCAGAAACCATCCTCGAATTCCTTCGAGTTCGTATATAACCATACGATGGTTTTGTCCAATGGAAGTGGACGTTCATAGTAATACGGGGCGTCCTGGAGAAAAGGGTAAAAGTAGGAGTGGCAATGAGGTTTGCAACTCTGACAATCCAAAAGCTAGTGTTAAGAAGGTTCGGTCAACTTGGTCACAGAGTCATAGTCTAGGGTCTGGTCAATGGTCGCTGCCAAAGAGAGAGAGAAAAGAAACACTCAGCGTGCACTCTAACCTAGATCAGAATGGTTATCACTTTATCTAATCTGGAAACCTCCCACTGTAACGTCAAATTCTTCCCCAAACCTGAAAGAAGAATTAGCCGGGATCACCCGAGGAGTAAACCAACTCATCAGTGGGAATCGGGATCCAACTCTCATCGCATGATAATGTGACGGAATCCGCTCACGTTATCACACTCCAGAAGGTATGCGCATATCTGGCAAGTTTCAGTTCTTTTGAAACTCCCGATGTGGATTTTTGCCCCATGCTCTTATGACCTTGGCGAAGGTCAACAAATCATAAGTCACATGTCAAGTTCTACCCGTCATTGTCCAGGTTAATTTGAACCCACCCGTACAAGCCCTTGACGAAGGTCAACAAGGATATACGACTGTCCCAAACCAACGCATCTATCTATGCAGCAGAAAGGTAACAAGTAGCTACCATACACTATGCCTTGACGAAGGTCAACAAACATAGCATGAATACTACGTGCTACCCGTCTGAAACGACGGAGGGCTACGAATGGTTTCTGGTGAAAACTTTTAACGTAATGAACTTGATATCGTTGAAGGAACTGATAGCTTTATAAAAATATAGTGACGAAAACCTTTGCTAAAGAGGTCACTCCCGGTGAAGGGATCTCGGCTCTTTCCCCGTAGAATGAGGTACAGGATATTCCAACTGAATACCATGATGCAAAGCAAAAGCAATCGGCTATAGTGAAGTTATTGCCCTGACGCAAACTTCTGTCCAAGGGGTCACTCCCGGTGAAGGGATCTCGGCCCTTGCCTCGTCGACTGAAGAGCAGGATATTCCAACTGAATACCACGATGCAAAACAAAAGAGAACGCCCTTGCAATAACAGCTTTTTGAAAAATGTTCCAACAACATCAGAATAGGTTTTTTTATCTTGCATTGATCCGAATCAACGCAGTCCCATCAATTGATCACACCACAAAGAACGAAAATAATGATGTACGTATATGCCATCCGCATTCGCCACTGGGTCCCGTCATCACCCGTTAGGTTAGCTAACTAACGACAGAGCGGGGACTGGACTAGTGCGGATGCAAAACATATACAACATCTACTAGTATATATATAATATATAATTTTCGCTCAAGGCGTGATAAAAAAATGCAGCAGCACAGAAAAGTTCAGCATCATAGAACAATACAGATATCTGGGATCCCCGGGTTTCATAGAGCCGCTATTGAAACCCCACGTTCCCCTGGTCGTGTGGATAGCCTGTGCAATGAAAATCCTAGACCCCTACGGGCGCGGCAAGTTATCCGCCAAAACCTGAAGCGAGGAAGCCCCCTTCAGCAACGTGAATGGACCACCCAGCACTTCACGGAATTCGGTAACTTGGGCACCCCTCCTGGATCAACCTGTACCCCCTACGAGTGCGGCGAATAGCCCGCCAATTCTAGAGTAAAGCCCCCTCCGTCTCAACGCCATGAGATGCGGGCTTGTTGCCCTCTAGAACCCGGCTATCCGTGCACCCCTCCGCGGGGTAATCCTAGTACAGAAAGTAAAATATACATACAACGGGTACATCGACCGCAACCTGGTCGTGCCCCAAAAGAATAATACAAACAGGCAGTGACGGCAGTCCACATGTCGGACGCTCGCCCCGCGATATCAAATGTACATAATACAACAAAAATTGTACTAACATTGCATCCAGGCTATCCCACGACCGATCCGCAACACCACAGCACAACACAGAACATCAACGTGAATGTCACGTTCGCAAATCCGTCTAAAAGGGCTATAGCAGATAGACTGGATTTACCGATCGAGTGACATTCACGGTCGCAGATATAATGTAAATACTGTGAACTAACATGTTTAAAATATCCGATCGAACAAATTTATCAATGTGGGCCCCAAGCAGTACTGTAGCACTTTCAGAAAATCTGGGCCCAAAAAGAATGTCCCAAAACCCCTATTTCCAACCCAACAGCCCACTGGAAAAATTTGGTGCGTTGACAAGTCAAAGTGGCGGCGGAACCACGGCCAATGCGTAGGTTTGGCCGCGGTTCCGCGGTGGAATGGTGACATCACGCCACCAAATTTTCTCAGAATGCTTATAATTGCCTACACGTGTCTCTGCAACAACCTGAAAAATTTTTGGAGCTGAAAAAATTTCGACAGAGAACACATGTGCACACGAAATACGGTTTTTAGGGATTTTTGTTCGATCGAGTTCTAAACATACTAGAGCAAGCTAGGCATGGTTAATGGCGTGTCTCTGATACCAATGTAAGTCCGCGGCGGCGCCCCGGCCGTCGATCCGACGCCGGAAACGCGGAAACAAAAACTTTCAAAAACTATTGAACCAGCACCACCGCGCACTTTTCACCCGGATCGGGCCATTAACCTAGCTACTAGCAAAAAAGAAAAGAGTAGAGAAGCTATACCAAGCGATCCGTGTTCTTCGGTCTTCGTCTCCACTCCGATCTCCCGCGGAAACTCCGTCCATCACGTCCTCGTCGGAAAGGCACCACGTAGCCGGGTTCGTATACGGGCTCCCACCTCTGGACCGAGGCAACTCGGGCGTGAAGTTGGCTAGCCGACGCGTCCAAGATTTGTTGTAGGCTAGTGTATGAAACTTGTCTCTTGGGGTTTAGTTGCCATGGAGGAATTGAGGAGAAGAATGATGAAGAGCAATGAGATATATGAAGCTAGTCTTTTTCAACCATGGAATGAGATGAAGATAGAAATTTCCCACTCCTCAAAAATCTCCCCTCCCCTTAGTGGCCGGCCTCATGAGGAAAATGGTGGAGTGTGCCAACAACAAATAATGCAAGGAAGGATTAATAGAAGAGAAAATGGTCACACCAAAACATAATCACAATCTTTTCATTTCCATTCTCATAAAAGCAATGGAATGACCCAAAAGGAATCTCATCATGAGAAATATATCATAATGCCACCAAATAACAAAGGAGCCCTCCACAAATAAGTTATTTGCAAATGTGCAAATAACCCCCTCCATCGAAAGTCCGGTCGTGAAGGACTAAAAGAAAACCGGCCGGAACGGAATGCAAACTGGCAACCTCAGAAAACCGATCCCGTAATAAATTACAGGAAAACCCCGCTACTGCAAATACATGCCCGCATTTGTATTCCCACTGAACACAAATGCAAAGAGACAAAATCTACACTATCTCATACTAGGATCCGGCTTAAGCCAAAGCCGGCTACTAAAAACCGTCCGATCACGATCCGTGCAATACCGCACGTATCTGATCGAACCCTGCCATATCTCCATACGGCCTCTACAGCGTTTCGCCCGAAACCTGAGTAACTGAGTGTGGTGGACTCTAAAGACTCGTCAATACTATGGCTGTGGATTTAACCACTAGCACGTCAGAGGTATCAGCCATACGTGACGGGCTACCAGCTATTGACCAAAAGGGACGTCGATGAGCGAACTCATCCTGACACCCTACTAAGCCTGTCAGTGACAATATCCGTACAGTCCGGTCCGTTCGTCTATGAGTATCGTATGGCGGGCCTAGGGGGTTGGTAAAAGTCAGACCCCCAATAGCGGTACAAGTCGTGTCGGAGTGTAGCCCAGAACACCCTGAGATACTACTGTAATACCTACCAGCAAATCTCCTGTCTTGACCAAGGACTTTTCATGTTCTGGCTCTCCTAGACACAGCGCGACCTCACCCCCAATACCGGGAGAGACGAACCCCTGCAGATCCGCTCACTGCCTCCATGTGGCTCGGGACTGTACCCAACTAAAACCTGTTTGCACGACTCCTTTGAGCCATGGTAGGGTAGTAATCAAAGCACAGTGGGAACTCACACGAGAAAAATGACGATCTCAGGTCGATGAACTAACCTGTACACATGTCACCAGGGAACTGCTATCTGACGTCTGGTATAATCCCAACTAGCAGGTTCCCGGCGAGTCCTGTCCGGTGTACTCATAACCCAATGAGCACCTGTATACATCTTAGGTGAACCAACTGACACCAGTGGCTTGTGAGACCGGCCACCGCCCCTCGTCGGGGTCTCGACTGTATACACTAGTCTACTCTGGAGTATCGATGCCCTGTCTCGAAACTCCCACGACTAGGGACCTTTTAAGGATGTGCTTATAGACTCCAGCTCTCACTTATATGATCGTCCTCATACTGCTGGTAGTCAAGCAAGAATCCTAGGGGCTCTATCAACGTGTAATAGCGACTCATAAGGTCACCTAAAGCAGTACACGATGATAAAGATAAACCAGATAGCATACTATCATCTCGAGTAAGACCGTCCTACTGGAATAGGTCCTCCCCTCAATCATTGCAATCACGTGCCTATGATCCAATAATTGACTCTGAGGGCACTATCTCCAACACAACCTTTGTAGCTCCCTACGCTAGACTCCTTGGCTACTTGAGGGTTAGAAAAAGGTTCGCTTGAGGTCTTCTTAGTCCACGACGATCCACCCGAAGCTCCTTTGCCCAAAGCTCCTTGCTTTACCCGATATGTGAATGAAGTAGAGCAAACACCCTACACAAATGGGCTAGATGTGTGTAGTATGATGATGTGGTTTGTATTCTTTGATCAAAACTCTTTCTTTTTATTAACCTCACTTACGAAAATAATCAAGAGAGGAAGAAGAAGATGGTGGCTAAGCTTTTTCACACAAGAAAAGATATGAGAGAGTGAATAATTGAAATTAGAAAAGAATAATATATCTTAATCCTTCCTCACTTCAACCATGATTAGAATCATCTAGATTTTTATCAAATGAGTTAAAGATGAAAGGATAATTAACTCAAGGTTAAATGGTGGTTGAAGCATGGTCAAAGATGATAAGTATAAACCTTGTGTGAATTATCCCTTTTCTTTTTCTAAATGATAAATAAAATAGATAATTCTACAATGTGAGTCTTGCATTGCCACCGAACATGTATCAACAACCATGATACAATGTATGTATGTATGTATGTATGTATCCATGCACATCATCATCTGCATACATGCATGCATATAAAAATAGAAAAAGAGTTTGATTAAAGAATTAATCTAAAAGTCATTTATTAAATCAACACTTGATTTTGCAAACCGGTCATATCACATACGACCCGACCAATAGAAAATGCCCGATTAATATACGGTATCACATATCTGTATTTAATCGGGTCCCCACACATATCTCATATGCACACCACATCTTTTCGCCTGAGCCAGGAAACTTTATTGTAGGACTCTAAGACTCGTTAATACTCTGGCAGTAGGTAATGATCATATCAAATACCTACAAGTCACAAGTGGTCAGCTAAACGTAATGGCCACCCGGGTATTGAGTGATCAGAAGAAAACAAGCGAACCTGTTACAACTCCCGTCGAGCCAACCGGCAACACTACCATACAGTCCGGTCTCTTCGTCAGATATGCTGCATATTGAGTCTAGGGATGGTAACGTCGACCCCAATAACTCAATAAGTCGTGCCGATGAATGGTCTATAACAGATTGAGATACTACTGATAACACTTATCAGCAAATCTCAACAGCCCTGGCCAGGGACTTACTGATATAGCCAGTCGAGCACAGCACAGCATCAACTCCCAATACCGGGAGAGACGAAACCCCTCCTATCGCTCATCGCCTTCGTGTGTCTCGGGACTGTACCCAACGGCCACCTGTTTGCACGACTCAGTAGAGCCGTGGTAGGGTGGTAATCAAAGTACAGAGGAGAACACACAAGACTCTATGACGATCTCGGGTCTACAGACTAACCTGCACCAGTGTCACCTGAGAACTGCTATCCGATGATAGATATAATTCTATATAGGAGTTCTCGGTGAGTCCGTCCAGTGTACCCAGTCACCACTGAGCATCCGTATACGATCTCGATGTCAAACATCGATGCATGTGGGAACATCCATCGCCCATCATATGGGTCTAGTATCATATACGCTAGTCTACACTGGTATATCGATGCCCCATCTCGATACACCTACGACTAGGGACATTCCAGGATATGCTTATAAACTACTGATGTCCCACTAGTATGATCTCTATCATAATCACAGTAGTCAAGTCTATATCCTCAGGGCTTTATCAACATGTATGAATGAATAAAAGCATGATCAAATCAACACGTCAGATAAAGAAGAACCAGATAGCATACTATCATATCGAGCAAGAATGTACACTGAATATATATATATATATATACATGTATAAATACATCCACTATCATATAATGGCCTCTAGGGCATACATATATCCAACATTCTTTCCAGGACACTGCTGCGATAATTTTTACACCGAGGATCAGTGGTGTCATGTGTATTCAGAGGGCCAGAGGCCGACGCCAGTGATGTGCTGCTTCATACTAATTGGCCGAGAGATGACCAGAGGAGTGCCAGAGCGGAATCGTTTCCGTTAGCACACCTGACTGGATTGATGAGCCGATAGATTGCGAGATTGGTAATCCGCATAAAAATGAGGACTCAGAGACAGAGGACGCCAGACTGTGAGCAGGAGGCAAGCGGATGTTCTTTCTCTGCCAGTTTTGGGTGCACCGACATTTTTTTCGACATTGTAGGAGATGTACCTCAATGTCATTTGTTGCGATTTGCGTTTGTAATCTGAGTATCACGCTTATATCGCTTGGATTTGAGTTTCATGATATGGTTTTCATGCACCTTGGCTACACCTACTGGGTATTTACATTTCATGCACAGTTATTGCACTTGAGATATATTTTACACACCGTTGTGTTGGTCTATGATTTGTGCACATTTATTGCACTTGATATCGATTTTGTGCCTTGGCTGCATGTGTTTATGATTTCGTGGATTTCGTACGGTTGATTTGATTTTGTGCATGTGGTACGCACTCGATTTGATTTTTGCACTCGGTATAGCTCATGTATGCTTGCGGTGCATTGATACGTGTTTTGTGCATGTAGTTGCACACGTTTACGATTTTTATACACCTTGGTACACTCGGTGTAGTTTTCATACGCATTTGAGTTAGTGATGAGTTCCCGTGCATTTGTTGCACCGGATTGGGTATTTCGTGCACTGGATGCACTGGATTTGTATTTCGTGCACTGGATGCACTGGATTTGGTTTTTCGTGCACTGGATGCACTGGATTTGTATTTCGTGCATTGAATGCACTGGATTTGGTTTTTCGTGCACTGGATGCACCCGATTTGTATTTTGTGAATTTGTTGCACCAGATTCGTATTTCGTGCATTTGTTACACTAGATTGTTATTTTCTGCATTGGTTGCATTGGATTTATACTCCGTGCCTTGGTTGCACCCGATTTATGTCTTGACCATTTGTGTTACCAGATTTGTATTTTTGTGCGCATTTGCACATGATGTTTGTATTCGTGCATGCTACCGCACCAGATGTTTTACGGACCTGACGCGCTTGAGTCAGATTTTTGCGCATATTAGGCGCTGGGTGCTGGATTTTGTGCGTATCGGATGCACTTGAGTGAGATTTTATTCGTGCATGTTGGATGCACTTGACTTAGGTTTTATTCGTGCATGACGGATGCACTTGATTTGGATTTTTGCGGATGTTGGGCGCATGATGTGAGATGTGATTATGTGCACACCGGATGCACTCGATTGGGATTTTCTTTCGTGTATGCTAGTTGCACTGGGATGAGATTTTCGTGCACTGTGGATGCACTGGATGTTGTTGTCGTGCACACCTGTTGCACTGGACAGATGTTTTCGTGCACACCGTTGCACTTAGTTTTGCTTTTGTGCATATTGTGGCACTTGTATTGGATTTGATTTCAGTGCGCACCAGACGCACATGATTTTTAGATACGCCTTTTGAGGCTGATTTCGCTCTTGAGCACTTTGTTTTCATGACAGGTACTATATTATATAGTGGCCGAACATGACAGGTCTGAGAACAGTGCCTGAGTACTTGCATGCATGAAAAATTTTAACAAGAGGTTTTCGAAAAAGGAGCTATAGTCTCGCTATTTCTTACGTGTCCGCGAGCGACACGAACGTCTACAAGGGAAAACCTTTTGGGATATTTCAAAAACGACGGAACATATATTTTAGCAAAACCCATATGAACCTATATTGTTACTTTACAAATGAGCGTCCGTCGCTTGTGCCGTGAGCTATGCATAGCACGGTGATTTAGAAACGATTTTGCATATGTTTTATTCTGTTTTGGGAGATTTTTCCAAGGATGCGTACTATGCCCGTATTATAGTATTTGACTAGTGCATATGGGATTTCGGTAATGGATTTCGAGATGTATCTCCATTGTTACTCCGATGATATGCATGCAAATCCGATGATTTGCATGACGCTTGACGGAGTTCGGTTTTGAGTTTCGTACTCATTTTCCGGCGCACAGGATGCGCTGTGGTATTTCTGTATCTTCCGTGATTTCATAGCCCCGTTGATCTGAGCTGACTATTAAAATATTTTAATATGTGGGGAGTTAAATTTAAATTCGGGGACCGAATTTATTTAGGGGGGAAGATTGTAACATTTCGGAAATATAAAATATTAATTTTGGAAATTTAATATTAAAATAATATATTTCGCGAAAACTACCCGATTTGCGAAATTGGGATTTTCATAAAGTGGTATAAGTATATACCAATATTTGGAAATTAATCGGAGATTAAAGTGATTATTTATTTTAATGATATTTATTGGATTTTTGGCAAATTCGTATTTTTACTTTTTCCACGACTTGTGAACATGTCATGTGCATGTGTTGTGTTTGTGTTAAGTGTTGAGTTTTGTGAAGTTGTGAGAAAGAAAACAAAAGAGAAAAGAAAAGAAAGAGTGTAGTGTGAATGGAATAAAAATTAGATGCCATGGTTAAAATTGAGAGTAAACAAAAGGAGATATTTGTGAGAGAGGTGAGTGTAGGGAGAGATATTTGTTGTGAGAGAGTGAGGCTAAGAAAGAGAGAGAGAGGGTTAACTTGGATGCCCCAAATCATTCATCTCCCCATTATTTCTTCATCTCTTTGCTTCTCATTCAACCCCTCACTACCCCATTGCCACATCTCCAAATACTTGCCAAAACCTTATGCCCCTTTCATTAAAAATATGCACAACCTCATCCTCAACACATTGGACCAACCAAGTTTGGATTTTGAAGACTTGGGCAACTTAAGAAAGTTCTTTGGTTGCAAATAAGGTATATCCATACACTTTTAGTTAAGTATTGGTGTTAATATATCCTATTCTAGTTTAGATATTGATTTAGTTAGGTTTGTGATTTTAGAAAATTATAAGATGCTGTTAAGTAGTTAATTGAGGTATAGGGAGTGTTTACAAGAATTTAGAGATGATTCCCTGGCCATGACCTGAGACATAAACCCAAAATACGAACTTTTAAATTTGTCGATATCGTATTTTGTGTGATTTGTGTTAGAATTTTGAGATCTACTTTGACCCGGATGACTTGAAAAATATTTAGCAATTACAGAGAGATGTACAGGCAACCAGGAACCTACCCTAGAAACCTGAGCCCATCCTTTTCTTTTCAGGCCGTAGATTTATTGGGTTTGGCCGCAATTTGCGGCCAATTTATGGTGAAAATGTGTGATTTTTGGTCTGTGGAATTGTTATCCTATATCTAGAGCAACCCCATGTGCAGAATTGGCTAATTTTACCTGAGTCAAAATCTGGAGGTGTTTTCCCTTGTTGCTGATTTAGTGTTATGCGGTTTCTAAAACTTGGTTTTGTATTTGAGTTTGGATTTCCGTCGTTGGACGTTTATACGTCAATGGACGAGGGTTATTTGGTTGGTTTTGCATGCGTAGGCTATAGGTTCTAACCTATGAGCGCACCGCGTGCCGTATTGGATTTCGGAACTTGATGTTAATAGATTTGCGATTTCGTATTGATTGTAGGTACCTTCGCGTGGATTCCAAGACGACGAAGCGGATCGACTACGACTAAGCAAGGAGTTAAGCAGGTGAGTAGATTTATATCTACGGGGGAAGTCGGGTGGATGGCGTATAGCACCCCCGCAAACATTGATATGGAAGATCGTTTGATTATTATATCCTGATAAATGATATGCGACGGACATGATTATAGGATTTAATAACGATAATATGATAAAAGTTAACACTAATGAACATAGTGACATATGAGAATATGAAATGAGAAGTGAATCATGATAGGTACGAAGTGAAAGAGAACGAGTTTACGATGTGATATGATGACTTAGTGTGATATGTCGTTATATGGATGCGAGTCGATATGAGATAGTTGATACCTTTGTCGGTCTACGATATGAGATTGATACGGATGTGATATGGGATATAGGTATATAGACATATATAATGTTGTGAATCTTGAGTGATATGCCGTATGATGGATTATACCGTACGTGATGTTGTGAGGCTGGATGCCGATTAATAGATTCACCGACTCGGATATATTGTAGACACGTATACCTTGTAGCGTTTCGCTTACGATGTACCTTATGCTACGCTCATGATATTCGCATTTCATTACATATACCTGTGCTAGTACACCTACACCGTTATCGATGATGCGTATGTTACACCTACACAGATTGGCCGACTCACACACCTTCATCATCGATAATTGCTATGTCACTACACGGTAGAATTGCTACATCATGCCATGATATACTTGCTATGCTCACATCACTATGCTATGTTGCATGATATACTTGCTATGTTCATATCACTGTTCCGCGTTGCATTTAAATAGCGGATTTTCACTTGATATGCTCATATTACTGTTCTAAGTTGCATACATCATATTACATGGATTTACGCATTGAGATATGGATTTCATGTGATTTTCTGGATTTGAGAATCGCGGGGATATTTCAAGAAATGTGTATTGTCTTGAAAACCCGTTTTTTCTTGATAAGATATTTCTGTGTGTCCACCATGTGTTTTCTCGGTTCTGAGATTGATATGTGAAACCCGAGGCAAGGAATGGACGAGGCCGTTTGCGGGTACATGGTGGACCCGGTATGGTACCCCGGGGCAAGAAAAGTATGTTGATGGATTAGCCGATGAGCCTGGCATGGGAGGTGCACTGCCTACCGGTGATAGTATTTGGACTCGACGGATATCTGGAGAATACCCACCGGTGTTATGAGATGAGATAGGACAATTCGTACCGCTGGAGCTTGCGGGCCGATACCGCGGACTGAGCCTATGGTTTCATGATGTTGCGAGTGTCGATATTGGACACTCAGGTTCCAAGAGACTTACAGATTTGAGGGCTGATCTGAGGATGCGGTGCCTGAGGTATGAGGATTTATGTGTCGATGTTGGACACGGGTTTCATGATGTTTCGAGTGTCGGTGCTGGACACTCAGGTTCCATGATTTTGATGTGTCGCGAGGGACACACGTTGATTTATATCCTTATATTTACCTGCATATGCTTTCATGATATTTACATGCATGATGTTGTTGTGTCATTGCTTGACACGTAGATGAGATCCACATGCATACAGGCATTTGATTATATGGTTGGATGATATCCACTTGCTGATAGGCATTGATTATGTGTTGGCACATATGCAGATAATGTCACCCTAGATATCATAGTATTACCTTTATGATATAGTTGACCTAGGAATCGTTGTTTATTTCGATTTCTACCTGATGATGTTTTCTACTCACGAGTTGGCAACTCACCCCCGTTGTGCCACAGTTCTTGCAGGTAGACCGAATGGATCAGTAGCGGCATCGCTGGCACACAGCTGTATTCCGGTGATTTTTTTGGTAGGTGGTACATGTTGGATCATGCCGCTCTTGTATTATTATTCCTGTTGTATCTAGTCAACTCCATCAATCAGAAACTAGTATTTGTATAAGTAATAAGACTTAGCAAAACTTGTAGTTGGGAGACTTGAGCGATGGGTTATATGTTCGCTTGGTGGGTTTGATGTCTTGCTTTAAATTATTCCTTGTGTTGATCTTCGTCATTGGGCGTCGTATACTTATATTATGTCTTGCGTGGTTGTGACCCCGTCATTTGGAGAAGAGCTAGCTCCCACTTGTGGATGCCTATATATTGTTGTATATTTGTTTTGGATCATAATATTCGAGGGAGGTGCTTCCCGAAAATTTAAAAAGGTTTAGATTTCTGGGTTTCGGCTTAGTTAATTTATGTTGTGCTTTTAGACGTTGCGTGATTTAAGTGCCGGTCACGAACTAAATTCAGGTCATGACAATATGATGAGACGATTGCTTATATTATATATATGATATATAATATCGTTTCTTCTGTGATGCTTAGGAAGCATAATTGATGGGACTTCATTAATGAGATTAATGAAATAAAAGAAACCTAAAAATGTTGTAGAATCTTGTTTTAAAAATTGGTAGCTCTAGTTCTTGCTTTGCATAGCGGTATTCCTTGTAGAATATCCAGCACCTTGTTCGATAAGGAAAGAGCCGAGATCCTTTCACCGGGAGTGACATCTTTAGCGAAAGTAGTAGATGCTACAACCCACTCGGTTTTGTCTTTTGATTGCTTTTTTAGTTCATGCTTTGCATTGTGGTATTTATGAAATATCCAGCACCTTATTCGATAAGGAAAGAGCCGAGATCCCTTCACCGGGTGTGACCTCTTTAGCAAAACTAGCAAAAGCCTATAAATCACTCGATTCTACAATGATATCAAGTTCATTACGCAAAAGGTTTTCTTAAAAACCTGTCGTAGCCCTGCGTCATTTCAAATAAGTGCTATTTAGTATTCGTGCTACGGTAGTTTTGTTAGTGTATATGCCCTAGAGGCCATTACTGTATCATACTAGTTTGTATATTTCTTGATGGAAGCTTGGGATATTCACAGTTGTATATACAATCTTGCTCGAAATGGTAGTATGCTACTTGGTTTGTCTCTGCTTTAATATGTGCATGTGTTTCTTTTAGCATATTGCTGATATACATATTAGTGGAGCCCTTAGGATCTTTGCTTGATTACCAGCGTTGTGATGGCGCTCGTACTCGTGGGAGATGGGTAATCTATAAGCACATCCTTATACAGGTCCCTGGTCGTTGGACTATCGAAACAGGGCATCGATACTCCGGAGTAGACTAGCGTATGCGCTTCTCATCCCAGTATGGGAGACGGTCTGTCCCACAGCCGTTAGTACGTCGTACTTGGGATAGTATGCAGGTGCTCGTTAGGTTACGAGTACACTGGACAGGACTCGTCGGGAACTGTTGGTTGGTAATATACCTATCGTCAGTTATCAGTTCCCAGGTGACATGAGTACAGCTTAGTCCGCTGACTTGACACTGTCACTTCGCCTCGAGTGTGTTCCCACTGCACTTTGATTACTACCCTACCACGGCTCAAAGGAGTCGTGCAAACAAGTAGTTTTTGGGTGCAGTCCCGAAGCACTTGGAGGCAGTGACGGTTAGACAGGATTCTTCTCTCCCGGTATTGGGGGTTGACATCGCGCTGTGTCCAGGAGAGCCATTACACGAGTAGTCCCTGGCCAGGGCAAGCGAAATATACTGGTAGGTTTCCAGTGTTATCTCAGGGTGTTCTGGGCTACACTCTGACACGACTTGTACCGCTATTAGGGGACTGACGTCCACCGCCCCCTAGGCCCGCCATGCGATGTATCAGACGAACAGACCGGACTGTACGGAGACTGTCACATACAGGCTCAGTAGGAGTGCAGATGGGGTTCACCTCGTCAGTCTTCTTATCGACATCTACCTGGGGACCGTTACGTACAGCTAGTGCCGCTTGCGGTCTGTGGTTAAACCCACTGCCAGCGTAGTGTCGAGTCTTTAGAGTCCCACACAGAGAGCTATTCGCCTTTAGGCAAAATGAGTAGAGGTCGCATGGTTTTGCGACAGGGTTCGTTCACATTCACGCACTTGTGCACGTTTGCTGTCCGGACAGTTTATACTAGCGGGCTTTGGTTTAAGCAAGATCCTAGTATATGTTTTGAGATTGGTTTTTCTCAGTGTATTCGTGTTCCTCGGATCACGAATGCGGGTGCGTATGCACAGTTGCTTGAGATTGAGGGAGAGGACCTATATTAGGGTTAATGGCTATTGCCATTTTATTAACCCTAATGTTTATGTGTGTATTATTGTTAATTAATAATTAGTTTAATAATTGTCCATGGTTGTGGTTGTTGACCATTTGACTTCTTTGACTTGTTGACCTAGGTTGACACTTTGACCATCATCATTTCTTTTGGAAGATGCTCTTTGATCTTTGCAAATTGAAATGATAATGGTCATGTCATGATTTACCATGACAATTTTCAAGCTAATTATTCAATTAAAATAATGCACACATATTAGTGAGAATGGCTCACTAATAATTCATTCTCTCATATCATTTCTCTCTCTTGCTCATCCTCTCCCTCAAGCTCTCTCCCTCTCATGTGTTGAGAAACAAAAAGCTTGAGAAAAACCCTCACTTGATCTTCTCTACTCTCTTCTAGGGTTCAAGTCTTAGCATTTCTTGCACTCTAGTTACTCCTAGCTTGGAGTTGAAGCTAAAGGTCGAGGCTTTCGGGTGGATCCTTCTTTGATGGGAGAAGACAAGCAAGGTGACCTCCTTCCACTACTTCTAGGAGCAAGGAGAGAAGGACAAAAGACCAAAGGTATAACCTTTCTACCATCTAGCTACTTTCATGTTAGCTTTAGCAAGTTTTTGTTTAGTAAAGATCCCTAAAGCATAGTCCATGTTGCCTATAGTTGATAAAAATCCAATTTTTATTATGTTTTCCGCCTCCCCGCAAGCACCGGGGTGGGCAACGTGGACTTACTGTGGTATCAGAGCCTAACTAAACATAAACTAGCTAAGTAGTTAAGTGTAACGAAGTTTCGAAACCGGAAAATCGAAAAACCAAACTCGCAAAACCCTAAGTTTCTGTTAATTTTTTTTCTGGTCAAAATAAAATTTGTTATACACCAAAAATTATCTCAGGGTTTTGTTAAGAACACCACCAAAAACGAGACAGAGAGTCGACCAAATGGCCGCGGATCCGCGGCAATAGGAAGCTATTGCCGCGCATACGCGGCCGTCTTGTCTCCTCTCTGCCTCGATTTTGGTGCAGTGTGTTTCTGTGTTGGTTTTGTGATTTTTAGGATATGTTAAATGTGCCCAGATTTTCCAGAACTAAAATTTACTTTTGGGGGCCTATAAATCCGTATTTTTCCGGAACTTCACTACACTTTAACTATATCGGTTGTATCTGTGATGCTTGTATGTATTGAACGTCGGCTAATCGCTATAAGTCGATTAGTCGGGGTTATACATCTCTGTGATCTGTGATTGTTATTGGTTTGTGGATATGAATGGGTTGGATTGTCGCGGGTGAATAGCCGGGGTGGATGTGAGATGAGCGTTATTTTTCTTTCATTCATTTGTAACATGTAAATTGATGTAATAATATTATTTGTATGGCCGCACAACCGGATCGGGGTTGTAGCCGTCATTGTATAATTCTTTTTACTGTTTTTGCTCCTAGGATAGACCCATGGAGGGGGTGCACAAACTACCGGGTACTTGGCGGGTAGTTTGCCGCACCCGTAGGGGTCTTGGATGGGGTATTGGCTATTCACCGCGACCGTGTAATCCGCTTTTCGTTGCAGGCTCGAACGGATTGCGGATTCCTAGTATATCTAATGTATTCATTTGTGATCTGTAATGTCTATCATTGCTATATATTTATATATGATAACTATTTAGGCGTTGCTTATGTTTTACAGCCGCGCTAGCCCAGCCCCCGCTCTGTCGTTAGTTAAGTAACCTAACGGGTGATGACGGGGCCCTGTGGCGAATGCGAATGGCATAAGCGTACGTCATATTTTGGTTGTTTTCTGCAATGGTAGGATTAAATGATGGGATGCATTAAAAGAACTAATGCAAGAAAATAAACCAAGTATAAGTCGATTGGAACACTTTGAAAACCACTCGGTTCTTTTCAAAAACAAACTTTTAAACGCGGAGCTTGAACCACTCCTTTTAAAAGCTATCTCGTTCCATCGATTAGATCAAGTTCACTACGTTCACGGTTTGGCCAAAAACCATCCGTAGCCCTCCGTCATTCCACATGAATGGTCAAAAGTATTCAAGCTATGTATTTTGGCCAAAGTCAAGGCATGGTGATTGGTAGCTATTGGGTATTCATGTGCAGCATAGATAGATGCGTTGGTTTGGGACAGTCGTGCTACCATTTTGGCCAAAGTCAAGGGTAGGTACGGATGGGTCCAAATTAACCAGGAGAATGACGGGTAGAACTTGACATGTGACTTATGATATTTTGGCCAAAGTCAAGGTCATAAGAGCATGGGGCAAAAATCCACATCGGGAGTTTCATAAGTACTGGAACTTGCTAGCTTTGCATACCATTTGGAGTGTGATAATTCCGGTAGGATTCCTTCGGTTTTATCACGCGATGATATTTGGATCCCGATCCTACTGTGAGTATATGCTACTCCTCGGGAAAACTCTCACTTAACGATCAATGCTATAAACTTAGTAGGTGTCTAGAAAGGTGTTAGCGGGGCTACGCCCACAGGGAAAAGAGGTTACTTAATTAAGGAACTTCGCGAAAGCGTTGGAAAACCTCCCTCGAAGTACCAATACTGGCCTGGCTGAACGGTTAAGCAAGTATTGTACGGTGAGAGTAATCCTAACTAATCCTTTCTTTATGGTTTGAGAAGGGATTCGAGAGACAGTGGGAGCCATCCAGTTTAGACAAATTAAAAACCACTCTAAACTTGCAAGAGCATCATGCTAAAGTGTTTCTTTTCTCTCTCCTAATTGTAGCGACCATTCAAGATGACCGGACTTAAGTTATTACTAGATAAAAATAAACTGACAGGGCCAAACTACAAAGATTGGCTCAGGAATGTCAAGATGGCTATCACTTATGACAAGTTGGGGTATGTACTTACCACCAAAGCTCCCCCTGTCCCAGGTCCCACCTCCAGCGTCGCGGATGTAGAAATCCGTAAGACATGGGAGATAGATTGCGCGAGGGCCAGATGCCTCGTACTAGCCTCGATGGACAACGAACATCAGAGGAGGCACGAGAATATGGACCTAGAGTCCATATTTCTCCATACAAAAGAACTGTATGGAGAGCAGTCTCGTATCGCAAGATACGAAGTGTCGAAGAAGGTTTTTTCGGCAAGATTGGCCGTCGGATCATCGGTAGCGGAACACGTGCTTAAGATGATTGGCTACATTGAGGAGCTCGCGGACCTTGGGACCACGTTGGAGAATGAAGTCTATACTGATTTGATTCTCCAGTCCCTTCCTTCCACTTACGCCCAGTTCATTCTTAACTTCAACATGCAAGGAAAGGAGGTTGAACTTTCCGAACTTCTGAACATGTTGAGGATTGCTGAGGGCACCCTACAGAAGGGTAGGGAGACATCCACTTTGTTTGTAGGAGGATCTTCCTCTTCTAGGTCCAGGGCGAAAGCCAAGGGCAAAAAGAAGAAAGCCCCCGCCAAACCAAGAGGCGGTGTCAGTAAAGTGGATACGAAGGGAAAAGGAAAAGCAACAAAGATAGCGGGGAAGCTAGTGGGGAAGGAAGAATGCTTCTATTGTCACAAAAGTGGTCACTGGAAACAGGATTGCAAGGCTTGGAAAGCCAGAACACAGGATTTGAAGCGAGTTGCAGCTTCAGCTTCAGGTGTGTATGTTATTGAAAACTGTCTATCAATAAACTCTACTTCCTGGGTATTGGATACCGGATCAGGATCTCATATCTGTAATTCTTTACAGGCATTGAGAAAGCATAGAATTTTGAAGGCAGGTGACATGACCCTCAGAGTTGCGAACGGTGCTAGCATGGATGCTGAGGCCGTGGGGGACTATCACCTGGGATTGTCGGATGGACATTTTTTGGTTTTGCGTAGTTGTTATTATGTACCAAATGCAACATGTAATATCATTTCTGTATCTTTATTGTCTAAAGAAGGTTATGAATTTGCATTTGTAAGTAATATAGTGAACATTCACCTTAATCAAGCTTTGATTGGGTCAGGTACATTGAACAACGGTATATACGTATTAAACCAACCACAGATTTTCAATGTCCAGAATACACACAAAAGAAAGTCTCCAGAAATCAATAAAACTTTCTTATGGCATTGTAGACTGGGTCACATCAATGAGAGAAGGTTGACTAAGTTACACACAGAAGGATATTTGGATTCATTCAAATATCAATCGTATGCAACTTGTCAATCCTGTCTCAAGGGAAAGATGACAAAGACTCCGTTTACTGGACATGGAGATAGAGCGAGCGAGCTCTTGGGACTCGTACACAGCGACGTGTGCGGTCCAATGTCTACACATGCGCGAACCGGTTATTCTTACTTCATTACTTTTACGGATGACTTTTCAAGGTACGGTTATGTCTTCTTAATGAAACATAAGTCCGGGGCTTTTGAAAAATTCCAGGAATATAAGAATGAAGTAGAAAAACAAACAAGCAAAAGTATAAAGAGACTGAGATCTGATCGAGGTGCTGAATACTTGAGTGCCGAGTTCCTGGGTTACTTAAAAGAGAATGGAATTCTCTCTCAGCTTACTCCTCCATACACTCCGCAACATAATGGTGTATCGGAGAGACGGAACCGAACCCTATTGGATATGGTACGGTCCATGATGAGTAACGCTGAGTTGCCGCGATCGTTTTGGGGATATGCGCTAGAATCAGCTGCATACCTTTTGAACCGGGTTCCAACTAAGACTGTGCCTACTACACCATATCAGATGTGGTGTGGGAAGAAACCCTATCTTAATCATATTAAGACATGGGGATGTCCAGCTTTTGTAAAAAAGCAGCATGCGGACAAGCTCGAGGCACGCTCAGTACAGTGCAAGTTTGTGGGATATCCAAAGAATTCCAAGGGATATTATTTCTATTGCGAAGAGGAACAAAAAGTCCTTGTTTCTCGTCATGCCCACTTTCTAGAACACCAGTTCATAGAAAAAGAATTAAGTGGGAGCACAATAGAACTGGAAGAAATTCCAGAACCACGAGCTATTACTGAAAGCTTGGTTGAACCAGAGGGTTCGAAAGATCAGGACATTCCCACGCCACTCCGCAGGAGTAGTAGGCAGTCTCATCCGCCCGAGAGATACTACGGTTTTCTCATTGACGGGGATAGAGAGGATTGCATCATAGACTGTGATGAGCCTACTAGCTTCCAGCAAGCCATCCAGAGCGTCGACTCGGTAAAATGGCTAGATGCAATACAGACCGAAATGGAGTCCATGTACACCAACAAAGTATGGACGTTGGACATTGCTCCAGACGGGGTAAAACCCGTAGGATGCAAGTGGATCTTCAAAAGGAAGATTGGTGTAGATGGACAGGTTGAGACCTATAAAGCTAAACTGGTAGCAAAGGGTTTTCGTCAGCGACCTGGTTTGGACTACGACGAAACCTTTTCTCCAGTAGCTATGTTGAAATCCATTCGGATCCTTCTTGCCATTGCTGCCTTCCACGATTATGAGATTTGGCAGATGGACGTAAAGACAGCTTTTCTAAATGGACATTTAGAGGAGTGTGTCTATATGGATCAGCCAGAGGGTTTCATTCAGAGTGGAAGCAGCGGAAAGGTGTGCAAGTTGCTTAAGTCCATTTATGGACTGAAGCAGGCATCGCGGAGTTGGAACATCTATTTTGATGAGACAGTCAAGGAATTTGGCTTCATCAAAAATCCAGATGAACCATGCATCTATTGTAGATTTGTAGCGAGAACTGTAGTATTCCTCGTTTTATACGTGGATGACATTCACTTAATAGGAAATGACATTCCTATGCTACAATCTGTCAAGGGGTTCTTGTCACACAGGTTCTCCATGAAAGACCTGGGTGATGCCTCATACATTTTGGGTATCCGGATCTACCGTGACAGATCCAAGAGGATATTAGGACTTTCACAGTCCAGGTACATCGACACCATACTGAAGAGATTCAGTATGGACGATTCCAAGCGCGGTAATCTACCGGCTTGTCACGGGATCACCCTCTCCAAAGAGATGTCTCCCAAGAATGATTTGGAGAGGGATCGCATGTCTATTATACCCTACGCTTCTGCGGTAGCTCTATAATGTATGCGATGTTGTGTACCAGACCGGATGTAGCTTAAGCACTGAGTGTGGTAAGCAGGTATCAGTCAAACTCTGGGGAGAAACATTGGATAGCAGTAAAGAACATTCTCAAGTACCTGAGAAGAACTAAGGAGATGTTCTTGGTGTATGGCGGAAAAGACCTGCAGATTGAGTCCTTTGCTGACTCCAGCTTCCAGAGTGACAAGGATGATTCCAAGTCCATGTCGGGTTTTGTCTTCACCCTCAATGGAGGGGCGGTATGTTGGAAGAGCTCCAAACAGGAAACCGTTGCTGACTCGACGATGGAAGCGGAATACATCGCTGCATCTGATGCCGCAAAAGAAGCTGTCTGGATGAGGAAGTTCTTGAGAGAACTTCAGGTGGTTCCGTCCATCGTTGACTCAATACCTCTGTATTGCGACAACAACGGGGCTATAGCTTTAGCGAAGGAACCCAGATCCCATCAGAAATCCAGACACATCTTAAGGCGGTATCACCTGATCAGGGAGATTGTGGATCGCCAGGAGATCGAGGTCCGGAGAGTTGCATCAGAGGATAACACAGCAGATCCATTCACCAAGGCCTTGCCCCAGACTCAGTTCGAGCGGCTGATCGAGATGATAGGTCTTCGATACGCCAGTACATGGCCTTAGTGCAAGTGGGAGATTGTTAGTGTATATGCCCTAGAGGCCATTACTGTATCATACTAGTTTGTATATTACTTGATGGAAGCTTGGGATATTCACAGTTGTATGTACAATCTTGCTCGAAATGGTAGTATGCTACTTGGTTTGTCTCTGCTTTAATATGTGCATGTGTTTCTTTTAGCATATTGCTGATATACATATTAGTGGAGCCCTTAGGATCTTTGCTTGATTACCAGCGTTGTGATGGCGCTCGCACTCGTGGGAGTTGGGTAATCTATAAGCACATCCTTATACAGGTCCCTGGTCGTTGGACTATCGAGACAGGGCATCGATACTCCGGAGTAGACTAGCGTATGCGCTTCTCATCCCAGTGTGGGAGACGGTCTGTCCCACAGCCGTTAGTACGTCGTACTTGGGATAGTATGCGGGTGCTCGTTAGGTTACGAGTACACTGGACAGGACTCGTCGCGAACTGTTGGTTGGTAGTATACCTATCGTCAGTTATCAAATCCCAGGTGACATGAGTACAGCTTAGTCCGCTGACTTGACACTGTCACTTCGCCTCGAGTGTGTTCCCACTGCACTTTGATTACTACCCTACCACGGCTCAAAGGAGTCGTGCAAACAGATAGTTTTTGGGTGCAGTCCCGAAGCACTTGGAGGCAGTGACGGTTAGACAGGATTCGTCTCTCCCGGTATTGGGGGTTGACATCGCGCTGTGTCCAGGAGAGCCATTACACGAGTAGTCCATGGCCAGGGCAAGCGAGATATACTGGTAGGTTTCCAGTGTTATCTCAGGGTGTTCTGGGCTACACTCCGACACGACTTGTACCGCTATTAGGGGACTGACGTTCACCGCCCCCTTAGGCCCGCCATGCGATGTATCAGACGAACAGACCGGACTGTACGGAGACTGTCACATACAGGCTCAGTAGGAGTGCAGATGGGGTTCACCTCGTCAGTCTTCTTATCGACATCTACTTGGGGACCGTTACGTACAGCTAGTGCCGCTTGCGGTCTGTGGTTAAACCCACTGCCAGCGTAGTGTCGAGTCTTTAGAGTCCCACACAGAGAGCTATTCGCCTTTAGGCAAAATGAGTAGAGGTCGCATGGTTTTGCGACAGGGTTCGTTCACATTCGCGCACTTGTGCACGTTTGCTGTCCGGACAGTTTATACTAGCGGCTTTGGTTTAAGCCGGATCCTAGTATATGTTTTGAGATTGGTTTTTCTCAGTGTATTCGTGTTCCTCTGATCACGAATGCGGGTGCGTATGCACAGTTGCTTGAGATTGAGGGAGAGGACCTAGATTAGGGTTAATGGCTATTGCCATTTTATTAACCCTAATGTTTATGTGTGTATTATTGTTAATTAATAATTAGTTTAATAATTGTCCATGGTTGTGGTTGTTGACCATTTGACTTCTTTGACTTGTTGACCTAGGTTGACACTTTGACCATCATCATTTCTTTTGGAAGATGCTCTTTGATCTTTGCAAATTGAAATGATAATGGTCATGTCATGATTTACCATGACAATTTTCAAGCTAATTATTCAATTAAAATAATGCACACATATTAGTGAGAATGGCTCACTAATAATTCATTCTCTCATATCATTTCTCTCTCTTGCTCATCCTCTCCCTCAAGCTCTCTCCCTCTCATGTGTTGAGAAACAAAAAGCTTGAGAAAAACCCTCACTTGATCTTCTCTACTCTCTTCTAGGGTTCAAGTCTTAGCATTTCTTGCACTCTAGTTACTCCTAGCTTGGAGTTGAAGCTAAAGGTCGAGGCTTTCGGGTGGATCCTTCTTTGACGGGAGAAGACAAGCAAGGTGACCTCCTTCCTCTACTTCTAGGAGCAAGGAGAGAAGGACAAAAGACCAAAGGTATAACCTTTCTACCATCTAGCTACTTTCATGTTAGCTTTTGCAAGTTTTTGTTTAGTAAAGATCCTTAAAGCATAGTCCATGTTGCCTATAGTTGATAAAAATCCGATTTTTATTATGTTTTCCGCCTCCCCGCAAGCACCGGGGTGGGCAACGTGGACTTACAAGTTTGGCCTCCGTCAAGGCATAGTGTACGATAGCTGATTAGTACTTATCTGCAGCATGAGATGCAATTGATTAGGGTATTCGTACGGCGTTGTTTGGCCTCCGTCAAGGGTCATGCGGGTGGGTCTAATTCAATCAAGAAATGAACGGGTTGAACTTGACTAGCGCCCTATGGGTAGTTTGGCCTCCGTCAAGGTCATAGGATGCCAAGGGTAAAAACTATTATCGGGAATTTCAAGTGTTGAAATTTGCGATGAGATTGCATACCTTTTATGAGATAGTTGGATCCCGATACCCACTGTGAGTAAGAGTTACTCTTGGGAGAGTTTTGCACATTACAATTAGCCGATCAAGTAGGTGTCTAGAAAGGTGTTAAGGGGGTTACGCCCCTGGGAAAATGTCACGACCCAAAGTTCAGCCCGTGACCGGCACTTAACCACGTAACGTCTACAGGCGTAACGCGACTAAGTAAGCCGAAACCCAGAAATCAAACCATTTAAATTTAGAGTGTTAAAACATTTTAGTGGAAACATTTGTAAATTGTTTTAGAAAGCCTTAAGTAATTTAGTAGAAATCCCTTTAAGTTCCAGTGTTAATTTCAATAATTTTGACAACATTTCCTTTCCAAAAATTTGTCCCGAAAACGGGTAAAAGACCAGATGTAAGTAAAATGACAAGTGAAACAAATAGAGCATCCCCAAATGGGAGAATCATGCCCAATGGCGGAATAATCACCATAATAGTATACGACGCCGCAGCGAAGAATGAGCAGTAAAATGTAAACAATATGGTAAAAGGATAAACTGCATAATAAAGTCGGCTCGCAACGAGCTCGACACCAGAATACAAATAACATACATCGCCCTCACAACTGTCTCTAAGTCAATACATGAAGGTAGATGGAAAGTACTAGATACATCAATATACTACTGAAAAGTAAACAGATACCGTACAAAACCCACCTAATAGCAAAAGGACTAGCACGCCTCAACAATGGTATCTGTGCCAAAAGATGCGGTAAACAGCCGGCCGCGACTACTCCAAAGGGCAACCTGCAAGCACTGTGGCACAACGGGGGTGAGTTGCCAACTCGTGAATAGTAGATAACATATAAAGGTAATCGCGAGTATGCACGTGCTGCGATACTCTAACCTATGCCAACAGATAACATCTATATGATGAACTGAATGCTCACATCAGGAAACAAGTGCAATCTAAAAGTCTCTCCATATGATGTGCAAGATATGCAATAATCATGTCTGATATGGAATCTAACAATCCTATATAACATGAGCAGGGTATGCGATAATCATGTATAGCATGTATACTATATCAGGTACAATAGGTACAGGATGAGATGTCAAATACTAAATGCTGAGCATGGGAATAAATAGTGTCTACACGGAATATCAACGTGGAAAAATGACCGGTGTCCATCAATATACCCAAATCCCATGTAAAACTCAAGCGCCGTCATCCACATCGGCCCTCAAATCCTTTGAATCTCATACAATCGTGAGTGCCCAACATCGGCACTCGAAATCTCATAAAATCAGCCGTGTCCAGTATCGACACGCAAATCCTTCAGTATGGGGTGTCCGTCCATCAGATCCGCCCACGGGCTCCGCCTGCGGAATCGGCCCTTGGCCCCGGCAGTACGCGTCGTCCCGTATCCATCTATCGACTCTGGTCGGTATCCTCCGGATAATCGCCAGGTCTAACCAATCACCGGTAGGTAGTAGTCCCTCCGCCGGGCTCACCGTCTAACACTACGAGTCTTCTTGCCCCGGGGTACCGTACTGGGTCCACCATGTACCCGCAATCGGTGCCTACCTCTCCTCGATTCGGGTATACTCACACAAGCTCTCTGGAACCGAGAAAACTCATGGTGGACGCACTAAAATATCATATCAAGGGGAACCGGTTTTTTTTAAACAGTGCGTATTTTCTTAAAATAGTACTCCGGTTCCCAAATCCAGAAATCACATATATCGAATACAATGCGTAAATCCATGCAATGTGTCGTATGACGCTAAGAGTAAAAGAAAGGGAAAAACGCTCTTTTAAAAGATCCAGTTTTGAAAATATCGCCCTTAGTTTTAAATCAAGTCAATACCATCCATGTATGTAGCATATGAATATGTGTATAGGTATGGATGTGCGAATGGATAAGTATGCAAAGTGAATGTAGCAATGTACATGTGCACTGTTGTAGACATATGATGCATATATGCCCAAGTATGAACATAGGTGATGTATATGGCACAAGTATAGATACGTGAGGTATATGTGCCCAAGTAATGATATATCAATGAAGGTACGCACAAAAGTGCGTATACAGTGTGCATGGTATGAATATACATATGATAGTATGCGGGAAATCATGACAACGTCAATAAAGCAGAATCAAATATGCGGTTTATAGCAATCCTATAATGTGAGTGTCATGGCAATCACTAACGGTGTGAGTGTAATATATAAATCGTGCTCGTGCGACTTGGACCGTTAGTGACAGTGCAGTGTTCTATACTACCAGTATATCTATATATATAAGGAGGTATGCTACTCTAGTATGTCTACATGAACACATAAAACTAACATCCTATTACGCCCTGATGCTTAACGCCATACGGGTGATTTCCCCGTAGATGTTAAATCTACTCACCTGGTCGCGTGCTAAGTATAGCAGACCACCTGCTTCCCTTTCCTGGCGGCGTCTGACGTACCCGCCTACGAACCTGGAATTTACACAAGAATCCAAATATAATCAAAATCTCGTAAAACGCGATATCGGAACAAAACGAGAAACTCGCGTCGCGAATTAACGCGCGTGCGTGCGATCCGCTGGAACGTGTGTGTGTGCGTCTAAAACTTAACCTGACATGCCGCGATACGCTGAATCACAGAACCCACTCGCTTATCGCGCAAACTAAAAAAATACCAGAAAACGACATACAGTCCCAAATTTTACCCAGGTTAGAATATTACAAAACTATATATACCATGGACCTACAAAATGTAGCAGACACCCACCCTAAAAAACCCTGGGACCCATCTCTCTAGTCTGGCCGCAATTTGCGGCCAGAACGATTTTTCCGGTGGCCTCACTTTGGGGTGGGGGTCTCAGGCTCTGGTGGTGGGGTCAGGGTATCTCAAGTAGGCTACAGTCCACTCAGATTTATTCTGAGATCACTGGGGTAACAGCAGATTTCAAAAAGCTAAGTTTTTGCTTAAAACCAAATGTCAATAACAGGTTTTAGGCTCCAGATTTTGACTCTGGTTCCTACACAAAAAGTTGCATATACCAATACCCTAAGCTACCCCACAGACACCTATAGGCAAAACCCCAGCACCCCAGCCCTTGCTCTGGCCGCAATTTGCGGCCAGATTGAATAAATCGGTGGCCTGAGGTGGGAGTTGGGTCCCCGTTCTTTTTATGTGTGTTTCTGGCATGGTCACTGTGCTACAGTCTTCCCAATTTTCACCTGAATGGCTCGGGTCAAAAGCAGATTCCTGAAAGGCTAAAAAGTCCATAAAACGTTAAGGTTTGCACAATTGGAAAACAGGAGGTATTTTAGTGTAATCTGGGGTTTACCAAGGTCAATCTGGCCCTAACAACACTTACTTAGGCTATTCTACCCAACACTAATATTACTTAAACAAAACTTCACACAAATCACCAAAACAAGCACAAAATCTCACATTTTACACTAATCGAAGCTATTTCTACACATAAACTTAGCAAGCTAAGAAGCTAAGCTAAAGAAGTATACCTCACTTGACCCTAGACACCAAGGAGAGGGGAAGAAGTAGAGGGAAGAGGGTGTGTTGCTGCTGCTGTGTGGTTGTTGCTGTTGTTACAGCTGCTGCTGCTGGGGCTGAAACTGCTGCTGCTGCTACTTGAAGCTGATGCTGTTGTTATTGTGTTTGTTGTTGTGTTTGGGGTTGATGTAGCAGCAGCTACTGCTGTGGTATTTGAGTGAGAGGGTGAGTGAGTGAGAGATGAGTGTATGTGTGAGTGAGAGAGAAGGATGTGAGTGACCAGAAAAAGTTGTGAAATGAGATGGTGTGACTTAACCTTAAAGCCTCCATTCTCTCTCTCTCTCTTATTTGATGTTTGAATGCTCCCCCCATCATGACCTCTCTCTCACCACAAGCAAGTCAACCCAACCGTAATCACCATTGGACAAAACCAAAGACCCCTAATTAAATCTAATTAGCTTAACCAAATGTGTTAGACCACCATGGTTATTTTAAATATGGTTAACCCACAAGTTCATTTACATAGCAACCTTAGTCTTAACCCTAGTTATCGTGCACATGTTTGTGCAAGCTTAGGGAAATTCTAGAAAAATATTTATAAATTTTGAAAAAATATTTGAAAATCAATTTGGTAAACTTTTTATTAAAAATCACATATTAAGATATAATTAGTCACTAAACACATTCTCAGGTGTTACAGAAAACGAGATTTATTTTAATTAGGTCCGTGCGAAAGCACAGGGAACCTCCCTCAAAGTACCGACACTGGCTTGACCGAAAGATTGGCGAACTCGTAGGGTGTAATTAATCCCGGCTAGTCTTACTTTTTAGGGTTTGAAGGAAGATTTGATAAAAACAGCGGAAGCCATCCTGATTAGATAAAATAATAACCAATCTGATTGTAATACCCCAGGTATTATCCGGTATACCCATTTATACCAGATAAGCATGGGTACCCACTGTAAAACAATGGGGAATCTTCAGAATACATTCCGAAAGATAACAGATCTGTACTATAAATGGAATGATACCACACTTCAATACAGAGGCGCCTTTTAAGTGAACTGGCACTACAGGAGTTTGAGAACACCGTAGTTAAGCGTGCTCAGGACAGGGAAGTCCTAGGATGGGTGACCTCTTGGGAAGTGGCCCCTGGTCGGGTCCAGTTCACCCCGAAGGACAAAACCGTGCGGCTTCGGCCAGAGCGGACAATACTCTCTGTATTGGAGGTGGGTCATGACAGAATGGCATCAGAGCTGGTTCCTCAATAGTAGGTTTGTGGTTCAAGGACGAACCATTGTTCTAAGTTGGGGAGAATATAATACCCCAGGTATTATCCGGTATACCCATTTATACTGGATAAGCATGGGGACCCACTGTAAAACAATGGGGAATCTTCGGAATACATTCCAAAAGAGGACAGATCTGTACTATAAATGGAATGATACCACACTTCAATACAGAGGCGCCTTTTAAGTGAACTAGCACTACAGGAGTTTGAGAACTCCGTAGTTAAGCATGCTCGGGCCAGGGAAGTCCTAGGATGGGTGACCTCCTAGGAAGTGGCCCCTGGTCGGGTCCAGATCACCCCGAAGGACAAAACCGTGTAGCTTCGGCCAGAGCGGACAATACTCTCTGTATTGGACAATACTCTCTGTATTGGCGGTGGGTCGTGACAGAATACTTTGTCACGACACAAAAAGTATGGAACATGACCGGCACTTAAATTACGAAACGTCTCGAGGCGTAGGTAATCTAAGTAAGCCAAAACCCAGAAATCAAAACCAAAGAAACCAATTTAAAACAAGTAGTTTTAACAATATAGGCCGAAGTATATATTTTTAAAATCTCAAGTATTTTCTGAAAATTTCGGCAGAGTCTCCTTTGTAAATACTGGCCCCAAACGAGATACAACATGAATAGTATACGAAATGCAACAAAAAGGCATCCCCAAGCGGGAGCTAGCTCTTCGTCAATCGACGGCCACAACCACGCAAGCAATATAATATACAACGCCAAGGACGAGGATCAAAACTCAAAGAAACTCAAAACATCAAGAAAACCCAAGAATAATACAACACGCGACTCTAAGGTCGAAAGAATAACAAATATGGTCTTCTAACTCTCTCAAATATACAATCTGGTTGATGGAGTTTCTAGATAAAACTGAAATAATAAATAAACAATTATGGTCCTGATGCAAAGAACCCACTAACCAAAGCAATCACCCAGAAGGAACAGTGTTCCAGCAAAGCCGCAAAGAAACCTGTATGGTAAAACCTGCAAGGAACTGTGGCACAACGGGGGTGAGATGCCAACTCGTGAGTAGAAAACATCTACGAGTAGAAATCGCACGCATGACGCTATCCTAGGTCATACCTGTTAGTTATATGTATGCCCTAGAGGCCATTACTGTACATTGGATGTATATTGTAGTGGATGCTGAGACATATATAGGAAGGACTTTCATGCTCGACATGATAGTACTCTATCTGGTTGCACTTTATCTTAACATGTATACTTTCTGTCTCTCTGATTACATGTTGATAAAGCCCTTAGGATGTATACTCGACTTCCAGGACTATGATGTAGATCATACTAGTGGGGCCTGGGTAGTCCATGAGTACATCCTTCAAATGTTCCTAGTCGAGGGAATATCGAGACGGGGCATCGATATTCCAGAGTAGACTAGCGCATATCTTCTCGACCCATGCGATGGGCAATGGATGATCCCATATCCATTGGTGTTTGACATCGAAGATGGTATGCGGGTGCTCAGTGGAGACTGGGTACACTGAATGGACTCGCCGAGAACTCCCAGATGGTATTATACCTCACGTCAGATGGCAGTTCTCTGGTGACACTGGTACAGCTTAGTCTGTTGACCCGAGATCGTCATAGAGTCTTGTGTGTCTCCCACTGTGCTTTGATTTCCACCCTACCACGGCTCTACTGAGTCGTGCAAACAGGTGGTTTTTGGGTACAGTCCCGATTCACATGGAGGCAATGAGCGATAGGAGGGGATTCGTCTCTCCCGGTATTGGGGGTTGATGTTGCGCAATGCACGACTGGCCATAACAGGAAATCCCTGGCCAGGGTTGCAGTGATATACTGGTAAGAGTTATCAGTAGTTTCACGAATGTTATGGACCTCAAGTCGGCATGACTTATCGAGCTATTGGGGTCTGACGTTTACCACCCCTAGGCGAGATATGCGACATATCAGACGAACAGACCGGACTGTACGGTAAGTGTTACTGGTTGGATTCACAGGAGTGTGAGCGGGCTTGCTCGTCGATCTTTTGATCGCTCAATACCCGGGTGGCCGTTACGTTTAGCAGACCGCTTGCGGCTTGTGGGTGTTTGATATGATCAACATCTGCTGCCGGCGTATTGACGAGTCTTTAGAGTCCTACACAGAGGTTTCCTGGCTCAAGCGAAACGAAATAGGAGCGCATATGAGATATGTGCGGGACCGAGAATAATGCGTGTATGTGATACCGTATTCTATTCTCGCGATGAATGTATCGATTAGTTATATGCGATATAACCTAGTTATCGAATCAAGGATTGATTCGATAAGCCGATACGTTGGATACTGGCCGGTTATATGCGACATGACCGGATCATTGAATCAAGTGTTGATTTAATGATTTAATGTATAATTATATATATATTTGATATATTACTTTGCATTAACTAGTATTGGTTCACTTTAAATGGATTTACTCACTTGTATTGCACATTGTATATGTGATATATTTTTGTGCACATGATTGTATCATGTTTGATGATACATTCTTTCTTGGTTTTGTGTAAAGTATTGAACCAGGTTAGTTAGTGGTTAGGGTATCATTTCATTTGCTTATTCATTTATCTTTTTATTTATTTCATTTGAAAAGAAAAGAGAAATGAATGGTGGCTATATTTGTTTTTAGTTGAAGATTCATGAAGCATTGACTTAGTCACCATTCTTGTCTCATGCCTAACCCTAACCACTCATCTAACCTAAGTTAAGTCTCTACACTAAACCATGGTTGAAGATATGATAAGTATTGTATTTTCTTTTCTATTTTAATTAACTTATCATATCTTCTTCTTCTTCTTCATCTTCTTCTTCCATGGAGAAAGCTTGCTACTCCAATGGCAAGTGATGAAAGCTAGTGAGAAATCCAAAACTAAAGTCTACCCACTTCCTATTTCTTCATCCTCTACCTCTTGCCAAGTAGTATAGGGTGTTTTCTTCACAAGTTTTCCCGACTTGGTGAAGTTGGAGCTTGTTCTAGCGATGCCTCGACGTAGATCATCTTCGGCACGTCGTCGATGACCTAGCCCGTTTTTCCTCCGATGAAGCCGACACTAGAGCCCAAGATACGATTTGGACAGCGATGGCACTTCATCACGAGCTTAGGAGGTGGTGGACCGGATCTACAAAGGTTGTAGTCACTTTCCCTTAGCATTTAATTTGATTACATGCTTGCTTCGCCTATATATATCTAGTTAACGATCCGTTCTAGGGTTTCTCGGCACCGTATTTTTAGAAATTTGCATGTTTGATCACTTGTGAGACCTCACTAGGGTGCCTAGGAACCTTACAGTGGTATCAGAGCCTAGCTAGAGACTTAGGCGAAGTCTAGACGGAATTTGAAGTCCGAACGAACCCGAAACCCGATCACAAAATTGCTCTCTGTCCTTTTTTCAAAAAATGGGATTTTTCCGAATTAAAAATTGCTAAAAAATTCAGCAGGGAAATATAAGAATTACGGCGCAAAAAGTTTCCAATGAACAGTATTTATTGCGGCGGAACCGCGGCAGAAGCCTAGCTTCTACGGCGGTTCCGCGGCTATCTGGTGACGTCACCCCACTTTGTTTGCACAGTAATTCCTGATAAATTATGCTGAGTTTTCTGGGAATTTTTAAAATTTATTCAAGAGTTGAATTTTCTGCTGTGTATTTGGGGATTCGGGTGTTTCGATCGAAGTATCAAATTTTGTTTATGTGGCTTTCCGGATAAATTTTTAGAATATGTTAAAAAGTTCGACCGGATATAAATACCCAATTTTTCCCCTCTCGGGAAATTTCCAAGTGTTGGATTTTTCCGTAGTTTAACGACGTTCTAAGTAGTGCAAGTAACTCGATGGACCCTCTAGAAGACAACAAACCTTAACTCGATTATATGACCGTCTTGAACTGCCCTTTGAACCTTCGGGTTTGGGGCAGTACGGCGTGCCACATGTGAGGCGTTGGCTTGACCCTTCTACGGCTGGACCATTGGTACTGAGGCACGAACTGAATGTTGTTAGACTAATTTCATGTGTTGATCTGTATCGGGAAAACTTGGGTGTTTGACCGTTCGATCGAAAAGTTTAACATTTTCTAATTATCTGGAATGTGATACAATAATTGGAATTCACAAATTGTTATGAGATAACGGAATGAATATTATAAACGTAGCAGTTTAGTCTCACTTGATCGGTTGCCACGGAATTTTGATGTGATCAAAAGTCCGTCGCAATCACGTAGTGTACGCGGATACTCGCCGGGTAAACTTAATAGACAGCCTCACTCCATAGCCCCGACCAAGTGACTGTAGGAGAACCCCGTCGCCGAAAGCATCCGTTCGGGTGCTCGCGGCAGCGGTGTTCCGCCTTGGTGCACTTCGTCGACGGTATCGGGGGTGCGGCCGTCTACTGAAGTTTGCGACGAGCATTCGATCAGAATGTCGGGGATCCTGTTGAATTGCCCGACTTGATATTGAAAAGAGTTTTCGATAATGAGACTGAAATGCGGGGTTTATAATTGTTAGGCATGCGATGTCTAAGTAATTCATTTGGTCAGGCATGCGATGTCTGAGGTGGTTGCGGATTCCAACTGTTGTAGTTTTACACTTTCTTTTCTGTGACCGTAAGTGTAATATGTGATATCTCCGGTTTCGTTGCTATATGTCAACGACAATTGGGATACGCATGTTTGCTTACGTTGATGACATGTGATGTTATGTGTTGCTGGATATGTTATATTGGATCGTCGTGTTTGAATAGCCGGGGGTTTTTTATGTGAGATGAGTGTTTTTCATTTTCATTCATGTAAAAACTTGTATGTAATATTCTTTTATTGGGGCACTTCCAGGTTGCGGATGTTGTCACCATTTGTATATTATTTACTTTTCTGCACTAGGATAGACCCAAGGAGGGGAGCACAAGTAACCGGGTTCTGGGGTCCAGTGGGAGACCAACTCGAGGAGTCGAGTCCGGGTCTCCTAACCCTAGAATTGGTAGGGTTGCTTGCCGCTCTCGTAAGGGTCTTGGGGTATGGGATTGGCTATTCATCACGACCGTGGAATCCGTGTTTTATACTGGCTCGTATTGAAAACACGGACGTCCTAGTATATCCAATATTTCATATGTTTCTTCTGCTGTGATTTATCTGTGATGTGATCATGTGATGTTCTGTGACAGGTATTATATATAGTATATATGATATATTATATAGACGTTGCTTATGTTTTACACCCGCGCTAGCCCTGCCCCGCTCTGCCGTTAGTTACCTAACCTAACGGTGCAGACAGGACATCGAGGCGAATGCGGATGGCATAAGCGTACGTTATATTTATCTGTGATGTTTAGGTGGACTTAAATGATGGGATATTCATTAATAAGATTAATGAAAGAAAATAAACCTAATTGATGATGTGGAATCGAATTTCAAAATAAAACAGGTAGCTACAGTTCTTGCTTTGCATCGCGGTGTTCATTATAGAACATCCTGCACCTTATTCGATGAGGAAAGGACCGAGATCCCTTCACCGGGAGTGACTCCTTTAGCAATAACTGGCAGATGCTACAACCCTCGGTTTGTCTTTGACCGCTTCTATAGTTTCCGCTTTGCACAGTGATATATATAATATATCCCGCACCTCATTCGACGAGGAAAGGGCCGATGATCCCTTCACCGGGAATGACCCCTTTAGCAAAACTAGAAAAGCCTCGAAAACATTCCATTTAAAAACCATTTGATTTCGCAACGAGATCAAGTTCAAAGCGTTAAAGGTTTTCACAAAAACCATTCGCAACCCTCCGTCATTTTAGGAAGTAGAGTACTTAGTATTCGTGCTGTGTTTGTTGACCATAGTCAAGGCACAGTGTACGGTAGCTAAGTGATGTCTTCCTACACAGCATATGATGCGATTAGTTAGGACAGTCATGTGGCTTTGTTGACCTTAGCCAAGGGTCATGTGAGTGGGTCTAATTAATCACGAAATGACGGGTAGAACTTGACTAGTACCTATGATTTGTTGACCTTAGCCAAGGTCATAGGTGCTAGGGGTAAAAACCATTATCGGGAGTTTCAAGTGTTGAAATTTGCAATGAGATTGCATACCTTCTATGTGATAGTTGGATCCCGATACCCACTGCGAGTAATTGTTACTCCTGGGAGAGTTTTACACTTTGCAATTAGCCGATCAAGTAGGTGTCTAGAAAGGTGTCAACGGGGTTACGCCTCTGGGAAAACGAGGTTTACAGTAATTAGGTCCGTGCGAAAGCACGGGGAACCTCCCTCAAAGTACCGACACTGGCCTGGCTGAAAGATTGGCGAACTTGTAGAGTGTAATTAATCCCGGCTAGTCTTTCTTTTTAGGGTTTGAAGGAAGATTTGATAAAAACAGTGGGAGCCATCCTGATTAGATAAAATATATAACCAATCTGATGTTGCAAGAGCGCACGCAGAGTGTTTTCTTCTCTCTCTCTCCTGGTAGCGACCATATCACGCCTTAATAAAGATAATAATATGGATGTATTGACCGAACCCGCTTGTTATACTGAGCTGGGGAACGTTGGTCCCGCTCCAACTTATAAATGTTATAAGACAGAGCAGGAAATTGGGGAATACCAGAATTCCTATGCCGCCCAAACGAAGGAAGTGCATATGATGCATCTCCTTCGGGTGTGTTCATTACAAAGAACTGTTTCTCAGTATCCTCTGCATCCTGGGTATATGATACCGGATCAGGATCCCAGATATGTAATCTGTTACATAGGGCTACAAGAGGGTAGAAAAACTGAGAACGGGTGATAAGTTTCATGAGGCAGAAAACGGGGCAAGTGTTGCAGCCAAGTCTGTTGGTCACTGTGACCCTGTATTACGAATACATTGATTCTGAACAAATGCTATTAGATACCGAACCTGATATACAAAATCATATCAGTCTCTTTATTAGTAAAGAAATGATATAATTTTGTATTGATGGATAATGTTTTGAACACTTCCTATATCAAAAGTTGATCGGTTCAGGCACGCTATCTAAAAGCATTAACGTTCTAAATCAAACTACAGTTCCTAGTATACTGAACACACACAAGAAGAAGAGTTCAGAAATGAACGAATTCTTCTTGAGGTATTGTAGACTAGGTCATATCAATGCGACCCGACTGGCTGAAGTTACATTTTAGATGCATATTTAAATCAGTTTAAATTTACATCTTGTGAAACTTGCCAGTCACGTCACAAAGATATAATGACACCAGCTCTGCTTACTGGAAGCCGAGAAAGAGTTAATGAACTCTTGGGACTGATACATGATGATGTATGTAAAGTCTCCTGTCTACACATGCCAGGACTGGTTCTTTATACTTCATTATATTCTCTGATAATCTCTCAAGATTCAGTCATATATTCCTGTTGAAACATAAGTCCGAACCTTTTGAGATATTCACAGAATATAAGTTAGAAGTAGAGAACCAAAATACGGGTATAAGTATTATGTCCTATGATAAGATCAGGGAGGAGAATACTTGTGCATAGAATTCCTGGACTATTCTAAAGGAGAATGAGATTTTCTCTCAGTGTTACTCCTCTGAATACACCACAGCACAACGGTGTATCAGGGCGGAGCAATTGCACAATATTAGATATGGTGTGCTCTATGATTAGTATTACTGAGTTACCTTTTTCTTTTTAGGGTTATGCACTTGAGAAGCTGCATACCTATTGAATTAGGTTTGAATCAAATCACTTCCTACCACTCCATATAAGATATGGTATGGGAAGAACCCATCTCTTAAGCGAGTTAAGATTTGGGGTTGTCCGGCCTATGTTTAAAGCAAAATCCGGACAAGATCGAGGCAGGATCAGTTCTGTAGAACTGGAAAGGTTCCAGCTATGCAAAACTGCAGTTGATGATTTGACAGAACCATAAGATTCTATAGTTCCCGACGAACCTCAGCCTCTCCGCCGATCTAGTAGGGTTCCTCATCCGCCTAAGAGATACCTCGGTTTCTCGATGACAGTGAGAGCGAGGAATGCATCATGAGATGATGACCCAACTAGTTTCGAGCAGGCCATCGAGAGTAGGGACTCTGTAAGAATGGCTGGATGCTTAGCGATCTGAGATGGAATCCATGTACACCAGCAAAGTATGGACTTTAGCTGCTATATCTGAAGGGTTAAATCCCCATCAGGAGCAAGTATATCTTGAGAAGATTACTTGGTGTAGATGGAAAAGTTGAGACTTTCAAAGCTAGACTTGTTAAAGGTTTTCGTCATCGACCAGACGTGGATAATGATGAAACCTTTTTCCAGTAGCTATGCTTAAGTCTATCCAGATCCTACTTACCACGGCTACATACCATGACTACGATATCTAGCGGTTGGGTGCCATGACTGTTTTTCTAAATACTGATTTAGAAGAGAACGTCTATAAGAACACAGCCAGAGGTCTTCGTAAACAGTGGGAGCAGCGGAAACGTGTGCAAGTTGCTTTACATAATGAAGTAGGCATCGCGGAGTTGGAACGTCTGTTTTGATGTGATAGTCAAAGTGTTTGACTTCATCAAAATGGTAGACAAACCTTGTATATACAAAAGGGTAGTAGAGAGTAAGGTGGTCATCTTCGTATTGTACGTAGACAACATACTCTTGATAGGAAAAGAGTTTCCTATACTACGATCGGTCAATCTCCTATTATCACAAGGATTCTCCAAATAGGATAAAGATGATACCTCCCAAATCCTGAGATTTGGACCTATGAGATAGATCTAAAAGGATATTAGGGTTCTCACTAGGTATAGTGAGATTGTATCTATCGATCCTGGGGAGAATCACTGGAAATGTTCCAGGGTGATAAAGACGACTGAATGTCAGTCACAGGCATTGTCTTTACCCTTGGTAAAGGGACGGTATGTTGGAAGAGTTCCAAGCTAGATACCGTGGAAAACTAGACGATAAAGGCTGGTAACATCACTATTAAAGATACTACCAAAGAGGCAGTTTGGGTGTATATTGGTTCATAGGATGAACTAGGTTCCTACCATTGTGTGACAATGGAACTGTGGCTTTGGCCCTGGAACCCTGGTCCCATCAGTGACCCAGACATAATCTAAGGCAGCATCATCTGATCATGGAGATAGTTGATCTCCAGGGTGATCGAGGTTAGGAGAGTAGACTCAGAGGACAACACGGCGGATCCACTCACGAAGGCCCTTTTCCCAAAGAGAGACTTTTAGGGGATGGTTGAGTATGTGATACTGCAACCACTGCTACAGATGGCCCTAGTGCAAGTGGGAGATTGTTAGTTATATGTATGCCCTAGAGGCCATTACTGTACATTGGATGTATATTGTAGTGGATGATGAGACATATATAGGAAGGACTTTCTTGCTCGACATGATAGTACGCTATCTGGTTGCACTTTATCTTAACATGTATACTTTCTGTCTCTCTGATTACATGTTGATAAAGCCCTTAGGATGTGTACTCGACTTCCAGGGCTATGATGTAGATCATACTAGTGGGGCCTGGGTAGTCCATGAGTACATCCTTCAAATGTTCCTAGTCGAGGGAATATCGAGACGGGGCATCGATATTCCAGTGTAGACTAGCGCATATCTTCTCGACCCATGCGATGGGCGATGGATGATCCCATATCCGTTAGTGTTTGACATCGAAGATGGTATGCGGGTGCTCAGTGGAGACTGGGTACACTGAACGGACTCGCCGAGAACTCCCAGATGGTATTATACATCACGTCAGATGGCAGTTCTTTGGTGACACTGGTACAGCTTAGTGTGTTGACCCGAGATCGTCATAGAGTCTTGTGTGTCTCCCACTGTGCTTTGATTTCCACCCTACCACGGCTCTACTGAGTCGTGCAAACAGGTGGTTTTTGGGTACAGTCCCGATTCACATGGAGGCAATGAGCGATAGGAGGGGATTCGTCTCTCCCGGTATTGGGGGTTGATGTTGCGCAATGCACGACTGGCCATAATAGGAAATCCCTGGCCAGGGTTGCAGTGATATACTGGTAAGAGTTATCAGTAGTTTCACGAATGTTATGGACCTCAAGTCGGCATGACTTATCGAGCTATTGGGGTCTGACGTTTACCACCCCTAGGCGAGATATGCGACATATCAGACGAACAGACCGGACTGTACGGTAAGTGTTACTGGTTGGATTCACAGGAGTGTGAGCGGGCTTGCTCGTCGATCTTCTGATCGCTCAATACCCGGGTGGCCGTTACGTTTAGCAGACCGCTTGTGGCTTGTGGGTGTTTGATATGATCAACATCTGCTGCCGGCGTATTGACGAGTCTTTAGAGTCCTACACAGAGGTTTCCTGGCTCAAGCGAAACGAAATAGGAGCGCATATGAGATATGTGCAGGACCGAGAATAATGCGTGTATGTGATACCGTATTCTATTCTCGCGATGAGTGTATCGATTAGTTATATGCGATATAACCTAGTTATCGAATCAAGAATTGATTCGATAAGCCGATACGTTGGATACTGGCCGGTTATATGCGACATGACCGGATCATTGAATCAAGTGTTGATTTAATGATTTAATGTATAATTATATATATATTTGATATATTACTTTGCATTAACTAGTATTGGTTCACTTTAAATGGATTTACTCACTTGTATTGCACATTGTATATGTGATATATTTTTGTGCACATGATTGTATCATGTTTGATGATACATTCTTTCTTGGTTTTGTGTAAAGTATTGAACCATGGTTAGTTAGTGTTTAGGGTATCATTTCATTTGCTTATTCATTTATCATTTTATTTATTTCATTTGAAAAGAAAAGAGAAATGAATGGTGGCTATATTTGTTTTTAGTTGAAGATTCATGAAGCATTGACTTAGTCACCATTCTTGTCTCATGCCT